>CM061545.1:4633456-5930062 GCA_030864215.1 Capsicum pubescens
AGTACTACTTGTGAGAAGGTATGTAGTAGATTTTTGAGGTATTTGGATAGAATGTCCCAATTTGACGGACTAGTGTATTATGTTGCCTTCTTCATTGATGGTAGATGATTGATGCTAGACTATTGGCTTGAATTTAATATAGGATGTGGATGTGAAAATAGTGGCTTAAGATTAAGGACGAATGTTTTGTGAGAATTTTGTGTAGGGTTGGGTTGTAAATCATATTTAGCACTAGACATTATGTTTGAACAGTTGTTGGCCATGAAGGCGGATGTGATGATTTCTTGGTTAATGATACTAGTTTTATGGAAGTGATCTAATAGGCTTGAACAGTGTATGCCAGAGCCTAAATTTGTTTAATTCATAATGAAGTATGATGTTGTATGTATGATGTAGAAGTATGCGGTAATTTTTCTAAGTCTATTACATGTTATGTGTGGCTAGTAGTACCGTTGAGTTGCTAGATGGTATTTCAAATAGCCAAGTTAAGGAGTTCTGATTGATAGTGTTTAGCCTTTTGATATGATCTTGAATTTTCATGGTAGAGAGATATAAGTTGGGGTCGCGATATTGATACGCTATGACGGAAGGAATATGGTTCATCAAAGGCTTGGTGATATCCATGTTATGTGTTATAATCTAAGTTTGAATTTTTGAAGAATGAACTGAAAGAAATAAGAGTTGAAGCGCTATAGGGTGTACACTCCAACTATGGGAATACTCATGAAGATTCGAAGTTAGTAAGTGTTCAAGCATTATATGATGACTATTGGGTCTATAGAATGATAGAGTGTGTCTCAGAAGGTGGTATTAGAAGTGGGTTTTCCACTTCCAGGTGTAGTTATTCGGGTTAAGCTCTATTAATTACGTGTATCCTCGTATTCCAGACCCCAGAGTGTAGTGAGTGTAGTTTAGTTTAGAGTCTAGTAAGGGGTCTCTCGAACTTAAGATAAAGGCTTAAAGCTAAGGGGGAGATGATAGAACAAGTGACCAAGATAGGCTCTTAGATTCTTGTAGTGATGTCAGTATGATATAGAACATCAGGAAGTGAGGGTGAGGCTCAACCCATTCTTATCTCAGTATTTTTCAGTTATCCCAATACTTACTCATGCTTTACGTTTTAGTTCCACAATCATAGTTCATTTTCAGGTATATGGGAGAGAATGACGTTCTCTTCCAGTTCTAAAATGAGGAGATCCAGTTCATTCAGTAGTCGGAGTCACATTCCATATGTTATGAACTTCAAATTTAGGTCATGCAGCTCATGACTCATGTACTCACTCTTTATAGTGTGCTCAGTTCCCATAATTCATTCTACACTCTTTATGAATGACGAGATTTAGCTTATAGTAATGTATGCCCCAATTTAGATCACTTTGATGAATCCCTGATATTGATTTGTTGTTCCTTCGGCCTCAGTTAAGTGTCAAATCTCGTATAATATCCTCCTATGTTTCAAGGTCTTATGTTCTAACCTTTTAGTGACTCCTCCTTATCCGATGATAGTGGTGATGAGTAAATGTTTCTTGTTAATGGAAGATCATAGTATGCTTGTTTTAGATAAGTCCATAAGTGTGAAGTAAGATCTGGGGCCAAGTCTTTGATATATGTGATGGTTAGTGGACATTTGTGTGTGTATGTTCTTGGGGTAGCGCATGGGAGTTATTCCTCTTTCTTGGAATAGTATCATGTCTGAGATTTCGGGTAGCATGAATGAATGAAAAGATGAGAAAACAAGTCATGTGAATCTGACTGCTAAGCTGACTTACTGGCTATACAGACTGAATTATGCTGGACCCTCATACTTAACTGGAGTATCTGTTCAACGCTCTCTCTAAAGAAGTTCTAACAGTAATAGGGAGCCACAAATCTTGGGTATGGATTACACAAGACATCCCACTGAGGAAATTACAACATTGACACTACTCTGAAGTCTGGAATATAGACATATAACTCCTAAATTAGGATAGAATTACCAGACCTTTAGCAATACAACTTCTTACTTTCAAGCTTAGTACACTTCTCGAATATCCCTTAACTATACTATTCCCTATAAATACCATATTCATTCAATTCAGCTTAAAATTCTCATTTGAGCATTGAAAATTTTTTCTACTAATGTCTAAAATAGCTTAATCCTAACACCGCGATCAAGCCTAACTCTAAGTCACAAAAATACAACATGCTACACCACGCTATTATTCTAAACCATATGATGCCACCTTCTATACCTCTTTTAAAGATCACATCCTAAGCATAACATGCCTTACCACTTCAATGACTACTCTGAACTCTTAATATGAAGTCGCTAATGCATATTGCGACCTCCCAATACAATCCCAAAATGTCATTCAAGCCTATTTTATAACCACATGTTTACTTCAAGGCAACCACCCATAAATACATACTTCACATAGTTTCTAAACTATTGTCAATATAACTCCCACGCACTACCCTAAAACATACACACAAACTTTTCCACTAACCATCACATGTATCAAAGATTGACCCCAAATCTTACTTCATACTTATGGCCTTATCTAAACAAACGTACTATGATCTTCCATCAACAAGAACATTTACATCATCACCACTATCATTGCATAGGGAGGGTCACTAAAAGGTTAAAACATAAGACACTGAAGCATGTGAAGATTTTTATACAGGACTGAGAACACTATAAAGAGTGAGTACATGCGTCATGAGTTGCATGACCTCAACTAGAGTTCCTAACATAAGGAATGTGATTCCGACTACTTGAATGAACTAGAACTTATTATCTTGGAACTGGAAGAGTACGTGACTCTCTATCATATACAGGAATCACGAACTATGATCACGGAACTGAAACGTAAAGCTTGAGTAGGCATTGGGATCATTGAAAATACTAAGATAAGAATGGGTTGAGTCACACCCTCACTTTCTAACGTTCTATATCATCATGACATCACTACTAGAATCTGAGATCCTGACTTGGTTATTCATTCTAGCATCTCCCCCTTGGCTTTAAGCCATCATATTAAGTTCAAGAGATCCCTTATTACTAGACTCTAAGCTGAACTACACTCACCGCACTCTGGGGTCTGGAATACAACAATACACATAATTAAATAGAAATTTATCCCGAAAGACCACACATGAAAGCGGAAAGCCCACTGCTAATACTACCTTCTGAGATACACTCTATAATTCGATAGCCCCAATAGTCATAGTATGATGCTTGCACACTTATTTCTATCGGTTCAACCTTCAAAGCTCAAACTTAGATTTCTAACACTTAACATGGAAATCACCGAGCCTTTGATGAACCATACCACTTTCGTCATAGCCTACCAATATCGTGACTCCAAACTTATATCTCATTACTATGAGAATCAAGATCATATAAAAGAGCCCAACACTATCAATCTCATGCCACTATTCCGACATCCACATTCTACATTAAATTCAAGCCAATAGTCTAGCATCAATCATCTACCATCAATGAAGAAGGCAACATAATATACTAGTCCGTCAAATCTGAACATTCTATCCAAATACCTCACAAATCTACTACATACCTTCTCACAAGTAGTACTATTTTACAACTACCAACAAAAGAAGGTCACGAGGGGGGGGGGGGTAAAGTCACATAATAGGCATGGTTAACCTTAATCTGATATTATAACCCCATACAATCTTATCTACTTATACTGATCTCTCACCTCCTAATTACTTACTCAATCTCATGCAAACAGATTCAGCTATACATATATTAAATCAACACAAGAACAACAAGTTGGACAGCAAGCTGCTAGTGAATCAAAATAGGCCTCACACGGCTTCACTAAACTTTGATTTTTGTGTTTTGAACAAGAAATGAAATGAATAACAAAGAAACTATGCTAGTGAATCAAAAGAGCCCCACACGGCTTCACTAGACTTTGATTTTTTTCAAAAACACCATGATAATAAGATTACATAGTACAAGAGATAGAAAATTGACACACAATATTCAATGATCTAAGGATACACATCTTACTCGATATAAATAAAAATCTGAGTCAAACATTCCCCCACAGAATACCATACAATCCACACATGCTACTAGCTACCATATTAGTCTATCACCATAAGGGGGGTAAATCATTCATGAACATTGGTTATTCAACTAAAATATTTATTTACACAAAAGTCACCCTCACTCTGACTTCTAACTTTGTGACTTCACATCCCCAACTTCTTGGTCCAATAGCACTACCAATAGGTCATGACAACAACACTTTAACGCATACTATTATTCGGGTGGAAATACAGTTCCAACGTTCTACTACACATCATCCCCCCTCAAGCAAGACATTTGTAACATAAATTTGAAGGGGACTAAATGCAATTAATACCTCAAGCTGAAAAGCACAATTCCATCAGGATCAATGTTTACATCAAAATCAATACACATTAAAGAACTAACAGACTCTTATCAAGTCCTTGCAAAAATTTTAACTCTTATATGGTTCAATTAGAAAGGACCATACCATTTAGATTCTAAACTTCTGTACTTGAATCATCTAAATAATGAGACATATCTGAGGGTATTAGAGTAATGAAAGAATGTGGGATGACTTTTTACTTTCGTATGGGCGACACCATAGCATGAATTAGAGTATGAAAGAGGAACATTCTGACTCTATTGCACGAACTAGAACATGAAGAAAGAGAGACATTCCTAAACGCCTAGTAGCCTCCTGCTTATAAGTGTGGCGCGCTACACACCCATAAACAAGAATCTACCCGACGCGATTTCGCGGACACCCTGGGACCATGAACCGTGCTTTGATACCAAGTTTGTCACGACCCTAACTAGGGCCTGGCCGTGACGAGCATTTCGAACCATGGAGGCCCGAAACACCCCTATTTGTCTGATAAACATGCACCTAATTCATATGATCAAAGTAATGCGGAAGAAACACAATAATTTGGAAACATGGTCATAAATATGAAAAGAAACAATAACGGGGAAATAAAGTTCCCCCAACATCAATCAACCTCTAAACAACTGTCTGCGAAAATCTCTAACAAATGACTGAGTCAAGTAACTGTATATAAACTGGGACAAGGCCCCTAGTAGACCACAAAACTAAATATAAGATAAAAGGAATACAGGACATAAGACCTTCCGAAACATAGAAGGCTCACCACTTGTCTCTGCAACTCTGTCTGAATGATCTACTGATTCTCTTGACCCCTAGACTGGGCCTCTAAACCTGAGAGGGTGGAGAGGGGAGTGGGTCAGTACAATAGTACTGGCACACAGGGATATTAAAACAAAACATAATATTTTTACAAAATATAGTTGAGAGCCATTATAAAGCAATTTCATATCAAATCATTTGAAAACACATGGACATAATGCAATAGTTTCTCAACAACAATGAAATGCAACTGAGCTAGGTGGAATACCCTACATATTTTACACCAACTGTCAAACCTCGGTTGCCGCCGAGATTAGAGTATAAGTAAGGGAGAGACACACAAGACCACGAAGCATGGTGTCTCGACCCAATGGTAGTGCCCAAGATTACTTAGCCCGGGCTCCTACCTATAGTCCCAATTTTGGAATGACATAAAGTCAAGTACACAAGATCACTTAGCCTGGTACCAAATTCCCGTGTCGGCAAACACGGTTTCCAGCGATGAGCCCTTACACTCAAACGCCTTCTTCGGGCATCCACCTATCTCATGTAAAATCAATGCATTCAAACTTTATTTAATTCAATCACATATCATATTCTGTAGGGTATCGTCATACCCGACTTGCAAGTCATCAATATCACATCCACATATGCATAATCATGTAAAACACAAGGTGCTTCATCATTTACAAGTGGTGAACAATAATTATTTCAAATTCATGCTCTCTTTTGTTGGTCACAATATAATATGGGGTATCAAGACATTATCATGAGAATTTGAAAGCAATTTATCATTCATATTTATCAAACTTCCATGGAAAATCTCAAATCACATATGCATGGTTTCAACCATTGAAGTATATAGGCAAACAATTCCCATGACATAAAGAAAAATGACTTAGAAATCATATTGAAAGCAAGTTATTAGCATTTGATTGAAAGCCCCCATTTTGAAAGCATGCATGTTCATAAAAACTACACCCATGAGATTTTAGGATAACCCCACGTACCTCTATTTCCGAAAATACTAGATGTTTCTTGAAGCTCGCGGATTTGTGATTCCGAATATGTAATTCTCTTCGCAAACCTACGGTCGAATCTTGAACTATTTGGATTTTTATTTTGAAACCCTAAGGAGTGTTCTTGAGCAATTTTGATGAATGAAGGTGTATTTTGGTGTTTGAGGGATTAAATCCCGTGTTGGTGGTATATATAGGGTTGAAGGATGACCAAAATACCCCTAAGGAACAATTAAGGTCAAATTTGTCCCTCAGTTGATAGTTTGATAGTCTGGAGTAAATCGATAATAACTTTTTACTCATATAATAAAATTGGATAAAACCAACTGCATTTGAAATAGGACTCAAAGAGATTGCGTTTGATGGAGGGTTATAGTACATATGTACGCTAAGGAATATTATTAGTAAGACAGACGTATAATCGTAGAAAGTCGCCGTCACTTTTTTTTTATTTGAATTTGACTCTATAGGTAGGTATCGTAGTGACGAATCTTGTATGTGTTCCTAAGAAGAGGAATTTCTCCATTTTTTCGGGGTCTCAAAGGGGTGTGGAAACGACCTCTTAAAGCAAGGTAAACTAATACCCCGAGAGCACAGCCCAAGCGTGAAGTTTTCCTTCATATATTATAGCTCACACAGTTCATTATATATAGGGAGTTATGATTGTTTGAAGTTGACCCTGAAATGCTGAAAACTGGGCAATAGGCTATGCGTTTAGCTACTGTTTTGAAATCCAAACTCAGCCTTATGCGTTCCGAAAAATTCCGAAACTTATCCGAGATGCACTATGAGCTCTCCCGATCATAACGCAACTTGAAAATCTAAAAAGGGATGTCAGGAAGGTTGAAAAGTTGTATCCCGAAGATTGCCAGCTAAAATGACTAAGTCTCATTTTACACTTAGAAAATTTTAAGTCATTAAGTCTAAGAGCTCAATATTAAAGACTAATCTATGCACGGCTTTTATGGGGCGTTAGAAAGGCTACTGAATTTTGCTTCTTAGTGGACTAGGTAATCAAACATGATCCAAGGAAGTGTACCATGCCTGTAGTGCTCTTCCTGTCAACGAAATATCCTGCATAGTTAGAATCAGAATATCCAACCAAGTTGAAATTACTACCTTTTGGGTACCATAAACCAAGATCACTGATTCCTTTGAGATATCTAAAGATCCTTTTTACAGATTTTAGATGAGACTCTTTAGGATTTGCTTGAAATCTAGCACATAATCCTACACTGAACACAATATCAGGGCTGTTTTCTGTAAGATATAGCAATGACCCTATCATCCATTTGTACATATTTGGCTCCACATCAGGACCTATTTCATCCAAATCAAGCTTTGTAGCAGTGGCTATTGGAGTGCTGATCTCTTTTGCCTCTTCCATGGAGAATCTTTTAAGGAGTTCTTTTACATACTTCTGTTTATGGATTATTGTTCCAGATGCTGTTTGTTTGATTTGCAATCCTAAGAAGTAATTTAGCTCCCCCATCATGTTCATCTCAAATTCACAACTCATGAGTTTGGCAAAATCATGAGTCATGTTCATGTTTGTGGATCCAAAAATGATGTCATCTACATATACCTGCACAACCAATAGATCTTTTCCATTAGATTTTAAGAAGAGAGTGTTGTCAATTTTACCTCTACTATGACTATATTCCGGTAGAAATTTTGACAATCTCTCATACCAAGCTCTTGGATCTTGTTTCAACCCATACAAAGCCTTCTCCAATTTATACACATGATCAGGGAACTCCTTGCTTTCAAATCCTGGAGGTTGTTTAACATATACCTCCTCTTTGAGAATGTCATTCAAGAATTCACTCTTAACATCCATTTGATATAGAATGAACTCCATATAGGTAGAAAAGGTAACAAGTAATCTAATAGCTTCAATTCTAGCTACAGGAGAAAAAGTCTCATCAAAATCTATCCCTTCTTATTGATTGTATCCTTGAACCACCTCCTTGGACCACCAACCTTGTCTTGTTCCATGCTCATCAACTTTATTTATATACACCCACTTAGTCCCAATTATTATTCTATATTTTGGGAGAGGAACTAAGTGTCATACTTTGCTTCTCTCAAACTTATTTTGGCTCTTCCTGCATGGCTATGATCCAATTAGCATCAACTAGTGCTTCAGTTACCTTCTTTCGCTCAATTTCTGACAGGAATGCCTTGAAAGCACATATACTTCTTAATCCAGACCTTGTAGTGATCCCAAAAGTGAGATCAGTGAGAACAGTTTCAATAGGATGTGATCCTTGATACTTGTAACCTTTTGGGACCAAGCCTAGTAAGCTACTAGGATCACTGTTGATATTCTGGGTTGGGGTAGTTGGGGGCTCATTTCCCCCTATCACTGTGCCTCCAGATTTAGTTCCCCCTATTGAGGTGCCTGTAACGCCCTGCATTTTGGGCTAGAATAAAATATATGACTCTGATGCGTTGATAATCCCCGAGCCTTAAATCCTATGCCAATTTGTCATGTTAATCAAGTTTGTAGTATGTGAATCCATTTGATCATGAATTTAGACCATAGAAGTCCTTCAACTCAAGGACGAGTTAAAACTATTTCGATCGATTAAGTTTTAGTGGACGTTGTAATTTGTGTCAAATTCTATTGACCATAACTCATTGTATATGATGAACTGGGTGGCCTACTATATACCAAATTGTAGATAATTGAATAATCTTTCCAACGATACCAAATTTGCCTAAAACGGACACCCGGTGAAGAAGTTATGGCCTTTCAAAGTTGAATGTGTTGCCTATGCACATATAGGCGATGCATAGGGCGGCGCCTATGCAAATATAGGCGATGCATAGGGTGGCGCCTATGTAAATTTAGGCAATGCAAAGGGAGGCGCATAGTTATGGTTTCAGGTGACGAAAACACTCCGTTTTGAGTTACTTTAAGTGCAATTTAGTCCTTACAAAACCCAAAATCGTCCTTACCCACTCCTAAACGGATTTGGGCCTATTAACAACATTGAAGCCTCCAATAAAATCCCAAAAAATCTAATCCTTCAAGAACTTAAGAGAAGGAGCAACTAGGGTTTGAGAAAATAAGCTTGAAGGACCGAACATTCCGAAACTTCTTCGTGAAACAAATTACAGATTCGGAATCCTCTCGACGTAGGCTTCGATAGACACCAAAAATTCGTGGAGAATAAGGTACGCGGGGTTTTCCTAAAATCTCATGGGCATAGAAATCATGTTTTAAGGATTGGGTTTTCGAATTCATGTACATAATCATGTTTCAGAAGCTTTAATGATATTGTTTTGGCCTTTTGGCTTTCCCCCAAAGTGATTTGAAAGTTATATGTATATATATATGTGTGTTTGTCCTGAAATATGAATTTAGAGCATGATTTTCATGAAACCTCTCTCTTAATGTAAATTTTTCCATGTTTCACGTAATATACAATGTTTTGAACACGAAAGAGAGGGTTGTGAATGTTGAATATGCATGTAATGAAAGAATGCATGGTTTTTCCAAAAATGCACATAGCCACCATATGTTTGATGAAAGTTTTGCATGGATTTGACTTGAGTTTCGGAACATGACATCTTTAATGCAAATTACATGTTTTGGTGGTCTAAACTATGTTTTGAATGAAAGCTCTTGCTTAATACATTATGGCTCAGAAATAGGACTTGCAAGTCTTGGTATGACGATACCAACTCAGACAAATGCCATAACAGACACCGACTAGTTCAGAAATCAGATTTTTATCAGAATCTCATGATTTAGAAATTTCAGAATGATACATGTTCAGAAAAGGCTAAAATAGGGCATAAAGAGAGCTTAGGTGGTTCCCTGAAGAAGGCGGGAGTTTCAGACAACTCTTTGCCTAAAACCGTGGTTTGCCGACCCGAGTATATTATTATGCGCTGACTTAAATGTCCTGTGGCGTATCAGACTCAGACACTCCAACCCTTGCAGCACACTTGGGTTGGGGGCTTCCCCGCCGAGTCAATGGCGGATTCCATACAGCCCGTGGAATATTCAGACTTGTAGGGGAATACCACCTAACTCAGAAGTAAAACACAGATCATGATTTGAAATGAACAGACAGGTTGCATGTTTTCATAAAGTGCCCATGTATTTTTCAGAAACAGTTTTATACATGATGTCTTGATGAAAAATTGTTTTCCCTTAATATATATATATATATATATATATGTATGTTCCATTATACTACTTTTGGATTGCTTCGCGTGCCAGTACTTTTGTGCTGACCCCCCCTCCTTCCAGGTCCTGAGGCACAGTCTAGGGGTCCAGCTACTCAGTAGACATTCTCGGGTTTGCAGACTTGATCTCACAGTGGTGAGCCTTCTATTATTCGGAAGGCCTAATTATGTCAGACACTATCTTATTTATTATGTTTTTGGTTTACTGAGGGCCTTGTCCCAGCTTCTTTTCAGACAGATATTTATGTTCTTAGTAGAGATTTCGCAGACTGATGTCAGATAGTATTATTCAGAAATATTGCAGGACTTGACCATGTTTTCCGTACTCAGTTTCAATTCCGCATTTTATTATGATTATGAATGTTGTGCATGATAACCAGATAGAGAATGGGTGTTCCGGGCCTTTATGGTTCGGGATGCTCGTCACAGCTAGGGCCTAGGCTCGGGTCGTGACAGTGCCTCTATGTTTGGTAGCTCCAATCGATGAACCAGGTTGTGTAACCTGTTCCTCAGAGTCACTTCCTTCCTGCATGCTTGTCTTAACATAAGATTCATAAAAAACTACATACATGATTTCTTCAACACAGTTAGTTTTGTTGTTTAAAACCCTGTAAGCCTTACAATGAAGTGAATAGCCTAAGAAGATTCCCTCATCACTTTTAGCGTCAAATTTTCCCAGATTATCCTTTCCATTTTTATGTATGAAACATTTACAATCAAAGGTTCTAAATTGAGAAATGATTGCCTTTTTTTCCTTTTAGTAATTCATAGGGAGTTTTCTCTAACATAGGTCTGATCATGCATCAATTTATGATATATACTGCAGTACTTATTGCCTCAACCCAAAGTTTTTTAGCAATATTTGCTGAAAGCATCATTGTTCTAGCCATATCTTCTAATGTTCTATTCTTCCTTTCCACTACTCTATTTTGTTGTGGGGTTCTAGGAGCAGAGAAGTTATGATCTATACCATTTGCTGAACAAAATTCTAAGAACTTGACATTCTTAAATTCTGTACCGTGGTTAGATCTTATGAAAACTAATGAAGTTCCCAGTTTCTTTTAAATTTTCTTGATGAAAATTGCAAAGATATCAAAGGCATCTTCTTTAGAGGCTTGAAACAATGTCCAGGTGAACCTGAAATAATCATCAACAATTACAAAAACATACCTTTTTCCACCTTTGCTTTGAAGTCTCATTGGTCCACACAGGTCCATATGAACCAGGTCAAGACACTTGGTAGTTCTAACATGGTTCTTTGACTTAAAAGAAGATCTTACCTGCTTCCCCCTACACAGGCACTACATAACTTTTCTTCCTTAAACTTGGTCTTGGGCAATCCTAATACCATATCTTTGCAAGAAAGTATGTTTAGTTGTTTCAAACTTGTATGTCCAAGTCTCCTGTGCCAAAGAAAGGGATCATTATCTATTGCACTTAGACAAGTCAACTCTGGTCCTGGTATTGCCATTATGTCAGCTTTGTATATATTTCTGCATCTTCTTACAAAGAGCACAAACTCTTTGGTGTCCATCCTTTTGACTTTGACTCCTGTAGACGTGAAAATAACATTATTACCTTTATCACACAGTTGTGAAATGCTCAACAGGTTGTGCTTCAATCCTTCTACAAGATGGACATCTTCCAATGCTCTTGACTCAGATGAGCCAATTTATCCAACTCCAGTAATGATTCCCTTTTTTCCATCACCAAAAGAAACTCCTCCTCCATTTATTTTGGAAAATGAAAGGAATTTTTTCTTATCACCAGTCATGCGTCTTGAGCAACTGTCCAAGTACCAATGCCTTTTACTTCCTTTCACCTTCTCCTACAAAAAATAAATGGTTAGACTTAGGAACTCAGACAAGCTTGGGTCCTATTTTATGAGTAAATGGATGAATTAAATTTCTTCTAGTCCATGTAGGCAACATGTAGTGCAACCTGTTTCTCAGACTTGAACTAGTTCTCTTTTTTTTGGTCTGAGAAAATTTTCTTGCCAGGTTTTGATTGTTTGATCTGCTTTTAGAAGCTAATGGACATTCAGTGGTTGGATGTCATAGGTTCCCACAGATATAACATAAGTCTTTAGGATCATCAACACTTTTGTGAAATACCAAACCTTCCTTTTCATTGTGATTTCTTTCACTCAATTTGTGAACAATTCTTGAGGAATTTGTCCACATATTTTCTCTTTCAAGATCAAGTTTCAGTTTAGAGACTTCTTTACTCAATTTGTTTATCATGTCAACTGCATTACTACATTCTTGTTTGTACTTCTCTAATTCAAGTTCAACATTTTCTTGTTCTTTACTCATGGCCTTTTTCCCATTTTCAGTTAGAGTAATTTTAGGATTTCAGACTTAAGATCATTATTTGAAGAATCAAGTTCGGTAACCTGTTTCTTGAGAGTGCAGTTTTCCTTGTCAATTGTGTCTTTAGAAGCTTTTATATCAATGAGATCAAATTTAAGGTTTGCAAGATTGTTGAACAACTCATCCCTATCAGAAGTTAATTCTTGGAAATCATCAATTAGTGCACTCATCAAGGAAACAAGTTTTGATTTAGAAAACAAATACAGTTTTTCTTTAAGTTCAAGTATGCTTACCTTAGAAGTATCATCTTCTTCCTCTGAGTCTGAATCTCCAAGTGCCATGATTTCAGTTTTATCAGCTTTATCATCTTGTGAATCAGATCCCCATGTTGCTATCATTTCATGTTCCTCCTTTCTTTTGTCCTTTTCTTTCAGTTCCTTTTCAGCCCTTTCCATTTTCCATTCAATTTCCGAGACTGTACAATCCCTGATCTGATGATCAGTTTTTCCACACTTGTAGAATCCATTTAGATTGTTATTTGAATGTTTTTTGCTACATGTTCCCTTCTCTTTTTTGAAGAATTTGCTGAAGTTCTTAGTTATTGTAATGCCCCGTGTTTTGGGCTAGAATGAAAACCGTCATTTCTATGCGTAGATGATCCAAAAGTCATAAATCCTAGGTAAATTTTCCATGTTAATCAAGTATGTAGTGTGGTAACCTATTTGAGCATGAATTAAGATCATAAAGGTCCCCTAACTCAAGGACAAGTTGAAAGCTTTCCTATCGTTCGAGTTTTAGTGAGCATCGAAACTTAAGTCAAATTAAATCAACCATATCTCCTTGTATATAACGAACTGGGTGGCCTAATATATATCAAATGAAATATCTTAGAATTAGCTTTCCATCGATATCAAATTCTCCTAAAACGAACACTCGGTGAGGAAGTTAGAGCATTTTTAGTGTCAGCGTTCCCGATTGACTGGCCACTGCGTCGCGATGAGCCTTAAATTGACAATTGTCAATTTTAGTAGCTCAACGTGATTTCCAGCGCATCTCGGTGAAGTCTTTTACGGTGTTTCAGTTCCGGAATTTAAATTCCAAGGTTAAATTAGACATTTCCCATGGCCCCAAATCCAAACACGGAATTTAATCCCAAATACACCTAAATACATACACTTTCATCAAAATTCATCAAGAACACTCTTTAGGGTTTCAAACATGAATCCCAAATAACTCAAGATTCAACCGTGGGTTTTCAAAAGCGATTGAAAATTTGGAATCCCCAATCTGCAAGGTTCGAGAATTACCTATTATCTTTCGAGTTTAAGGTACGCGGAGTTTTCCTAAAATCTCAGGGGCATAGAAATCATGATTTTAATAAAGGGGTTTTCAGATTTATGAATACATTCATGTTTTAGAAATCTTGACGGTATTGTTTTGGTCTTTTGACCTTCCCCACATTGATTTGAAATTATATATATATATATATGTATGTGATTTAAGTTAATATTCGAATTGAGAGCATGACTCACATGAAATCCCTCTCTTGATGTGATTGTTCCCATGTTTCATATGATATGGATTGTTTTTGAAATGCATCTTGAAAAACATGTTACAAAGTGTCTTGATTTATGAATGTTTTGGTTATGAATCTTGAATTCAAAAGAGAGGGTTGTTTGTATTGAAAAATATTGAAAATACATATAATGAAAGAGTGCATGGATTTTGCCAAAAGAACATGACCACCTTATGTTTGAAGAGTTCTTGCATAGTTTTGACTTATGCTTTCGGAACATGAAATCTCTTATACTATTTTCATGTTTGGGTGGTCTGAACTATGTTTTAATGAAAGAATTATGCATGATGCATTATGGCTTAGAAATAGGACTTGCAATTCTTGGTGTGACGACACCAATTTAGATTATACCATGATAATTCAGATCAAAATAGAAAGCATGTTTGAAATTAGACTTTTCACATGTTGAAACTAGAAAAATGCATGATTCAAAACATGATAAAAATGGGCACAAAGAGAGCTTAGGTGGTTCCCCGAAGAAGGCATGGGTTCAGACAACCCGTTGCCCAAAATCGTGATTTGCCAATCCGGGTATATTATATTACGCTGGCCTAGAGCGGTGTGGCGTATCAAAATAAGAAACTCCAACCCTTCCGGCACACTCGGGTTGGGGGCTTCCCCGCCGAGTCAATGGCGGATTCCATAATGTCCGTGGAATATCAGAATTGTAGGGGAGTGCCACCTAACTCAGAATTAATACGAAAATCAGAAACTTCCTTGTCAAGAATGATTTATGACTTTTAAGAAAGGTGCCCATACGTTTTAGAACTATTTCATGTATGATATTTTGACATATTGCTCTCCAACTATTTTATGTATATATATAAATTTTATTTTGGATTACTTTGCCTACCAGTACATCTGTATTGATCCCCCCTCCTCCTTCCAGGTTCTGAGGCTCAGTCTAGGGGTCCAGAGAAGAAGTTGTATTTATCAGATAGAGTTGCAGTGTCCATTTAGTGAGCCTTCTCTATTTTGGAAGGTCTGTCTTTTTAGATTATGTCATTTATTTCTGTTTTGGTCTACTGGGGGCCTTTTCCCAGTTTCAGACAGTTGTCAGATTTTCTTGTGGTAGAGATTTCGCAGACTGAGTCAGATGATTAGGTGTAGTTGATTTTCAATTTTCATGCTTATGCTGAATTCAGTATTGACCATGTTTCTGTAGCAGATTATGTTTTCGCATCTTCTTTATTTATATGAAAGTGTGCATGCTTACCAGATAGAGAGGGACATTCCGGGACCTCATGGTTTGGGATGTCCGTCATGGCCAGGCCCTAGTTCGGGTCGTGACAAACTTGGTATCAAAGAACGGTTCATGGTCCCAGGGTGTCTGCGAAATCGCATCGGGTATAGTCTTGTTTATGGGTATGAAGCGCGCCACACTTATAAGCAAGAGGCTACTAGGAGTTTAGGAATGTTTCCCTTTCTTCATGTTCTAGTTTGTGCTATTGAGCCAGAATGTTCCTCTTCTATACTTTAATTCGTGTTATGGTGTCGCCCATACGAAAGTAAAGTTATCCCAATTCTTTCGTTACTTTGATGTGCCCAGATATGTCTTATTATTGGGGTGATTCAAGTGCAGAAGTTTACAGTCTATATGGCATGGTCCTTTCTGGTTGAGTCACATAACATTTTAAAATTTGTGCAAGGACTTGAGAAGAGCCCGTTAGTGCCTTAGAGTGTATTGATTTTAGTGTGAACTTTGATTTCGATGAAATCGTGCTTTTCGTCCTACGGTATTAAGAGTATTCCATTTTTTTCAGAATTTATATTGCAAATGTCATTCTTAAGAGGGAACGATGTGTAGCAGAATGTTGGAACTGTATTTCCACTCGAGTAGTAGTATAAGTTAAGTGTCGGTGTCATGACCTATTGGTAGTGATGTTGGACCAAGAAGTTGGTGATGTGAAGTCACAAAGTAAGAAGTTAGAGTGAGGGTGACTTGTGCGTAAATAAATATTTTAGTTGAATAACCGATGTTTGAGGATGATTTACCACTTTATAGTGATAGACTAATGTGGTAGCTAGTAGCATGTGTGGATTGTATGGTATTCTGTGGGAGAAGTGTTTGACTCAGATTTTTATTTATACAGAGTAAAATGTGTATTCTAAGATCATTGAATATTGTGTGTCAATTTTCTATCTCTTGTAATATGTAATCTTGTTATCATGGTGTTTTTGAAAAATCAAAGTCTAGTGAAGCCATGTGGGGCTCTTTTGATTCACTAGCATAGTTTCTTTGTTATTCATTTCATTTTCTTGTTCAAAACACAAAAATCAAAGTCTAGTGAAGCCGTGGGAGGCCTATTTTGATTCACTAGCAACTTGTTGTTCATCTTGTTGTTCTCGTGTTGGTTGGAACTGGGGGTTTAGGGGCGAAATGGCAAGAAAGGTGGTAAGGGCGGTTTATTGAATATATGTATAGCCGAATCTTTTTGCATGAGATTGAGTTGGTAATGAAGTGATACGTCCTTGTGTGTTAGTTTAGTAGAAGGTAAGGAAAGAGTTATTAGTCAAGGTAGATTATTGTTTGCTTGAAGTATGAAAATGGCTAGATTAGCAAGTAAGGTAGGATTATAGACTCATGGTTGTTTGTGGAATTTGAAAGTAGTCTAAATGTACGCTTGGGTAAGTAGGTATGATGTGAGAAAATCGTATAAGTTGATAAGATTGTATGGGGTTATGATATAAGATTAAGGTTGACCATGTCTATTATGTGACTTTACTGACCTTCTTTTTGTTGGTAGTTGTAAACTAGTACTACTTGTGAGAAGGTATGTAGTAGATTTTTGAGGTATTTGGATAGAATGTCCCAATTTGATGGACTAGTGTATTATGTTGCCTTCTTCATTGATGGTAGATGATTGATGCTAGACTATTGGCTTGAATTTAATATAGGATGTGGATGTGAAAATAGTGGCTTAAGATTAAGGATGAATGTTTTGTGAGAATTTTGTGTAAGGTTGGGTTGTAAATCATATTTAGCACTAGACATTATGTTTGAACAGTTGTTGGCCATGAAGGCGGATGTGATGATTTCTTGGTTAATAATACTAGTTTTATGGAAGTGATCTAATAGGCTTGAACAGTGTATGCCAGAGCCTAAATTTGTTTAATTCGTAATGAAGTATGATGTTGTATGTATGATGTAGAAGTATGCGGTAATTTTTCTAAGGCTATTACATGTTATGTGTGGCTAGTAGTACCGTTGAGTTGCTAGATGGTATTTCAAATAGCCAAGTTAAGGAGTTCTGATTGATAGTGTTTAGCCTTTTGATATGATCTTGAATTTTCATGGTAGAGAGATATAAGTTGGGGTCGCGATATTGATACGCTATGACGGAAGGAATATGGTTCATCAAAGGCTTGGTGATATCCATGTTAAGTGTTATAATCTAAGTTTGAATTTTTGAAGGATGAACTGAAAGAAATAAGAGTTGAAGCGCTATAGGGTGTGCACTCCAACTATGGGAATACTCATGAAGATTCGAAGTTAGTAAGTGTTCAAGTATTATATGATGACTATTGGGTCTATAGAATGATAGAGTGTGTCTCAGAAGGTGGTATTAGCAGTGGGTTTTCTACTTCTAGGTGTAGTTATTCGGGTTAAGCTCTATTAATTACGTGTATCCTCGTATTCCAGACCCTAGAGTGTAGTGAGTGTAGTTTAGTTTAGAGTCTAGTAAGGGGTCTCTCGAACTTAAGATGATGGCTTAAAGCTAAGGGGGAGATGATAGAACAAGTGACCAAGATAGGCTCTTAGATTCTTGTAGTGATGTCAGTATGATATAGAACATCAGGAAGTGAGGGTGAGGCTCAACCCATTCTTATTTCAGTATTTTTCAGTTATCCTAATACTTACTCATGCTTTACGTTTTAGTTCCACGATCATAGTTCATGTTCAGGTATATGGGAGAGAATCACGTTCTCTTCCAGTTCTAAAATTAGGAGTTCCAGTTCATTCAGTAGTCGGAATCACATTCCATATGTTATGAACTTCAAATTTAGGTCATGCAGCTCATGACTCATGTACTCACGCTTTATAGTGTGCTCAGTTCCCATAATTCATTCTACACTCTTTTTGATTGATGAGATTTAGCTTATAGTCATATATGCCCCAATTTAGATCTCTTTGATGAATCCCTGATATTGATTTGCTATTCCTTCGACCTCAGTTAAGTGTCAAGTCTCGTATAATATCCTCCCATGTTTCAAGGTCTTATGTTCTAACCTTTTAGTGACTCCTCCTTATATGATGATAGTGGTGATGAGTAAATGTTTCTTGTTAATGGAAGATCATAGTATGCTTGTTTTAGATAAGGCCATAAGTGTGATGTAAGATCTGGGGCCAAGTCTTTGATATATGTGATGGTTAGTGGAAATTTGTGTGTGTATGTTCTTGGGGTAGCGCGTGGGAGTTATGTTGATAGTGGATTAGAGAATATGTGAAGTATGTCCTTATGGGTGTTTGCCTTGGAGTTTATATGTGGTTATAAAGATAGGCTGGAATGATGTGTTGAGATTTAAGTGGAGGAACGAAATATGCGCTAGTGAATCCATAGTAAGAGATCAGAGTTAGTCATTGAAGTAGTAAGGACCGTTATGTTTAGGGAGTTATCTCTAAAAAGGGTATAGAAGATTGAATCATAAGGTTTGGACCATTAACGTAGGGTGGCATGTTGTATTTTGTTATTTGAAGTTAGGTTTGATCATGGTGAGAGGACTTATGTTACTTTAGGCATTAGTCGAAAGATTTATCAATGCCCATATGAGGATTACAATTTGAATCAACGAGTATGGTATTTAAAGGGAATAATATAGTTAAGGGAGTATTCGTGAAGTGCGCTCAGCTTGAAAGTAAGAAGTGCATTGCCTAAGGCCTGGTAGTTTTATCCTAGTTTATAAGTTATATATCTATATTCCATGCTATAGACTAGTGTCATTGTTGTGATTCCTTAGTTGGATGTCCTGTGTAACTAGTGCCCAAGATTCTTTGCTCCCTAACGCTACTATGACTTCTTTAGAAAGAGTGTTGAATGAGATACTCCAGTTAAGTATGAGGGTCCAGCATAATTCAGTCTGTATAGCCAGTAATTCATTTTAACAGTCAGATAGACAAGTTACTGTGGGTTTCTACCTTTTCACCCAGTCCTACTATCCGAAGTCTCAAGCGTATGACCATCCCAAGAGATAATCTATTTCATCCATGTAAGTTGCGAATTCAGTACAGTCAAAGCATCATGTTTCAGATTCAGCTACTTAGTCATGACTCGGCTCATAAGCATGCAGAGCATAATTTCAAATGTTTCCAAGTATTTTAGCTCAGGCAGTTCAGTAACCTGGTGCGATCTTAGACATATTGCCTCATGATTTGTACTTGCATAAGTTATCAATTCTCAATTCAATATGTATGATTCGATCATGAACACTTCAAGGGAATCTTAAACTCTCAGCATGAATGAGCCCCTTGAAGTAACTGAAGTCAAGTCAGCTCAGAATTCAGTTTCATGATAGAAGTTTAAATATTTTGGATCAGTTATATCCCTTCATAGAAGACACATCAGTTCCACGTTATTCCATACCTTTAAGCTTCAACATTCCTATCCATCATTCGGGGACGAATGATCCCAAGGGGGAGATATTGTAACGCCCCGTGTTTCGGGCTAGAATGAAAACCGTCATTTCTATGCGTAGATGATCCAAAAGCCATAAATCCTATGAAAATTTTCCATGTTAATAAAGTATGTAGTTTGGTAACCTATTTGAGCATGAATTGAGATCATAAAGGTCCCCTAACTCAACGACAAGTTCAAAGCTTTCCTATCGTTCGAGTTTTAGTGAGCGTCGAAACTTGAGTCAACTTAAATCGACCATATCTCCTTGTATATAACGAACTGGGTGGCCTACTATATATCAAATGAAAGATCTTAGAATTAGCTTTCCACCGATACTAAATTCACCTAAAACGGACACTCGGTGAAGAAGTTAGAGCATTTTTAGTGTCAGCGTTCCTGATTGACTGGCCACCGCGTCGCGATGAGACTTAAATTGACAATTGTCAATTTCAGTAGCTAACCGCAATTTTCAGCGCATCGCGGTGAAGTCTTTTACGGTGTTCCATTCCCGGATTTTAAATTCCAAGCTCAAATTAGACATTTGCCATGGCCCCAAACTCATCCAAACACGTGATTTAATCCCAAATACACCTAAATACATACACTTTCACCAAAATTCATCAAGAACGCTCTCTAGGTTTCAAACAAGAATCCCAAATAACTCAAGATTCAACCGTAGGTTTTCAAAAGCGATTGAAGATTTGGAATCCCCAATCCGCAAGCTTAGAGAATTACCTATTATCTTTCGAGGTTAAGGTACGCGGGGGTTTCCTAAAATCTCATGGGCATAGAAATCATGATTTTAAGAAAGGGGTTTTCAGATTTATGAATATATTAATGTTTTAGAAATCTTGACGGTATTGTTTTGGTCTTTTGACCTTCCCCACATTGATTTGAAATTGTGTATATATATATATATATATATATATATATATATGTGATTTAAGTTAATATTCGAATTGAGAGCATGACTCACATGAAATCCCTCTCTTGATGTGATTGTTCCCATGTTTCACATGATATGGATTATATTTGAAATGCATCTTGAAAAGCATGTTACGAAGTGTCTTGATTTATGAATGATTTGGTTATGAATCTTGAATTCAAAAGAGAGGGTTGTTTGTATTGAAAAATATTGAAAATACATATAATGAAAGAGTGCATGGATTTTGCAAAAAGAACATGACCACCTTATGTTTGAAGAGTTCTTGCATAGTTTTGACTTATGCTTTCGGTACATCAAATCTCTTATACTATCTGCATGTTTGGGTGGTCTGAACTATGTTTTAATGAAAGAATTATGCATGATGCATTATGGCTCAGAAATAGGATTTGCAAGTCTTGGTGTGACGACGCCAATTTAGATTATACCATGATAATTCAGAACAGAATAGAAGGCATGTTTGAAATCAGACTTTTCAGATGTTGAAACTGGAAAAATGCATGATTCAGAACATGATAAAAATGGGCACAAAGAGAGCTTAGGTGGTTCCCCGAAGAAGGCATGGGTTCAGACAACCCGTTGCCCAAAATAATGATTTGCCAATCCGGGTATATTATATTATGTTGGCCTAGAGCGGTGTGGCGTATCAGAATCAGAAACTCCAACCCTTGCGGCACACTCGGGTTGGGGGCTTTCCCGCCAAGTCAATGGCGGATTCCATACTGTCCATGGAATATCAGAATTGTAGGGGAGTGCCACCTAACTCAGAATTAGTACGAAAATCAGAAACTGCCTTGTCAAGAATGATTTATGACTTTTCAGAAAGGTGCCCATATGTTTTAGAACTATTTCATGTATGACATTTTGACAAATTTCTCTCCAACTATTTTATGTATATATACAAATTTTATTTTGGATTACTTTGCGTACCAGTACATCTGTATTGACCCGCCCTCCTCCCTCCAGGTTCTGAGGCTCAGACTACGGGTCCAGAGAAGAAGTAGTATTTATCAGACAGAGTTGCAGTGTCTAGTTGGTGACCCTTCTCTATTTCGGAAGGCCCGTCTTTTCAGATTATGTCATTTATTTCTGTTTTGGTCTACTGGGGGCCTTGTCAAATTTTCTTGTAGTAGAGATTTCGCAGACTGAGTCAGATGTTATTAGATATAGTTGATTTTCAATTTTCATGCTTTTTCTGAATTCAGAGTTGACCATGTTTCCGTAGCAGATTATGTTTCCACATCTTCTTTATTTATATGAATGAGTGCATGCTTACCAGATAGAGAGGGACGTTCTGGGCCCTCATGGTTTGGGATGTATGTCACAGCCAGGCCCTAGTTCGGGTCGTGACAGTTATGAAGGCAACTTGTTCCTTATCAAGTTCAAATTCTTCATCACTATCAGAAGCCTTCAATGCCAAGATTATTTAAGGAACTGCTTGTTCTTTGGTTCCATCAACTTCCATTTCTTAAGTCCTTAAGTTCCCTACTAGTTCATCCAGGGTCATGCCTGTGAGATCCTTATTTGCCTCCCTAATTGCAGTTACCTTAACATTCCACTTTGACTTTGGCAGTACCCGCAGTACCTTTTCAACTTGTTCCTCCTCAGTGATGACTTTTCTCAAGGAAGCCAGCCTATTTGTTAAGGCAGTAAGCCTTGTCATCATCTCATGTAAGGATTCATTCTTCTTCATCTTAAATGCCTCATACTCAGTGAAAAGAAGAGAAATCCTGAATTTTCTTCCCTAAGAGGTACACTCATGTGCATTTACCAGTGCATCCCAAATTTACTTAGCAGTGGTGCAGGTTGATACCCTGTTATATTCAGCAGAACCTAATCCACAGACTAGAATGTTCTTAGCTTTTGCATTTTTCTTTAATGCCACTAAATCATCATCTGTAAATTCACTCCTTACTTTCTTGACTGGTTCACCATCAACAAATTTCATTAGAATAGTAGGACCATAAGTAATCCTATCCCATAATTCATAGTCTTAACCTTGGATGAACATCTCCATCCTGGCCTTCCACCAAATAAAGTGAGAACCACCAAAGAGTGGAGGTCTTGTAGTTGACTGACCTTCATTGTGCCCAGTAGGAGGTGCGGAATTCATTATTGTGATCTTTTCTTAAGTGCTAGCCTTATTTAAGACAACCTCGCTCTGATATCACTTGTTAGAGTGTGTGCCCTACTGATTTTAATATTATACTCTACTGGTTTCCTATCTGTGGAACAAGTAAGCTAACGTGGTTCAAAGAAGTAAAACTTGAACACAGTATTTATACGTGAAAAATACCCGGCTCAAGAAAGGTGTAAAAAATCATGACCTGTACCTCTATAGGATTTAACCCCAACTTCACTATTTCACTTGAGCCTCAACAATAAACAAAAATACAAGACTTCTTGTAAACTAGGAATTAAAACTTCTAACTCCTACTTCTACAATAACACAAATCTTCCCAAGATAAGTGTTTCCAAGACTTCGAGTTCCCCAACTTGAAGACGTTAATCCTAACTCATTTTATACTTCACTGTGACTAGAGATTGCAACTCAATATGATTCAACAACCAACCTATTACACAAATTCTATGACTCTAAGTAAAGGACCAGGTTGTTCCAATAGCTCCTTGAAGTTATAGAAATGATTTGTTGATTGTTGACTGTCTTTTCAGTGCATGAGTGAAACACTTGAATGTCGTTTGTTGTATTTAACCCAACTCCTGATTGAGTCCTTTAGTTGATGTACACTTCTAACTTCAATAGGACTCCCAAGTGGTTTTACTCTTCATTGCTGTCGTTTCTCTTTCCTTGACTGGATAGGACTCTTCTCCTTTATCCATTAGTCTTGTAGAACTCCTTGATCAACTCAACTTCTAGATATTGCATTTATCTTCTCCTTAATCGTAGCATTTGAAACAATTTTGAGCTTCCTTTCTTATCCACTTTTGTCTTAATGCATTTTCAACATTGCATCACTTCAACCAATAACTTCTTTTTCATCACTTGTATGGAACAGCTTGCACAACATGTTTCATTCACATGTCAATCATCAAAACTTCACATTCCCTAACAAGGGCCCACTACAAGGGTGTATCTTACGCAGCCTTACCTTGCATTTCTGCTAGAGGATGTTTTCAAGGCTTGAACCCGTGACCTCCTGATCACATGGAAACAACTTTATCGGTTACTCCAAGGCTCCTCTTTAGACAATTTAGGGTGACAAATGTATTCAATGGTTATATTAGCTGTTTAGAATTCCACAAATTATCACCTCACCCTCAATTTCAAATTTTCAAATTGAATCAATCTGACCTATATATATGGAAAAATCAATTATCAATCCGATAGATCAATTATCGATCCGACCTATATATGGATCGGACAGATCGATTATCAATTCGATGAGAAAATAGAAGTAGTCCATTTTGCTAATTGGAAACTTGAAGAGGCTTAATAGCCAAATTTTCTCAGTAGACCATTTTGCTAATTGGAAACTTGAGGAGTCTTTATAGCCAAATTTTCTCCATCAAACGCCAAATTTTAACATAATTTACTAATTAGCCCAAAAGAAATTAAGTAGTCAATCGAGGAAATAACTTCACTAGTTAGAGGAAAAGCAAAAATTATTACAGAAGGCGTTCACGTACTTTATTAAGTTAATTGGATATGATTTTCATTCATTTATTTTTTTAACAATTACCAAATTCTGTAAAATTTAGGATTACTAATCTTGATTTAATTTCAACAATTAATACCTTATCATCTTCCAATAGTTGGAGGAGTTCGTTGAGATTCTTTGTTGCTGTTAACTAGCCTTCTATTGATGGTCCCGGGATATGCTCAACTTTTTTCATCCGGTAGTTTTCTATCACCAAGTTGGATCCAAACTTTTCTCCGACCTGTTTAAGCCTGCAGAGTTGATCTCGGATGTTCTTTGCTTGAGTGGATATTTCCAATCGAATGCTGCAATTTGGACAACACTTACATGTAAGCGTCTTAGCCACTTCAATGCTTTCGTGCATAGTTTCCCATTCATTCTCCATCCTGTGAACATTTTTGATCCACTCGAGAACATCTGGTTTTGCTTTATAGCCTTTTTTCTCCTCTTCTTCCACCTTTCCTTTGATATCATCGCTAAACTTTGTTAGCTCCTTCATTTCATCCCTAAGATTATCAATATTTGATGAGAAATAAACAACATTTTCAATCTTAGGATAAATGCATCTACATATAAACTTCCCCACCTCAACAGCACAAGTAGATACAACAGTAGTTATTATCTCCATTGAACAATTCAGATATGATTGCTAGGTAATGATTCTCTCAAAGATGATAAAATAAAGCTAAACTGACTTATTCTTGTTTGTTTAATACCGAATTCTGAGAACTAAAAGAATAAGTAAATAAAAAGGCAAAGACAATTATTGGAGTAACACTGTAGAGGCTGAGTTAAAGAAAATGGGTGAGATATTTTTTTGAGTAAAGCATCTAGTACCCCTAAACTATGATCAAATTTGCAACGACACACTCCAACTTCACGGGGTGATACAAGTCAAATGGCCACCTTAATTTTTGAATACATGATTGGAGGTCATCATTTAAAGGCTCAAGACTTGGTTACCCTGAGGGCACATGAATATGCAAGGAAGACCCGTTTTGAGCACAAGCAAGGCCGTGTGTGGAAGATTTCTTAGAGCATCAAAGACTTGAGGACTCACGGTTTTGGACAACACTTAATGGGTCATGATTTGGTCATCTACATTAAGGTTATTTTGTTACTTCATTGGGTCCAAATGCACTCCATGGCCACCTAACCCTTTAAGGGCATTGTTGTTATTTTGCCTTGTCTTGTAATAGAATATAAATAGAATATTTTAGGTCTTTTTCTCATTAGTTGTTCATTGATGTAAGACTTGAAACATGAAACACCTTTAGTTGTAGGGCTTGGAATAGCCACCACACCAAAATGAGGGCAACAAGTCTGGATATCACTTGTGTTGCAATGTTGGCTTGAGACGTTGGTGTTTAGAGGAGGTAAAATTCCTTTTGTCAACGTAGGAGTTAGTTTAACCGTTGTGTGAAGTGTTAAGGGTCCAAGATTATCATATTCTTGGATTCTTAAGATTATACCAACCAAGGTCTAACTATCTATCCATTTTGTTTATGTTGTAATTGTTTGTTTGTGTCCTTGTAATTCAAATCCGTGACTTGTGGTTCTTGTTACATTGTTGTTGTTCTTCATCTTGTTGTTGTTAACATAGTCTGTTGTTAGATGTTTTTAGGTGATAAACACATCAATATATTGTGTTCTTGTTGTTGTTTGTTGAATCCGAGTGTGGTCTTCAAAAGGGTCCTCGGATCTTTGATCTTGTGGACTAATTTTGAAGTGTGTTTCATGTTGTCCTTGTAGTTTGGTTTTGGTATCAAATCCATCTTTGATTTTTTTTCTAACAAGATCAATCTTGGGCTTGAGAGTTGAAAAAAAAAATATATAAAAAAAAAGAGTTGAAAAACTGGAAAAAAAAAATTAGAAAAGGAGTAATATGCCCGTTCTTGTTGTTCTTGGCTGAGAAGGTTGTTGTTCTTGTTGTTGTCTTGGCTGAGACATGTTTCTTTGTGACTAGATGTCGTAGTCTTTTGTTGTTTAGAGTGTTTCTAGTTTTGGTTTCTTTCTCACCAACACTAAAAAGTGTCCAAATCTAAGCTTGAACTTTAACTTGTTGATGTTGTTAATGTGAACAAAGTGTGGCTGATTTGATGTTGTTGTCATTCTAAGCCTTGACCGTGTTGAAGGCCTTGTTGTTTTGGAGTTGGGCGTTGGAATTTGTTGTTGTTCTTGGAGAATATTGTTGTTGTTCTTGGTGTTTTTATTGTGTTCTTGTTGTTCTTCACCCTTTTCATCTTTTGTTAAAGAAAAAAGTGAACATTAGATCCACAAAAGGTGAAAGACCAAGTTGTAGTACTTGTTGGTGAAAGACTTGATCACATCACTCAAAAGACTTGACAACCACTTTTCACCTACTTTCCTTGATTTCAGGACCAAGTACCAAGAAGGTCAAGTCTTGTTTTTAACTTGAAAATGAAGCTCCAAGATCAAATTTCCCTCCATTAACCAAATCCACCATTTCCAAATTGTAGATTGGTCAAGACTTGAAATTGGAGAGTAAAATTTTGACAAAACTGAGGCCAATAGTGGACTGCCACATCACTAAATTACTGTTCACACAACATTCTGAGTTCAACTTTTAGATTTCTTAGTTTCATTTTAATTTTTCTTAGTTTCGTTTGTTGGTTTGAACACTAATTGACGACCTAGTAATCTCCTACTAGCTTGTTAGTTTGTTTTTGTGCCCGTTTGTTCGTGTTAGAGTTATTTGTGCTTTTCTTGATTTGGAATCGTAGAATTTCTTGGTTCAAGTTCGGACAGTATTTCCTTGAGTCTTCAAACAAAGAATCCATTCCGACCAAGGAGTAGACTCACCCCTCGGCTCATCACGAACTACAAGCTGACTTGCAACACTTGTGAATCCAAGTGTGAAATGATCAAGTGTATAAGAGTGTGGTGAGGTTGTTTCGAACTAACTTGTGTTTTATTTTGTAGACTTGTTCTTTTTTTTTTTAGGTGCAATTACGATGGAACCCGCGGCTGCAAGTGCTATTTTGGATAAACTTGAAGCCATTACCCTTCAATGGTAAGTGATAAATGAAAGGTTGGATCATATGGTAATTCCAAGGGAGCAAGTGGGCTACCCGGACACACGTCAAGATGAAGACCGTAGCTCATGTGAGCTACGAGGTAAAAATGCTATCCCCTACACTCATATGAACGTAGTTGCGGTTTTATCTAGTGTAGGAGTGCATGAGTCTTCATTTTGTGATACTCTTGATATTGTTAGGTCACATGAGGACCAAACTCTTGTTGTAGGTACACAAGCACTAGTTGATCCTTTAGATGACTAAATTGTTCTCTTCGTGAGAATGATTTGTGTCCATCTGGTGCTAGCACTTACAACTTGACTATGGTTCCATTACTAAGTGACTAGAGTGTTCACACACTAGTTGACCCTTGTGTAAAACAAGGTGTGTCTACGTTGGTATGTGAATTGCCAACAGCTAGTGAGGGTGAGCAAAATGATCAACCGGGGGTAGATGATCTTGATTTGCTTGAATATTTAGAAAACCCGAGTTGTGATTGTCTTTATGAAGATGATTTTGATTGTGGTCCTTTGGCTTCCCGTGATGTTTTGTACGTATGTGAGGACAAATCTTGTGAAAGAGAAGGTGATATGTGCTTAGAAATTCCATCTACTTCGTCTTTATGTGTTTCTTATGTTGGGCATATTCCTAGTGGAAATTTTGAAACTAGTAGTAAGTGCATGCATGGGAACCCTTTATTTGAAGTTGACTTATGGAACACCTTTCTCAACCCTCTTTTAGTTCATGATATTTTCAATAGTGATAAAGAGGGCTTGCTTAATTTCGAGGATGACACCCTAGGGGAAAGTGAGAGTGGCCGAGACCTAAGCCCTTGGTTACGTCTCCCATTCCATCCTGGTAACTTCTTAGGGTGTGAAGGATAGATAGTTTTTGGTCGGTCCATGTGTTTGAGTGATATTGTTATATGTGTTAGGTGGACTTCACTTTCAATTAGGACACCACCCCTTGATGGTGATTCCTTTCGCCAACTCCTTTGTAATTTTTTTCTAAGTCCCTCATGATTATAACAAAGGACATGTGGTTATATATCAAGTGTGTACCTCCATGGCATGTTGATGTTTTTTACTTTACTAACTCTAACCCTCATGTCATGAGAATGTGGTGCTTGTTTGTCTTCTCTTTGTTCTTGCAAGGTTTGGATTCAAGGTCGAATCCTTTTCAAGAAGGGATGGATGATACAAGTCAAATGGCCACATTAATTTTTGAAGACATGATTGGAGGTCATTATTTAAAGGATGAAGACTTGGTCACCCCGAGGGCACAAGAATATGCAAGGAAGACCCGTTTTGAGCATAAGCAAGGCCGTGTGTGGAAGATTGCTTGGATCATCGAAGACTTGAGGACTCACGGTTTTGGACAACACTTAATGGGTTATGATTTGTTCATCTTCATTAAGGGTATTTTGGTCACTTCATTGGGTCCAAATGCACTCCATGGCCACCCCACCCTTTAAGGGCATTGTTGTCATTTTGCCTTGTCTTGTAATAGAATATAAATAGAACTGTAACACCCCACATTTCGGGCTAGAATAAAAACCATGACTCTGATGCGTTGATAATCCCAGAGCCTTTAATCGTATGCCAATTTGGCATGTTTATGTAGTATGTGAATCCATTTGAGCATGAATTTAGACCATAGAGGTCCTTCAACTCAACGACGAGTTGAAACTATTTCGATCGATTAAGTTTTAGTGGACGTTGTAATTTGTGTCAGTTTCCATCGACCATAACTATCTGTATATATGTCTAATTAGAGAGCCTACTATGTATCAAATGATAGGTCTTTGAGTTAACTTTCCAACGATACCAATTTTGCTAAAATCCGACACCCGAGCAAGAAGTTATGGCCTTTCAAAGTAGTATGCGTCGCCTAACCAATCGCACATGGCCACAGGAAAGCATATGCGATAGCATATGCGGTGCCTATGTAAATATAGACGATATCATATTCGGCGCCTATGTAAATATATGCGATATCATATGCGGAGCATATCTTATGGTTTCAAGTGACTTAAACACTCCATTTTTGGGGCAAAATGGTCCTTTACCCACCCTTATTCAGCCATAAACACGAAATTCAGTCCCCAATTCTCCAAAATACATCCACATTCATCTAAAAATTCTCAAAAACACTCCCAAGGGTTTCAAACTAAAAACCCAAATAAATCAAGACTCAACCGTGGGTTTTCAAAATTGATTAGAGATTCGGAATCCCCAATCCACAGGCTTCAAGAAGCACCCATTATTTTCCAAAATAGAGGTACGCGGGGTTTTTCTAAATTCTCATGGGCATATAAAAATCATGTTTTTGAATGGGGTTTTTGAATCTATGTATATATTCATGTATTAAAGGTTTTAACATCATTGTTTTGGTTTTTTGACCTTTCCCAAAGTGATTTGAGAATATGAATGTATGAAACCATGTATTTAAGAATGAATTCTTGTTGAGAGCATGATTTTTGGTGAATTTCCTCTTATTATAAATTTTTCAGATTTCTCATAGCATATGAATTGTTTTGCAGTGCATCCTTGAAAAGCACTATATGAAATGATTGAACTCTTGTTATGATTTAAAGGTGGTTTTAAATCACTAAAGAGGGAATCTAGCATGAATGTTTAATGTTAATAATTCATGTAATGAAAGACTGCATGGATTTGCTAAAGGCACTAGACCACCATATGTTGATGAAGTTTTTGCATGATTTTAACTTGAGTTTCGAAACACGAAATCTTCTATATCAGTTGCATGTTTTTTGGTGGTCTAAATTATGCTTTAAGTGAAAGATTTAGCTTAATTTATTATGGCTCAGAAATCATTACTTGCAAGTCTTGGTATGACGATACCAATTCAGACCAATGCCATATCGGACTCAGACTAATAGACATTTCAGACTATCATGATTTTAGACATTCATAATGTTACATGTATAGAAAAGGTTAAAAATGGGCATACAGAGATGTTAGGTGGTTCCCTGAAGAGGTCTTGAGTTCAAGCAACTCATTGCCTAAAACCGTGGTTTGCCGACCCGGGTATATTATTATACGCTGACTTAAGTGTCGTGTGGCGTATCAGATTCAGGAGCTCCAACCTTTGCAACATACTCGGGTTGGAGGCTTCCCTGCCGAGTCAATGGAGGATTCCATATCGCCTGTGGAATAGCAGACTTGTAGGGGATACCACCTAACTCAGAAGTAATACACAGATCAGAGTTTGAGATTTACAGATAGGTTACATGTTTTCAGAAGGTGCTCATGTGTTTTATAGAAACTTTTTTATGCATAATGTTTGATGAACATTTTCTCTCACATATTATATATATATATGTTCAATTACTCTATTTTGGATTGCTTTGCGTGCCAGTACAATTGTGTTGACCCCCCTTCCTCCAGGTACTGAGGCGCAGTCTAGGTGTCCAGATCCTCAGTAGAGTCTACAGACAGGGTTATCTCAGAGTTCAGTTGGTGAGCCTTCTTTGCTTCGGAAGGCCTAGTCATTTAGGTATTTATTTCAGTATGGTTTTTGGTCTGCTGGGGGACTTGTCCCAGTTATTCAGATAGTATGACAGTAGAGATTTTGCAGACTGTTGCAGATGTTTATTAAATATTGTTGGGCATGTTTTCAGGCCTTTAACTGTTTTAAATTGTTGACCATGTTTTCGTATTATTGTGTCTATTCCGTATTACTTTGATCATATGAATTATGTGCATGATTACCAGATAGACAAAAGGCGTTCCGGGCCTTCGGGTTTGGGAATGCTCATCACGGCCAGGGCCCCAGTTCAAATCGTGAAAAACTTGGTATCAAAGCACGATTCATGGTCCCAGGGTGTCGGCGAAATCGCATAGGGTAGAGTCTTGTTTATGGGTGTGTAGCGCACCACAAATATAAGCAGGAGGCTGCAAGGATTTTAGGAATATCTCTCTTTCTTCATGTTCTAGTTCGTGCTATAGAGTCAGAATGTTCCTCCTTCATACTCTAATTCGTGCTTTGGTGTCACCCATATGAAAAGAAAACTTATCCTAATTTCTTCCTCACTCTGGTGTTTCCAGATATTCTCTGAATATCTAGCAAAAATTTCAGAAGTCCCACAAAGGATGGGAGAGGAGTTGTAAAATTGTGTCCTCATTCTTATGAGTCGTTCAGTTAAGACAAGAGTAAGATGTGTATTCTTGAGTCATTGAATATTTTGTATCAAGCTTCTATCTCTTGTAATCTTGATATCAGTGTGTTGTTGAAAACAAAAGTCTAGTGAAGCCGCATGAGGCCTATTTCTATTCACTAGCAACTTGTTGTTCATCTTGTTGTTCTTGTGTTTGTTGGAACTGTATTTCCACCCGAGTAGTAGTATAAGTTAGAGTGACACCAGAGTGTCAGTGTCATGACCTATTTGTAGTGAAATTAGACCAAGAAGTGTGTGATATGAAGTCATAGGGTTAGAGGTCAGAGTGAGGGTGACTTTTGTGATTAAATATTTATAGTTGAATAACCGCTGATTGAGAATGATTTACCCTTTTGTGGTGGTAGACTAATATGGTGGTACCATTTATAAATTGTATGGTAGTCCATGGAGGAAGTGTTGACTCAGAATGTTATTTGTTTTCTTCCTTTCAAAATAGAGAAAGAGCCCAGAGTGCATACTTAAGGTGGTTATAGAAACCCCTTATAGGCTATGAATGAAAATGGCTAGATTAGCCAGTAGGTTGTAAGTATAGACTCATTGTCATATGGAGTATCTGAAGGTAGTCTAAATTCCCATTGGGGTAAGTAAGTGTGATGTGAGAAAGCCGTATAAGTAGATAAGATTGTATGGTTATAATATAAGCTTAAGGTTGATCATGTCTATTATGTGACCTTACCCCTTAACCTTCTTCTCATTGGTAGTTGTAAACTAATACTACTTGTGAGAAAGTATGTAGTATATTTTTGAAGTATTTGGGTAGAATATCCCAATTTGAAGGATTAGTATATTTATATTATGTTGCACTCTTCATTGGTGGTAAATGATTGATGCTAGCCTATAGGCTTGAATTTAAATTGTGTGGTGGTGAATAGTGCCAAGAGATTGATGATACATGTTTTGTGGGATTAGATTTGTAAGCTTGATGTGTTGAAATAGTACGTGCTGATGGATTATGACAAGGAAAACCGTAAGGTCATGATCGATTATTGTGGTTATGAAGTTCTAGTGTACTAGTGTTTCTTGATGTTTATTTCATAGTTTCTAAGTGAGGATTATGTGTAAGGTTGGTTGTAAATCATGTTTAGCACTAGACATTAAGTTTGAAACAATTGATGGCCATGGAGGTGGATGTGATGATTCCTTGGTTAATGATACTAGTTATATGGAAGTGATCTATAGGCTTGAACAGTGTATGCAAGTGCCTAAGTTTATTTGATTCGTAATGAAGTATGACATTGTATATGTGATGTAGAAGTATGCCCAAGGTGGTATGAAGTTGTAGTATTTTTCTAAGGCTATTACATGTTGTGTGTGGCTACTGGTCCGTTGAGTTTCTCGGTGGAAAAAGACTAGCTAGATGGTATATGGTGTTCTAAATAGCCAAGTTAAGGACCTTTGATTGATAGCGTTGAGCCTTTTGATATGAGCTTGATTCTCATGGTAGAGGAAAATAAGTTTGAAGTTGCTATGTTGGTAGACTATGATAGAAATAGAGTGGCTCATTGAAGACTTGGTGATACTCATGTTAGGTGTTATAATCTAAGCTCGAGTCCTTGAAAGTTGTGCTAATAGAAATAAGAGTAGAGGCACTAGCGGGTGTGCACTTCAACTTTGGGGATACTCATGAAGATTCGAAGTTAGTAAGTGTTCGAGTAATAGATGATGACTATTGGGATTACAGAATGATAGAGTATGCCTCAGGAGGTAGTATTAGTAGTGGGCATTCTACTCTCATGTGTGGTCTTTCGGGTTAAGTTTTATTAATTGTGTGTGTTGTCATATTTCAGAACCCAGAGTGCAGTAAGTACAGTTAAGTTTAATGTCTAGTAAGGTACCTCCCAAAACTTAAGATGATGGCTTGAAGCTAAGGGGGAGATGACTAAATGAATAACCAAGTAAGACTCTCAGATTCTTGTAGTGATGTCATGATGATGTAGAACATCAGAAAGTAAGGTGAATCTCAACCCATTCCTATCTCAGTATTTCTCAGTGATCCTAATACCTACTCATGCTTTATGATTTAGTTCCATGATCAGTTCACGTTCATACATATGATAGAGAGTCATGTACTCATTCTTTTTAATGTGCTCCATTTCCATAACTCATGTTTTACGCCAAATGATTGGCGAGATTCAGCTTATAGCCATAAATACCCTAAATTCAGAGCGCTTTGGTGAGTCCCTGTTGTTAGTTTGCTATTTCTCAGGCCTCATATGAGTGTCAAGCTTCATATAGTATCATTTCATGCCTCCAGATCTTATGTTCTAACCTTTTTGTGACTCCTCCCTATGCGATGATAGTGGTGGTGAGTAATTATTCCTTGTTTATGGAAGATCATAGTACGCTTGTTTAGATAAGGCCATAAGTATGAAGTAAGATTTGGGGACAAGTTTTTATTTATGTGATGGTTAGTGGAATTTTGTATGTGTATGTTCTTGGGGTAGCTCGTGGGAGTGATATTGATAGTGGTTTAAAGAATATGTGAAGTATGCCTTTATGAGTGTTTGCTTTGAAGTTCATATGTGGTAATAAAGATAGGCTTGAATGACATGTTGAGATTGTTGTAAAGGAACTCTACATGCGCTAGCGACTTCATAGTAAGAGTTCATAGTAGTCATTGAAGTGGTAAGGCATGTTATACTTAGGATGTGATCTTTAAAGGAGATATAGAAGATTGCATCATATGATTTAGAATAATAGTGTTGTCTGGCTTGTTGTATTTTTGTGACTTAGAGTTAGGTTTGATCACGGCGAAGGGATTAAGTTATTTCCGACATTAGTAGAAAGATTTGTCAATGCTCATATGAGAATTTTAAGCTGAGTTGAATGAATATGATATTTAAGGAGAATAGTATAGTTAAGTGATATTCAAGAAGTGTGCTAAGCTTGAAAGTAAGAAGTTGTAATGCCAAAATCCTGGTAATTCTATCCTAATTTAGGAGTTATATGTCTATGTTCCAGACTGCAGAGTAGTGTCAATGAGGTGATTCCTCAGTTGGATGTCTTGTGTAATCCATACCCTAAATTCATGGCTCCCTATTACTACTAGAATTTCTTTAGAGAATTGTGCTGAAGAGATACTCTAGTTAAGTATGAGGGTGTAGTATAATTCAGTCTGTATGGCCAATAAGTCAGTTTAGCAGTCAGATTCGCATGACTTTTTTTCTCGTCTTTGCACTTATTCATGCTACTCAAAATCTCAGACATGCTACTATTCCAAGATAGAGTATACTAGTAGTTACGAGTATATCCCAGTTCATGCATCATGCATTAAATTCAGATTCCAGATGTTCAGTTATGATTCAATTCGTAGGTGCCCTATGCATCGCCTCAGTTTTCCAAGTATCTTAGTGAATTGAGCATTCATAGAGGGACATAGGGTACCAAGGGGGAGATACCCCATTTAGTTGCATGCATAGATTCTTATTACAAGCTTCACATCAGTTATTATTGCGTATATAGCCATACGTTCATACGTCAGTTCAGTCAGATATGTATGCATTAGAAATGCATGTTCAATAGAAAAGTTCAGCTTATCAGTGTATTCAGTCCTGCATTCATGAGAACAACTCGGTCACAGATCCATGCATTAGATATGCATGATTCATAATGAGAATTCAGCCTATGAGTAGCTTTAGTCGTGTGTTCCATGCCTCGGTTATGCATGTCCGGCATAAGCATTTAAAACATTAGTAGTTCCAATCTTATAGTCATGTTTTTTATCAGTGTATTCTTTCTTAGGGAACATATCATGTCCGCGTTATCCCATACCCTTAAGACTTTGACATTCTATCCATCATTCGGGGACAAATGATCCCAAGGGGGAGATAATGTAACACCCCGCATTTTGGGCTATAATAAAAACCATGACTCTGATGCATTGATAATCCCAAAGCCTTAAATCCTATGCCAACTTGGCATGTTTATGTAGTATGTGAATCCATTTGAGCATGAATTTAGACCATAGAGGTCCTTCAACTCAAGGACGAGTTGAAACTATTTCGATCGATTAAGTTTTAGTGGACGTTGTAATTTGTTTCAGTTTCCATTGACCATAACTCTCTGTATATGTCGAATTAGAGAGCCTACTATGTGTCAAATGATAGTTCTTCGAGTTAACTTTCGAACGATACCAATTTTGCTAAAATCCGACTCCCGAGAAAGAAGATATGGCCTTTCAAAGTAGTATGCGTTGCCTATCCAATCGCACATGGCCACTGAAAAGCATATGCTATAGCATATGCGGCGCCTATGTAAATATAAGTGATATCATATGTGGAGCCTATGTAAATATATGTGATATCATATGCGGCGCATATCTTATGGTTTCAAGAGACTTAAACACTCCGTTTTTGGGGCAAAATGGTCCTTTTCCCACCCTTATTCATCCATAAACATGAAATTCAGTCCCCAATTCTCCAAAATACATCCACATCCATCTAAAAATTCTCAATAACACTCTCAAGGGTTTCAAACTAAAAACCCAAATAAATCAAGACTCAACCATGGGTTTTCAAAATTGATTAGAGATTCAGAATCTCCAATCCACAGGCTTCAAGAAGCACCCATTATTTTCCAAAATAGAGGTATGCGGGGTTTTCCTAAATTCTCATGGGCATAGAAAAATCATGTTTTAGAATGGGGTTTTTGAATCGATGTATATATTCATGTATTAAAGGTTTTAACATCATTGTTTTGGTCTTTTGACCTTTCCCAAAGTGATTTGAGAATATGAATGTATGAAACCATGTATTTAAGAATGAATTCTTGTTGAGATCATGATTTTCGGTGAATTCCCTCTTATTATGAATTTTTCAGATTTCTCATAGCATATGAATTGTTTTGCAATGCATCCTTGAAAAGCACTATATGAAATGATTGAACTCTTGTTATGATTTAAAGGTGGTTTTAAATCACTAAAGAGGGAATCTAGCATGAATGTTTAATGTTCATAATGCATGTAATGAAAGAGTGCATGGATTTGCTAAAGGCACTAGACCACCAAATGTTGATGAAGTTTTTGTATGATTTTGACTTGAGTTTCGAAACACGAAATCTTCTATATCAGTTGCATGTTTTTTGGTGGTCTAAATTATGCTTTAAATGGAAGATTTAGCTTAATGTATTATGGCTCAGAAATCATGACTTGCAAGTCTTGGTATGACGATACCAATTCAGACCAATGCCATATCAGATTCAGACTAATAGACATTTTAGACTATCATGATTTTAGACATTCAGAATGTTGCATGTACAGAAAAGGTTAAAAATGGGCATACAGAGATGTTAGGTGGTTCCCTGAAGAGGGCTTGAGTTCAAGCAACTCATTTCCTAAAACCGTGAATTGCCGACCTGGGTATACTATTATACGCTGACTTAAGTGTTGTGTGGCGTATCAAATTCAAGAACTCCAACCCTTGTGGCATACTCGGGTTGGAGGATTCCCCGTTGAGTCAATGGCGGATTCCATATCGCCCTTGGAATATCAGACTTGTAGGGCATACCACCTAACTCAGAAGTAATACACAGATCAGAGTTTGAGATTTACAGACAGGTTACATGTTTTCAGAAGGTGCCCATGTGTTTTTCAGAAATTGTTTTATGCATAATGTTTCATGATAATTTTCTCTCACGTATTATATCAATATATATATATGTTCAATTACACTATTTTGGATTGCTTCGCATGCCAGTACAATTGTGCTGACCCCCCCTTCCTCCCAGGTACTGAGGCGCAATCTAGGGGTCTAGATCCTCAGTAATGTCTACAGACAGGGTTGTCTCAGAGTTCAATTGGTGAGCCTTCTTTGCTTTGGAAGGCCTAGTCATTTAGGTATTTATTTCAGTATGGTTTTTGGTCTGCTGGGGGACTTGTCCCAGTTATTCAGATAGTATGTCAGTAGAGATTTTGCAGACTGTTGCAGATTTTTATTAAATATTTTTGGGAATGTTTTTAGGCCTTTAACTGTTTTAAATTGTTGACAATGTTTCCGTATTATTGTGCCTATTCCATATTACTTTGATCATATGAATTATGTGCATGATTACCAGATAGACAGAGGGCGTTTCGGGCCTTCGGGTTCAGGAATGCTCATCACGGCCAGGGCCCCGGTTCGAGTAGTGACAAGAACATTTTAGGTATTTTTCTCATTAGTTTTTCATTGATGTAAGACTTGAAACATGAAACACCTTTAGTTGTAGGGCTTGGAATAGCCACCACCCCGAAATGAGGGCAACAAGTGTGGATATCACTTGTGTTGCAATGTTGGCTTGAGACGTTGGTGTTTAGAGGAGGTAAAGTTCCTCTTGTGACAACGTAGGAGCTAGGTTAACCGTTGTGTGAAGTGTTAAGGGTCCAAGATTACCATATTCTTGGATTCTTAAGATTATACCAACCAAGGTCTAACTATCTATCCATTTTGTTTATGTTGTAATTGTTTGTTTGTGTTCTTGTAATTCAAATCTGTGACTTGTGGTTCTTGTTCCATTGTTGTTGTTCTTCATCTTGTTGTTGTTAACATAGTTTGTTGTTAGCTGTTTTTAGGTGATAAACACATCAATACATTGTGTTCTTGTTGTTGTTTGTTGAATCCGAGTGTGGTCTTCAAAAGGGTCCTCGGATCTTTGATCTTGTGGACTGATTTTGAAGTGTGTTTCGTGTTGTCCTTGTAGTTTGGTATCACGGGGGACCTATTACCCCTGAACTTAATTTTATCGTATTTTTGTCACCTTTTTGTGTTGACATGACACCTTTTGTCAATCCTTTTAGCTGGCATGGCACCTTTGACGTGGACGCTATTTTATGTAATAAAGGTGTCACGTCATCACAAAAGGGTGACAAAAATATGCTAGAATTGAGTTCAGGGGGTAATAGGACTGTGAAGTTGGAGTATGTCATAGCAAATTTGGCCATAGTTTGAGGGGGTACTGGATGATTATCTCTATTTTTTTAAAGTTACATGACATTATTTTTGTTAAAAGTTGAGGGTATATATGTATCACATATTTAGCGAGGGTATATCAACTTTAAATCATAAAGTTAAGAGATAAGATAAGAAGCACTACTTTTTGTTTGCAAAAAGGAAGAAAGCATGTCCATTGTACAGTAACATTAAAAAAGCAGAATTATTGGAGTAACTTTCAATTTGGACCACTCATGAGTGTCTTTTAATGTCTCAGAAAGATTCTTTTTTTTTTCCAAAATAAATTGAGAAAAATATGTAAATTAAATTGGATAGGAGTCTCGTTAGGATTGGTAAAGTAAGGTATAACCAACACCTGGACCAATCTCGTGTTATAAATTTACCAACAACAACAACATACCCAGTGAAATCCCAACGAGTATTGATCCCAACTAAGGTGTCGGCGAGACAGCTACATCACTGCAGCACGACTAGCCAAAACAGGGAATACAACTTACAGGTGTATGCGCTTCCCTTCGATTGTTAAATCAGCACAGCGCGGACCTTAAATCAGCACAGCGCGGACCTGATCCCGTGCATTCTTGTTTGTAAATATCATCAAAACCAAAATACAACAAGCTTCTTTCTCTAGTTCATGCTATTTAAGGGTAATCACAATCTACATCTTAGTTACAGTGTCTAGTAAAACACTTGTTTAACTTTGGATGCGAATTGTCGATTTTACAGTTTACAAACAAGAGACCATTGTTTAAAGGGAAAAGGCTCAAATATGACATCAAATTATCAGAAACGTCTCATTTATGTCATCCGTTAAAAGTTTGTCTCGTTTATGTCATCGCCGTTACAAAACAGGTTCATCCATGTCATTACTTGTTAACGGTGGGTTTTCAAAAGTAGCTTTGCCACGTGTCGTGTTACTAGAGGTCCACATCATTAATTAAAACAAAGAGAAAAAGCTCAAATATGCCATCGAACTATAAAAAATGGCTCATTTATGCCATCCATTAAAAAATTGGCTTGTTTATGCCATCGCCGTTACAAAACATGTTCATACTTGTTTCTCAACAATAATGCCTACCACAACAATGTTCAACAACAATGGGCCAAGCTTATGTTCACAATAACAACATCAAAATACAAGCTCAAATCAAGATATAGACTCAATGTGTTAGTGAGGAATAAAACTAAAACTTAGAGACAACAAAGACAAGTAAAAAACTCGTCCAAGATACAACAAAAACACAATTTTTGGCGGAGAACACAAAATGGACAGATTGTTCTTTTTCTGAAATTTTCAGATTTTAATTATTTTTTTTCAAGTGAGGTAGCCCAAGATTTGATCTTGTAGGAACAAGATCAATACATGCTCTGATACCAAATGATACAAGAAAACCAAGGAACTCACGAAATGACTCAAAACAGTCCACAAAACACACTCCAAATCAGTCCATAATCTTAAGGATCCGAGGACCAAGATGGAGACCACTCTCGGATTCACTATCAACAAGAAGAATACAAGATACAATGGTGTATATAACACCAAAAACATCTACAAAACGTGAGGAACAAGATGAATAACAATAACACAAGTTTCGGATCAATAAAGAACCCAAAACAGTCCACTACACAAGATGACAACAACAAAAGTAAAGGATAGATAGTGAGACCAAGATTATTACAAGATTAAGAACTAAAGAGAGTATTAAACTCAAAAACCCCTAATGAATGTAATAATCAAAACCACACTCTTACGGTGACTGCCAAGGGAATCAACTCATCTCAAGATCCACCGTTTCCAAACAAAGATCAATACTATCTTTTCCAAGTCCTAACTAAGACTAAGTGTTCTACTCTCAAGAGAGAGGATTTTTGATGTTTCAATCTTTCATCTTTCATCAACTAAAGAGAAAAGACCTAAAATGTAGTACTTATAGTATATTACAAAAGTAGACAAAAAGACCACATTACCCTTAATGACCAAGGGTGGCCTTGGTGAGTTGGAAGACAATATGAATTGTCCAAAATGCCCTTAAGGCTAAGTAACCAAAATGCCCTTTGTAAAGGGAACCAAAACCGTGAACCAACAAAGGTGGTCCAAACCCGAGAGTCCTTAAGTCTTCAATGCTCCAAGCAATCTTCCACACTCGGGTTTGATCAATGGTAGGCTCAAAACGTCTCCTCCAAGTATGATCCCGTACCCTCCATGCGACCAAAGCTTGATTCTTCACATAGTGACTTTGAATGATGTCGTCAAAAGCTAAGGCGGCCATTATTCTTGTATCACAGAGGGTCAAACTGTCCACTTACTTCTTCCACTGGTACGAAATTACAAGAACAATACAAAATGTGTAGTGATTTTAATCCGTTAAGACTATTGTTCGCTATCAACTTCCTAAGACCACCCATGCATCTTTTCAAGAACAAATCTGAAGCAAACTGTAACATGCCTGAGAGCTCTCCATTACTCAAAATTTGACAATTGGAGACACATATCGTACTTGCTGACTCGTAGAACGGTTCCTCCCATTGTAACTTTTCTCCAATTTCAATACGAAATCTTTTCAATGTATTCATCCAGGTATAGTCTATATTGAAATTTGATGAGCTATTCACTCTAATAAAAAGAGAAGTCAGATTGCGTAAAGATGATAGCTCATCAAAAGAAGTTGAATCAAGATTGCTACACAACATATTTAGTAGCCTAAGATTTGTCGCCTAAGATTTGTCAACTTGTCCGTTCCCTGTGGCAAACAACGTAACCATGTATAATCATAATCGAGCAACTGCAAGTTGTGAAGATCACCCATAGGTGGTAACACTTGCAACCCAGGGCATCTTTGTAGTACTAGAACACGTAGTTGACATAAACTATTGATGGAAGAAGGCAGTGCTCCAATACCAGTATCACTCAGATTCAGGACTCTTAGCGCTGGAAATGCCAAAAAGAATTCATGGGGAATTTTCTTAAGGGGTTCGTTGTCTTATAAGAGTAAAGATGTTTCCTCTGGGTGTTTCGTGAAGCAATCAGGTAGACGTTCAATTCAACATACTTCACCTTCAGAAAAACCTTCTCATGGGCTTCTAGCAAGCAGACATCTTTTAGACTCTCAATCAACGTGATTCCCCTGTTGTAGGCTTTTTCATATGTGTCATGTTCACCGAGGATCCCCTCTGCCCACCAGCAATGTATGAGATCATCTATTGGAATAGCCGCTGGATATAAGGAGCAATACAGAAAACAACTTTGAATATCCTGAGATTCTAACGAATCAAAACTCCACTTGATGACATTGTAAACCTTGGCTTTTACAGCATTGTCATAAGGGTTAGACCTTCTAACCGAATCCAAATCATCATCCCAGAGCTCGACTCTCGTCTTCCCTCTCATAGATGCTCCAATAACAATGATTGCTAAAGGTAAACCGCCACACTCTTTTGCAATATCCCTTGCCAATGGTTGAATATGCTCCAAATTGGCACTATCTCCAGCACTTTTGACAAACAATTCCCAAGATTCATCCTCCTTTAATGTGGTAACATTCATCTCAATGTTTGTTCTCATTTGCCTACAAACCTCCAAGGAACGAGTAGTTATAATGATTTTACTTCTTGCGGGAACTACAGGTTGGGGCACACCTACATCGTTCAAATTTATAACTTCCCAAACATCGTCTAGTATGAGAAGGAAACTGTTTTCTTGCTTGAGCCTTTCATAGATTTTGCCTGCCGTGCTCTCTACACTTCCGTTGCTATCTATCTCTAGATCTAACCTGCTGGTAATTTGTCCTTGAACGTTTCTTATTTCTATCGGCGGTTTTGGGACCGTAACCCAGACAACAACACCAAAGGACAGTTTAGAACTTGACACATTAGCCTTTAGAAGCTCATTGTTGAGATTCTTCACCAACGTCGTTTTCCCAACTCCTCCCGTACCCAATACACCAATGATGCATACCTGATAGGATTCAAATACCCAAAAAAATAATTTACCCACAAGTGAAAGATGCAATAATGGATTTAACCTCTCAAATTTCACATCAACTAATTGAATTGAGTTGTGGCTCCACATCAACATAAGGTGCAAATAAATACAGAAAAAAAAAAGTTTAAGGTACTTATGCCTTTTCTCAAAATTAAATGTTGACTTATTTCGAACAATACCTTATCATCTTCTAATAGTTGTTGGATTTTGTGGAGATTTTTTTCTGCAGCTGGCTGGTCTTCTATTGATGTTACCGGGATGAGCTCAACTTTTCTCATCTGATAATTTTCTACCACCAAATTGGATCCAAAGTTTTCTCCAATCTCTTTAAGCTTGCAAATTTGATCTTGGATGTTCCGTGCTTGAATGGAGACTTCCGAACGAAGACTGCAACTTGGACAACATTTGTACACAAGATTCTTTGCCGCTGCAATGCTTCCTTGCATAGTTTCCCATCTATCCTCGAGCTCATGAACATCATCGAACCACTTTACAACATTCGGTTTTGGTTTATAGCCTTCTCCCTCAGCTTTTTCCACCTTGCCTTTGATATCGTCTCTAAACTTTGTTAGCTTCTCCATTTCCTCCTTTACATTTTCAATTATAGATGAGAAACGGACAATTAGGATAAATGCATTTGCACACATTCTTTCCTACCTCGACAATAACGCCGCCTACAGCGTTAAAAAGTACTTCCATTGAACAAAAGTACTTCAATTTGAACTTGTTCGATTTTTCACAACCAAGCTGTCTTTTAGCTGCCGAAAACAATCTATTCAATACATTATGAGTTCCGCCAAACTCAATAACTTTGGTCGAAATCCTGCATTTCTCATCATAAATTTATTGAATAAGTACAAATAATCAATTTAGAACGTCTCAACAACTTAGAAGAATTAAAATTTTGAACCTGTAAGCTTCAACTCCAAGCTCGGCCTATGTGCAACAGGATTTTTTATAATTGAACATACCCATCCACTGCAGAACGCCAACAACCACACAAACACAATTAGAAAAAAAAAAGACAAAGAAGGTAATCTTTAGAAGACTATGGGCTAAAGTCTGGCCATACATTAATTTTAAGAGACCCTACCCAGAAAGAAACAGCTATGATGCCTTTTCACTAAATGATCCTTCTCTGCTTACTTTCAGTTTTAACTACATTTCAATATTCAGATATTCTCATAAAATGTGATTTTCAAGGATGCTAACATGGGAAAAAAGGACCAATCAATTGGTGACACATGTACAATAACATAATAAAGAGAGATAAGCATCCACTACCCCCGAACTTTGGACAAAGTTGTTACAACACACTCCAACTTCACAAGGATTCTATTATCCCGAACTCAATTTTAGCATATTTTTGTGCTGATGTGCCACCTTTATTACACAGAATGGGGCTCACATCAAAGGTGTCACATCAGCCAAAAATATTGACAAGATGTGCCACGTCAGCTAAAAGGATTGACAAAAATACGATAAAATTGAGTTCAGGGATAATAGGACCCCGTGAAGTTGGAGTATGTCGTAGCAAATTTTTTCATAGTTCAGAGAGGTACTTGTAACACCCTGAAATTTTGAACTAAAAAAAAAAAAGAAATTGGACCACTCTTCATATGTACGTAGACCCAGAAAATTTATTGTATCTAAGTGTAAAGGTCATGTCTAAATTGTCGTACAAGTATCAAGTTTAAACAAGCATATCTCCTACAATTATTAGAGTTACGTAACCCATTACCTATCAAATTAGATATTTTTGAGTCTTTTTTCCAACGCCACCAACGGCTCATCAATCTGAGTCTCGAGTAAAAAGTTTCGTGTATTTTACTAATAACGGTCGGAACAGCCATATACCAGACGAAAATTTTCTATTTTTTCTTTACTTTTCACATTCTTGGGGTGATTTCGTCCCTTCCTTTTCTCATAACCTCCAAACATTTTAAAGCCCTTTTATTCATCAGTTTTAAGACATTTTTTTCAGAACATAATACCACTTAGTATCCTCCCTAATACAACTATTAAGAATCCATGAGGATTCGATTCAAGAACCAAGTAAAATCCCTCCATTCCAATCACAATTCGCGATTTTGAGGTACGTAAAACTACATTTTCTGTGTAATTACTTGAATTTCATGTTCTCCAATTCACGTGATTCCAACATAAAATAGGATTGAACAATCCCTATAATCCTATTTCTTCAAGTAAGTTCTTTTTTAAGATATCTATGGGTAAACTTTCTCTTTTCTCGATCTGCTCTAAATTATTTCATTATGGGAAACTTATGTTGAAAAATCTTTTGATGTATGAACTTTTGTAAATCCATGAATCACTTGAAGTTTTGAAATAATTGAACTTATTACTACGAATTTCATGACCTTAACTCATATTAGCTCCAAAAATTGTGAATTTGATACAGAATGGAACTTTTCTTGATTTCTAGTATGGACAGTTTTGTTTATTCTCCTACAATAATATTGTAATTTATTTTTACTACTGGATCCATTTGCTGATTTGAGCCTTTCCATTACATAATATGAATATGAATCCTAATAAGAATATTTTCAGTTAACTCATTATTTCCTCAAAAGCTATGGGATCCATATTCATGAACTATAACATAGTGAAGTATGATATTGTCTCTCATAACTATCCAATAATGATAATAACTCATGATTTATGAACTCAATGTGGTTTGTTTTCTGGCATATCCTTAATTATTTTGTTATAACAAGTCTACCGGAAAATACTTTCACATTTGAACGGGAATTGTGACCCCCAACAAAAAGAATTCAATTTTCTCCATAATGTTTATAAATGCTATGAAAAGCTTTGAACTGAACCATTAACCTAATGTATCATGATGCTCCAAGAATGCTAAAAATGACATGAACATTCCAAAAACTCACTCTCCTTAAAGTGATGAAAATCCTTAACTTATGAATTAATTTGGCATAATCAATTACGATTCTACCTCCCACGAACCCTCGATCATGCTAATGAATCATGTAAATTAGGAGCATGAGCTAAAAGTGGCAAAGTCATGCTAACGAGCCTAAGGTATCTATATCTCAAATATGAACTCAAGTTGATAAATTCTCAGGCATGAGCCCTAAAGTGGCTAAACCATGAATATGAGCCTAATATGGATAATCCATGAACAGAAATCAGTAAGATAAACACATAACACTATGAGCTTAAGTGAGTTAGTTAGCGGACTATGAAGGCATAGGTTTAAATAACAAATGCCCAAAATTATGTTTGCCGACATAGGATAGAGATTATTCCGCCAGTCGGATGACTCTTTTCTTCATGTGTCCCGAAAAGGAGCTAACCATGGATACTTGATACCAAACAGTATCTAAATGAGCACAAAACAGTCCACAATCTTCACAAAACAGTCCACACGACAAGACACCAAACGGAAACAACAAACACAAACTTAAACGAAAAAAAAGATAGGTAACTTGACACAAAGAGAACACATAATGTAGCAACTAAAGAGTAAATTAAACTCTAAAACCTCTAAAAAATATGTTAACAAGCGCCAAGTTCTTACGGTGACCGCCAAGATAATCAACTCACCTCAAGATCCATCGTTTCCAAGCAAAGAACAATATTGGCTTTTCCAAGCCCTAAGCTACAATGGCTAGTCCAAGCCCTAACTAAGAACTACACTAAGGTGGTCTACTCTCAAGAGAGAGGATTTTAAATATCTCATATTTTCATCATTAGACAACTAAAGAGAAAAGACCTAATAAGAGACTATGTATAGCCTAGCTTATTACATAGTATAATGGACCAAAATACCCTTAATGAAAGGGAGGTCATGGGTTGTTTCTTTAACATGTGCAATCCCCAAAATACCCTTAATGAAGGGTGCTTATTCAATGCTCCAAAACCATGGGGTCACACTTCAAAACTTGTAGTCTCGAATTGGCATCAAATGTAAGCCCCCACGCAATCATCCATACACGGGTTTGTTTAATGGCATGCTCAAAACGGATCCTCCATGCATGTTCCCGTATCCTCAAGGTGACCAAGTCTTGAGCCTCAATGTGCTGGCCTCTAAAGATGTCGTCAAAAGATAAGATAACCATTTGTCCCGTATCATCCTCCCCTTCTTGAAAAGGATTCGACCTCGAATCCAAACCTTGCAAAACTGAAGAAAGAACAAACAAATACAAACTCCTCATGGCATGAGGGTTAGGGTTAGCACAACAAATCATCTCAACATGCCAAGGTTGCACATATTTGCAATATAACCAAGGATACTTTGAATGAAATATTAAAAACTCAATGAAAAATGTACAAAGGATTTGGTTATGGGATTCACCAAGAGTGACACTTTGTTTGTCATTTAGACCAAGCAACAAGTTGGGTACACCAACATCACCTTTTCCATATTTGGCACCGGGGTCAAAGGGGAAGAGTGTCCATAGACACGGGTCTAAATAACACTCCCCTTTCCCGTGATCTCCACCCAAACTAAATGACATACTCTCTACAATAACATATATATCATCGAAAGAAAATAGAGAGCAGAGAAAAGTATCACTCAAGTCGACTTCTACTAAGGTGCCCTCATGTGTGTACTCACTACTAGTTTCTTAATCATCACCATGAGTACTCTCAACAATAAAATCACACAAAGTAGAAGAAGGAGTAACTTCCAAGACTTCACATTCCTTACCCTTAAGAGTACTCTCATCTTCCAAGAAGAGATTTTCATCTTTAGGAGGAATTTTGTCACACCATAGTGGGTTAACATATAGGCTATAGCCTCCAAGGTAAGCTATACCATCTTTTTCACCACTAGGCTCATTAGGAGTGTTTATATCATTTTCAAACAAGACATTATACCTAAAGAGTGCATGATCCAACCCACGGGCAGATTTGGAACAAGCAAGTTCCTCACTCTCTAAAAGATCAATATCAAGTTTCAAAGCGGTTTCAAGCACAAGATTGTCCCAAGAATAGCTCTCGGGTTCACTCCCCTTTTGTTGACCAACTTTTTCAAATACTTCACTCACTTGAGTTTGATTAATCACATCATACACATACTCAAGTGGTGGATAATTTTCACAAATAGGTTGATCAACACCAATTACACAAGACTATGTACTTCAGTTCAACATATAGGCTTCAACACTAGGTGGACATAAATTGATCTTACAGGAAGAGTCGATTTGGTCATAAATAGGATCAACTAGTGTATCCACACTTACAACATGTACATCATCAACAAAAGGCAAAGAATCATTAGACTCACAAGTAAGTAAGCTACTACTCACACTCAATGGGCTACTAGCCACACAATTATCATTCACATGCACAAAAGTGTAAGAGTTAGCTATTTTACCTTGAAGTTCTTGAGTCGGGTCTCCTTTGCCATGTTGTGAAGGACCTCAACAAGCTTGGGAAGCAACTTCATTTCGGCATTTCTCTCCTTCACTTTCCATGTCGGTACCTACACAAATGTCCTTAGAAATAGAAAGACAAACAATGTTAGCTCGGTTTTGTGGCAATCCCCTCACTTCGCTCCACACAACCTCTCCTTTTTCCACTCTCGAATTACCAGCTTGCATACCTTTACTCCTCTCAATATTTTGTCTCTCATAAGCATTCGGATTGGAGTAAGTATTCACTTCTCTTTACGGCTCGGGTAGCATGTATGTCAAGAGGTGATTTCCCCACCGGTCTCTTACAATATTTGGCCAATTTTGCACATTTGGAACTCTATGTTGTGCAAACTAATCGGCACCTAAGCATACATGACCGTATGTCAATGGAAGAATATCGCACCACACCTCCTCATGGTATTCAAATTGGGAGAATACAACTTTGATCCTCTCGATAACCTTAAAACCGTCCAAAAAGTATGGAACAAGTAAAGGTTCGCAAAACAACCCCAAGTAGTAAAACATGGATGGAATGATGTAGTTTATATAGTACCTATCATTTAACACAATGAGTCATCCCAATAACCCACAAATGGTCACCTTTCCAGAGTGTACACTCCTTCTCAGATCAACATTGTAAAGTACATGAGTACCCCTCGGTTTTGGAGATGCATACCCTCTTCTTCTCGTTGGACAACCTCCACTAGAGATAGTATAACTATTCTCACTATATCGACCTTGATAAAAAGTACTACAAGGTGGAGAATATGAATCTTCACACTCCTCACGAGTACTCTCATCATAGCTCTCATAAACTTTGCGAACGAAAGGGTTATACCTAACACCAAATCTAGGTTCGAAGTGAGAAGTGTAAGAATCCTCACATGCCCCAACGTCATCATAAGATCCATCACGATGTCCTACATCATCTCCAAATTCACCATAAGCACTAGGCACTCCATTCACCTCATTACCCCCCTCAAAATCGTAACTCTCAAATCTTCCCAAGTTTTGATCATGGCTATTTTCATAGCCTCCGTAATCTCCCACAACTTCGTAGCCATAAAACCCCTCACTACAATCATAATCTCCCATGTTGTAGTCACAATAATCTCCGTCTATCAAAGACATGTTCCCTGTCACGACCCAAACCAGGGCCTGGCCGTGACGAGCATTTCGAACCATGGAGGCCCGAAACACCCCTATCTTTCTGGTAATCATGCACCTAATTCATATGATCAAAGTAATGCAGAAGAAACACAATAATTCGGAAACATGGTCATAAATATGAAAAGAAACAATAACAGGGAAATAAAGTTACCCCAACATCAATCAACCTCTAAACAACTGTCTGCGAAAATCTCTAACAAATGACAGAGTCAAGTAACTGTATATAAACTGGGACAAGGCCCCCAGTAGACCCCAAAACTAAATATAAGATAAAAGGACTGCAGGACATAAGACCTTCCGAAACATAGAAGGCTCACCACTTGTCTCTGCAACTCTGTCTGAATGATCTACTGATTCTCTTGACCCCTTGACTGGGCCTCTGAACCTGAGAGGTTGGAGAGGGGAGGGGGTCAGCACAAAAGTACTGGCACACAGAGATATCAAAACAAAACATAATATTTTTACAAAATATAGTTGAGAGCCATTATAAAGCAATTTCATATCAAATCATTTGAAAACACATGGGCATAATGCAATAGTTTCTCAACAACAATGAAATGCAAATGAGCTAGGTGGAATACCCTACATAATTTACACCAGCTGTCAAACCTCGGTTGCCGCCGAGATTAGAGAATAAGTGAGGGAGAGACACACAAGACCACGAAGCATGGTGTCTCGACCCAATGGTAGTGCCCAAGATCACTTAGCCCGGGCTCCTACCTATAGTCCCAATTTGGGAATGACATAAAGTCAAGTACACAAGATCACTTAGCCTGGTACCAAATTCCCGTGTCGGCACACACGGTTTCCAGCGATGAGCCCTTACACTCAAACGCCTTCCTCGGGCATCCACCTATCTCATGTAAAATCAATGCATTCAAACTTCATTTAATTCAATCACGTATCATATTCTGTAGGGTATTGTCATACCCGACTTGCAAGTCATCAATATCACATCCACATATGCATAATCATGTAAAAACCAAGGTGCTTCATCATTTACAAGTGGTGAACAATAATTATTTCAAATTCATGCTCTCTTTTGTTGGTCACAATATGATATGGGGTATCAAGACATTATCATGGAAATTTGAAAGCAATTTACCATTCATATTTATCAAACTTCCATGGAAAATCTCAAATCACATATGCATGGTTTCAACCATTGAAGTATATAGGCAAACAATTCCCATGACATAAAGAAAAATGACTTAGAAATCATATTGAAAGCAAGTTATTAGCATTTGATTGAAAACCCCCATTTAAAAGCATGCATGTTCATAAAAACTACACCCATGAGATTTTAGGATAACCCCACGTACCTCTATTTCCAAAAATACTAGATGTTTCTTGAAGCTCGCGGATTTGTGATTCCGAATATGTAATTATCTTCGAAAACCTACGGTCGAATCTTGAACTATTTGGGTTTTTATTTTGAAACCCTAAGGAGTGTTCTTGAGCAATTTTGATGAATGAAGGTGTATTTTGGTGTTTGAGGGATTAAATCTCGTGTTGGTGGTATATATAGGGGTGAAGGATGACCAAAATACCCCTAAGGAACAATTAAGGTCAAATCTGTCCCTCAGTTGACAGTTTGATAGTCTGGAGTAAATCGATTATAACTTTTTACTAATATAATAAAATTGGATGAAACCAACTGCATTTGAAAGAGGACTCAAAGATATTTTGTTTGATATATTATATCTCACACATTTCATTATATACAGGGAGTTATGATTGTTTGAAGTTGACCCTGAAATGCTGAAAACTGGGCAATAGGCTATGCGTTTTGCTACTGTTTTGAAATCCAAACGCAGCCTTATGCATTCCGAAAAATTCCGAAACTTATCCGAGATGTACTATGAGCTTTACCGATCGTAACGCAACTTGAAAATCCAAAAAAGGATGTCGGGAAGGTTGAAAAGTTGTATCCCGAAGATTGCCAGCTAAAATGACTAAGTCTCATTTTATACTTAGAAAATTTCAAGTCATTAAGTCTAAGAGCTCAATATTAAAGACTAATCTATGCACGCCTTTTACGGGGAGTTACATTCCCCTTATATCACCTTTATACCTACACAATGAACAAACAAGATTAGTAGTAAAAACTCCTCACCAACACTCGTATACACCCACATTTGTGATTCTCACAATTGGAGCGGCGAATATTGAAAGTTGCTTATACTCCGATAGTCAATAGGATGTCAATTCTACTTGGCGGCCGGAATGGATTCTTGTTTGATCGACTCAAGACACAAAAATAAAATCTACTTATGAAATTAAATCAAAGAAAATACTACGACTTATAAACGAGAAAGGCACAAAATACAACGCTTAACACGAAAGAAAACGTACTCAAAAACTAATCTATAATCTAGTAGGTATTTACTAGTTTGCTAATTAGTATGAGAACCAACAAAATGGAAACCAATAGAATCAAAAAAGTGAAACTAGGAATTCCAACGTTCTTGAGCTATTTATGACGTAGCACTCGACTACTAGTCGATGGACAAAAAAATATTGTTGAAATTGAAAAATTTTGTTCCACAATTTTGGTTGTTCAAATTTCACAAAGATAGGGGGAATTTCGGTTTTGGTAGGTTAACAAACAAGACTTTAACCCCTTTTTTTTCAAAATTCAAACCTTGACCAACTTTCACCTTTTTGGAAAGACAACCTTTTTGAGGTCTTGTCCCCCTTTTGGTATGAAGACTTTTGAGAGGTCTTTTATTTTTTTTCCTCTTTGGTAATGTCTTGAAAGTTGTTTCAAGACTAACAAGAACCCACACTCTCTTCCCTTTGGATTTAGATCAAACAACAACCTTTTACAAGACTTCTTCAACACAACACAAGAAATTCAACAACAACAACAACAAAACCGTCCACTCTTCCCATAACAACTTGCAATTTTTTTTGCTCAAGAACTTCGGTTGGACTCAAGTAGTGTTAGAGATAAAGAAAACCAACACAAGAAACAACAAAGACAATCAAAACAACACCCAAATATAGACACAAATTCGGCCAAACAACAACAACACTTCGGCCAAGACACCAAACCCGTAGAATAACTTATTTTTGTGAGATTTTTGACCTTGGATACCTCTTCTAATGTTAGGAAACAAAGATCTAACACTAGAACACACAAAAATCACAAGAAAACTAGGCTTCAAATTTTGGCCTAAACACAAAAACGTGGACAGATTACTATTTTTGAGTTTTTCAGCTTTTCAACACTTTTTTTTTGAGTGAACAAACCCAAGATTGATCTCGTGGGAACGAAATCAATGATGGCTCTAATACCAAATGATACCAAAAGGTATCTAAATGAGCACAAAACAGTCCACAATCTTCGCAAAACAGTCCACACGACAAGACACCAAATGGAAACAACAAACACAAACTTAAACAAAAAAAAAGATAGGTAACTTGACACAAAGAGAACACATAATGTAGCAACTAAAGAGTAAATTAAACTCTAAAATCTCTACAAAATACGTTAACAAGAACCAAGTTCTTACGGTGACCGTCAAGGGAATCAACTCACCTCAAGATCCACCGTTTCCAAGCAAAGAACAATATTGGCTTTTCTAAACCCTAAGCTACAATGGCTAGTCCAAGCCCTAACTAAGAACTACACTAAGGTGGTCTACTCTCAAGAGAGAGGATTTTCAATATCTCATAGTTTCATCATTAAACAACTAAAGAGAAAAGACCTAATAAGAGACTATATATAGCCTAGCTTATTAGATAGTATAATGGATCAAAATACCCTTAATGAAAGGGGAGGTCATGGGTTGTTTCTTTAACATGTGCAATCCCCAAAATACCCTTAATGAAGGGTGATTCTTCAATGCTCCAAAACCATGGGGTAACACTTCAAAACTTGTAGTCTCGAATTGGCATCAAATGTAAGCCCCCACGCAATCTTCCACACATGGGTTTGTTTAATGGCATGCTCAAAACGGGTCCTCCATGCATGTTCTCGTATCCTCGAGGTGACCAAGTCTTGAGCCTCGATGTGTTGGCCTCTAAAGATGTCATCTAAAGATAAGAAGATCATTTATCCCGTATCAATACTTTCTAGCAAATTATGTCATGTTATGACCTATGCCAGGCAAGGTATAGGATGGCTTAACTGATCTGGCTAAGATCAGACTCTATGCGCTCACATGGTAGTTTATGACGGTTCACTACTTTCTCCCATAAATAATCAAAGAAATTAAATCTACCTTACTTGGTTAATCATAAATTTAGCTTATATTCTTGTTCCTTTCCAGTTGTCTTCTTTTACATTTGAATTTTATTGTCATTTCTAATCTCTTGATGTACTACTCTCCTGAAATGGTTTTACATGCCAATACATTCCACGTATTGACCGCCTTTGGCACTACATCATGATGTAGGTTCTGGCTCTTATGTCCGTGATCAGGCGCCTTATTAGGATCTCTATCTTCTACCATTGGTGAGCCTCTTTCCTATCAGGAGGTTGGATGATATGATGACTTCTTTATATCTTCTTTTCTTTTAGTATTGGTACTTATTAGAGGCTTCACAGGTTGGTATAGTTGTCAGAAAGATCTTGTAATTTTTAGTCTTATTTATCATGACTATTGTATCTTCAGACATTAAGTGATATTAATGAACATTGATGAAAAACTTTCTCCTTTAAGAAATCTTATTTTATATTATTTTCTCTTTATTCATTTCGTTAGTTGTATGAACGTTCGCTCATACTAGCGATAGTATCGGGTGCGTGCCACGTCTAGGGTCTTGGCTCGGGGCGTGACACTTCCCTTGTTAAACATGATTGTATTTTTGTTTTTTCTGAAGTTACACAAGAATCTATTTGGTCCATTCTTCTGAAAAAACAAAAGTTGTATCATTCAATAAGATTAGCTCTGGACTTGTTGGTAACACAAGAATCGGAATTGAAATTGTTGCGACCACTAAATTTGTCAATTTTAAACTCCATGGAACTAATCGTTACTTGTTTGTCCTTTTCTACTACAAATAGTATTTGAAAATGCAGAAAACCAAAGTAATTCTTTTCCGATGTGGAATTTCATACTGCATTGCAACCACAGAGCATAATCGGACAGAACCTTAGCCCTGGTATCAATTATTAGCGAAAAAGTGAAATAAAGAAAAAGAAAAAGACACAAGAGTTAATGTGTTTTGAATTCGAATGATCCTACATCCACAAGAGAACAAATGTCTTTATATTATTAACAAAGAAAGGGGAGAGATTCCAAATACACCTAAGAGAATTGTTTGCTCAACTCCCTACTCTTAAATATACTTAACTATGGAATTTTGGGATGGTTTTACAATGAATGCCCATCCTTTTATAGATTACAAAAACTTGAGCACCGAGTAATAAAACTTTGCCTCTAAGCACAAAATTAAGAAACAGAAAATAAATACAAAATTTGTCCTCTACAAATTTTTGCTTGCTCTCCAAATTTACTTCCTAACCAAGTAATTTGGCATATGAGATTTCTTCCACATGGGTTTGACCCCACAGAGAAACCAAACCAACTCTTTCAAAGGTATCATTAATTTGAAGCAACACCGCTTTCAGCATTTCCAGACTAAAGACCTCGGCAGGCTAAAGTATTTTTTAAGTATTGAAGTTTCTCAGTCCAGAGCATGTATTGTTATTTTGCAACGCAAGTATCCCTTAAACATTCTCGAGGAGAGAGGAATGATGGGATGTAGACCTATTGACGCCCCCCAATGGATCCGAATACTAAAGTCCTTCATATTGAGGGACTAATGGAGATTTTCTTCTCGCAAAGTATTAGTTATACATAGGCGAGAGGATAGAATTGACAAACCAAATCAGACTATTAGTTATACATAGGCAAGAGGATAGAATTGACGAACAACATCAGACTGGCAGATAAACTTGGAGGCACTAACAAGGACATAAGGATCACTGTGATCTATAAAACTTTCTTGAAGAACTACTTCCACACCATCTCTGGCATTCAATCAATTGGCTTGAACGCCCTTCAATGCCACTTCCAATAAGTTTTTCTTTTTTCTTCCCTTAATGCCTTTAGCTTATAACTGTATTATACTTATTCATACTAACTTGTCATATGGAGGTTACTGTCATATGAAAACTTTCTTATATTTTGATTGCGGAGAGGTTGAATCCTTATCCCTTCTTCAACTTGCAAATGAGTCATTTATCCAAAAACATATTCAGAAACACCCTCAGTTGTTCAACATAGCCATAAAAAATTTTGAATGTACAACTTAAGAATGCTTTAGAATGTTTAAACACCGAAGCAATACCAGTTTAATACAAATAAACAAGATGATCGCACAACACAAATGAAACAAGAAATTACACGGTGTACAATCAAGCAATTCAAATATCGGAACCAGGAAGCGAAGATAGTACAAACAAGGAATACTTATTGGCAGAAAAAAACTTAAGACATCTGACAGGAAAATACATCACAGCAAACTGCACCGATTAACTTTAGCTCGAACCTTTATGTCCTGGTGCAGGAAGTTCCTTCCTCCGCTTTTTTAATCCCCTGAATGAAGCAACAAAAAATAAAGCTCAATACATTTGTTAACATTTGAATTACAACCCAATCATGCTAGTGTTATTGACAACATTTACAAATATTTTTGTAAAAGCATATGTTTTTCCAGGGAGATAAATGACTTGATTATAACAATGTAATTATGAAGAATGTTTGTAATATGTATTAACAAACTATGTTAAAGTATCAACCATGAGATACTTTTAATCCAAAACATTAAAGCAATAGGTGAAATAACCATGAACATTATAAACACTTTTTAAGAAGAACGATAGAGGCCCAAATTAGCTCTGCAAAAGAGGATTTTAAAGGATAAATAATCAAATATAAAACCATCGACAATTGAAAATATGAAAGTTAATTGGCACATCACCTGAGATGCAGCCGAGACAACGTCAACTTTGATCCTTCTGTCATCAGTTTTACCTTTCTTTGTAACAATGCTCTAATTTGACTTGAGTTTTTATCATCCCATTCCAGTTGGCTCCACCATGCTGATTTTCCTTTTATTATTTTGATGTTTTTCGAGGTTTGAATAGAGAGAGGCAACTTCCTTAATCCATCACAATTGCTCACTCTGAGTTCCTCCAAGTGTTCCCATATACTCTGCGGCTCCCCCAATGTTCCTAGTTGGGGAACTTTGTACAAACTTAACGTCAGAACTCTTGGAATTTCTGAGTTGAGAAGTGTTGCCTGATCACTTGAGCTGCATTGCACAAACAACTCTACCAGCTGATTGCAACCGTCAACTGTAATTTCTTCCAAGTGCTTGGGTACAGAACAAGTTCCACCATCGTTGAAAAGACATGTTAAACTGGGACAATAAGTGATATTCAGTTGGCTTAATTTAGAAAATCTTAGACCCAAATATTGACAGAAAGCAGAAATACTCTTCAAATTTTCTACGGATTCGAGGACGAGATATTCCAGATTTGGCAAAGGGTCAAATTGTCCACTTCCTCCTTCCACTGGTCCGAAAGAACAAAAACAGTAGTATATATTTAGTAATTTTAATCCATTAAAAGTGTTGCATGAAATCAACTTCCTGAGACCCATACATTCATCCAAGTACAAATCTGAAGCAAACTGCAACATGCCTGAGAGCTCTCCGTTACTAAAAATTTCACACTCGTAGACTTTTATCACCCTTTTTGACTTGTTGTATGGTATATGTGGTGCATAACATGAAGTTTCCCCAACTTTAATGAGAAATCCTTTCAATCTAGTCATCCAGGTGTAATCTCTATTGAAACATGATGAGCTATCCACTCTAATAGAAAGATAAGTCAGATTCTGTAGAGATGATATCTCATCAAGCGCTCCAAGACAGCTACGCGACAGATTACCGTCGCGAGGAAAAGTTAATAATCTCGGATTTGTCATACTTAATAGCCTCAGATTTGTCAAATTGTCCATTCCTTGCGGCAGACAACGCAACTCTGTATTATCACAATCAAGCACTTGCAAATTGTGAAGATTAGCAACACGTGGTAACTTTTTCAAGTTAGAGCAATTTTTTAGTATTAGAGCACGTAGTTGACATAAACTGTTGATGGAAGAAGGCAGTGCTCTAATATTAGTGTTACCCCTCAGATTCAGAACTCTTAGAGCTGGAAATGCCAAAAAGAATTTCGGGGGTATTCTGTAGAGGGGTTCATTGTCTTGCAAAAGTAAAGATGTTGTCTTTGGACATTTCATAAAGCAATCAGGTAGACATTCAATTTCGTTGCTTATGAAAGATATTCTCTTGACCGAAGCTGATATTTTAATATGTGATATGTCAGTCGACCTAATTCCAGCTTGAAAAACAGAAGTGTGTTCATCCCCAAAGGTACTAGCTATCCAAATGGCAACATCACGAACCACGTCATGCATCTTCACACAATCCTCATCCTCCATCTCATCGGCTTCTAGCAAACAGGCATCTTTTAGACTCTCAATCAACGTGATTCCCTTGTTGTAGGCTTCTTCATATGTGTCATGTTCACCGAGGATCCCCTCTGCCCACCAGCAATGTATGAGATCATCTGTCGGAATAGCCGCTGGATATAAGGAGCAATACAAGAAACAACTTTGAATATCACCTCTCTTTTTGTTCACATGTTCGCTTCTTTGCTCTGAGGATAATTCGATATCCTGAGATTCTAAAGAATCAAAACTCCACTTCATGACCATGTAAACTTTTTTCTCGACATCTTTGTTATGAGGTTCGGACATTCTAAGCGATTTCAAAGCATCTTTCCAGAGCTCGACCCTTGTCTTCCCTCTCATAGATGATCCAATAACAGTGATGGCTAAAGGTAAACCACCACACTCTCTTGCAATATCCTTTGCCAATGGTTGAATATACTCCAGATTGGCAACATCTCCCGCATTTTTGACAAATAGTTGCCAAGATTCGTCCTCTTCCAGTGTGAATATGTTCATTGCTGTGTCTGTTTTCATTTGCCTACAAACATCCAAAAAACGCGAAGTTATAATGACCTTGCTTCTCGCGGGATATTCAGGCTGGGGCACCCCTACATGATCCAAATTTATAGCTTCCCAAACGTCATCCAATATGAGAAGAAAACTCGTTTCTTTCTCAAGCCTTTCACAGATTTTGCTGGCAATGCTTTCTACACTTCCCTCTTTATCTACCTTCAGGTTTAATCTGCTGGCAATTTGTTCTTAAATCTTTCTTACGTCTATTGGTGGTTTGGGGACTGTAACCCATATCACAACGCCAAAAAGTTTGGAACTTGGCACATTCTTTAAGAGCTCGTTGTTCAGATTCTTGACCAATGTAGTTTTCCCAACTCCTCCGGTACCCCACACACCGATGATGCATACCTGAAAGGATTCAAAAACCAAATAACTTTACCCAGTGAAAGATGCACCAATGGACACACAGAAGAAATTTAGAAAATTAGAGAAATAAGAACATTGGAGGTTTTGATCATTATAATCTCTTGATCTCAAGTTTGTTAATTTCTTTGCATATGCATTGTGTTCTATTATAAAACAAAATGCATAATATTGAATCGATTAACGTTTAGACAATTTAGTGTGACAAATGTATTCAATGGTTATATTAGATTCTTAGAATTCCACAAAATGCATATGCTTTTCAAATTTTCTAAAGTATTTTTAGAAGAGATTTTAAGATTTTATTGGAAAGCATATGTCTCCACAAATTTAAATACAAGACAAATTAAAAATAGTTGAACTAGTTATGAACAATTTCTTATATAATACTAAATTGTATGACTCATCAAACGGGGATCTTTTGTTAAATGGCCTTTATTAAGTTAACTGGGTAGGATTAACATTCATTTACTTTTTTAAACTCAAAACATAAAGTCTAATAATATCCACTTAACAAATTTAACAATTACCAAATTTTCTAAAATCTAGGATTACTAATCAAGATTTAATTTCAACAATTAATACCTTATCATCTTCCAATAGTCGTAGGAGTTCATTGAGATTCCTTGTTGCAGCTGGCTGGCCTTCTATTGATAGTCCCGGGATGTGCTCAACTTTTTTCATCCGGTAATTTTCAACCACCAAATTGGATCCAAATTTTTGTCCGACTTCTTTAAGCCTACAAAGTTGATCTCGGATGTTCTCTGATTGAGTGGAGACTTCCGAGCGAAGGCTGCATTTTGGACAGCATTTATATGAAAGCGTCTTGGCCGCTGCAATGCTTTCTTGCATAGACTCCCATTCATTCTCCAGCTTGTGAACATCTTCGATCCACTTGATAACATCTGGTTTTGGCTTATAACCTTCTCCATCCTCTTCTTCCACCTTTCCTTCGATATCATCTCTAAACGCTGATAGCTCCTCCATTTCCTTCCTCAGGTTTTCAATTTTTGATGAGAAACAAACAACATTTTCAATCTTAGGATAAATGCATCTACACATAAACCTCCCCACCTCAACAACACAAGTAGATACAACAGTAGTTATTATTTCCATTGAATTATTCTGATATGAAAAGATGATCAAATAAAGCTAAACTGACTTATTCTTGTTTGTTTAATACAGAATTCTGACAACTAAAAGAATAAGTAAAGAAAAAGGCAAAGACAATTATTGGAGCAACACTGTAGAGGCCGAGTTAAAGAAAATAGGTGAGATATTTTTTTGAGTAAAACATGGAACTATGATCAAATTTTCTATGGCACACTCCAACTTAACAGGAATCCTATTATCCCTGAACTTAATTTTAATGTATTTTTGTCACCTTTTGTGCTGACGTGACACCTTTTGTCAATCCTTTTAGCTGACATAGCACCTTTGACGTGGATCCCGTTTTATGTAATAAAGGTGTCGCGCCATCATAAAAGGGTGACAAAAATATGCTAGAATTGATTTCACAGGGTAATAAGACCCTTGTGGAGTTGAAGTATGCCGTAGCAAATTTGGCCATAGTTCGAGGGGTACTGGATGATTATCTCTATTTTTTCAAAGCCACATGACATTATTTTGGTTAACAGTTGAGGGTATATATGCATCACATGTTTAACGTGGGTATATCAATTTTAAATCGTAAAGGTAAGAGATATATTTTAAAAAAGGAAAGTCACTAGCTAGAGATAAGATAAGAAGAACTACTTTTTGTTTCCAAAAAGGAAGAAAGCATGTCCATTGTACAGTAACATAAAAAAGGCAGAATTATTGGAGTAACTTTCAATTTGGACCACTCATGAGTGTCTTTTAATGTCTCAGAAAGATTTGCAGATCGTGGAGCCTCACTGGAATGGCACCCCAAACGTGCCCTTACACTCATCCAAAAATCCTGAAACTCATCCGGACGTATCCTTGACTTCCTCGATCATGAATCAACAAGAAAAACTACAATCGGAGATTGGGAAGGTCGAAAATAAAATCCCCGAAGATTAAGAGCTAAAATGAGACTAAGTCTCTTTGACACTTAGAATATTTTCAAGTTTTCGAGACTAAGAGTACACTACTAGGGGCTAGCACATGCACGAATTTTACGGGGCGTTACATTATCTCCCCCTTGGGATCATTCGTCCCCGAATGATGGATAGGAATGTTGAAGTCTTAAAGGTATGGAATAACGCGGACATGATATGTTCTCTAAGAAAGAATACACTGATTTGAAACATGACTATAAGACTGGAACTACTGATGTTCTGAATTCTTATACCGGACATGCATATCTGATGCATGGAATACACGACTGAAGCTACTCATAAGCCGAATTCTCATAATGAACATGCGTATCTGATGCATGGATCTGTGACTGAGTTGTTCTCATGAAGGCAGGACTAAATATACTGGTAAGTTGAACTTTTTCTATTTAACATGCATTTCTAATGCATGCATATCTAACTGAACTAACGTATGAACGTATGACTGAACACGCAATAATAACTGATGCGAAGCTTGTATTAAGAATCTGTGCATGCAACTGAATGAGGTATCTTCCCCTTGGGACCCTATGTCCCTTTTATGAATGCTCAATTCACTAAGATACTCGAAAAATAGAGGCGATACACAGGGCACCTACGAATTGAATCATAACTGAACATCTGGAATCTGAATCTAATGCATGATGCATGAACTGGGCTATACTCGCAACTACTAGTAGACTCTATCTTGGAATAGTAAGCATGTCTGAGATTTCGGGTAGCATGAATAAATAAATAAAATGAGCAAACAAGTCATGCGAATCTGACTGCTAAACTGACTTACTGGCTATACTGACTGAACTATGCTGGACCCTCATACTTAACTGGAGTATCTCTTCAACACTCTCTCTAAAGAAGTTCTAGCAGTAATAGGGAGCCATGAATCTTGGGTATGGATTACACAAGACATCCAACTGAGGAAATCACAACATTTACACTACTCTGCAGTCTGGAATATAGACATATAACTCCTAAATTAGGATAGAATTACCAGGACTTTAGCAATACAACTTCTTAATTTCAATCTTAGAACACTTATCGAATATCCCTTAACTATACTATTCTCCTTAAATATCATATTCATTCAATTTAGATTAAAATTCTCATATGAGCATTGACAAATCTTTCTACTAATGTCTAAAATAGCTTAATCCTTTCACCGTGATCAAGCCTAACTCTAAGTCACAAAAGTACAACATGACATACCACGCTATTATTCTATACCATATGATGCAACCTTCTATATCTCTTTTAAAGATCACATCCTAAGCATAACATGCCTACCAATTCAATGAATACTATGAACTATTACTATGAATTCACTAGTGCATATTGCGTTTCTCCACTTAAATCCCAACATGTCATTCAAGTCTATCTCTATAACCACATATGAACTTCAAGGAAACACCCATAAGGACATACTTCACATATTCCCTAATCCACTATCCATATAACTCCCACGCGCTACCCCAAGAACATACACACATAAATTTCCACTAACCATCACATATATCAAAGACTTGGCCCCAGATCTTACTTCACACTTATGGACTTATCTAAAACAAGCATACTATGATCTTTCATTAACAGGAAACATTTACTCATCACCACTATCATTACATAAGGAAGAGTCACTAAAAGGTTAGAACATAAGACCTTGAAGCATGGGAGGATATTATACGAGACTTGACACTTAACTGAGGCCGAAGGAATAGAAAATCAACATCAGGGATTCATCAAAATGAATTGAATTGGGGCATACATGATTATAAGTTGAATCTCATCAATCATAAAGAGTATAGCACCTTCCTCATTTTAGAACTGGAAGAGCACGTGATTCTCTTTCATATACATGAACATGAACTATGATCTAGAATTGAAATATGAGGCATGAGAAGGTATTGGGATAACTGGAAAAAATACTAAGATAAGAATGGGTTGAGTCTCACCCTCACTTCCTGATGTTTCATATCATACTGACATCACTACTAGAATCTGAGAGCCTGTCTTGGTCACTTGTTCTATCATCTCCCCCTTAGCTTTAGCCATCATCTTAAGTTCGAGAGATCCCTTACTAGACTTTAAACTGAACTACTCACTACACTCTGGGGTCTGGAATACGACAATACACATAATTAATAGAACTTAACCCGAATAACTACACCTGGAAGTGGAAAACCCACTGCTAATACCACCTTCTGAGACACACTTTATCATTTTATAAACCCAATAGTCATCACATAATACTGGAACACTTACTTCGAATCTTCATAAGTATCCCTATAGTTGGAGTGTACACCCTCTAGCGTTTCAACTTTTATTTCTATTAGCTCAATCTTCAAAAACTCAAACTTAGATTCTAACACTTAGCATGGATATCACCAAGCCTCTGATGAATCATACTACTTCCGTCATAGCATATCAATATCACGACTCCAACTTATATCTCTCTACTATGAAAATTGAAGATCATATCAAAAGCTCAACACTATCAATCAAGACTCCTTAACTTGGCTATTTAGAACACCATATACCATCTAGCAACTCAAGGGTACTACTAGCCACACACAAAATCTAATAGCCTTAGAAAAATTACCGCAACCTCAAATCACCTTTGGCATACTTCTACATCATACATACAACATCATACTTCATTACGAATCAAATACACTTAATCTCTTCCGTACACTGTTCAAGCCTATTAGATCACTTCTATAAAACTGGTATCATTACCCAAGCAATCATCGCAACTACCTTAATGGCCATCAACTGTGCAAACTTAATGTATAGTGCTAAACATGATTTACAACCCAACCTAACACATAATTCTCCCTTGGAAACTATGAAATAAACATCAAGAAACTCTAGTACGCTAGAACTTCACAATCGCAATAATCGATCATGACCTTACGGTTTTCCTTATCATAATCCATCAGCACGTACTATTTCAACACATCAAGCCTACTAATTTAATCCCACAAAATATGCATCATCAATCTCTTGCCACTATTCCTACATCTGCATCCTACATTAATTTCATGCCTATAGTCCTGTACCAATCATCTATCACCACTGAAGAATGCAACATAATATACTAGTCCATCAAATTGGGATATTCTACCCAAATACCTCAAAAAAAAATCTACTACATACTTTTCTCACAAGTAGTACTATTTTACAATTACCAATGAAAAGAATGTCAAGGGGTAGAGTCACATAATAGACATGATTAACCTTAATTCTTATATTATACTTCAATACGATCTCATCTACATATTCTATTTGCTCACATCAAACTTACTTACCCAATCATGCATTTAGACTACCTTCAAATTTCCCATTCGACAATGAGTCTATGCTTACAACTTACTAGCTAATCTAGCCATTTTCATTCACAGCCTTTAAGGGGTTTCTATAATCACCTTAATTATCCACTCTGGGATCTTTCCCTATTTTGAAAAGAAAAGCAAATAAAAATCTGAGTTCGAACACTTCCTCCACGGACTACCATACAGTCCACAAATGGTACTACCATATTAGTCTACCACTACAAAATGGTAAATCATTCCCAATCAACGGTTATTCGACTATGAATATTCAATCACACCAAGAGTCACCCTCACTCTGACCTCTAATCTCGTGACTTAATATCACCAACTTCGTGGTCTAATTTCACTACCAATAGGTCATGACACCGAAACTTTAACTTATACTACTACTCGGGTGGAAATACAGTTCCAACAAACACAAGAACCTCAAGATGAACAACAAGTTGCTAGTGAATCGAAATAGGCCTCACACAACTTCACTAGACTTTGATTTTTTTTCTTGTATTTGAAGCAGAAAATGAAACGAATAACAAAGCAACTATGCTAGTGAATCGAAATAGGCCTCACACGGCTTCACTAGACTTTTGTTGTCAACAACACAATGATATCAAGATTACAAGAGATAGAAACTCGATACACAATATTTAATGACCCAAGAATACACATCTTACTCTTGTCTTAACTGAACGCCTCATAAGAATGAGGACACAATTTTACACTAGGGAACTCCTCTCCAGTCCTTTGTGGGACTTCTGAAATTTTCTGCTAGATAATCGGAGAACATCATCTGGGAACACCAGAGTGAGGAAAGAATTAGGATAACTTTTCTTTTCGTATGAGTGACACCTTAGCACGAATTAAAGTATGAAGGAGGAACATTCTGACTCTATAGCACGAACTAGAACATAAAGAAAGAAAGATATTCCTAAACGCCTAGTAGCCTCCTGCTTATAAGTGTGGAGCGCTACACACCCATAAACAAGACTCTACCCGACGCGATTTCGCAGACACCCTGGGACCATGAACCGTGCTCTGATACCAAGTTTTTCGTGACCCGAACTAGAGTCTGGCCGTGACGGACATTCCAAACCATGAAGGCCCGGAACGTCCTTCTATATCTGGTAATCATGCACAACATTCATATAACAAAAGAATAATGCGAAAAACATAATCTGCTATGGAAACATGGTCAACTCAAAATTCAACATAAGTACAGAAATTTAAATTTAAATACATCTAAATAACATCTGACTCAGTCTGCGAAATCTCTACTACAGAAAAATCTGACACTATCTGAAAACTGGGACAAGGCCCCCAGTAGACCAAAACGGCGATAAGTAACAAAATATGAAGAGACAGGCCTCCTGGAATAGAGAAGGCTCACCACTGCATAATTTGATCAGCTGTCTGAATTTTCTACTGCTTATCTGGACCCCTAGACGAAGCCTCATAACCTGGGAGGAGGAGCGGTCAATACAATTGTACTGGTACGCAGAGCAAATCCAAAATAATAATTTATATTAGACATATATGAGAGCAACGTAAAAACAGTTTCACAAACGTACAATGTAGTAAGAAATCACATGGGCATTTTAAAAAGACTCTGTACAAATCATCACAACTCTGAGAAATCTGTATTACTTCTGCGTTAGGTGGTATACCCTACAATTCTGAAAATTCCATGGGCTATATGGAAACTGCCATTAACTCGACAGCGAAGCCCCCAACCCAAGTATGCCGCAAGGGTCAGAGTCTCTGAATCTACTACGCCACACGACTGTCGCCAGCGTACAATAATATTCTACCCGTATCGGTAAATACGATTTCAGGCTAAGAGTTGCTTGAACACGCGCCTTCTTTAGGTAACCACCTAACCCTCTTTAATCCCCTTTTTAAAATTCTATCAAAACATGCAATCTCTGAAAACATGCTCCGAAAACATAATCTGAAAACATAATCTGTCATGGCATAAATACGTATGGTATCGTCATACCATTGACTTGCAAGTCACATCTCTAAGTCATTATTAGTCTGTCATAAATCTTTGTTTTCAAAACACAAGTGTTGGGACCACCATTTCAATAATTCAATTTAAGAGACTCTTCCTCAAACCTCATGTAAACATATGCACTCATCTTTGTCAAACATTTCAATAGCACAAGGTGATCATGTCAAAGTTCTCAATTCACATGCAATTCTTTCTTTCAAACTCAAGAACACATTTATATCAAGAAACACCCTCTCAACAATTTCAAAATATGCTCAAATGCTATAATATTGCGAAAACATCTTCTAAATCACAAAACCATAATCTTTAATTCAGTATAAGAGAGGAAGTTCATAATTTATGCTCTCAAACAATCTTAAATATCAAATTCCATACATATACATGTACTTGTAAATCAATTTAGGGGATAGGACCAGAAGGTCAAAACATTAGTAGCACTAAACATTCGGAATATGTAATTTAGAACATAGATTCCAAAACCTAGATTCCAAAACCCCTTTGAAATTCATGCATAAAAATATTAAAGTCATGCTTTAATGGTTTTAGGCCCATGTAGTTTTTTTTTAGGATAAAACCCACGTACCTCGAATTAGGAAATCAATGGGTGATTCTTGAAGCTTGCGGATTGGGGATTAGCTTGCGGATTGGGGATTTCGAATCTCTAATCAATTTTGAAAACCCACGGTTGAATCTTGAGTTGCTTGGATTTTTATTTTGAAACCTTAAGGAGAGTCCTTGGAGAAATTTGATGAATGTGGGTCTATTTTGGAGTATTTGGGATTAAATCCGTGTTTAAGAAGATTGGGGAATGGACAATTACCAAAATACCCTTAAAATCTCGGAGGAGCTGAAAAATTTAGCCTGGGGCAATTATCCAAGTGTCGCCCGCCCTGGAGCACCGCTCTAGGCCAGGCGTCGCCTGCCCTATCGCGGGGGTCCTCCCAGGCCAGACGATCTGGCAGGCGACGCCTGCAGATCGCAGGGCCTCACTGGAATGGAACCCCAAACGTGCCCTTACGCTCATCCAAAAATCCCGAAACTCATCCGAGACGTACCCTTGACTTCCCCGATCATGAATCAACAAGAAAATCTACAATCGGAGATCGGGAAGGTCGAAAATAAAATCCCCGAAGATTAAGAGCTAAAAATGAGACTAAGTCTCTTTGACACTTAGAATATTTTCAAGTTTTCAAGACTAAGAGTACACTACTAAAGGCTAGCACATGCACGATTTTTACGGGGCGTTACACAAGTTCTACCCACCTGTAAAGGAGTTGTAAGTTCATCCCTTGTCCTCCAATTCACAACTACAGATTGTATTAACCGCATGCAAAATCTTTCTCCCCCAAAATCGGGTTGTAAGTTTGCACTTATTTTAAGCCTACAATTCATAACTGTTCACTCATCTATTTTATTGCCGTCTATGATATGAACCCCGTAATAATTCGAAAATTATCTTGCTTAATAGTCAATCTCATACCGAACTCTCAAAATGACTTTCTTCCCACTGATACTTTGTTGCCTCTATTCTAACTAGTCAAAGTGTACGTGCGTTGTACGTGTGCTTTATGTCAAGCCATCAGTCGACTTAAAATATATAAAAGAAAAATAATGTATTGAAAAAATAACAATTAACTTTAAAAATCAAAGATAGGCGGCTTTATGCATCCAGACATGCGTGAAGTGCTAGTATCTTGATCGTCTACTACGACGTGAACTATCACAAAGCAGATAATAACAAAAATAATATGATTAATCTTAAACCTTTGCATAAAAATTCTTCAAAGTCTGACGGACTATTTGTCTACCACCTGTAAACTATACAATAAAATAATACAATAATCGATATATATATATAACAATATTATTAAGTTCTAATTTTTACAAAAAATTCATCAAAGTCTGACTAAACGTTCATCTACCACTAGTATTAAGCAGAAAAAACTATAGATAGTAACAAAATAAAAACTACAATAATTAATAAATTAGAACGATATTATTAAACCTAACCTTAACACAAAAAAATTCTTAAAGTCTGATCAAACATTCATTATCAACAATATAAATTTGAACAGAATAGAAACTCAAACAAAATAATATGATAATTGAGATATTAGAACAGTATGATATAAACGACACCTTCAGAGCTCATCGAAAAAGTAGTTATAAGAATATACTTGATGTTATTACATTGTTGTAGGAGAAAACTCAATTAATAGAAGCCAAAAAAAAATTTCTCCAAAAAAAGATTACCTTAATATGCAAATTTTAAATTATTCTGTTGCGAAAAAGTAAAAAAACAAATAATTAAATTATTTATGGTAGTATGTATTTAGTTATTGATTTTCAAGGTTTAGCAAATATGGTAGTATTTACGATAATTTTTTAGGTGTAACAAATATTTTATGAGATTTTTTTGGTTCAAAAGTATGTTAGTTTTTATTTTACCAAAACCAATTCTTTTTTGGTTAAAAGTATGTTAATTTTTTATTTTACGAAAAGCAACAGAATTTTACCTTTCACCTCTTACCACTTTTTAGAGTCCTTATTTATTAATTCTTCTAATGCTTTTTTACCATATATTTTAAGATTCCTTAATTTATAAAATATATTTTCCTTTTATAATGTATTTTAGAACTCTTCAATTTTAAATATTACATAAATAATTAAATAATAAATTAAAGAAAATAGTAAAAAGACGGTTTTGTCTATTGCAGGGATTTTTAATGAAGGGCAGAAAGTTGAAATCACTTTTAAGACACTTTTAATATATTATAGATATAGATTAATGTGTTACCAAATTCTCATTTGTTAAATTAAATTAATACGTTTTGTTGCACAGGGATACTCATCCCTTGGGATTTTTCCATTTAAAAAAAAAAAAAAAACTGATTTAGTTGCCCAACATTAATCAGCCCAAAACAGACAAATTGAGTAAAACGGGTTTATAGGCCCAGCATGATCATCCCTAATTAATCAACCAAACTTTGGTTGAGTCTGTAAAAAAGAAATTTGGATTCATATGTCTAAACAATTATTTTTTGGGTCGTCAAACTAATCTTGAGCTACGGTTCCACTATTAATTGAAGAACATTACTTTGGGTCGTCAGAGTAATCTTCAACTACAGTTATGCTGTTAATTGAAGAACATTACAGTTAACTAACAGAAGAGGAACATTTTCAATAGCGCTTCCACCTTCGATGAAAATATGTAGGTATGACGTGCTTCTTAAGGCTCCTAATTAATAATCATATCTTTGATTTTCAGAGTTCCTTCCAATTGTGAATCCCATTCAGTTTGACAGAAGTCTGATTCACTTGAGAAGTATGCACTGGAATTCCTTCTTTCCGACTTAGATCTTTAAAACACGGAAGTAATGCCACCAGGGGTGGATCCAGGATTTTTAGTGAGGGTTCAGTAGTACGTATACGGACTAGTCGAAGGGGGTTCAACCTCTACTATTTATACATAATTTATTTTTTTTACCATGTAAAAATAGTATAATTTTCCGACGAAGGGGGTTCGGATGAACCCCTGGACCCTATGTAGACCCGCCACTGAATGCCACTCCGATCACGAAAATCTGGCAAACATTGATCACTCTGTCTATTTTATACACTTTGAAATATACCATCAATACGTAGCTACAGCATAAACAAATTATATTTTAATGTCAGCTTCCATTAATCTGTGTAGATTCAGCTGCTTAGCCCATCTCCTTACAAAGATGCGGCCATCATTTGTAAATAAATTGTTAATTGGGACTTTTACATAATTCTCGATATTTCATTTGCACGCGCGTGAATCAATTTCCATTTATCTGTAGAGATTCAAGTGCTTAATCTATCTGCTCTCAGAAGTTCTCCACCTCATCTGCCTCTATCAAAAACAGATTGTGAGCATGTTTTTTTTTTACGTAAAACTCCATGTTTCACTGGCGCACCTGAATGCTTATACTTCCACTCGTGAATTCGAATAAAATAACCTTGAAGAATCTAATCAACCACTTAATTTGAGATAAACTTACTATTTCCTTTCGGAACATACTTACTTTTGTACTATTATAGTGTCAAATCATAAGAATAAGAACTGATTTACTAGGGTCGTCAAATGATACTTCATTTATGGTTTACCCATTTAGAGCTTGTATTCTTACATTCACTGTTTTCGCAAATATCTCTTCAAATGCTTTTAATAGGATTGTTTTACACAGCAGTGTTACAAATATATGAGGACAACTATCCCACCAAAAGAGACGTTGTTAAATCAGTCTCATACCATAGGTAATATACAATTTATGAATTTCTTGCAAATGTTACCATTTAACAATTCACAATTTCAATAAATCAAACCATTATCTACTGATCTTACGGATTATACATATGAAACCGCTTATCGTTCCATCGAATGCCGGAAAATCTATCATGAAATTTCACCATCCCAAAATAACAGGTAAGCTTAACAAAAGCTAAAGTGTACCTTTTATAGTGAACTGTGAAATCAATTACTTTTTATACATTAGTAACATGATCACATCACACAATTAATAGGACACAAACGTTGAGTAATGACTGATATAGAAAGGTCATTGAGAAGTGTGGAGAAAATATTTGTTGCACCTAAACCGTTGCAAGATGGACACATTGAAGAACAACAGCTGAAGAAGCGGAAAAGAAATTGGATACTAAATGCTTTATCATATGAGAATGACAATGGAGGTAAATTTACTAAATTACATTTTATATGTTTAGTTTGAAGCGTTTAAGTGGTAGTACCAAAATATTAGCCTCTACTAATACATAATACACTTTCAATTGGAAATACTATTGAACATATATCTACATCATCTATTCATAAGCTGGATAAGAAACCTAATTGCATCCTCTGCCGCGCCAAGAGGTTTGAGTACGAGACACCAAAAAATTGTTGTGGAAGTGGATATATTAAGTTTGCACCCAACGAAGTTCCAGATAACGTATATGCATTATTTGTGGATGGATTGGAAGAAGCCAAGTTATTCAGAAAAAATATAAGAGCATATAATATCATTTATGCTTTTACGACTTTTAGAGTAATGGTCGATACAGAACTAGCATCTTCCAGAAAGGGAGTTTACAGTTTTAAGGCACAAGGACAAGTATATCATCATCTACCATCATTGATCCTCCACGTTACTTTCAGTTGTACTTCTATGATAAAGATCATGAATTGGAAAACAGAATGTCAATACTCCAAGACGCAACATTATCAGAGAAAGTGATGGGTAAAATCAGCAAAATAATGGATAAAAATCCACATGCACAATTTTCTTCACACCTTTGAGCATTTAATCCAAAACATTAAAGCTACAGGTGAAATAACACTTTTATAAGAAGAACATTATAAGACCATCGACAATTGAAAATATGAAAGTTAATTGGCACGTCACCTGTGATGCAGCGGAAGCAACATCAACTTTGATCCTTCTGTCATCAGTTTTACCATTCTTTGTAACAATGCTCTAAATTTGACTTGAAGTTTTCATCTTCCCATTCCAGTTGGCTCCACCAGTATGATTCTCCTTCTATTATTCTGATGTTTTTGGAGGTTTGAATAGAGAGAGGCAACTTCCTTAATCGGTCACAATCGATCACCGTGAGTTCCTCCAAGTGTTCCCACACACTCTGTGGCTCCCACAACTTTGCTAGTTCTGGTAAGTAGCGCAACTTTAACTTCCGAACTCTCGGAATTTCTGAGTTGACAAGTGTTGCCTGATCACTTGAGCTGCATTGCACATACAACTCTACCATCTGAAAGCAATGGCTAATCACAATTTCTTCCAAGTGCTTGGGTACAGAACAAACTGCACCATCGTTGAAAAGACATGTTAAACTTGCACATTCAGAGATATACAGTTGTCGTAATTTAGAAAATGTTAGACCCAAGTATTGGCCGAAATCAGAAACACTCTTTAAATTATCTACGTAACGGAGGTTGAGATATTCCAGATTTGGCAAAGGGTCAAATTGTCCACTTCCACCTTCCACTGGTCCGAAAGAACAATAACAGTCCTGTATATTTAGTAATTTTAATCCATTAAAAGTGTTGTATGCAATCAACTTCTTGAGACCCATGCATTTTTTCAAGTACAAATCTGAAGCAAACTGCAACATGCCTGAGAGCTCTCCGTTACTGAAAATTTCACACTCGTAGACATTTATTGCCCTTATTGACTTGTTGTATGGTACATCAAGTAAAGTTTCCCCAACTTCAATGAGAAATCCTTTCAATCTTGTCATCCACATGTAATCTCTATTGAAACATGATGAGCTATCCACTTTAATAGAAAGATGAGTCAGATTGTGTAGAGATGATATCTCATCAAAATAGGTCGCTCCAAGCATGCTACACGACATATTTAATATTTCAATGCTAGGAAATTTCCGGAAAAATCCCTTGCTGATGCTCTCCAAATCAAGAACAATCATATTTAATAGCCTCAGATTTGACAAATTGTCCATTCCTTGCGGCAGACAAAGTAACGCTGTTTCATCACAATCGAGCAATTGCAAATTGTGAAGATTAGCAACAGGTGGTAACTCTTTTAACTCAGAGCAACGCTGTAGTATTAGAGCACGTAGTTGACATAAACTATTGATGGAAGAAGGCAGTTCTCTAACACCAGTTTGACTCAGATTCAGAACTCTTAGAGCTGGAAATGCCAAAAAGAATTCGTGGGGTATTTTCTCAAGGGGTTCATTGCCTTGCAAAAGTAAAGAAGTGGTCTTTGGATATCTCGTGAAGCAATCAGGTAGACATTCAATTTCGTTGCTTACGAAAGATATTCTCTTGACAGAAGCTGATATTTTAATATGTGATATCTCAGTCAACCCAATTCCAGCTTGAAAAACAGAAGTGTGTTCATCCCCAGAGGTACTAGCTATCCATCTAGCAACATCACGAACCACGTCATGCATCTTCACAGAATCCACAACCTTCCTCCACACAATCTCCATCTTATCGGCTTCTAGCAAGCAGGCATCTTTTAGACTCTCAATCAACGTGATTCCCCGGTTGTAGGCTTGTTCATACGTGTCGTGTTCATTGAGGATCCCCTCCGCCCACCAGCAATGTATGAGATCATCTATCGGAATAGCTGCTGGATATAACGAGCAATACAGGAAACAACTTTGAATATCTCGAGATTCTAAAGAATCATAACTCCACTTGATGACACTGTAAACTTTATCTTTTACATTTTTGTTATAAGGTTCAGACCTTCCAAGTGAATCCAAAGCATCTTTCCAGAGCTCGACCCTTGTCTTCCCTCTCATAGATGATCCAATAACAGTGATTGCTAAAGGTAAACCATCACACTCTCTTGCAATTTCCTTTGCCAATGGATGGATTTGCTCCTGATAGACAATATCTCCCACATTTTTGGCAAACAGTTGCCAAGATTCATCCTCGTCCAATGTGTAAACCTTCATTTCGACATCTGTCCTCATTTGCTTACAAACATCCAAAAAACGCGAAGTTATAATGACCTTGCTTCTCGTGGGATATTCAGGTTGGGGCACGCCTACATCATCCAAATTTATAGCTTCCCAAACGTCATCCAATATGAGAAGAAAACTCGTTTCTTTCTCTAGCCTTTCACAGATTTTGCTGGCAATGCTTTCTACACCTGCCTCGTTATCTACCGGTAGGCTTAATGTGCTGGCAATTTGTTCTTGAATCTTTCTTACGTCTATTGGCGGTTTGGGCACTGTAACCCATATCACAACGCCAAAAGACAGTTTGGAACTTGGCACATTCTTTTTGAGCTCGTTGTTCAGATTCTTCACCAAAGTAGTTTTCCCAACTCCTCCGGTACCCCACACACCGATGATGCATACCTGAAAGGATTCAAAATCCAAATAACTTTACCCAGTGAAAGATGCACCAATGGACACACAAAAAAAACATTTAGAAAATTAGTGAAATAAGAACATTGGAGGCTTTGATCACTATAATCTCTTGATCTCAAGTTTGTTAATTTCTTTGCATATACATTGTGTTATATTATAAAACAATGCATAACGACTGTCTTAAAATTGAATCGATGAACGTTTAAGGTGTCCGGGGGAAGGGCCCCACCACAAGGGTGTATCATACAGCCTCACCTTGCACTTCTACAAGAGGCTGTTTTCAAGGCTTAATCCGTGACCTCCTCGTCACATGGCAACAACTTTACCGGTTACTCCAAGGCTCCAGACAATTTAGTGTGACAAATGTATTCAATGGTAATATTAGCTTCTTAGAATTCCACAAAATTTTCACTCACCCTAAATTTCAATCATGGCTTTTCAAATTTCTAAAGGATTTTTAGAAAAGATTTTAAGATACATCGTTTTTATTGGAAGACAAAATAAAAAATTATGATCATTTAGATATTGGAGACTTGTGATAAAGTAGTTGAACTAATTATGAATAAGAAGCGTGAATGTTGAGCAGCTTATAGGGTTATCTAACTGTTTCAGCTGCAGCGTAATTTTACTATATCACCCATATTTAATTATTATAAGTCATTTAAGTATTATAATATTAATAATATTTAATAAAAGGATGGTTTTTAAAATGACTACTAAGCTCCTCAAAATTTCACTAATTATTATTTGAGGATTTTTTTCAGCTGTTTCAATCGATATTTTAATGTATCACTTCTAATTAATTATTTGAAAATCACATAAAAGGAATTATAAATTACAATAGTTGACATCTTGAAGCATCTAAAAAAACAATTTATTATATACTTTAAAAAAATACTATAATTCACAATGATTAACAACTTACAAAATTGTAAGGATATAAATATTTTGTTGACTCCAAAAATTATATCAGTATCATTTAAATTGAATAGAAAAAAAGTATTATAAATCTTAATAATTAAAAAATAAAATTATTTTTAAAATATAATTGACTATTGATTATCTAAATTTTATTTATGTCATATAAATTAAGACTAAAAAATAATATATATTGGGCCCGTGCTAGCATAAATGAGTCATTTCTGATAGTTCGATGGCATAGTTGAGCATTTTTCCTAAAAAATATTATAAATTAAATAGTTAACAACTTAAAACATCTAAAATAATAATAATTTGTTATATATTTCAAAAAAAATACGTAAAAAATATATTAATCACAACAATTAACAACTTAAGAAATTTAAAAAATATGAAATATTTGATTGACTCTCGAAGTTTTATGGGTGTCATGTTAACAATTTAAAATATTCTTATACAAATTTCATTAATCTAATTATAATAATACTAAATAATGAAGGGCTCGTTTTACGGGCCCAATATTACAGTTTTAAATGTATTTATCAGTATTTAGTTATTTTATCAAAATAATTAAATTAATATTTTTAAATAAATATGATAGAAAATGATAATAGAAATAACATTTTAAAAAGGATATTTTTTATTTTTATAAAATCAAATGTTAGCTAGCTTACAACTTTTTAAAATTGTCCTAATTAAAATTAAAATATAATATGCTTCAATGTTTATTTTAACATCAGGTTAAACACATTTTCTTAAATTAAGTAACTAATTATAATATTTTTATTTTTTAATTTTATTTGAAAATTAAGAGGATAAATTGAAATTATAAGTTTCAGTATATTAATATTTTTTACAAAATCTTACGTGCAATATTTTCTTAAAATGTGATATTTTACCTAATATATTATATAAATAAAAGTAAATTGTGTTTTTATATTAAGGAGATACGAGATTGTTCTTATCCATATAAATATATCAAATATTCATTTTGATAATAAAATAATATAAAATACTAAAGATACGTTATTGATGGTTGAAAATAATCAATAAAATATAGAGCACAAATCAAATTAATATAATATTGGTGGAGTTAAATTTTTTATTAAATGGATTAAAAAAATATATGTTACTTAAAGTTAATTTAAAGTTATTTTACATGTAGGTTAATTTATCTGTTATATCGCACTCTCTTCATTCTTTTTTGTTTTCTCTCTTTGGGTTAATTTATCTTTTAAATATCTTTTGTTTCGAGTTGAATGCACATTAATTGTGATTACACCTACAATTCATAAGTGAATACAAAATATGTCCATTCGAAGCCTTATATGAATATTATGTTTATAGTTCTTTTTCATTTCTAGTAAAAAATTTATAGACTAATTTAATGATTTTTTTGTAAAATTATTTGATAATGAATAAAAAAATCTTTAAATAGGTTAACAACTTTAAATTTTAATCCACCAAGTTCATGTGTGATAGTATGTTTTGGGGAAAAAACTAAAATATTAAAAAATTGAAATATTGAAAATTTTGACGGTGTTAGAATTTTCACTTTGAAAATTTAAAATATAACAAAATAAACATATGAAGAAAAAAAATTCAACATTGACCACATAAAAATAAAAAATAATTTTCGTTCTATACAAATAGTCTAAGATTTCGTGAAAGGAGATTGAGATTATAAATTTATATTTATTTAAAATATTACTTCATAAATAATGTGGTTAAATAAGTTGGAACTTGTAAGTAAAAATGTTGTTATCCACATAAAAGATCCACTTAGAAAATATAGACAAATAACCTAGAAAAAAGTGGCGAATGGAGTTCTTTATTGATAGAAAAATATGAAATGATAAATATACCCTTGGTCGTTCTCCAATTCCCTCTTCTATATAATAAATAATAAATATAAATAATACTAGATAATGAAGGGCCCGTTTGCGGGCTCAATATTATAATTTTAAATATATTTATAGTTAATTTTTTTTTAAATGATTATTAGTATTTTTGAATAAACATAATGGGAAATGTAAGTAGACATCACACTATGTAATAAAAATATAACTTCTTATTTTTATAAAATCAAATAATAGCCTATAACTTATTTAAGTTTTCATAATCAAAATTAAAATATCATACATTCTAATGCTTTAACATTGCAATATCTATTTATTAACATTTTTTATAAAATCATACGAAGCAATATAGGATACTAATCCATACATAAATTAATTTTAAATATATTTAAATTTATTTTATGGGTGTTTAACAAACGAAAATATGGGCTTATTGGATGAACATTTTAATGAATCAAAATGTTAAAGGATTGTCTTCATGTCTTGTCTTAAATACGTCAAAAATAGGAGACCAATTTAATATAGTAAGCAAGAAATTTCTTTTAAAGTGATTTGTCTACCCGATGAGGAAACTTACTAACTCAAATAAAGAGAATCAAAAGAATCAACAAAAGTTAACATGATATATATTGTAATAATTTAACACGAGGTAGTTAATATTACATTTTAAATTAGTTGTTTAAATCATTTTAATAGGTGATTAGTAAATAATTATATTTTCATAAATTATATGTATTGTAAATCTTTGTAATGATATGTATCATGTGAAGTTTTGGAATTATGAAGGAATCTCTTGGTGTGTTTGATAGATAAATACCTATTCAATATTTATGAGTACTTTTTATTATTTTACTATAATATAGTAATAGTTACTTTATGAATGTGTTGCCACTATTAATTTCACTTTTTTATCTTTGAGTATTTACACATTCTCCTATAAACTATGTCTTCCTTATTTCAATTTATATTATTTTGATTAAACATCAAATTTAAGATACATGAAATTTTTTTGCAATGTCTTAAATTATCTTTAAAATTAATAAACTTTAAATAGAAGAGTATACTTTTGTGGACTTTTTGACAAATAAATCAAATTCAACAAGAGTAAAATATTGATAATCTTATAAAATACTAACCAAATAAAAAATGTCAATTATTTTTAGAACTGATTAAAAAATATATATTATTTGATTCAAACATAGGATATATTAAAATAGATATTCTAATATAATGCATTTAATTTTTTTTTACTACATATTAAAATAGAATTATAGTTAAGGTGTGTGCGATCTATGTGAAAGATTACGTCATTAGTGACATTGAAAAGATTCGAATGAAATAACTATTATACTTCCTCTGTTTTATTTTATGTGGTATATTTTGACCAAATTATCCTTTATTAAAAATATTTATACTGTTATCTTTAATCAAGTGGGACCAATAAGGATAAAAATGAAATTGTCTCTTTAAAGGCTTACCAAATAAGAAAATGTGACAATCTCTTTGGGACCAACCAAAAAGTAACTGGCGACACACAAAATGGGACAGAGGAAGTATCTATTTTTTTTCATTTAAAATAGAGTTGTGGTGGTATCCACATAAAAAATTATATGAAAATATTTTATAAATTATGAAAAAAATGTTATACCCTGGTTATATTTGTAAATGTTACCTTAAACATAAATTAATTATCATTAATTGATCCCGGATGTTCTTTGCTTGAGTGGAGACTTCCGAGCGAAGGCTGCATTTTGGAAAACATTTATAAACAAGCGTCTTAGCCGCTGCAATGCTCTCTTGCATAACTTCCCATTCATTCACGAGCTCGTGAACATCTTCGAACCACTTGATAACATCTGGTTTTGGCTTATAGCCTTCTCGCACCACTACTTCCACCTTCGCTTTGACGTCGTCTCTAAACTTTGCTAGCTCATCCATTTCCTTCCTTAGATTTTCAATTTTTGACGAGAAACGAACGATATTTTCAATTTTAGGATAGATGCATTTGGATACAAACTTTCCCACCTCAACAACAAAGCCACCTACTGCATTAAAAAGTATTTCCATTGAACAACTGTTGAAGTAAAGAAAGAAAAAAAGTGTTTCTGATAAGAATGCTAAACTCTCAAAGCTAAACTGAATACTTCTTCTTTGTTTAAGGCACTACTTAAGCAAAATCATTAATAAGTTTTATATTATTGTTGTGGAGCCCCTTCAATCCTGCTCGGAAGGGAGAATATGTTTCCTTTTAGAACTACTATAAACTTTCGATCAGTGTTGCTCGGAGTCTTCAAAAATGTCATCATGTGCGTGTCGGATCCTTCAAAAGTAGTTCTTTTTAGGAGGATCCGAACAGGTGCAGCAACATTTTTGGAGAGTCCGAGCAACTTAGCTTTAGATAACCGTCCTTTTCCACTATAAAGTTAAAAATATTTGTTGATCCATCCACTTTTAACTAGATATATCGGGTTCGAGTCCTTAAATAAAGAAACTCCTGGTAGAAAACACCGTGCATATTGAATGGTTGAGATTTAAAAGAAGAATAATTTAACCTGTGATGAAGTGCAAGATAAATACTTTGCACAGTAACTTTATATTTTATTTTCCTTCTTTATTAAAGCAGAATTCCAAGAAAATCTTTAATAATTTTTTAACAGTTGTTGTGGAACCTCTTCATTCTTGTGCAGATAGGAGAAGAATGATTCCTATTATTTTAATATAAGTACTTTGGACAACCTTTTTTTCCCAACTATTTAATTGACAAAGCAAATGTATAAGAAGGAAAAGAAGAAAAAGAATGTTGCTAAGCAAGAGAGTTTCATATTATAAAAATGATAATTTTGCAATTCCTTTACTCTTGAGAAATGAGTGAAGCAAGAGTTTTCCCTATTGTATACTCCCTCTGTTTTAAAAAGAATGATTTGTTTTGACTTAGCACGGAGTTTAAGAAAATTGGAAGATCAAGTTTGACTTGCTCAACGAACTCGATTTCCTTTATGTCTTTCTCTACCATGCCCTATTCGGGGGTTTTATCTAGTACCTCTCACTTCTCGAAAAATAAATCCATAAAGTCCTCTGTAGGATTGCCAGCATCCCCTCTCAAGGCACGATTCCAAGACAAAATCTCTTGAAAGAGAAAAAAAAAACATGAATGTTTTCTCTCCTTGATTTGCAGATCTTTGTTCTCGAAACACAGTAACCGGTAATACTCGTTTTGAGAGCCATGATTGTGAAGTGTGGTCTTTCCTTCTGACCAATACTTTTGAATCTTGTAGTCTTAAATTAAAGTTATGTCAGATATACCAAAATGCCCTTTAACCATGTGATCTTAAATTTTTCACGTGGAAACTTGGAGGCAAAACTACTTCTGTGTGAAACTTCTCGGGTGGTCCCCCGATGACCTATTAAATAGAACAAGTTGCTTTGGCGGTGCCGAGAGAGCCATTTTTCAAGTAAAATGGGTGAAAAGACAGGAATTGTGGATTTTTTGCGAGTTTTGGTGGGTGTTAGCCCATGGTTCGGAGGGTAGGCTTCGGCGCCTAGAAAAATTCTGGGCGAAGCTTCTCGGCAGGTCCCCCGATAGCTTATTAATGGACCGGGTTGCTATTGAGGGGCTGGAGGAGCCATTTTCCAAGAAAAATGGGCAAAACAATAGGATTATTGAGTTGTTTGCAAGTTTCGGTGGGTGCTAGACCACGGTTCGAGGGGGAGGGGACTCAGGCTTTGGAAAAATTATTGGCAAAACTTCTCGGACAGTTTTCCGACGGCCTATTAAATAGATTGGGTTGCTTTGGTGGGGCCGGGAAGCTATTTTCCAAGTTAAATGGGTGAAACAGCAGGTATTGTGGGCCTTTGCTAGTTTTGGTGGGTGTTAGCCCATGGTTCGGGTTTGGGTTCGGTTATACAAGAAGACCAAGGAACACAAGAAAAGGCGCAAAACAGTCCACAAATCAAGAGGAATCCGAGGACCCCTTTGAGAGCTAGTTTCGGTCAAACAACTACAACACAAGAATACAAGGAAACAAGGTGTATTTATACACCAAAACAGCCACTAAAACGTGATGAAAACAAGAAGATAGACAACAATATGATAAGGATAATAACAACAACAAACGATTACAAAATACATGAACAACAAGAACCAACGGTTTCCCTAAACAACACTAAGACATAAAATGTAGAGATAGATAGTTAGACATACACTACAATAAGACCCAAGAACCCAAAGATATATTAAATCTAAGGACCCCTAGAACTTACTATAGCAACACCACACTCTTACGAAGACACGAGAGGGATTCCACCGCTCAAGCACCATCGTTTCCAAGCAATACACATTCACAAGTGAATCCACACTTGGTCATGTCCTAGTTTCGGAATAGGGAGGCTCTCTCTCTCAAGAGATGTGTTCTATCATCAACATTCAACAACTAATGAGCTAAAACCCTAACATGTTCTATTTATAGACTTATTACAATAAGAGAAAAAATGAAAAAAGTGCCCCTTAGTGTTAAATGAACAAAATGGAGCCCATGGAGTGCAATAGAGGGGCAACTTTGGAGCCCTTTTTACACTTCAACTCATACACTCTGTATGTTGCATTCAAAATACTCAAAAGTGTCCATCTTCGTGATCGTGCTTGTATCATTCGGGCTCCGAAAAAGATTCTAGGTGAAACTTCTCGGGTGATCCCCCGACATCTATTAAATGGAACAGGTTGCTTTAGCGGTGTCAAGGGAGCCATTTTTCAAGTCAAAAGGGCGAAATGGTAGGAATTACGGTTTTTTGTGTCTTGATGAGTGTTAAGTCCACGGTTAGGGGATGGGCTTGGGACCCGAGAATAATTCTGTATGAAACTTCTAAGGCGACCTCCCGATGGCCTATTAAATGAATTAGTTGCGTTGGTGGGGCCGGAGAAGCCATTTTCTAAGTCAAACTAGCGAAATGACAGGAATTGCGGGTTGGTTGCGAATTTCGTTGGGTGTTAGCCAATGGTTCATGGATGGAATTGGACCTCGTGAAAAATTCTGGGTGAAACTTCTTGGGCGGTCCCCTAACGGCCTATTAAATGGATCGGGTTGCTTTGGCAGAGCTGGGGAATCATTTTCCAAGTCGAATGGGCGAAACGACTGGAATTGTAGGTTTTTTGCAAAGTTTTGGTGGATTTACGCCCACGGTTCAAGGTGTGTGCTCGGGCTCTGGAAAAAGTTCTGGCGAAATTTCTATAGCGGTGCCCTGACAACCTATAAAATGGATTAGGTTACTTTGGCAGGGCTGGGGGAGCCATTTTCGAACTCAAGTGAAAAAATGGCAGGAATTGCGGATTTTTTGCGAGTTTCAATGGGGTTAGAACATGATTTGGGGGTTGGGCTCGGACCCCGAAAAAAATTCTAGCGAAACTTCTCGCGCGATCCCCCCATGGCCTATTAAATGGATTAGGTTGCTTTGGTGGGGCGGCGTGAGTCATTTTCCAAGTCAAACGGGCAAAACAACAGGAATTACAGGTTGTTTGCAAGTTTCAGTTGGTGTTAGCCCATGATTCGGTGGTGGGCTCAGTCCCCGAGAAAAATTCTGAGCAAAAGTTCTCGGGCGGTCCTCCGACGGAAAATTAAATGGATCGGGTTGCTTTGGTGGGGAAAGGGGAGCCATTTTTCAAATCAAACGGGTGAAATGACCCATATGCTGACACCCACGGAAAATCTCAAAAAATCCTCCATTTTTAGTACTTCACTCATATGCCGTAGGAAAAGCCTTCTCCTACCCTTCCAGACCAACATATCTCATTTAATAGGTCGTCAGGCGACCGCACCCACCCACTGATCCCTAGGCTAACACCCACAAAAAATTGTAAAAACAAAAAAGGCTTATTTTCAGTATTTCGCTCATATGCCCTAGGAAACCCTCCTCCCGCCCCTATAGACCAACACATCCCATTTAATAGGTCATCAGTTAGTTTGACACAATGTCTATATTCCTATGTCCCTTTTATGAATAACAGAAAGTTGTGTATATGTCATCTGTTGTAACATATAGGGTGTGAACTCTGTAAATTCTGTGAAATATATTTTACCAAGTTATTTAATTTCCAAAAAAATTTTCTTCCCCTAATGCCTTTAACTTATAGTAATATTACACTTATTCATATGAACGTGTCATATAAAATTTCTTATGATTTTGATTGCAGAAAGGTTGTATCCTAATCAATTTTCAACTTGCTTGATTTTCTTTCTTTATAATCTATATCAGATTCTCCGTACCAGACGTGACTTTCACTCAAACTATTATGTTTTAATCATGGCCAAATGATTTATATTTTTAGTACAATTTGATAAAATGGTTAATCGATGTTGAAGAAGAGGTTAATAGCCGGTTCACTATCGGATAATGGTGAAACCGCGTTTTTGAGTCTATCAAATTCAAGGGAATCATAGTTATCGGAGCTGAAAATACAGCTTTTTGAGTCTATCAAATTCAAGGGAATCATAGTTATCAGAGCTGAAAATACATAAAACAAATGACTCTTTTCTCCAAAAAAAGGTCACGGCACATGTGCTAACTACCATAGCTATGGCTTCATCCTCCGAACGAGAGTTCATAAAACTTTGCAAAGCCAAACTGAACAGAGTACCTAGATGCCGCAATCTCTGGGACTCTAAAATTGCTTGCGAAAAGCTTGGAGATCCAAAATTGCTTTCTTTAGTCCCTTGAATGAAGAAACAAAAAGTCAAGCGCAATACTTAGTGTTGTTAGCTCCTACTGTTTGCTTTTACTTGTCACATTTGGACTTTATACAACCATTAAGAAAAATGATTATTTACATGGTTATTTTAGCATAGTAACCCAATAAAATGGTTAAAATGGGCATGTTATTATTTCGTAAAGATTTAGATTAAAATAAAAATTTCAATTTCAGCAAAATTTAATGAAAAAAAATAATTTAAATTGGTTGATTGACTTTTCTAGATGAAATATCAATAGTTGAGTGACTTTTATTTAAACACACACATCCTATGTGGCATAATACATGTAGGATGCCATGTAGGACAAGAATTGGCCAACGTCATATAGGACATATGTGTCTACTTGTTCAACTTTATGTAAAATTTAAGTGTCTACTTGTGCTCACCCAAAGTTGGAGGTCATAGATGTGATTTGATGTCAAGTTAAAAGGCATGTTTATGTATTATGCCTTTGAAATACTATCTCCTCATTTTCTTTAAAACATTTTCCTTCATATCCAACGTACCATATGTGTTCATCTTTCTTGTTAAATAATTTGAGCATGCATTTGATCCAAAACATTAAAGCTATTAAATCCTTTTGAACATAAGAAGAAAATAAAAGAATGCTAGAGGACGACCAATCAAATATTAAAGTATTGAGAAATCTGAAAGTTAGTTAGCACATTACCTGAGAAAATGCAGCGGAAGCAATTTTAACTATGACCATTGGAAGCAATTTTCTAAATTTGACTTGAAGATATCGTCATCCCACTCGAGTTGCCTCCACCACATTGGTGATCCTTCTATTAGTTTGATGTCGTTGGAGGTCTGAATAGAGCGAGGCAACTTCCTTATTTCACCGCAACCATAAACTTTAAGTTCTTCCAGGTGTTCCCACATACGCTGAGGCTCCCCCAACGTTGTTAATTTTGGTAATTTTCTCAACACTAACTTCCGAACTCTTAGAATTTCTGAGTTGACAAGTGTTGTCTGAGTTGAGGCGCATTGCGCAAACAACTCTACCAACCGTTGACAATCTTCAACTGTAATTTCATCCGAGTGCTTGGGTATAGAGAAAGCTCCAACTTTAAAAAGACATGTTAAATTTCGACAATCAGATATATCTAGTTGGCGTAATTTAGAAAATCTAAAACCTAGATGTCGACTGAAATCGGAAACACTCTTTAAATTATATACAAATTTGAGGCTGAGATATTCGAGATTTGGGAAAGGGTCAAACTGTCGAATTCCTTCTTCCATTAAACTTGATTGTATGGATAGTGATTTTAATCCATTAAAACTATTGCATCCAATCAACTTCCTGAGATCCATGCAATATGCCTGAGATCCATGCATTCATGCAAGTACAAATCAGAAGCAAACTGCAACATGCCTGAGAGCTCTCCGTTACTGAAAATTTCACATTCGGAAACACATATTGTCCTTGCTGACTTGTTGATATTTCCTTGCGTTGGATAGACCCCAATTATAATATGAAATCGTTTCAATCTAGTCAGTCATCCAGGTGGGTTCTCTATTGAAAATTGATGAGCTATCCAATTTAATAAAAAGAGAAGTCAGATTGGGTAGAGATAATATCTCATCTAAAGAAGTTGATCCAACACAGATACCCTTCATATTTAACATTTCTATGCTAGAAAAACTGAGGAAAAAACCTTGGCCAATGATCACCTTCGACAGACCTACAGGCAGATTCAATAGCCTCAGATTTGTCAGTTTGTCCATTCCTTGCGGCAGATAAAGTAACGATGTCTTATCACAATCGAGCAATTGTAAATTGCAGAGATTACCAATAGGTGGTAAATCTTGGAAATTGGAGCAATTTTTCAGTATTAGAGCACGTAGTTGACATAAACTATTGATGGAAGAAGGCAGTGTGCTAATACTTGTTTGGATCAAATTCAAAACTCTTAGGGCTGGAAATGCCAAAAGGAATTCATGGGGAATATTGTTAAGGAGATAGGTTAATACAAATGTAACAAAGGAGATAAGTATCAGTCAGTTACAAAAGTTAGTTAGGAAGGTAGTTAGTTATCATCTAGAAGAATACTACTCTATATATATACATAGGCTACATGTACTACTCAGATGAATGAAAATATAGATTGGCAGTTTTCTTCTTCTCTCATTTCACTCTAATCTTCTACTTCTTCTACCTCTTCATCTTCATCATCTTCATACTCTACTACTGCTTGATCATCAACTCAGCTGCTTCTTAATCACTAATTCATCATGGTATCAGAGCCAGGTTGATTTAAATCTGTGCTCACGCGATCCTATATTCTTCTTGATATCAAGAAATTCACATTTCGTTTGAATCTGTTGGGCATTATCAGAATCTCAAGCAATGGATTCAACTACAGTTCCTACTCAGAGCAGTTCCCATTCCTCTGCAATTCTGGATATCAATCATCCTCTGCACCTGTCGACTGTGGATGTATCTGGTAACTCTATTGTTTCATTCCAGTTGAAAGGAAGTGAGAACTATGTTGTTTAGAGTAAAGCAATTAGAATTGCATTATTAGGGCATAATAAATTTGGCCTTGTTGACGGATCTTGTAAGAAAGAAAGTTTCTCTGTTGAATTGGGTAATCAGTGGGAAAGAGTAAATGCAATTGTTCTATCATGGTTAATGAATTTTGTATCTTCTGATCTTATTGGTGGAATAGTGTATGCATCTAATGCACACCTTGTTTGGCAATATTTAAAAGAAAGATTTGATAAGATTGATGGTTCAAGAACCTATGATCTCCATCAAGAAATTGCTACTATCTCTCAAAGAGTTCAGTCTGTTTTTGTCTACTTTACTAAGCTAAAAAACTTGTGGGATGAGTTTGATTCTATGGTGCCATCTCTTGCCTGCAATTGTGAGAAATCAAGAGAGTTTGTGATGTATCTCCAGAGGCAAAAATTGTACCAATTTTTGATGGGATTAAATGACACATTGTCATGCCCTGTTTTTGCCAAGGTCAAACAAAACATGACTTATTGGACTCTAAAGAATTGAAATTTTGTATAGAGTAACCACCTAATTTTTAAAGGAAAATAAGGAAACCTATTTATTTGTTAATACGTATTAATAGACTACATATATAATTATTAAATACATCTGGGTTATTCTGTAATTAGTTATTCCTCAGTTCTCTATATATACAGCTGTAACCCCTTCAATATTAAAAGAGATCAATTATTATTAAATCTGTATCATGGTATCAGAGCCAGGCCCACCCAGTTCATTGTTTCCGATGTTGGACCCCCTGTCTTATATTGTCCACGCTTCAGATGTTCAGCCCTGGGCGTGCGGGGGGTGTTGGAGTCGCACATCGGTGGGTTAAAGGGTCCTTGGTCTCCTTATATGGTCTTGGACAATACTCCCCTCATGAGCTAGCTTTTGAGGTTGAGTTAGGGTCAAGGTCCATTTCTTTATCATGGTATCAAAGCTAGGGTTTCTTCTTCCGCCCAAACCCTAATCTCTCCTCTTTTCCGACGTGTGTGCGCCGCCGCCACCGTCTACACCACGCCGCACGGCCTCCCTCCTCCGCCGTAGGTCGGCGCCATGGACAAGGTTATTGATCCTCTGTCAAAATTACCGTCTGGAGTAAAATTACTGCTCAGGAATCTCCACAATCTCATCCCCGAAAAATTATCTGACAACAACTACCCGGCCTGGGCACTTAAGGTTACAAATGTTTCGATCCTGTATCTCAGAAAACATATGTTTCCCGTCATGTTCGTTTTGTGGAGGAACAATTTCCTTACACAAGTCTTTCCTCTACTCCATACTCCCCTAATCCACTTGGCGTTGTGCCATTATTTCCGTCCTTTTCTCACGCTCATGCTCCGGCTCACTCGGCACCTAACCCGGTACCCCACTACACCACTACCCACCCGAAACCCCAAACCTCCCACCCGAACACCCAGCCGACTGCCACACAACCCACCACTTCCCTACATCATACTCCTAACACACATACAGCCACCCCATCCACCGCTGCACATCCCAGCTCCCACGGCAGCCCCACCCAACCCCCGCCCACACATCATACAACTCCACCACCCCTTGCTAATCACCCTCCACTCAACACTCATCCTATGACAACCCGAGCCAAGGCCGGTACCTTCAAACCCAAATCCTACCACACTCAAATACCCTTTGATGCACATCCCACAACTGAGCCTACTACCTACAACCAAGCCTCCAAAAATAGTTTCTGGTGCCAAGCTATGGATGAGGAATTTCAGGCTCTGAATGAACAACGTACATGGGATTTGGTACCTCTGCCTAGTAACCGAAAGTCTATTGGGTGCAAATGGGTGTTTCGCATCAAACGAAATTCAGATGGATCTCTTTCTCGCTATAAAGCACGTCTGGTTGCAAAAGGGTATCATCAGGAGTATGGTGTGGATTATAAGGAGACCTTCAGCCCTGTTGTTAAGCAACAGACTATTCGTCTGGTCTTGTCTCTTGCTCTTCACTATGATTGGCCGCTTCATCAGCTAGACATCAGCAATGCCTTTCTTCATGGTCATCTTGAGGAAGAAATCTATATGGTTCAGCCACCGGGATATGTTAATCCCAACCGTCCTCACTATGTTTGCAAGCTTCGCAAATCACTGTATGGCCTGAAACAGGCCCCTCGTGCCTGGTACACACGTCTCTCTACTTTTCTGCAGGGTCTTGGTTTTCGCACCTACCATCATGACAACAGCCTCTTCACCCTTCACTGTTCTCGAGGGACAGTCATCATTCTTATCTATGTGGATGATATTGTTATTACAGGCAGCTCGTCGTCACTCATCACTGAAATTACTGAAGCTATGCATCGTGACTTCAAACTTAAGGACCTCGGTCCTCTGGAGTTCTTTCTTGGCCTCGAACTCATCCGCAAATCGGGAACCATATTGATGCATCAGACAAAATATACCCTTGAACTTCTAAATCGGGCTGGAATGACAGACTGCAAACCCGCGGTCACTCCCATGGCAGTCCGCCAATCCCCAGGGCCGAATACTCCCTTTGCCGATCCTACACTATATCGGAGCCTCGTCGGTGGACTTCATTATCTTGCTGTTACTCGTCCGGACATCCAATATGCAGTCAATCGAGTCTCCCAATCAATGCATGCTCCCACAGAACAACACTTTCAGGCCTTGAAACGCATTCTGCGCTATCTTCAAGGTACTCTTCACTGTGGAATTTTATTTCAAAAGGGCTCGTTTGATATATCTGTTTTTTCTGATTCGGATTGGGCTAACGACAAAGATGATCGAAAGTCCACTACTGGATATATTGTTATGATGGGACCGAATCTGATTTCCTGGTGCACCAAGAAGCAAACGCGAGTGTCCCGTTCCTCCACAGAAGCAGAATATCGTGCCATGGCTGCGGGTGTTGCTGAAGCCATGCAGTTACGATACCTTACGGATGCACTTGGCATTCCCCCCACGAAACCACAGATTTATTGTGACAATCAGTCCACTATTTGTGTTACCAAAAATCCAGTCCTTCATGATCGTATGAAGCATGTTGGGTCTGACTGTCACTTTGTTCGCGATGAGGTACTTGCAGGAGCGATGGCCACGCACTATGTCCCATCTACTGACCAGCTTGCTGATATTCTCACCAAGCCTCTTCCGTTACAGCCTTTTCAGTCTCTCTGCTCCAAGCTGCCCCTCGTTACCGCTGATCAGCTTGCGGGGGGATAATAGACTACATATATAATTATTAAATACATCTGGGTTATTCTGTAATTAGTTATTCCTCAGTTCTCTATATATACAGCTGTAACCCCTTCAATATTAAAAGAGATCAATTATTATTAAATCTGTATCACGTATGATTAATGTTTTAGTCTACAAAAACCTATTGAGACTCTAGGTAAGGGTTCAAATTATACCGAAGGGAAAGGGTTAAACACCCTTCAGGATCCGCAAATGTGGTACCCGGCTAGACTAAACTTATCAATGAGGGAGGAGGTATAAATATTTAAAATAATATAAAAGTGTATGTGTATTAAGTATAAAATAATTCTTTGAAAAAAATATAAATGTTTAAAACCATGTAAAAGTATATGTATATTAACTATATAAATAAAAACATGTAAAAGATATGTATAAAATATATAAATTACATGTGAAAAAGAAAAATATTTTATGACATACGAAAAGAAATGTATTTTAATGTGTCATGAAAAGAAAAGGTATTTACAAGTAATATTTTTATTTGATTTAAATTATGAAAAAGTAAAATTTATCTGAGAAGAAAAGACTACACAATACGTGAATTACTGGATTAACTTGATTCTTTTATGTAAATATTAATAGCCTAAGTTTTGCCTAAAAGTGATGAAATTATGTAAATAAAGAATATCTCCGCCCGGCACCCAAAATGTAAGGTTTTCACTATTTTTTATCTTTATGTACAATTATACAAATGAAAATAAACTACAAACATAAAGCTCGAGAATTATGTATAAGTGCTTGATAAAGTAATAAAATGAACAAATAATTATTAAAGTAAGTGAAATAATGTGAACACATGTACATATAGATATACATATAAAAATAAATTTTTGTTATAACATGGGCTCGGATTAATTTTTAGACTCGCCATGGCTACGAAGTGGTTGCTCAACTAATCGGCCGTCCTAAATCGCCTTGCCAAGTTACGAATCATAAAACCTTTTGTGTTGTCGTGGTGTTATAAAAGTTTCGTCATTGCCCGAAATATTTAATTTTTTTACTACGTATTTATATACGTAATATCCGTCTTTTATTTGTGGAGGCCTCAAAAATCGACGGAGAATTTCTTCATCGGCCAAGCATTTATTTTTTATGTAAATAAGTAAACTTTGAGAAATAAAAATCCGTCTTTTGTTACAGGGTGGCCTCAAGTATCCGACGGAGAGATAATGTCATTGGCCAAACATTTATTTTGAGATAAAATAGTAATCTTTTGAAAATAAAATCCGTCATTTGTAATGGAGTGGCCTCAAGTATCCGACGGATAGATATTTTCATCGGCCATGAACAGTAAGAAAATATGAATAGCAACAACAACACTTGAGAAATATATATATATATATATATATATATATATATATATATATATATATATATATAACCAACATAATCCCTAGTAAAAATGGTGGAATTTCACTAAAATAGGGAGCAAAAATTTAATTTATTTTTATGTGTATATGTGTATTTTTTGTGTGTATTTGTTTAGTCTTGAGAGAGGGGAGAAAGAAGAATATAATGTCTGTGTGATTAAAAAATGTGCGTATGCATTTGTGTATTTTTGGAAGAGAAAATGAAAAATGAGGAAAGATTTTTTCTTGTGTTTTTTTTGTGTATGTATTTGAGAGAGAAAAAAAATATGTGTGGGTGTATGAAAATGTGTATGTAGAGAGAGAAGATAAATAAAATTGTCTTCCACCCTTGCCTATTTATAATAAAATTGTGCACTCCTTATTATCCAATGGATAAAGGGGTGTCCCCTCTTTTTATAATAGCACATCCTTTAGTCCTTAGGATATTGACCAAAGGATGTTCATCCTTTTGACATATGGATAGAGTTATTGTCCAAAGGGTAGTGTCATTGAGTTGTCATTGTCAGATGTGACAAGATATTATGTGTAGTCATTGTCGGATGTGATAAGACATCATTGTGTAGTCATTGTCAGATGTGACAAGACATTATGTGTAGTTACTGTCGGATGTGACAAGACATTATTATGTGGTCATTGTCAAATGCGACAAGACATCGAATTATTATACTGTGTAAAATTAATTGATCTGACTTAGCGTTTGCGGACTGTAAAAAAGAATGCAGAAATTGATTTGTAATTAAAAAATATAATTAATTTGAAAAATGATATGAAAAAATGCGATGTCATGTCGTGTACGTGTACAGATGATTGTTAAATGAATATTAAAGACAATAATGAATTGATAAAAATTCTAATATTAGGAGGATTATTAATAAATTATGAAAAGTAAAAATACGATAACAAATAGATAAAAATCATAAAGTAAGGATGATTATCAATAATTTGTCAACAATTATAAAAAAGATGTGAAAATTATATTTTGTGCTCTTTAACGATCAAGAAGCCTGAAGACGTTACTTTTAGGCACGGAGAGCAAAAATTAGGTGTCAACAGTTGTCCCTTTTCGTTTGAGGACGATGTAGATATTTTCAAACGAAAATGTTGACGTGTAGCCAATTTTGCTCGACAAAAAATAATTTTTTTTTGTTATAGAAAAATTCGACCGAACTCTAATTTAGAGTTGCCTACATACCTCAAGTTAATGAGGATCAGGTCGGGTATAGTTCAAAAGAACTGGCAGATTGTCTCTTACCTTGTTATTAGGGGTGAATGATCATATGAAATGATCATTGAGAGGAGGGTTATGTGGGAACAAAAGTATTCACACATTTTCGATGCTCCTTTTGAAATTGCCCAGTATCGAGTTGTGAGATGCTAGGGATGCATGATCGTGTACTTGCTGGGGAGAAAGAATGATTGTGGGGTTGTAATGACCGAACTCTGCATAGAGCTTCCTACATATCTCGAGTGTCACGAGAATCAGGTCAATGTAGTTTGAAATGAGGAAATGGGGAAAATTTGAGATGGTTCTTAAAATTTGCCCTAGTGTGTGATATATAGGATTTAAAAAAACATATTGTTGTTCTGACTTGTACCTTTCGTTGAAAAGATGTATGATGTCTCTGATTGTCTACGGGGACTTGAGGATGAATGATAGGTGTCTTCGATTGTCTGTGAAGACTGATGTTGATGAATGAAAGATGTCTTCGATTGTTTACGAAGACTTAATGCATGACATCTCCAATTGTCTATGGATACTAATGTTGAATGATGATGTCTTCGATTGTATACGAAGAACTGATGCATGACACCTCCAATCGTCTATGAAGGCTGGTGTATATTGATTGTTGTCTCCGACTGTTTATAGCTTGATATGGTTGATTTTGATGTCATCTTAGGGATGCATTATCTCCATTCATGTTATGCTACTCGAAATTGTAAAACCCAAAGAGTCACTTTCTCCTTCCCGAACAAACCATTTATAGAGTGGGAAGGTCATTCTTTAGCACCTAGAGGGAACTTTATATCTTATCTCTGAGCCCGTAAACTGATTTCTAAGGGTTGCTTGTATCATCTAATTCGGGTTAAAGATTCTAATGCCGAAAGTCTTCCCCTTCAGTCTATCCCTGTAATAAATGAATTTCCAGAAGTTTTTTCAGATGATCTCCCAGGAATCCCACCTGATAGGGAGATAGACTTTGGCATTGATGTGTTTCCAGATACTTGCCCCATTTCTATTCCGCCATATAGAATGGCTCCTACAGAGTTGAAAGAGTTGAAAGAACAGCTAACAGATCTCCTAAATAAAGGTTTTATCAGACCTAGTGTTTCTCCCTGGGTGCACCTGTACTCTTCGTGCGAAAGAAAGATGGTTCCTTGTGTATGTGCATAGATTACCTCCATTTGAATAAGGTCACGGTGAAAAATAAATATCCTCTTCCTAGAATCGATGACCTTTTTTATCAGCTTCAGGGTGCTAAGTGTTTTTCTAAAATAGACCTTTGTTCGGGGTATCATCAGTTGAAGGTTAGGGAGTCAGACATTCCTAAAATAGCTTTTCGAACTAGATATGGTCATTATGAATTCTTGGTCATGTCCTTCGGGTTGACTAATGCTCCTGCAACTTTCATGGACCTAATGAACAGGGTTTTCCATCAGATCCTGGACCTATTTGTCATAGTTTTTATCGATGACATCTTGATTTACTCTAAAAGTGAGGAGGACCATGCTAATCACCTCCAAATAATTCTTCGGACTATCAAAGATCATAAGTTGTACGTGAAATTCTCTAAGTATGAATTCTCGCTGAATGTTATTGCTTTCTTAGGGCACATTATGTCTAGTGAAGGGATTAAGGATGATCCCCAAAAGATTGAGGCAGTGAGGAAATGGCCCAGACCCACGACTCCAACCGACATTCGGAGCTTCTTGGGTTTGGCGGGGTATTACAGAAGGTTCGTAGAGAGTTTATCCTCCATAGCTGCACCACTTACTAAGTTGACTTAGAAAAAGGTGAAGTTTTTGTGGTCTGACTCTTGTGAGAATAGTTTTGAGAAGTTGAAAGACAAGTTGACTACGGCTCGTATTTTGACTCTTCCGGAAGGTACATAGGGTTTTGTTGTGTACTTTGATGCGTCCCGTGTGGAACTTGGGTGTGTACTTATGCAGCACGGTAAGGTGGTGGCTTATGCATCTAGGCAGTTAAAGGTGCATGAGCGGAATTACCCCACTCATAACTTGGAATTAGCAGCTGTGGTGTTTGCACTTAGAATTTGGAAGCATTATCTTTATGGGGTGCATGTTGACATTTTCACTGACCATAAAAGTTTGCAGTATATTTTCTCGCAGAAAGAACTAAACCTCAGGGAGAGGCATTGGATGGATCTTTTTAAAGACTATGACATGAGCCTTTACTATCATCCGATAATGTATGCGTTGTAACCGACGCCCTCAGTAGATTGTCTATGGGCAGTCTTTCTCATGTTGAGGAAGGGAAGAGAGAAATGGTGAAAGATATTCACTGACTTGCAAATCTTGGAGTGCGACTCTTAGATTCCGAAGATGGAGGGGTGGTTGTGTCTGAGATAGCTAAATCATCCCTTTTGTACAGAAGTTAAAGAAAAGCAGTCCGAAGATCCCATCTTGATGCAAATTAAGAATGATGTGGGTCAACAGAAGGTTATGTCCTTCGAAATTGGTGGTGATAGTATTTTGAGTTATCAGGGTAGATTATGTGTACCAGATATGGTGGTTTGCGGAAGAGAATCCTTGACGAAGCCCACACTTCGAGGTATGTTGTTCACCCAGGCTCTACTAAGATGTACCATGATCTAAAATCCATATATTGGTGGAATAATATGAAGCGTGATATGGCTAACTTTGTTTCCAAGTGTTTAAATTACCAACAAGTTAAGGTGGAGCATATGAGGCCAGGAGGTACTTCTCAAGAGATAGCTTTGCCTTTATGGAAATGGGAGATGATCAACATGGACTTCATTACAGGACTTCCGAAGTCCCGAAACCAGTATGATTCTATATGGGTAATTGTAGATAGGCTGACTAAGTCAGCGCACTTTCTGCCTGTCAGGACTAGCTATTCGGGAGAGGATTTTGCCAAGATGTTCAAAGAAAAAATAGTTCGTTTGCATGGGACACCTGTGTCTATCATATCCAACCGAGGTACGCAGTTCTCTTCTCAGTTTTAGAGATCATTCCAGAGAGGTTTAGGTACCCAAGTGAACCTTAGTACTGCTTTTCACCTCCAAACGGATGGGCAAGCAGAGCGCACCATTCAGACCCTTGAGGATATGTTGAGGGCCTGCGTAATTGACTTCAAAGGCAGTTGGGTAGATCATTTTCCATTGATAGAGTTCGCATATAATAATAATTTCCATTCCAGTATTAAGATGGCATCGTTTGAGGCATTGTATGGGAGGAGATGTAGGTCACCGATAGGATGGTATAAAGTAGGTGAGCTGCAGATGTTTGGGCCTGATCTTGTTCACCGGACAATGAAAGATGTGAAACTTATCATATAACGACTTAAGACAGCTCAGAGTCGTCAGAAATCCTACGCCGATATTAGGAGAAGAGCTCTAGAATTTGAAGTTGGGTATTGGGTGTTTCTCAAGGTTTCTCCCATGAAGGGAGTCATGCGATTCAAGAAGAGAGCTAATCTAAGTCCTCGCTATATAGGACCCTATCAGATTGTGAGAAGGGTAGGTGGTGTTGTATATGAGTTAGAATTGCCTGCCAGTTTGGGTTCTGTCCATCCGGTATTTCATTTATCTATGTTTAAGAAATGTATTGGAGACCATTCGTTAGTGCTGCCTGTCGAAGAAATCAAAGTGACCAACTCCTTATCCTATGAATAAGATCATGTAGAAATTTTGGATCGCCAAGTTTGACAATTGAGAAACAAAGAGATAGCCCCAGTTAAAGTGTTGTGGAGAAACCAGAAAATTGAAGAAGCAACTTGGGAATCCGAAGTTGACATGAGAGCTAGATACCCAAACCTTTTTGACCCAGTGAATGACATAATGGAAGGTAAAATCCGTGCCTTATTCTTTATATGCCTTAGTATGCTAGAAGTCATGTTTGTCTGTGTTTCGCATCAACATTCGGGGACGAATGTTCCCAACGGGGGGGGGGGGGATATTGTAATGCCCCGAAAGTTCCTAACTAAAAATTTGTCCCTAAAAGTATCAAGCATGGACTTCTAGAGTGAATTATAAACAAATCCCTGTGGAATTCTTTAAATTTTAACTTTTCATTACGTAGATGACTAAATAAGCTTTCCGTTGATATAAGATTCGTCCAAAACGGACACTCGGTGATGAAGTTATGGCTATTTTATGTGTTAGTCGTAAAACATCGTCATTCAGGTGGTTAGCGCGTCGCGGAGAGGGTTTAATTAGTAATTTTCAAATTCCAGTGGGACCTCGTGATAGTGGCGCGTCGTGGAGGATCCCGATTTCGTATTCGTCAATTTCCAGCGAGACTCCGCGATCGTGACGCGTCACGGAGTGAGGTAATTTCCCAATTGTCAATTTCTAGTGAGCCATTGCGATTGTGGTGCGTCGCGGTGGTCCATAAAATCGGGCACCCAGTTGTAATTTTTACTCTGTATCATTAAGGGTATTTTGTGTAATTCCCACCCCCTTATCAGCTTAAACACGGGATTATATTCCCAAGTGACCACATTACTCATGTTTTTCCCAAAAGTTCACAATAACTCACCGTAGGGTTTCAAGTTAAAAACCCAAACATCTCAAGATTCAACCGTGGGTTTTCAAAAAATATTGAAGATTTGGAATCCCCAAGTTGTGGGCATCAAGAAGCACCCTTTGAAATCCTAAATAGAGGTACGCGGGGTTTTCCTAAAATCTCATGGGCATAGAAATCATGATTTTAAGAAAGTTTTTTTTTTTAGATTTATGAATATAATCATGTTTTAGAATACTTGATGGAATTGTACCCCAAATTGATTTGAAATTATATATATATGTAAGAATGTGTTTTAAGATTGATGGTTGAATTGAGAGCATGACTCACATGAAATCCCTCTCTTGATGTGATTGTTTCCATGTTTCACATGATACAAATTGTATTGAAATGCATCTTGGAAAGCTTGTTACGAAAAGCCTTGATTTATGAATGATTTGCTTATGAATCTTGAATTCAAAAAAAGAGGGTTGTTTGTATTGATAAATGTTGAATGTGCATATAATGAAAGATGCATAGTTTTGCCAAAAGTACATGACCACCTTATGTTTGAAGGATTCGTGCACAGTTTTGACTTATGTTTCAGAATATGAAATCTTTTATACTGTTTTCATGTTTTGGTGGTATGAACTATGTTTTAATGAAAGATCATGCTTATTGCATTATGGCTCAGAAATAGGACTTGCAAGTCTTGGTGTGACGACACCAATTCAGATTATGTCGTGATAATTCAGAACAGAACAGAATGCGTGTTTGAAATCAGACGTGGAAACTAGAAAAAAATGAATGATTCAGAACAGGATAAATTGGGCATAAACAGAGCTTAGGTGGTTCCCCGAAGAAGGCATGAGTTCAGATAACTCGTTGACCAAAACCGTTATTTGTCGATCCGGGGTATTATGTCCCCTAGAGGGATTTTACGCTGGCCTGGTGCCGTGTGGCAAATTAGAATAGAAACTCCATCCCTTGTGGCACACTTGGGTTGAGGGATTCCCCGCCGAGTCAATGGTGGATTTCATACAGCCCGTGGGATTTTAGAATTGTAGGGGTGTACCACATAGCTCAGAATTAATATGAAGAACAGAAAATGCATTGTCAAGAATGATTTATGATTTTCAGAAATGTGCCCATGTGTTTCTAAAATTACTTTTTATATGATGTTTTGACAAATTGCTCTTCATTATTTTATTTATATAAAAGCTTTATTTTGGAATGTTTTTCGTACCAGTATATCTGTATTGACCCCCCTCCCCCCACCTCTTCCTTCTAGGTTCTGCGGCTCAGTCTAGGGGTCCAGAAAAGCAGTAGCATTTATCAGAAAGAGTTGCAGTGTCTTGGTGAGCCATCTCTACTCCAGAAGGCTTATTCAGATTGTGTTATTTATGTCCGTTTTGGTCTACTGGGGGCCTTGTCCCAGTTTTAGACAGTTGTTAGATTTCCTCATAGTAGAGATTTTGCAGACTGAGTCGGATGTTATTAGATGTAGTTGGTTTTCAATTTTCCATACTTATGTTGAAATTCAAAATTGACCATGTTTCCATAGTAGATTATGATTCCGCATTTTCCTTATTTATACAAATGTTGTGCATGATTACCAGATAGAGAAGGGCGTTCCGGGCCTTCATGGTTCGGGATGTCCGTCACGGCCAGGCCCTAGTTCGGGTCGTGACATAAGTGTGGTGCGCTTCACACCCATAATTAGGACTCTACTAGAAACTGTTTCACAGACACTCTAGGACACTTAAGCTTTGTGCTCAGATACCAAGTTTGTCATGCCCCGAGCCGAGGCCCTAAACATGGCACACACTCGATGGAAGGCTTATTCAATTCCTTATGGGACTGAATGAAGCTTATATAGGACCTAGAAGCAGATTATTGTTGCTTTCCCCTCTCCCTTAAATGAACCATGCCTATTCTCTCCTCATCAGGGATGAGAAACAGAGGGAAGTTCATGGATCACAACTTGATGTACCTACATCTTTTTATGTTTCTAAGCATGAAACAACCAACATTGGAGCTGGATTTTCTGATTTCTCTGCAGGACATCCTAGACAACCTTACAATTCACAAAAGTTTGCAGAAAGAAAACCTGTAACTGAAGGAAAGAAAATTGGTAATGGGCTCTTTTGTTCCTACTGTAAGAAGACAAACCATACCATTGAAAATTGTTACAGGTTGATAGGTTCCCTGCAGATTTCAAATTCACAAAGTCCAAGAAAATTGGATCCACTGTGAAAAGAAATTCTGTTTATTCCGTTGATGAATCGGGTAGTAGTGCAGGTGACAATCCAATGACTCAGGATCAATATCATCACTTGTATCAAATTTTACACCATATGAAGCTAGGAGCTGAAGTACAAACTAATACTGAGGAGTCTGCAACAGTCAATTGTGCTGGTATAACTACTCTACCTTCTTCTAAGCCCTTCGGTAGTGTCTCTTTAGGCACAGTTTCTTGGATTCTAGACTCAGGAGCTGTCACGACCCAACTTTTCAGGTCATGATGATGTCTACCATAACCCACCAGTATTCAAGACAACCTGTAGTCCGGAACGGCTAGTAACGTACTACTTAATAACATAAGAAAAAGAATGCGGAATATATGAAGATAAAGATCAATACATAGATGAATCCCAAAACCTGGTGGTATCAATACAAGAGCTTCTAAACATAATAAGAGTACAAAACTGAAATATCAAGGAGAAATACATTGATTCAACTTACCTTTGAATACAACTTAGAGGCTAGTCTAATACATAGGAGAGAGATAAGTAATACTCCGAACGTCAGGAGCTCACTCTAAGTCTCCGAATCAGGGCTACTCCACACGATGCCCACATCAACGACGATAACTCGTACTATGATCTGCAGGCTGCAGAGGTGTAGTATGAGTACCAAATGAATGGTACTCAGTAGGCAACTTCCAGCTGAGCTCCAATGATAAAGTAGATATATACAACATATAAACAGAATGGAAACTACAACCAAGATTCCATAAATCATGTAATAAGTCAATGAGAATAACAAGGGACAACTATCTTATTCATGTCCAAGAGTCTAACATAATAAGACTAAGGAAGTATCGAGGTGAACTATCTTATTCCAGCTACATTCAATATATGCCAAAGCTATACCGTATATCCCAGGTCAATATACAAATAAAGAGAGAAAGAAAGATATACTGTAATATACAAGGTGAAGGAACGACTATACAATATGAACAACGAAGAAAGGGATATCCGATAGTACCATGACTTCATATAGCTAGATAGATATATATATATGTATCGTCATGTTCTCATTTTAAGACCTCATTATAATACTATCAGGATTCAATACCAACATACTCAAGATTTCTAATCCATATGGCTAGACATAGAATAATCGTGCATAGTAATGTAATCATAAGATAGCAAAGGTCGAAGACACACCTCAATCCCAATACCGGATCCATGACCAATCTATCATAAGTTAGCCATAATAATGATCATAACCTTGATAATAACAATATCAATAACATCGTAAATAACCGTCTACTCCAGACAACCAAATACCTAGCCGAGCCTATGCGTACTCCCACCGCCTCAGACTCGAAAGGTTCAATCAGCAAACAATAACACAAGACATATTCTTCACCCATATCTATGCAACCGTCCTATATAGACATAGGTGCATACTGGTGATAGGCGATGCACATGCAAGAATGAATGCAAAATATACCATCAATATCACAATGCATCATAACTGTCCTCATCAGGAGCATCATCATCGTCATCAACCTCCGTCCTCACCGGGTATCAATATCATCTCAATAGTATCCCCTGGACTCGAATCAGGTATCAATATTATCACAATATCCTTAGGCGTTGCCGGGTATCAATATCATCTCAATAGTATCCACCAGACTCGAACCAGGTATCAATATCATCATAGTATCCTCTGGTCTTGCCAGGTATCAATATCATCTCAATATTATCCTCCGGACTCGAACCAAGTATCAATATCATCATAATATCCTCCAGGCTTGTCGGGTATCAACATCATCTCAATAGTATCCTCCGAACTCAAAACGAGTATCAATATCATCATAATATCCTCTGGCCTTGCCGGGTATCAATATCATCTCAATAGTATCCTCCGGACTCGAACTGGGTATCAATATTATCATAATATCCTCCGGCCTTGCCGGGTATCAATGTATTATCATAACTCTTGACACATAAATATAGGCATATAACAGGTGCACAGACGTAAGACGATATACTCATAACCGTAAATATATCTATCTTATCAATACATCCCAATTACTTGTTATTAGCTAACCAACATTTATTATTATTAAACCGCTAGTTCGCTAGTCATCACATAACCTCTAGTTGTTAGCCTAAACATTATCCTTCACATAATCCTTATTCACGGGATAACAACTAACCACTATTCATTTTATAGTCAACATCTAACATCTAGTCTAGGTTCATCATTAGACCAAAACCATCATTTATCCACCAGTCATTATTATCAACTACTCATCCTATTTTTGTTAATCATTACTAGACAACACATTACTACTTGACACCTAACCATCTTTTATTAAATGACATCATTCATTAACTGACCATCATTACCTACCATGTTCCAACTAAGCAAGATTCATTAACTAATACATTAGCTTCCTAGCCATCAAGTGCAATAGTTAGCTAATAGAAAACTAGTTACTACATAGATTAACCGACTAACAAGAAGAAAAACCGTAAGATCATATTTCGTCTATAATCACATCATTTACAATGGTAAATAATCATGAACATACCAAACCTATGCATGCCATCACCAGTATTCAATCAATGGAATAATAAGCATCATACCGCATCTTCCTTCGTCCCATACCGGAGATATATGTATACAAACATATACATATTCATATTCATAAATCGCAATCACATCATTCATAATGATAAACACTTCTTGGATATTTAATCAGTACCATGACACGGCCCTTGGCCCATTAATTTATCCAAAATAATCACAACATCATAATCATGGCCTTAGGCCCATATACATATTCGGGACTCATATCAATAATCATATTTATAAACCGTAGCATATCTATAATAATCTAACATATAGGAGACATCTCACATCTAGGAGTCATAATATCAACAAACATATCGCCTCTATTAGACATCTCATATCTATAGGTTTTGCATCATGACCAAGAGGAAAATCATCTCTATAAGCTCAATAATAATAACTAAGAGGAAAATCATCTCTATGGGCCAAATATCGTAACTAAGAGAAAAATGCATCTCTATAGGCAAATTATCATAATTAAGAGAAAAATGCATATCTATGGGCCAAATGTCATAATTCAGAGGAAAATGCATCTCTATGGGAAAAATATCATAATTAAGAGAAAAATGCATCTCTATGGGCCAATTATCATAATAAAGAGGAAAATGCATCTCTATGGGCAAAATATCATAATTAAGAGGAAAATGCATCTTTATGGGCCAAATATCATAATAAAGAGGAAAATGCATCTCTATGGGCAAAATATCATAATTAAGAGGAAAATGCATCTCTATGGGCCACTAATCATAATCCAACAAAAATCATCACAATTTATCAACTCACCAAGTAATTCTCATAAATAAGGCTCATTAGTCTCAACTAGGTCTACTATCCGCAATTAAGCCCACAAGGGCTAACAAAAATCTTGGCCTAAGTGGGCCAGATGATCCCACTTCTAATCCATAATTTTCATAATTAGGCATACGATGCTCCAAACTAGGATAAGGTATCTAGTTCATCCTCTATATGTCAAGCAAGCCATATTAACGCCTAAGATAGTAACTTCGACTAGAAACAAGGGTACTCAAGTCAACTCTACAAACTTACGGTTCCAAAACTATCACACGAGCCCAATAAGGCTAAATATACAAATCATGCTTCAAATGCTAAAACCATATTCTGAGCATAGCATTATATCATATCCACGCTACAAATTTAACCAAACTAGGGAGAAGGCAATAGGATTCTTCAAGGGTATTAAGTAATTCAACCTACGGGTCCAAAATCCTATCTAATCTCCAAACATATAAGTATATTCAATACTAAGTTATTCTATCCAATAATAATCTTAACATTCACGTTCACACGCAATATATATCATACATCATCCATGAAGAAGAATAGACTGAAGCCTACCTCAAGGCTAAACCGCAAAATCACACTTCAAGCACCACATGCTCGTCTTCACTTCACAATCCCCAAAATGTCATCACACTATCAAAAATATAATCTACTCATCAATACAAGTCTAACGATACCCATATTGCACTATTGTGCTTCCGGTCCAAAAATGACACCAAAAAGCCCAAGTGGGTCCCACATATGAAAATTGCATCTCCGAGGTCAACCCAATGCTCATCTATCACCAAGGAAGCATAACCCTCAACTGATGGGTGCAAATAAACGAAATTTGAGGCTAAATCAAGACCTAAGCTAAATTGAGGTTTTGGGTCAAGAACAATGAAATTCACCAATAAAGTGATGAAATCTTACCTTATTCCGTATGATAATCATGATAAAAGATGTTTACCAAGCTCCCTAGACACCCACAAGACTCAATTTTGAGTTATCATACCCATTTAGGGTTTTAGGTTCTCAAATGTGAAAGAAAAATCCCCAAAATCGCGACCTTGGGTCTATTTATAGACCCCTTCGGCGAACAGACGCGGTACCCTGCGACAACAAAGTCAAAAAGTTGTTTTTGACCCTCGGAACTCATCCGGGACCCAAAATATATGATCCAATAGTGAAATTTGAGTGTAAACCACAATTAAAATCCATTGAAATCATCAAAACTTCCAACCAAGGTCGTTTAAGCAAAAAGTGGGGCCCACATATATAGTTTTGATTTTATGACTTTCCGACTAATAGGTCGAAATGAGCTCGGGTGCATTGGGACCCGAACCAAAGGTCTACCTAGACTAAAATTGATATTTTGGATATGCTGGCGCAGTCGAAATTTTCATCCGAGATCGTTTCGCTGAAGTTTTTGATCGATGGCCATTTGGAACCAACGAAGACTTCTAAACAGGGAGTTGACTCTAAAAAACAAACGAACTGCCCGGTAACCGAACCCTCAGTCCCAGCAAGTCATGGGGCAGCTATGGAGAAGCTCAAACGGGTGAAGATAAGCATCATTATGGAAAATGACCTGTAAGGTCATTACAGGAGCATCTGAGCACATGACATTTGATTTTAATTTGTCGTTCAATGTTAAGAGCCTCCCTAAGACTATATATGTGAATCTGCCAAATTCCACTAGAGCTCTTATTTTTAAATCAGTATCAGTGACTTTGTTCCCAGATTTCACTATACATCATGTCCTATATGTTCCATCCTTTCATTATAATCTTCTATCAGTTTATAGACTTTGTTTACAATTCAAATCAATTCTAAGTTTCTCCAGTTTTGGTGCTATTCTGCAGGGACCTTTAATGAAGAGGCCACTGGTTCTTGGTAAAGTCACTAGGGGGTTGTATCTTCTACAGTCAAGTAGCACTAGACAAGCCAAACATTCAAATAGTCTATCTTCTTTTAACATAGTTTTTTATTCCAATTGTAATCAAAGTGTCGTAGCACAAGTATCAAAATCTTCTTCATTTATAGGATCAATTGCTATTGATGTAAACACTAGGCATTGTAGACTTGGTCACATGCCATTTTCTAATATGAAATATGTTTGTCCTGATCCTTTCAATTCTATTTCTGTTCCTTGTGATGTTTGAGCTAAAGCAAAACAAACTAAATTACCTTTTGGGTCTAGTACTGCCGTTTCCAAGCATATATTTGACCTTATACATGTTGATACATGGGGACCTTACAAGACCCCAACTCACAATGGTTTTAAGTACTTTCTAACCATTGTAGATGATCACAGTAGAGCTACTTGGACTTTCCTTTTGAGCACTAAATCTAATGCTTTCACAGTCTTAAATCAATTTTTGTCTATGATTAAAACCCAATTTCACACTAAGGTCAAGATACTTAGAAGTGATAATGCCCTAGAGTTAGGTAGCAGTAAAGAGGGAATAGAGTTTCTTTTGTCAGAAGGAATCATACACCAAACTTCTTGTGTATCCTCTCCAGAGCAAAATAGAGTTTTGGAGTGAAAACACAGACTTTTGTTAGAGGTGTGTAGGGCTTTGCTTTTCCAATCAAATTTACGTATTCATTTTTGGGGGGAGCGTCTCCTAACAACAACTTTCTTAATAAATAAGTTCCCTTCCAAATTGCTCAATATGAAAACCCCTTTTGAGCTCTTATTTGGTCACTCACCTGATTATTCTATTCTCAGGTGTTTTGGTTGTCTTTGTTATGCCTCACTTTACCTGTCAATAGAGGGAAACTAGATCCGAAATCTGTCAAATGTGTGTTTTTAGGTTATCCCTTTGGGAAGAAGGGATACAAACTTCTTGACTTAAATAATAACAAAATTTTTGAGTCTAGAAATGTATTTTTCTATTAAGGTATCTATCCTTTCTCTAGCATTGTTCCAGCAAACAACATTTTCCCTGTCCACTCTGACACCTATGTCCCTCCAGATTGTGTTTCCTTTTCCCCTATTTCACATTCTTCTTCTATGTCTCCTTTACCTACTGCAGATCCTATATCTACCTCTTCCTCTTCCTTTTCTTTACCTACAAAAATGGTGGACATCCCTAGCATTCCCTTTGATCCTCAACTTGCACATCCACAAGACATTGCAGCACCTGATCATAAGGCGCCCCGACTTCCTACTATACAATCCACTCGTGTATTTCCCATACCCAAGTACTTAAGTGACTAGATTTGCAATTCTGTCATTCTCACTGATGTCTCTGCTCAGTGTTTTTCTGCACCTGTTTCTCCTGTTTCACTTTCTTTTTCTGCATTTTCCAGTGCTAATCAATCTCTTATAAACTCTTTTTCCTCTATCACTGAACCTACTTATTCCTAAGCCTGTTTACATCTGGGGTGGCAAGAAGCCATGGCTAAAGAATTTGAAGCTATTGAATCAAATAATACCTGGGATGTTGTGGAATTGCCTAAAGGGAAGAAAGCTCTACCCTGAAAATGGGTGTATAAGGTTAAGTATAAATAAGATGGGACAGTTGAACGCCTCAAAGCTCGGTTAGTTGTGAGAGGGGATATTCAACAAGAGGGGATCGATTTCACAGAAACATATTCCCCAATTGTCAAGATGACAACAATCCGATGTCTATTAACAGTGGTTGTCAAGAAACATTGGCATATTTCACAATTGGATGTGAATAATGCCTTCCTGCATGGTGATTTGCAGGAAGAAGTCTATATGAAGTTCCCTATTGGTATGCAAGCTCCTAGTTCATTTCATGTTTGTCGTCTTAAAAAATCAATTTATCGATTACGACAAGCATCTAGGCAGTGGTATGCTCGTCTGACTGCAGCTTTAAGTTTCAAGGGATATTCTCATTCTCTAAATGACTACTCTCTTTTCTTTAAGAATATTTGTGGAAGAATATCTATTTTGGCGGTTTATGTGGACGACATCTTGTTAACTGGAGATGATGTTTGTGAATTGGAATCTATCAAGCTTTTTTGGCATTCTGAATTTCGGATCAAAAACCTTGGTTCTGCCCATTATATCTTAGGGATGGAGATCATTCGTGAACCACGTGGTATTATTTTGGGGCAAAGAAAATTTACTTTTGACTTACTGTCAGAATTTGGTTGCACGGACTTAAAACCCGTGTCTTCTCCTTTAGATCCCAACACTCGACTCCACGCTGATGATGGAGAACTTTTACCCAATCCGACTGTATATCGTATTCTTTTGGGGAAATTAAATTTTTTCACAAACACTCGACCAGATTTATCCTTCACTGTTCAGCTTCTTAGTCAGTTTATGCAACGTCCACGTAAACCTCATTTCACTGCAGCTTTGAGATGTCTCAGGTATCTTTTATCAGATCCAGGAATGGGTATTTTCTTCTCCGCTGATTCGAGTCTTGACCTTGTAGCTTTTTGTGATTCTGACTGGGGAAGGTTCCCAGATACCCGACGTTCTATCAGTGGATATTACATTACTCTTGGGGGTTGTCGAGTTTCGTGGAAATCCAAGAAACAATCTTTAGTCTCCCTTTCATCCACTGAAGCAGAGTACAGATCTATGCGCAGGGTCGTCGCTGAAATCACTTGGATGGTTCGTTTACTTGACGATCTGAGTGTTCCTTCATTGTTACCTATTCCCCTGCACTCTGACAGTCGGGCTGCGATTCATATCGCCAAAAACCCAGTGTTACATGAGAGGACGAAACACGTGGACCTTGATTTCCATTTTGTTCGGCAACAGTACTTTGCCAGACTCATTTCAATGTGTTTTGTTCCCTCCACAACTCAGTTGGCCGATGTACTCACAAAACCTCTCTCTGGACCAATTCATCGATCCCTTTTACCAAGTTGGGGATTGTTTCACCATCCTCCAACATGAAGGGGGTGTTGGGATCTCAAATTCAAAATCAGTCTTAATTTCTGATTTCTCCAACTATCACAGTACTTCCCGCCTCTCCCAACTCAAGGACATTATCAAAAATGGAATAAAGAAGAAGAGTGTGGAAGATGAGCCAATAAAGACAAAAGGAACTTTGGATACCTTCCTGAATCCAAGAAACTGTCTACATAGCAAAAGGAATATTGTGGTCCAAACTAAAAGTGAGCAAAGATAGGCATCTGTGAGGACTCTTGAGATTTTTGTTGTCCTTCTGCAGTGGAAGTATTCAATTATTGTCACTCACGTTGCATAAAGGAGGATTCAGAATTCTAATTCTTTTCAGTTATTGCATTCTAAATTAATAATATGTACATATTTAATGAATTTACTGTGACAAATGCACAATGGGCAGCCTTGGAATAACCGGTAAAGTTGTTGTCATGTATTTTATATCAATAATTGTTACTTGTTTGTACTATTCATGCTTACTTGTTCCAATATTGTGATTGCTTGATTGTACACTGAGTAATTTCTTATTTTGACCAAGAAAGTTGAAGAACGTATTAGGATTCAACCTAATCAAAATCATAGGAAAGTTTTCACACAAAAGTAACTTCCCTATGACAAGTTCATATGAATAAGTGTAACAAAATATAAGCTAAAGGCATCAAGGGAAAAATGCTAATAAGTGTAAACATGAGAAAATGTTTTCATCCATACCAAACTGTCAAGACCCGAACTAGGGCCTGGCCGTGAAGTACATCTCTAACCATGAAGTCCCGGATGTCCTACTCTATCCGGTAATCATGCACAACATTCATATAAATAAAGAATATGCGAAAATATAACTTAATACGGAAACATGGTCAAAACTCTGGGTTTAGTTTAACAATAAGGAATGAAATCCGAAATCAACTAAACAACATCTGGAATAGTCTGTGAAATCTCTACTACATGATCAAATGACAACTGTCTGAAAACTGGGACAAGGCCCCCAACGGACCTAAACCAAAATAAAGAACAAAATCTGAAAGACATAGGCCTTCTAGAATAAAGCAGGCTCACCAACTGCACACTTCACTGTTGTCTGAAAACTCTACGGCTTAGCAGGACCTCTGAACTGAGCTTTAGACCCTAAGAGGTATAGGGGTTAATACAAATGTATTGGTACGCAGAGAAAATCCAACATAATAATTTATATTCAACATATATGAGAGCAATTTAAAACAGTTCATAAACATATCGTATAGTAAGAAATCACATGGGAATTTTGAAAGAACTCTGGAAAATCATCTGAACTCTTTGACACTCTTTATTTTACTTCTGATCTAGGTGGTATACCCTACAATTTTGTAATTCCATGGGCTTTATGGAATCTTCCATTAACTCGACAGCCGAGCCTCCAATCCAAGAGTGCCGCAAGGGTCGGAGTCTCTGTCTCTACTACGCCACAAGGCCGTCGCCAGCGTACAATAATAATCTACCCGTATCGATAAATATGATTTCAGGATAAGAGTTGCTTGAACTCAAACCTTCTTCGGGTAACCACATAACTCTCTTCATGTGCATTTTTAATTCTTTAAAACATGCATTCTCTGAAAACATACTTTGAAAGCTTTAACTCTATTATGGCATACACACATATGGTATCGTCATACCATTGACTTGCAAGTCACATCTCTAAGCCATTATTAGTTTATTATAATCTCTGTTTTCAAAACATATGATTAGGATCACCATATCAATAAATCATTTCAAGAACTCTTTCTTTAAATACTCATGTCAACACATGTATGCAGTTCTCTTTGTCAACATTTCAATGATACAAGGTGGTCATGTCAAAGTTCTTAATCTCATGAAAATCTTTCAAAACATATTTACATCAAGAAACTCCCTCTCATAATTCTCTAAATCATTCTGAAAATACTATGGTATTTGAGTAAACTATTTTCAAGCCATAAATCATGCATTTCAAACCCTTCACATTAAGATCATAAACTTAAAGTTATCACAAGAGAGGGATTTCATCAGTTGTGCGCTCAAACAATCTTCAATCTAAATTTTCATACATATACATATACATGTAAATCAATTTAAGGGGGAAAGGACTAAAGACCAAATCAACAATACAATTAATCATTCATAATGCATAATAAAGTCATGTATTTCGAAACCCATTTCTAAAATTCATGCTTGATAATCTTTAAATCATGTTCTAGTGTTTAGAAGACCATGTAGTTTTTAGGATAAACCCCACGTAACTTAAATTATGAATTTGGATGAACTCTTACTTTCGGGACTCTATTCGTACAATTGATGGGTGCTACTTGAAGCCCTCGGTCTGGGGATTCCTATTCCAGAAGAATTTTTGAAAAGCTAAGGTTAAATCTTGAGGGATCTTTATTCTTAGGTTGAGACCAAAGTGTTTAGTTCTTGAGGGAATTTGATATAATGACCATATTTTGGTTAATTAGAAGCTTGATCCTGTGTTTAAGATGTAAAAGGGGGTGAAAAATACCCAATATACCCTTAAAAATGACTTAAAAATGATGAATTTACGTCGTTGGGCCACAAGGTATACGGCGCACAACTTATCGCATAAACTAGGTTGTGTGGTGAAAAACTTATCGTCTAAATTAGGGTGTGTGTCGCACACCTTACGGCATAAGCTAGGTTGTGCGTCGCACAACTTATAGCATACCCATTCTAGTAGCCTTAGGTGATTTGTTAGGTGATGCACTCCACTTTGAAAAGCCATAACTATTCTCTTTGTTATCGGATTTTGGAAAAATTGGTATCATTGGAAAGCTAATTCAAAAATCTTTCATTTGATATATATTAGGATCTCTAATTCTCTACATACAAGGAGTTATGGTCAAAGGAAGTTGACCCAAATTTTGACGCTTACTAAAACTTGATCGGTAGGAAAGCATTCAACTCATCCTTGAGATAAGGGACCTATATGATCTCAATCAATGCTAAAATAGTTTCACCCATTAAAATTATATTGGATTTATGTTTTGGAACATCTACGAGTAGGAATGACGGTTTTCGTTCTAGCCCAAAATGCGGGGTGTTACATTATCTCTCCCTTAGGATCATTCATCCCCGAATGATGGGTAGGTACTTTTTGAAGCTCAAAAAGGTATTTAATAACACGGAAATTATTTGTCTTCTAAGAAAGGATATAATTGATCTGAAATATTTAAACTTCTATCATGAAATTGAATTCTGAGCTGACTTGACTTTACTTGCTTCAAGGAGCTGATTAATGCTGAGAGTTTAGGATTTCCTTGAAGTGTTCATGATCCAATCATACATATTGAGTTGAGAAGTGATAACTTATCCAAGTACTAATCATGAGTCAAAAAGGCTTAGAGTACCAGGGTATTACGCTGTCTGAGCTAAAATACTTGGAAAAATTTGAGATTATGCGTTGAACTCTTATGAACTGAGTCATGACTAAATAGCTAAATTTGAAACATGATGCTTGGACTGAACTGAATTCACAATTTACATGGATGGAATAGATTATCTCTTGGTATGGTCATACGCATGAGACTTCGGTAGTAGGACTGGGTGAAAAGGTAGAAAACCACAGTAACTTGTCTGCCTGACTGTTAAACTAAATTTTTGGCTATACAGACTGAATTATACTGTAGTATCTCTTTAACACTCTTTCTAAATAAGTTCTATTAGCATTGGGGAGCAAAGAATCTTGGGCATGATTTACTCAAGACATCTGTCATGACCCGAACCGGGGCCCTAGCCGTGACGAGCATCCCGAACCATGAAGGCCCGTGCGCCCTTCTTTGTTTGGATATCATACACACTTTCATAAAATATGAAGGGAAAATGCGGAAATATATGATAATACGAAAACATGGTCATACTCTGAATTTAATTTAACAATGAAGGATAAAACCCCAATATCAGCTAAACAACATTTGAACCAGTCTGCGAAATCTCTACTACATCTGAAAATAACAACTACCTGGAAACTGGGACAAGGCCCCCAGTAGACCAAATCCATAATAAGTAACATAATCTGAAAGACATAGGCCTTCTAGAATAAAGAAGGCTCACCAACTGCACACATCACTGTTGTCTGAAAACTCTATGGTTTAGTAGGACTTTTGAACTAAACTTTAGACCCTGGGAGGTAGGGGATCAATACAAATGTACTGGTACGTAGAGCAAATAAAAAATAAAGCTTTTAAATAAATAAAATAGTTGAGTGCTAGTCATAAAATATCATAAAAGATATAAATTCAAAACACATAGGTATTTCTGATAATCATAAAACCTTTCTGTCAATGTAGTTTTCTGATCTTTGTATTACTTCTGAGTTAGGTGGCACTCTCCTACAAGTTTGATATTCCACGGGCTATATGAAATCCTCTATTGACTCGGTGGCGAAGCCCCCAACCCAAGTGTGCCGCAATGATTAAAGTGTCTGTGTCTGATACGCCACAGGGCTCTAGGCCAACGTAATATAATAAACCCAGATTGATAAATCACAGTTTTGGGAAATGAGTTGTCTGAACTCATGCCTTCTTTGGGGAACCACCTAAGCTCTCTTTATGTCCAATTTTATCCTGTTCCGATACATGAGTTATTTTGAAGTCTAAATCATGAAAGTCTGATAAAGTCTGATTTCTGTATTAGTCTGAGTCTGTTATGGCATTTTTTGATTTGGTATCGTCATACCAAGACTTGCAAGTCATGTTTTCATTAAAATATAGTTCAGACCACCAGAACATGCAATTTACAAAAGAGAATTCATGTTCTGAAAAACATAAGTCAAAACTATGCAAAATTTCCATTCTTTCAATAAACAAGTGGTGGTCATCTAATCTTTAACAAACCATGCAACTCTTTTCATTATATGATTATGTTCAACATTCATCAACATAAACAACCCTCTCTCTTTTGAAATCAAAATCATACTCCAAATATAACATTACTCAAGACACTTCGTATCATGCTTTTCAAGAGGCATTCAAACAATTTCATAGCATATCATAAGTAAATGAAGATCATAAAAAGAGAGGGATTTTTCATGAATCATGCTCTCAATTCAATCATCAAACTTCAAACACATGTATATATATATATATATATATATATAATTTTAAATCAATTTGGGGGAAGGCCAAAACAATATCATCAATGCTTCTAAAACATGAATTTATTCATAAATCCGAAACCCTTTTCTTAAAAACATGATTTCTATGCCCATGAGATTTTAGGAAAAACCCCATGTGCCTTAAATTAGAAGCTTTTGAATGAACTCTAGCTTTTGGAATGCTATAAGTACGATTGATGGGTGCATCTTGTAGCCCTCGCAATGGGGATTTCGAATCTTGAAGAATTAAGGAAAAGCTACGATTGAATCTTAAGATATCTATTGATCTTTGGGTTGAAACCCTAAGGAGTGTGCTTGGTGATTTTGAGAGAAAATAACCTTATTTTGGTATTTGGGGTATTTAATCCCGTGTTAAAGTTGATAAGGGGTTGGGAATTACCCAAATTTCCCTTAATGGATCGGAGGAAGATGCTGAAATTTGGCCCAACGGGAGTTGCTAGGGCGGCGCCCAACTTGGAACCTGGGAGAACCCAGGGTAGCACCCTGCTTATAACGGGGGAGGTACCTGGGCGGCGCCTCACTTAGAGCGGGGGAGAACCCTGGGCGGCACCTCACTATCGCAGAGAGCTACTATTTTGGGCAACCAAACATGCTCTTAAGCTCGTCTAAAAATTCTGAAACTCACCCGAGATGTACTCTTGACTTGCTACATCGCGTATCAACAAAAAAATCAAGAAACATAGGTCGGGAAGGTCATGAAATAATTCCTCAAAGATCGGGATCTCAAAATAAGACTAAGTCTCTTTCTACACTTAGAAAAATTTTCAAGTTGCTAGCCCCTCAAACATGCTACTAGCTGAGATACCACATTGAGGATTCTTGTGGGGTGTTACAATGATGATTCGATTTCTAGTTCTGAAATGCGGGGTGTTACAACATCTAACTAAGGAATCACAACCTTGGAACTACTCTATTGCATGGAATATAGACATTTAACTCATAAGCTAGGATAGAATTTCCAGGCCTTAGGCAATGCAACTTCTTACTTTCAAGCTTAGCACACTTCTAGAAAACTCCCTTACTATACTATCCCCTTCAAATACCATATACATTCGATTCAACTTATAATTCTCATATGGGCATTGATAACTCTTTCTACTAATGTCTAAAGTAACTTAAATCCCTTCACCGAGATCGAGCCTAACTCTAAATCACAAAATACAACCCGCCACACCGCGATACTAGTCTAAACCATATGATTCAACCTTCTATTTCTTTTTAAAGTTCACACCCCAAGCATAACGTGCCTTAACACTTCAATGACTAACTCTGAACTTTTACTATAGATTCACTAGCGCATATTGTGTCCCTCCACTTAAATCCCAACATGTCATTCAAGCCTATCTTTATAACCACATATGAACTTCAAGGCAAACACCCATAAAGACATACTTCACACATTCTCTAAACCACTATCAATATAACTCCCACGTGCTGCCCCAAGAAAGTGAACACACAAATTTTCACTAACCATCACATGTATCAAAGACTAACCCCAAATACTGAAATGCTGAAACTAATAATCAAATAAAATAAGAACCATCCTCAAATGATGAGGATTCACTGCTAGGTCTACTGCTGTTGACTGGAACTGAGCTGCTAAGGGTGCTCTGGATCTCGTGCTTTTGAACCTATGGCGTAAAGTAAAACACCATAGTGCAAATACGTCAGTACGATTGAATGTACTTGTATGCAAGATGGGGTAAGGCTGAATGCAAGGGCTTATGCATGAAGATAACTTAACTGAATGTCATGAGAGTGCTGGATGAAAATTTATGCGTGAATGCACAAACTAAAATTGAACACATAGTAACACTGAATATGAACTCTTAATACTGGTTTCTGAATACGGACTTACTGATGACAGAGTCTACTAGTACTGATGTTTGAGTTCACTAACTCTAGAATACTGAATAACTGAGTCTACTGATGTTGTAAACTGAGTTCTGAGCTTGCTGATATCGACTGACTGAATCTGAGATCAAACCTATTTAGCGGATGATCTCTAAGTCTTCTAATAATAATAAAGAATGATTGTATCTAAGATCAGGACTATCTAGCGAGTGATATCTGAGCCTTTGGACTATCTAAGTCCCTTACTGAACTAAGTGACTGTATCTGATAGTCCTGATTTCTGAGTTCTATTCTGAAGACTGAATCTGAAACTGTGGGAGTTTTCACTTAACCGATATGCCCCGGATCTGAACTAGTGGGGTCCAACTTGTAACCCAGCTGGAAGGATGTCAGTACCGTGCCACGGGTAAAGACAATTCTATGGTCAAGCCTCTCTAATAGGTGACCCTGAAGAGGAAGTCAGGTTTAAGGCTATGGGTGACTCCTGCCGGGTAGTCAAGCCTTTATCTAATTGGTGACCCCTCGTCCTACATTGGCTACGCAGTTCAGGAATACAGGGATTGCTGCTAACGACTCTACCTCTCTAAAGGGGAAGTCATCATCCCTGCACTCGCTCGGTGCTAGTTCATACTCCCAACTGAAAGACTCTGAATTGATTCTTAACTAAACTTGCACTGAGCTGAATCTTGTTACTGATTATCTTACTTGACTAATCTGACTGAGTTCACTTGGTTTCGTTAACTAACGGAATACTACTTGGATTCTACTGTCTGACTGAATGCTACTGAATTCTTGTTAGCTTACTGAGTTTCACTAAAGTTTGAACTGAATAATGAGTACTACTGAATATTACTAAATACTACTGAATACTATTGAATCGTAACTGAATAGTGAGTTGGATTAGACTGATGCTAAGACTGAATTGCACTAATACCGAGATTACTGAATTTCTTTATGTTCTGTAACTGTCTGAATTCTACTGATCATGGAACGACTAAGATTATCTTGAGACTGACTCGGCTCTAGGCACACAACTATATTTTTCGGGTACAAGTACCCCCAGGACTAGATAGAAGGAAAGTGACAAGACATGACTCCTTGAATTCATGACCAACATCAACATCATAACAATAGATTCACCATACACTTAATAAAACATCTCTTGAGGCACTTGAAAATACTTATATGTATTTGCATAGGGAATGCATGCCAATACTTCATAACTCATCCCACAAGGTTTTGCAATAAATACATAACATGCATTCAAGTGTACATAATTTGGGGGATATCATTCTAACATGTAACAACTTATTCACTAAGGCTTCTCAACAAGCATTTGGCATGCATTAACACCACACAATTGGGGATTTCTTATCAACATGCTATAATGACTAATTCCTTCACATAAGCATTTTATCAAACATGTGGGGATCATGCTTTGGTTATTCAACAATTACTACACCTAAGTATCATGACTTCATCAACCAACTTGTAAAATTTAGGGATTTAACATAGACATAATGCAATTCAACTCATATCAAGATCAAAGCTTGCAACTTGTATTCTAAAGCATGAATTATAACTCAACAACACAAAATCATGAACTTCAATACACATAAATCATGAAATCGCATAAAAACATAAACTTTACAACTTTAAAGAGGATTCTTGAACTTTTTGGATGGAAGAAATCCAAGAATCAACATCTGCATACCGTAGTTTCTTGATTTGGAGTGAATTGACGGAGAAATCTTGATGATCTGGGTCTTGAACTATGAACCCTAATGTTTGTTCTTGAGGAAAATTGAGAGAAAATCTTATATTTTGGGTGTAAATATGTTGAATCTAGTGTTAAAGAATATATATAGTGGTTGGAAAATTACGAGTTTGCCATTGGAAGCACGGATTGAACTGCTAAATTTTGGCCCAGGGCTATACCCAGGGCGGCGCCCTGCTTGGATCCCCGGTTTAGCCTAGGCGGCGCCCTGCTTAGACCCCCGGTGTAGCCTGGGCGGCGCCCTGCCTAGACCGGTGGTCTAAGCGAGGGTGCGCTGGCTTATAGCCTTTTGCTACTGGTTCGAAAATCTAAACACCCCCTTACACTATCCGAAAATTTTTGAAACTTACCCGAGATATACTATGAGCTTTCCCCATCTCAACGCAACTTGAAAATCAAGAAACAGAGGTCGGGAAGGTCATGAAATAATTCATCGAAGTTTCGAAGGCTTATGGAATGGAAAAGTTCCAACACTTAGCCAAATTTTCATATGTTAAGCTTCTCTTGACACGCTTAAAAGATTTTTAACGACTCAAAAAATTTATAGGGTCTTACAGTTATGGGAACTGAGCATACTATAAAGCATGAGTACATGAGTCATGAGCTACATGACCTCAATTTGGAGTTCATACTAATGGAATGTGATTCCGACTATTAAATGAACTAGAACCCCTCATTAAGGGACTGGAAGAGCACCTAATTCTCTATCATATGCATGAACATGAACTATGATCATGGAACTGAAACATAAGGCATGAGTAGGTATTGAGATAACTGAAAGATACTGAGATAAAAAAATGGGTTGAGCCTCATCCTCACTTTCTGACGCTCTATATCATACTGGCATTACTACTAGAATCTGAGAGCCTAACTTGGTTACTTGTTCTATCATCTCCCCCTTAGCTTTAAGCCATCATCTTAAGTTTGGGAGATCCCTTACTAAACTCTAAACTGAACTACACTCACTGCACTCTGGGTTCTAGAATACGATAATACACACAATTAATAGAACTTATCCCGAATGACTACACCTGGAAGTGAAAACCCACTGCTAATAATACCTTCTGAGTCACACTCCTATATTTCTATAGACCTAATAGACATCATATAATACTTGCACACTTACTAACTTCGAATCTTCATGAGTATCCCCATAGTCGGAGTGCACACCCTCTAGTTCTTTAACTCTTATTTCTATTAGCTCAATCTTTAAAACTCAAACTTAGCTTCTAACACTTAACATGGATATCACCAAGCCTTTGATGAACCATACTACTTCCGTCATCGTATACCAATATCGCGACTCCAAACTAATATCTCTCTACCATATTGAGAATCAAGATCATATAAAAAGGCTCAACACTATCAATCAAAACTCCTTAGCTTGGCTATTTAGAACACCATATACCATCTACTAGTCTTTCTCCACCTAGCAACTCAACGGTACTACTAGACACACGCAACATGTAATAGTCTTAGAAAATACCGCAACTCCATATCACCGTGGGTATACTTCTACATCACACATACAACATCATACTTCATTACGAATCAAATAAACTTAAGCTCTTGCATACACCATTCAAGCCTATTAGATCACATCCATAAAACTAGTATCATTAACCAAGAAATCATCACATCCACCTTCATAGACATCAACTATTTCAAACTTAGTGTCTAGTACTAAACATGATTTACAACCCAACCTTACACACAATTCTCACAAAACATGCATCATTAATCTTAAGACAATATTCTTACAACCAGATTCTATATTTAAATTCAAGCCTATAGTCTAGCATAAATTATCTACCACTTATTAAGTGTCACGACCCAAGCCGGGGCCCTAGACATGACGAGCATCCTGAACCATGAAGGCCCAGAACACCCTTCTCTATCTATCTGGTAATCATGCACATAATTCATATGATAGAAGGTCATGCAGAAAGAGAAATCTAATACGAAAACATGTTCAATCTAAATGTGATCATAATACTGAAACTGAAACCTAAAATATATCTGAATAATAATGTCTGACCCAGTCTGCGAAATCTCTACCATGAACTAATCAAAGTTGTCTGAAAGCTGGGACAAGGCCCCCAGTAGACCAAAACCTAACTAATAGTAGTAATATGAAATAACCAGGCCTTCTGAATTATAAAAGTCTCACCACTGCAAGCTCCGGTCTGTGATCTAAAATCTCTACTATTTATCTGGACCCCTAGACTGTGCCTCAGAACTTGGAAGGAGGGGGGTCAGCATAATTGTACTGGCACGTGAAGCAATCCAAAATAGAGTAATTGAACATATATGTATATATATATATATATAATACGTGAGAGAAAATTTTCATCAATCATTATGCATAAAACAGTTTCTGAAAACACATGGGCATCTTCAGAAAACATGTAACCTGTCTGTAAATCTCAAACTCTGATCTGTGTATTACTTCTGAGTTAGGTGGTATCCCCTACAAGTCTGATATTCCACGGGCGATATGGAATCCTCCATTGACTCGGCGGGGAATCCTCCAACCCGAGTATGTTGCAAGGGTTGGAGTTCCTGAATCTGATACGCCACACGACACTTAAGTCAACGTATAAAAATATACCCGGGTCGGCAAACCACAGTTTTAGGAAATGAGTTTCTTGAACTCAATCCCTCTTCAGGGAACCACCTAACATCTCTGTATGCCCATTTTTAACCTTTTTTGTACATGTAACATTCTGAATGTCTAAAATCATGATAGTCTGAAATGTCTATTAGTCTGAGTCTGATATGGCATTGGTCTGAATTGGTATCGTCATACCAAGACTTGCAAGTCATGATTTATGAGCCATAATACATTAAGCTAAATCTTTCATTTAAATCATAATTTAGACCACCAAAAACATGCAACTTATATAGAAGATTTCGTGTTTCAAAACTCAAGTCAAAATCATGCAAAAACTTCATCAACATATGGTGGTCTAGTGCCTTTAGCAAATCCATGCACTGTTTCATTACATGCATTATGAACATTAAACATTCATGCTAGATTCCCTCTTTAGAGATTTAAAACCACCTTTAAATCATAACAAGAGTTCAATCATTTCATATAGTGCTTTTCAAGGATGCATTGCAAAACAATTCATATGCTATGAAAAATCTGAAAAATTCATAATAAGAGGGAATTCACCGAAAATCATTCTCTCAACAAGAATTCATTCTTAAATACATGGTTTCATACATTCATATTCTCAAATCACTTTGGGAAAGGTCAAAAGACCAAAACAATGATGTTAAAATATTTAATACATGAATATATACATAGATTCAAAAACCCTATTCTAAAACATGATTTTTCTGTGCCCATGAGAATTTAGGAAAACCCCACGTACCTCTATTTCGGAAAATAATGGGTGCTTCTTGAAGCCTGTGGATTTGGGATTCCGAATCTCTAATCGATTTTGAAAACCCACGGTTGAATCTAGATTTATTTGGGTTTTTAGTTTGAAACCCTTGGGAGTGTTCTTGAGAATTTTTAGATGAATGTGGATGTATTTTGGAGAATTGGGGACTGAATTTCGTGTTTATGGCTGAATAAGGGTGGGAAAAGGACCATTTTACCCCAAAAACAGAGTTTTTAAGTCACTTGAAACCATTACATAGGCGCCGCATATGATATCGCCTATGTTTACATATTCTCCGCCTATGCTATCGCCTATGTTTACATAGGCGCCGCATATGCTTTCCAGTGGCCATGTGCGATTGGTTAGGCGACGCATACTACTTTGAAAGGCCATAACTTCTTGCTCGGGTGCCGGATTTTAGCAAAATTGGTATCGTTGGAAAGCTAACTCAAAAACCTATCATTTTACACATGGTAGGCTCTCTAATTCGACATATACAAAGAGTCAAGGTCGATAGAAGTTGACAAAAATTATAATGTCCACTTAAACTTAATCGATCGAAGTAGTTTTCAACTCGTCCTTGAGTCAAAGGACCTCTATGGTCTAAATTCAAGCTTGAATGGATTCACATACTACACAAATAATTAACATGCCATATTGGCATAGGATTTATGGCTTCGGGATTATCAACGCATCGGCATCATGGTCTATATTGTAGCCCGAAATGCGGGGCGTTACATGAAGAATGCAACATAATATACTAGTCCATCAAATTAGGACATTCTACCCAAATACCTCATTTTATGTAGATACTACCCATGACCATAACACCTTTATGATATTACTACTATACCTCAAAAAATCTACCACATACCTTCTCATAAGTAGTACTATTTTAGAACTACCAATGAAAAGAAGGTCGGGGGGGGGGGGGGGGGAGGGGGTAAAGTCACATAATAGACATGGTCAACCTTAATCTTATATTATAACCCCATACAATCTTATCAACTTATACGGCTTTCTCACATCACACTTACTTACCCAAGAGTACATTTAGACTACCTTCAAATTCCACAAACAACCATGAGTCTATAATTATAACTTACTGGCTCATCTAGCCATTTTCATACTTCAAGCAGACAATAATTCACCTTAACTAATAACTCCTTCTCTACCTTCTACTAAAGTAACACACAAGGACGTATAACTTCATTACCAACTCAATCTCATGCAAAAATATTTGGCTATACATATATTCAATAAATTGACCTTACCACTTTTCTTGCCATTAAGCCTCTAAACCACAGTTCCAACCAACACAAGAACAACAAGTTGCTAGTGAATCGAAATATGCCTAACACGGCTTCACTAGACTTTGATTTTGTGTTTTGAACAAGAAAATGAGAGGAATGACAAGGAAACTATTCTAGTGAATCGAAAGAGACCACACGGCTTCACTAGACTTTGAGTTTCAACAACACAATGATAACAAGATTACTAGAGATAGAAACTTGACACACAATAATCATTGATCTAAGAATACATATCTTACCCTGTATGAATAAAAATCTGAGTCAAACACTCCCCCAGAGACTACCATACAATCCATACATGCTACTAGCTACCACATAAGTCTATCACTATAAAGGGGAAAATCATCGTCAAACATCAGCTATTCAACTAAAATATTTATTTATCCAAAATTCACCCTCACTCTGACTTCTAACCTTGTGACTTCACATCATCAACTTCTTGGTCCAACATCAGTACCAATAGGTCATGACACCGACACTTTAACTTATACTACTACTCGGGTGGAAATACTGTTCCAACATTTTGCTACACACCGCAGGCTGAAAAGCACGATTTCATCAAAATCAAAGTTCACACTAGAATCAATACACCCTGAAGCACTAATGGACTCTTCACAAGTCCTTGTATAATTTCAAAATCTTATATGGCTCAATCATAAATGACCATACCATTTAAATTCTAAACTTCTGTATTTGAATGACCTCAACAATGAGACATAGCTGAAAACATCAAGGTAAGAAAAGAAATAGGATAACTTTACTCCCGTATGGACGACACCATATCATGAATTAGAGAATGAAACAAGAACATTCTGACTCTATAGCACGAACTGGAACATGAAGAAAGAGAGACATTCCTAAATGCATTGTAGCTTCCAACTTATAAGTGTGACGCGTTACACACATATAAACAAGACTCTGCCCAACGCGATTTCGCAGATACCCTGGGACCATGAACCATGCTCTGATACCAAGTTTATCACAACCTGAACTGGGGCCTGGCCGTGACGGACATCCCGAACCAAGAAGGCCCGAATGTCCTACTCTATCTGGTAATCAATGCACAACACTCATATAAATAAAAAATATGCGGAAATATAACTTAATACGGAAACACGGTCAAAACTCTAGGTTTAGTTTAACAATAAGGAATGAAATCATAAATCAACTAAACAACATCTGGAACAGTCTGTGAAATCTCTACTATATGATCAAATGACAACTATCTGAAAACTGGGGCAAGCCCCCAGTGGACCTAAACCAAAATAAATAACAAAATATAAAATACATAGACCTTCTGGAATAAATGAGGCTCACCAAATGCACACTTCACTGTTGTCTGAAAACTCTACGGCTTAGCAGAACCTCTGAACTGAACTTTAGACCCTGGGAGGTAGGGGGTCAATAAAAATGTATTGGTACGCAGAGAAAATCCAAAATAATAATTTATATTCAACATATATGAGAGCAATTTAAAACAGTTCATAAACATATCGTATAGTAAAAATCACATGGGCATTTTGAAAGAACTCTGTAAAATCATCTGAACTCTGTGAAACTCTTTGTTTTACTTCTTCTCTAGGTGGTATACCCTACAATTTTGTAATTCCACAGGCTATATGGAATCTGCCAATAACTCGGCAGCCAAGCCCCTAACCCAAGTGTTCTACAACGGTCGGAGTCTCTGTCTCTACTACGCCACAAGGTCATCGCCAGCATACAATAATAATCTATCCGTATCGGCAAATACTGTTTCAGGCTAAAGTTGCTTGAACTCAAACCTTCTTAAAACATGACTTTTTAAGCCCATAAGATTTTTGAGATAACCCCACGTACCTCTATATGCGAAAATAATAGGTGCTTTTTGAAGCCTACGTTGCGGGGATTCCGAATACGCAATCAATTTCAAAACCCCACGGTTGAATCTTGAGTTGTTTGGGTTTTTATTTTCAAACACTTGAGAGATTTCTTGAGCAATTTTGGTGAATATGAGTGTAATTTGCCTCTTTAGGGATTAAGTCCCGTGTTTAAGTTGATAGGGGAATGGTAAATTACCAAATTGCCATTAATTTCTCGGAAGAGGCTGAAAATAAGCCTGGCGCGATATAGCAGGCGACGCGGGCCTTAGTGCACTGCTATTAAGCAGGCGTCGCCCGCTCAATCGCGGGGCGGGCGATCCAGCGGGCGGTGCAGGCCTATCGCGCGCTGCCACTGGATTGGAAATCCAAACTTGCCCTTAAGCTCGTCTAAAATTCCAAAACTCTTTCGAGACATACTACAACCTTGACCCATCACAACGCAACAACAAAATCCAAAATCGGATGTCGGAAAGGTTGAAAAATTGTATCCCGAAGATTGCCAGCTAAAATGACCCTAAGTCCTCATGACACTTAGAAAAAATTTCAAGTTTTAAGTCTAAGAGCACACTTATTAAAGGCTAACACATGCACGACTTTTATAGGGCGTTACACACCCTAGGACCATGAACCGTGCTCTGATACCAAGTTTGTCATGACCCGAACTAGGGCCTGTCCGTGACGGACATCCCAAACCATGAAGGACTAGAACACCCTTCTCTGTCTGGTAATCATGCACAACATTCATACGATAAAAGAAAATGTGGAAAGACATAATATTCTATAAAAACATGGTCAATTCTGAATTCAACATAAGTATGGAAATTGAAATTCAACGACATCTAAATAACATCTGACTCATTCTGTGAAATCTCTATTACATGAAAATCTGACCACTTTCTGAAACTAGGACAAGGCCCCCAGTAGACCAAAACGGAAATAAATATCATAATCTGAAAAGACAGGCCTTCTGGAATAAAGAAGGCTCACCAACTGGACACGTGCAACTCTGTCTGATAAACTCGAATAAACTCTACTACTTTTCTGGACCCCTAGACTGAGCCTCAGAACCTGGAGGGAGGAGGGGGGGGTCAATACAGATGTACTGGTACGCAAAGCAATCCAAAATAAAAATTTTATATAGATAAAATAGTTGGAGAGCAATTTGTCAAAATATCATGCATGAAATAGTTCTAAAACGCATGGGCACTTTCTGAAAATCATAAATCATTCTTGTCAATGCAATGTCTGATCTTTGTATTACTTCTGAGTTAGGTGGCACTCCCCTACAAGTCCGATATTACACGACTATATGGAATCCTCCATTGACTCGGCGCGGAAGCCTCCAACCCAAGTGTGCCGCAAGGGTTGGAGTTCCTGAATCTGATATGCCACAGGGCTCTAGGCTAGCGTAATAAATAAACCCGAATCGGCAAATCACGGTTTTGGGCAATGAGTTTTCTAAACTCACGCCTTCTTCGGGGAACCACCTAAACTCTCTTTATGTCCAATTTTATCCTGTTCTGAATCATTCATGTTTCTAGTTTCAACATTTGAAAAATCTAATTTCAAACATGCATTATATTCTGTTCTAAAAATATATGGCATAATCTGAATTGGTATCGTCACACCAAGACTTGCAAGTCCTATTTCTGAGCCACAACGCAATAAGCATGATCTTTTATTAAAACATAGTTCAGACCACCAAAAACATGCAAACAGTATAAAAGATTTCATGTTCTGAATTATAAGTCAAAACTATGGACGAGTCCTTCAAACATAAGGTGGTCATGTGCTTTTGGAAATACTATGCATCTTTCATTATATGTACATTCAACATTTATCAATACAAACAACCCTCTCTTTTGAATTCAAGATTCATAATCAAATCATTCATAAATCAAGGCTTTTCGTAACAAGCTTTTCAAGATGCATTTCAAAACAATTCATATCATGTGAAACATGGAAACAATCACATCAAGAGAGGGATTTCATGTGAGACATGTTCTCAATTTCAATCATCAACATTAAAACATGTACATATATATATATATATATATATATATATATATATATATATTGGGGAAGGCCTAAAGACCAAAACATTAAAACATGTACATATATATATATATTTGGGGAAGGCCTAAAGACCAAAACAATATCATTAATGTTTCTAAAACATGAATATATTCATAAATCTAAAAACCTCGTTCTTAAAACCATGATTTCTATACGCATGAGATTTTAGGAAAACCTTGCGTACCTTGATTACGGAGAAAAGTGGATGATTCTTGAAGCCTTTGGTGTGGGGAGTACAAATCTTTAATCACTTTCGAAAACCCACGGTTGAATTTTGAATTTTTGGATTTTTAGTTTGAAACCCTAGAGAGTGTTCTTGGAATAATTTGATGAAAATATCAATAATGAGGTCATTTGGAATTAAAATTCCGTGTTTAAGCTGAAGAAGGGGGCTGAAAATACCCATTTTTCCCTTAAAAACGCAGAAACAAAATCTGAAAATTTAGAGCGTGTGTCGCACGCTTATCGCATACTACTACTGTCTCAGTCACTAAAATGGCGATAACTTTTCGTTCGGATATTGGATTTCGGCGAAATTGATATCGTTGGAAAGCTTATTTGAATAACTTTCATTTGATATATAATAGACCCTCTAATTCATCATATAATAGGATTTATGGTCGATGGAAGTTGACCCAAGTTTAAACATCCACTAAAACTTATTCGGTAGAAATGTTTTCAACTCATCTTAGAGTTAGGAGATTTTTGTGAACTCAATTCATATTCAAAGGTATTATTACACTATAATATTGATCACCACACACATATTAACAAGGAATCATCTAGTTCGGGTCTATACGCGTAAGGACGACGGCCTTTATTCAGCCTGAAAGTACGAGGTGTTACAATTATAGATATAGATATGTTTTGGTTAGACAGTAGCATCCGTTAGTACCAAAAAGGTATTTACAATATAGACCATGAGTGGAATTGGACCATCCTTTCAAAAGAAGGGGAAGAAGGGTTGGAAAACAAGAAGTTGAAAATAATGAAAATGATGCAGCTGTAAATTGCTACAAAAAAGACTTCAGTGAAGAAGGAGAAGCTGAAAATTTTTATTGAGTGATTTCAATTTTTCTGGATGGTTACAAATGCTCAATATGCCTCCTATTTATACTAGTTCATGGATGATTCTAGATATCCTTCTAGATATACCTACAAGAAAAATCTAGTCATCCTTATCTTCTACTACACTAGAATATCTAGATAATTCTACAAGATATTTATTCAAGACACTACACTAGCATATTCTAGAAGAACCTATTCAAAAAATATCTAATATCTAGGAGTTTCTTCTACAAAAATATCTACTAACTAGGAGTTTCTAGATAAATCTTAATTTCCTAACACTTCTCCTTAAGATTTTTCATTGAAACTCCATGCAACGACCTTTGAAACTCAAACCTGTTTGTGGGAAGGGCCTTTGTTAGAATGTCGGCTTGTTGTTCTTCACTTCTGCAATGCACCAGCTTAACTTCACTATTTTTCTCTGCATCTCGTAAAGCATGAAATCTGATGTTGTTATGTTTCATCCTTCCATGTTGTACAGGGTTTTTATCCATAGCAATAGCTGATTTATTGTCCACAGAGATCACTGTTGGTTCTTTTGGCAAAAGATCCAACTCAAACAAGAATTTTCTCAACCAAATTCCTTGATTTGTAGCAGATGTAGCAGCCACATACTCGGCTTCAGCTGAAGATTGAGCTACAATATCTTGCTTCTTTGTGCTCCAAGAGAAAATTTCTGAACCAAATGAAAAAGAGTAACCAGATGTGCTTTTGTAATCTTCCAAACATCCACCCCAATCACTATCTGAATATCCAATAAGAGCTTCATTCTCCACACTTCCGTACCAAATGTCATAATTAGTTGTCCCTCTAATATACCTCAACACTCTTTTAGCAGCTCCAAAATTCTTGGTGCTGGGACATTGCATATATCGAGACAGTAGACTAGCAGCAAACATCACATCTGGCCTGGTAGCAGTCAGATACAATAAGCTTCCAATAAGGCTCCTATAAAGTTTTGAATTTACCTGCTCTTATCCATCATTCTTCATTAACTTTTCATTCACAACAAGTGGAGTTGCAACAGGTTTGCACTTTTTGACACTCAATTGTTTGCTCTCCGTGCTTAAAATTAACGTATTCGGGCTTTCTGACCGTTAAAGGGCACAAAATACAATTTTCACATATATTTTACAACTGATAATAATTTATTGATGTTCATCCTCACTTTAGGATTTTATCAATTTATTTTTTTATTTTTTTACTCTTTATAATTTATTAATATTTTTTCTTATTTTTAGCAATTTGTTATTTACAAACATTTGCACACGTGCATGACATCACATTTTTATTACATTTTTTACATTAATTACATTTTAAATATTTTTAACATTCTTTACATTTTTTTTTAATTATAAATCAATTTCTATATTTTACAATCCGCAAACGTTGAACCGGATCAATTATTTTGATATTGTATAATAATTTGATGTCGTATCACATTAACACAAATAGTATTTGTTGATACTCGATTTTGTCCATCCTTTCCATTAATTCATTTTCTTGAGTTTCTAAATTAATAGTAAGTTAAATACTTTATATTTCATCACTATCTTAATCTATTACTTTTTTTTTTTACCGTTCTTATTTATGTAATACTATTATTACTAATTTTAAAATATTAATGTGTTATCAATATTACTGTTATTATTTTATTATTATTATTATTTAATTGATCATTGTTACTTTATTTTTTATTTTTTAGTCTCATATTTATTAAAGTAGTCATGTATATATTAAATTTTCATACTTTTTTTATTATTATTTAATATATATTAAACTAGCTATTAAATTAGAAGTTCAAAAAAATTTAAGATCGGAAATGACCAAATAATAATTTGATAGAAACATGATATGACTAGCAATAATGGAGTTTTTGACTTTACCTAACATTAGAATTGTTGTCGTTTCTTTTAGAAAAACTATGCCTACTTTAAAACTTTTTTAATTCAAAAGACAAAAATTTCCTATTCTTTAGGTCATCTCAAGGGAAAAGATCTTTAATTTGTCCTACACAAGTTAAAAATGAATCAAAAAAAGAGCAAAATTGCATTGCTCATAAACTATAGCTAGTGACGTGGTCTTCAAAACTGGAGAATCAGTTGTCAATTCAACAATTGAAAAGTGTCTTGCTCCAGTAATAGGACTGGAAGAAATATCACTCATCTGCGGATTTTGAGATGCGAAGTACTCCAATCTTGGTACTTCACAACAATATCTCAATCCCAATCATAGTGGCTAGACTCGTCCACCGCAAGATCTCTAGCGATAAGCACCTTCTTCATACGAACATTATATACTTTGTACCCTTTTGCAGTTGTACTATAGCCCAACAAAATACAGAGTTCTGCCTTGTCATCCAATTTGCCTCTTTTAGTATCTGGAACATGTGCATAGTAGACTGAACCAAAGACTTTTAAGTGTCTCGCAGACGGCTTTATACCCCTCCATGCTTCTAATGGAGTCATGTCTTAAAGTTCTCTAGTTGGTAATTTGTTCAACAAATAGACTGCGGTATTGACAACCTCAGCCCAAAAATAATTAGGCATCTTCTTTTCTGCCAACATGCTTCTCGCCATCTCCATCATTGTTCTGTTTTTCCTCTTAGAAACCCCGTTCTGTTCTGGAGTGTAGCTAACAGTGAATTGTTGTTGAATACCCAAGTCTTTACAATACTTGCTGAACTTATGTGAAGTATATTCAGTTTCTTTATCTGACCTGATATACTTCAACCGACGGCCACTCTCCCTTTCTACTATAGCCTTGAATTCTTTGAAAACAGAAAACACCTGAAATTTGCTACTTAGAAAATAGACCCATGTTATTCGAGTTAGATCAGAGAATAAAATATTTATTCCCACTCAAAGAAGCCGTCCTCATTGGTCCACATATATCTGTATGAACCAACTCTAGCTTTTCCTTCACCCTCCAAAGACTTTCTTTAGGAAAGGATCGTCTATGCAATTTACCAAATTGATATGACTCACAGACATCTCGGCACATGTCAATTTTGGGTACATCAAGCACCATACCCTTGGATTGCATATACACCAATGAACTAAGGTTGTAATGACCGAATCTCTTGTGCCAAAGCCAAGTATCACGCATTTCAACATTGAAAGAGCAACTTCCAGTAGAATAGCATGAAATTGGAAAGGAATTTCCAATCATGCTAATTTTAGCTACTTCACAATTTTTAGGATCATAAATGACACATCTTTTATCTTTAAAAGAAAGTGAATAATTATTGTGAATCAACTGAGAAACACTCAACAAGTTTTGAGCCAGGCTTGGCACATAAAGAACATTGTTTATGATTTTCATACCTCCGTCCATAGGAAATTGCACTGATGTTCTTCCTTGAGCTTGCACCAATGCACCATCTCTAAGCTTCACTTTGGTCCTATCAGATCTGTCCAAGCTAACAAACAGATTTTCATCAATATCCATGTGCCTAGTGCACGCACTATCGATATACCAATTATATCAATCAACATTGATGTGTACGAATCCACGAATACCTCCTCCTTTATTTTTTCAACTTGGTGATCTTCTGCAAAATTTACTCGCTGGGAAGACTGACCACTTTGAGTTTGCTTTTGCCTGCAATACTTTTCAATATGCCCATACTTTTTGCAATATCTACATTGAATAGGAGAGATCTTGGACTTCTGCCGGCAATTCTTCTCTAAGTGGTTTATCTTCTTACAAATACCACAAGGTGGAAATTTTTCTCTCCTCGACGATTCACCTTGATATCCACCAGATTTCACCTCTCCAGAGTGGTCTGAAGAGACTTTTCTTCCTTTATTTTGTTGCTTGAATTTATTCCTTACTTGAAAGGCATCTTCGACTGTCCCTTCACTTCTCATGGTCACCCGTTGCTCTTGGATTTGCAATTTAGAGATCAGCTCAGCTATTGAAAGAGTAGTCAAGTCACAAGACTCTTCAATAGCTGAGATTTTTTATTCAAACTTGTCTGGAAGGCTGACCATGATCTTCTTTACAATCTTCTGATCTGGAAAGTTCTCACCAAGTATCCTTATTTGGTTCACAATATCCATCAGGAAGAGTATTCTTTCACACTATCCAAATCCTTCATCTTCAAGAGCTCAAACTCCCTCTTCAAAGCTAAGACCTTAACAGTCTTAACTCTGTTGCTGCCTTCAAACTCCTGCTTTAGCTTATCCCAGGCTTCTTTGGCTGTCTCACAAGCCATAATCTTTGTAAACATCACTTCTGTATGGCTTGAATGTATGCAAGTGAGAGCTCTTGGAGACCTAGTCACCAACTCTTCACCTTTTTATATCATTGAGAGTTGGGTTGTCTCTCAATGGTTGGACAGCAGGTTCTCCTCTCTCAACGACATCCCACAAGTTGAGAACCTTCAAATAAGTCTTTATTTTAATGACCCAAATATGATAATTCTTGCCAGAAAAAATCGGAGGACCCGTCGTTGGCTGATTTTCTGGTGCCATATTTTCCGGCAAACAGTTCCAAGAAAAAAAGCTTAAAAAAGATGAGCCAATCAACAATAATCAGATTTAGATCCCGTAATAAATGGGCTCTGATACCATGTCAAAAGAAAGGGAAGAAGTATTGGAAAACAAGAAGGTTAAAATAATGAAAATGATGCAGTTGTAAATTGCTACAAAAAAGACTTCAGTGAAGAAGGAGAAGCTGGAAAGTTTTGTTGAGTCATTTCAATTTTTCTGGATGGTTACAAATGCTCAATATGCCTCCTATTTATACTAGTTCATGGATGATTCTAGATATCCTTCTAGATATATCTACAAGAAAACTCTAGTCATCCTTATCTTCTACTACTATAGAATATCTAGATAATTCTACAAGATATTTACATATTCTAGAAGAACCTATTCCAAAAATATCTAATATCTAGGAGTTTCTTCTACAAAAATATCTACTAACTAGGAGTTTCTAGATAAATCTTAATTTCCTAACACATCCACTTCTCTACATCTAAAGACTATAAGCTAATCCGATCCTATTTTATACATTTCTACAGGAGTGCAACTCCAAAACTTGTAGTAGCTAAGTACTACTTCAAGGAAAGGAGTTGAGCTCAAGTAGTGCTTGCATCCACTTAGCAACCTTGTCTCCTCGAATAAGTAGATGTAGCACAATTTACCTGCATATTTGATCATCTTCGAATTTTGTTTGCTGGAAACGACCAGCATTTCTTTCTCTCCGGATCAAAGCAACGACCATTGAAAAAACACAGAAAGTATTGCCCATAGATGATGCGTGATCCCGCAGTTAAAAAATAAGTGGTGAAAAAGATTCCACTGCGGCACTGCCTGTCCACAGAAAATACAGTCAAGTGGCGTATGGATTCCAAACTTTTGGAGCCTTTCCACAGCAGCTAACCGTAGGTTGAACATGTATCTTGGGCGGATACTGTCTTGCAACGTAATGCATTTCCAGTCGACCTTAGGGTGTTGTGGGATAAGTAACGTTTACATCTTGTTGATTGAGTATCCCTTCCTTCGTTGCATTGCAATCAGCCTGGTAGTTAGATTGCCCTGAATGCCCTGTTGTTGCATAAGGTAACCCTTAGTGTCCAGTAGCTTCCTCACAACCCAAGACGCATTCTTAGGTGTAGGCATATTTTCCGACTCCTTTTTAATGTAGTAGCTAAGGATCCATTGAATCCAAAGACAGTCCTTCTTTCTACATATAACCTGCAGTAGCTTTAAGATTGCAGCTTTATTCCATAGAGTTAAGTTCAAGATGTTAAGACCCCCTGAAGTCTTTGGCCGACACACTATATCCCACGACAGTAGAACCTTCTTAGAAATAGTCACATTTCCAGTCAATAGGAAGGTTCTGAGAATTTTATTAATTAGCTTCAACAATTTCTTGGGAAACATGAAAATCTGAGCCCAGTATATCTGAATTCCGAGGAGGACCGATTTAATCAATTGTTTTCTCCCAGCACATGAGAGGAGTTTTTGCATTCCAGTATGTTATTTTCCCTGTGATCTTCTCAATAAGGGGCATAAAATGGTGGATAGCTACTTTCTTTGAGTCCAAGGGTACCCCAAGTATTTGAAGGGGAGCGTACCAACCGTAAACCCCAATTTGTCCAAAATGCCTGCCTTGTTTGATCAGAAACCCCAGCTATGTACATTGCACTCTTCTCCACATTGGCCTGGAGTCCTGAAGCCCTAGAGAATCCTTGAAAAACCTCATGTAGCAAGGTGACAGACCCCACATCAACGCTGCAAGACATTAGTAAATCGTTTGCCAAGCAGATGAAAATTGAAGTCACCATTGTCAGTTGGTCGAGCGGAGGAGTGTAGTTATTGCTGAAATCTGGTTAAAATTATGTCTAGGCTTTTATGTCTTATCGTGATTCTTTCTTTACTCTGCTGCCGAACGATTTCAAAGGTAGTCTAAGTTTAAATTTTTCTTTCCTTGTTATTGGAAATTCCCCCCAAAATACACTACTTTGAAAGAATCCGACATGCACTCCTCGGTATTTTTGAAGAGTCCGAGCCAGTGGTGGACCAAGGATTTAGGGGTCGTGGGTGCCCGGGTTGGTTGACCACACATATTGACGCCCAAAGCTTTAGGTTCCGTCTTGAAACCAAAGCACCCAGCTATCTTCTTGGTTTTCAAGGTGTGTTTTTATATTCTGTATGCATCGAATTTAACTGTGCCGGAGCACCACAAAATTGCACATAGGCCGGCCCCTAGTCCAAGCTGCACAGTGTTGAACAACCATTGGTTATTGAATCTTTTTCTGTTGTGCATATCTTTGTCATCTGTTTGTGTTTCAAAATTAGCTTGTTCTTTAAACACAATGAGGTTGACATTCCAGGAGCTACGAGTTGATGGAGCTTATACTCAAAGTTTACATCTACAGAGAAGGGAAAAGGCCGGTTTTTCATCAACCTTATCTTAGAGGAATTTATTCATCCGAGGGATGGTTCATGAGGCTGATGGAGGATAGTCACCAGTTCGTGATGAGGGATCCACAAAAGGCTCACCTGTTCTATCTTCCATATAGTGCATGCCAGCTGCAGAACTATGTGAACATGCTAGCTTCGAAGTATCCTTTCTGGAACCGAACACATGGCTCAGATCACTTTCTCGTTGCTTGCCATGATTGGGTATGCATGCTTATCATTTCTTCCATAAGCATTCTTCTGTGGACCTTAACTTTTAAATTTGCATTTACACACGGGGAGTTGGACTTACTTTTTACAAGAAAAGAGTCGACTGATCTATTATCCATCGAGTTTCGAACCGTGCATGTAAAAGAAAACTTCTTTTCCTGCATAAGAAGCTGTTCTCTCTGTCCCAATTTATTTGATACTCTTTCCTTTTAGTTTGTTCCAAAAAGAATATCGCCTTTCTATATTTACAAACAATTTAACTGTAAAATTCTCATTTTACCTTTAGTGAGATGATTTATAGCCCACAAATATCTTAGATTTTCTTTACACCACAAGTTTTAGAAGTCGCTTTTTCTTTCTTAAACTTCGTGTCGGTCAAATAAAGGCACATAAAATGGAACGGAGGGAGTATATAGTACAAATAAGAAAACCTTTTTTGCAATTATTATGTGTTGAACTCTTTTCTGGTCATTGATTTGGAACGTTATGCGTTTTCGATTGGCGAGTATTTTACGTTTTTTTACTATTATGTTTTAACAAATTCTTACAGGGACCTTACACTCTAAAGGACCATGAGGAGCTAAGTAGAAACACTATAAAAGCTCTCTGCAATGCCGATATATCTGAAGGAATATTTGTTTCTGGGAAGGATGTTTCCCTTCCCGAGACCACTATAAGTAATCCCAGGAGGCCTCTTAAAACCTCGGTGGAAAAAGAGTGTCATAACGCCCGATTCTTGCTTTTTTTGCTGGAAATATGCACGGTCCGGTACGTCCCAAACTCCTCAAGTATTGGAGAAACAAAGATGAATCCATAAGAATTTATGGGCCTTTACCTGTCTCAAAAGTCATGTCTTATTCCAAACACATGAAATCAAGCAAGTACTGCCTTTGTCCGATGGGTTATGAAGTGAACAGCCCGAGGATTGTTGAGGCAATATATTATGAGTGTGTGCCGGTTATCATCGCTGATAATTTCGCCCTTCCGTTTAGTGAAGTTCTTAACTGGACTGCCTTTTCTGTGGTTGTTTCTGAGAAAGATATTCCTAAGCTAAAGGACATTTTATCAAGTATACCTCTGAGACGTTACCAGGCCATGCAAAATAACGTCAAGATGGTGCAAAAGCATTTTCTTTGGAACTCAACACCGACTAGATATGATCTGTTCCATATGATTTTGCATTCGATTTGGTTTAGCAGTCTCAATCAGCTTCAAGTATTGAGGATATCATAATTCCTCGAGTTCTTGTTTTCCAGTTTGCTGGTCTATTGGATTTGGATTTATGACCTTTAGAGGTTAGATCTTATCAATTCGGATGTCGATATACAAAAACCTTTTCAAGAACTGCAGCCGGTTCAGTTCTCTTACTTGGCGTTTGAGGATATTCCAAATATTTTCACTTTTTTTGGAATCTATGAATTTGCAGTTAAAGATGGAATTGGTTTGGTTATACATTTTGCAACGGAGAGAGGAGAACACTTTATTTTGAATTTATGAAGTTCGAGTTGAAAAACAGGCTTGGAGCAGGAGCACTTCTTCAAATTTGGAATCCAACTCTTAATCGAATATGATGTTGTTGTTGTTGTTTGTAGGGAAAAAGAAATCGCGTTTGAACTTTTTCCCAAACATCATGGCTAGCAATTCACAGATTTCCGACATACTGAACTACTTCTTCAAATGATCTAAAGTTTGATGTTTTTGAAACTACTAAAAGTATTCTGATGTTGAAATGGCGTATCTCCATGATTTCTATGCAAGCAACAGCGTTAATTTGAGAAAGAAAGAAGTATGAGGGGGAGAGCATCGAGAAGAAAGAAACGGAGAAAAAAATAAGTAGAAGAAGAAGAAAGTGAAGCGAACATTTTCCACATTCTACAACACTCCTTTGTCGGGGATGTTATGTCTTCATCGATGAGTTGTGACTGAGCTGATAGTTTGGAATAGATGATTGTGAATGAGTTAACTGGGCTTAGACAGTTGATACTGACGTACGCGCTAACTTTCTGTGTGTGCCCAGAGGCGAAAATATAGAGCCGGAGAAATGAGTACGATCTTTATCTTCTTTCTTTGTTTATGTACACATAGTTCGATTCAAAAACAGTGAGTTCAGTTGAGCTCATAAAACTCGTAGTTCAGATGATAAAATTATCTGTTAAGAAGTCATTTTTGTGTATGCATATAAGCTCAAAAACAGTTAATATGCATCTGGCATCTGGGATGATGCATATAAGATGAGATGGCCCCTTTAAACACCTTTAAAATTTATGTGACACGCCAGTGTCGAGTGACCATGAGACACAGTGTGGAAGAATTGAAGTGTCTAGATGTGCAATCTCACAATTAGAGTGTTTACTTGTTAGTTGACGTTAAAGTTTGAGTCCCTATCTTTTTAATGTATATATAGCAGATGTTAAATCCCTTTTGGTTTCTTCATATGTTGTATATATATATTCGAAGTTTTGATCAACATAAGCCATTTTTTAAATCAATTCTCCAATGTAATATGTTTTCTAAAAACTTTACAAAACTAGTATAAACGTTGTTGGCAGTAACGTATTAGGTTTTAAAAAATTAACGGGCCTCTTGATAGGTGGTTTGTCTGTGCTATCATGAGAACAAAGACAGAGAAAACCAAGTTCATGTAATAAATTCTGAATGTACAATTTAAGAATGCTATATAAAATGTTTAAAAACCAGAATCAATACCAGTTTATGACAAATTAACAACATGAGATCACACACCGGGCACAATCGAAACAAGAAATTATTCGGTGTACAATCAAGCAATCAAAATATCAGACCAGAAAGCACGACGATTACAAACAAGGAACAATCATTGGCAGAAAATGCATTACAATAAACTCTACTGGTTAAGGAAATACATTACAACAAACTCGACTGGTAATAGGAAATACATTTGACCAGAAAGCACGACGATTACAAACAAGGAACAATCATTGGCAGAAAATGCATTACAATAAACTCTACTGGTTAAGGAAACACATTACAACAAACTCGACTGGTAATAGGAAATACATTTCAACAAACTCAACTGGTTGGGGAAATACATTACAACAAACTCGACTGGTTATAGGAAATACATTTCAACAAACTCGACTGGTTAAGGAAATACATTACAACAAACTCGACCGGTTAACTTTATCTCGAAACCTGTGTCTCTACAGTGCAGGATTGTCCTTTCTCAGCTTCTATACTTCCCTGAATGAAGCAACAAAACGTCAATCTCAATACAATGTAGATCAAAAAAAATTTCCATCAAACCGAACACACCCTATGTGTTCATCTTTCTTGTAAAATAATTTGATCATTTAATCCAAAACATTAAAGCTACAGGTGAAATAACCCTTTTATAAGAAGAACATTATAATAAGATTGACAATTGAAAATATGAAAGTTAATTGGTACATCACCTGTGAAGCAGCGGAAACAACATCAACTTTACAATTCTTTGTAACAACGCTCTAAATTTGACTTGAAGTTATCATCATCCCATTCCAGTTGCCTCCACCAATATGATCTTCCTTCTATTATTTTGATGTTTTTGGAGGTTTGAATAGAGAGAGGCAACTTCCTTAATCCGTAACAATAGATCACCTTGAGTTCCTCCAAGTATTCCCACATACTCTGTGGCTCCCCCAACGTTCCTAGTCCTGGTAAGCCGTTCAACTCTAACTTCCGAACTCTTGGAATTTCTGAGTTGAAAAGTGCTGCCTGATCACTTGAGCTGCATTGCACAGAAGAAGCTCCACCATAGTTGAAAAGACATGTTAAACTATTACATTGAGAGATATTCAGTTGGCGTAATTTAGAAAATCTTAGACCCAAATATTGACAAAAATCAGAAACATTCTTTAAATTATTTACGGAATGTAGGTCGAGATATTCCAGATTTGGCAAAGGGTCATATTTTCCACTTCCTCCTTCCACTGGTCCGAAAGAACAAGAACAGGACACAATTTTTAGTAATTTTAATCCATTAAAAGTGTTGTATGAAATCAACTTCCTGAGACCCATGCATTCATACAAGTACAAATCTGAAGCAAACTGTAACATGCCTGAGAGCTCTCCGTTACTGAAAATTTCACACTTGTGGACTTTTATCGCCCTCATTGACTTGTTGTATGGTACATAACGTAAAATTTCCCCAATTTCAATGAGAAATTCTTTCAATATAGACATCGAGGTGTAATCTCTATTGAAAGAAGTTTCCCCAACTTCAATGAGAAATCCTCTCAATCTAGTCATCCAGGTGTAATCTCTATTGAAACATGATGAGCTATCCACTCCAACAGAAAGATAAGTCAGATTCTGTAGAGATGATATCTCATCAAAAGAGGTCGCTCCAAGACAGCTACCCGACATATTTAATATTTCAATGCTAGGAAATTTGAGGAAAAATCCCTTGCTGATGCTCTTAGAATCAGCAACAAGCATATTTAATAGCCTCAGATTTGTCAAATTGTCCATTCCTTGCGGCAGACAACGGAACTCTGTATTTTCACAATCGAGCACTTGCAAATTGTGAAGATTTGCAACAGGTGGTAATTCTTTCAACCCAAAGCAATGCTGTAGTATTAGAGCACGTAGTTGACATAAAGTATTGATGGAAGAAGACAGTTCTCTAATACCAGTTTGACTCAGATTCAGAACTCTTAGAGCTGGAAATGCCAAAAAGAATTCCTGGGGTATTTTCTTAAGGGGTCGATTGTCTTGCCAAAGTAAAGATGTTGTCTTTGGACATTTCGTGAAGCAATCAGGTAGACATTCAATTTTGTTGCTTACGAAAGATATTCTCTTGACAGAAGCCGATATTTTAATATGTGATATCTCAGTCAACCCAATTCCAGCTTGAAAAACAGAAGTGTGTTCATCCCCAAAGGTACTAGCCATCCATCTTGCAACATCACGAACCACATCATGCATCATCACACAATCCTCATCCTCCATCTTACCGGCTTCTAGCAAGCAGGCATCTTTTAGACTCTCAATCAACGTGATTCCCCTGTTGTAGGCTTCTTCATATGTGTCATGTTCACCGAGGATCCCGTCTGCCCACCAGCAATGTATGAGATCATCTATCGGAATAGCGGCCGGATATAAGGAGCAATATAAGAAACAACTTTGAATATCGCCTCTCTTTTTGTTCACGTGTTTGGTTCTTTGCCTGAGGATAATTCAATATCCTGAGATACTAAAGAATCAAAACTCCACTTGATGACCTTGTAAACCTTATCTTCTACAACTTTGCTATGAGGTTCAGACATGCTAAGTGATTTCAAAGCATCTTCCCAGAGCTCGACCCTTGTCTTCCCTCTCATAGATGATCCAATAACAGTGATGGCTAAAGGTAAACCATCACACTCTCTTGCAATGTCCTTTGCCAAGGGATGGATTTGCTCCAGATTGACAGTATCTCCCACATTTTTGGCAAACAGTTGCCAAGATTCATCCTCATCCAATGTGAAAACCTTCATTTCGATGTTTGTCCTCATTTGCTTACAAACACCCCAAAAACGAGAAGTTATAATGACCTTGCTTCTCGCGGGATATTCAGGTTGGGGCACGCCTACATCATCCAAATCTATAGCTTCCCAAACGTCATCTAGTATGAGAAGGAAACTCTTTTCTTCCTCGAGCCTTTGATAGATTTTGCTGGCAATGCTTTCTACACTTGCCTCGTTATCTACCGTTAGGCTTAGTCTACTGGCAATTTGTGCTTGAATCTTTCTTATGTCTATTGGCGGTTTGGGCACTGTAACCCATATCACAACGCCAAAAGAAAGTTTTGAACTTGGCACGTTCTTTAAGAGCTCGTTGTTCAGATTCTTCACCAAAGTAGTTTTTCCAACTCCTCCGGTACCCCACACACCGATGATGCATACCTGAAAGGATTCGAATACCCTTAAAAATACTTTACCCACAAGTAAAGATGCAACAATGGTCACATAGAAGAAATGTAGAAAACTAGAGAAACAACGACTTAGGAGGCTTTGATCATTTAATCATAATTTCTTGATCTCAAATTTGTTAAATTAATTGTAACACTTCGTAAGTTTCTAGGCTGCTTCGAGGGATATCAGGACCCACACGTTATAAGTGAAGTGCTTGGAATTAATATGAATCAAAAGTGTTTGAACTAGCAATATGAGAAGAAGTAAAGAAAGAACAAATGTTGTTGTGATTTGCTCAAATAATAAGGGATAATTATAGCTCAATGCTCATATGTAGCAAATGTATAGATTTTGTACATGCATTTTGTTGGGTAAAAGCGGAATAACAACAAAAGTATTTATGGCAAAATAATAGAAAAAATAAATGAAAATAATGATACCAAGAATTTTACGTGGAACTCTTTTAAATAAGGGAAAAACCACAGACCAAAAGGAACAACTGATATTACTATAGTAAGGAATTTTACGCTGTTGTCACAAATACAATACTCAAAGTGACTACCACACACCCAAAAGAAATAACACTCCAACCTTACTAAAATAACGCTCACTCTAATTTTTTCTTCGCAGACTATTTTTTATCACAGTCTATGGAATACCTCACTGCTCTCTATTGTTTTTCTCTCTGTTTTGGTGTGTCTAACAAATGAGCTAAGGAGCTCGTTATTTAGGGGAAAAAACAGTCCACGTTGATGTCATGACATCAAAATACTATTCTCTTCTTGACCTTTTTCTAGCCAATAAATATAAAGTTTGTCAAAAGGCATCCAGTAATTTTTGAATAAGAAATTTCCAGCATTGTGAATGATGGGGCTGACCCCACACAATTGTGGATATGCATATACATAATATACACAATCTGTGTATATATTTGGTATATTTCGGTCATATTGGTAAGGCATAATGCATAAACATGCCCTTTAACTTGTTATCAAATCACACATCTATAGCCTCCAACCTTGGGTGTGCACAAGTAGGCACTTAAACTTGTATTAAATTGAACAAGTAGACACAAATGTCCTATGTGGCATAATACATGTAGGACGCCATGTAGGACAAGAATTGGCAACATAGGACGCCACATAGGACATGTGTCTTCTTGTTCAACTATATACAAGTTTAAGTATATACTTGTGCACACCCAAAGTTGAAGGTCATACATGTGATTTGATGTCAAGTTAAAGGGCCTGCTATGTATTATGCCTATTGGTAAATAATTTTGGTCGAACTATACATATTGGTATGTTTATCAATAACAAGACAAAGTTGGGCCAAGCCAATAACGCCGAAGTGGCTGCTGGCCCATGTCAAAAGTCAAGTAAAGGTCAATTTGGTGCACTAAAGTCCCCGCTATGCACAGGGTCTAAGGAAGGGCCCCACCACAAGGATGCATTGTTCACGGTCTTACCTTGCATTTCTGACAAAGGCCGTTTCCAATGCTTGAACCCGTGACCTCCTGGTCACATGGCAACAACTTTACCAGTCAAGGTTTCTCTTCAAAAGCCAAGTAGCAACAACCATTGAACATAAGCAATTCATTATAGACGATAGACAAGAGAATTGTGAACAAGTTACATTCTTTGAGCTTGTATTGATGTAAGCTATTATGTCGACTGAGATGTTGATTGAAGTAAAAAGTTAACCTTGCCAGAAAGAATCTTCAAGTGACTTAAAGACTTGTTCTTACTAAAGTTCTTTTCTCACGAAATCGTGCCCTCAAGATGTTTTATTAACTATTTCTAAATGTTATTGTAAGTTTAATTGGAACGAGTGAGCTCACGTTATCCATTGTTGATTGAGTTAGCCTTATATGTTATCAATCGATGAAATGTGTTTTTTTTAAAAAAAAGTTTTAAAGTCTCTTATTTTAAACCTTATATTATATACTTCGCTTAACCCAACTTTCTTTGGTGACGAGCACCCATTGCATTTTTCCTCTTCTCTCATTTCAAAACACTGGTTACAAGCAACCATACAAATGATTGCTAATACCGGCCTGACGAGATACAAAAGCTTTAAGCCGTTGAAAGGGTTACAAGTCTAGTCTATTGGAACAACCTAAAAGCAAAAGTCAATGAACTAAGCTATAAGTTTCGGTGATTGTTTTTCTGCTTCACAGTTGTAAGATACTTAACTTTGTGCTAAATTATGACTTTTTCTTTTTTTCTTATTCCTTCATCACACACGTACTTCTATTCGAAATCTTGTTGGGACTTAAGTTAGGAGAATGCAGAGAGTCACTAAGTACCGCTACTGGTTACTGACACTGATCTCTTTGTGTAATATATGTCAATGTAAACACGGGTTTCATAGACGAGCAAACTACAACCTAGGTTGCTTTATTCCAAATGTTGATTTGGTGAGATCCTCCCTTGACTGCGAAGTTTATTTTCTTTTAGTAAGACTGTTTTAATATTTGGGGATCGGCAGGAAATCTATGTCTTGTGAACTCCCCTTATATTTAAAGAAGTATTTGGAGTAGAGTTTTTGATCAAAAGGTTAAGTTATTTATGTTAAGTGCACGATGGTTATGTGATGTTAAAGTATAGGTTAGAACAGTCAAGTTACGGTACCAGATGTCAATCACGGCTTGACTATAAAACAGGCCGAGACATTAATCTCCATTTGAACTTCTTTAGAAACGCGATAGTAACACCATATTTGTAATAGAAACAAAAATCTAATTGAACATGAACTAGTGAAATTATTGAACATGAACTAGTGAAATTAACAACTATCAAATCATAAAATACTTAGAATTAAATCTAGCTAGGATTAGTTTCGATCCACTTGATAACATCTGGTTTTGGCTTATAGCCTTCTCCCTCTGCTCCTTCCACCTTCTCTTTGATATCGTCTCTAAACTTTGTTAGCTTCTCCATTTCCTTCCCCAGATTTTCAATTTTTGACGAGAAACGAATGGTATTTTCAATCCTAGGATAGATGCATTTGGATACAATCTTTCCCAACTCAACAACAAAGCCACCTATAGCATTAAAAAGTATTTCCATTGAATAATTCTTAAGGTAAAGAAAAAAAATGTGTTTTTGATTATAGTCTTATATATGATGCTCTCAAAGATGATTATTAAACGGATCTTTTCTTCATTATATATAGCAGAATTTTGAGAGCAAATTAAAATGTTAAAAAGAAGGCAAATAGAATAAGTAAAACTGAAGGCAAACATATAGGAAGCTAAGAAAAAGAAGAAATGCAATACAAGAATCTATTTGGTCCTTATTGTGAACTTCATTGACATAAAAAAGTTGTGTATCATAGAGCTTAAGGATTAGCTATCGGCTTGTTGGTAAGGTGAGAACTTCAAGGCGGCCTACGACATGCAGATCCAGGGGTTCATCCGAATGAACCCCCTTCGATGGAAAATTATACTATTTTTACATGGTCAAAAAATATTTTTTATGTATACATAGTAGATGTTGAACCTCCTTCAACTAGTCCGTATGTTCACTTATGAATTTCCTCAATGAAAATCCTGGCTCGTTACTGGTCAACGGGTGGCATAGCCTTCAACAGACCTAAATTTTTTCTTTTTCTTGTTCCAATAATAGAAAAGCAAAACAAAGAGGGGGGGGGGGGGGGGCGGGGGGGGAGAGATATTGGTCCTGTTTAATTTGTCTCTAAAGTATGATTCTATTTATGGATTTCAAATTACTAAAAATGAAGAATGCTTCAAAGACTATATTTAGGTAATTAAAGATAAAGACCAAAGAAATGAAGAATCTCTTAAAATTGGCTTTAACTTTTTCATAACTCAATCCTTGTATCTATTACACACTTCAAGTATTCAACCCCACACAAAAAATGTACCAATCATAGTGAGCTAGTTTGGTTGGGAACAAGTTATTCCGGAATTAGTTATTCCAATATTGTCATTCCGTCCTCAATGGTGGATGAATCTCGAGAGATGTTGTCCTGCGATTTTATCCAACCAAACATAGAATAAACTCATCCTAAATTAATCTCAGTATTAATCATCCCTTATTCCTCGTACCAAACGAGAAAGTGAAGCTCATGATTTTCATGCATGCTGACATGGAAAAGGGACCAAGTAGTTTCTTGTTTCTTCTCATGTGTTCAAATTTGGAAACTAATCGATGGACTGATGACGATGAACAATAAAGCTTCCCCAGTCAAGTAATGAAAATGAAAAAGTGTTACCATTTATCTGATATGCAAAAGTGTCCACTGAAAAGTTCCTTCTGCTGACTGAGCTTGTAGCATTGATCATAAGAAGAGATGATTTTCAAACCACTGTTTTGTGTTACTTTGAAATGTCTTTGAAATATTATCCCTGCAAAAGAATAATATTTCCTTCCAAATGATCTGAACTCGATTTTGGAATTGAAGTACAATGGTACAACATACCCGGTGTATTCCCACCAAGTGGGGCCTAGGGTAAAGTGTACGCAGTCCATACCACTACCTCACCTCAGCTGAAGTAGAAAGGTTGCTTTTTTCGATAGACCCCCGGAATTGATACAAACAACATACACAATATATCATCACACAAAGTGGAGTCTGAAAAGGGTGAAGTAGAAACAAAGAGTACATTTACTTCAGAAGTAGAGAGGTGATTTCGTATAGACACTCAGCTCCTTCATAGTAGTGATTGATATTCTGAAAAACAAACTAGCTATTACTATAGTTGACCAAAGTATGAAATACAGACTTATGGACCCAAACATACAAATCTTATACAAGTGAACTATCAAAGAGAATTTGAACGTTCCGTTATATACATTGTGATAAAGCTCTGGATCATATCGAAATCTCTTATACTGAAGAATTAACTCACTGATCTTCTCGACGAACTCAATTTGGGTCAGAAACCATATCCATCATCATTTTCTCAGGGGAATCTTCCCAATCTCCAAATTTTTTCAAGTCAACCTTGAAGATGGAACTTCCTATAGTTCTCATTATAGCAGGTACACATCCTTTTTGACAGATCTCTTACACTCAACTGCACGAAACATCGTAAACAGTGAGGTCCAGCAAATAGTACTTCTTCATTCTGTGTTTGAGCAAAGTATAGTTGCACAATCACTGCTTCATGTTCTTATTATATCGTTGGCATAATACAGAACCATGCCTTTTAACTTGGCCTAATCTCATTTATGCCCTCCAACTTTGCATATGCACAAGTAGACATTTAAATTTGTATAAAGTCTAGCAAATAATCGTATACGTCCTACGTGGCAATATTCACACGAATTGCTAGTGACTTTCCTTTTCTTCTATTCCTTCCTATATGTTTGTCTTTTTCAATTTAGTAATATTTGTCATTGTCTTCTCTTTTCTTTTTTCTTTGCAAAAATAGGGAAATCCCTTGCTTCACTCATTTCTCAAGAATAATTGCAAAAGTAGTGCTTATTATATCATTTATATAATCTGAAACTCTCTTGCTGGCAACATTCTTTTTCTACTTTTCCTTCCTATACTTTTGCTTTGTCAATTAAATAGTTGGAAAAAGAAAGTTGTCCAAAGTACTTATATTAACAACAACAGTTTTAAAACTTATTTAAGATTTTCGTGGAGTTCTGCTTTAATAAAGACAGAGTTGCTAAAAAGACAATCCGGTGCACTAAAGCTCTCGCTATGTCCAGGGTTCGAGGATGGGCCCGACCACAAGGACCTATTGTATGTTACGTTACCTTGCATTTTTGCTAGAGGCTGTTTCCAAGGCTTGAACCTGTGACTTCCTGGTCACATGGCAGCAACATTACCAGTTACTCCAAGACAGAGTTATTGTGCTAATATTTATCTTGCAACTTCATCACAGGTTAAATTTTTCTTCTTTTACTTAGCTTAACCATTTAATATTTGCAGTGTTTTCTACCTGGAGTTACTCCAATCAGCGACTCGAGTTAGAGATCTCTAGTTGAAAGTTGATGGATCAACAAACATTTTAACTTTATATTGGAAAAGAACAGTTTTCTAAAAAGTAATATTCTTCTCCTATCTGCACAAGAATGAAGAGGCTCCACAACAATAATATAAAATTGGTTAATGATTGTCCTTAAGTAGTGCCTTAAACAAAGAAGAAGTATTCATTTTAGCTTCACTTGATAATCTTTGTGAGTTTAGCAGTCTGATCAGAAACACATTTTTCTTTCTTTGCTTCAAGAGTTTGTCAATGGATGTACTTTTTAATGCAGTAGGTGGCTTTGTAGTTGAGGTGGGAAAGTTTGTATCTAAATGCATCTATCGTAAGATTGAAAATATTGTCCGATTCTCGTCAAATATTGAAAATCTAAGGAAGGAAATTGAGAAGCTAACGAAGTTTAGAGATGATATCGAAGAGAAGGTGGAAGGAGCCGAGGGAGAAGGCTATAAGCCAAAACCAGATGTTATCAAGTGGATCGAATATGTTCACGAGCTGGAGAATGAATGGGAGTCTATGCAAGAAAGCACTGCAGCGGCTCAGACGCTTGTGTATAAATGCTGTCCAAAATGCAGCCTTCGCTCGGAACTCTCCACTCAAGCACAGAACATCCGAGATCAATTCTATAGGCTTAAGAGGTTGGACAAAACTTTGGATCCAATTTGGTGGTAGAAAATTACCGGATGAAAAAAGTTGAGCACATCCCGGGACCATCAATAGAAGCCCAATCTGCAGCAACAAGGAATCTCAACAAACTCCTACGACTATTAGAAGATGATAAGGTAATGTTGAAATTAATCCAAGAGTTAATGCTAAATGTTTTATGAATTGATAACTGTTAATTTCATTTACGCCTGTCTAATTAGATTTTATAGTCTAAATGTTCTTCTCACAAAAGTAGTTTTTTTTTCTATTATAAATTATTTCATAAAGGGTAAAATGAGAAATAAATTAAAGGCGCAAATATGTCATCAAACTATTAAAATCTATGCCATCCATTATAAGTTTGTCTCATCTATGCTAGAGTTTTTAAAAGTTTGGCTCATCTATGTCACTGCTATTCCATTTCAAGACAAACTCTCCACCTCTTCAACAAAAGCCCCTAAGGGTACATCTTAACATCTAACACCAACCAAGTCCAAGCAATGCTCAAACTTGGCACTTGGTAGTGTTTTGGTCATCATATCAGCTGGGTTATCATGGGTATTAATCTTACTTACCACAATATCACCACGAGCAATAATTTCATGCATAAAATGATATCGAACATCAATGTGCTTTGTTCTCTCGTGAAACATCTGATCTTTCGTAAGGAAGATAGCACTCTGACTGTCGCAAAAGACCGTAGTAATCTGTAAGTCTTTGCTAAGTTCATCAAACAGACCCTTCAACCAAATAGCTTCCTTGAAAGCCTTTGTATTAGCCATGTACTCTGCCTCAGTAGTTGACAAAGCAATCGTAGTATGTAAGGTATCTTTCCAATTGATAGAACAACCACCAATGTGAAAATATAGCTTGTAAGGATCTCTTTTTATCATGGTCTCCTGCAAAATCAGAATCAACATACCCGATCACTCCATCTCTATTTTGCCCAAACTGCAAACAAGCATCAGCATACCCATGCAATTATCTGAAAATCCACTGAACTGCTTTCCAATATTCTTTGCCAGGACTTGACATATATCTGCTAACTGCACTGACTGTATAAGATAAATCTGGTCGGGAATACACCATCGCATACATAAGAGATCCGATGGAACTAGAGTATGGAACTTGAGACATATAGTCATGCTCATCATCTGTCTTTGGAGATAAAGTGGCCGAGAGTTTGAAGAGAGTTACCAATGGAGTACTGATAGGCTTTTCATTTTGCATATTGAACCTATGAAGCACTTTCTCAATATACCTTTTCTGACTCAAGTATAACTTACACTTTTCTCTACCCCTCATAATTTCCATGCCATGAATCTTCTTTGCTGCTCCTAGATTCTTTATCTCAAACTTCTTGCTGAGCTGGGCTTTGACTTTTATTATTTCTCTCTCATATCCTTTGCTGCAATCAACATATCATCAAAATAAAAGAGAATATACATGAACGAACCATCACTTACCTCCTTGAAGTAGACATATCTATGATAACTATAAATAATCCTCTGAAACATATGAGAAGTCATAAAAGAGTCAAGCCTCTTATACCATTGCTTGGGGGCTGTTTTAAGCCATAAAGAGACTTTTTCAGAAAGCATAAGTAATCCTCTTTTCCTGAGACTACAAAACCCTCTGGTTTCTGCATATATGTCCTCCTCAAGTTCTCCATGTAAGAATGCAATTTTGACATCCAACTGCTCAAGCTCAAGATCATGCATGGCCATAATACTAAGCAAGGCTCAAATCGAACTATGCTTTACAACTGGAGAAAACACATTTGTGCAGTCAACACCTGGAACCTGACTGTAGCCTTTAGCAACTAGTCTTGCTTTGTACCTAGCATCTTCAACTCCCGATGTTCCTTTTTTTTTAAATACCTACTTGCAACAAACAACTTTCTTATCTTTAGGCAATCTCACCAAATTTCATGTGTCATTCTTATGAAGTGATTCCATCTCCTCCTGCATAGTAATCATCCATTGGCCGGAATCATCACAACTAACTGCCTCTAAGTAAGAAAAAGGTTCTTTATCGGAATCAATACCTTCTGCTACATTCAATGCATAAGCAACCAAATTAGCTTCATCATACTTCTGAGAAGGTCTAATATCTCTCTTAGGCCTGTCTTTAGCAATGGAATATTATGGTGTCACTGGTGGTGAAGAAGAAATAGTATCACTCTGTATCTCTGAGATAGACTGAGAAGTAGGCACTCGTGTAGACTCTGCTACACGGGTGCTTGATTTTTGCTGATTCATGTCACTAAGATCATCTGGGGGAGAAGCAGTAGATTTGGAGGAGGCCCGAAGCATGGCAGTTTCATCAAATACAATGTCCCTGCTAATTATAACCTTTTTGTTTTCTGGACACCAAAGTTTATAACCCATAAATAAGCACTTGACAGATCTAGGTTCTAACTTTTCAGTATCAACATAAGCATAAGCAAGATATCTAAATATTCTCAAATCAGAATAACTAGCAGGAGTACCATACCATACCTCTTGTGGAGTCATTTTATTAATCGCGACTGAGGGAGAGTGGTTAATTGTCACGACCCGAACCATGAAGTCCCGAGAGACCTTCTAACTTGTAATCAAATACATCATTCATGTATAAATAGGAAATATGGAAATAAAATCTTCTACGGAAACATGGTCATAATCTAAATTTAGTTTAACAATGAGGAATAAAACCCAATATCAACTAAACACCGTCTGAAAATCGTCTGCGAAATCTCTACTACAAGAAAATCTGACAACTATCTGAAACTGGGACAAGGCCCCCAGTAGACCAAAACGGTAATAAATGACATAATCTGAAAAGAAAGGCCTTCTAGAATAGAGAAGGCTCACCAACTAGACACTGCAACGCTGTCTGATAAAATCTACTACTTTTCTGGACCCCTAGACTGAGCCTCAGAACCTGGAGGGAGGAGGCCATTTTCTTGCCTTTAATGGACTATCGGGGTTAGCAGGCGTGGCTATCTTTTCTCCCATGTATCTAAGGGTCAATACAGATGTACTGGTATGCAAAGTAATCCAAAATAAAGTTTTTATATATATAAAAAATAGTTGGAGAGCAATTTGTCAAAATATCAAGCATGAAATAGTTCTAAAACACATGGGCACTTTCTGAAATTCATAAATCATTCTTGTCAATGCAATGTCTGATCTTTGTATTACTTCTGAGTTAGGTGGCACTCCCCTACAATTCTGATATTCCACCGGCGGTATGGAATCCGCCATTGACTCGGCGGGGAAGCTCCCAACCCGAGTGTGCCGCAAGAATTAGAGTTTCTAATTCTGATACGCCACACGACACTAGTCCAGCATAATATAATATACCCGAATGGGCAAATCACGATTTTGGGCAATGAGTTATCTGAACTCATGCCTTCTTTGGGGAACCACCTAAGCTCTCTTTATGTCCAATTTTATCCTGTTCTGAATCATGCATTTTTCTAGTTTCAACATCTGAAAAGTCTGATTTCAAACAAGCATTTTATTCTGTTATGAATTATCATGGCATAATCTGAATTGGTGTCATCACATCACGACTTGCAAGTCCTATTTTCTGACCCATATTGTACCGTACATGATTTTTTCATAAAAACTCAATTCAGACCACCCTAACATGCAATTAGTTTAAGAGATTTCATGTTCCGAAACATAAGTCAAAACTATGCAAAAACTCTTCAAACATATGGTGGTCATGTATCTTTAGCAAAATCATGCATCCTTTCATTATATGAATAGTTTCAATATTTATCAACATGTATGACCCTCTCTTTTATTTCAAGACTCATATTCAAGTCATAGTATAAATCAATACATTTTGTATCATACTTTCAAGATGCAATTTAGGACAAGTCATAGTATATCATAAGTAAAGAAAAATCATCACAAGAGAGGGACTTTTCATGAATCATGCTCTCAATTCAATCATCAATCTTAAAACACATGCTTAAAAACAATATCGTCACAACTTTTAAAAACATGATTTCATTCATAAAACCAAAACCCTTTTCTTAAAACATGATTTCTATGCCCTTGAGATTTTAGGAAAACCCCGCGTACCTTAAATTAGAAGCTTTTGAATGAACTCTAGATTTTGGGATGCTATACGTAAGCCCTCGCAATGGGGATTCCGAATCTTGAAGAATTATGGAAAATCCACGGTTAAATCTTGAGATATTTGGGTTTTTAGTTTGAAACCCTAGGATGAGTTCTTGATGAATTTGAGAGAAAAGAACCATATTTTGGTGTTTTTGGAATTTAATCCTGTGTTATAGCTGGATAAGGGATGGAAGATACCTATTTTTCCCTTAAAAATGCGGAAACAGAATATGAAAATTTGGAGTGTGCGATAGGGCGTGTGGTGCACGCTTATCGCATGCTGCAACCATCTCAGTCACTAAAATGACCATAAATTTTCGCTCGCGTACCAGATTTAGGCAAAATTGGTATAGTTGGAAATCTTATTCGAAGACCTTTCATTTGATGTATAATAGGACCTCTAATTCATCATATACTAGGAGTTATGGTCGATGGAAGTTGACCCAAGTTTAAACATCCACTAAAACTTATTCGGTAGAAATGTTTTCAACTCGTCTTAGAGTTAGGGGATTTTTGTGAACTCAATTTATATTCAAAGGTAGTCTTACACTATAGGATTAATCACCATACATATATTAACAAGGAATCATCTAGTTCGGGTCTATACGTGTAAGGACTTCTTGATTCTAGCCTGAAAGTACGGGGTGTTACATTAATAAGAAGACAAGCTGTGAAAGTAGCTTCGGCCCAAAAAGACTTGGGTAAGCCAACATTAGAGAGCATACAACACACCTTCTAAATTATAATCCTATTCATTCATTCGACAACATCATTCTTCTGCAGAGTATGAATAACTTTCAAGTGCCTAACAATTCCTTCTAACTTGCACATAGCATTAAATTCATTAGAACAGAACTCTAAACCATTATCAGTCAGAAGGCGTTTTACCTGCTTCCTGATTTGCTTTTCAATCATAGTCTTCCACTCCTTGAAAGTAGGCAACACATCATTCTTTTTCTTCAGGAAGAACACCTAGACTTTTCTGGAAGTCGTCAATAATAGTCAACAAGTAATTCACACCTCCTCTAGAAAGTACTCTAAAAGGACCCCGGAGATCAGAATGAATGTAATCAAGTGTGCCTTTAGTTTAGTGGATGCCTTTAGTGAATCTAACTCTCTTCTACATCCCAAAAATGCAGTGCTCATAGAACTCCAATTTGGTAATACTCTGCCCATCAAGAAGTCCTCTCCTACTTAGTTCAGCCATCCCATTTTCACTCATATGCCCCAGGCGCATATGCCAAACTTTAGAAATGTCACTTTCTGATAGAGAAGAGTTAGAAATAGCTGCATCACCTGTAACCATAAAGCCTTGCAAGACATATAAATTTGCAAACTTTTTCTGTCCCTTCATAATAACAAGAGCACATTTAGTAACCTTTAGGATTCCACCTTCACCAGTGTACCTATATCCGTTTGAATCAAGGGCACTAAAGGAAATAAGATCTATCTTTAGGTCTGGGACATATCTCAAATCATCAAGTGTACTCACAACCCCATCAAACATATTAATTCTGATTGTTCCAATACCATCTATCTTACAAGGTTTGTTATTTCCCATCAACACAACACCTTTAGAGACTGTTTCATATGTTGTAAATCAATCCCTATTAAGACATATATGAAACGTGCAAGCTGAATCAAGAATCCAATCCTCACAGGATTTAGAGTTACCATCAGAAACTACCAAGATCTCTCCATCACTACTGTCATCTTCAATAAAACTGGCTTCACCGGACTTCTCTAGTTGGTTTTCCTTCGGTTTTAGAGCTTCTCTTTTCTCTCTATTCTGTAACTTCCAACACTCGGATTTGATATGACCCTTCTTCTTGCAGTAATTATAGGTTTTGTTTCTGTTTTTGGATTTCGATCTGTTTCTATCATCATCACTAGAGTTCCTCTCATGATTCCTTTCTCGAACTGAGACCATCTGCTTGAGTCTCTGACCCATTCATAAGATTCTTCATCTTCTCTTTAGAGAACAGCGCATCATAGACTTCATCTATAGTCAGGGTATCACAACTATATAAAATCATATCCCTAAAGGTCGTATATGATGCAGGCTGCGAACACAACAAAATCAACCCTAGATCTTCCTAAGCGTACTTAACCTCCAGAGTCTCTAAATTAGAGACGATTTCCTTAAAGATAGATAGGTGATCCTCTAAGGACGCACCCTCATACATACGATGGAAATAAAGTCATTATTTGCGATGCAACTTACTTGTTAGGATCTTCATCATACATAATGATTCCAGTTTCAACCACAACGCAATGACAGTGGTCTCCTTCAAAACATCCTGTAGAATCTGATTAGATAAATAAAGGTGGATCTGAGATAGAGCCTTCCTATCCTTATGCCATTTTTCCTCGTCTGTCCATGATGAGGGCATCTTATCAAACCCCAATAGAGCATCGTCCAAATTCATCTGCGTGAACACAGCTTGCATCTTAACCTGCCATAACAAAAATATGGTGTTGCAATCCAACAACGGAATATCATACTTCATGGTTGCCATCCCCGAGAAAACAATCGAACAGGCTCTGATACCAGTTTGTTATGATTCGGACAGAATAAGCAAACCATAAGTAAAAGAAAATAAGAACAACATAGATTTACGTGGAAACCCTTGCGGGAAAAACCACTGGCAGAGGCAGAGGAGGTTTCACTATAATGGAGAGAGAGTACAATGTGAAGAAGGCTGAATTTTCCGAATAACGAAAATAACCCACTAAATCGCACTTATATAGTACGTGCGTACAAATAGGTCCTAGGCCCAAAAACATAAAGGTCCATACATATCGGGCCGATCCCTACGCTACCACCGCAGACCCCATTGAAAATGACAAACATGGGTCGAACCGCGAAACTTTCATGGTTGGACCAACAAGATTCGGGTCACAACTCTAACATGAATAATATATAAAAAGACTAGAAACATCTAGAGGAGCTCATATATATAATTTGGAATTGTTTAGAGAAATTCGAGTTGGTCGGGATTGAAAAAAAAAAAGAATGTATAAATATTCTATAAGCAGTGTTTATGAATATATGCAATATCACTGCATAATATATACTGAGTGATCAAAGCCTCCTAAGTCCTTGTTTCTCAAATTTTCTTAATTTTTTTATATGACTATTATTGTTGCATCTTTCACTTGTGTGTATGTAAATAGTTTTTTAAGTATTTGAATCCTTTCAGGTGTTCATCATAGGTGTGTGGGGAGCGGGAGGAGTTGGGAAAACAACATTGGTGACTAATCTAAACAATGAGCTCCTAAAGACCGGCGTGTTAAGTCGTAAACTGTCTTTTGGTATTGTGCTATGGGTCACCATGCCCAAACCGCCAATAGACATAAGAAAGGTTCAAGCACAAATTGACAGCAGATTAAACATAAAGATAGATAGCGAGGGAAGTGATCGAAGAATTTCAAGCAAAATTTGTGAAAGGATTGAGAAAGAAACGAGTTTCCTTCTCATACTAGATGATGTTTGGGAACCTATAAATTTGGATGAGGTAGGTGTGCCTCAACATGCTGCAAGAAGCAAGGTAATTATAATTTCTCGTTTTTTGAGTGTCTGTAACCAAATGAAATCAGACGTGGAAATGAAGGTTTACACATTAGACGAGGGTGAATCTTGGCAACTATTTGCCAAAAATGTGGGAGATATTGTCAATCAGGATCAAATCCATCCATTGGCAAAGAAAATTGCAAGAGAGTGTGATGGTTTACCTTTAGCAATCATTGTTATTGGATCATCCATGAGAGGGAAGACAAGGGTCGAGATCTGGAAAGATGCTTTGAAATCACTTAGCATGTCTGAACCTCATAGTAAAGTTGTAGAAGATAAGGTGTACAAGGTCATCAAGTGGAGTTTCGATTCTTTTGGATCTCAGGATATTGAATCATCCTCAGAGCAAAGAAGCAAACGTGTGACCAAAAAGAGAGGTGACATTCAAAGTTGTTTCTTGTATTGCTCCTTATATCCGGCGGCTATTCCAACAGATGATCTGATACATTGCTAGTGGATAGACGGGTTCCTTGGTGAACATGACACATACGAAGAATCCTACAACAGGGGAATCGCAATGATTGAGAGATTAAAGGATGCATGCTTGCTAGAATACCATGGGATGGTGATTTTTCCGGGGAAGGTTGTGGATTGTGTGAAAATGCATGACGTGGTTCGTGATATTGCTAGATGGATTGCTAGTAACTTTGGGGATGAACACATTTCTGTTTTCAAGATGGAATTGGATTGACTGAGATATCACGTATTACAATAGCAGCTTCTGTCAAGAGAATATCTTTCGTAAGCAACAAAATTGAATGTCTACCTGATTGCTTCACGAAATGTCCAAAGACAACATCTTTACTTTTGCAAAACAATTATCCCCTTCAGAAAATACCCCAGGAATTCTTTTTGTCATTTCCAGCTCTAAGAGTTCTGAATCTGAGTCAAACTGGTATTGAAGCACTGCCTTCTTCCATCAATAGTTTATGTCAACTCCGTGCTCTAATACTACAAAGTTGCTTTGCGTTGAAAGAGTTACCACCCATTGCAAATCTTCACAATTTGCAAGTGCTCGATTGTGATGAAACATTGTTGAGTTGTCTGCCGCAAGGAATGGACAATTTGACAAATCTGATGCTATTAAATATGCCTGTTGCTAATATGAAGAGCACCAGCAAAGGATTTTTCCTTAAATTCCCTAGCATTGAAATGTTAGATCTGTCGTATGGCTCTCTTGGAGAGACTTCTTTGGATGAGATATCATCTCGCTCTCTTGGAGCAACTTCTTTTGATGAGATATCATATCTACACAATCTGACTTATCTTTCTATTAGAGTGGATAGCTCATCATTTTTTAATAGAGATTACACCTGGATGACTGGATTGAAAGGATTTCACATTAGAGTTGGGGAAACTTCAATTTTTTTACCATACAACAAGTCAGAAAGGGCGATAAATGTCTTCAAGTGTGAAATTTTCAGTAACGGAGAGCTCTCGGGCATGTTGCAGTTTGCTTCACATTTGTACTTGCACGTATGCATGGGTCTCAGGAAGTTGATTGCATACAACACTTTTAATGGATTAAAATTACTAAAGATAGAGTACTGTTCTTGTTCTTTTGGACTAGTGGAAGGAGAAAGTGGGCAGTTTGACCCTTTACCAAATCTAGAACATCTCGGCCTCGTTTCAGTAAATAATTTAAGGAGTGTTTCTGATTTCGGTCAATATTTGGGTCTAAGGTTTTCTAAATTACGCGAACTGGTAATCTTTCAATGTGCAAGTTTAACATATGTTTTCAACGATGATGGAGCTTGTTATGTACCCAAGCACTTGGAAGAAATTAGAATTATGGTTTGCCCTCAGCTAGTAGAGTTGTCTGTGCAATGCAGCTCAAGTGATCAGGAAACACTTACCAACTCAGAAATTCCAAGAGTTCGGAAGTTAGATTTGAACGACTTACCTGAACTAGAAACGTTGGGGGAGCCACAGAGTATGTGGGAACACTTGGAGGAACTCACGGTGATCGATTGTGACAGATTAAGGAAGTTGCCTCTCTCTATTCAAACCTCCAAAAACATCAAAATAATAGAAGGAAAACCATCAAAATGGTGGAGCCTACTGGAATGGGATTATGAAAACTTCAAGTCAAATTTAGAGCATTGTTACAAAGAATGGTATTACCGATGACAGAAGGATCAAAGGTGATGTGCCAATTTACTTTCATATTTTCAATTGTTGATGGTATTATAATGTTCTTCTTATAAAAGGGTTATTTCACCTGTAGCTTTAATGTTTTGGATTAAATGCTCAAATTATTTTACAAGAAAGATGAACACATAGGGTGTGTTCGGTATGATGGATAATGTTTTCAATCTGCATTATATTGAGATTGAGCTTTTATTGCTTCATTCAGGGAAGAATAGAAGCTGAGAAAGGACATTCCTGCACTGGAGAGACACAGGTTTCGAGATAAAGTTAACCAGCGAGTTTGTTGTAATGTATTTCCTTAACCAGTCGAGTTTGTTGTAATGTATTTCCTTAACCAGTTGAGTTTGTTGTAATGTGTTTCCTATTACCAGTCGAGTTTGTTGTAATGTATTTCCTTAACCAGTCAAGTTTGCTGTAATGCATTTTCTGCCAATAATTGTTCCTTGTTTGTACTCGTGCTTTCTGGTTTGGTATTTTGATTGCTTGGTTGTACGCTGAGTAATTTCTTTGTCTTTGTTCTCATGATAGCACAGACAAAACACCTATCAAGAGGTCCGTTAATTTTTTTAAAACCTAATACGTTACTGCCAACAACGTTTATATTAGTTTTGTAAAGTTTTTAGAAAACATATTGCATTGGTGAATTGATTTAAAAAATGACTTATGTTGATCAAAACTTAGAATATACTATATATACATATATTCATACATAACTATAACATATGAAAAAACCAAAAGGGATTTAACATTTGCTATATATACAATAAAAAGACAGGGACTTAAACTTTAACGTCAACTAACAAGTACATGCTTTGTGATACTGTACATCTAGACACTTCAACTCGTCCGCGCTGTGTCTCATGGTCACTCAACATTGGCATGTCACATAAATTTTAAAGGTGACTAAAGGGACCATCTCATGTTATATGTATCAACCCGGATGCCATATGCATATTAACTGTTTTTGAGCTTATATGAATTCTTAACAGATAATTTTATGATCTGAACTATGATTTTTATGAGCTCAACTGAACTCACTGTTTTTGACTCGAACTATGTGTACATAAACAAAGAAAGAAGATAAAAGATCGTACTCATTTCTCCGGCTCTATATTTTCGCCTCTGAGCAGACGCAGAAAGTCAGTATGTACGTCAGTATCAACTGTCAAAGCCCAGTAAACTCATTTACAATCATCGACTCCAAACTATCAGCTCAATCACAACTCAACTATCAATGCATAACTTACGCGACAAAGGAGTGTTGTAGAATGTGGAAAATGTTCGCTTCACTTTCTTCTTCTACTTATTTTTTTCTCCGTTTCTTTCTTCTCGATTCTCTCCCCCTCATCCTTCTTTCTTTCTTTCTCAAAGTAACTCTGTTGCTTGCATAGACATCATGGAGATACGCCGACCATTTCAACATCATCATGCTTTGCAGTTTCAAAAACATCAAACTTGAGATCATTTCAAGAAGTAGTTCAATATGTCGGAAATCTGTGAAATGCTAGCCATGATGTTTGGGCAAAAGTTCAAATGTGATTTCTTTTTCCCTACAAACAACAACAACAACATCATATTCGATTCGGAGTTGGATTCCAAATTTGGGGAAGTGCTCCTGCTCCAAGCCTGTTTTTCAACTCGATCTTCATAAATTCCAAATAAAGTGTTCTCCCCTCTCCATTGCAAAATGTATAACCAAACCAATTCCATCTTTAACTCCAAATTCATAGATTCCAAATAAAGTGAAAAATATTTGGAATCTCCCCAAACGCCAAGTAAGAGAACTGAACCAGCTGCAGCTCTTGAAAAGGTTTTTGTATATCGACATCCGAATTGACAAGCTCTAGCCTCTAAACGTCATAAATCCAAATCCAATAGACCATCAAATTGGAAAAACTAGAACTCGAGGAATTATGATATTTGTGATAGTTGAAGCTGATTGAGCCTGCTAAACCAAATTGAACGCAAAATCATATGGAACAGATCATATCTAGTCGGTGTTGAGTTCCAAAGAAAATGCTTCTGCAGCATCTTGACGTTACTTTGCATGGCCTGGTAACGTCTCAGAGGTATACTTGATAAAATGTCCTTTAGCTTAGGAATATCTTTCTCAGAAACAACCACAGAAAAGGCAGTCCAGTTAAGAACTTCACTAAACGGAAGGGCAAAATTATCAGCGATGATAACCAGAACACACTCAACATATATTGCCTCAACAATCCTTGGGCTGTTCACTTCATAACCCTCAACAACACGCAGAGAGCTTTTATAGTGTTTCTACTTAGCTCCTCATGGTCCTTTAGAGTGTAAGGTCCCTGTAAGAATTTGTTAAAAAATAAGAGTAGTAAGAAAACGTAAAATACTCGTCAATTGAAAACGCATAACGTTCCAAATCAACGACCAGAAAAGAGTTCAACACATAATAATTGCAAAAAAGGTTTTCTTATTTGTACTATATACTACCTCTGTTCCATTTTATGTGCTTTTATTTGACTGACACAAAGTTTAAGCGACTTCTAAAACTTATGGTGTAAAAAAAAGAGATAATGCCCAATTAACCCCCTGAAATATACCCAAAAGGGTTGTGACACACCTCAACTTTAAGGAGGTCCTATTACCCCTGAACTAATTAAAAGTGGAATTTTCACCCCCTTAGTGCCTATGTGGCACTTATGTGGCACAACACCTTGAAGTATCCACGTAGGCACACGTGTGTGCCACGTATGTGTATGTGACACATAGGCACTAAGGGGGTGAAAATTCCACTTTTAATTAGTTCAGGAGGGTAATAGGACCTCCTTAAAGTTGAGGTGTGTCATAGCCTTTTTGGGTATAGTTCAGGGGGGTAATTGGGTATTTTCTCAAAAAAAAAAATCATATATATTTGTGTAGGCTATGCACAATGAGCGCTCGTTGTTCATCTCTCAGCATTTGTAGTCTCGTCTAGAGGCGTATTATGTTTTCATTTGCCGCGCACGTGCAGTCACCTACGACGGCAGGGCTTAAATTAAAAAGGACTTAAATCATTGCTAACATCTAACATCAATATCTAGAAAATTTCACAGTTTCTGTCATTTCGTTGTGACAAGAGCGGACAGCTTTATGCTACTTTACATTCATTCAAGTCAAAGACAGAACCAAGATTTGAATCTAATGAAATCTTATAGGATAGTACAGTTTGTGTTGTAGAGATGACAAACATAATGACATAATTCTATTCAAAAAAAGTATCTGGTACCCTCTAAACTATGACCAAATTTACTACGATTCATTCCAACTTCACAGGGGTTCTATTACCCCCGTGAACTAAATTTTAGCGTATTTTTGTCAACCTTTTAAGCTGACATGGCACCTTTGTCAACCTTTTTAGGTGATGTGGTACCTTTGATGTGGGCCCCATTTTATGTAATAGGACCCCTGTGAAGTTGGAGTATGTTGTAGCAATTTTGGTCATAGTACGAGGGGATACTGGATGCTTATCTCTTTAAAACTGATTAATGGTTTTGTTTAAGCAAAGAAGTAGTCAGTTTAGCTTCACTTGATAATCTTTGTAAGTAGCATTCTGATCAGAAACACCTTTTTCTTTCTTTACTTCAACAGTTTTTCAATGGAAATACTTTTTATCTAAATGCATCTATCCTAAGATTGAAACAGAAAATAGTCTGTTTCTCATCAATATTTTCAATCTTAGGATAGATGCATTTAGATACAAATTTTCCGACCTCAACAACAAAGCCACCTACAGCATTAAAAAGTATATCCGTTGAACAATTCTTAAGGTAAAGAAAAAAACAACTGTTTCTGATTAGAATGCTATGATCGATTAAACTGATTGTTTCTTCTTTATTTATAGAACAACTTTGAAAGAAGGAAAAAAGAAAAAGCAAAAAAAGAATGTGAATCGAATAAGTAAAATTGAAGGCAAATACAATTACTTTAATTGATAAAGCAAACATATAGGAAGGGAAAGAAGTACGTAATACTTTATATTATTAACAAATACAGTTACTTTAATTGATGACAAAGCAAACATATAGGAAGGTTCTTTAGATAAGAATGGAGTAATGCCTTTTCCCATTTTATAGAAGTATTTATTAATAGAGTCCTATTTTAGTAGAATTTTCTATCCTATTTTTGGAGTATTTTTTCTAATTGATCAGTACAAAGGAAAATGTTAATTGATTCTTCTTCGATATATTTTAGGAGCCCCATATATTTTAGTAGTCTGATTAATATAATAAAAATAATTAAATAATAAATTGAAGAAAATAGTGAAAAGAAGTCTTTTAATGTTGGACAAAAAGTTCAAGGGCCTTCACACTTTTAATATATTATAGATTATAGATATAGATATAGATATTTTTGCTTAAACAGTAGCATTCCTTAGTACCAAAATGGTATTTACCATGAGTGGAATTGGAATATCCACTTCTCTACATCAAAAGACTATAAGCTAATCCTATCCTATTTTATACATTGCTACAGGAGTGCAACTCCAAAACTCAATTTGACCAAAACAGAATCGGATAATCATCCGTAAAAATCACCAAACTTATAGTAGCTAAGAATTACTTCGAGGAAAAGATTTGAGCTCGAATTCAAGAATTGAAGAAGTGCTTGCTTCCACTTAGCAATATTGTCTTCTCAATTTCCCTGCATATTTTATCAGCTTTGAATTTGTTTGCTGGAAACGACCAGCATTTCGTTCTCCCCGGATCAAAGCAATGGCCATAGAAAAAAGACAGCAGGTCTTGCCCATAGATGATGCGTGATCCTGCTGTCAAAAAAGAAGTGGTGAAAAAGTTTCCACTGCCTGTCAAGTGGCATATGGATTCCAAACTTTTGGCCTTTGAAAAACAAAGCAGGCAATTGCATCAATGCCATATCCTTTTAGCTCTCTGGCATGCCCACTGTACTTTTCTCTAGTTCCCAATCACTCCAGTGTTTAACCCATCCATGTGCATAATCTTTCCTGTAGATGATGCGTGATCCGGCAGTCAAAAAATAACGGCATAATACATAAATATGATCCTAAACTTCACACCAAATCATGACATTGACCTTAAACTTTGACAGTGCACAAGTAGGCCCTTTAACTATACAAAACCTAAACCGCACACGTGGGTCAGATCACTTTCTTGTTGCTTGCCATGATTGGGTATGCATGCTTATTGTTAGGTTTAAATAGACAAATCACACATAACACTATGCAAATGATATCTAGATTGCTACAGAAAAGAAGAAGGAGAATGAAGAAGATCACTGAGAGAGAGAAACTTGTGCAGAGAGTTTTACTTTCTATCAAAGAGAAGTTACATAAAGTGTTCTTTTAAAAGACTGAAATAGATAATGGCCCTACTTTAAAGTCATGGTGCTAACCATACTAACTACCTCCTAATAACTTAAAAAAGAAATACAGAAAATAAAATAAATAAATAAATACTGCAGTCCTAAAGCAACTAATAATGCTCCTCCTTGCATTAGGAGCTGCAGATTCCAAGTTGCTGCCTTAGGAGCTTAAACTTGCTGACAGGAAGGGATTTAGTAAATGCATCTGCAAGATGATCTTCGGATTTGCAATAAACAAGAATCACTTCTCTTTTTTTCTGCACATCCCTCAAGAAAAAAAGCTTAATGTTGAAGTTCTTAGTCTTCCCGTGAAACACTGAATTATGTGAAATAGCTATTGCAGCTTGATTATCAACATGAATCTCAGTATTAACCTTTTGTTCCATATACAAATCAGAAAATATTTTTCTCAGCCATAAGGTTTGATTTACTGTTGTTGTTGCTGCAATGAATTCAGCCTCTGCCGTGGACTGTGCCACAGTTTCCTGCTTCTTGGAACACCAAGAGAAAATGCTTGATCCCAGACTGAAGCAATATCCTAATGTACTTTTCATGTCATCAGTGGATCCGACCAAATCACTATCTGAGAATACATACAACTTGAAATTCTCACACTTTTTGAATTTGACCCCATACTCGACAGTACCTTTGATGTATCTTATAATTCTTTTTGCTGCTTGCAAATGCATTTTAGTAGAACAATGCATAAACCTAGACAAAAGACTTACAACAAATAGAATATCGGGTCGTGTAGCAGTGAGATACATCAAGCATCCAATAAAGCTTCTGAAGTTTCCTTCATCAACTCTATCAGTTTCATCCTCTTTGCTCAACTTCTCCTTTGAATTCATCGGTGTGCTTGTTGCCTTGCAATTTTCCATATGGAATTTCTTCAGTATGTCCCTAGCATACTTCTTTTGGCAGATAAAGATTTCATTGCAACCTTGCTTGATTTCCATCCCTAGAAAGTATGTCATTAGTCCTAGGTCTGTCATCTCAAAGACTTGCATCATTTTCTTCTTAAACTCTTCAACTAGCCGCACATTGTTTCCTGTCACCAAGAGATCATCAACATAAAGGGAAACAATAAGAAGATTAGTTCCCTTGTGTTTGACATAAATATTAACTTCAGACAAACTTCGAACAAACCCCAAACTCAACAAGTGATCATCAATCCTGCTATACCAAGCTCTTAAGGCTTTTTTTAAGACATAAAGAGCCTTTCTAAGCAGACAAACTTTTTCTTCTTTTCCTTGCTCAATGAAACCCTCGGGCTACTCTACATATATTTCTTCCTGCAATACACCATTTAGAAAAGCAGATTTGACATTTAGTTGGAACACTTTCCAACCCTTTTGTGCTGCTATTGCTAGCAACATTCTGATGGTATCTAGTCGGGCTACTGGAGAAAAGGTATTCGAGTAATCAACACCAAATATTTGGGCATATCCCTTGACGACAAGCCTAGCTTTGTATTTGTTGATAGAACTGTCAGAATTAAGCTTGGTTCTAAATACCCATTTTACTCCAATGACCTTTCTATCTTTTGGTCTATCAACTAACTCCAAGTGTTGTTTTTCTTGATCATTAGCATCTCCTGCTCCATCGCGTTTCTCCTTTTTTCATCTTGAAGCGCTTCATTGTGCCCTGCAGGCTCACAAACTGCCACATTACTTTGTTGGTAGATGTCAGAAAGTAATCTTGTACCTCTAACAGGAGTATCGTCTACTAACTCATTTTGCCATTGATCGGATGTCTGCTCCTCCGAAGCTTTGACTGAAAGTTGATTGTTTTTCCAATCCTATTTCTCTTCCTCATTGAAGTGAACATCTCGACTGATAATCATCTTCCCTATTTGTGGATCATAAATTTTGTAGGCTTTGGAGGATGAGCTATAACCTACAAAGATTCCCGGGATGGCCCTTTTATCAAGTTTGTCTCTTTTAACCTGCGTCACATGAAAGAAACAAACACAACCAAATGCTTTAATGAAGGTTAGAGATGGTTTGAATCCATTCCAAGCCTCAAATGGAGTTTTACTCTCCAATGCTTTAGTGGGAAGACGATTTTGGAGAAATACTGTTGTATTAGCTGCCTCAGCCCAAAAAAAATTTGGCAACTCTTTTTCATGCAACATGCACCGCGTCATCTCCATTATATACCTGTTCCTCCATTCACTAACTCCATTTTGGTGTGGAGTGTACGGAGTAGTAAGCTGATGAGAAATACCCTCTTCCTCACAGAATTTGTTAAATTCTTCAGAAGTTTACTCTTTTCCATTATCAGAACGCAGGGATTGGATTCTGCAACCACTTTGATTTTCCACCATCTTCTTGAACTTCCAAAATATTCCAGACACCTCTGATTTGTATTTCATGAAACAAATCCAGCAGAATCTTGTATAATCATCAATGAATATAACATAGTAAAGACTACCATTAAAGGACGGTGTTCTTTGAGGTCCTGCAACATCTATGTGAATCAATTGCAACCTTTGAGAAGTGCGCCATGATGCTTTAGGAAATGGTTTCCTATTCTTCTTACCAAATTGACAAGCTTGATAAGTTGGTAAGTGATCGACGAGAGTTGGTAGTCCTCTTGTCATATCCTCCTTCTTCAGAAACAATAATGCTTATAGATGACAGTGACCAAGTCACTTGTGCCAGATTTCCATTTCATCTGCCTTTATGGAATAAGCAAGTTGCTCCTTCTCTGTTGGACTAAAGGAAAAACTCCTTCCTCTCATCTTCACCCTGAAAATTTCATTTCCAGTAGTGTCACTGATTTGGCAGTGATCATTTTCAAAGAGAAATCTAAATCCTTTTTCCATGAGATGTCCTACACTTAGCAAGTTTTGATCAATCTCAGGAACATAAAGAACTTCAGCAATTTTCTTTATGCCTGTGTCAGTCTTGATAGATATGGTTCCAATTCCTTTGACATAAAGATGGTCCCTATTTCCTATCCTAACCTTGGAAATTTTAGTGGGCTTCAACTCCTTGAATAGGCTCTTGTCATGAGTCATGTGATTAGTGCACCCACTATCAATTAACCAAGAATCTGTTGAGGTATTACTTGAGAAGCATGTTTCAACAAAAAGAAGATCCTCCTCTTCTTGATCAACAACTTGAGCATTTTCTTCCTGCTGCGGGGCATTACTTTTGCAAATCACTACCTCATGTGCAAGTTGATTGCATTTCTTACATTTAGCATCAGGTCTCCTCCAACACTTAAATGGTGGATGGCCTTTTCTTCCACAGTGATGGCAAGGGGGAAAGTTTTTCGCACTTCCTCCCTTACCTTTGTTGTTGGTTGATGTTTCTCCTTCACTCAACGCTTGATTCTTTTTCTTGTTAGGAAATTCGTCAACCTGGTGCTTACTGACAAGAGCCCCTTCTGTTGTAACATCCTATCTCATGAGTCTTCTTTGCTCTTGAGCTTTCAGGAATTGAGCAACTCCGTCAAACTAATTTTTGACAAATCCTTAGTATTTTCTAAGGTCGTAATTGTTGCTTCATATCTTTCAGGAAATGTTACCAGAATCTTCTCAACAATTCTTGAGTTGGCAAGTGTAGAGCCAAGTAGCCTCACTTTATTTGCAATATTAAGAAGTCTATCTGAATACTCCTTCACTGTTTCAGAATCCTTCATTCTTTGCAATTCAAATTCCCTAATTAAGTTTAAAACTTGCATACCTTTTATTCTCTCATCTCCAGCATACTCTTCCTTAAGATAATCCCATACTTCTTTAGCAATTTTCAGAGACATTATTCGTGTGAAAACTGTTGACGATACAGAAGCAAATAGACATGCCTTGGCCTTCGATTTCCTTGTCTTCTTTTCCTTGTGTGCTTTAATCTGAGCCATGGTGGGATTATTCGGTAGGGCTGGAACATCGTAATCCTCTTCCACAGCTTCCCATAGATCTAAAGCATCCAAGTATGTCTCCATTCGTACTGCCCAAACCTGATAGTTATCTCCATCAAAGACCGGCGGAGTGATTGGTGAGAAACTGGTTTCTGCATCCATGACTTCTCCAACTCAATCACAGATCCCTTAAGATGAAAGCTTTGATACCAAATGTTCGTTTTAAATAGACAAATCGCACATAACACTATGCAAACGATATCTAGATTGGTACAGAAAAGAACTAGGAGAATGAAGAATATCACTGAAAGAGAGAAACTTGTGCAGAGAGTTTTACTTTCTATCAAAGAGAAGTTACATAAAGTGTTCTTTTAAAAAACTGAAATAGATAATGGCCTATTTTAAAGCCATGGTGCTAACCATACTAACTACCTCCTAATAACTTAAAAAAGAAATACAGGAAATAAAATAAATAAATACTGCAGTCCTAAAGCAACTAATAATACTTATCATTATTGTCTGCTAAATTAGTTATTTCTTCCATAAGCATTCTTCTGTGGACCTTAACTTTCAAATTTGCATTTTACGCATGGGGAGTTGGACTTACTTTTTATACAAGAAAAGAGTAGACTGATCTAGTGGTAAGAGATCAACATGTGTGCATTAGATGCATGCCAAGGTTAGAGGAGCAGGTCTATTATCCATCGAGTTTCGAACCGTGCATATGAAAGAAAAGTTCTTTTCCTGCATAAGAAGCTGCTCTCTCCGTCTCAATTTATTTGACACTCTTTCCTTTTAGTTTGTTCCAAAAAGAATATCGCCTTTCTATATTTACAAACAATTAAACTGTAAAATTCTCATTTTACCTTTAGTGAGATGATTAATAGCCCATGCACATAAAATAGAACGGAGGGAGTATATAGTATAAATAAGAAAACCTTTTTTGCAATTATTATGTGTTGAACTCTTTTCTGGTCATTGATTTGCAAGGTTATGCATTTTCGATTGACGAGTATTTTACGTTTTCTTACTACTAGTATATTTTAACAAATTCTTACAGGGACCTTACACTCTAAAGGACCATGAGGAGCTAAGTAGAAACACTATAAAAGCTCTCTGCAATGCAGATATATCTGAAGGAATATTTGTTTCTGGGAAGGACGTTTCCCTTCCTGAGACCACTATAAGTAATCCCAAGAGGCCTCTTAGAAACCTCGGTGGAAAAAGAGTTCCACAATGCTCGATTCTTGCCTTTTTTGCTGGAAATATGCACGGTCCGGTATGTCCCACACTCCTCAAGTATTGGAGAAACAAAGATGAATCCATAAGAATTTATGGGCCTTTACCCCATAGTCTCAAAAGTCATGTCTTATTCCGAACACATGAAATCAAGAAAGTACTGCCTTTGTCCGATGGGTTATGAAGTGAACAGCCCGAGGATTGTTGAGGAAATATATTATGAGTGTGTTCCGGTTATCATCGCTGATAATTTCGCCCTTCCGTTTAGTGAAGTTCTAAACTGGACTGCCTTTTCTGTGGTTGTTTCTGAGAAAGATATTCCTAGGCTAAAGGACATTTTATCAAGTATACCTCTGAGACGTTACCAGGCCATGCAAAATAACGTCAAGATGGTGCAGAAACATTTTCTTTGGAACTCAACACCGACTAGATATGATCTGTTCCATATGATTTTGTATTCAATTTGGTTTAGCAGGCTCAAGAAGCTTCAAGTATCACAAATATCATAATTCCTCGAGTTCTAGTTTTTCCTATTTTGTGGTCTATTGGATTTGGATTTATGACTTTTAGAGGCTAGAGCTTGTCAATTTGGATGTTGATATACAAAAACCTTTTCAAGAGCTGCAGCTGGTTCAGTTCTCTTAGTGGGCGTTTGGGGAGATTCCAAATATTTTTCACTTTATTTGGAATCTATGAATTTGGAGTTAAAGATGGAATTTGTTTGGTTATACATTTTGTAACGGAGAGAGGAGAACACTTTATTTGGAATTTATGAAGATCGAGTTGAAAAACAGGCTTGGGGCAGGAGCACTTCTCCAAATTTGGAATCCAACTCCGAATCGAATATGATGTTGTTGCTGTTTGTAGGGAAAAATAAATCACGGTTAAACTTTTGCCCAAACATCATGACTAGCATATCACAGATTTCCGACATACTGAACTACTTGAAATGATCTCAAGTTTGGTGTTTTTGGAACTACTAGAAGTGTGCTGGTGTTGAAATGGTCGGCATATCTCTATGATGTCTATGCAAGCAACAGAGAGTTACTTTGAGAAAAAAAAAGAAGGATGAGGGGGAGAGCATTGAGAAGAAAGAAACGGAGAAAAAAATAAGTAGAAGAAGAAGAAGAAAGTGAAGCGAACATTTTCCACATTCTACAACACTCCTTTGTCGGGGATGTTATGTCTTCATAGATGCGTTGTGACTGAGCTGATAGTTTGGAGTCGATGATTGTGAATGAGTTTACTGAGCTTTGACAGTTGATACTGACGTACACGCTAACTTTCTGCGTGTGCTCAGAGGCGAAGGAGAAATGAGTACGATCTTTATCTTCTTTCTTTGTTTATGCACACATAGTTCGAGTCAAAAACAGTAAGTTCAGTTGAGCTAGTAAAACTCGTAGTTCAGATGATAAAATTATCTATTATAGAATTCATTTTGTGTATTCATATAAGCTCAAAAACAATTAATATGCATCTGGAATCTGGGATGATGCATATAAGATGACATGCCAGTGTCGAGTAACCATGAGACTCAGTGCGGACAAGTTGTAGTCTCACAATTAGAGTGTTTACTTGTTAGTTGACGTTAAAGTTTGAGTCTCACAATTAAATCCCTTTTGGTTTCTTCATATATTAGATATATGTATGTATGTACATACATCCATACATACATATATATATATATATATTCGAAGTTTTTATCAACATGAGGCATTTTTCAAATCAATCCACCAATGTAATATGTTTTCTGAAAACTAGTATAAACATTTTTGGCAGTAACGTATTAGGTTTTAAAATAATTAACGGACCTCTTGATAGGTAGTTTGTCTGTGCTATCATGAGAACAAAGACAGAGAAAACCAAGTTCATGTTATAAATTCTGAATGTACAATTTAAGAACATGATATCACACACTGGGCACAATCGAAACAAGAAATTACTCAGTGTACAATCAAGCAATCAGAAAGCACGACGAGTACAAACAAGGAACAATCATTGGCAGAAAATACATTACAACAAACTGGACTGGCTGAGGAAATACATTACAACAAACTAGTCTGGTTGAGGAAATACATTACAACAAACTCGACTGGTTGAGGAAATACATTACAACAAACTCAACTGGTTAAGGAAATACATTACAACAAACTCGACTAGTTATAGGAAATACATTACAACAAACTCGACTGGTTGAGGAAATACATTACAACAAACTAGACTGGTTGAGGAAATACATTACAACAAACTCGACTGGTTGAGGAAATACATTACAACAAACTCAACTGGTTAAGGAAATACATTACAACAAACTCGACTGGTTATAGGAAATACATTACAACAAACTCGACTGGTTAAGGAAATACATGACAATAAACTCGAATGGTTGAGAAAATACATTACAACAAACTCAAACTCGACTGGTTGAGGAAATACATTACAACAAACTCGACTGGTTAACTTTATCTCGAAACCTGTGGCTCTATTCTTCCATGAATGAAGAATAATTTGAGCATTTAATCCAAAGCATTAAAGCTACAGGTGAAATAACCCTTTTATAAGAAGAACATTATAATACCATCGACAATTGAAAATATGAAAGTTAATTGGCACATCACCTATGCAGTGGAAACAACGTCAACTTTGATCCTTCTGTCATCAGTTTTACCTTTCTTTGTAACAATGCTCTAAATTTGACTTGAAATTTTCATCATCCCATTCCAGTTGGCTCCACCATTCTGGTTGTCCTTCTATTATTTTGATGTTTTTGGAGGTTTGAATAGAGAGAGGCAACTTCCTTAATCCGTAACACTTGATCACCGTGAGTTCCTCCAAGTGTTTCCACATACTCTGTGGCTCCCCCAACGTTCCTAGTTTAGGTACGCGATACAAGTTTAACTTCCGAACTCTTAGAATTTCTGAGTTGACAAGTGTTGCCTGATCACTCGAGCTGCATTGCACAAACAACTCTACCAGCTGAAGGCAAAGTTCAATTGTAATTTCTTCCAAGTGCTTGGGTACAGAACAAGCTCCACCATCATTGAAAAGACATGTTAAACTTGCACAATAAGAGATATTCAGTTAGCGTAATTTAGAAAATCTTAGACCCAAATATTGACCGAAAGCAGAAATACTCTTTAAATTATATACGAAATGGAGATGGAGATATTCCAGATTTGGCAAAGGGTCAAATTGTCCACTTCCTCCTTCAGCTGGTCCGAAAGCACAATAACAGTCCTTTATATGTAGTAATTTTAATCCATTAAAAGTGTTGTATGCAATCAACTTCCTGAGACACATGCATTCTTCCAAGTACAAATCTGAAGCAAACTGCAACATGCCTGAGAGCTCTCCGTTACTGAAATTTTCACACTTGTGGACATTTATCGCCCTTTCTGACTTGTCGTATGGTGATACATCAATTGAAGGTTTCCCAACTTCAATGAGAAATTCTTTCAATCTAGTCATCCAGCTGCAATCTCTATTGAAAGATGATGAGCTATCCACTCTAATATAAAGATAAGTCAGATTGTGTAGAGATGATATCTCATCAAAAGAGGTTGCTCCAAGACAGCTACGCGACATATTTAACATTTCAATGCCAGGCAATTTGAGGAAAAATCCTTTACTGATGTTCTCCAATTTAGCAACAGGCAGATTTAATACCCTCAGATTTGTCAACTTGTCCATTCCCTCAGGCAGACAACATAACCTTGTATTATCACAATTAAGCGATTGCAAATTGTGAAGATTAGCAACAGGTGGTAACTCTGTCAACTTATAGCATCTTTGTAGTATTAGAGCACGTAGTTGACACAAACTATTGATGGAAGAAGGCAGTTCTTTAATACCAGTTCGACTCAGATTCAGAACTCTTAGAGCTGGAAATGCCAAAAAGAATTCCTGGGGTATTTTCTCAAGGTGATAATTGTCTTGCAAAAGTAAAGATGTTGTCTTTGGACATCTCGCAAAGCAATCAGGTAGACATTCAATTTTTTTGCTTACGAAAGATATTCTCTTGACAGAAGCTGATATTTTAATACGTGATATTCAGTCAACCCAATTCCAGCTTGAAAAACAGAAGTGTGTTCATCCCCAAAGGTACTTGCTATCCATCTAGCAACATCACGAACCACGTCGTGCATCTTCACAAAATCCATCTTAATATAGTCCTTCTCATGGGCTTCTAGAAAGCAGGCATCTTTTAGACTCTCAATCAACGTGATTCCCCTATTGTAGGCTTCTTCATATGCGTCATGTTCACTGAGGAACCCCTCTGCCCACCAGCAATTTATTAGTTCATCTGTTGAAACATCCGCTGGATATAAGGAGCAATATAAGAAACAACTTTGAATATCACCTCTCTCTTTGTTCACATGATTGCTTCTTTGGTCATTAGATAATTCAATATCCTGAGATTCTAAAGAATCAAAACTCCACTTGATGACCGTGTAAACTTTTTCCTCTACAACTTTGCTATGAAGTTCGAATATTCTAAGTGATTTTAAAGCATCTTCCCAGAGCTCGTCCTTTGTCTTCCCTCTCATGGATGATCCAATAACAATGATTGCTAAAGGTAAACCATCACACTCTCTTGCAATTTTCTTTGCCAATGGATGGATTTGCTCCTGATTGACAATATCCCCCACATTTTTGGAAAATAGTTGCCAAGATTCATCCTCATCCAATGTGTAAACCTTCATTTCGACATCTGTTTTCATTTCGCTACAAACACTCAAAAAACGAGAAGTTATAATTACCTTGCTTCTCGAGGAAAGTTGGGGCACGCCTACATCATCCAAATTTATAGCTTCCCAAACGTCATCCAATATGAGAAGAAAACTCGTTTCTTCCTCGAGCCTTTCACAGATTTTGCTTGAAATGCTTCGATCACTTGCCTCGCTATCTATCTTTATGTTTAATCTGCTGGCAATTTGTGCTTGAACTTTTCTTATGTCTATTGGCGGTTTGGGCACTTTGACCCATATCACAACACCAAAAACTGTCTCAGCACACCTTTGTTTAGGAGCTCGTTGTTCAGATTAGTCACCAATGTAGTTTTCCCAACTCCTCCGGTACCCCACACACCGATGATGCATACCTGAAAGGATCCAAAATCCAAATAACTTTATCCTGTGAAAGATGCACCAATGGACACACAAAAAAACATTTAGAAAATTAGTGAAATAAGAATATTGGAGGCTTTGATCACTATAATCTCTTGATCTCAAGTTTGTTAATACTGTCTTAACGGTGTCCAGGGAAGGGCTGTTAGAGTACGTGCCCTACTGATTTTAATATTATACTCGACTGGTTGCCTATCTGTGGGACAAGTAAGCTAACGTGGTTCACATAAATAAAACTTGAACATAGTATTTTTACGTGGAAAACACCCGACTAAAGAAGGGTGTAAAGAACCACGACCTGTACCTCTACAAGATTTAACCCCAACTTCACTATTTCACTTGAGCCTCAACAATCAACAAAAATACAAAACTTCTTGTAAATTAGGAATTAAAACTTCTAACTCCTACTTCTACAAAAACACAAATCTTCCCAAGATAAGTGTTCCCAAGTCTTCAAGTTTCCCAACTTGATGACGTTAATCCTAACTCATTTTATACTTCATTGAGACTAGAGATTACAACTTAATATGAGTCAACGACCAACCTATTACACAAAGTCTATGACTCTAAGTAAAGGACCAGGTTGTTCCAATAGCTCCTTAAAGTTGTAGAACTGATTTGTTGATTGTTGACTGTCTTTTCAGTGCATGAGTGGAACACTTGAATGTCGTTTGTTGTATTTAAGCCGACTCCTGATTGAGTCCTTTAGTTGATGTACACTTCTAACTTCAATAGGACTCCCAGGTGGTTTTACTCTTCATTGCTGTCGTTTCTCTCTCCTTGACTGGATAGGACTTTTCTCCTTTATCCCTTAGTCTTGTAGAACTCCTTGATCAACTCAACTTCTAGATACTGCATTTATCTTCTCCTTAATCGTAGCATCTGAAACAATTTTGAGCTTCCTTGCTTATCCACTTTTGTCTTAATGCATTGTCAGCATTGTATCACTTCAACCAGTAACTTATTTTTCATCACTTGTATGGGACATCAATACATTGTGTTCTTGTTGTTGTTTGTTGAATCCGAGTATGGTCTTCAAAAGGGTCCTCGGATCTTTGATCTTGTGGACTGATTTTGAAGTGTGTTTCGTATTGTCCTTGTAGTTTGGTATCACGGGGGACCTATTACCCCTGAACTTAATTTTATCATACTTTTGTCACCTTTTTGTGCTGACATGACACCTTTTGTCAATCCTTTTAGCTGGCATGGCACCTTTGACGTGGACGCTATTTTATGTAATAAAGGTGTCACGTCATCACAAAAGGGTGACAAAAATATGCTAGAATTGAGTTCAGGGGGTAATAGGACCCCTGTGAAGTTGGAGTATGCCATAGCAAATTTGGCCATAGTTGGAGGGGGTACTGGATGATTATCTCTATTTTTTAAAAAGTTACATGACATTATTTTTGTTAAAAGTTGAGGGTATATATGTATCACATATTTAACGAGGGTATATCAACTTTAAATCATAAATTTAAGAGATAAGATAAGAAGCACTACTTTTTGTTTGCAAAAAGGAAGAAAGCATGTCCATTGTACGGTAACATAAAAAAAACAGAATTATTGGAGTAACTTTCAATTTGGACCACTCATGAGTGTCTTTTAATGTCTCAGAAAGATTCTTTTTTTTTTTTCCAAAATAAATTGAGAAAAATATGCAAATTAAATTGGATAGGAGTCTCGTTAGGATTGGTAAGGTAAGGTATAACCAACACCTAGACCTATCTCGTGTTATAAATTTACCAACAACAACAACATACCCAGCGAAATCCCAACGAGTATTGATCCCAACTAAGGTGTCGGCGAGACAGCTACATCACTGCAGCACGACTAGCCAAAACAGGGAGTACAACTTACAGGTGTATGCGCTTCCCTTCGATTGTTAAATCAGCACAGCGCGGACCTGATCCCGTGCGTTCTTGTCTGTAAATATCATCAAAACCAAAATACAACAAGCTTCTTTCTCTAGTTCATGCTATTTAAGGGTAATCACAATCAACATCTTAGTTAAAGTGTCTAGTAAAACAGTTGTTTAACTTTGGATGTGAATTGTCGATTTTACAGTTTACAAACAAGAGACCATTGTTTAAAGGGAAAAGGCTCAAATATGACATCGAATTATCAGAAACGGCTCATTTATGCCATCCGTTAAAAGTTTGGCTCGTTTATGTCATCGCCATTAAAAAACAGGTTCATCCATGTCATTACTTGTTAACGGTGGGTTTTCAAAAGCAGCTCTGCCTCGTGTCGTGTTACTAGAGGTCTACATCATTAATTAAAACAAAGAGAAAAGGCTCAAATATGCCATCGGACTATAAAAAATGGCTCATTTATGTCATCCATTAAAAATTTGGCTCGTTTATGCCATCGCCGTTACAAAACATGTTCATACATGTCAGACTTGTTATTGACGGTTTTTCAAAAACAACTTTGCCATGTGTCATCTTAATAGAGGTTCACGTCATTAATTAAAATAAATTAATAAGTATTGATTTATTTTCTCTTACATTTTGTTCATAATAGTCAGTGCCTTGAATCTTTGAGGAAGATCACCCGTCATAGCATTGAATGAAAAATCCCTGAAGCATAAATATTAATCGACCAAAATGTATGCAACAGATTATGATTAACTAGTCATTTTGAGGTTTGTAAGGCTTGGCAAAAGAATATTTTAGGCCTCATTTATTTTTTTACAGTTATTGAAGCTTGATCTAAGAATATCTTGAAATATATTCAACTGTTTAGTTAACTTAATTGGGACAATCACATAATTTTAATTAGTGACGTGGACCTCTAGTAAAACGACGCATGGCAATGTTGTTTTTGAAAAACCATTGTTAACATGTAAAGGAATGGATGAATCTGTTTTGTAACGACAATGGCATAAACGAGATAAACTTTTAAAGGATGACATAAATGAGCCATTTCTGATAGTTCGATCCTTTTTTCATTATTTTAATTAAGATGTGGACCTCTAGTAAGATGACACGTGGTAAAGCTGTTTTTGAAAAACCACCGTTAACAAGTAATGGCATGGTCGATGATCTTGAAATTCAGGCTACCAAGGTAAGCGTATGTATAAATTAATTGTCAGTGTCAGTAAATTTTGATATTTGTATTTCCTTCACTAAGTGCTATTTTGAGTCCAATGAATCCCATCTCAGTGATAATATCATCCGCGCTATTTTTAATATGGTTCTAAACAATCTTTACTTTATGAGCTAGCTTTTGGGTTTGAGTTAGATCTCAGGTCCAATTTACATAAATATTCTTACTAGAGTCTACAGTTTCATGCTACCTTGCATTTACTTAAGCTGATTTTCTTTGTGCGACGCAGTGGATGCCTCTAATCCAAGGAGATGATATGTTCGAGAAAATAATCGACATTTTCATCGCTCAACTAGGGAAGCGTTACTGCAGATTGTCTGTTCATCTTTGGTGTTATTTAATACTAAGGTTACAAGGGGACAAAAAAGGGCAGTCTGGTGCACTAAAGCTCTCGCTATGCGCAGGGTCTGGGGAAGGGCCCCACCACAAGGTTGTATTGTACACTTTTCCAAGGCTAGAACCCGTGACCTCCTGGGCACATTACAACAACTTTACCAGTTACTTCAAGGATCTGGGGAAAAGTACAACAAAATTCTCTTGATTTAATCAATTGGACAAGTAATTTGAGACTACTACTCTTTATTAGTACAGGGGTCAAGTAAAACGAATCCTGGATTGAAGCTACGGAATGACGTTGCACTTTTCCATTTTTATTAGAGGAATATGAAAGATGGTATAGGACAAACAAACAAATATAATTGAGAAATCTGAAACTTAAATGACAAATAATAGCACCTAGATCAGTTATTTGAGAAATCATAAAGCTACTACCACCAGGATTCTATGAAATGCTGTTGTAAATTAGACCTGAAGATGTCGTCATCCCACTGCAATTGGCTCCACCATTCTGATGATCCTTTTATTACTTTGATGTCGTTGGAGGTTTGAATAGACGGAGGCAAGTTCCTTATTCTGTTACCACCTCCTACGCGGAGTTCCTCCAGGTGTTCCCACATACTCTCTGGCTCACCCAACGTTACTAATTTTCCCAAGTTGGAGAGCACCAACTTCCGAACACTTGGAATTTCGGAGTTGACGAGTGTTGCCTGATCACTTGAGCTGCATTGCACAAACAACTCTACCAGATCTCTACAATATCTAATTGTAATTTCTTCCAAGTGCTTGGGCACAGAGAAAGCTCCACCAACGTTGAAAAGACAAGTTAAACTATGACAACGAGCAATATACAATTGGCGTAATTTAGAAAGTTTTAGATTCAGAAGTTGACTGAAATCAGAAACACTCTTTAAATTATCTACACGAAGAAGCCTGAGATATTCCAGATTCGGCAGAGGGTCAAACTGTCCACTTACTTCTTCTTCCATTGGTATGAAATCACAAGAACAATACAGATGTGTAGTGATTTTAATCCGTTAAGACTATTGTTCGCGATAAACTTCCTGAGACCACCCATGCATCTTTTCACGAACAAATCTGAAGCAAACTGTAACATGCCTGAGAGCTCTCCATTACTGAAAATTTGACAATTGGAGACACATATCGTACTTGCTGACTCGTAGAATGGTTCCTCCCATTGTAACTTTTCTCCAATTTCAATACGAAATCTTTTCAATCTATTCATCCAGGTATAGTCTATCTTGAAATTTGATGAGCTATTCACTCTAATAAAAAGAGAAGTCACATTGCGTAAAGATGATAGCTCATCAAAAGAAGTTGAATCAAGACTGCTACGCAACATATTTAGTAGCCTAAGATTTGTCAACTTGTTCATTCCCTGTGGCAAACAATGTCACCATGTATAATCACAATCGAGCAACTGCAAATTGTGAAGATCACCCATAGGTGGTAACACTTGCAACCCGGGGCATCTTTGTAGTACTAGAGCACATAGTTGACATAAACTATTGATGGAAGAAGGCAGTGCTCCAATACAAGTATCACTCAGATTCAGAACTCTTAGCGCTGGAAATGCCAAAAAGAATTCATGGGGAATTTTCTTAAGGGGTTTGTTGTCTTGCAAGAGTAAAGATGTTGCCTCTGGGTGTTTCGTGAAGCAATCAGGTAGACGTTCAATTTTGTTGCTTCCGAAAGATATTCTCTTGACAAAAGCTGATACTTTAATACGTGATATCTCAGACAACCCAATTCCAGCTTGAAAAATAGAAGTGTGCTTATCACCAAAGGTATTAGCTATCCATCTAGCAACATCACAAACCACGTCGTGCATCTTCACACAATCCACATACTTCACCTTCAGAAAAACCTTCTCATGGGCGTCTAGCAAGCAGACATCTTTTAGACTCTCAATCAACGTGATTCCCCTGTTGTAGGCTTTTTCATATGTGTCATGTTCACCGAGGATCCCCTCTGCCCACCAGCAATGTATGAGATCATCTATTGGAATAGCCGCTGGATATAAGGAGCAATACAAAAAACAACTTTGAATATCTTGAGATTCTAACGAATCAAAACTCCACTTGATGACATTGTAAACCTTGGCTTTTACAGCATTGTCATAAGGGTTAGACCTTCTAGCCGAATCCAAAGCATCATCCTAGAGCTCGACTCTCGTCTTCCCTCTCATAGATGCTCCAATAACAATGATTGCTAAAGGTAAACCGCCGCACTCTCTTGCAATACCCTTTGCCAACGGTTGAATATGCTCCAAATTGGCACTATTTCCAGCACTTTTGACAAACAATTCCCAAGATTCATCCTCCTTTAATGTGGTAACATTCATCTCGATGTTTGTTCTCATTTGCCTACAAACCTCCAAAGAACGAGTAGTTATAATGACTTTACTTCTTGCGGGAACTACAGGTTGCGGCACACCTACATCATTCAAATTTATAACTTCCCAAACATCGTCTAGTATGAGAAGGAAACTGTTTTCTTGCTTGAGCCTTTCATAGATTTTGCCTGCCATGCTCTCTACACTTCCGTTGTTATCTATCTCTAGGTCTAACCTGCTGGCAATTTGACCTTGAACGTTTCTTATTTCTATCGGCGGTTTGGGGACCGTAACCCAGACAACAACACCAAAGGACAGATTAGAACTTGACACATTAGCCTTTAGAAGCTCATTGTTGAGATTCTTCACCAACGTCGTTTTCCCAACTCCTCCCGTACCCAACACACCCATGATGCATACCTGATAGGATTCAAATACCCAAAAAAATAATTTACCCACAAGTGAAAGATGCAATAATGGATTTAACCTATCATATTTCACATCAACTAATTGAATTGAGTTGTGGCTCCACATCAACATAAGGTGCAAATAAATACAGAAAAAAAAAAGTTTAAGGTACTTATGCCTTTTCTCAAAATTAAATGTTGATTTATTTCGAACAATACCTTATCATCTTCAAATAGTTGTTGGATTTTGTGGAGATTTTTTCCTGCAGCTGGCTGGTCTTCTATTGATGTTACCGGGATGTGCTCAACTTTTCTCATCTGGTAATTTTCTACCACCAAATTGGATCCAAAGTTTTCTCCGATCTCTTTAAGCTTGCAAAGTTGATCTTGGATGTTCCGTGCTTGATTGGAAACTTCCGAACGAAGACTGCAACTTGGACAACATTTATACACAAGCTTCTTTGCCGCTGCAACGCTTCCTTGCGTAGTTTCCCATTTATCCTCCAGCTCATGAACATCATCGAACCACTTTACAACATTCGGTTTTGGTTTATAGCCTTCTCCCTCAGCTTTTTCCACCTCGACTTTGATATCAGCTCTAAACTTAGTTAGCTTCTCCATTTCCTCCTTTACGTTTTCAATTATAGATGAGAAACAGACAAGATTTTCAATCTTAGGATAGATGCATTTGCGCACATTCTTTCCTACCTCAACAATAATGCCACCTACAGCATTAAAAAGTACTTCCATTGAACAAAAGTACTTCAATTTGAACTTGTTCAACTTCTGCACAACCAAGCTGTCTTTTAGCTGCCGAAAACCATCTAGTCAATACATTATGAGTTCTGTCAAACTCAATAACTTTAGTCGAAATCCTGTATTTCTCATCATAAATTCATTTAATAAGTACAAATAATCAATTTAGAACGTCTCAACAACTTAGAAGAACTAAAATTTCGAACCCATAAACTTCAACTTCGAGCTCGGACTAATGTGCAAGAGGATTGTTAATAATTGCACATACCCATCCACTGCAGAACACCAACAACCACACAAACACAAACAGAAAAAAAGACAAAGAAGGTTATCTTTTAGAAGACTATGGGCTAAAGTCTGGCCATACATTAACTTTAAGAGTCCCTACCCAGAAAGAAACTGCTATGATGCCTTTTGACTAAAGGATCCTTCTCTGCTTACTTTCAATTTTAACTACATTTCATTATTCAGATATTTTCATAAAATGTGATTTTCAAGCATGCTAACATGGAAAAAAAGGACCAATCAATTGGTGACACATGTACAATAATAAAGAGAGAAGCATCCACTATCCCCTTGGACAAAGTTGTTACAACATTCTCCCTGAACTTCATAAGGATTCTATTATCCCTGAACTCAATTTTAGAATATTTTTGTCATCCTTTTGTGCTGATGTGCCACCTTTATTATACAAAATGGGGCTCACATCAAAGGTGCCACATCAGCTAAGAATATTGACAAAAGGTGCCACATCAGCTAAAAAGGTTGACAAAAATACGCTAAAATTGAATTCAGAGGTAATAGGGACCCCGTAAAGTTGGAGTGTGTCGTAGCAAATTTGGTCATAGAGGGGTACTTGTAACATCCTGAAATTTTGAATTAAAAAGAATAAATTGGACCGCTTTTCATATGTTCTTAGACCCAAATCTAGAAAATTTATTGTATCTAAGTGTAAAGGTCATGTCTAAATTGTCGTACAAGTATCAAGTTTAAACAAGCATATCTCCTAGAATTATTAGAGTTATGTGACCCATTACCTATCAAATTAAAGATTTTTGAATTTTTTTTCTAACGCCACCAACGGCTCATCAATCTGGGTCTCGAGTAAAAAGTTTCGTGTATTTTACTAAGAACAGTCGGACCAGCCATATACCAGACGAAAATTTTCTATTTTTTCATTACTTTTCGCATTCGGAACGCTTCCTTGCAAAGTTTCCCATTTATACTCCAGCTCATGAACATCATCGAACCACATTACAACATTCGGTTTTGATTTATAGCCTTCTCGCTCAGCTTTTTCCACCTCGCCTTTGATATCGGCTCTAAACTTTGTTAGCTTCTCCATTTCCTCCTTTACGTTTTCAATTATATATGAGAAATGGACAATATTTTCAATCTTAGGGTAGATGCATTTGCACACATTCTTTACTACCTCAACAATAATGCCACCTACAACATTAAAAAGTACTTCCATTGAACAAAAGTACTTCAATTTGAACTTGTTCAATTTTTGCACAACCAAGATGTCTTTTATCTGCCGAAAATCATCTAGTCAATACATTATGAGTTCTGTCAAACTCAATAACTTTGGTCGAGATCCTGCATTTCTCATAATAAATTCATTGAATAAGTACAAATAATCAATTTAGAACACAACAACTTAGAAGAATTAAAATTTCGGACCCGTAAGCATCAACTCCGAGCTCGGCCTATGTTTAACAGGACTTTTAATAATTGAACATTCCCATCCACTGCAGAACGCCAAGAACCACACAAACACAACTAGAAAAAAAGACAAAGAAGGTTATCTTTAGAAGACTATGGCCTATGGGCTAAAGTCTGGCCATACATTAATTTTAAGAGTCCCTACCCGGAAAGAAACATCTATGAAGCCTTTTGACTAAAGGATCCTTCTCTGCATCTAGTACGCCCCTAAACTATGACCAAATTTGCTACGACGCGCTCCAACTTTATGGGGGTCCTATTATCACCCTGAACTAAATTTTAGCTTTTTTTTGTCGGTCTTTTTAGATGATGTGGCACCTTTGAAGTGAGCTCCATTTTATGCAATAAAGGTATCCCGTCAGCACAAAAGGGTGACAAAAATACACTAAAAATGAGTTTGGGGGGAGGGGTAATAGATAACCAGTGAAGTTGGAGTGTGTCGTAGCAACTTTGGCCATAGTTCGGAGAGGTGGGGTTTTTTTACTGGATGCTTATCTCAATATTTTCAAAAGTAATGGGTTTTGCTGACGTGGCACCTTTTTTGAACATTTTTAGCTAACGTGACACCTTTGAAGTGGACCCTATTTTATGCAATAAAGGTACAACACCAGCACAAAAAAGTGACAAAACTACACTAAAAATGAGTTAGGGGGTAATAGATCCCCGTGAAGTTGGAGTGGGTCGAAGCAACTTTGACAATAGTTCGGGGGTATTGGATGCGTATCTCAATATTTTCAAAAGTGTGGTTTTCAAGCATGCCAACATGGAAAAAAGGACCAATCAATTGGTGTAACATGTACAATAACATACGAAATAAGAGAAAATAAGCTATAGGGTGTGTGTGGTACGGATGAAAACGTTTTCTCATGTTCGATTGGTTAAAAAATTTGGAAAATATTTCATTAGCATTTTTACCTTAATGCCTTTAGCTTATATTATGTTACACTTGTTCATATGTACTTGTCATAGGGAAGTTACTGCCGTGTGAAAACTTTCTTATGATTTTGATTAGGTTGAATCCTAATAGGTTCTTCAACTTTCTTTGTCGAAACAAGAAATTACTCAGTGTACAATCAAGCAATCACACTATTGGAACCAGTAAGCACGGACAGTACAAACAAGTAACAATTATTGATATACAAAACTTAAGACATCTGACGTGAAATACACCATAGCAAACCCAAGCCGATTAACTTCAGCTCGAAACTTTGTGTTTCTCGATGGCAGAAATTTCCTTCCTCAGCTTTTCTACTTCTCTAAATGAAGCAACAAAAAGTCAAGCTCAATACAATGTTCATCTTTCATGGAAAACATTTTCCATCATAATGAACACACCCTATGTGTTCATCGTTGTGCAGGGTCCAGGGAAGGGCCTCACCACAAGGTTGTATTGTACGCAGCCTTACCTTGCATATCTACTAGAGACTGTTTCCAAGGTTTGAACCCGTGACCTTCTAGTCACGTGACAACAACTTTACCGGTTACTCCGAGGCTCCCCATCGTGCATTTGTCACAGTAAATTAATTAAATTATGTACATATTATTAATTTAGAACGCAATAACTTAAAAGAATTAGAATTCTGAATCCGCCTTTATGTACCATGAGTGACAATAATTGAACCCTTCCACTGCAGAAGGACAACAAAAATCTCAAGAGTCCTCACGAATTCCTTTCTCTCAAACTCTTCAAAAATGTTGCGGCACCCGTGTCGGATCCTCCAAAAACGCAATATCTTGTAAGGATCAGGCACGCACCCGATGACAATTTTGGAGAGTCCGAGGAACATAGTTTTTATGTCTCATGAAGATCCTTTATTTCCGAAAATAAATCGAGAAAAATATGTAAATTAAATTGGACATACCGCGGAAAAAGAAAACGAAATGTTCAGAATGATGTAAGACTCGTTACATTATTAGGATCAGTAAAGTAAGACCTAATCTTTTGTATTTTTTTAATGAAAGGCATTCTATCTGGAGATATAAATTTGCGAAAAACATACTCAGTGAAATCCCACAGGAATGAGATGAGAAATTCATATACCGAATTGTCAAGTCACTTAACTTCAGTATTGTCGTGTGTACAACCAAACACCGGAAAACATTTTCCACAAAATGACTTCACGTATGACAATCTAAACAAGAAATTACTCAGTGTACAATCAAGAAATCAAAATATTAGAACTAGAAAGTAGGAATAGTACAAACAAGAAACAGTTATTGGCAGAAAAAACTTGTAAATACATCACAGCAAACTCGACCGATTAACTTTAGCTCGAAACACTGTCTCTCTGGTGCAGCATGTTCCTTCCTTTGCTTTTTTTCTTAGATCTCTGAATGAAGCAACAAAAAGTGAAGATCAATACATAGTAGAGAACAAATAATCAATTATAATACTACCGACAACTGAGAAATCTGAAAGTTAATTGGCATATCACCTGAAACTGTTCGTAGGTTTAACCACTCTAGGACTCCGTTTTTTACTTTGACTTTGGTGGTTTGAATAGAGGAAGGCAACTTCTCGTGTTCGATTCGATCACAATTGATCACCTCATGTTCTTTCAGGTGTTCCCACATACTCTGCGGCTCCCCCAACGTTCCTAATTTTGGCAAGTTTCTCAACACTAACTTCTGAACTCTTGGAATTTCTGTGTTGACGTGTGTTACCTTAGTTGGACTGCGTTGAACTAACAACTGTACCAGCTCAGGACAAAAGGTAATTGAAATGTCTTCCAACTGCTTGGGTACAGAAAAATCTTTACCAACTGTAAAAAGACATGTTAAACTTGCACAGAAGTGTATTTCTAGTTGACGTAATTTAGACAATCTTAGACCCAGAAGTTTACTGAAATCAGAAACACTCTTCAAATTATCTACAGAAACGAGGCTGATAAGTTCCAGATTTGGCAGAGGGTCAAACTGTGGACTTCCTCCTGGATGTCCAAAATCACAAGAACATCTCTCTATGTGTAGTGATTTTAATCCATCAAATCTGTTGTACGTAATCAACTTCCTGAGACCCATGCATTTGTGCAAGTACAAATCTGAAGCAAACTGCAGCATGCCGGAAAGCTCTCGATTACTGAAGATTTCACACTTGGAGACGCTTATCATCCTTCTTGACTTGTTGAGTTGTACACGCGTTGGAGTATTCCCAACTTCAATGTGAAATCTTTTCAATCTAGACATCCAGGTGTGGTCTCGGTTGAAAATCGATGAGCTATCCAATCTAATAAAAAGAGAAGTCAGATTGTGTAGAGATGATATCTCATCAATAAGACTTAATGGCCTCAGATTTTTCATTTCTCTATCCAGCATGTCTAATATTTCAATGCTAGGCAATTTGAGGAAAAATCCTCTACTGATGTTCTTCAATTCAGCAACGGGCAGATTTAATACCTTCAGATTTGTCAACTTGTCCATTCCGTGAGGCAGACAACATAACCTCGTATTATCGCAATCAAGCAATTGCAAATTGCAAAGTTTACCAATAAGTGGTAACTCTTTCAACCAGGGGCATCTTTGTAGTACTAGAGCACGTAGTTGACACAAACTATTGATGGAAGAAGGCAGTGCTCCAATACCAGTATCACTCAAATTCAGAACTCTTAGAGCTGGAAATGCCAAAAGGAATTCATGGGGTATTTTCTCGAGGGGTTCATTGTCTTGCAAAAGTAGAGATGTTGTCTCTTGGCATTTCGTGAAGCAATCAGGTAAACATTCAATTTCATTACTTACCAAAGATATTCTCCTGACAGAAGATGATGCTTTGATATGCAATATCTCGGCCAACTCAACTCCAGCTTGAATAATAGAGTAATGTTCATTCCCAGAGGTATTAGCTTTCCATATAGCAAAATCACGAACCACATCATGCATCTTCAGAAAATCTTTCTTATGGGTTTCAAGCATGCAAGCATCTTTTAGACTTTCAACCATTTCGATTCCCTTGGTGTAGGCTTCGTCATACGAGTCATGTTCACCAAGGAACCCTTCGGCCCACCAGCAGTTTATGAGATCATCTGTTGTAACAGCCGCTGGATATAAGGCGCAATACAAGAAACAACTAATTTTGGTTGCAAGTTTGCTTCTTTCCTCTGAAGATATTTCGCTATCATGAGATTCTGAAGAATCAAAATTCCACTTGATTAGCTTGTAAATCTTTTGTTATTCGGTCATATATAAAGCTACGACATGTTTGATTGGTCAAAAATTTTGGAAAATATTTTCTTTGGAAAAACATATTCCTTAAAATGGAGGAAAATTACTTTCCTTGTAGAAGTAGGGAAAATTATTCAAATGTTTTTAGAATATTCTCTTATTCTTTAGCTTACGTACGAAACACAAGAATATAAGTAAGAAAACCACTTATTTTACTAGAATACATTTTTTCCATCAAACCGAACACACCATATGTGTTCATCTTTCTTGTAAAATAATTTGAGCATGCATTTAATCCAAAACATTAAAGCTACTAAACTCTTTTCAACAGAAGAAAAACAAAAAGATGCATAAAAGGATGCTGCAGGACAAATGATCAAATATTAAAGCATTGAGAAATGGCTGATCACCTGAAATTGTCAGTAGGTTCCACCATTCTGATAATCCTTTTTTTCCTTTGATGTTGGTGGCTTGAATAGAAAGAGGCAACTTCTGGTGTTCGTTTCGACCACAATTGATCACCTCATGTTCCTCCAGGTGTTTGATTCGACCACAGTTGATCTCCTCATGTTCCTCCAGGTGTTCGATTTGACCACAATTGATCACCTCATGTTCCTCCAGGTGTTCGATTCGACCACAATTGATCACCTCACGTTCCTCCAGGTGTTCCCACATACTCCGTGGCTCCCCCAACGTTTCTAATTTTGTTAAGTTTTTCAAATGTAACTTCCGGATTCTTGGAACTTCTGAGATGACATGTGCTGCCTGAGGTGAACTGCATTGCACTGACAACTCTACCAGCTGAGGACAAGAGGTAATTGAAATGTCCTCCAAGTGCTTGGGTACAGAAAAAGCTCCACCAAAATTAAAAAGACATGTTAAACTTGCACAAAAGTGTATTTCTAGTAGGCGTAATTTAGAAAATCTTAGACCAAGAAGTTGACCGAAATCAGAAACACTCATTAAATTATCTACAGAAATGAGGCTGAGACGTTCCAGATTTGGCAGAGGGTCAAACTGTCCACTTCCTTCTTCCGACGGTCCAAAATCACAAGAACATATCTCTATGTGTAGTGATTTTAATCCATCAAAACTGTTGTATGCAATAAACTTCCTGAGATCCATGCATTCGTGCAAGTACAAATCTGAAGCAAACTGCAACATGGTTGAGAGCTCTCCATTTCTAAAAAATTCACACTCGGAGATGCATATCATCCTTCTTGACTTGTTGAGTCGTACATGTGTTGGAGTATTCCCAACTTCAATGTGAAACCTTTTCAATCTGCTCATCCAGCTGTGGTCTCTATTGAAAACTGATGAGCTATCCAATGTTACAAAAAGAGAAGTCATCTTGTGTAGAGATGATATCTCATCCAAAGAAGTTCGTCCAAGATAGCTATCCAACATATTTAGTAGCTTCAGATTTGTCAACTTGTCCAGTCTTTGAGGCAGACAACGTAACTCTGTACCTTCAGAATCGAGCACTTGCAACTTGCAAAGATTACCAATAGGTGGTAACTCCTTCAACCGAATGCAATTATGTAGTATTAGAGCACGTAGTTGACGTAAACTAGTGATGGAAGAAGGCAGTTCTCTAATACCAGTTTGACTCAGATTCAGAATCCTTAGAGCTGGAAATGCCAAAAAGAATTCATGGGGTATTTTCTCAAGGGGTCCATTGTCTTGCAAAAGTAAAGATGTTGCCTTTGGACATTTCGTGAAGCAATCAGGTAGACATTCAATTTTGTGGCCTGCGAAAGATATTCTCTTGACAGAAGATGGTATTTTAATACGTGATATCTCAGTCAATCGAATTCCAGCTTGAAAAACAGACGTGTGTTCATCCCCAAAGGTACTAGCAATCCATCTAGCAACATCACGAACCACGTCATGCATCCGCACCACCTTATCGGCTTCTAGCAAGCAAGCATCTTTTAGACTCTCAATCAACGTGATTCCCCTGTTGTAGGCTTGTTCCTACTTTTCATGTTCACCGAGGATCCCCTCCGCCCACCAGCAATGTATGAGATCATCTATCGGAATAGCTGCTGGATATAAGGAGCAATACAAAAAACAACTTTGAATATCCAGTGATTCTAAAGAATCAAAACTCCACTTGATGACCTTGTAAACCTTATCTTCTACAACTTTGCTATGAGGTTCGGACATTCTAAGTGATTTCAAAGCATCTTCCCAGAGCTCGACCCCAGCCTTCCCTCTCATAGACGTTCCAATAGCAGTGATGGCTAAAGGTAAACCACCACACTCTCTTGCAATTTCCTTTGCCAATGGTTGAATATACTCCAGATTGGCAACATCTCCCGCATTTTTGACAAACAGTTGCCAAGATTCATCCTCATCCAATCTGGAAATATTCATTTCGATGTTTGTTCTCATTTGCCTACAAACCTCCAAAAAATGAGAAGTTATAATAACCTTGCTTCTTGCGGGACCTTCAGGTTGAGGCACACCTACATCATCCAAATTTATAGCTTCCCAAACATCATCTAGTATGAGAAGGAAACTCTTTTCTTCCTTGAGCCTTCGATAGATTTTGCCGGCAATGCTATATACTCTTTCCTCGTTATCTACCGTCAGGCTTAAACTGCTAGCAATTTGTGTTTGAACCATTCTTATGTCTGTTGGCGGGCTGGGCATGGTGACCCATATCACAACACCAAAAGAAAGTTTGGACCTTGATGCATCAAGTTTTAGGAGCTCATTGTTCAGATTCTTCACCAAAGTAGTTTTCCCAACTCCTCCCATGCCCCACACACCTATGGTGTATACCTGAAAGGATTTAAATTAAATTGTGAATACAGTTACATTCTTTGAGCTTGTATTAATTTAAATTGAACCAGGTTAGAACAATCTTGAGTTTGATTAAATGTTTCTAAATGCTAGTTGGAGCAGTAGTGTCGCTCACATTTTCCATTGTTGATTGAGTTAAGCCTTTATGTGTTATCTTTATGCTTTTAAAGTCTCTTTATACTTGTCTAAACCATGTACATATTTGATGCTTATTCTTTATAGATGATGAATGCGAACAAGTGGATACCGCATACTATGTGGCATCTAGTGTTTTCAAAGGCATTTTCAGGGCGTGTCGCCCCGGGACTTGTACCAACAATGCTCTAGGATGATAGGCGTAGATCCATAGGTCATAAGCCATAGAATTTGGGGAGTATTCTTCGTACGTAAAAGCGTAAGTCCTAGGCGTAAAAGCATACGCCCCGGACATTAATTATGTTTCTAATTGTTAAAAGTATTTTGCTATAAATCATGTTTTTATTATTGGTCTAATGGTATTTGTACTTTATGCTATCATATTTTCATACTGTTGTGATTTTTTTAAAGAAAAATAAATAAAGAAGGTAATTTTCATAGAAAATATTTATAATGTTTTCCTATATTAATGGTGATTTATTTATTTTTAATTGCAAAATTATTGAAAATCTTACTTTTTCTTATTTTCTTAGTAATACAATTAAAAAGTGAAGTTACATGTGATATATGCTCCGTAATTACCAGGGCCGGCGGGTAGTTAAATAAATTTAGGCAGTTGCCTAAGGCCTCCACTTATGGAGGCCCCATTTTCTATCATTTATTATATTATTAGTGTAAAAAAAATTATAAAAGTTCTTTTTAAGTAGGTGGACAGCTAAAAAATTAGGATAAGATAAAAAAAATAAAAAATTTAAAAATAAGAGATTTTGTTACGGTCAACGGATAAGTAGTTTATTATTCAGTTGACATCTCTTTTTACTTTTCTGGTAAAAAATGTTTCTTTTCTTTTTGATCTTTTAATTGCCTTTTTTTAACCCACTTTTCTCACCTTTTCTCTCTTACTCACATTCACTCCTCTCTCTTTCTTCTATTCTTCTTTATTTTCTTTTTCCAAATTCAAAGACTCAAAAACTTAACATCAATTCTATATATTGTTGATAATATGTTTACTTTATTGATAATTTCACTTTGAGGAGAACATAGTTCATGTTTTAAATTTGAAAAACACATTTTGAAGCGGCTAAAACATATTTGGGATCATCGATCAAGCCTTTGTATTTCTTGAATCGGATAATGTTATTTTAACTTTTTATATTATTTTTATATTTTATATTTGATATTTTTTTGTTTGATAGTGCATATTGAGTTTAAACTATTTAATTTGTTAAAATTTAATATGTCAAAAGGCTAGAAAAATAGATTTTAGATAAAAGCGTATATAATTTTTGTTGTTGTGAGTTTAAGGCCTCCCATTCAACTTTCGCCTTAGGCCACCAATGTGCTTGAGCCGCCCCTGGTAATTACGCCCCATGTTTTAGGGCTTATGCTTCACCTCTTGCTACGTAAAATGTCTTCCCTTATGGCCCCGCCTTTTTAAAATACTGGTGGCTTCTTTATGACAATCTCATACGAATTGTCAGGTAGGACGCGTGTGTCTACTTGTTCAATGTTATACAAGTTTAAATGCCTACTTATTCACATTCAAAGTTTGAGTTGCATAAATGTCCAGATTAAAGGTGCACATTTATGTATTATGTCAAAAAAATACTCCTTCAAATCTCTTAATAGTTAACTGTCTATTTTTTTTAATAATCGTATTTTTCTGGCCAGTTTTCACATACTTCAATTAAATTCATCGAGTACTTGTCACCTCCCACCAATAACACATATACCCCCCCCCCCCGCCCCAAACCCCCCGCCCCCCAAAACCAAAGTTGGAATTGGAGAGCTTTTACCATCTGAGCAAGCCACATCTTTTCATATTTAGTAACAATTTAACTTGGAACTTCTCATTTTACCCTTAATTAAATAATTTATAGCCACAAAATTTTTACCACTTACTTTCAACCACAAGTTTCACAAGTCTTCATTTGTTTCTCTCTTAAGCTACATGTCAATTAAACACCTTCACATAAATTGATAGCGAGGCAGTATTATTTTATAAAATCATACCTCGGTATACAAGTGCAACGCATGTACCGAGAAATTAGTTTATTTCAAATACACCGAGGTATGTGATATTAAAGAAAAGATGTAGTAGCACCCATTTATAATAGGAAAAAAAATCTACTTTTGACTAAAGAACATTTTGACTTATAAAATCTAACTAGACATGAATTAATGAAGTTAGCAATATTGGTTGATAAAATATTCAGAATTAAATCTTGGATTAATTTCAACGTTACCTTATCGTCTTCTAATAGTCGTAGCATTTCATTGAGATTCCTTGTTGCTGTTGACTGGCCTTCTATTGATGGTCCGTTGATGAGCTCAACTTGTTTCACCCGGTAAATTTCTACCACCAGATTGGATCCAAAGTTTTCTCCGACCTCTATAAGCCTGCACAATTGTTCTCGGATGTTCTGTGCTTGAGTGGAGAATTCCGAGCGAAGGCTGCATTTTGGACAGCATTTATACACAAGCGTCTTAGCCGCTGCAATGCTTTCTTGTATAACTTCCCATTCATTCTCGAGCTCGTGAACATCTTCGAACCACTTGATAACATCTGGTTTTGGCTTATAGCCTTCTCCCTCAGCTCCTTCCACCTTCTCTTTGATATCATCTCTTAACTTTGCTAGCTTCTCCATTAGATTTTCAATTTTTGTCGAGAAACGAACAATATTTTCAATCTTAGGATAGATGCATCTACACATAAACCTCCTCACCTCAACAAGAATGCCATCTACAGCATTAATAAGTATGTCCATTGAATAATTCTTAAGGTAAAAGAAAAAAATGTGTTTTTGATTATAGTATTATATATGATGCTCTCAAAGATGATTATTAAACTGATCTTTTCTTCATTATTTATAGCAGAATTTTGAGAGCAAAGTAAAAAGTAATACTAAAAAAGAAGGCAATTAGAATAAGTAATGTTCACACCCAATTTTTACTGTCATCTCTTAAATTGGTACTGCTCTATTGTTACTATTAACCACCCCACAACATTGACTTATCACTTCTTATGGTACTATAACATGAACCTGTCACCAATTAACTCTTAATTGTTACAACCTCTATCATTACTTTCACCCACCTACAAGGCCACAACATGCCCCTGTCACCTCTTAATTGATTCCCATTTGTCCATAAAAAAATTTGACTTTTTTTTAAAAAACTTATTTCACTTCACTTTAGTGAAAATTGGGATGTTTGGCCATGAGAATTTCACATACTTAATCCATTCATTCCCGTGACTCTTTATGCAACATCAACAACAAAGGCAATATTGTTGTCTCCTCTCACATTTGGTTGTATCTTGTATCTAAATTAGTTAAGTTGGGTGATTTTGATTGTTTTAAAAAATTGGAGGTATAAAATTATATTTAAAAAAGTCATTCCGAAAGTATAAAAAAAAAATTAAAAAATATGAACAAACATAACTCCAACTCCAACTCCAAAAAATTTTAGTTTTGAGGGTCAAACGCGTACTTGGTGCTACTCTAGTATTACTCTCACCCACCCCATAATATGGATTTGTCTCCTCTTAATTGATTCTCGTTTCGCTATAAAAGATTTTCATTTTTGTTATAAATGTATTTACATTATAGTGAATGTCTATCAAGATCTACTTTGATATCTATTAGGATTTGAAGCATCTGTCTTTTACTCAGACTAGGAGTAAATTTTCCCTATAAATTGAGGGGTTTTGTTCATTGTATTCACAATCTTATGATCTCTCATCCGTCAAGAGAAGAAATAAGAATCACTCTCTCTATTTTCTCTACTCTTCTTCTTTATTCTTTCCTGTTTTATAACACGTTATCAGTACGAGACTCTGCCAAACAAGGTGAGATTATAAATCTGAAGCATTTCAAGGTTAGTAATTCTTTATGTTATCTTTCTTTTGCTACTATTAATATAATTATTATTGGATTTGAGGAAAAATAATTGATTTAGAACCATCTATATTTTAAATTTATTCTTCAAAAATAATATTATCAAAAAGGATGATAATATGTTGGGTTCAAGTCCCATCGATTCATGCCTAAGACGCCTTTATATGGATAAGATGTTGAGTTTGAATCTCAATACACCATATTGATGATATTATGATGGCTAAGGCAAAATAATGAGTGTTTAATGAAAAGTCATGAAATTTGACCCATTGAATATGCTCCATTTCATGAAGGAAATGTGGTAGGAATATATGATAAGTCTGAAATATGACAACTTACTTCACTCTTGAGGTGTATTTGGTAGCAGTGCATAATATGTCTGAAAGAAGACAAGTGATTAAATGTACGAATATACGCGTGGAGGGACAATATGATAATGATAATCAAAAGTGACGATATTTTCACACGCTTATATGATTATAAGATGTACTAGAGAAGAATTCTCTACATCATATGTATGCCTTAATTTGATTGTAGTAGCTATCATAATTTGATACGCTTAAGGCATGATTATATTCTATTCCTGGGGAATGAGAAACTTATTAATGCAAATGTGCACTTGAGTGTGATGGTATCACAATGTACCTCCGAATGAGGCAGAATAACTGAGAAGAGTTATTTCAAAATCTACTTCTAAAGTAGTAAATCTGAAATTTATTCATGCAATAGTAAATTTGAAATTTACTAAAGCAAAAGCACATATCATGGTAAACTTGGAGTTTACTAGATTAAAAGTTCATAAATTGACATGAACGATTGCGATATCCCGAAGATGTGCATACTGAGTATTGAACATATATTGAAGAATTAGAAAATTCTTCATGAACTATAATGTTGCTTGTTCTCATGATTAGTTGGTTGGACCAACTAATTTTGGGATTGGATCCCTCAAAATCTGAAAGAATAAAAGGTGAATAAGGGCCCGTTCACCTATCATGTGATATGTTGAAAAGATGCATCAATAAGATGATCACATGTACATTCATTGTCAACTTGCAGTTTGACATTCATAAAGTTGCTTGCTCAACAAAATTGAGTTAAGAACATAATTTTCAGAATGTGCAATCAAGAAAGTTATCTTGATGATGATGGTTTGGTATTGAATGCCTTCGATAAATAGCTAAACCATCGCTAATGAGAACAAAGTTTCATGCGTTGATCTGAAATATGATATGTTGCATACAATAACACTTGTATGCATTAGACCAATAAATTATGATTATTTCTTCCCCTCAATTAATTTAAGGTCATGAACCAACTATTCTATCTAATAGTTTTGATGTGCTGTATATGATTAATGAATGTACCATGGTGAACAAATATGGATCCATCAAAGAAGATGGAGGATGTATGTTAGCTTTTCTAACATAAGGGGGAGATTATAAGCAGTTATGAAGTATGTTAGTAATTATCATCAGATCCTCATCCAAAAGATAATTCAAGTCAAATGCCGAAAGCATCCCCTATTAAGCGCAAGTGCTCTTATTTTGTATTCCTAAAGGATAGAGTCTATGCATGCGTGAAGCGTGGTAGACTAATCGGTTCCAAATGAAATAGTCCTTGAAAAATAAGGAGCAAATAATCATAATAAGAAGGCAATGAGCTCTTGAAGAGCCTACGACATAACACTTCATGAAACCTTATGAGAGGTTTATGTACCTGAAAATAATAAAGTAATGAGATCTCAAAATGTTATTTCGCATTGTGAACTGATACGAACTGATATATCATCAATATCTTTGACACAATATTGGCGCAATATTGTGAAAGATTACGAGGATCTGAATTCTATGTTTATTTAAGCATTCTAATGTAGAAACATTTATCAAGTGACATGAAAGGATGCATTTTGGTAAGCGTAAAACTTATTTGATTTGCAGTCTAGACACTTGAAGATATCACTCATGAAATTTTGAATATTGTCACTTGACAAAACTTATGTGAAAACTTTTAAGGATTCAAAATGCTTGAAGCATATAAAAATTTTTGGGAAACTTATTTATAATCCTTATAATGTATAAGATTATTGCTTGAACATCATTGAAACTCTTGGAGAGTTTTCAAAGCAATAGATTATTTGTTGAAATTTGAAATATATCGAATTGGATTGGTTATGAAGTATCATATCTTAGTGCAATTGATGCACTCATGTACCTTGCAAATACTACAAGGCCTATAGCCTTTTCAGTCAATTTGTTAGAAAAGGTATATTTATGCTCCTACTATGAGACATCAAAATGGGATAAAACACATGAGCTTGTTTTATTCTAAAGATTGCAGTTCCGATCTTATTGGTCATGCTGATGTTGGGTACTTATTTGACCCGCATAAAGCTCGGTCTCAAATAGACTATGTGTTCATATGTGGTGGTACTGTCATATCTTGGAGATATACAAAGCAGTCTATCATAGCCACTTCATCGAATCATGCTGAGATAATAGCTATTCATGAAGCAAGCCGAGAATGTGTATGGTTGAGGTCCATGATACATCTCATTCGAGAAAAATGTGGTGTGAAATATAACAATCTACCCACAATTTTATACAGAGATAATTCAGCATACATAGCACATCTTAAGGGAGGATTCATAAATGGAGATAGAACGAAGCATATTTTGCCAAAGCTTTTCTACATACATGAGCTACAAAAGAATGATGATATTAACGTACAATGGATTCGTTCAACTGACAATGCGACTGATTTATTCACCAAATCTTCTCCAATTACAACTTTTAAGAAGATGCTGCACAAGATCGAGATGCAAAGGTCAAGGATGTTCTCATTAGGGGGAGTTAATACGCGTTGTACTCTTTTTCCCTTACGAGGTTTTGTCCCACTGGGTTTTCCTTGTAAGATTTTTAATGAGGCAGTCGAAATGCGTATTATTAGAGATGTGTACTCTTTTTTCTTCACTAGATTTTTTTCCTACTGGGTTTTTTCTAGTAAGGTTTTAACGAGGCACATTATCTACGTACCAATTAGACATTCAAGGGGGAGTATTATAAATGTATTTACATTATAGTGAATGTCTATCAAGATCTATCAAGATCTACTTTGATATCTATTAGGATTTGAAGCATCTGTCTTTTACTCAGACTAGGAGTAAATTTCCCTTATAAATAGAGGAGTTTTGCTCATTGTATTCACAATCTTATGATCTCTCATCCGTCAAGAGAAGAAATTAGAATCACTCTCTCCGTTCTCTCTACTCTTCTTCTTTATTCTTTCTTGTTTTATAACAATTTTTTTAAAAAAATTATTTCACTTTAATAAAAATTGGAGTGTTTGGCCATGAGAATTTCAAATACTTTTTTCCAGCTTTAATTTCAATTTAAATTATTGTTGACCCCATTATGTTTATTTATATTGCTGAAACTATTAATTTTATTCAATAATAGAGTTAATGTCAAACTACCACATCGTTCATTTCTTCCTACTTTCATCGATAAAACACCTCAAAATTAAAGACAACTTGAATCAAAGACCTCAAAATGTTACTGATCAAAATTAAAAAAAAAAAAAAAGACTTTTTTTCAAAAAAATTTAAAGAACATGTAAAGAAAAATGTGACGATTAATATAAAATAAAGAAAATATTATTGTAATTCTATGATACTTAGAATTAAGCAATCAATCAAATATTAAAGCTTATCCTTTCGCACTTCATTTCAGTGTTGGTCGTCAGGCAAATTAATTATATAGTACTTGAGTTGGTGAAAGACAATTAAAGTCACTTTAATTATTTTGTCGAAGTCCATGTACTATTTGCTTATACTGTAAGATCAAAAGTTTGGTCCTGAATTATCGAAGGAGGTAATATATACTTTTTCTAGATTCATTTTATGCATCGTTATTTTTTTATCTATTCATAAAAGAATATCCCATTTTTTAATTTGATAACTATTTTAAAAATACAATTTTAATTTAATTCTTATTGATCCAACTCATTTAAAGATAGTAATAGTATATTTTTTAGTCAATGACAACTTAATATATTTCTTAAACTTTATATCGATCAAAATATATCATTCACGTGGCTCTGCCATGACAAGTGTCAGAGTGGAAATGAATAGTCTTATTACGTTCATCAGTACAAATAGAAAGTTAGGTGCAAAAATTAATTTTAGAAGTTGTTCATTATTATTTGAAATATGTATGATTTGTTTTAGAAAGTGAAAAAGGGAAAATATACCCCTCAGGCCTCAACTTTGTAATTTAAAGCGGATAAACCACTCGTTAAAAAAAAAGTAGTGCATATATACCATTAAATCTTGGTGGTTGACTGTGTTGGGTTCGAAATCGAGAGCGTCATGCGGAAGCTATTAGTTGCAAACTATTGTGGTGACAATTCAGAAGACACATAAAATAATACTAATTAAAAACTTAATATTATTTTATTATTTGGCCAATCGGCCTACACATGAAAACCTAATATTGAAAAAAAACATAAACCTATTGGGAGAAATCTCCCTCAAAATAAAACTCTTGTAAGGACTACAGTGTAGATGTTATTGTGTTATTGCATAAGAAGAGGGGTCTTCTATTTATAGATGTCCAAAACCTTTCCTCCAAGAAAGAGGTTAGCCAAATATGGAAAAGAATTATAATTTTTGTTTCAGGAAAAGTAAAAGTAATTATGGTAACTTTTATTTTCCTTCGAAGAAAAAATAAAACTTAAATATAGTAGAAAAATCAGGGCAAAAACCCTAACAGACTGACCTTCTTTTAGATTTGGGGGAACTGCTATTTTCAGGATCCTTCCAAGTTGTTACCTTTTTTATAAAAGACCAAATGGAGGGTTGCAGTGGGTTGCTCCTCAACTCTGGAACCTGTTTCCAGATAAATTCTGTAACACCCCGCATTTCGGACTACAAGATAGACCATGATTCCGATGTGTTGATAAATTTCGAAGCCATAAATCCTATGCCAATACGGCATGTTAATTATTTGTGTAGTATGTGAATCCATTCAAGCTTGAATTTAGACCATAGGGGTCATCTAACTCAAGGACGAGTTGAAAACTACTTCGACCGATTAAGCTTAAGTGGACATTATAATTTGTGTCAACTTCTATCGACCATGACTCTTTGTATATGTCTAATTAGATAGTCTACTATGTGTAAAATGACAGGTTTCCGAGTTAGCTTTCCAACGATATCAATTTTGCTAAAATCCGACACCCGAGCAAGAAATTGTGGCCTTTCAAAGTGATATGCGTCGCCTAACCAATCGCCCATGGCCACTGGAAAGCATAGGCGATAGCCTAGGCAGCGACTATGTAAACATAGGCGATAGCCTAGGCGGAGCCTATGTAAACATAGGTGATGGAATGGGCGGCGCCTATGTAAAGATTTCGAGTGACCTAAACACTCCATTTTTGGGGCAAAATGGTCCTTTTCCACCCTTACTTAGCCCTAAAATACGAAATTCAGTTCCAAGGACCCCAAAATACACCTTCATTCATCAAAAGTGCTCAAGGATTCTCCTTAGGGTTTCAAAATAAAAACCCAAGAAACTCAAGATTCAACCGGGATTTTTAGAAACTAATCGCATATTTGGAATCCCCAGAACGTAGGGTTCAAGAAACACCTATAATTTTCGCATATAGAGGTACGTGGGGTTATCTCAAAAATCTCATGGGCTTTAAAAATTCATGTTTTCAAAATGGCGGTTTTGAAATTACGAATATGATATGTTTTAAACGTTTTATGATATTGATTTGGTCTTTAGGCCTATTGCAAGGTGATTTGATATATTATATATGGATATACATGTGTTTCATAATGATGATAAATTGAGATCATGATTTACACGGAACCCCTCTCTTGATATGATATTGTTTTAAGTTTTCACGTGATATGAATCGTTTGAAATCATCTTGAAATGCATGTCATGAAATGTCTAAAAATGTCATGATTTGGATATGGTTTTTGACTTTCAAAGAGAGGGTTGTTTTGTTCATGTTGAAATATGTTGCATATGATGATTGAATGAAGAGAATGATATGATACTGATTGACTTGCAAGTCGGGTATGACGATACCCTACAGAGTATGACATTTGATTGATTTGAACAAAGTTTGAATGCATTGATTTTCATTAGAAAGGTGGATGCCCGAAGAAGGCGTTTGAGTGAAAGGGTTCATCGCTGGAAACCGTAGTTGTCGATGCGGGTCATATGATATTGTATCCTACATGGGAGGATAATAAAATAATTGGGACATCTCACATGGGGGGATTCCCTACGGTGTACTCACATGGGAGGTATACCGGCTCCAAATCCTGGCGGCTACTTTGATTGGAGGCTTTGCCGCCGAGCACCAAAGGCGGATTTCACATAGCCGTGGAATTTCAATTGTAGGGTATTCCACCTAACTCAATCACATTACATTGGTATTGAAAACTATTATATTATGCCCATGTGCTTTCAAATAATTTGACATGAAACTGCTTTATAATGGCTCTCGCCTATATTGTGTAAAAATATTATGTTTTTGTTTTGATTTCTCTGCGTACCAGTACTTTTGTATTGACCCCCTCTCCTTCCAGGTTCGGAGGCACAGTCTAGGGGTCCAGAAAACTAGTAGATTTCCTTCTGACAGATTGCAGAATCAAGTGGTGAGCCTTCTATATTTCGGAAGAACTGATGTCTGCAGTTTAATTTATCATTATTAGTTTTGGGTTTACTGGGGGCCTTGTCCCAGTTTTCAGATAGACGATTGTTTTAGTCATGTAGTAGAGATTTCGCAGACGTTATAGAGATGTTGTGTTGAGATTTGGGACATTATTCCCCATCATTTCTTTCGTATGATTCTTGACCATGTTTCCGTTATATTGTGTATCTTCCGCATTTCTCTTATCATATGAATTGTGTGCATGATTACCAGACAGATAGGGGCATTTCGGGCCTCATGATTCGGAATACTCATCACGGACAGGGCCCCGGTTCGGGTCGTGACAAATTCATACAACAAGAACTAGGAGAGATATAAGCTAAGAAGTGCAGGAATAAAGTAAACAACGGAAACAAGGATTGTACATGGAAACTCCTTACTCAAGAGAGAAAAACCATGACCTGCCTCCAAGATTCCTAAGCTCTACTATATCTAAGCAACTTCTTGAATACAGACTCCAAGGATTAACCTCCTAATCCTTTGTCACTTAGCAATAACTCTACTACAAGAAGACCCAAGCAGTTACTCTACTGCTTTAAGCTATAACTAACTTTAATTGGACACATCAAGCTAACTCTAGCTTACACAATCTCCTAACTCTAGATGATTACAAAGACATGAGGTTTACACCACAACACCTACCAACAATCATAAGCAAATATAGACAAATGTTTAAGATCACAATACAAAGACTCAACTACAACAAGAAGATAAAAATACAACTCGATGAACAATCAATTTCATGTTGTAAAGTGGAGTCTTTAATTCACAGCTTCAGAGAGATATTTAGTTGTAAGAATATGGAAGCGTTAGTTTTCTTGTTGGGAAAGATGAGAAATATATAGTATGACATAAGAAAAAACTAGGAGCGATCCCATTGGCTGAGACAAAAAGACGACAACAACTTTTTCACCAACTTTTGTACTTTGCGCCAGCTGTGGCTGTTGACTGTGATAGTGACAGGTTAGCCCAAACTATTCCCTAAGCGTTAGCACTTTTTCATCACATAATCTCCAGAAAACATGTCCCAACATACAATTTGTCAATCATCAAAATTAAAGACATAACAAAAATAAAGAAAAGAGAAAGACACAAGATTTAACATGGTTCGGATCCGAATAATCCTACGTCTGCCTTAGAACAACTGTCTTTATATTATTATCAAAGAAAGGGAAGAAATCTCAAGTACATCTAAGAGAATTGTTCTCTCAACTCTCTACTCTTACAATATATTTAACTATGAATTTTTGTGATGGTTTTACAATGAAGAATGCCCATCGTTTTATTTATTACAAAAAACTTGGGTACCGAGTAACGAAATTTGGCCTCAAAGCACAAAATTAAGAAAAGGAAAATAAATACAAAATTTGTCCTCTACAAATTTTTGCTTTCTCTCCAAATTTACTTCCTAACCAAGTAATTTGACATATGAAATTTCTTCCACAATGGTTTGACCCCACAAAGAAACCAAACCAACTCTTTCACTTTCAAAGGTATCATTAGTTTGAAGCAACGCCTCTTTCAACATTTCCGGACTAAAGACCTCGGCACGCTGAAGTATTTTTTTAGGTATTGAAGTTGCTCAGTCCAGATCAGCAATGCAAGTATGCCTTAGACATTCTCGAGGAGACAGAAATGATGGGATGTAAGCCTATTGACACTCCCATGGATCCGAATACTAAAATCCTTCATCTTGAGGGACTAATGGAGATTTTCTTGGCACAATGTATTAGTTAAACATTGGCAAGGGGTCAGAATTGACAAACAAATCGGACTGGTAGATAAACTTGGAGGCACTAACAAGGACATAAGGATCACTGTGATCTATAAAACTTTCTTGAAGAACTACTTCCACCCATGCTAGCCCTCTAGTGTAACAATAGCAAACATCTCCAATGCCGCTTCCAATAAGTTTTCTTTTTTCTTCCCATAATGCCTTTAGATTACAACTGTATTATACTTATTCATATCAACTTGTCATATTGGGGTTACTGTCATATGAAAATTTTCTTATGTTTCTATGCTATCTTGAGAACAGAGACATAGAAAACCAAGTGCTTGTGCTAAATTTTGAATGTACAACTTAAGAACGCTAAATTTTAAACACCGAAGCAATACCAGTTTATTACAAAGAAAAGAAGAAATAACTCGGTGTACAATCAAGAAATCCAAATATCGGAACCTGGAAGAAGGGATAGTACAAACAAGGAACAGTTATTAACAGAAAAAACTTAAGACATATGACTGGAAAATACATCAGAGTAAACTTTAGCTTGAAACTTTATGTCCTAGTGCAGGAAGGTCCTTCCTATGCTCTCTTAATCCCCTGAATGAAGCAACAAAAAGTGAAGCTCAATACCTAGTAGAGAACAAAAATCAAATATAATACCACCGACAACTGAGAAATCTAAAAGTTAATTGGCATATCACCTGAAACTGTCTCTAGGACTCCTTTTACTACTTTGATTTGTGAGGTTTGAATAGAGCGAGGCAACTTCTGGTGTTCGATTCGGCAATTGATCATCTCATGTTCCTTCAGGTGTTCCCACATACTCTGTGGATCCCCCCACGTTCCTAATTTTTGTAAGTTTCTCAAATATAACTTTCGAACTCTTAGAATTTCTGGATTGACAAGTGCTGCCTGACTTGAACACAGCTCTACCTGCTGAGGACAAAAGGTAATTGAAATCTCTTCCAACTGCTTGGGTACAGAAAAAGCTGATGGAGGACAGTCACCAGTTCGTGACAAGGGATCCACAAAAGGCTCACCTCTTCTATCTTCCATATAGCGCACGTCAGTTGCAAAGGGCTCGATATGTGCCTAACTCACATAATCTTAAGCCGTTATCAGTGTTCCTGCGGAACTATGTGAACATGCTAGCTGCAAAGTATCCTTTCTGGAACGGAACATGTGGCTTAGATCACTTTCTTGTTGCTTGCCATGATTGGGTATGCATGCATATCATTCTTCTGCGGACCTAAACTTTTAAAGTTGCATTTTACGCATGGGGAGTTGGACTTACTTTTATACAAGAAAAGAGTAGACTGATCTAGTTGTAAGAGCTCAACATGTGTGGATTAGATGCATGCCAAGGTTAGAGGAGAGGATCTATTATCCATCGAGTTTCGAACCGTGCATATGAAAGAAAAGTTCTTTTCCTGCATAAGAAGCTGCTTTCTCCATCCCAATTTATTTGACACTCTTTCCTTTTGGTGTGTTCCAAAAAGAATATCGCCTTTCTATATTTACAAACAATTTAACGGTAAAATTCTCATTTTACCTTTAGTGAGATGATTTGTAGCCCATCCAAATATTTTTATGATTTTTTTACACAGAAGTTTTAGAAGTCGCTTTTTTTTTTCTTAAACTTCGTGTCAGTCAAATAAAGGCAAATAAAAAGGAACGGAGGGAGTATATAGTACAAATAAGAAAACCCTTTTTGCAATTATTATGTGTTGAACTCTTTTCTGGTCATTGATTTGGAACGTGATGCGTTTTCGATTGAGAGTATTTTAACAAATTCTTACAGGGACCTTACACTCTAAAGGACCAAGAGGAGCTAAGTAGAAACACTATAAAAGTTCTCTGCAATGCAGATATATCTGAAGGAATATTTGTTTCTGGGAAGGACGTATCCCTTCCTGAGACCACTATAAGTAATCCCAGGAGGCCTCGTAGAAACCTCGGTGGAAAAAGTGTGTCATAACGCCTGATTCTTGCCTTTTTTGCTGGAAATATGCACGGTCCAGTACGTCCCAAACTCCTTAAGTTTTGGAGAAACAAAGATGAATCCATAAGAATTTATGGGCCTTTACCCCATAGAGTCTCAAAAGTCATGTCTTATTCCGAACACATGAAATCTAACAAGTACTGCCGTTGTCCGATGGGTTATGAAGTGAACAGCCCGAGGATTGTTGAGGCAATATATTATGAGTGTGTTCCAGTTATCATCGCTGATAAATTTAGCCTTTCCATTTAGTGAAGTTCTTAACTGGACTGCCTTTTCTGCGGTTCTTTCTGAGAAAGATATTCCTAAGCTAAAGGACATTTTATCAAGTATACCTCTGAGACGTTACCAGGCCATGCAAAATAACGTCAAGATGGTTCAGAAGCATTTTCTTTGGAACTCAACACCGACTAGATATGATCTGTTCCATATGATTTTGCATTCAATTTGGTTTAGCAGGCTCAATCAGCTTCAAGTATCACAGATATCATAATTCCTCGAGTTCTAGTTTTTCCAACTTGATGGTCTGTTGGATTTGGATTTATGACGTTTAGAGGCTAGAGCTTGTCAATTCGGATGTCGATATACACAAACCTTTTCAAGAGCTGCAGCTCGTTCAGTTCTCTTAGTGGGCGTTTGGGGAGATTCCAAATATTTTTCACTTTATTTGGAATCTATGAATTTGGAGTTAAAGATGGAATTGGTTTGGTTATACATTTTGCAACGGAGAAAGGAGAACACTTTATTTGGAATTTATGAAGATCGAGTTGAAAAACAGGTTTGGAGCAGGAGCACTTCTCCAAATTTGGAATCAAATCGAATATGATGATGAAGTGGTCGCGTATCTCTATGATGTCTATGCAAGCAACAGAGCTACTTTGAGAAAGAAAGAAGGATGAGGGGGAGAACACGGAGAAGAAAGAAACGGAGAAAAAAAATAAGTACAGAAAGAAGAAAGTGAAGTGAATGAGTTTGTCAGGTATGTTATGTCTTCATCGATGAGTTGTGATAGTTTGGAGTAGATGATTGTGAATGAGTTTACTGAGCTTTGACAGTTGATACTGAAGTACACGCTAACTTTCTGCGTGTGCCCAGAGGCGAAAAAATAGAGCCAGAGAAATGAATACGATCTTTATCTTCTTTCTTTGTTTATGCACACATAATTCGAGTCAAAAACAGTGAGTTCAGTCGAGCTCATAAAACTCGTAGTTCAGATGATAAAATTATCTGTTAAGAATTCATTTTTGTGTATGCATATAAGCTCAAAAACAGTTAATATGAATCTGGCATCTGGGTTGATGCATATAAGATCAATAGATCATGAGATGACCCCTTTAAACACCTTTAAAAATTATGTGACATGCCAGCGTCGTCGAGTGTCCATGAGACACAGTGCGGACGAGTTGAAGTGTCTAGATGTGCAGTCTCACAATTAGAGTGTTTACTTGTTAGTTGACGTTAAAGTTTGAGTCCCTATCTTTTTAATGTATATATATAACAGATGTTAAATCCCTTTTGGTTTCTTCACATATATATATTCGAAATTTTGATCAACATAAGCCATTTTCTAAATCAATTCACCAAATGTAATATGTTTTCTGAAAACTTTACAAAACTAGTATAAACGTTGTTGGCAATAACGTATTAGGTTTTAAAACAATTAACGGACCTCTTGATAGGTGGTTTGTTTGTGCTATCATGAGAACAAAGACAGAGAAAACCAAGTTCATGTAATAAATGTAAAAAATTAGTTCAACTTACTGTCTTATTTAATTTACTGCATTTACCAGGTCAAAGTAATAACTAGGTGAGGTTTGTTCACCTTATAAAGTGGCTCGGAAGTTAGTATTTTTAGGAGTAAGTTAGGTGGAATAAAACGTTAAAGTTAGGAGTTATATTTGTAGCAGGAGTATCTATATATAGGGCAAAGTTGTTCTGTTTTCCCTTGTAATTTCAGTCACCATATTTTCTATTCAAGAAAAAGCTTTCGGCTGTTTTATTTTCCTTCACTGTTCTTGTTCTATAACTTCTCCTGCTCAATACTTTTGTTATATGGTATCAGATCCAGGTTCAAGGGAGGAATTCTTTTTCTTTTCTATCTTCTTGTCTATTAGTTTACTCTGTTGGAGAAGTTTGAAAAGTGTGAAGAGAAAGCTTTTGTCGTTTGTAGCAATGGAGGCATCAAACGGGGGAAATACTCAATATGGAATAGAAAAACTTGTAGGCAATAACTACAAGTATTGGAGAATGTGTATGGAAGCGTACCTTCAAGGTCACTGTGGGATTTAATTGTAGGAACTGATTCAATAATCCCAGCCAATACTCCTAGAATGCCGAATCACGAAGGAAATGGAAGATCAAATGCGGAAAAGCACTCTTTGCTTTGAGGACTTCTATCAGCAAGGAGTTTATTGATCATGTTCGTGATGTTGTTTCTCCAAAAGAAGTTTGGGACACGCTCGAAAGGCTGTTTACCAAGAAAAATACAGCAAGGCTGCAACTATTGGAGAATGAGTTGGCAATGTTACAACAAGGAGGTATTTCTGTCTCAGATTACTTTTTGCGAGTTAAAAGTATCTGTGCTGAAATTTCGGAGATTGATCCGGAGGAGAAGATTAGTGAGTCGCGCCTACGACGCTATCTTATTCGTGGATTGAAAAAGGAGTACGGTCCTTTTGTCACTTCCATTCAAGGATGGCCGCAACAACCATCTGTTGAGGAATTGGAGAACATGCTTTCTAATCAAGAAGCTTTAGCTAAACAAATGGCTAAGAATCTTGAAACTGACGGTGTTCTATTTTGTAAAGAGAAGTCGAACAAGAAGAATACATCAACTTGGAACAAAAATAAAGAAGAAGAAACAACCACGGAAAAAGGTGGAAATTCACATAATAACAGGAAGTGATACAGATGTGGGAAAATTGGGCACATCAAGAAAAACTGTCGAGTAAAGCTTTCTAAAGCCAATGTTGCGTGCACCAATGACGGAGATGAGCAAACAAAATGGGAACAATGTTTTAGCATCGAAGCTGTTAAACAAAAGTCAGCACAAGATTTTGTCAATTATGCTAACAATAATACGAGGGAAGAGTGGATTGTTGATTCAGGGTGCTCTCATCATGTCACTGGAGATGATTCTTTATTCTCCGAGATGCGAGAACATCATGGAGATCGAGTCATTATCACAACAGATAACTCAATATATCCAGTAGCAAAAGAAGGAGTTGTGACGATTGAGGTTGTTGATGATAAATCCAAAAGTATCAAGTTGCAGGATGTTTATCATGTTCCAGGTTTGAAGAAAAATCTAGTCTTTGTTCCACAAATTACTGATTCTGGAAAATATGTGTTGTTTGGTCCTACTGATGTGAAAGTTCTTGAGAATGTAAAAGAAGTATCTTCTGATATTATTTTTACTGGCGAGAGGAAAGGTTTTTTGTTTGTTATGTCAACAGGTGAAGCTTATGTAAAGAAAACAAGCCAAACTGATAGTGCCACAATTTGGCACGCTCGGTTGGGTCATGTAGGCTACCAAATGTTGCAGCAGATTTCTTATAGAAAGTTGGTAGATGGCATGCCAACCTTGAAGAATGTACGTGAAGATGTGATTTGTCAAGGCTTCCAATATGGAAAATCTCATCTTCTTCCTTTCAAAAGGTCATCAAATAGGAGAAACGTGTTGTTTGAATTGGTTCATACAGATTTGATGGGACCAACAAGAACACCAAGTTATAGCGGGCATCTCTATGTTATGGTGTTGGTGGATGATCACTCTAGGTTCACTTGGGTGAAATTTTTGAAAGAGAAGAGCGAAGCATTATCCAGGTTTGTGGAGTTCAAAAATGTTGTTGCAAATGAGTTCGGGAAGAAGATAAAATGTCTTCGTAGTGATAATGGTGGAGAATATATGTCAGATGACTTCTTCCAGTACTGTCATGAAAACGGAATTCTTCGTCAAATGACTTGTCCAGATAATCCTCACCAGAATGGAGTTGTGGAAAGAAAGCTTGCTTATCTTACTTCAGTTTGTCTTTCATGGCTGCATGACGAGAATCTTCCTCGAGAGCTTTGGGCATAAGCTATTCAATGTGGATGCCATGTGACAAATAGGCTGCCTCCATGGCCAGGTACACAGAAATCGCCTTTTGAACTTTTATATAGTCAGAAGCCAAATGTGAACTATTTTGGGGGTTTTGGTTCTACTTGTTATGTTCGTGTTCCCAGAACTAATAGAACCAAACTTGATCCGACAGCAAGAAAATGTGTATTTGTTGGCTATGACTCTTATAGGAAGGGCTGGAGATGCATGGATCCAAAGACAAACAGGTTTACCATTTCTAGAGACATGGTATTTGATGAAACGTCATCTTTGTTTTCTTCTCAAAAGCTTGTTGTTCTGGGTGGTGATCAAGATAATTTGGAGTTATTATTTCCTAAAGTAAATGTCTTAACACCTTGTAGTGAAGAGGGAGAAAGTGTATCTCCAAATCAGAATATTTCAGAAGATGCATCTCCAAGTCAGAACATTACAAGGGAAGGAAATGGTGAACAACAAGCAGCAAGAAGGTCAACAAGGGAGAAAAGGCAGCCGGACTACCTCAAAGATTATGAGGTCAAACTTAAAAGTTATTCTGTGACCTCGTGTTTCTTTACAGGAGCACTAACTACGGAAGAACCATTAAGTTATGAAGAAGCAAAGGGCTGTCCACATTGGGAAAGAGCGATGCAAGAAGAGATTGACGCCTTAGACAAGAATGAAACTTGGGAATTGGTGCCCAAACCAGAAAAATGCAATCCAGTCACTTGCAAATGGGTATTTCGCTTGAAGAAAAAATCTGATGGTAGCATTGATAGGTTTAAAGCGCGTCTAGTTGCTCGTGGGTTTTCTCAAAACTATGGAATATATTATGAGGAGACGTTTTGTCATGACCCGAACCGGGGCCTAGCCGTGATGAGTATTCCGAACCATAAAGGCCCGAAACATCCCTATCTATCTGGTAATCAAGCACATAATTCATATGATAATAAGATATGCGGAAGATACACAATATTATGGAAACATGGTCATAAATCAAATGAAATCAAAAAAGGGGAAATAATGTCCCACAACATCTATCGACATCTGAACAACCGTCTGCGAAATCTCTACTACATGACTGAAATAAATTACTGTCTGAAAACTGGGACGAGGCCCCCAGTAGACCCAAAACTACTAAATGATAAATGAACTGACGTATCAGGCCTTCCGAAATATAGAAGGCTCACCACTTGATTCTGCAAATCTTTCGGAAGAGATCTACTGGTTATCTGGACCCCTAGATTGTGCCTCCGAACCTGGGAGGGAAGGGGGTCAATACAAAAGTACTGGTACACAGAGAAATCAAAACAAAAATATAATATTTTTACAAAATATAGGTGAGATCCATTATAAAGCAGTTTCATATCAAATCATTTGAAAACACATGGGCATGATGTAATAATTTTCCAACAACAATGCAATGCAGCTGAGCTAGGTGGAATACCCTACATATCACATTTACACCAACTGTCAAACCTCGGTTGCCACCGAGATTAGAGTATAAGTGAGGGGAAGACACACAAGATCACACAGCAGGGTGTCTCGACCCAATAAAGTATGGTAGTGCACAAGATAACAAAGCAGGGCTCCTAACCATAGTCCCAATTTGGTAATGACATAAAGTCAGGTACGCAAGATCACAAAGCATGGTACCAAGTTCCCATGTCTTCAAACACGGTTTTCAGCGATGAGCCCTTACACTCAAATGCCTTCTTCGGGCATCCACCTATCTCATGAAAAAATCAATGCATTCAACTCCATTTAATTCAATCACATATCTTATTCTGTAGAGTATCGTCATACCCGACTTGAAAACCATCAATATCACATCATTCTTTCATGCAACCATTATATTCATCATATTTCAACATAACAACCCTCTCATTGCAAGTCAAAAATCATAACCATTTTCAAAATGTTTCATGTCACGCTTGTCAAGATGATTTCAAACATTTCACATCATATGAGAATTTAAAACAAGATCATATAAAGAGAGGGATTTCATATAATTCATGCTCTCAAGTTAACATCTTTTCGGAATGCATGCATATACATTATCGTATATCAAACCACTTCGGGAATAGGCCTAAAGACCAAATCAATCTTCTAAAATATTTAAAACGTGATTTTTTCATAATTTCAAAACCCCCATTGTTAAAACATGAATTTTAAAGCCCATGAGATTTTTAGGATAACCCCACGTACCTCTATATGCGAAAATATTAGGTGCTTCTTGAAGCCTACGTTGCGGGGATTTCAAATCTTCAATTTGTTTTGAAAACCCACGGTTGAATCTTGAGTTGCTTGGGTTTTTATTTTGAAACCCTAAGGGTGTTCTTGAGAGAAAATTTGAGAAAAGAATTATATTTTGATGAATTGGGGGATAAATCTGGTGTTATAGACGAAATTTGGGTGAGGGGAAATGACTAAAATGCCCCTAAGAAAACAAACAAAGTCAAAACTGTCCCTCAGTTGACAAGCTGACAGACTGAAGTAAAACGGGTAGAACTCCTTACTCAGATGTTGGATTTGGATGAAACCAGTTGCATTGGAAATAAGACTCAAAGAGATTTTATTTTATAGGTAGCATCTCATCTAGTTCATTATATTCAGAGAGATATGATCGTTTGAAGTTGACCCTGAAATGCTGAAAACTGGGCAATAGGCTATGCGTTTTGCTACTATTTTGAAATCCAAACGCAGCCTTATGCATTCCAAAAAGTTCCAAAACTTATCCGAGATGTACTATGAGCTTTCCCAATTGTAACGCAACTTGAAAATCTAAAAACGGATGTCAGGAATGTTGAAAAGTTGTATCCCAAAGATTGCCAGCTAAAATGACTCTAAGTCCTCAATACACTTAGAAAATTTTTCAAATTTTTAAGTCTAAGAGCACTCTATTAAAGTCTAATCCATGCAAAACTTTTACGGGGTGTTACATTATCTCCCCCTTGGGATCATTCGTCCTCGAATGATGGGTAGGAACTTTCTTAAGCCTTAAAGGTATGGAATAATGCGGGCATGATGCGTCCTCCATTAAGGATACACTAATTTGAAACATGACCATATGACTGGAACTACTGATGTTCTGAATTACTTATACCGGACATGCATATCTGTTGCATGGAATACGCGACTGAGTCGTTCTCATGAACGCAGGACTGAATACCTGATAAGATGAACTTTTTCTATTGTACATGCATTTCTAATGCATGCATATATGAATGAACTGACGTATGAACGTATGACCTAATACACAATAATAATTGATGTGAAACTTATAATAAGAATCTACGTATGCGACTGAATGGGGTATCTCCCCCTTGGGACCCTATGTCCCTCAATGAATGCTCAATTCACTAAGATGCTCAGAAAACTGAGGTGATGCACAGGGCAAGTACAAATTGAATCATAACTAAACCTCTGGAATCTGAATCTAATGCATGAACTGGGCTATACTCGCAACTCCTGGTATACTCTATCTTGGAATAGTAGCACATCTGAGATTTTGGGGAGCATGATTAAATGAAGAGACGAGAAAACAAGTCATGTGAATCTGACTGTTAAACTGACTATGCAGACTGAATTATGCAGGACCTTCATACTTAACTAGAGTATCTCTTCAACACTCTCTCTAAAGAAGTTTTGGCAGTAATAGGGAGCCACGAATCTTGGGTATGGATTACACAAGACATCCAACTGAGGAAATCACAACATTGACACTACTCTGCAGTCTGGAATATAGACATATAAATCATAAATTAAGATGGAAGGCCTTTGGCAACACAACTTCTTACTTTCAAGCTTAGCATACTCGAATACTCCCTTAAGTGTGCTATTTCCCGTAGATACCACATTCATTCGATTCAACTTATTTGTTCTCGTATTTTCATTTATAAACCTTTCTACTAATGTCTATAGTAACTTAAATCCTCTTCACCGTGATCAGGCCTAACTCCAACACACAAAATACTACATGCCACCCCACGATACAAGTTTAAACCATAAGATTCAACCTTCTATATCTCTTAAAAGATCACACCCTAAGCATATCATGCCTTACCACTTCAATGACTAACTCTGAACTATTACTATGAAGTCGCTAGCGCATATAGCATTCCTTTACAAAAATCCCAACGTGTCATTCAAGCCTATCTTTATAACCACATATGAACTTCAAGGCAACACCCATAAGACATACTACATATATTCTACTAACCATCTATTGATATAGCTCCCACACGCTACCCCAAGAACATAAACACACACACCTTTCAGCTAACCATCATATGCATCAAAGACTTGCCCCCAACCTTACTTCACACTTAAGGCCTTATCTAAAAAGAAGCATACTAGGATCTTCCATCAATAAGAAACATTTACTCATCACCACTATCATCACATAAAGAGGAGTCACTACAGATTAGAACATAAGATCTAGAAGAATGGAAGGATATTATATGAAACTTGACACTTAACTGAGGCCTGAGGAATGGCAAAACAACATCCGGGATTTATCAAAGAAAAATCTGAATTGGGACATACATGGCTATGAACTATATTTTGCCCATCATAAAGAATATAGCATGGATATATGGGAACTGAGCACTCTATAAAGCGTGAATACATGAGTCATGAGAAGCATGACCTCAATTTAGAGTTCATAACATATGGAATGTGATCCCGACTGCTGAATTAACTGAAGTTCCTCATTTAGGAATCTAGAGGAGCACGTGATTCTCTATTATATACATGAACATGAACTATGATTATCGAAATGACATGTAAGGCATGAACATGTATTGGGATCACTGAAAAATACTGAGATAGGAATGGGTTGAGTCTCACTCTCCCTTTCTGATGTTCTATATTATCATGACATCACTACTAGAATCTGAGAGTTTGACATGGTTACTTGCTCTATCATCTCCCCCTTGGCTTTAAGCCATCGTCTTAAGCTTAGGAGATCCCTTACTAGACTTTAAGCTTAACTGTACTCACTGCACTCTAGGGTCTGAAATATGACAATACGCAAAATTTATAGAACTTAACCCGAAAGACCACACATGAAAGTGGAAAGCCCACTGCTAATACTACCTTTTGAGATACACTCTATATTTCGATAGCCCCAATAGTCATAGTATAAGGCTTGCATACTTATTTCTATCGGTTCAACCTTCAAAATTCAAACTTATATTCTAACACTTAACATGGATATCACCAAGCCTTTGATGAACCAAACCACTTTCGACATAGCGTACCAATATCGCGACTCCAAACTTATGTCTCATCACTATGAGAATCAAGATCATAATAAAGGCCCAACACTACCAATCAAAACTCTTTAACTTGGCTATCTAGAGAACCATATATGTCACGACCCAAACCGGGGCCCTGGCCGTGACGAGCATTCCCGAACCAAAGGCCCGGAACGCCCTCTGTCTATCTGGTAATCATGCACATAATTCATATGATCAAAGTAATACGGAATAGACATAATAATACGGAAACATTGTCAATAATTTAAAACAGTTAAAGGCCTGAAAACATGCCCAATAATATTTAATAAACATTTGTAACAATCTGCAAAATCTCTACTGACATACTATCTGAATAAATGGGACAAGGCCCCCAGCAGACCAAAAACCATACTGAAATAAATACCTAAATGACTAGTCCTTCCGAAGAAAAGAAGGCTCACCAACTGAACTCTGAGACAACCCTTTCTATAGACTCTACTGAGGATTTCGACCCCTAGACTGCGCCTCAGTACCTGGGAGGAAGGGGGGGTCAGCACAATTGTACTAGCATGCGAAGCAATCCAAAATAGAGTAATTGAACATATATATATATATATATAATGTGTGAGAGAAAATGTTCAATAAACATTATGCATAAAACAGTTTCTGAAAAACACATGGGCACCTTCTGAAAACATGTAACCTGTCTGTAAATTTCAAACTCTGATCTGTGTATTACATCTGAGTTAGGTGGTATCCCTTACAAGTCTGATATTCCACGGGCAATATGAAATCTGCCATTGACTCGGCGGGGAAGCCTCCAACCCGAGTATGCCGCAAGGGTTGGAGTTCTTGAATCTGATATGCCACACGACACTTAAGTGAGCGTATAATAATATACCCGGGTCGGCAAACCACGGTTTTAGGCAATGAGTTGCTTGAAATCAAGACCTCTTCAGGGAACCACCTAACATCTATGTATGCCCATTTTTAACCTTTTCTGTACATGCACCATTCTGAATGTCTAAAATCATAAGAGTCTGAAATGTCTATTAGTCTGAGTCTGATATGGCATTGGTCTGAATTGGTATCGTTATACCAAGACTTGCAAGTCATGATTTCTGAGCTATAATACATTAAGCTAAATCTTTCATTTAATTCATAATTTAGACCACCAAAAACATGCAACTGATATAGAATATTTCGTGTTTCGAAACTCAAGTCAAAATCATGCAAAAACTTCTTCAACATATGGTGGTCTAGTGCCTTTAGCAAATCCATGCATTCTTTCATTACATGCATTATGAACATTAAACATTCATGCTAGATTCCCTCTTTAGTGATTTAAAACCACCTTTAAATCATAACAAGAGTTCAATCATTTCATATAGTGCCTTTTCAAGGATGCATTGCAAAATAATTCATATGCTATGAGAAATATGAAAGATTCATAATAAAAGGAAATTCACCGAAAATCATGCTATCAACAAGAATCCATTCTTAAATACATGGTTTCATACATTCATATTCTCAAATCACTTTGGGAAAGGTCAAAAGACCAAAACAATGATGTTAAAATATTTAATACATGAATATATACATAGATTCAAAAACCCCATTCTAAAACATGATTTTTCTATGCCCATGAGAATTTAGGAAAACCTCGTGTACCTCTATTTTAGAAAATAATGGATGCTTCTTGAAGCCTGTGGATTGGGGATTCCGAATCTCTAATCAATTTTGAAAACCCACAGTTAAATCTTGATTTATTTGGGTTTTTAGTTTGAAACACTTGGGAGTGTTCTTGAGAATTTTTAGATGAATGTGGATGTATTTTTGAGAATTGGGGACTGAATTTCGTGTTTATGGCTGAATAAGGGTGGGAAAATGATCATTTTTCCCCAAAAACGGAGTTTTTAAGTTACTTGAAACCATAAGATATGCGCCGCATATGATATCGCATATATTTACATAGGCACCACATATGATATTGCCTATATTTACATAGGCTCCACATATGATATCGCCTATATATACATAGGCTCCGCATATGATATCGCCTATATTTACATAGGCGCCGCATATGCTTTCCAGTTGACATGTGCGATTGGTTAGGCGGCGCATACTACTTTGAAAGGCCATAACTTCTTGCTCGTGTGTCAGATTTTAACAAAATTGGTATCGTTGGAAAGTTAACTCGAAGACCTATCATTTGACACATGGTAGGCTCTTTAATTTGACATATACAAAGTGTTATGGTCGATGAAAGCTGACACAAATTACAACGTCCACTAAAACTTAATCGATCGAAATAGTTTCAACTCGTCCTTGAGTTGAAGGACCTCTATGGTCTAAATTCATTCTCAAATGGATTCACATACTGCATAATTGATTAACATGCGAAATTGGCATAGGATTTAAGGCTCTGTGATTATCAACGTGTCAGAGTCATGGTTTTATATTCTAGCCCGAAATGCGGGGTGTTACATTATTTCCCCCTTGGGATCATTCGTCCCCGAATGATGGATAGAGTGTCGAAGTATTAAGGGTATGGGATAACGCGGACATGATATGTTCCCTAAGAAAGAATACACTGATCGGAAACATGACTATAAGATTGGAACTACTGATGTTTTAAATGCTTATGCCGGACATGCATATCCGAGGCATGGAATACACAACTGAAGCTACTCATAGGCTGAATTCTCATAATGAATCATGCATATCTGATGCATGGATCTGTGACCGAGTTGTTCTCATGAATGCAGGACTGAATACACTGATAAGCTGAACTTTTCTATTAAACATGCATTTCTAATGCATGCATATCTGACTGAACTAACGTATGAACGTATGGCTAAATACGCAATAATAACTGATTTGAAGCTTGTCATAAGAATCTATGCATGCAACTGAATGGGGTATCTCCCCCTTGGTACCCTATGTCCCTCTATGAATTCTCAATTCACTAAGATACTCGGAAAACTGAGGCGATGCACAGGGCACCTACGAATTGAATCATAACTGAACATCTGGAATTTGAATTTAATGCATGATGCATGAAATGGGCTATACTCGTAACTACTGGTATACTCTATCTTGGAATAGTAGCATGTCTGAGATTTCGAGTAGCATGAATAAGTGCAAAGACGAGAAAACAAGTTATGCGAATCTAACTGCTAAACTGACTTATTGGCCATATAGACTGAATTATTCTACACCCTCATACTTAACTGGAAATCTCTTCATCACAATTCTCTAAAGAAATTCTAGCAGTAATAGGGAGCCATGAATCTTGGGTATGGATTACACAAGACATCCAACTGAGGAATCACCACATTGACACTACTCTACAGTCTGGAACATAGGCATATAACTCCTGAATTAGGATAGAATTACTAGGCCTTTGGCATTACAACTTCTTACTTTCAAGCTTAGCACACTTCTCGAATATCACTTAACGACAAATCTTTCTACTAATTTCGGAAATAACTTAATCCCTTCGCTGTGATCAAGCCTAACTCTAAGTCACAAAAATACAACATGCCAGACCACGCTATTATTCTAAACCATATGATGCAATCTTCTATATCTCCTTTAAAGATCACATCCTAAGTATAACATGCCTTACCACTTCAATGACTACTCTGAACTCTTACTATGAAGTCGCTAGCGCATATAGCGTTCCTTTACAACAATCTCGACATGTCATTCAAGCCTATCTTTATAACCACATATGAACCTTCAAAGCAAACACTCATAAAGGCATACTTCACATATTCTCTAAATCACTATCAATATCACTCCCACGAGCTACCCCAAGAACATACACATACAAAATTCCACTAACCATCACATAAATAAAAAATTGGCCCCAAATCTTACTTCATACAGGCCTTATCTAAACAAGCATACTATGATCTTCCATTAACAAGGAGTAATTACTCACCACCACTATCATCACATAAGGAGGAGTCACAAAAAGGTTAGAACATAAGATCTGGAGGCATGGAATGATACTATATGAAGCTTGACACTCATCTGAGGCCTGATGAATAGCAAAACAACAACAGGGACTCACCAAAGCACTCTGAATTTAGGGTATTCATGGATATAAGTTGAATCTCACCAATCATTTGGCATAAAACATGAGTTATGGAAACGGAGCACATTATAAAACGTGAGTACATGACTCTCTATAATATGTATGAACGTGAACTGATCATGGAACTAAATCGTAAAGCATGAGTAGGTATTAGGATCACTGAGAAATACTGAGATAGGAATGGGTTGAGATTCACCCTTACTTTTGATGTTCTATATCATCATGACATCACTACAAGAATCTGAGAGTCTTACTTGGTTATTCATTTAGTCATCTCCCCCTTAGCTTCAAGCCATCATCTTAAGTTTTTGGGAGATACCTTACTAGACTTTAAACTTAACTGCACTCACTGCACTCTGGGTTCTGAAATATGACAATACACAAAATTAATAAAACTTAACCCAAAAGACCACATATGAGAGTGGAACGCCCACTGCTTATACTACCTCCTGAGGCACACTCTATCATTCTGTAACCCCAATAGTCATCATCTATTACTCGAACACTTACTTCGAATCTTCATGAGTATCCCCAAAGTTGAAGTACACACCCTCTAGTGCCTCTACTCTTATTTCTATTAGCACGACTTTCAAGGAATCGAGCTTAGATTATAACACCTAACATGGGTATCACCAAGTCTTCAATGAGCCACTCTATTTCTATCGTAGTCTACCAACATAGCAACTTCAAACTTATTTTCCTCTACCATGAGAATCAAGTTCATACCAAAAGGCTCAACGCTATCAATCAAAGGTCCTTAACTTGGCTATTTAGAACACCATATACCATCTAGCTAGTCTTTTTACACCTAGAAACTCAACGGTACCAGTAGCCACACACAACATGTAATAGCCTTAGAAAAATACTACAGCTTCATACCACCTTGGGCATACTTCTACATCACATATACAACGTCATACTTCATTATGAATCAAATAAACTTAGGCACTTTCATACACTGTTCCAGCCTATAGATCACTTCAATATAACTAGTATCATTAACCAAGAAATCATCACATCCACCTCCATGGCCATCAATTATTTCAAACTTAATGTCTAGTGCTAAACATGATTTACAACCAACCTTACACACAATCCTCACTTAGAAACTATGAAATAAACATCAAGAAACACTAGTACACTAGAAATTCATAGCCACAATAATCGATCATGACCTTACGGTTTTCCTTGTCAAAATCCATTAGCATGTACTATTTCAACACATCAAGCTTACAAATCTAATCCCACGAAACATGTATCATCAATCTCTTGCCACTATTCACCACCACACCATTTAAATTCATGACTATAGTCTAGCACCAATCGTTTACAACCAATGAAGAGTGCAACATAATATAAATATACTAATCCTTCAAATTGGGATATTCTACCCAAATACTTCAAAAATATACTACATGCTTTCTCACAAGTAGTATTATCTTACAACTAACAATGAGAAGAAGGTTAAGGGGTAAGGTCACATAATAGACATGATCAACCTTAAGATTATATTATAACCATACAATCTTATCTACTTATACAGCTTTTACACATCACACTTACTTACCCCAATGGGCATTTAGACTACCTCAAATACCCCATATGACAATGAGTCTATACTTACAACCTACTGGATAATCTAGCCATTTTCATTCATAGCCTATAAGGGGTTTCTATAACCACCTTAAATATCCACTCTGGGCTCTTTCTCTATTTTGAAAGGAAGAGAACAAATAACATTCTGAGTTAACAATTCCTCCATGGACTACCATACAATCCATAATTGGTACCACCACATTAGTCTACCACCACGAAAGGGTAAATTATTCTCAATCAACGGTTATTCAACTATAAATATTTAATCACAAAAGTCATCCTCACTCTGACCTCTAACCTTGTGACTTCATATCACAAACTTCTTGGTCTAATTTCACTACCAATAGGTCATGACACCAACACTCTAACTTATACTACTACTCGGATGGAAATACAGTTCCAACAAACACAAGAACAACAAGATGAACAACAAGTTGCTAGTGAATAAAAATAGGCCTCACACGGCTTCACTAGACTTTTATTTTTATGTGTTTGAAGAAGAATAAGATAAATGACAAGGCAACTATGCTAGTGAATCGAAATATGCCTCACACGACTTCACTAGACTTTTGTTTTCAACAACACAATGATATCAATATTACAAGAGATAGAAGCTTGATACACAATATTCAGTGACTCAGGAATACACATCTTACTCTTGTCTTAACTGAACGCCTCTTAAGAACGAGGACACAATTTTACACTAGGGAACTCCTCTCCCGTCCTTTGTGGGACTTCTAAAATTTCTGCTAGATAATCGGAGAATATCTGGAACACCAGAGTGAGGAAGAAATTAGGATAACTTTTCTTTTCGTATGGGTGACACCATAGCACGAATTAGAGTATGAAGGAGGAATATTCTAACTTTATAGCACGAACTAGAACATGAAGAAAGAGAGGCATTCCTAAAAGCGTATCCTCCTGCTTATAAGTATGGCGCTCTACACACTCATAAACAAGACTCTACCCGATGTGATTTCGCAGACAACCTGGGACCATGAACCGTGCTTTGATACCAAGTTTTTCACGACCCGAAACGGGGCCCTGGACATGACGAGCATGCCCAAACTCAAAGGCCCGGAACGCCCTCTGTCTATCTGGTAATCATGCACATAATTCATATGATCAAAGTAATATGGAATAGACACAATAATACGGAAACATGGTCAACAATTTAAAATAGTTAAAGGCCTGAAAATATGCCCAACAACATTTAATAAACATCTGCAATAGTCTGCGAAATCTCTACTGACATACTATCTGAATAACTGGGACAAGGCCCCCAGCAGACCAAAAACCATACTGAAATAAATACCTAAATGACTAGGACTTCCGAAGCAAAGAAGGCTCACCAACTAAACTCTGAGACAACCCTTTAGCTAGACTCTATTGAGGATCTGGACCCCTAGACTGCGCCTCAGTACCTGGGAGGAAGGGGGGTCAGCACAATTGTACTGGCACGCGAAGCAATCCAAAATAGAGTAATTGAACATATATATATATATATATATAATACGTGAGAGAAAATGTTCATCAAACATTATGCATTAAACATTTTCTGAAAAACACATGGGCACCTTCTAAAAATATGTAACCTGTCTGTAAATCTCAAACTCTGATCTGTGTATTACTTCTGAGTTAGGTGGTATCCCCTACAAGTCTGATATTCCACGGGCGATATGGAATCCGCCATTGACTCAGAGGGGAAGCCTCCAACCCGAGTATGCCACAAGGGTTGGAGTTCCTGAATCTGATACGCCACATGACACTTAAGTGAGCATATAATAATATACCCGGGTCGGCAAACCACAATGTTAGAAAATGAGTTGCTTGAACTCAATCCCTCTTCAGGGAACCACCTAACATCTCTGTATGCCCATTTTTAACCTTTTCTGTACATGCAACATTTTGAATGTCAAAATCATGAGAGTCTGAAATGTCTATTAGTCTGAGTCTGATATGGCATTGGTCTGAATTGGTATCGTCATACCAAGACTTGCAAGTCATGATTTCTGAGCCATAATACATTAAGCTAAATCTTTCATTTAAAGCATAATTTAGACCACCAAAAAATGCAACTGATATAAAAGATTTCGTGTTTCGAAACTCATGTCAAAATCATGCAAAAACTTCATCAACATATGGTGGTCTAGTGCCTTTAGCAAATCCATGCACTCTTTCATTACATGCATTATGAACATTAAGCATTCATGCTAGATTCCCTCTTTAGTGATTTAAAACCATCTTTAAATCATAACAAGAGTTCAATCATTTCATTTAGTGCTTTTTCAAGGATGCATTGCAAAACAATTCATATGCAATGAGAAATCTGAAAAATTCATAATAAGTGGGAATTCACCGAAAATCATGCTCTCAACAAGAATTCATTCTTAAATACATGGTTTCATACATTCATATTCTCAAATCACTTTGGGAAAGGTCAAAAGACGAAAACAATGATGTTAAAACATTTAATACATGAATATATACATAGGTTCAAAAACCCCATTCTAAAACATGATTTTTCTATGCCCATGAGAATTTAGGAAAACCCCACGTACCTCTATTTCAAAAAATAATGGGTGCTTCTTGAAGCCTGTGGATTGGGGATTCCGAATCTCTAATCAATTTTGAAAACCCATGGTTAAATCTTGATTTATTGGGGTTTTTAGTTTGAAACCCTTGGGAGTGTTCTTGAGAATTTTTAGATGAATGTGGATGTATTTTGGATAATTGGGGACTGGATTTCGATTTTATGGCTGAATAAGGGTGGGAAAAGGACCATTTTGCCCCAAAAACGGAGTGTTTAAGTCACTTGAAACCATAAGATATGCGTCGCATATGATATCGCATATATTTACATAGGCGCCGCATATGATATTGCCTATATTTACATAGACGCCGCATATGATATCGCCTATATTTACATAGGCTCCGCATATGCTTTCCAGTGGACATGTGCGATTGGTTAGGCGACGCATACTACTTTGAAAGGCCATAACTTCTTGCTCGGGTGTCGGATTTTAGTAAAATTGGTATCGTTGGAAAGTTAACTCGACGACCTATCATTTGACACATGGTAGGCTCTCTAATTCGACATATACAAAGAGTTTTGGTCAATGGAAGCTGACACAAATTACAACATCCACTAAAACTTAATCGATCGAAATAGTTTCAACTCGTCCTTGAGTTGAAGGACCTCTATGGTCTAAATTCATGCTCAAATGGATTCACATACTACATAATTGATTAACATGCGAAATTGGCATAGGATTTAAGGCTCTAACATTATCAACGCGTCAGTGTCATGGTTTTTTATTCTAGCCCAAAATGTGGGGTGTTACAATATACCATCTAACTAGTCTTTTTCCACCTAGCAACTCAACGGTACCACTAGCCATAAAAATCATGTAATAGCCTTAGAAAAATACTGCAACCTCATATCACCTTGGTATACATCTACATCATACATACATCATTCTTCATTGCGAATCAATTAAACTTAATCTCTTGAGTACACTGTTCAAGCCTATTAGATCACTTCTATAAAACTGGTATCATTACCCGAGCAATCATCTCATCCACATTCATGGACTTCAATGGTTCAAACTTGATGTCTAGTTCTAAACATAATTTTTACAACCCAACCTTACACATGATTCTCACTTGGAAACCATGAAATAGATATCAAGAAACACTAGTACACTAAAACTTTATAACAACAATAATCGATCTTGACCTTACGGTCTTCCTTATCATAACTCGTTAGCACGTACTATTTCAACACATCAAGCCTACTAAATTCAAAACATACATCATTAATCTCATGCCACTATTTTTACCACCACATTCTACACTTGAATTCAGGCCTATAGTTTAGTGCCAATAGTCTATCACCACCGAAGAATGCAAATACCTCAAAAAAATAATTTGCTACATACTTTTCTCCCAAGTAGTACTAGTTCACAACTATCAATGAAAATAAGGTCAAGGTGTAAAGTCACATAATAGACATGATCAACCTTAATCTTATATTATAACCCCATACAATCTTTTCTACTTATACGGATTTATCACCTCATACTTACTCACTCAATCATACATTTAGACTACCTTAAATTTCCACAACGACCATGAGTCTATAATTATAACTTACTGGCTAGTATAGCCGTTTTTCACACTTCAAGCAACCGACAAATCACCCTGACTAACAACTCTTTCTCTACCTTCTACTAAACTAACACACAAGGACGAATCACCTCCTTACCAACTCCATCCCATGCATTACCTACACATATATTAAACCAACACAAGAACAACAAGTTGGACAACAAGTTTATAGTGAATCGAAATAGGCCTCACACGGCTTCACTAGACTTTGATTTTTGTATTTTGAACAAGAAGAATGACAAGACAACTATGCTAGTGAATCGAAAGAGCCCCACACGGCTTCACTAGACTTAAATTATTTTTTTTCAAAACACCATGATAACATGATTACATATTACAAGATATAGAAAATTGACACATAATATTCAATGGTATAAGAATACACATCTTACTCTGTATAAATAAAAATCTGAGTAAAACACTTCCCCCATGGACTACCATGCCATCCACACGTGCTGCTAGCTACCACATTAGTTTATCACTATAAAGGGGTAAATCATCCTCAAACATCGGTTATTCAACATAAATATTTATTTACACAAAAATCACCCTCACTCTGACTTCTAACTTTGTGACTTTACATCACCAACTTCTTGGTCCAATATCACTACCAATAGGTCATGGAAACAAGACTTCAACTTGTGCTACTATTTGGGTGGAAATACAGTTCTAACATTCTGCTATACATTGTCCACATCTGTAACAAGATTTTGAGAGGGACTAGATGCACTTTATACCTTAATCTGGAAAGTACGATTCCATCAGGATCAATGTTTACATCATAATCAACACATATTGAAACACCAACAGACTCCCCTCGAGTATTTGCACAACTTTTAAAATCTTATATGACTCGATCGGAAAGGACTATATCATATAGATTCTAAACTTTTTGCACTTGAATCACCCCAATAATGGGACATGTCTGAGAACATCAGAGTAAGGAAAGAATTTTGGGATGACTGTTACTTTCGTATGGGCAACACCATAGCACGAATTTGAGTATGAAAGGGGAACATTCTGACTCCATTGTACGAACTAGAACATGAAGAAAGAGAGACATTCCTAAATACCTAGTAGCCTCCATCTTATAAGTGTGGCATGCTACACACCCATAAATATGACTCTACCCAACGCAATTTTGCAGACACCCTGGGACCATGAACCGTGCTTTGATACAAGGTTTGTCACGACCCAAACCGGGGCCCTGGCCGTGACGAGTATTCCGAACCATAAAGGCCCAAAACACCCCTATCTATCTGGTAATCATGCACATAATTCATCTGATAATAAGATATGCGGAAGATACACAATATTATGGAAACATGGTCATAAATCAAATGAAATCAACAAAGGGGAAATAATGTCCCACAAAATCTATCGACGTCTGAACAACCGTCTGCGAAATCTCTACTACATGACTGAAACAAATTACTGTCTGAAAACTGGGACAAGGCCCCCAGTAGACCCAAAACTACTAAATGATAAATGAACTGACAGACATCAGACCTTCCTAAATATAGAAGGCTCACCACTTGATTCTGTAAATCTGTCAAAAGTGATCTACTGGTTATCTGGACCCCTAGACTATGCTTCCGAACTTGGGAGGGAAGGGGGTTAATACAAAAGTACTGGTACACAGAGAAATCAAAACAAAAATATAATATTTTTACAAAATATAGGTGAGATCCATTATAAAGCAGTTTCATATCAAATCATTTGAAAACACATGGGCATGATGTAATAATTTTCCAACAACAATGCAATGCAGCTGAGCTAAGTGGAATACCCTACATATCACATTTACACCAACTGTCAAACCTCGGTTGCCGCCGAGATTAGAGTATAAGTGAGGGAAAGACACACAAGATCACACAACAGGGTGTCTCGACCCAATAAAGTATGGTAGTGCACAAGATCACAAAGCAGGGCTCCTAACCATAGTCCCAATTTGGGAATGACATAAAGTCAGGTACACAAGATCACAGAGCATGGTACCAAGTTCCCATGTCGGCAAACACAATTTCCAGCGATGAGCCCTTACACTCAAACACCTTTTTCAGGCATCCACCTATCTCATGAAAAAATCAATGCATTCAACTCCATTTAATTCAATCACATATCTTATTCTATAGGGTATCGTCATACCCGACTTGCAAGCCATCAATATCACATCATTCTTTCATGCAACCATTATATTCATCATATTTCAACATAAAAACCCTCTCATTGCAAGTCAAAAATTATAACCATTTTCAAAATGTTTCATGTCATGATTGCCAAGATGATTTCAAACATTTCACATCATATGAGAATTTAAAACAAGATCATATAAAGAGAGGGATTTCATATAATTCATGCTCTCAAGTTAACATCTTTTTGGAATGCATGCATATACATATATCGTATATCAAACCACTTCGGGAATAGGCCTAAAGACCAAATCAATCTTATAAAACGTTTAAAACGTGATTTTTTTCATAATTTCAAAATCCCCATTGTTAAAACATGAATTTTAAATCCCATGAGATTTTTAGGATAACCCCGCGTACCTCTATATGCGAAAATATTAGGTGGTTCTTGAAGCCTACGTTGCGGGGATTCCAAATCTTCAATTTGTTTTGAAAACCCACGGTTGAATCTTGAGTTGCTTGGTTTTTTATTTTGAAACCCTAAGGGGTGTTCTTGATAGAAAATTTGAGAAAATAATTATATTTTAATGAATTGGGGGCTAAATATGGTGTCATAGATGAAATTTGGGTGAGGTGAAATGACTAAAATGCCCCTAAGAAAACAAACAAAGTCGAAACTGTCCCTCAGTTGACAAGCTGACAGGCTGAAGTTAAACGGGTATAACTCCTTACTCAGATGTTGGATTTGGATGAAACCAGTTGCATTGGAAATAAGACTCAAATAGATTTCATTTGATAGGTAGAATATCACCCAGTTCATTATATTTAGAGAGTTATGATCGTTTGAAGTTGACCCTGAAATGCTGAAAACTGGGCAATAGGCTATGCGTTTTGCTACTGTTTTGAAATCCAAACGCAGCCTTATGCATTCCAAAAAATTCCAAAACATATACGAGATGTACTATGAGCTTTCCTAATCGTAACGCAACTTGAAAATCTTTAAACTGATGTCGGGAAGGTTTAAAAGTTGTATCCCGAAGATTGTCAGCTAAAATGACTCTAAGTCCTCAATACACTTAGAAAAATTTTCAAGTTTTTAAGTCTAAGATCACTCTATTAAATGCTAATCCATGCACAACTTTTACGGGGTGTTACACGTTTAGTTCAGTAGTGAAGATGGTGATAATAAGTTCACTTATTGCGGTAGCTGCTTTCAAAAGTTGGAAGCTATGGCAGCTCGATGTAAAGAACACATTTCTTTACGGAGAATTGGATCGAGAAGTATTTATGGAGAAACCTCATGGCTTTGACTCTAAGCAATTTCCAAGTCATGTTTGTCGTTTGAAGAAAGCTCTATATGGACTCAAGCAAGCACCACGAGCTTGGTATGGTAAAGTTGCTCAATACCTTATCTTTTGTGATTTTAGAGTATCTGATTCAGATTCTAGTTTATTTATAAAATTAGAATCAAATGCATATCTCCTGATATTATTATACGTTGATGATATGATAATAACTGGAGATAATGAATTAGAAATTTCTAATCTAAGGAAAGACTTGTCTGTTCGTTTTGAGATGAAAATTTTGGGGTAAATTGGATGTTTTCTTGGTCTGGAAGTGGAAAAATCAGATCGAGGCTACTTCGTTTCGCAAAAAGGTTATGCGGAGAGTCTCTTAGAATGTTTCATCTTGGGGAAGTCGAAATAAAAGGCTACTCTAATGGAGCCGAATCTCAAGTTGAAGAAGGATGAAGGCGAGGCTTTAAAGGATGCAATAAAGTTCCGACAACTAGTTGGAAGTTTGAATTATCTGACCATCACAAGGCCAGTGGGTTTTCCACTTTCACTGTATCTCAGAAGGTAGTATTAACAGTGGGTTTTCCACTTTCAGGTGTAGTCATTCGGGTTAAGTGCCATGATATGCGTGTATAGTAGTTTTCAAGACCCCATAGTGCAGTGAGTGTACTTCAGTTTAGAGTCTAGTAAGGGATCTCCCAAACTTAATATGATGGCTTGAAGATAAGGGGAAAATGATAGAGAGAATAACCAAGTCAGGCTTTCAGATTCTAGTAGTGATGTCAGTATGACATAGAACATCAGAAGGGAAGAGTGAGGCTCAACCCATTCCGGTCTCAGTATTTTTCAGTTATCCTAATACCTACTCATACCTCATGTTTCAGTTCCATGATCATAGTTCATGTTCATGTATATGATAGAAAATCACGTGCTCTTCCAGATTCCAAAATGAGTAACTTCAGTTCATTCAGCCGTTAGAATCACATTCCATATGTTATGAACTCTAAATTGAGGTCATGCAGCTCATGACTCATGTATTCACGCTGTATAGTGTGCTCAGTTCCCTTAATTCATGCTATACTCTTTACGATAGGTGGAATATAGTTCATAGCCATGAATGACCCATTCAGATTTTTTTTTCTTTGATAAATCCCGGATGTTGATTTCCTATTCCCCAGGCCTCAATTAAGTGTCAAGTTTCATATAACATCCTTCCATGCTTTAAGATCTTATGTTCTAATCTGTGGTGACTCCTCTTTATGTGATGGTAGTGGTGATGAGTAAATGTTTATAGTTGGTGGAAGATTATAGTAATCTTATTTTAGATAAGGACATAAGTACGAAGTAAGGTTGGGGCCAAGTCTTTGATGCATGTGATGGTTAGCTGAAAGGTGTGTGTGTGTATGTTCTTAGGGTAGAGTGTGGGAGCTATATCGATAGAAGGTTAGTAGAATATGTGAAGTGTGTCTTTATGAGTGTTTACTTTGAAGTTCATATGTGGTTATAGAGATAGGCTTGAATGACATGTTGGAATTTTTGTTAAGGAGCGCTATATGGGCTAGTGACTTCATAGTAATAGTTCAGAGTTAGCCATTGAAGAGGTAAGGCATGATAGGCTTAGGGTGTGATCTTTTAAGAGAAATAGAAGGTGGAATCTTATGGTTTAGACTTGTATCGTGGAGTGGCATGTAGTATTTTGCGAGTTGGAGTTAGTCCTGATCACGTTGAAGAGGATTTAAGTTACTATAGACATTAGTAGAAAGATTTATAAATGCAAATACGAGAACAAATAAGTTGGATTGAATGAATGTGGTATCTACGGGTAATATTACAGTTAAGGGAGTATTTGAGGAGTGTGTTAATCTTTAAAGTAAGAAGTCTCATTGACTAAGTCCTGGTAATTCTATCCTAATTTATGAGTTATATGTCTATATTCCAGACTACAGAGTAGTGTAAATGTTGTGATTTTCCTTAGTTGGATGTCTTATGTAATCCATACCTAAGATACGTGGCTTCCTATTACTGCTAGAACTTCTTTAGAGAGAGTGTTGAAGAGATACTCTAGTTGAGTATAAGTGTCTGGTATAATTCAGTCTGTAATTCAGTTTAACAGTCAGGCAGATAAGTTACTATGTTTTTTCCACCTTTTCATCCAGTCCTACTATCCGAAGTCTCATGCGTATGGCCATTCCCAAGAGATAATCTATTCCATCCATATAAATTGTGAGTTCAGTTCATTCCAAGCATCATGTTTCATATTTAGCTATCTATTCATGACTCGCTGCATAAGAGTTCAGCGTATAATCTCAAAATTTTTCAAGTATTTCAGCTCAGATAGTGTAATACCCTTGTACGATCTAAGTCTTTATGTCTTATGATTCGTACTTGCATAAGTTATCACTTCCTAATTTTAATATGTATGATTGGATCATGAATATTTCAAGGGAATCCTAAATTTTCAGCACGAATCAGCTTCTTGAAGCAAGAAAAGTCAAGTCAGCTCAAATTCAGTTTCATTATAGAAGTTTAAATATTTCAGATCAGTTATGTCCTTTCTTAGAAGGCACATCATGTATGCGTTATTCCATACCTTTAAGCTTCAACAAGTTCCTACCCATCATTCGGGGATGAATGATCCCAAGGGGGAGATAATGTAACACCCCGCATTTCGGACGAGAACGAAAATCATCATTTCCTTCACGTAAAGGTTCCAAAAGCCATAAATCAAATGCAAGTTTAGTGTGTTAATAAATTATGTAGTGTGAAAACCTATTTGATCATGAATTGAGATCATAGAGGTCCCCAAGCTCAAGGACAAGTTGAATGTTTTCCTATCGTTCGAATTTTAGTGAGCGTTGAAACTTAGGTCAACTTCAATCGCCTATTACTCTTTGTATATATTGAATTAGAGTGCCTACTATATATAAAATGAAAGTTATTCGAATTATATTTCCAACGATACCAATTTCGGAAAAATCCGACACCCGAGGAAGAAGTTATGACTTTGCAAAGTGGAGTGTATCGTGTAGCATAAGGTGTGCGATGCACACCCTAACTTATGACATAAGGTGTGCGACGCACAACCTAATGTGTGTGATAAAGAGTTCGCCGCATAACCTATATTATGTGATAAGGTGTGCGCCGCATATATTATTACTCAAGTGACTTAAACACTCCACTTTTGGGGCAAAATGATCCTTTCCCCCCCCCCCCTTATTTAGCCATAAACACGAAATTCAGTTCTCAAATACCCCAAAATACACCTTCATTCATCAAAATTGCTCAAGAACTCTCCTTAGGGTTTCAAAATAAAAACCGAAGCAACTCATGATTCAACCATGGGTTTTTGAAACTAATTGCATATTTGGAATCCCAAGAACATAGGCTTCAAGAAACATCTATCATCTTCGCATATAAAGGTACGTGGGGTTATCTCAAAAACCTCATGGGCTTAAAAATTCATGTTTTAAAAATGGGGTTTTTGAAATTATGAATATAATCCCGTTTTTAACGTTTTATGATATTGATTTGGTCTTTAGGCCTATTCCCGAAGTGGTTTGATATATGATATATGTATATGCATGTATTTCTAAAAGATGTTAACTTGAGAGCATCAATTATATGAAATCCCTCTCTTTATATGATCTCATTTTAAATTTTCATATGATGTGAAATGTTTGAAATCATCTTGACAAGCATGACATGAAATATAATGAAAATGGCCATGGTTTGGACTTGCAATAAGAGGGTTGTTATGTTGAAATATGATAAATATAATGGTTTCATGAAAGAATGATGTGATATTGATGGCTTGCAAGTCGGGTATGAAGATACCCTACAGAATAAGATATGTGATTGAATTAAATGGAGTTTGATGCATTGATTTTACATGAGATAGGTGGATGCTCGAAGAAGGCATTTGAGTGTAAGGGTTCATCACTGGAAATCGTGTTTGCCGACATGGGGATTTGGTACTAGGCTAAGTAATCTTGTGTACTTGACTTTATGTCATTCCCAAATTGGGACTATGGTTAGGAGCCCTGGCTAAGTGATCTTGGGCACTACTATGCTTTATTGGGTCGAGACACCCTGTTGTGTGATCTTGTGTGTCTTCCCCTCACTTATACTCTAATCTCGGCGGCAATCGAGATTTGACAGTTGGTGTAAATGTTATATGTAGGGTATTCCACCTAGCTCAGCTGCATTACATTGTTGTTGAAAACTATTACATTATGCCTATGTGTTTTCAAATGATTTGATATGAAACTGCTTTATAATGGCTCTCACCTATATTTGGAAAAAAATATTATATTTTGTTTTTGATTTCTCTGCGTACCAGTACTTTTGTATTGATCCCCTTCCCTCCCAGGTTTGGAGGCACAGTTTAGGGGTCCAGATAACCAGGAGATCTCTTCCGATAGATTTTCAGAATCAAGTGGTGAGCCTTCTATATTTTGGAAGGCCTGATGTCTGTCAGTTCATTTATCATTTAGTAGTTTTGGGTCTACTGGAGGCCTTGTCCCAGTTTTCAGATAGTAATTTGTTTCAGTCATGTATTAGAGATTTCGCAGACGGTTGTTCAGCTGTCGATATATGTTGTGGGACATTATTTCCCCTTTGTTGATTTCATTTGATTTATACCATGTTTTCCGTAATATTGCGTATCTTCCGCATATCTTATTATCATATGAATTATGTGCATGATTACCAGATAGATAGGGGTGTTTTGGGCCTTTGTGGTTTGGAATGCTCGTCATGGCCAGGTCCCCGGTTTGGGTTGTGACACGATAATTATTCAAAAGAAGAAGTAGAAGGAAGAAGGACAACGACATCTTGACTTAAGACACTCCCACCTACCCAAGTTATAAGGGAATCAAGTGACAGGTATCTTAAAGGATTGGACGGAGAAGGATTATACCAAATTGGAGAGTCGAGTGAGGTTCCATTGAGGTTTCGGTTTGCGGATCTGTTATTACATCAAAAAAAAAAATTACAAGTTAAAACATAAATGAAATTATAAAAATCCTATCTATGCAACTTCTTTTGAACTCTTGACTTGCTACTTTATCACCCTATTCTTCAGGCGGACTCCTGACTTGTAATTTCTTCACCCTATTCTTCAGGCGGGTTCCTGACTTGCTATTTTTCAATATGTTGACTTTAAATATTTTCACCTTGTTGCTTGACTTTCAACTTCTTCACCATGTTTCTTGACTTTTCATTTATTCGCGCTGTTCTTCAGGCGGGCTCCTGAAATCACATCAAAACTAAAAAGAAAATTATCCCAAACAAAGATTATTATAAAGAGATTTCATTCGCCAGAAAAATGAAGTTCCAAACACAAGAATTAAATTTTTTCCAGTTCATCATCAAAGGAATTTTTTGAAAGTCACATCATTATAGGAATCAAAGGGATTGATTCGACTAAAAGGTACGTCTTATAGGAATCATAAGGGAGTGACTCGACTAAAAGGTACGTCTTATAGGAATCAAGGGAGATGACTCGACTAAAAGGTATGTCTTCTAGGAATCAAGGGGATTGACTCGACTAAAAGGTACATTTTATAGGAATCAAGGGGGATGACTCGACTAAAAAGGTACGTCTTATAGGAATCAAGGGGGATGACTCGACTAAAAGGTACGCTTTATAGGAATCAAAAGGGAGTGACTCGACTAAAAGGTACGTCTTATAGGAATCAAGGGAGATGACTCGACTAAAAGGTACGTCTTCTAGGAATCAAGGGGATTGACTCTACTAAAAGGTACGTCTTATAGGAATCAAGGGGGATGACTCGACTAAAAAGGTACATCTTATAGGAATCAAGGGGGATGACTCAAATAAAAGGTACGTCTCGTAGGAATCAAGGGGGATGATTCGACTAAAAGGTACATCTTATAGGAATCAAAGGAGATAACTCGACTAAAAGGTACGTCTTATAGAAATTAAAGGAGATGATGATACGATAAAAACTTTAAAGACACGAAATCACTCAAAAACAGTCCACAAACACACTCCAAAATAGTCCACAAATCACTAAATCCTTTGACTGGTTGGAGACCTCTCTCGGATTCACAAATACAACAAGAATACAAGGTGAGCAAGGTGTATTTCACACAAAAACAGAAACAATACGTGAAGAACAAGATGAACACAAGGCACAAGATTCGGATTTAACAATAACAACAAGAACACAAGATTACAACACAAACACTAAACACGATTACAAGAAAGTAAAGGGATAGATAGATAGACCACATGAAGGTATAATCTTAAGAACCCAAGAATGGACACTCTTGGACCCTTAGCACTACACACAATAATAAACCTATCTCTTACGTGACACAAGATCGTATTGCACCTCTCTAGCATCAACGTTTCCAAGCAAGCAACAACAAAAGAGAATCCACCCTATTGTTGTATCCTAGTTTCGGTTTTGGTGCCTCAAGGAGAGAGGACTTGTGTTCTTTGGTCATTCAAGATTCACAAATATCATCAAAAACTAAATCTAAAAACCCTACAATGTTCCTTTTATAACTATTACAAAATATAAGTTAAAATGACCAAAAGTCCCTTCAAAGAGTGGGCACCCATCTAGTGTAATTTATGGGCTGATTTGGGTGCATTTTGGGCCTCTTTTACACTTCAATTGCACATGCCAAGGCTCGGGTCCAACATGCACTCTCCTAAGTCCATATTCGAGATTATTCCCGTATCATCCTCTCCATCTTGAGAGGAATTTGTCCACAAATTCACGGCTTTACCTCGTTCAATTGGTCACTTCAAAGGAAACCTACTCAAAACAATCCACAAACAAGTCACAAAAAACAAGTCAAAAAACAGTCCACAAAATCATTAAGAATCTGAGGACTCAATAACAACAAGTCTGGGCCAACATCTTCATTTTGAACCTCGGCTTCCTCTCCATCTTAAGCCTTGTCTTCAATCTTATCCAAAATAAGTTTCCTACCATCATAAAAGTATTGTAGTAGTCTCCATATCCTTCATATTCCTTTCTACCATACTCCTCTACATGGATATATTGGTTTTGGTGAAGTAGAGTTTCGGTTGAGAGGAATGATTTGGTAAGGGAGAGCTTTGGTCGTGGAGCTTGGATGGGAGGAAATTGGCTTCCAAGTCCCTCTTGTTGGACTTGATTGAATTGAAGGGGAAGTGACTCATTTAGGTCTCGGGTGTGAGGACATTTGTTGGCTTAGCTTATGTCTATGTCATTTAGTGGTGGTCTTGGAGGGTTGATCGTTTGAGGTAAAGCTTCGGGAGTAGACACATGAGAGTTCCTTCGGCTCTCCACTCGATCCAACCTCTCAAGTATAGTAGACATATCCGAGCCCAATTTGTCAAGACCCATATTTGCCTTTGCTATTTCTCGGGCAATAGTATAAAGGTGGGCCAAAATGGTTTCCATTATGGGAAAGGAGTTACCTACAAAAAAGAAAACACGTTAGTTGTACAAAAACATCCTCACTCTCTCTTTTATTTCTTGTCTCTCGGATCCCTCACACTCAATCTCACAAGTGTTGTAAGCTTGCTTGTACTACGAGAGGTGTTGAGAGGCGAATCAAGTATTTACAATGACTCAAAAGAATAAAACACACAAAGGAACATAAACACACACAAAAAAAAAAAAAATACGCTTTCAAACCAACTCACAATCTAGTAATTAGTCACTAGTTTGTAAGTTAGTATGGGAATCAACAAATGAAACTAAAGACACAAAATGAAACTAAAAGATCAAAATTTGAGCTTAAAATTTGCCAGTGAACAGTAATTGGTGACGTGGCAGTCCTTGATTGGCCTCGGTCAACAATTTTATTTTCCAAATTTAGAAGTCTTGATCAATTCTACAATTTGGATTTTGATGGAAATTGTTCAATGGAGGAAAATACAAACTAGTCTTTGGAATTCAAATTTCAAGACTCAAAAGTCTTTGACTTGACTTGACTTGTACTTCTCCTTAAAACATGGACCCTTGTTTGATGGGAAAGTGGAATTGAGAAGTGATGTAAAGTCTTTTGGTGGTTGGGGTCTTTCAAGACTAACAATTACTTGCACCTCTTTCCTTCACCTTTAAGGATCTATCATTCACTTTATGTTAACAAGGTGATGAATATGGTGAAGAACTTCAAGAACACAACAACCACAAAAAGAACAACCAACAAAAATCTCCCAAGAACAACAACAAGTTCCAACGCCCAATTCCACAACAACAAGACCAACAATAAAACCACCAACAAATGGCCAAGTTTCTTTGGTGTTGTATTTTCGGTTTTAACACTAGATGAAGGTTGTTATGAACAACAAGAACACAAAAACAACCACCAAGATCAAAAACAACATCAACCAACGCCCAACAACAAGGTCACACACAGACAAGTTAAAACAACAACTTCAACTCACGGCCACTTCTTGTTCACAACAACAACGTCAATTTTTAAAGCTCAAATCTAGATATAGACTCAACATGTTAGTGAGAAACAAAACTAACACTTAGATACAACAAATAGAAGTAAAAATCTTGGCCAAGACACAACAATAAGACACTTTTCTTACAAGAACACAACACGGACAGATTGCTATTTTTTCTGGAATTTTTCAGTTTTGAACACTTATTTTTTATTTTTATTTTTTCACTAACAAGCCCAAGATTGATCTTGTGTGCTCTGATACCAAATGATACGATAAAACTTGAAAGACACGAAATCACTCAAAAACAGTCCACAAACACACTCCAAAACAGTCCACAAATCACTAAGATCCTTGGATCGGTTGGAGACCTCTCTCGGATTCACAAATACAACAAGAATACAAGGTGAGCAAGGTGTATTTCACACAAAAACAGAAACAATACGTGAAGAACAAGATGAACACAAGGCACAAGATTCGGATTTAACAATAACAACAAGAACACAAGATTACAACACAAACACTAAACACGATTACAAGAAAGTAAAGGGATAGATAGATAGACCACATGAAGGTATAATCTTAAGAACCCAAGAATGGACACTCTTGGACCCTTAGCACTACACACAATAATAAACCTATCTCTTACGTGACACAAAATCGTATTGCACCTCTCTAGCATCAACGTTTCCAAGCAAGCAACAACAAAAGAGAATCCACCCTATTGTTGTATACTAGTTTTGGTTTTGGTGCCTCAAGGAGAGAAGACTTGTGTTCTTGGTCTTTAAAGATTCACAAATATCATCAAAAACTAAATCTAAAAACCCTACAATGTTCCTTTTATAACTATTACAAAATATAAGTTAAAATGACCAAAAGGCACTTCAAAGAGTGGGCACCCATCTAGTGTAATTTATGGGCTGATTTGGGTGCATTTTGGGCCTCTTTTACACTTCAATTGCACATGCCAAGGCTCGGGTCCAACACGCACTCTCCTAAGTCCATATCTGAGATTATTCCTGTATCAGATGACTCGACTAAAAGGTACGTCTTCTAAGGGTCAAGGGGAATGAATCAACTAAAAGGTACGTCTTATACGAATCAAAGGAACAACTCGACTAAAAGGTACATCTTCTAGGGGTCAAGGGGAATGACTCGACTAAAAGGTACATCTTATAGGAATCGCAGGGAATGACTCGACTAAAAGGTACGTCTTCTATGGGTCAAGGGGAATGACTCGACTAAAAGGTACGCCTTATAGGAATCACAGGGAATGACTTGACTAAAAGGTACGTCTTCTAGAGGTCAAGGGGAATGAATCGACTAAAAGGTACATCTTATAGGAATCAAAAGGAATGACTTGACTAAAAGGTACGTCTTCTAGGGGTCAAGGGGAATGAATCATCTAGGAGGTACGTCTTCTAAGAGTCAAGGGGAATGACTCGACTAGAAGGTACGTCTTATAGAAAATGAAGGTTCAATTTAAGAAGTGTATCACCTAGTAAATGAAAACTGAAATCCGTGGACAAGAAAGTGTCTCCGAGGGATATAGGATGTGAATTTCACCATGACTTGATTATAACACTCATGAAACAACATTTCTTCCTGTATTTATAAAAGTGAGGCATTGAAGCCATTGATTTTTATGCTTTGAAGTCCTTGCTTTGAAGGTAATATGTTTCCTATTTCATCAAAGAAAACTTGTGAGTTTAAAAACACGGTGGCTGGCTTGCGGCTTTGGCTTTTGAGCGATTTCACTTGCACTTGTCCCCTTAACCTTGATTCCAACAATTAGCATATGTCATTGACTTTCTGCATCATTAACCCAAACTCAGATTATTAAGAGTGACTTTGAAATAGAACACAGCATCTCTACTTTGCCATGTTGCTCAGATAAACTCTTTGAACCTTGGTATTTCCATGAGTTTCTAGATTTGTCTGTTGACGAAACTTTCTGTATGCCTTATTTCAGCTCACAATCATTTCTCTTTCATGCACTGGCCTTTCTTTCTTGCTTTGTACAATTGAAGAAGTTGGTAGCCAGTTTTGAAATTTTTTCTCACTTGTTTTGACATGGACTTGACTCAAAGACAAGAGAAGAAAAAGAATGACAATGATTTTTTTAATTTGGATAACTGACTCAAGAAAGATAAAACAAAAAGAAAAAGAAAAAAGAACAGACAATGAATGTCCCCATTTGAAACAAAGAAACAAAAAAAATATCCAAAAATCACAGTCAACTCTAATGATTATGCGATGAATTTTGGATCAAGTTTTCTGATCTTTCTATCTACGCTTTGCACCAGTTGTTGTTGAGTTAATAGACTTGAAATTGAGTTGCTTCCTTAGGTCAATTGCATTTAATACCTCATTCGGCTAGTGACACCTTGAAAGGTTTTTGCCAACGAGTCTCTCTCATTTTTTTTTCTCAGTTCACCATTGCCTTATGGTGTCTATGAGGGTTTTTCACCATTGAGACTCTCTTATTTTCATTTCTCTCAACTCAAAGTCGTCTTATGGTGCCCGTGAGGGTTTTCAGTGATAAGACTCTCATTTTTACCTCTCTCAACTTACCATCATCTTACGATGCCCGTGAGGGTTTTCACCAATAAGACTCTCTAATTTTTATTTATCTTTTGATTTCTTATGCTGAGGAAGACAAGTAGTCCCCAAATACATCATCATATCCCTTGCATGCTTAGCCTTAAACTCCTCAAAGATTGATTTGAAGGTCTTTCTTTGGTTGTAACTTGGTTTTTGGATAGGGCTAGAAAGAAAGAATGGCATGGGGCCAAAACGACACTTGAAGTGGGGTAGGACTTACAACTTTTGAAATCGAATCAAACAATGAGGATTAACTCATGCCCCAGTTTCTTTTGACGAGGCAATTCTAAATTGTTTATTTGGTTGGACCGAGCCCAGAGTAGGGCAGCCTACGTATCTCACTCTCGAGAGAGGAGAATCAGGTCATGCATAGTTTTGGCAGCTTGTTCTTTTACTTGAATTTGATTTCTTTTTTCTTTTGTTGACTCTCTTCTCTTTTCTTTCTTTTGGATACATTTTTTTTCTCCCTTCTTTTTTTGAAACTTTTCTGACTCTATTGTTTTGCTCGACCCCTTTTCTTTTGAGTTTTGCTGACTCTATCTTGATTCCAAAAGAGGTGTATGAAATAAAATAAAACAAAGGCTCAAATGGGGGTAAACAAAGGATGACACGATGTTTGGATAGCAGAATGAAATGCCTTTGTCATATCAATCCTAAAAAATGCAAGTACATATCATGCAATATGAAAGTGAAAGATGAAGATCACTTGTGACATCTTTTTCAACATTAACTTTGACTGAGTCTGTGCGTCACTGTTTCTTCTGCAAACTCATCCTTTATTGTACAGTCCTCACATTGAATGACTCATGATTTTATGGAGCAGATTTTCTTTCTGTTCACACAGCCACTATTTGACCTAATGAGACATGTCATTCAATTGATGACCAAGTTATTCTTGTGATTCTCAAAATAAGTGCCTTAATTTCCAGAAAGGCTTCAACTTGTCACCAAATGTCTCAGCACTTTACCTATTTTCTCAAATGTTTCTCTTTTTTTTTTAACCTTAGCCCTTTGATTCAAAGTTCACGCTAAAACTAGTTTTCAAGATCCAGCTGAAAATTCTGCAAGCATGTCATATCACTAGAATCAACATAAAATGGACTGTGTAAAGTAAACAAACAACACATATTTAAAACACAAAGGGAAAGGGACACTTTATTTAGTTGAAATAAAATATAGAAGGGTTTGAACATAAACGACAAAGGGACAAAACAAGATAGATCCCGAACTACAACCCTGAAATAATTCAGAAAACAGAAAAGAAAACAAAACAAACTACCAGACCTCTTCCTAGTAGGGAGAGAGGTGACTTCTCAATTCCTCTCCCTGACAACTTAGCCACTGGTTTGCATATCAACATGACTATAGCTTCCTTCACTGCCAGACACATTCTCTTCAGCAAAAAAGTTCTGGATCCCCATGCTTAACTTATTGCCTCCCACATATTTTACAGTACCGCATACTGGTGAAGAACTCTGTGGGATGCTCAAGGTGTCAACGTTTTTCACTATAATCACTTGTTTTTTAATCATCTTTTCTATTTCTCTTTTCAAAGTATGACAATCTTCAATATTGTGACCCTGAACATTAGAATGATATACACACCGTATATTAGGGTCAAAATTTCTTGAATATGGGTCAGGTGTATACCCAAGGAGAGGAGTAATCATGCATTTCTGTCTCAAACTCTGGAACAAACTGGCATAGGATTCCCCAATAGGAGTGAAAATATCTAAAAATTACAAACTCAGAAAAAAAAAATCTAAAATATAAAAGTGTGCATGATACAAATTTAACTATTCAACATAATATATGATTGTCAATCATTTTTACATGGATAAATAAATCAACATGCCATGATCTACAATAATCATTCACAAAAAAATGTAGTGTTCTCTCATATTAATTATTTATTCAAAGATTTTTTCATATAATAATATTATTTTTTAAAATTGTATGCTACATGAAAAGACATACACGTGCAATGCACGTGTCGTGAAACTAGTATATATATATATGTGTATGTATGTATATGTATATGTATATGTGTATGTATGTATATGTATATGTATATGTATATGTATATGTATATGTATATGTATATGTATATGTATATGTATATGTATATGTATATGTATATGTATATGTATATGTATATGTATATGTATATGTATATGTATATGTATATGTATATGTATATGTATATGTATATGTATGTATGTATGTATGTACATGTATATGTATATTTGAAGATTTGATCAACATATATAAGCCACTTTTTAAATCAATTCACCAATGTAATATATTTTCTGAAAACTTTACAAAACTAGTATAAACGTTGTTGGCAGTAACGTATTAGGTTTTAAAAAATTGACGCACCTCTTGGTAGGTGGTTTGTCTGTGCTATCATGAGAACAAAGACAGAAAACCAAGTTCATGTAATAAATTCTGAATGTACAATTTAAGAATGCTATATAAAATGTTTAAAAAACCAGAAGCAGCACTAGTTCATTACAAATTAACAACATGAGATCACACACCGGGCACAATCGAAACAAGAAATTACTCAGTGTACAATCAAGCAATCAAAATATCAGATCAGAAAGCACGACGAGTACAAACAAGGAACAATTATTGGCAGAAAATGCATTACAACAAACTCGACTGGTTAAGGAAATACATTACAACAAACTCGATTGGTTATCTTTATCTCGAAGCCTGTGTCTATCCAGTGCAGGAATGTCCTTTCTCAGCTTCTATACTTCGCTGAATGAAGCAACAAAAGGTCAATCTCAATACAATGTAGATCAAAAAAAATTTCCATCAAACTGAACACACCCTATGTGTTCATCTTTCTTGTAAAATAATTTGAGCATTTAATCCAAAACATTAAAGCTACAGGTGAAATAACCCTTTTATAAGAAGAACATTATAATACGATTGACAATTGAAAATATGAAAGTTAATTGGCACATCACCTGTGAAGCAGCGGAAAAAACATCAACTTTACAATTCTTTGTAACAACGCTCTAAATTTGACTTGAAGTTATCATCATCCCATTCCAGTTGGCTCCACCAATATGATACACCTTTTATTGCTTGGATATTGTTGGAGGTTTGAATAGAGAGAGGCAACTTCCTTAATCTGTCACAATAGCTCACCTTGAGTTCCTCCAAGTGTTCCCACATATTCTGTGGCTCCCCCAATGTTCCTAGTTCTGGTAAGAGAAACAACTTTAACTTCCGAACTCTTGTAATTTCTTCCATGTGCTTAGGCACAGAACAAGCTCCACCATCTTTGAAAAGACATGTTAAACTTTCACATCGATAGATAACCAGTTGGCGAAATTTAGAAAATCTTAGATCCAAATATTGACCGAAGTCAGAAACACTCTTTAAATTTTCTACGAAACGGAGTTCGATGTATTCCAGATTTGGCAAAGGGTCAAATTGTCCATTTCCTCCTTCCACTGGTACGAAAGAACAAGAACAGTCCATTATATGTAGTAATTTTAATCCATTAAAAGTGTTGTGTGCAATCAACTTCCTGAGACCCATGCATTTTTCCAAGTACAAATCTGAAGCAAACTGCAACATGACTGAGAGCTCTCCGTTACTGAAAATATCACACTCGTAGACACTTATCACCCTTTTTGACTTGTTGTATGGTACATAAACTGAATATTCCCCAACTCTAATGTGAAATCTTTTCAATCTAGTCATCCAGGTGTAATCTCTATTGAAAAATTATGAGCTATCCACTCTAATAAAAAGATATATCAGATTGTGTAGAGATGATAGCTCATCAAAAGAGGTCGCTCTAAGACAGCTACGCCACATATTTAACATTTCAATGCTAGGAAATTTGAGGAAAAATCCTTTGCTGATGCTCTTCATATTAGAAACAGTCATATTTAATAGCCTCAGATCTGTCAAATTGTCCATTCCATGCGGCAGACAACTTAACATTGTATCATCACAATCGAGCACTTGCAAACTGTGAAGATTACCAATAGGTGGTAACTCTTTCAGCCAATAACAATTTTGTAGTATTAGAGCACGTAGTTGACATAAACTATTGATGGAAGAAGGCAGTGCTTCAATACCAGCTCCACTCAGATTCAGAACTCTTAGAGCTGGAAATGCCAAAAAGAATTTGTGGGGTATTTTCTTAAGGGGTTCATTGTCTTGCAAAAGTAAAGATGTTGTCTTTGGACATTTCGTGAAGCAATCAGGTAGATATTCAATTTCGTTGCTTATGAAAGATATTCTCTTGATAGAAGCTGATACCTCAGTCAATCCAATTCCAGCTTGAAAAACAGAAGTGTGTTCATCCCCAAAGGTACTAGCTATCCATCTGGAAACATCACGAACCACGTCATGCATCTTAACATAATGGACAACCTCCTTCCACCCAGTCTTCATCTTAGCGGCTTCTAGCAAGCAAGCATCTTTTAGACTCTCAATCAACGTGATTCCCCTGCTGTAGGCTTCTTCATATGTGTCATGTTCACCGAGGATCCCCTCTGCCCAACAGCACTGTATGAGATCATCTATCGGAATAGCCGCTGGATATAAGGAGCAATATAAGAAACAACTTTGAATATCACCTCTCTTTTTGTTCACACGTTTGCTTCTTTGCTCTGAGGATAATTCAATATCCTGAGATTCTAAAGAATCAAAACTCCACTTGATGACCTTGTAAACCTTATCTTCTACAACTTTGCTATGAGGTTAGGACATTCTAAGTGATCTCAAAGCATCTTCTCAGAGCTCGACCCTCGTCTTCCCTCTCATGGATGATCCAATAACAATGATTGCTGAAGGTAAACCATCACACTCTCTTGCAATTTCCTTTGCCAATGGATGGATTTGCTCCTGATTGACAATATCTCCCACATTTTTGGCAAACAGTTGCCAAGATTCATCCTCGTCCAATGTGTAAACCTTCATTTCGACATCCCGTTTTCATTTGGCAACAAACACTCAAAAAATGAGAAGTTATAATTACCTTGCTTCTCGCGGAAAGTTGGGGCACGCCTACATCATCCAAATTTATAGCTTCCCAAACGTCATCCATTATGAGAAGAAAACTCGTTTCTTCCTTGAGCCTTTCACAGATTTTACTGGCAATGCTTCGATCACTTCCCTCGCTATCTATCTTCATGCTTAATCTGGCAATTTGTGCTTGAACCTTTCTTATGTCTATTGGCGGTTTGGGCACGGTGACCCATATCACAACACCAAAAGACAGTTTACGACTTAACACAACGGTCTTTAGGATCTCATTGTTTAGATTAGTCACCAATGTTGTTTTCCCAACTCCTCCTGCTCCCCACACACCTATGATGAATACCTGAAAGGATTCAAATACTTAAACAAAATATTTACATACACACAAGTGAAAGATGCAACAATAATAGTCATATAAAAAAATTAAGAAAATTTGAGAAACAAGAACTTAGGAGGCTTTGATCACTCAGTATATATTATGCAGTGATATTGTATAAATAAAATATTGTATACATTCATAAACACTGTTTATAGAATATTTATACATTCTTTTATTTTCAATCCCGGCCAACTCAAATTTCTCTAAACATTTCCAAATTATATATATGAGCTTCTCTAGATGTTTCTAGTCTTCTTATATATTATTCACTTCGAAAAAAATTCTTGTTTACAGTACGTTATATTTTAAAATCAAGCATTGAAGAAGGACGAGAAGAAGAAATGACTCATCTTTGTCATCGAACTATTAGAAATGACTAATCTATGTCACTATCATTACAGAAGGTTCATTCGTGTCATTAGTTTGCAGAGCGGGCGTTATGCAAAACTATTTTTGACACATAAACTCTTATTAGAAGTGCAAGTCACTAAATCTAAAACAACCAATATTACTTGAACCAAAATAAAAATCGAACCTATTAAATTAAAACTCAGCGCAATTGATAGGTCTGATTTTATTTTTAATGAGTCAGATTTTTACTTCTAATGAGCTCAATTTTTATTTTAACGGTGTGGATCAAATTTTATTTTAATTTTGATTTTAAATAATACTGTCAACTGATTTGGATTTGGTGACGAGGACCTCTGACAAGAGGCACGTGGAAAAATGGTTTTGTAGAACCACTGTTACAAATAATGACACGAATGAACCTTTTGTAATAGCAGTGACATAGATGAGTTTAGACTATAAAATCTAATTACAGAGGAGTTAGAGGCGAATCTAGGATTTAGGGTTTATGGGTTCACCATATTAGATAAAAATAAAATCAAATAGTAACTAGGGGATTTGAACCCACAACCAAGAGGTCAATAAACCTTTTACAAGTCCTTCTACTCCACTAGACCAACAACACATTTTATTTATGGGTTCCCAACTTATAATTGTTATACATGTACTAGATTTCTCTATAGAAATACTACATCCCCTCAGGAGTAAATGAAATTAAAAGCTATCAATTCGTAAAACATTTAGCATTAAATCTTGGATTAATTCCAACATTACCTCATCATCTTCCAATAGTCGTAGGAGTTTGTTGAGATTCCTTGTTGCTGTTGACTGGCCTTCTATTGATGGTCCCGGGATGTGCTCAACTTTTTTCAGCCGGTAATTTTCTACCGACAAATTGGATCCAAATTTTTCTCCGACATCTTTAAGCTTGCAGAATTGATCCCGGATGTTCTTTGCTTGAGCGGAGACTTCCGAGCGAAGGCTGCATTTTGGACAGCATTTATACGCAAGCGTCTTAGCCTCTACAATGCTTTCTTGCATAGCTTCCCATTCATTCTTGAGCTTCTGAAAGTCTTCGATCCACTTAACAACATCTGGTTTTGGCTTATAGCCTTCTCATTCGGCTCCTTCCAACTTCTCTTTGATATCATCTCTAAACTTTGCTAGCTTCTCCATTTCCTTCCTCAGATTTTCAATTTTTGTCGAGAAACGGATGATATTTTCAATCTTAGGATAGATGCATTTGGATACAAACTTCCCCACCTCAACAACAAAGCCACCTACAGCATTAAAAAGTATGTCCATGGAAAAACTCTTGAAGTGAAGAAAGAAAAAATGTGTTTTTGATTATAGTATTATATATGATGCTCTCAAAGATGATTATTTATATCAGAATTTTGAGAGCAAAGTAAAAAGTAGTAAAAAAGAAGGCAAATACAATAAGTAAAACTTAAGGCAAATACAATTTACTTTAATTAGGAAAAGAAGAAATGCAATACTTTATTCTTGAGACATTATTGTATTATTTGTTTTTCTCAAGTAACACAAGAATCTATTTGGTCCATATTCTAAACTTCATGGACCTAAAAAAGTTGTGTATCATAGAGCTTGATGATTAGCTCTCGGCTTGTTGGTAAGGTGAGAACTTCAAGGCGGCCTACGGCAATGGGGGAGCCACCTTTGATCTAGGGGTTGATCAGAATGAACCCCCTTCAACGGGAAATTATACTATTTTTATATGGTCAAAAATATTTTTTATGTATATATAGTAGATGTTGAATCCCCTTCGACTAGTCCGTATGTTTACTTCTGAATCTCCTCAATGAAAATCCTGGCTCCGCCACTGGCCTACAGGTGCCATAGCCTTCAACAGATCTAAATTTTGTTTTTTCTTGTTCCAATAACAGCAAAGCAAAACAAAGAGGGGGGGAAACAGACATTGGTCCTGTTTAATTTGTCTCTAAAGTATGATTCTATTTATGGATTTCAAATTACTAGAAATGAAGAATGCTTCAAAAACTATATATTTAACTAATTAAACATAAAGACCAAAGACATAAAGAATCTCTTAAAGTTGGCTTTAACTTTTTCTTACCTCAATTGATCCTTGTATCTATTACACACTTCAAGTATTCAACCCCACACAAAAAATGTACCTATCACAGTAAGCTAGTTTGGTTGGGAACAGGTTATTCCAGAATTAGTTATCCCAAGATTGTTATTCCATCTTTAATGTTGGACGAATCTCGAGAGATGTTGTCATACGATTTTATCCAACCAAACATAGGATAAACACATCCTAAATTAATCTCAGTATTAATCATCCCTTATTCCTCGTACCAAATGAGAAAGTGAAGCTCGTGATTTTCAAGCATGCTGAAATGGAAAAGGGGGGCAAGTAGTTTCTTCTTTCTTCTGTGTTAAAATTTGGAAACCAGTCGATGGACTGACGATGAACAATAAAGCTTCCCCAGTCAGGCAATGAAAATGAAAAACTATTACCATTTATCTGATATGCAAAATTGTCCACTGAAAAGTTCCTTCTGCTGACTGAGCTTGTAGCATCGATCATAAGAAGAGATGATTTTCAAACTTTCTATTTCTTTCAGAACTACAATAGGAATCTATATATGCAAAAAGCATATGAGAGATAAAATAGGAAACAAAAGATTAATATAAGTACTTTATGGATAATCATGCACATCATGTCATGTCTCATACCTATGGGTAATATTACTTCATGCATCCAGTAGATCCTTGTGGCCGGGCCCATCCTCGAACCCGGCGCATAGCGGAAGCTTTAGTGCATCGGGCTGCCTTTTTAGTAACTCTGTCTTTATTAAAGTAGAATTCCAGGAAAATCTTTAATAAGTTTTTAACAGTTGTTGTGGAGCCTCTTCATTCTTGTGCAGATGGGAGAAGAATGATTCCTTTTATTTTAATATAAGTACTTTAGACAATCTTTCCTTTTTCAACTATTTAATTGAAAAAACAAATGTATAAATGATACTTTTACATTTCCTTTATTCTTGAGAAATAAGTGAAGCAAGATTTTTCCCTATTTTACACTCCCGCGCGCTCTTTCAAAAAGAATGATCTGACTTAGCACGGTTTACGAAAATAAAGAAGACTTTTCCATCTTGTGGTCTTAAATTAAAGTTACGTCAAATATACCAAAATGTCCTTTAATCTTGTGATCTTAAATTTTCCACATGGAAAGTTTAAATTAAAGTGTTGCCAAAAAAGGAAAGAGGTTATTCATTTTGAAACAAACTAAAAAGAAAAGTAGGTCATTCTTTTTTGAACAAAGGGAGTATAGGAAGGAAAAGAAGAAAAGGAATGTTGCCAGCAAGAGACTTTAATAGTGTGATCTTAAATTTTCCATGTCAGTGTCACGACCCGAATCGGGGCCCTAGCCGTGACGAGCATTCCGAACCATGAAGCCCCGAAACACCCCTATTTGTCTGATAATCATGCACATAACTCATATGATAAAAGAAATGCGGAACATAAACAATATTACGAAAACCTGGTCAAGAATCATATGAAATCAATAACGGGGAATAATGTCCCACAATCTCAACACAACATCTCTATAACGTCTGCGAAATCTCTACTACATGACTGAAATAAATATCTATCTGAAAACTGGGACAAGGCCCCCAGTAGACCCAAAACTAATAAATAATAAGTGAAACTGTCAGATATCAGGCCTTCACCAAGTGACTCTGCAAATCTGTCTGAGGAATCTACTAATTTTCTGGACCCCTAGACTGTGCCTCCAAACCTAGGAGGGAAGGGGGTCAATACAAAAGTACTGGTACGCAGAGATATCAAAACAAAACATAATATTTTTATAAAATATAGTTGAGATCCATTATAAAGTAGTTTCATATCAAATCATTTGAAAACACATGGGCGTAATGTAATTGTTTTCAATAATAATATAATGCAGATGAGCTAGGTGGAGTACCCTATATATCACATTTAGACCAATTGTCAAACCTCGGTTGATGCCGAGATTAGAGTATAAGTGAGGGGAAGACACACAAGATCACACAACAGGGTGTCTCAACCCAACGGTAGTGCACAAGATCACAAAGTAGGGCTCCTAACCATAGTCCCAACTTGGGAATGACATAAAGTCGGGTACGTAAGATCACAAACCAGGATACCAAATTCCTATGTCGGCAAACACGGTTTCCAGCGATGAGCCCTTACACTCAAACGCCTTCTTCGGGCATCCACCTATCTCATGTAAAATCAATGTATTCAAATTTCATCTGATTCAATCACATATCATATTCTGTAGGGTATCGTCATACCCGACTTGCAAGCCATCAATATCACATCATTCTTCTCAACCATTGTATTCAACATGTTTCAACACAAATAGCCCTCTCGTTTTCAAGTCAAAATCATATCAATTCTCAAAACATTTTATGTCATGCTTTTCAAGATGTTTTCAAAAAATTTACATCATATGAACATTTAAAACAAATTCACATCAAGAGAGGGATTCCATATAATTCATGCTCTCAAATTAACACCTTTTCGAAACACATGCATATACATATATAATATGTCAAATCACTTCGGAAATAGGCCTACAGACCAAATCAATATTATAGAAACGTTCAAAACATGATTATATTCGTAGTTTCAAAACCCCCATTGTAAAACATGAATTTAAAGGCCCATGAGATTTTAGGATAACCCCACGTACCTCTATATGCAAAGATGATAGGTGTTTCTTGAAGCCTACATTCTGGGGATTCCAACTATGCAATTAGTTTCAAAAACCCACGGTTGAATCTTGAGTTTCTTGGGTTTTTATTTTGAAACCCTAAGGAGAGTTCTTGAGCAATTTTGATAAATGAAGGTGTATTTTGGGGTATTTGGGTGCTGAATTTCGTGTTTATGGCTAAATAAGGGTGGGAAAAGGACCATTTTGCCCCAAAAATGGAGTGTTTAAGTCACTTGAATAGTAATGTATGCGGCGTACACCTTATCGCATAATATAGGTTGTGTGGCGCACTGTTTATCACACACATTTGGTTGTGCGTCGCACACCTTATGTCATAAGTTAGGGTGTGCGTCGCACACCTTATGCTGCACGACACACTCCACTTTGCAAAGCCATAACTTCTTCCTTGGGTGTCGGATATTTGCGAAATTGATATCATTAGAAAGATAATTCGAAGTCCTTTCATTTGATATATAGTAGGCACTCTAATCAATATATACAAATAGTAATGACCGATTGAAGTTGGCCCAAGTTTTGACGCTTACTAAAACTCAATCGATGGAAAAGATTTCAACTCGTCCTTGAGTTAGGGGACCTCTATGATCTCAATTCATGCTCAACTAGATTTATACACCACATAGTTGATTAAAACACTATATTCACAATAGATTTATGGTTTTTGGAATGTGTACAAGTAGAAATGACAATTTACGTTCAAGTCTGAAAGTATGGGGTGTTACAGTCAGCATGCTTGAAAATCACGAGCTTCACTTTCTTGTTTGGTACGAGGAATAAGGTATGATTAATACTGAGATTAGTTTTAGGATGGGTTGATCCTATGTTTGGTTGGATAAAATCATGGGAAAACATCTCTCGAGATTCGTCCAACATTAAGGATGAAATAACAATCTTGGGATAATTAATTCCTAAATAACCTGTTCCCAACCAAACTAGCTTACTGTGATAGGTACATTTTTTGTGTGGGTTGAATAGTGTAATAGATACAAGGATCAACTGAGGTAAGAAAAATTTAAAGCCAACTTTAAGAGATTCTTTATGTCTTTGGTTTTTATCTTTAATTAGCTAAATATAGTCTTCGAAGCATTCTTCATTTCTAGTAATTTGAAATCCATAAATAGAATCATACTTTAGAGACAAATTAAACAGGACCAATATCTCTTTTCCCCCTCTTTGTTTTGCTTTGCTGTTATTGGAACAAGAAAAAAAAAATTAGGTCTGTTGAAGGCCCGTGAAGGTTCAACATCTACTATATATACATAAAAAATATTTTTTGACCGTGTAAAAATAGTATAATTTTCAATCGAAGGGGTTCATTCGGATGAACCCCCTGGATCAAAGGTGGCTCCGCCACTGCCGTAGGCCGCCTTGAAGTTCTCACCTTACCAACAAGTCGAGAGATAATCATCAAGCTCTATGATACACAACTTTTTTATGTCCATGAAGTTCAGAATATGGACCAAAGAGATTCTTGTGTTACTTCAGACAAACAAAAAATACAATCATGCCTCTCAAGAGTAAAGTAATGCATTTCTTCTTTTCCTTAGCTTCGTATATGTTTGCTTTCTTTTTAACTTTTTACTTTGCTCTCAAAATTCTTCCATAAATAATGAAGAAAAAATCGGTTCAATAATCATCTTTGATAGCATCATATATAATACTATAATCAAAAACACATTTTTGGACGTGGCAAAGTCAACCTTTTTAGGTGACGTGGGCCTCATTTTATGTAATAAAGATACTACGTCAGCACAAAAGGGTGACAAAGTATGCTAAAATTGAGTTCAGGTGCTAATAGGACCCCTGTGAAGTTGGAGTGTGTCGTAGAAAATTTGGACACAATGGATGCTTTCCTTATGTAATAAGGGGAGGCTTGGAGTAACTGGTAAAGTTCCTACCATGTGACCAGGTTCAAGCCTTGAAAACAACTTCTGGCAGAAACGCAAGGTAAGGCTGCATACAAAACACCCTTGTGGTGGAGCCCTTTCCCGAACCATGCACGTAGCGAGAGCTTTAGTGAACCATCCTGCCCTTCTTATTCCTTAAGTTTGCTTTGTCAATTAAATAGTTTGAAAAAGAAAGGTTGTTAAAGTACTTATATTAAAATAAAAGGAATCATTCTTCTCCTATCTGCACAAGATTGAAGAGGCTCCACAACAATAATATAAAATTGATTAATGATTCGCCTATCAGTTTAGCTTCACTTGATAATCTTTGAGAGTTTAGCATTCTGATCAGAAACACTTTTTTTTCTTTCTTTACTTCAACAGTTTTTCGATGGAAATACTTTTTATCTAAATGCATCTATCCTAAGATTGAAACAGAAAATATTGTCTGTTTCTCATCAATATTTTCAATCTTAGGATAGATGAATTTAGATACAAATTTTCCGACCTCAACAACAAAGCCACCTGCAGCATTAAAAAGTATATCCATTGAACAATTCTTAAGGTAAAGAAAAAAAAACTGTTTCTGATTAGAATGCTATGATCGATTAAACTGATTGTTTCTTCTTTATTTCTAGCACAACTTTGAAAGAAGACAAAAAGGAAAAGTATAAAAGAATGTGAATAGAATGAGTAAAATTGAAGGCAAATACAATTACTTTAATTGATAAAACAAACATATAGGAAGGGAAAGAAGTAATATTTTATTCTTTAGACAAGAGTGTGTTGGGGAACAACGGAAAAATAATAATAACAATATTATTCAACTATTAACAAAATTATAATGTAATAACAATATTAGCAGTACAATAACATAATAGTGTATAAAAAATTATAACGATATTATTTTAAGTAATTTATTAATTATTCTTGAGTCATGCCAGGCACTGTCTTAAGAAACTATTTTAGCAGTGTGAAATATTTCCCTAAGATTAAACAAGCACTTCCTTAATTAATTAAATGATGCAGGAATAACAAAATTATTAATACAAATACCAACAAGTTCTAATATTGAATTAGAAAACAATAATAAGGGGATAGTTTCAGTTTCAATTATTTATCACTGGAAAAGAACTATGGGGCCATATAGATGGAGTCGACCCTGCTCCTACTGGTCCTACAAAGTTAGGTGAATGGAAGACTAAAGATGCTCGGGTGATGACATGGCTTGTAGGGTCAATGGACCCTCTTATTTTTCTTAATCTCAGGCCTTACAAGATAGCTAAAGCCATGTGGGATTATTCATAAAGGGTTTACAACCAAGATAATAGTGTCAGACGCTTTCACTTAGAGTATGAAATTGCTAATTACTCTCAAGGAGGTCTTTCTATTCAAGATTATTTTCTGGATTTTAGAATTTATGGGCTGAATTTACAGATATTGTTTATGCCAAAATACCTGCCGAATCTCTCTCTGTAATTCAACAAGTTCATGAGAAAAGCAAGCGAGATCAATTTTTGATGAAGTTACACTCTGAGTTTGAGAGTGTTCGCTCCCACTTGATGAATCGTGACCCATCTCTATCCTTGGATGTTTGTTTTACTCCGTGAAGAGCAGCATTTTGTCATACAAAATGCTTTTAAGCAAGTTGATGATATTGTTGTTGCATTTGCTGCCCAAGGTAAAGGAAATAGTAGGGATATGACTAGAACTCAATGCTACAATTGCAAGGAATATGGTCATATTACTACCAATTGTGGCAGAAAGTTTTGTAATTATTGCAAACAACAAGGACACATTATCAATGAGTGTCTCACACACCCTGAAAACCGTAAGGTTAATGCTTTTCAAGCTGGGACAAATGGTTTCACTACTGAGAACTCATCTTCAGAACAAGTTCTTACTCCTGAAATGGTAAGACAAACGATCATGTCAGCTTTTTCAGCTTTAGGGCTACAAGGTAATGATCTTGCATTTAATTTTTGGCTTGTTGATTCTGGAGCTTCCAATCATATGACCAAATCATCTAGTATGCTAAAAAATGTTCGTAAGTATCATGGTCCATCACAAATTCAAGTTTCCAATGGTAGTAATTTGACCATTACCAAGGTTGGGATATTACTAAAACTTTCAACAATGTTATTGTGTCACCAAAGCTCTCCACTAGTCTTATTTCAGTTGGACAATTGGTAGATAACAATTGTGATGTGAATTTTTCTCGTTATGGTTGTCTTAGGTAGGATCAAGTGTCGGGGACGATAATTGAGAAGGGACCTAAAGTTGGACGACTGTTTCCTATACACTTTTCCATTCCTCATGTTCTATCATTTGCTTGTACTTCTACACCTAGTAAGACTGAGGTATGGCATAAGCGCTTAGGACATCCGAATTCTATTGTGTTATCTCATTTATCAAATTCGGATTTATTGGGGAACAAAAATTAATTTTTCCACTGCTTCCTTTGATTTTTCTACTTGTAAATTAGGCAAGAGTAAAATTCTTCCTTTTCCTAATTTTTGTAGTCGTGCTACAAAGTGTTTTGATATCATTCATAGTGATGTTTAGGGTATTTCACCAATTGTTTCTCCTGCTCATTTCAAATACTTTGTGACATTTATAGATGATTATAGTCGATTTACGTGGGTATATTTTCTTCATTCCAAATCTGAGGTATTTTCCATATTCAAGACATTTTTGGCCTATATTGAGACTCAATTTTCTACTTGCATCAAATTATTAAGATCTGATTCTAGTGGAGAATATATGTCTTATGAGTTCAAAAAAAAAAATCTTGAAAAAGGAATTGTCTCACAACGCTCTTGTCCATATACACCACAACAAAATGAGGTTGCTGAACGTACAAATTATTATCTTTTAGATGTGACTAGTACTTTATTGATTGAGTCCTTTGTTCCATCTAAGTATTGGGTGAAAGCTTTGTCTACTGTTGTTTACTTAATTAATAGACTAGCATCTAAAGTCTTAAATCTTGAATCTCCATATTTTTGTTTTTATCACAAAAATCTAAGCTATGATAATTTCCATACATTTGGCTATATTTGTTTTGTGCATCTTCCTCCATCTAACTGAAATAAACTTTATGTTCAGTCTGCTAAATGTATTTTTATGGGTTATAGTACTTCACGGAAAGGTTTTCTCTGTTATGATCCATGTTCTTATAAATTTCATGTTTCTAGAAATGTTTTCTTTGAAAATCAGTATTTTTTTCCTACTCATGTTGAGTCATCTCCTTCTTCTCTTCTTCTTCCTACTTTTGAGGATTTGTCATCTTCTTCTACGAGGTTCAAACCTAGATTTGTGTACGAACGTCGGCGGCCAACTTTACTCCCTCCTGATATTGATCCGCCACCTGAAACTGCTCCACAACTAGAATCTTAGAATTCTTCAAGGCCTGCTCCTCTTGAGCCCACTCGGCGATCTAAGAGAGTTACTCCTAATTGGTATGACTTTTCATCTACTTTATCCATCATTTCTGTTCCAACTTGTTACTCACAATCTTCCAAGCATGGCTTTAGATTCTTTCTTGAAACCAAGCTATCTTCTTGGTTTTCAGGGTGTGTTTTTAAATTCTATACCAATTTTATACTTTTCTTAAATAATTATACCTAGTCTGCATCGAATTTAACTGTGCCGGAGCACAAGAAAATTGCACATAGATCCGCCCCTAGTCCAAACTGCACAGTGTTGAACAACCATTGGTTAATGAATCTTTTTCTATTAGGCATATCTTTGTCATCTGTTTGTGTTTCAAAATTAGCTTTTTCTTTAAACACAATTAGGTTGACATTCCAGGAGCTATGAGTTGATGGAGCTTATACTCAAAGTTTACATCTACAAAGAAGGGAAAAGGGCGATTTTTCATCAACCTTATCTTAGAGGAATTTATTCATCCGAGGGATGGTTCATGAAGCTGATGGAGGATAGTCACCAGTTCGTGACAAGGGATCCATAATCTTAAGCCATATAGCGCATATCAGTTGCAAAGGGCACGATATGTGCCGAACTCACATAATCAATGTTCCTGCGGAACTATGTGAACATGCTAGCTGCGAAGTATCCTTTCTGGAACCGAACACGTGGCTCAGATCACTTTCTTGTTGCTTGCCATGATTGGGTATGAATGCTTATCAGTATTGTCTTCTAAATTAGTTATTTCTTCCATAAGCATTCTTCTGTGGACCTTAACTTTTAAATTTGCATTTTACACATGGGGAGTTGGCCTTACTTTTATACAAGAAAAGAGTAGACTGATCTAGTGGTAAGAGCTCAACATGTGTGGTTTAGATGCATGCCAAGGTTAGAGGAGCGGATTATTATCCATCGATTTTTGAGCCGTGCATCAATGATCTTCTGGTCTGTTATAAAAGAAAAGTTCTTTTCCTGCATAAGAAGCTACTCTCTCCGCCCCAATTTATTTGACACTCTTTATCGCCTTTCTATAGTTTCAAAAATAATCGCCTTTCTATATTTACAAACAATTTAACTGTAAAATTCTCATTTTACCTTTAGTGGGATGATTTATAGCCTACACAAATATCTATGATTTGTTTTTACACCAGAAGTTTTAGAAGTCGCTTAAACTTTGTGTCAGTCAAATAAAAGCACATAAAATGTAGCAGAGGGAATTTATAGTACAAATAAGAAAACCTTTTCTGCAATTATTATGTGTTGGAACTCTTTTCTGCTCATTGATTTGGAACATTATGCGTCTTCGATTGACGAGTATTTTACGTTTTCTTACTACTAGTATGTTTTAACAAAGGCATAATACATAAATATGATCCTAAACTTGACAACAAATTATAACATTGACCTTAAACTTTGACAGTGCACAAATAGGACTTTTAACTATTCAAAACCTGAACAAGTAAGCACCCCGATCCTATGGCGTTGTACACGCAAAACGGCGCGCGTCCGAGTTGGAATTGAAGGGTTTTTTTTGTTCAGCTTTTATGTAGTTAAAGGGCCTATTTGTGCACCGAAAACGTTAAAGGTCATACTTATAATGTGTTTATTTTATTAGGTGGCACCATAAGAGTGGATTAGTAATCCACGTCAGAGCAAGTGAGGTACATGCGTGTAGTTGCAAAATCGGAGTGTCTTTTTGTTCAGGTTTTGTATAGTTAAAGGTCCTACTTGTGCACTATCAAAGTTATGCATCTTCGATTGACGAGTATTTTACGTTTTCTTACTACTCTTATGTTTTAACAAATTCTTACAGGGACCTTACACTCTAAAGGACCATGAGGAGCTAAGTAGAAACACTATAAAAGCTCTCTGCAATGCAGGTATATCTGAAGGAATATTTGTTTCTGGGAAGGATGTTTCCCTTCCCGAGACAACTATAAGTAATCCCAGGAGGCCTCTTAGAAACCTCGGAGGAAAAAGAGTGTCACAACGCCCGATTCTTGCCTTTTTTTCTGGAAATATGCACAGTCCGGTACGTCCCAAACTCCTCAAATATTGGAGAAACAAAGATGAATCCATAAGAATTTATGGGCCTTTACCCCATAGAGTCTCAAAAGTCATGTCTTATTCCGAACACATGAAATCAAGCAAGTACTGCCTTTGTCCGATGGGTTATGAAGTGAACAGCCCGAGGATTGTTGAGGCAATATATTATGAGTGTGTTCCGGTTATCATCGCTGATAACTTCGCCCCTCCGTTTAGTGAAGTTCTTAACCGGACTGCCTTTTCTGTGGTTGTTTCTGAGAAAGATATTCCTAGGCTAAAGGATATTTTATCAAGTATACCTCTGAGATGTTACCAGGACATGCAAAATAACGTCAAGATGGTGCAGAAACATTTTCTTTGGAACTCAACACCAACTAGATATGATCTGTTCCATATGATTTTGCATTCAATTTGGTTTAGCAGGCTCAAGCAGTTTCAAGTATCACAAATATCATAATTCCTCGAGTTCTAGTTTTTCCTATTTTGTGGTCTATTGGATTTGGATTTATGACTTTTAGAGGCTAGAGCTTGTCAATTTGGATGTTGATATACAAAAACCTTTTCAAGAGCTGCAGCTGGTTCAGTTTCCTATTTTTCACTTTATTTGGAATCTATGAATTTGGAGTTAAAGATGGAATTGGCTTGGTTATACATTTTGCAACGGAGAGAGGAACACTTTATTTGGAATTTATGAAGATCGAGTTGAAAAACAGGCTTGGGGCAGGAGCACTTCTCCAAATTTGGAATATAACTCCGAATCGAATATGATGTTGTTTTTTGTAGGGAAAAAGAAATCGCGGTTAAACTTTTGCCCAAACATCATGACTATCATTTCACAGATTTCTGACATACTGAACTACTTGAAATGATCTCAAGTTTGGTGTTTTTGGAACTACTAGAAGTGTGCTGGTGTTGAAATGGTCGGCATATCTCTATGATGTCTATGCAAGCAACAGAGAGTTACTTTGAGAAAAAAAGAAGGATGAGGGGGAGAGCATTGAGAAGAAAGAAACGGAGAAAAAAATAAGTAGAAGAAGAAGAAAGTGAAGCGAACATTTTCCACATTCTACAACACTCCTTTGTCGGGGATGTTATGTCTTCATAGATGCGTTGTGACTGAGCTGATAGTTTGGAGTCGATGATTGTGAATGAGTTTACTGAGCTTTGACAGTTGATATTGACGTACACGCTAAGTTTCTGCGTGCGCTCAGAGGCGAAAATGTAGAGTTGGAGAAATGAGTACGATCTTTATCTTCTTTCTTTGTTTATGCACACATAGTTTGAGTCTAAAACAGTAAGTTCAGTTGAGCTAGTAAAACTTGTAGTTCAGATGATAAAATTGTCTATTTTAGAATTCATTTTGTGTATGCATATAAGCTCAAAAACAGTTAATATGCATCTGGCATCTGGGATGATGCATATAAGATGACATGCCTGTGTCGAGTAACCATGAAACTCAGTGCGGACAAGTTGTAGTCTCACAATTAGAGTGTTTACTTGTTAGTTGACGTTAAAGTTTGAGTCTCACAGTTAAATCCCTTTTGGTTTCTTCATATGTTAGATATATGTATGTATGTACATACATACATACATACATAAATATATATATATATATATATATATTCAAAGTTTTTATCAACATGAGCCATTTTTCAAATTAATCCACCAATGTAATATGTTTTCTGAAAACTAGTTGTCACGACCCGAACCGGGGCCCTGACCGTGACGAGCATCCCGAACCATGAAAGCCCGGAACAACCTTCTCTATCTGGTAATCATGCACAATATTCATAAAATAAAAGATAATGCGGAAATAGAAATCTTAAATGGAAACATGGTCAATCTGAACATGATCATAATACTGAAACTGAAAAATGTGTCTGAATAACAATATCTGACTCAGTCTGCAAAATCTCTACTCTGAACTAAACAAGTTGTCTGAAAACTGGGACAAGGCCCCCAATAGACCAAAACATAACCAATGATAAAAGTCTGACATGACTAGGCGTTCTAAATAATAGAAGGCTCACCACTTCAAGATTCGGTCTGCAATCTGAAAATATCTAGGGATTAGCTGACCCCTAGACTGTGCCTCAGAACCTGGAAGGAGGGGGGGTCAGCACAAAAGTACTAGCACGCGAAGCAATCCAAAATAGAGTAATTGAACATATATATATATATATATATATATATATATATATATATATATATATATATATATATATATAATATGAGAGCAAAGTTTTCATTAAACATCATGCATAAAATAGTTTCTGAAAACACATGGGCACTTTCTGAAAACATATAACCTGTCTGTAAATTTCAAATTCTGATCTGTGTATTACTTCTGAGTTAGGTGGTATCCCCTACAAGTCTGATATTCCACGAGCGATATGGAATCCGCCATTGACTCGACGGGAAAGCCTCCAACCCGAATGTGCCGCAAGGGTTGGAGTTCCTGAATCTGATACGCCACAGGGCTCTAGGCCAGCGTAATATATAAACCTGGATCGGCAAATCATGGTTTTGGGCAACGAGTTGTCTGAACTCATGCCTTCTTCAGGGAATCACCTAAGCTCTCTTTATGCCTAATTTTTATCCTGTTTTGAAACATGCATGTTTCTAGTTTCAACATCTGGAAAGTCTGATTTCAAACATGCATTTAAATTTGTTCTAAATTATCATGGCAAAATCTGAGTTGGTGTCGTCACACCAAGACTTGCAAGTCCTATTTCTGAGCCATAATGTCATAAGCATGATCTTTCATGAATATATAGTTTCAGACCACCCAAACATGTAATTTGCATAAGAGATTTCATGTTCCGAAACTCAAGTCAAAACCCTAAAAAAACTTTCATCAAACATATGGTGGTCCTGTGCTTTTGGAAAATCCATGCGCTCTTTCATTATATGCATAATCAACATTCACAACCCTCTCTTGCGTGTTAAAAATCATATCATGCTTTTCAAAACGCATTCAAAACAATTCGTATCATACGAAAATAGGAAATCTCACAACACAACAGGGATTCATTATAATTCATGCTCTCAAGACTGAAACACATACATACATATACATATAAACTGTCAAATCACTTTGGGGAAGGCCAAAAGACCAAAACAATATCATTAAAGCATTCTAAAAACATGAATATGTTCATAATTTAAAAACCCCATTCTAAAACATGATTTTTCTGTGCCCATGAGAATTTAGGAAAACCCCGCGTACCTCTATTTAAGAAACTGAGGGATGATCCTTGAAGCCTACGATGTGGGGATTCCAAACTCCAATTATCTTCAAAAACCCACGGTTGAATCTTGAGTTATTTTGGATTTTTGTTTGAAACCCTAAGGGGTGTTCTTGAGAGAAAATTTGAGAAAAGGATTATATTTTGATGAATTGGGGGCACGAAATTTGAGTGAGGTGAAATGACTAAAATTCCCCTAAGAAAACAAACAAAGTCGAAACTGTCCCTCAGTTGACAGGCTGAAGTAAAACGGGTATAACTCCTTACTCAGATGTTGGATTTGGATGAAACCAATTGTATTGAAAATAAGACTCAAATACTTTCATTTGATAGGTAGAATCTCTGCCAGTTCATTATATTCAGATAGTTATGATCATTTGAAGTTGACCCTGAAATGCTGAAAACTGGGCAATAGACTATGCGTTTTGCTACTGTTTTTAAATCCAAATGCAGCCTTATGCATTCCGAAAAATTCCCAAACTTATACTATATGTACTATGAGCTTTCCCGATCGTAACGCAACTTAAAAATCTAAAAACGGAGGTCGGGAAGGTTGAAAAGTCATATCCCGAAGATTGCCAGCTAAAATGACTCTAAGTCCTCATTAAAGTTAGAAAAATTTGTAAGTTTTTAAGTCTAAGAGCACTCTATTAAAGGCTAATCCATGCACGAATTTTACGGGGTGTTACATTATCTCCCCCTTGGGATCATTCGTCCCCGAATGATGGATTGGAAATGTTGAAGCTCAAAGGTATAGAATGACGCTGACATGATGTGTCTTCTAAGAAAGTATATAACTGATCTGAAACATTTAAACTTCTATCACAAAACTGAATTCTGAGTTGACTTGCCCTTACTTGCTTCAAGAAGCTGATTCATGCTAAGAGTTTAGGATTCCCTTGAAGTGTTCATGATCCAATCCTACATATTGAATTGAGAAGTGATAACTTATGCAATTATGAATCATGAGGCATCAAGACTTAGATCGTACCAGGGTATTATACTAACTGGGCCAAAATACCTAGAATTATTTGAGATTATGCACTGAACACTTATGAACTGAGTCACGACTAAATAGCTGAATCTGAAACATGATGCTTTGACTGAACTGAATTCGTAACTTAGGATGAAATATATTATCTCTTGGGATGGTCATACGCATGAGACTTCGGATAGCAGGATTGGGTGAAAAGGTGGAAAACCACCGTAACTTGTCTGCCTGACTTCTAAACTGAATTACACCGGAAACTTATATTCAACAGGAATATCTCTTCAACACTCTGTCTAAAGAAATTCTAGTAGCATTAAGGAGCAAAAGATCTTGGATAATGCAACTTTTTGTTTTTCAAGCTTAGCACACTTCTTTAATATTCCCTTAACTATACTATTTCCCATAAATACCATATTCATTCCGTTCAACTTACAATTCTCATATGGGCATTGATAGCTCTTTCTACAATGTTTGTAGTAGCTTAAATCCTTTCATTGCGATCAAGCCTAACTCTAAGTCACAAAAATACAACATGATACACCACACTATTATTCTAAACCATATGATGCCACCTTCTATACCTCTTCTAAAGATCACATCCTAAGCATAACATGCCTTACTTCAATAACTACTCTGAACTCTTAATATGAAGTCGCTAATGCATATTGCGACCTTCCACTACAATCCCAAAACGTCATTCAAGCCTATTTTATAACCGCATGTTAACTTCAAGGAAACCACCCATAAATACATACTTCACATAGTTTCTAGACTACTGTCAATATAACTCCCACGCACTACCCTAAAAACATACACACACAAACTTTTCCACTAACCATCACATGTATCAAAGACTTGGCCCCAAATCTTACTTCATACTTACGGCCTTATCTAAAACAATCATACTATGGTCTTCCATCAACAAGAACATTTACATCATCACCACTATCATTGCATAGGGAGGGTCACTAAAAGGTTAAAACATAAGACCCAAAAGTATGAAAAGATTTTTTTTTTATACGGGACTGAGCACACTATAAGGAGTGAGTACATGCGTCATGAGTTGCATGACCTCAACTAGAGTTCATAACATAAGGAATGTGATTCCGACTACTTGAATGAACTAGAACTCATTATCTTGGAACTGGAAGAGTACGTGACTCTCTATCATCTACAGGAATCATGAACTATGATCACGGAACTAAATCGTAAGGCATGAGTAAGCATCCGGATAACAAAAGAAAAACAAAATACTGAGGTAGGAATGGGTTGAGATTCACCCTCACTTTCTGATGTTCTAAATCATACTGCATCACTACTAGAATCTGAGAGTCTTACTTGGTCATTCGTTCTATCATCTCCCCCTTAGATTTAAGCCATCATATTAAGTTTGGGAGATCCCTTACTAGACTCTAAACTGAAGTACACTCACTGCACTCTGGGGTCTGGAAAACTACTATACACGCATATCATGGAACTTAACCCGAATGACTACACCTGAAAGTGGAAAACCCACTATTAATACTACCTTCTGAGATACATTTTATCATTCTATAGACCCAGTAGTCACATATAATACTTGCACACTTACTAACTTCGGGTCTTCAAGAGTATCCCCATAGTCGGAGTGCACATTTATTTCTATCGGTTCAACCTTCAAAACTCAAACTTAGATTCTAACACTTAACATGGCTATTTAGATCACCATATACCATCTAACTAGTCTTTCTCCACTTAACAATTCAATGGTACCACTAGCCACGCACAACAAGTAATAACCTTAGAAAGAACGCCGCAACCTCATGTCACCTTAGGCATACTTCTACATCATACATACAATATCATACATCACTACGAATCGAATAAGCCGAATCTCTTGCATACACAGTTCAAGCCTATTAGATCACTTCCTTCAAACTGGTATCATTACCCAATCATAATGGGCATCAACTGTTCAAACTTAGTGTCTAGTGCTGAACGTAAACATGATTTACAACCCAACCTTACGCACAATTCTCACTTGAAAACTATGAAATAACCATCAAGAAACACTAGTACACTAGAACTTCATAGACACAAACAAAAATCGATCGTGACCTTACGATTTTCCTCATCATAATCTATTAGCACGTACTATTTCAACACATCAAGCCTACTAATTAATCCCACAAAACACACATCGTCAATCTTTTGCCAGTATTTACCACCACACTATTTAAATTCAATCCTATAGTCTAGCATCAATCACTTACCATCAATGAAGAATGCAACATAAAATAAATATACTAATCCATTAAATTGGGACATTCTACCCAAATGCTTCAAAAATCTACCACATACTTTTCTCACAAGTAGTACTAGTTTACAACTATTAACAAAAAGAGGGTAAAGGGGTAAAGTTACATAATAGACATGATCAACCTTAACCTTATATTATAACCCCATAAAATCTTTTCTACTTATACGAATTTCTCACCTCATACTTACACACTCAATCATACATTTAGACTACCTTCAATATCCACAACAACCATGAGTCTATAATTATAACTTACTGGCTAATATAGCCATTTTCACACTTCAAGCAACCAACAAATCACCCTGACTAACAACTCCTTCTCTACCTTCTACTAATTACACACATGGATGAATCACCTCTTTACCAACTCAATCTCATGCAAACAGATTCAGCTATACATATATTAAACCAACACAAGAACAACAAGTTGTTAGTGAATCGAAATAGGCCTCACACGGCTTCACTAGACTTTGATTTTGTATTTTGAACAAGAAAATGAGATGAATGACAAGTCAACTATGCTAGTGAATCGAAAGAGCCCCACACGGCTTCACTAGACTTTATTTTTTTTCAACAACACCTTGATGACAAGATTACATGAGATAGAAATTTAATACGCAATATCCAATGAACTAAGAATACACATCTTACTTTGTATAAATAAAATTGGAGTCAAACACTTCCTCCACGGACTACCATACCATCCACACATGTTGCTAGCTACCACATTAGTTTATCACTATAAAGGGGTAAATCATCCTCACTCTGACTTCTAAATTTGTGACTTCACATCACCAACTTCTTGGTCTAATTTCACTACCAATAGGTCATGGCAACAACACTTTAACTTATGCTACTATTCGGGTGGAAATACAGTTCCAACATTCTTCTATACATTGTCCACATCTGTAACAATATTTTGAGAGGGACTAGATGCACTTAATATCTTAAGATGGAAAGCACGATTCCATCAGGATCAATGTTTACATCAGAATCAACACATATTGAAGCACTAACAGACTCCCCTCGAGTCTTTGCACAATTTTTAAAATATTCTATGACTCAATCAGAAAGGACTATATCATGTAGATTCTAAAATTTTTTGCACCTGAATCACCCCAATAATGGGACATGTCTGAGAACATCAGAGTAAGGAAAGAATTTGGGATGATGTTACTTTCGTATGGGCAACACCATAGCATGAATTTGAGTATGAAAGAGGAACACTTTGACTCTATTACACGAACTAGACATGAAGAAAGAGAGACATTCCTAAACGCCTAATAGCCTCCTACTTATAAGTGTGGCACGCTACACACCCATAAACAAGACTCTACCCGACGCGATTTCGCTGACACCCTGGGACCATGAACCGTGCTTTGATACCAAGTTTGTCACGACCTGAATCGAGGCCCTATCCATGACGAGCATCCCAAACCATGAAGGCCCGGAACACCCTTCGTTATCTGGTAATCATGCACAATATTCATAAAATAAAAGATAATGCGGAAATAGAAATCTGAAATGGAAACATGGTCAATCTGAACATGATCATAATACTGAAACTGAAAAATGTGTTTGAATAACAATATCTGACTTAGTCTGCGAAATCTCTACTCTGAACTAAACAAGCTGTCTAAAAACTGGGACAAGGCCCCCAGTAGACCAAAACATAACCAATGATAAAATTCTGACATGACTAGGGCTTCTGAATAATAGAAGGCTCACCACTGCAAGATCCGGTCTGCAATCTGAAAATATCTACTAATTAGCTGGGCCCCTAGACAGTGCCTCAGAACCTGGAAGGAGGGGGGTTCAGGACAAAAGTACTGGCACGCGAAGCAATCAAAAATAGAGTAATTGAACATATATATATATATATATAATTTGAGAGCAAATTTTTCAGTAAACATCATGCATAAAATGGTTTCTGAAAACACATGGGCACTTTCGGAAAACATATAACTTGTCTGTAAATTTCAAATTTTGATCTGTGTATTACTTCTGAGTTAGGTGGTATCCCCTACAAGTCTGATATTCCACGGGCGATATGGAATCCACCATTAATTCGGCGGGAAAGCCTCCAACCCGAGTGTGCCGCAAGGGTTGGAGATCCTGAATCTGATATGACACAGGGCTCTAGGCCAGCGTAATATATAAACCTGGATCGGCAAATCACGGTTTTGGGAAACGAGTTATCTGAACTCATGCCTTCTTCGGGGAACCACCTAAGCTCTCTTTATGCCCAATTTTTATCCTGTTTTGAAACATGCATGTTTATAGTTTCAACATCTGGAAAGTCTGATTTCAAACATGCATTTAAATTTGTTCTAAATTATCATGGCAAAATCTGAGTATGTGTCGTCACACCAAGACTTGCAAGTCCTATTTCTGAGCCATAATGTCGTAAGCATGATCTTTCATGAAAATATAGTTTCAGACCACCCAAACATGTAATTTGCATAAGAGATTTCACGTTCCGAAACTTAAGTCAAAACCCTGCAAAAACTTCCATCAAACATATGGTGGTCATGTGCTTTTGGAAAATTCATGCACTCTTTCATTATATGCATAATCAACATTCACAACCCTCTCTTGCATGTTAAAAATCATATCATGCTTTTCAAAACGCATTCAAAACAAGTCGTATCATATGAAAATAGGAAAGCTCACAACACAAGAGGGATTCATTATAATTCATGCTCTCAAGACTGAAACACATACATACATATACATAGACATATAAACTGTCAAATCACTTTGGGGAAGGTCAAAAGACCAAAACAATGTCATTAAAGCATTCTAAAAACATGAATATGTTCATAATTCAAAAACCCCATTCTAAAACATGATTTTTCTATGCCCATGAGAATTTAGGAAAACCCCGCGTACCTCTATTTAAGAAATTGAGGGATAATCCTTGAAGCCTACGATGTGGGGATTCCAAATCTCCAATTATCTTCCAAAACCCACGGTTGAATCTTGAGTTATTTTGGATTTTTGTTTGAAACCCTAAGGGGTGTTCATGAGAGAAAATTTGAGAAAAGGATTATATTTATATGAATTTGGAGGCTAAATCTGGTGTTATAGACAAAATTTGGGTGAGGTGAAATGACTAAAATGCCCCTAAGAAAACAAACAAAGTCAAAACTGTCCCTCAGTTGACAAGCTGACAGGCTGAAGTAAAACGGGTATAACTACTTACTCAGATGTTGGATTTGGATGAAACCAATTACATTGAAAATAAGACTCAAAGAAATTTCATTTGATAGGTAGAAGCTCTCCCAGTTCATTATATTCAAAGAGTTATGATCGTTTGAAGTTGACCCTGAAATGCTGAAAACTGGGCAATAGGCTATGCGTTTTGCTACTGTTTTTAAATCCAAACTCAGCCTTATGCATTCCGAAAAATTCTGAAACATATACGAGATGTACTATGAGCTTGCCCGATCGTAACGCAACTTGAAAATCTAAAAATGGAGGTCGGGAAGGTTGAAAATTCGTATCCCAAAGATTGCCATAGAAAAATTTTCAAGTTTTTAAGTCTAAGAGCACTCTATTAAAGGCTAATCCATGCACGACTTTTACGGGGTGGTACACTAGTATAAACATTTTTGGTAGTAACATATTAGGTTTGAAAATAATTAACAGACCTCTTGATAGGTAGTTTGTCTGTGCTATCATGAGAACAAAGACAGAGAAAACCAAGTTCAGGTTATAAATTCTGAATGTACAATTTAAGAACATGAGATCACACACTGGGCACAATCGAAACAAGAAATTACTCAGTGTACAATCAAGCAATCAGAAAGCACGACGAGTACAAACAAGGAACAATCATTGGCAGAAAATAAATTACAACAAACTAGACTGGTTGAGGAAATACATTACAACAAACTAGACTGGTTGAGGAAATACATTACAAGAAACTCGACTGGTTGAGGAAATATATTACAACAAACTCGACTGGTTGAGGAAATACATTACAACAAACTCGACTGGTTATAGGAAATACATTACAACAAACTCGACTGGTTAAGGAAATACATTACAATAAACTCGACTGGTTGAGGATATACATTACAACAAACTCAAACTCGACTGGTTGAGGAAATACATTACAACAAACTCAAACTCGACTGGTTGAGGAAATACATTACAACAAACTCAAACTCGACTGGTTGAGGAAATACATTACAACAAACTCGACTGGTTAACTTTATCTGGAAACCTGTGGCTCTATTCTTCCATGAATGAAGAATAATTTGAGCATTTAATCCAAAGCATTAAAGCTACAGGTGAAATAACCCTTTTATAAGAAGAACATTATAATACCATCGACAATTGAAAATATGAAAGTTAATTGGCACATCACCTATGCAGCGGAAACAACGTCAACTTTGATCCTTCTGTCATCAGTTTTACCTTTCTTTGTAACAATGCTCTAAATTTGACTTGAAATTTTCATCATCCCATTCCAGTTGGCTCCACCATTCTGGTTGTCCTTCTATTATTTTGATGTTTTTGGAGGTTTGAATAGAGAGAGGCAACTTCCTTAATCCGTAACACTTGATCACCATGAGTTCCTCCAAGTGTTTCCACATACTCTTTAAATTATATACGAAATGGAGATGGAGATATTCCATATTTGGCAAAGGGTCAAATTGTCCACTTCCTCCTTCCGCTGGTCCGAAAGCACAATAAAAGTCCTTTATATGTAGTAATTTTAATCCTTTAAAAGTGTTGTATGCAATCAACTTCCTGAGACACATGCATTCTTCCAAGTACAAATCTGAAGCAAACTGCAACATGCCTGAGAGCTCTCCGTTACTGAAATTTTCACACTTGTGAACATTTATCTCCCTTTCTGACTTGTTGTATGGTGATACATCAATTGAAGGTTCCCCAACTTCAATGAGAAATTCTTTCAATCTAGTCATCCAGCTGCAATCTCTATTGAAAGATAATGAGTTATCCACTCTAATATAAAGATAAGTCAGATTGTGTAGAGATGATATCTCATCAAAAGAGGTTGCTCCAAGCCAGCTACGCGACATATTTAACATTTCAATGCCAGGAAATTTGAGGAAAAATCCTTTACTGATGTTCTCCAATTTAGCAACAGGCAGATTTAATACCCTCAGATTTGTCAACTTGTCCATTCCCTCAGGCAGACAACATAACCTTGTATTATCACAATTAAGCGATTGCAAATTGTGATGATTAGCAACAGGTGGTAACTCTGTCAACTTATAGCATCTTTGTAGTATTAGAGAACGTAGTTGACATAAACTATTGATGGAAGAAGGCAGTTCTTTAATACCAGTTCGACTCAGATTCAGAACTCTTTGAGCTGGAAATGCCAAAAAGAATTCCTGGGGTATTTTCTCAAGGTGATAATTGTCTTGCAAAAGTAAAGATGTTGTCTTTGGACATCTCGCGAAGCAATCAGGTAGACATTCAATTTTGTTGCTTACGAAAGATATTCTCTTGACAGAAGCTGATATTTTAATACGTGATATTTCAGTCAACCCAATTCCAGTTTGAAAAACAGAAGTGTGTTCATCCCCAAAGGTACTTGCTATCCATCTAGCAACATCACGAACCACGTCGTGCATCTTCACAAAATCCATCTTAATATAGTCCTTCTCATGGGCTTCTAGCAAGCAGGCATCTTTTAGACTCTCAATCAACATGATTCCCCTATTGTAGGCTTCTTCATATGTGTCATGTTCACCGAGGAACCCCTCTGCCCACCAGCAATTTATGAGTTCATCTGTTGAAACATCCGCTGGATATATGGAGCAATATAAGAAACAACTTTGAATATCACCTCTCTTTTTGTTCATATGTTTGCTTCTTTGCTCGTTAGATAATTCAATATCCTGAGATTCTAAAGAATCAAAACTCCACTTGATGACCGTGTAAACTTTTTCCTCTACAGCTTTGCTATGAGGTTCGAACATTCTAAGTGATTTTAAAGCATCTTTCCAGAGCTCGGCCTTTGTTTTCCCTCTCATGGATGATCCAATAACAATGATTGCTAGAGGTAAACCATCACACTCTCTTGCAATTTTCTTTTCCAATGGATGGATTTGGTCCTGATTGACAATATCCCCCACATTTTTGGCAAACAGTTGCCAAGATTCATCCTCGTCCAAAGTGTAAACCTTCATTTCGACATCTGTTTTCATTTGGCTACAAACACTTAAAAAACGAGAAGTTATAATTACCTTGCTTCTCGTGGAAAGTTGGGGCACGCCTACATCATCCAAATTTATAGCTTCCCAAACGTCATCCAATATGAGAAGAAAACTCGTTTCTTCCTCGAGCCTTTCACAGATTTTGCTTGAAATGCTTCGATCACTTGCCTCGCTATCTATCTTTATGTTTAATCTGCTGGCAATTTGTGCTTGAACTTTTCTTATGTCTATTGGCGGTTTGGGCACTGTGACCCATATCACAACACCAAAAGACAGTTTACGACTCAGCACACCTGTGTTTAGGAGCTCATTGTTCAGATCAGTCACCAATGTAGTTTTCCCAACTCCTCCGGTACCCCACACACCGATGATGCATACTTGAAAGGATCCAAAATCCAAATAACTTTATCCAGTGAAAGATGCACCAATGGACACACAAAAAAACATTTAAAAAATTAGTGAAATAAGAACATTGGAGACTTTGATCACTATAATCTCTTGATCTCAAGTTTGTTAATACTGTCTTAACTGTATCTAGGGAAGGGCTGTTAGAGTACGTTCCCTACTGATTTTAATATTATACTCGACTGGTTGCCTATCTGTGGAACAAGTAAGCTAACGTAGTTCACAGAAGTAAAACTTGAACATAGTATTTTTACATGGAAAACACCCGGCTCAAGAAAGGTGTAAAGAAACATGACCTTTACCTCTACAAGATTTAACCCCAACATCACTATTTCACTTGAGCCTCAACAATCAACAAAAATACAAGACTTCTTGTAAACTAGGAATTAAAACTTCTAACTCCTACTTATACAAAAACACAAATCTTCCCAAGATAAGTTTTCCCAAGTCTTCGAGTTTCCCAACTTGAAGATGCTAATCCTAACTCAGTTTATACTTCATTGAGACTAGAGATTACAACTTAATATGACTCAACGACCAACCTATTACACAAAGTCTATGACTCTAAGTAAAGGACCAGGTTGTTCCAATAGCTCCTTGAAGTTGTAGAACTAATTTGTTGATTTCTGACTGTCTTTTCAGTGCATGAGTTTAATACTTGAATGTTGTTTGTTGTATTTAAGCCGACTACTGATTGAGTCCTTTAGTTGATGTACACTTCTAACTTCAATAGGACTCCCAGGTGGTTTTACTCTTCATTGCTGCCATTTCTCTCTCCTTGACTGGATAGGACTTCTCCTTTATCCCTTAGTCTTGAAGAACTCCTTGATCAACTCAACTTCTAGATACTGCATTTATCTTCTCCTTAATCGTAGCATCTGAAACAATTTTGTGCTTCCTTGCTTATCCACTTTTGTCTTAATGCATTGTCATCATTGTATCACTTCAACCAGTAACTTCTTTTTCATCACTTGTATGGGACAGCTTGCACAACATGTTTCATTCACATGTCCATCATCAAAACTTCACATTCCCTAACAAATTTTCCTTTTTTATGATGACAAACTTAGCAGCATAGCATCCATCATAAGATCTTAACCTACTCAAAAAAAGATTTTAAATAAAAGAACACTGAATGAAACAGTTTAGTCAATTGAGTTATAAGCTTTGTATAATCTATTCTTCCCCCTTTTGACATCATCGAAAAGCTAGCCCAACAAGTGAAAAATGTTTAATAATCCATGGACACTGGGGCTATCACTAAAACAATCAAGACTCAGAGCAAAGAACAACTATGCATTATGAAAAAGAAGCAGCAGATCTTAATAAACAAAGAGGTCCATTTCATTTACAAAATAAGATACAATTATCATTACCCAGAAACAGCAAAAAAGGTAGACAACAGGGACCAGAAAAACAAGGAAAATATTCCTAAGGCACTAAGAAGGATGTAAGTGGAGGAAGAAGAGGGAATAAGGGAGGTCAGCTTCCTAATAACATCAGCATTCTCAGCTCTTTCACGCTCCAAGAAAGCTCTAAGTGAGGCAATCTGAGCTTGAAGAACTCTCTTCTCATCCTTATGAGTAGCCTGAGCATCCTCAGTGCAGCCTGAGCAACCTCCACTTTTGCATAATTTACTATCAGTGCATTTCTTAACTTCTGCATAGGGTTACCAGCACTCCTACTATAAATAAGTAACATCATATGGTTCACACTCCCTATGATATCCTTGGTAGTCGTTGAATACCACACTTGGATAGATACCCCAAACTCCTCAAACATAGGAGTGAGCCAGAATTCATAAGAGAGGGCATGCCTATTCACTTCCTTAAGGAGAACCTTTTGCATATGCTTCAATATGAGTCGAGGAAAATCAATTTTCACCTCAGTGTCCAACAGTTCCATGAGAGTAAGGTCAAGAAAACTAGCACATTCCTTATTTTCTTCCTAGGGATGATCATCTTATGCACTACATCAAAATAGAGTTGGTGGAGTGGAGACATCTCCCTCTTAAGAACTCTTCTATGATTGATCAGGTAAGGATTTCCAGAGAACTTATGACAAATATGAAGAGCAGAGGCAAGATTATCAAGAGGTGGCCAAGTGCACAAATGCCAAGAGCAGAGGCAAGATTATCAAGAGGTAGCCAAGTTCCCTTGACATAGTGACCCCACCCCTAAGGATGGATATGCAAGATTCGACAAATGTCTGCAACATAAAGGTTCATAGTAACCCCTCGAATAGTGGTAGAAAGCATCTCACCAATAACTACCCCATTAGTATAGAATTCATACACTTCAGGTTTGTCAAACTTCCTTTGAAGGTCACCCTAAAGAATTAGGTGTGACCATCCTTGAAACTCCAGTTTACCCAACAAGGTATATATATCAACACCCCTAAAACCACTAATAACCCTCTCTCTAGAAAATTTGCACTTTTGAAAGTGAAGGTGGTGTTCCTCAGGAGTGTCCTGATGTGAGGATGGTTCTTGAACCTCAAAATCAGGATCCAACTCCCAGAGGTGAGTTAGAGTCAGATAAGTCAAAAGGAATAGGTTTGGTTACCTATTTATTTGAATGAGAAGAGGACCTCGGAGGAGAAACTTTAGAGAATGAGAAATCTTTGACAGTAGGGGTGGATTTAGAAGGTGAGGAATATTTATGAGTAGGTTGAGATGATGTTTTACGAGACAAGGATGGTTTGGGGCTTTAGCAATGATTGTCTTCTTCCTTCTTACTGATTGAAAAAGAAGATAGGAGAAGATGCACGAGGAGGAGTGGGATCAGATATAGCCACACGTTTCTTTTTACTAACTTGAAGTACTTCTTCCAAGAAAGCATCTTTCCATTTCTTTTTACCTCGAGTGTGAGGAGTACGAGGAGTGGAAACAATAGGAGAGGGTTGTACAGGAACATTGTTATCAACATCGATGGAGATAGAAGAGGGTTTTCTTTTTGGTTTATATCTGTACCTTTGAGGAATTAGGTCTACAATAGGAACATCATCTCGATCAATAATCTAAAGAGGGATTGGAGGTGGTAGTGAGGGTTCAAAAGATGGTGAAGGTTTAGAAGAAAATTGGGTAAAAGGGTTTTGCATATTCTTGACAATGCAAAATTAGATAATTCAATTGAAATTGGGGGAGGAATGAGTGGAGGTAAGGTAATATCGAGATGAAGTATAATGGATATTGAAGGAGCAGTAGTGGATTCAGTTGATGGCTTAGAGGAAGAGGATGCCATGGTGAATAAAGAGGAAAATAGTGATTTAATTGTGGTTATGTGAGTGGTGAATGATGAGAAGAGAAGGAAACATATTTAAGGTGGATAAAGAGAAGATGAAGCCTGTGTGAAGTGTATTTGGTGAAAGAAACGTAATGATTAGGAAGTCCAGTTCTAATGGGAAAGGTCTGGCAGCTTTTTGAAGGAGAAAATCTTTTGGGTTTTTGGAGGTTTAAGTGTACCAAAAAGGATCATGTAGACAACCTGGTTCTCTTTATGCTACTATGGGTAAGCAATACTCATACCTGAATAATGAAGAGAAAATACACAAAATTGCCTTGAAGTTCCAGTCTTTCTGCAAAATCAATGCATAGCTGAGTCAATTTATTCTAAAATCTTGGAATTGGGATACACAACTAAATGTGTACGACTCAATTAATCAATAATCACTTAAGAGCAGCTTATTCTAGTCAATCATTGAGGGAGATTTATATAATTTTAATCATCCCCAAGGCTAACTTATTCTTTTCAAAGTGTTCTCTACTCAAAGCCTTAGTGAATATGTCAGCAATTTGTTCCTCAGTAGAATAAAATATAATTGATATATGACCTTTTTCAATATTATCTCTAAGAAATTTATGTCTAATATCAATATGCTTAGTTCTTTTATGTTGAATAGGATTTTTGGCTATGTTAATGGAACTCATAAAAAATAGAAACACATCCAACATCTATACCAAAATCCATTAGTTGTTACTTAATCCATAACAACTGAGCATAGCGAGATCCTGCAACAACATATTCATCTTCAAAAATAGCCAAGTGTAATACCCCGGGAAATTTTTCGTTGAAATTTTGTGCGTAAACGTGTTGGGTTCTATCTTCTAGAATGAACTATAAATTTTTCGTGTGGAATGTCTTAGATTATGAGCCACCATTGCGTAAAGTATTGAATAATATTTCCAACGATATGTGGGTCATCCAAAACGTACACCCGAGCGACGAGTTATGAACATTCCGATCGAACCGTGAATAGTAGTGAACAGTAAAACGTGCAGGAAAAAGTACTGAGGCCTGACGTATTTTTTCTCCAACTTAAAACGATAATAAATCCTTGTACATAATGATCTGGGTGATCTACTATATACCAACGAAAATATCTGCGAGTCCTCTTTCCGATAAAATTGGTTTCGTCCAATTTGTCTATCGGAGCAAAATGTTATGGTCGATCTACTTCAGCCTATCAAAAGAGAATTTTTGGGTCAATTTCAAACGATCATAACTCCTCGTACACAATGATCTGGGTGAGATACTATATATCAACGGAAATATATGAAATTTCTCTTTCAAATGAAATTGGTTTGATCCAATTTGGATATCGGAGGAAAACGTTATGGTTGATCTACTTCAGACTATCAAAACAGTCCACCAAAGGACAGATTCGAGAATTATTTGATTTTTAGGGGCGTTTTGATCAATCCCCCTCACCCAAAATCCATCCAAACCCTATATTAAAGCCTATTAGAAGAATTATATGTTATATTTCATCAAATTCCCTCAAAAAGAAAACCCTAAGCTCCTACATCCAACTTCAAGAACCTCCAAAGTTCACCATTAATTCTGTAAATTTATTCAAGATTCCAAGTTCCTAGTTCAAGAACTCCAAGAACCATCATTCAAAGGCACGATTAACATCTCAAAAATGAGTATCAATCTAAAGTTTATCATTCAAGGTATGTGGGGTTTTTCAACAAGAACTCTCTTTCGTTCTTGTGCCCAAAAGTAATTTTCTTTACAAAGGCATGATTTTTATTTGATTTTTATGAATTTGAAGCATGAACCCATATCTTATGATGATTATTATGAAATCTTGATGTTTATGATTTTGAAAGATGAATTTACATGTGTGGTGATATAAAGCATGAATCTTGAACAATATTTATCATGATTTTGATACTTGGGTCGTGAATCCCCATTGGAAATTGTGTTTTTTTTTAGAAAGTGTGTGTTATAATCACGTTGATGTTGAATATTTGAGATATTTTGAATGATTTGACCTTTTGGTCTTAATGGAGTAGTTTTGAACTCGAGTGTGAAAGAAATCCACAACGAGGTTGATTTTGATAGATGGGAAGCATGAAGGATCCCGATGTATATTTATATATTACTAAAATTATTTTGTTGTGGATTGTCTTTGAAATGATCTGAGCTAAGTCCGGGAGAAATCTTTAGTACCGAGTGGGAGGTATAAAGCGACCTTACTTCCCTAGAACTACATGCCCCCGTATGAGTGAGCCTGAGGCTGATTTATATACTGATCACTAGTTTGTGTGGATTTGATATCGATAGTCCTACACCGATGGCAAGGATAGGATGGCTCTCCCCAACGTCGGTTGTACGTTGGACTCCTTGTAGCTCATATGGTTTATATCGGTTATAGGATCTCCCAGTGTGTGTGTGTTTCCTTGTGTCTATTGTGAACGGTGAAGTGATTTGAAAGTGGAATTGAAAAAGTTATTCTTTCGAAAGATTTAAATGATATTTACATTATGAGAATTGATATTCTTGATGAACTAAAAGTGAGTGACAAATTATATGATGACTCACATGTGTTATTATACTTATTTCATCCTCTCATGATTATGATGATTTTCTTCGGGCTATGTAAGTCTTTCATACATCCTGCATATTTCTTATAAATATTTATGATGATGATGTTTATACAACTGCATACACCCCCATATACTCGGTTCCTTTCCATGGTACTGACCCATATCTTCGGATGTGGGCTGAATTTTCTCGGAATGTAGGTTCAGGTGCTCAGTTCCAGGTTCGACAGTGATTCTTTGGGCACGCTGTTCTACATCCTCTGTTGTGGTGAGTCCTCATATTCCGAGGACATGATGTCTGATGTTGGTTTCACGGAATTATTTACATTTGATAACTGAGTATAAGTCAGTTGAGGCATGTCTCAATGGCTCGTTGGTTTTATTGATTTTCTTAGAGGCTTGTCAGACTAGTATAGATGTTGGGAGTTGACTAATAAGTTGTATTTTGTTATCTTTCTGAAATTCTTTTATTCTTGGATGATGATTATTCTGTTTATATTTGAGGGTTATTTATGGAAGACCCATATATTTGTGTTGAACTGAATGAAAATGGCTCAAAGGGTTAGCTTGGGGCTACTCATAGCCTCAAGCACCGTGTGATGCTCTGGGACCCATTTTTGGGGTGTTACAAACTTGGTATCAGAGCCTATGGTTTTAAGGTGTCCTATGGACTCTGACAAGCCGTGTTAAGTAGAGTCTTGATCATCGGTGTGTAGCGCGCCACATCTATGAGCAAGAGGCTACAAGACGTTTTAGGAAAAAGTGTGATTCTTTCTTTCAGAAGTCTATCGTGCTTAAAGTGTCTCTCTCTGCTATTGATTCGTGCTCTCTGATGTATTTCCGGATGATCTCTCAGGGATACCTCCTGATAGAGAGATAGAGTTCGGGATTGATCTTCTTTTCGATAGTCAGCCCATTTCTATTTCTCCTTACCGTATGGACCCTGCAGAACTTAAGGAGTTGAAAGAGCAACTCAAAGATCTACTAGATAAGGGTTTCATAAGGCCCAGTGTTTCTCCTTGGGGTGATCCTGTGTTGTTTGTGAGAAAGAAAGATGGCTCTTTGCGTATGTGCATTGATTACCGCCAACTGAATAAAGTCACCATCAAAAATAAGTACCCCCTTCCGAGAATAGATGATTTGTTTGACCAATTGCAAGGTGCAAGTTATTTCTCTAAGATAGACCTTCGTTCCGGCTATCATCAACTCAAAGTTAGGGAGTGTGACATCCCAAAAACCGTTTTCCAAACTCATTATGGCCATTTTGAGTTTCTTATTATGTCTTTCGGGTTAACTAATGCCCCAGCAGCTTTCATGGACCTCATGAATCGAGTGTTCAGACCATAACTGGATATGTTTATCATAGTGTTCATCGATGATATACTGGTGTACTCCCGTAGTGAGGATGAACATTCTGATCATCTTCGAGCTATCTTGCAAACCCCTAGAGATCACAAGTTGTTTGCCAAGTTCAGTAAGTGTGAGTTTTGGCTAAGTTCAGTTGCTTTTCTGGGTCATATCATTTCTTCCAAGGGTATTAGAGTTGATCCCCAAAAGATCGAAGCTGATAGAAATTGGCCTAGACCTATTTCTCCGACTGATATCCAAAGTTTCTTGGGTTTAGCTTGCTATTACCGCCGTTTTGTTGAGGGTTTCTCCTCTATAGCGTCTCCTATGACTCGGTTGACCCAAAAGAAAGTGAAGTTCTTATGGTTCGAATCTTGTGAGAAGAGTTTTTAGTAGTTGAAGACTCGACTCACTTCAGCCCCTGTTTTGACTTTGCCTGATGGTGTTGATGGTTTTGTGATGTACTGTGATGCTTCGAGAGTTAGGTTGGGTTGCGTATTGATGAAGAAGGGTAAGGTGATAGCTTATTCTTCTAGACTATTGAAACCCCATGAGAAAAATTACCCCTCCCATGACCTTAAGTTGGCTGCTATTGTGTTTTCTTTGAAAATCTGGAGACACTATTTGTATGGTGTCTATGTTGATGTTTTCACTGATCATAAGAGTCTGCAGTATGTGTTTACCCAGAGAGAATTGAATCTTAGGTAGAGACGATGGTTAGAATTGTTAAAGGACTATGATATGAGTGTGTTGTACCATCCGGGCAAGACCAATGTTGTGGCGGATACCCTAAGTAGAGTGTCCATGGGTAGTGTTTCGCATATGGTAGAAGGTAAGAAAGATTTGGCTCGTGATGTACATCGTTTGGCTAGATTGAGGGTTAGGTTGTTTGACTCTGTTGAAGGTAGTATAGGGGTTCAGAGTAGTTCCGAATCCTCCTTGGTTTCGGAAGTGAAGGAAAGGCAATACTTAGAAGCTAGTTTGGTCAGACTGAAGGAGTCAGTCAAGGACCAAAAAGTAGAGGTTTTCTCCCAAAGGGAAGATGGTGTGTTGAGATTGCAGGGTAGATTGTGTGTCCCGAATGTTGATGATCTAAGACAGAGGATTATGGCTTAAGCGCACGGGGCGCGATATTCTATTTATCCTGGTGCCACCAAGATGTACCGAGACTTGTGGGAAATCTATTAGTGGAGTGGCATGAAGAAAGATATAGCAACGTTTGTAGCTAAGTGTGCAACATGCCAACAGGTTAAGGTTGAACACCAAAAACCTGGTGGTATGATGCAAGAGTTTAGTATTCCCACCTGGAAGTGGGAAGAGATAAATATGAACTTCGTGATTGGTTTACCTCCTTCCCGATGCCATCATGATTCCATTTGGGTTGTGGTTGATAGATTGACTATGTCTGCTCATTCTTGCCTGTTCATACTTCATATACTGCTGAGGATTACGCTAGATTGTATATCCGAGAGCTAGTCAGACAGCATGGAGTTCCTTTGTCTATCATTTTGGATAGGGGTACTCAGTTAACTTCGCAATTTTGGAAAGCTTTTCAGAAGGGTCTTGGTACCCAAGTGCTTTTGAGTTCTGCTTTTCTTCCTCATACCGATGGTCAAGCTAAGTGGACCATCCAGACCTTAGAGGATATGTTGAGAGCTTGTGCACTTGACTTTAAGGGAAGTTGGGATGATCACTTACCGTTGATAGAGTTTGCTTACAATAATAGTTTCCACTCTAGTATTGGCATGGCTCCTTGAAGCCTTATATGGGAGGAAGTGTAGATCACCCATAGGTTGGTTCGAGGTGGGTGAAGCGGATGTGAGTGGTCCTAATTTGGTATTTGAGGCTATGGAAAAAGTTAAGTTGATTGGGGAAAGGTTGAAAACTGCGCAGAGTCGTCAGAAGTCATATGCGGATGTTAGAAGGAGAAACCTTGAGTTTGAAGTTGGTGACCTAGTGTATCTGAAAATTTCACCCATGAGGGGGGTGAAGAGATTCGGAAAGAAGGGGAAGCTTAGTCCCCGTTAAGTTGGTCCTTACAAAATTCTTAACTGTGTTGGTAAGGTAGCTTATGAGGTCGAGTTTCCTTCCGAGTTGTCCTCTGTTCATCCAATATTCCATGTCTCCATGCTTAGAAAGCATATTAGCGATGTTGTGGTAGTGGATTCCTCTGTGAGTGCTGACATTCAAGAAAATCTTTCTTTTGATGAGATTCCTGTTTAGATTCTTGATTTCAGTGTCTGAAGACTAAGGAACAAAGAAGTTCCCTTGGTCAAGGTGTTGTGGCGAAACCAATCTGTTGAGGGTGCAACTTCGGAAGCTGAGGCGGATATGCGATCCAAGTACCCATACCTATTTTCCTCAAAATCCGATCAAGCCGAAGGTACCGTTCTTTCCTAAATAATGCACTTTTGATAAAAATTGCAGCAGTTCAGCTGTCATTTATTATGTGTTCAGCTGTAGTTTCTTGAATTTATGCATTCTATGTTGCATTCGGAGTGAGAAACGATGTGGTGATGAGTCTAACGAATGGTTTCAGCTGTATGCTCTATTCCCTATCTAATCTTGGCATGTCTAGCATCATTCGAGGACGAATGTTTCCAAGGGGGGATGATGTAATACCCAGGGAAATTTTTCGTTGAAATTTTGTGCGTAAACGTGTTGGGTTCTATCTTCTAGAATGAACTATAAATTTTCCGTGCTGAATGTCTTATATTATGACCCACCATTGCGTAGAGTATCGAATAAGCTTTCCAACGATATGTGGATCATCCAAAACGGACACCTGAGCGACGAGTTATGAACATTCTGATCGAACCGTGAATAGTAGTGAACAGTAAAACGTGCAGGAAAAAGTATTGAGGCCTGGTGTATTTTTTCTCCAACTTTAAATGATCATAACTCCTTGAACATAATGATCTGTGTGATCTACTATATATCAACGGAAATATCTGCGAGTCCTCTTTCTGATGAAATTGGTTTCATCCAATTTTTCTATCGGAGCAAAATGTTATGGTCGATCTACTTCAGCCTATCAAAAGTGAATTTTTGGGTCAATTTCAAACAATCATAACTCCTTGTACACAATGATCTGGGTGAAATACTATATATCAACAGAAATATATGAGAGTCCTCTTTCAAATGAAATTGGTTTCATCCAATTTGGATATCGGAGTAAAACGTTATGGTTGATCTACTTCAGACTATCAAAACAGTCCACCAAAGGACAGATTCGAGAATTATTTGATTTTTAGGGGCGTTTTGGTCATTCCCCCTCACCCAAAATCCGTCCAAACCCTATATTAAAGCCTATTAGAAGCATTATATGTTATATTTCATCAAATTCCCTCAAAAATAAAACCCTAAGCTCCTATATCCAATTCAAGAACCTCCAAAGTTCACCATTAAGTCTGCAAATTTATTCAAGATTCCAAGTTCCTAGTTCAAGAACTCCAAGAACCATCATTCAAAGGCACGATTAACATTTCAAAAATGAGTATCGATCTAAAGTTTATCATTCAAGGTATGTGGGGTTTTTCAACAAGAACTCTCTTTCGTTCTTGTGCCCAAAAGTAATTTTCTTTACAAAGGCATGATTTTTATTTGATTTTTATGAATTTGAAGCATGAACCCATATCTTATGATGATTATTATGAAATCTTGATGTTTATGATTTTGGAAGATGAATTTACATGTGTGGTGATATAAAGCATGAATCTTGAATGATATTTATCATGATTTTTATATTTGGGTCGTGAATCCCCATTGGAAATTGTATTTTTTTAGAAAGTGTGTGTTATAAGCACGTTGATGTTGAATATTTGAGATATTTTGAATGATTTGACCTTTTGGTCTTAATGGAGTTGTTTTGAACTCGAGTGTGAAAGAAATCCACAACGAGGTTGAAGTCTCATTGGTCGACACAGGTCCATAAGAACCAGGTCAAGACACTTGATAGTGCTAACATGGTTCTTTGACTTAAATGAAGATCTTACATGCTTCCCCCCTACACAGGCACTACATAACTTTTCTTTCTTAAACTTGGTCTTGGGCAATCCCAATACCATATCTTTGCAAGAAAGTATGTTTAGTTGTTTCAAACTTGCATGTCTAAGTCTCCTGTGCCAAAGAAGGGGATCATTATCTATTGCACTTAGACAAGTCAACTCTGGTCCTGGTATTGCTATTATGCTAGCTTTGTATATATTTTTGTATCTTCTTACAAAAAGCACAATCTCTTTGGTGTCCATACTTTTGACTTTGACTCCTGCAGAAGTGAAAATAACATTATTACCGATATCACACAGTTGCGAAATGATCAACAGGTTGTGCTTCAATCCTTCTACAAGATAGACATCTTCCAATGCTCTTGACTCAGATGAGCCAATTTTTCCAACTGCAGTAATGATTCCCTTTTTTCCATCACCAAAAGAAACTCTTCCTCCATTTATTTTGGAAAGTGAAAGGAATTTTTTCTTACCACCAGTCATGTGTCTTGAGCAAGCACTGTCCAAGTACCAATGCCTTTTTCTTTCTTTCACCTTCTCCTACAAAAAATAAATGGTTAGACTTAGGAACTCAGACAAGCTTGGGTCTTGTTTTATGCGTAAATAGATGAATTAAATTTCTTCTAGTCCATGCTGGCAACATGTAGTGCAACATGTTTCTCAGACCTGAACTAGTTCTCTTCTTTTTGGTCTGAGAAAATTTTCTTGCCAGGTTTTGATTATTTGATCTGCTTTTAGCAGCTACTGGACATTTAGTGGTTGGATGTCCTAGGTTCCCACAGATATAACATAAGTCTTTAGGATCATCAGCACTTTTGTGAAATACCAAACCTTCCTTTTCATTGTGATTTCTTTCACTCAATTTGTGAACAATTCTTGAGGAATTTGTCCACCTATTTGCTCTTTCAAGATCAAGTTTCTGTTTAGAGACTTCTTGACTCAATTTGTTTATCATGTCAACTGCATTACTACATTCTTGTTTGTACTTCTCTAATTCTAGTTCAGCATTTTCTTGTTCTTTACTCATGGCCTTTTTTCCTTTTTCAGTGAGAGTCAATTTTAGGATTTCAGACTTAAGATCATTATTTGAAGAATCAACTTCTGCAACCTGTTTCTTGAGAGTGCAGTTGTAAGACCCCGTCAAAATCGCATGTCAAATTCAGCTCGTAAAGCTCCATGAGAGATTCCAACACTTAGAAAAAAAATTTGCTAAGTGTTCAAGTTCAACACTTACTCTCATTTTAGACCTCCTAACTTCGGGGATTTATTTGATGACCTTCCCGACCTCCGTTTTTAGATTTTAAAGTTTCTTTGTAATGGGGAAAGTCCCTAGTACGTATTGGACACATTACGGGAACATTTTGGGCGCATTTCAGTGGCTAACTCACTGGTTTGAAATGCTCCCGCATTCCGGGCGCATTTCAGGTCAAAAATTTCAGTCAACTTCAAACTATCATAACTTCCTACATATAATGAAATGTGAGAGATGCTATATATGAATAGAAATATATTTGAGTATTCTTTCCAATGCAGTTGGTTTCATCCAATTTGAACATTGGAGTAAAAAGTTATGATCAATTTAAATCAGCCTATCAGCCTGAAGACAACAGAGGACAACTGCATCTTTCTCTCTTTCTCCAGGGGTATTTTAGTCTTTCCCACTTCTATATATATATACACAAACACGAGATTCAGCATAATTTAGCATCATATGCTTGATTTCTCTCAAAATTCATCAAGAACAAGAAGAGGGTTTGCAATTAGGGATTTAATTTCAAGAAATTCTCTCTGTCGATCTTCATAAAATGAAAAACTAAGGAATGCATAGTGTTCATCCATGGATTCCTTTCATCCATGGAGCTCAAGAATCATGTTTTAAGTTATATATCATGAATATTTTGTGGTGGGATGATTATGTACATGTGATGATGTTAAATTGAGTTTTTAATTCCATGAGTTATCTCAAGAATCATGAAAACTAATTTATTTTGTAATATTATTCATATGAACTTTATGTTGAGTCCTTGAAATTGCAAGTTGGATGTTGATGATCATGTTGTTGGTGTTGAATGATTCCCAAGTTGGGATATTTATTTGAAATCATGAAACTATGTTGAAATATAAGTTGAAGTCCATGAATTTGGTGATTTATACTTTGTGAAAATTTTATGATTTCACCTATGCCTAAGTTGTGCATGAAAGGTGTTTGATTAAATGTTTAAGAGAAACAAGAAACATGTAGTATGGATTAATATGGCCTAAAAGGTGAATTCATGCCATTGACCTCATGCTTGAATGGCTTACATGCTATTGTTGTACAATGAATATGTTGTTGGAATGTCATGATGTTAGAGTATGAAATTATGATCTTGATTCTATACATTCCTACTATGAACAAGATTACGTTAACCATGTACTTCATGAAATCCCCAATTTATTTTATTATGAATGGTTGATATTGATCATGTATTCAAGAATGTCAAGAAGTGTCAGTTTCCTTCTATCGAGTCGTGGGGGTACTTGTACCCAAAAAATATATCTGTGTGCCTAGAGCCATGTCTTGTTTTCACGATACTCTCAGTCAAGACATGTTCAGTAGACTTCAGTCAGTCTCATGACTCAGGAAAACTCATGTAAAGGCAGTATCAATTCAGTTTTACTCAGTACTCGGTAATCTACGTAATCTCAGTAATATTCCGTCAGTCTATGGAATTCAGTAAATCTCAGCATCAGTACAATTTAGTTCAGTATTCAGTTCAGACATCAGTAAACTCAGTCAGCTAACAGAACTCAGTAGCATTTAGTCAGTTAATAGAATTCAGTAGTATTCCGCTAGTCATCGGAACTCAATAAACTCAGTCCATGTTCAGTTCAGTTAAACAGAACAATCAGTAACAGTTCAATTAATTCTAGTATGAACTAGGAAATCAGTTCAGTATAATCAGTTCAGTGTCATTCAGTTGGGAGTAGGATTCAGCACCGAGCGAACCCAAGGATGGGAACTTACCTGCCAGTAGAAGGTGTGATTCTTAGAAGCAGTCCTTGCATTCCAGAACTATGCAGTCAGCATAGGTTGAGACATCAATACCTGTCAGTTGAGGGTAGATGGGGTGGATTAACCTATCAGATGAGGGTTCCCACCATTGTCATTAGAGTACCTTCCAGATGAGGGTCACTCACAGCTTGTCCTTACTAGTGGCGCGATATTGACACCCTTCCAATCAGGGTAGAGATTGGACCCTAGCTTAGCTATTATAGCATATTTGGGGCATGTCGGTTAGATAACTACTTCCCACTGTTTCATTCTCAGTCTCAGTAAAAGAACTCAGATAGTTCTTCAGGATATCAGGACTGTCAGATACAGTCAACTCAAATACAGTACGGAACTCAGCTAGTTCCATCAGATTTAGGACTGTCAGATACAGTCATTCATGCTATCAGTTATCAGAACTCATGTTATCAGATATATCAGTTATCAGAATTTAGTTATCATTCATGATATGTTATCAGTAAATACATGTAATCAGTAGTCATACTCAGTAGTCATGTTATCACGAGCTCAGTTTCAGGACTATTATATACGGTCAATCAAATCAGTTCTTCATAATCAGAACTATCAGAAACAATTATTCCTTTATCAGTAATATAGTGTCAGTCTCCCAGTATTCAGTAATACAGTATCAGTTCCTCACTTATTAGTGAATTACATATCAATATTAGTAAACTCAGTCATTCAGTATCTCAATATCAGTAAACTCAGTCACTCAGTATCTCAGCATCAGTAAACTCACGTTGTCAGTATTCAGACTCAGTAGTCAGTATCACCACGAGTTTAGTTGCAATTACATATGTATGTATGTATTCTCACGTTCATATCAGTCAACATTGTTCATGCATATAAAACCCTTTGCATTTAGCCTACCTCACTCGTATACTCAGTACATTCAGTCGTACTGATGCATTCGCGCTATGGTGTTTTATTTGACGCCATAGGTACAGAGGTACGAGTTTCAGAGCAGCAGTAGTATTGCAGATTTTAGCAGTCAGTGCTCCTCTTCATTTGAGGACAATATTATTATTACTTTATTTCAGTATTTCAGATTAGTTTTTCAATTCATGGAGTTAGTTGGAGACATGTTCCTTCAACTCCTTATTCAGTTTAGTTAGAGGCTTTCGGACTAGATGTCATATTAGATGTTCAGACTTCAGTATTTATGTTTCTTTTTGGTATTGTTATACCATGTTTTTCAGATATGTATCAGTATTGAACCTTATGGCCTTACAGTTCATGTTTCCACATATTTTGTGAGATATTATGCAGTTTACAGGTACAGATATCAGTCATGGGTTAGCTTGTGGTCCTTCAGGGTCATGAGCACCATGTAGCGTTTCAGTTCAGAAAATTGGGGCGTTACAATAGTTTCCTTTCCAACTGTGTCTTTAGAAGCTTTTAAATCAATGAGATCAAATTTAATTCTTGCAAGACTGTTGAAAAACTCATCCCTATCAGAATTTGATTCTTGGAAATCATTAATTAGTGTACTCATCAAGGAAACAAGTTTTGATTTAGAAAACAAATGTAGTTTTTCTTTAAGTTCAAATATGCTTACCTCAGAAGTATCATCTTCTTCCTCAGAGTCTGAATCTCCAAGTTCCATGATTACAGTTTTATCATCTTCATCATCTTCTGAATCAGATCCCCATGCTGCTATCATTCCATGTTCCTCCTTTCTTTTGTCTTTTTCTTTCAGTTCCTTTTCAGCCCTTTCCTTTTTTCCATTCTATTTCCCAGACTGGACAATCCCTGATCTGATGATCAGTCATTCCACACTTGTAGCATCCATTTAGATTGTTATTTGAACATTTTTTGCTACTTGTTCCCTTTTCTTTTTTGAAGAATTTGCTGAAGTTCTTAGTTATTTTAAAGCCCCGTGTTTTGGGCTAGAATGAAAACCATCATTTCTATGCGTAGATGATCCAAAAGCCATAAATCCTATGCAAATTTTCCACGTTCATCAATTATGTAGTGTGGTAACCTATTTGATCATGAATTGAGATCATAAAGGTCCCCTAACTCAAGGACAAGTTGAAAGCTTTCCTATCGTTCGAGTTTTAGTGAGCGTCAAAACTTGAGTCAACCTAAATCAACCATAGCTCCTTGTATATAATGAACTGGGTGGCCTACAATATATCAAATGAAATATCTTAGAATTATATTTCTGTCGATATCAAATTCGCCTAAAACGGACACTCGGTGAAGAAGTTAGAGCATTTTTAGTGTTAGCATTCCCGATTGACTGGCCACCGCGTCGCGATGTGCCTTAAATTGACAATTGTTGATTTCAGTAGCTCACCGCGATTTCCAGCGCATCGCGGTGAAGTCTTTTACGGTGTTCCAGTCCCGGATTTTAAATTCCAAGGTCAAATTAGACAATTCCCATGGCCCCAAACCCATCCAAACACGGGATTTAATACCAAATACACCTAAATACATACACTTTCACCAAAATTCATCAAGAACGGTCTCTAGAGTTTCAAACAAGAATCCCAAGTAACTCAAGATTCAACCGTGGGTTTTGAAAAGAGATTGAAGATTTGGAATCCCCAATATGCAAGCTTTGAGAATTACCTATTATCTTTCGAGGTTAAGGTACGTGGGTTTTTTCTAAAATCTCATGGGCATAGAAATCATGATTTTAAGAAAGGGGTTTTCACATTTATGAATACATTCATGTTTTAGAAATCTTGACGGTATTGTTTTAGTCTTTAGACCTTCCCCACATTGATTTGAAATTGTATATATATATATATATGTATGTGATTTAAGTTAATATTCGAATTGAGAGAATGACTCACATGAAATCCCTCTCTTGATGTGATTGTTCCCACGTTTCACATGATATGGATTGTTTTTGAAATGCATCTTGAAAAACATGTTACGAAGTGTCTTGATTTATGAATGATTTGGTTATGAATCTTGAATTCAAAAGAGAGGGTTGTTTGTATTGAAAAATATTGAAAATACATATAATGAAAGAGTGCATAGATTTTGCCAAAAGCACATGACCACTTTTTGTTTGAAGAGTTCTTGCATAGTTTTGACTTATGCTTTCGGAACATGAAATCTCTTATACTATTTGCATGTTTGGGTGGTCTGAACTATGTTTTAATGAAAGAATTATGCATAATGCATTATGGTTCAAAAATAGGACTTGCAAGTCTTGGTGTGACGACACCAATTTAGATTATACCACGATAATTCAGAACAGAATAGAAAACATGTTTGAAATCAGACTTTTCAGATGTTGAAACTAGAAAAATGCATGATTCAGAATAGGATAAATATGGGCACAAAGAGATCTCAGGTGGTTCCCCGAAGAAGGAATGGGTTCAGAAAACTCATTTCCCAAAACCGTGATTTGCCGATCCGAGTATATTATATTATGTTGGCCTAGTGCGTGTGGCATATCAGAATCAGAAACTCCAACCCTTGCGGCACACTCGGGTTGGGGGATTCCCCGCCGAGTCAATGGCGGATTTGTCATGACCCGAACCAGGGCCCTGGTCATGACGAGCATTCCGAACCATGAAGGCCCGAAACACCCCTATCTATCTAGTAATCATGCACATAATTCATATGATAATAAGATATGCGGAAGATAAACAATATTACGGAAAACATGGTCATAAATCAAAGAAATCAACAAAGGGGAAATAATGTCCCACAACATCTATAGACATCTGAACAACCGTCTGTGAAATCTCTAATACATGACTGAAACAAATTACTGTCTGAAAACTGGGACAAGGCCCCCAGTAGACCCAAAACTACTAAATGATAAATGAACTGACAGACATCAGGCCTTCCGAAATATAGAAGGCTCACCACTTGATTTTGTAAATCTTTCGAAAGAGATCTACTGGTTATCTGGACCCCTAAACTGTGCCTCCAAACCTGGGAGGGAAGGGAGTCAATACAAAAGTACTGGTACACAGAGAAATCAAAAACAAAATATAATATTTTTTTTCTAATATAGGTAAGAGCCATTATAAAGCAGTTCCATATCAAATCATTTGAAAACACATGGGCATAATGTAATAGTTTTCAACAACAATGTAATGTAGCTGAGCTAGGTGGAATACCCTACATATAACATTCACACCAACTGTTGAATCTCGGTTGCCACCGAGATTAGAGTATAAGTGATGGGAAGACACACAAGATCACACAGCAGGGTGTCTCGACCCAATAAAGTAGAGTAGTGCCCAAGATCACTTAGCCTAGGTTCCTAACCATAGTCCCAATTTTTGAAATGACATAAAGTCAAGTACACAAGATCACTTATCCTGGTACCAAATCCCCATGTCGGCAAACACGGTTTCCAGCGATGAGCCCTTACACTCAAATGCCTTCTTCGGGCATCCACCTATCTCATGTAAAATAAATGCATCAAACTTCATTTAATTCAATCACATATCTTATTCTGTAGGGTATCGTCATACCTGACTTACAATCCATCAATCACATCATTCTTTCATGCAACCATTATATTCATTATATTTCAACATAACAACCCTCTCATTTCAAGTCAAAAATCATAACCATTTTAAAAATATTTCATGTCATGCTTGTCAAGATGATTTCAAACAATTTACATCATATGAGGATTTAATACAAAATCATATCAAGAGAGGGATTTTTAAATAATTCATGCTCTCAAGTTAACATCTTTTCGAAATTCATGCATATACGTAGATCATCTATCAAATCACTTCGGGAATAGGCCTAAAGACCAAATCAATATCATAAAATGTTTAAAACATAATCATATTCGTAATTTCAAAACCCCCATTTTGAAAACATGAATTTTTAAGCCCATGAGATTTTTGAGATAACCCCGCGTACCTCTATATGCAAAGATGATAAGTGCTTCTTGAAGCCTACGTTCTGGGGATTCCAACTATGCAATTAGTTTCAAAAACCCACGGTTGAATCTTGAGTTTCTTGGGTTTTTATTTTGAAACCCTAAGGAGAGTTCTTGAGCAATTTTGACGAATGAAGGTGTATTTTGGGGTATTTGGGGACTGAATTTTATGTTTATGGCTAAATAAGGGTGGAAATAGGACCATTTTGCCCCAAAAACGGAGTGTTTAAGTCACTTGAGTAGTAATATATGTGGCGCACACCTTATCGCATAATTTAGATTGTGCGGCTCACTCTTTATCACACACATTAGGTTGTGCGTCGCACACCTTATGGCATAATTTAGGGTGTGCGTCGCACACCTTATGTTGCATGACACACTCCACTTTTCAAAGCCATAACTTCTTTCTTGGGTGTTGGATTCTTGAGAAATCGGTATCGTTGGAAATATAATTCGAATACCTTTCAGTTGATATATAGTAGGCACTGTAATTCAATATATACAAAGAGTAATGGTCGATTAAAGTTGACCTAAGTTTCAACGCTCACTAAAATTAGAACGATAGGAAAACTTTCAACTTGTCCTTGAGCTTGGGGACCTCTATGATCTCAATTCATGATCAAATAGGTTTCCACACTACATAATTTATTAACACACTAAACTTGCATTGGATTTATGGCTTTTGGAACCTTTACGTGAAGAAAATGATGATTTTCGTTCTCGTCCGTAATGGGTGTGTTACATTATCTCTCCCTTGGGAACATTCATCCCCGATTGATGGTTAGGAACTTGTTGAAGCTTAAAGGTATGGAATAACGCGGACATGATGTGCCTTCTAAGAAAGGACATAACTAATCTGAAATAGTTAAACTTCTATAATGAAACTGAATTCTGAGCTGACTTGACTTTTCTTTCTTCAAGAAGCTGATTCGTGCTGAAAATTTAGGATTCCCATGAAATATTCATGATCCAATCATACATATTGAAATTAGGAAGTGATAACTTATGCAAGTACGAATCATAATACATCAAGACTTAGATCGTACAAGGGTATTGCACCGAGTCATGAATAGATAGCTGAATCTGAAACATGATGCTTGGAATGAACTGAACTCACAATTTATATGGATGGAATAGATTATCTCTTGGGAATGGACATACGCATGAGACTTCGGATAGTAGGACTGGGTGAAAAGGTGGAAAAACCATAGTAACTTGTCTGCCTGACTGTTAAACTGAATTACAGACTGAATTATACTAGACAATTATACTTAACTGGAGTATCTCTTCAACACTCTCTCTAAAGAAGTTCTAGCAGTAATAGGAAGCCACGAATCTTGGGTATGGAGTACATAAGACATCCAACGGAGGGTAATCACAACATTTACACTACTCTGCAGTCTGGAATATAGACATATAACTCATAAATTAGGATAGAATTTCTAGGCATTAGTCAATGCGACTTCTTACTTTAAAGATTAGCACACTCCCCGAATACTCCCTTAACTGTACTATTACCCGTAGATACCACATTCACTCGATCCAACTTATTTGTTCTCGTATTTGCATTTACAAATCTTTCTAATAATGCTATAGTAACTTAAATCCTCTTCACCGTGATCAGGCCTAACTCCAACTCGCAAAATACTACATGCCACTCCACGATACAAGTCTAAACCATAAGATTCCACCTTCTATATCTCTTAAAAGATCACACTCTAATCCTATCATGCCTTACCACTTCAATGGATAACTTTGAACTATTACTATGAAGTCGCTAGCGCATATAGCGTTCCTCAATAAAAATTCCAACATGTCATTCAAGCCTATCTGTATAACCACATATGAACTTCAAAGTAAACACTCATAAAGACACACTTCACATATTCTACTAACCATCTATCGATATAGCTCCCACACGCTACCCCAAGAAAATACACACACATACCTTTCATCTAATCATCACATGCATCAAAGACTGGGCCCCAACCTTACTTCGCACTTATGGCCTTATCTAAAATAAGCATACTATGATCTTCCACCAACTACAAACATTTACCCATCACCACTACCATCACATAAAGAGGAGTCACTAAAGATTAGAACATAACATATTGAAGCATGGAAGGATGTTATATGAAACTTGATTAACTGAGGCCTGGGGAATAGCAAATCAACATCCAGGATTTATCAAAGAAAAAAAATCTGAATTGGGGCATACATGGCTATGAACTATATTCCACCAATCGTAAAGAGTATAACATGAATTATGGGAATTGAGTACACTACAAAGCGTGAATACATGAGTCATGAGATGCATGACCTCAATTTAGAGTTCATAACATATGGAATATGATTCCGACGGCTGAATGAACTGAAGTTCCTCATTTAGGAATCTAGAAGAGCACATGATTTTCTAACATATACATGAACATGAACTATGATCATGGAAATGAAACGTGAGGTATGAGTAGGTATTAGGATAACTAAAAAATACTGAGACCAGAATGGGTTGAGCCTTACTCTTCCCTTCTGATGTTCTATGTCATACTGACATCACTACTAGAATCTGAAAGCCTGACTTGGTTATTCGCTCTATCATCTCCCCCTTAGATTCAAGCCATCATATTAAGTTTGGGAGATCCCTTACTAGACTCTAAACTGAAGTACACTCACTGCACTCTGGGGTCTGGAAAATTACTATACACGCATATCATGGCACTTAAACCGAATGACTACACCTGAAAGTGGAAAACCCATTATTAATACTAACTTCTGAGATACACTTTATCATTCTATAGACCCAGTAGTCATCATATAATACTTGCATACATACTAACTTCGGGTCTTCATGGGTATCCCCATAGTCGGAGTGCTCACCCTCTAGTGCTTTAACTCTTATTTCTATTAGTTCAACCTTTAAAAACTCAAACTTAGAATCTAGCACTCAACATGGATATCACCAAGGCTTCAATGAATCATACTACTTCCGACATAGCCTACCAATATCGTGTCTCCAAAGTTACATCTCTCTACTATGAGAATCAAGATCATATAAAAAGGGTCAACACTATCAATCAAAACTCCTTAACTTGGCTATTTAGAACACCATATACCATCTAATTAGTCTTTCTCCACCTAGCAACTCAACGATACCACTCGTCACACAAAACGTGTAATAGTCTTAGAAAATACCGCAACCTCAGATCACCTTGGGAATACTTCTACATTATATATGCAACATCATACTTCACTATGAATCAAATAAACTTAAGCTCTTGCATATTTAAGCCTATTAGATTACTTCCATAAAACTAGTATCATTAACCAAGAAATCATCACATCCACCTTCATGGACATCAATTGTTCAAAACTTAATGTCAAGTGCTAAACATGATTCTACAACCCAACCTTACGCATGATTCTCACTTGGATACCATGAAATAGACATCAAGAAACACTAGTACACTAGAACTTCCAAACAACAAATAATTGATCTTGACCTTATGGTCTTCCTTATCATAACTCATTAGCACGTACTATTTTAACACATCAAGCCTACTAATTTTTTCCCACAAAACATACATCATTAATCTCATGCCACTATTTTTACCACCACATTCTACATTAAATTCAAGCATATAGTCCTGTACCAATCATCTATCACTACTGAAAAATGCAACATAATATGCTAGTCCATAAAATTTGGGACATACTATACAAACGCCTCAAAAATCACTACATACCATCTCACAAGTAGTACTAGTTTATAATTACCAACGAAAAGAAGGTCAAGGGGTAAAGTAACATAATAGACATGATCAACCTTAATCTTATATTATAACCCCATACAATCTTTTCTACTTATACGGCTTTCTCATCTCATACTTACTTACCCAAACATATATTTAGACTACCTTCAAATTTCACAAAAAACCATGAGTCTATACTTACAACTTTCTGGCTAATATAGACATTTTCACACTTTAAGCAACTGACAAATCACCCTAACTAACAAACTTCTTCTCTACCTTCTACTAAACTAACACACAAGGATGAATCACCTCTTTACCAACTCAATCTCATGCAAATAGATTCAGCTATATATATATATATATATATATATATATATATATTAAACCAACACAAGAACAACAAGTTGCTAGTGAATCGAAATAGGCCTCACACGGCTTCACTAGACTTTGATTTTGTATTTTGAACAAGAAAATGAGATGAATGATAAGTCAACTATACTAGTGAATCGAAAGATCCCCACACGGCTTCACTAGACTTTATTTTTTTCAACAACACCTTGATGACAAGATTACATGAGATAGAAATTTAATACGCAATAGCCAATGAACTAAGAATACACATCTTACTTGTAAAAATACAATTGGAGTCAAACACTTCCTCCACGGACTACGATACCATCCACACATGCTACTAGTTACCATATTATTCTATCACCATAAGGGGGTAAATCATTCTCGAACATCGGTTATTCAAATAAAATATTCATTTACACAAAAGTCACCCTCGCTCTAACTTCTAACTTTGTGGCTTCACATCACCAACTTTTTGGTCTAATTTCACTACTAATAGGTCATGACAACAACACTTTAACGCATACTACTATTTGAGTGGAAATACAGTTCCAACATTCTACTAGACATCATCCCCCCTTAAGCAAGACATTTGTAACTATAACACCCCGCATTTCGGGCTAGAATAAAAAAATATGACTCTGATGCGTTGATAATCCCAGAGCCTTAAATCCTATACCAATTTGGCATGTTAATCAATTTTGTAGTATGTGAATCCATTTGAGAATGAATTTAGACCATAGAAGTCCTTCAACTCAAGGACGAGTTAAAACCATTTCCATCGATTAAGTTTTAGTGGACGTTGTAATTTGTGTCAAATTCTATGGACCATAACTCATTGTATATGATGAACTGGGTGGACTACTATATACCAAATTGTATATAATTGAATAATCTTTCCAACGATACTAAATTCGCCTAAAACGGACACCCGGTGAAGAAGTTATGGCCTTTCAAAGTTGAATGTGTCGCCTATGCACATATAGGCGATGCATAGGGCGGCGCCTATGCAAATATAGGCGATGCATAGGGCGGTGCCTATGTAAATTTAGGCAATGCAAAGGGCGGCGCATAGTTATGGTTTCAGGTGACGAAAACACTCTATTTTGAGTTACTTTAAGTGCAAGTTAGTCCTTACAAAACCCAAAATCGTCCTTACCCACTCCTAAATGGATTTGGGCCTATTAACAACATTGAAGCCTCCTATAAAATCCCAAAATCTAATCCTTCAAGAACTTAAGAGAAGGAGCAACTAGGGTTTGAGAAAATAAGCTTGAAGGACCGATCATTCCGAAACTTCTTCGTGAAACAAATTACAGATTCGGAATCCTCTCGACGTAGGCTTCGATAGACACCAAAAAATTCGTGGAGAATAAGGTACGCGGGGTTTTCCTAAAATCTCATGGGCATAGAAATCATGTTTTAAGGATTGGGTTTTCGAATTCATGTACATACTCATGTTTCAGAAGCTTTAATGATATTGTTTTGGCCTTTTGGCTTTCCCCCAAAGTGATTTGAAAGTTATATGTATATATATATATGCGTTTGTCCTGAAATATGAATTTAGAGCATGATTTTCATGAAACCTCTCTCTTAATGTAAATTTTTCCATGTTTCACATAATATACAATGTTTTGAACACGAAAGAGAGGGTTGTGAATGTTGAATATGCATGTAATGAAAGAATGCATGGTTTTGCCAAAAATGCACATGACCACCATATGTTTGATGAAAGTTTTGCATGGATTTGACTTGAGTTTCGAAACATGACATCTTTAATGCAAATTACATGTTTTGGTGGTCTAAACTATGTTTTGAATGAAATCTCTTGCTTAATACATTATGGCTAAGAAATAGGACTTGCAAGTCTTGGTATGACGATACCAACTCAGACAAATGCCATAACAGACACAGACTAGTTCAGAAATCAGATTTTTATCAGACTTTCATGATTTAGAAATTTCAGAATGATACATGTTCAGAAAAGGCTAAAATAGGGCATAAAGAGAGCTTAGGTGGTTCCCTGAAGAAGGCGGGAGTTCAGACAACTCATTGCCAAAAACCGTGGTTTGCCGACCCGGGTATACTATTATGCGCTGACTTAAATGTCCTGTGGCGTATCAGACTCAGACACTCCAACCCTTGCGGCACACTTGGGTTGGGGGCTTCCCCGCCGAGTCAATGGCGGATTCTATACAGCCCGTGGAATATTTAGACTTGTAGGGGAATACCACCTAACTCAGAAGTAAAACACAGATCATGATTTGAAATGAACAGACAGGTTGCATGTTTTCAGAAAGTGCCCATGTGTTTTTCAGAAACAGTTTTATACATGATGTCTTGATGAAAAATTGCTTTCCCTTAATATATATATATATATATGTATGTTCCATTATACTACTTTTGGATTGCTTCGCGTGCCAGTACTTTTGTGTTGACCCCTCCCTTCCAGGTTCTGAGGCACAGTCTAGGGGTCCAGCTACTCAGTAGATATTCTCGGATTTGCAGACTTGATCTCACAGTGGTGAGCCTTCTATTATTCGGAAGGCCTAATTATGTCAGACATTATCTTATTTATTATGTTTTTGGTTTACTAGGGGCCTTGTCCCAGTTTCTTTTCAGACAGATGTTTATGTTCTTAGTAGAGATTTCGCAGACTGATGTCAGATAGTATTATTCAGAAATATTGCAGGACTTGACCATATTTTCCGTACTCAGTTTCAATTCCGCATTTTATTATGATTATGAATGTTGTGCATGATAACCAGATAGAGAATGGGTGTTCCGGGCCTTTATGGTTCGGGATGCTCGTCACGGTTAGGGCCTAGGCTCGGGTCGTGACAGTAACATAAATTTGAAGGGGACTAAATGCAATTAATACCTCAAGCTGAAAAGCACAATTCCATCAGGATCAATGTTTACATCGGAATGAATACACATTGAAGCACTAACAGAATCTTCTCAAGTCCTTGCACAAATTTTAACTCTTATATGGTTCAATCATAAAGGACCATACCATTTAGATTCTAAACTTCTGCACTTGAATCACCTCAATAATGAGACATCTCTAAGGAGATTAGAGTAAGGAAAGATTTGGGATGACCTTTTTTTTTGCTTTCGTATGGGAGACACCAAAGCACGAATTAGAGTATGAAAGAGGAACATTCTGACTCTATTGCATGAACTAAAACATGAATAAAGATAGACATTCCAAAATTCCTAGTAGCCTCCTGTTTATAAGTGTGTCGCGCTACACACCCATAAAAAAGACTCTACCCGATGCGATTTCGCAGACACCCTAGGACTATGAACCTTGCTTTGATACCAAGTTTGTCACGACCCGAACCGGGGCCCTGGCCGTGACAAGCATTTCGGACCATGAAATCCCAAAACACCCCTATCTCTCTAGTAAACATGCACATAATTCATATGATAATAAGATATGCGGAAGATACACAATATTACGGAAAACATGGTCATCAATCAAATGAAATCAACAAAGGGGAAATAATGTCCCACAACATCTATCGACATCTGAACAACCGTCTGTGAAATCTCTAATACATGACTGAAACAAATTACTGTCTGAAAATTGGGACAAGGCCCCCAGTAGACCCAAAACTACTAAATGATAAATGAACTGACAGACATCAGGCCTTCCGAAATATAGAAGGCTCACCACTTGATTTTGAAAATTTGTCGGAAGAGATCTACTGGTTATCTGGACCCCCAAACTGTGCATCCAAACCTAGGAGGGAAGGGAGTCAATACAAAAGTACTGGTACGCAGAGAAATCAAAAACAAAATATAATATTTTTTCCAAATATAGGTGAGAGCCATTATAAAGCAGTTCCATATCAAATCATTTGAAAACACATGGGCATAATGTAATAGTTTTCAACAACAATGTAATGCAGCTGCGCTAGGTGGAATACTCTATATATAAGATTTACACCAACTGTCAAATCTCGGTTGCCGTCGAGATTAGAGTATAAGTGATGGGAAGACACACAAGATCACACAGCAGGGTGTCTCGACCCAATAAAGTATAGTAGTTCCCAAGATCACTTAGCCTGGGATCCTAACCATAGTCCTAAATTTGGAAATGACATAAAGTCAAGTACACAAGCTCACTTATCCTGGTACCAAATCCCCATGTCGGCAAACACGATTTCCAGCGATGAGCCCTTACACTCAAGTGCCTTCTTCGGGCATCCACCTATCTCATGTAAAATCAATGCATCAAACTCCATTTAATTCAATCACATATCTTATTTTGTAGGGTATCGTCATACCAGACATGCAAGCCATTAATATCACATTATTCTTTCATGCAACCATTATATTCATCATATTTCAACATAACAACCCTCTCATTTCAAGTCAAAAATCATAACCATTTTAAAAATATTTCATGTCATGCTTGTCAAGATGATTTCAAACAATCCACATCATATGAGGATTTAATACAAAATCATATCAAGAGAGGGATTTTCATATAATTCATGCTCTCAAGTTAACATCTTTTCGGAATACATGCATATACGTATATCATATATCAAATCACTTCGGGAATAGGCCTAAAGACCAAATCAATATCATAACACGTTTAAAACATAATCATATTCTTAATTTCAAAACCCCCAATTTGAAAACATGAATTTTTAAGCCCATGAATTTTTTGAGATAACCCCACGTACCTCTATATGCGAAGATGATAGGTGCTTCTTGAAGCCTATGTTCTGGGGATTCCAAATATGCAATTAGTTTCAAAAACCCACGATTGAATCTTGAGTTGCTTGGGTTTTTATTTTGAAACCCTAAGGAGAGTTCTTGACCAATTTTTATGAATGAAGGTTTATTTTGGGGTATTTGGCAACTGAATTTCGTGTTTATGGCTAAATAAGGGTGGGAAAAGGACCATTTTGCCCCAAAAACAGAGTGTTTAAGTCACTTGAGTAATAATATATGCGGCGCACACCTTATCGAATAATATAGGTTGTACGGCGCACTCTTTATCGCACACATTAGGTTATGCGTCGCACACCTTATGGCATAATTTAGGGTGTGCGTCGCACACCTTATGCTGCACGACACACTCCACTTTCCAAAGCCATAACTTCTTTCTCGTGTGTCGGATTTTTGCGAAATCAGTATCGTTAGAAAAATAATTTGAATACCTTTCATTTGATATATAGTAGGCACTCTAATTCAATATATACAAAGAGTAATGGTCGATTAAAATTGACCTAAGTTTCAATGCTCGCTAAAATTCGAACGATAGGAAAACTTTCAACTTGTCCTTGATATTGGGGACCTCTATGATCTCAATTCATGCTCAAATAGGTTTCCACACTACATAATTTATTAACACACTAAACTTGCATTGGATTTATGGATTTTGGAACCTTTACGTGAAGAAAATGACGATTTTCGTTCTCATTCGAAATGCAGGGTGTTACAAGATTCCATACTGTTTGTGGAATATCAGAATTGTAGCGGAGTTCCACCTAATTCAGAATTAATACGAACATTAGAAACTGCCTTGTCAAGAATGATTTATGACTTTTCAGAAATGTGCCTATGCATTTTAGAACTATTTCATGTATGACATTTTGACAAATTGCTCTCCAACTATTTTATGTATATATACAAATTTTATTTTGGATTACTTTGCGTACCAGTATATCTGTATTGACCCCCCCCCCCCTCCTCCCTCCAGGTTTTGAGGCTCAGTCTAGGGGTCCAGAGAAGAAGTAGTATTTATCAGACAGAGTTGCAGTGTCCAGTTGGTGAGCCTTCTCTATTTCAGCAGGTCTGTCTTTTAAGATTATGTCATTTATTTCTGTTTTGGTCTACTGGGGGCCTTGTCCCAGTTTCAAACAGTTGTCAGATTTTCTCGTAGTAGAGATTTCGTAAACTTAGTCAGATGTCATTAGATGTAGTTGATTTTCAATTTTCATGCTTATGTTGAATTTATAATTGACCATGTTTCCATAGCAGATTATGTTTCCACATCTTCTTTATTTATATGAATATGTGCATGCTTACTAGATAGAGAGGGACCTTCCGGGACCTCATGGTTCGGGATGTCCGTCACGGCCAAGCCTTAGTTCGGGTTGTGACAAACTTGGTATCAAAGCACGGTTCATGGTCCCAGGGTGTTTGCAAAATTGCATCGGGTATAGTCTTGTTTATGGGTGTGAAGAGCTCCACACTTATAAGCAAGAGGCTACTAGGAGTTTAGGAATGTTTCCTTTTCTTCATGTTCTAGTTCGTGCTATTGAGCTAGAATGTTCCTCTTCCATACTTTAATTCGTGCTATGGTGTCGCCCATGAGAAAGTAATGATATCCCACTTCTTTTCTTACTTTGATGTGCCCAGATATGTCTCATTATTGAGGTGATTCAAGTGCAGAAGTTTACAGTCTATATGGCATGGTCCTTTCTGGTTGAGTCACATAAGAGTTTAAAATTTGTGCAAGGACTTGAGAAGAGCCCGTTAGTGCCTTAGAGTGTATTGATTTTAGTGTGAACTTTGATTCTGATGAAATCGTGCTTTTCATCCTATGGCATTAAGAGTATTCCATTTTTGTTTTAGAATTTATATTGAAAATGTCATGCTTAAGAGGGAACTATGTGTAGCAGAATGTTGGAACTGTATTATCACCCGAGTAGTAGTATAAGTTAAGTGTCGGTGTCATGACCTATTGGTAGTGATGTTGGACCAAGAAGTTGGTGATGTGAGTCACAAAGTTAGAAGTTAGAGTGAGGGTGACTTGTGCGTAAATAAATATTTTAGTTGAATAACCGATGTTTGAGGATGATTTACCACTTTATAGTGATAGACTAATGTGGTAGCTAGTAGCATAGGATTGTATGGTAGTCTGTGGGAGAAGTGTTTGACTCAGATTTTTATTTATAGAAAGTAAGATGTGTATTCTTAGATCATTGAATATTGTGTGTCAATTTTCTATCTCTTGTAATATGTAATCTTGTTATCATGGTGTTTTTGAAAAATCAAAGTCTAGTGAAGCCGTGTGGGGCTCTTTCGATTCACTAGCATAGTTGCTTTGTTATTCATTTCATTTTCTTGTTCAAAACACAAAATTCAAAGTCTAGTGAAGCCGTGGGAGGCCTATTTCATGGACATCAATTGTTCAAAACATAATTTCTAGTGTTAAACATGATTTTACAACCCAACCTTACGCATGATTCTTATTTGGATACCATGAAATAGACATCAAGAAACACTAGTACACTAGAACTTCCAAACAACAAATAATTGACCTTCACCTTACGGTCTTCCTTATCTTAACTCATTAGCATGTACTATTTTAACACATCAAGCCTGCTAATTTTTTTTCCCACAAAACATACATCATTAATCTCATGCCACTATTTTTACCACCACATTCTACTTTAAATTCAAGCATATAGTCCTGTACCAATCATCTATCACTAATGAAAAATGCAACATAATATGCTAGTCAATAAAATTTGGGACATACTATACAAACGCCACAAAAATCACTACATACCTTCTCACAATTAGTACTAGTTTTCAATTACCAACGAAAAGAAGGTCAAGGGGTAAAGTTTCATAATAGACATGATCAACCTTAATCTTATATTATAACCCCATACAATCTTTTCTACTTATACGAATTTCTCACATTATACTTACTTACCCAAACATACATTTAGACTACCTTCAAATTCCACAAACAACCATGAGTCTATACTTACAACTTACTGGCTAATATAGCCATTTTCACACTTCAAGCAACCGAAAAATCACCCTAACTAACAACTCCTTCTCTACCTTCTACTAAACTAACACACAAGGACGAATCACCTCTTTACCAACTCAATCTCATGCAAATAGATTCAGCTATATATATATTAAACCAACACAAGAACAACAAGTTGATAGTGAATCGAAATAGGCCTCACACGGCTTCACTAGACTTTGATTTTGTATTTTGAACAAGAAAATGAGATGAATGACAAGTCAACTATGCTAGTGAATCGAAAGAGCCCCACACGGCTTCACTAGACTTTATTTTTTTCAACAACACCTTGATGGCAAGATTACATGAGATAGAAATTTAATATGCAATAGCCAATGAACTAAGAATACAAATCTTACTCTGTAAAAATAAAATTAGAGTCAAACTCTTCCTCCACGGACTACCATACCATCCACACATGCTACTAGTTACCACATTAGTCTATCATCATAAGGGGGTAAATCATTCTCGAACATAGGTTATTCAACTAAATTATTCATTTACACAAAAGTCACCCTCGCTCTGACTTCTAACTTTGTGACTTCACATCACCAACTTCTAGATCTAATTTTACTACCAATAGGTCATGAAAAAAACACTTTAACGTATACTACTATTCGGATGGAAATACAGTTCCAACATTCTACTTCACATCATACCCCCTTAAGCAAGAAATTTGTAACATGAATTTGAAGGGGACTAAATGCAATTAATACCTCAAGCTGAAAAGCACAATTCCATCAGGATCAATGTTTACATCGGAATCAATACACATTGAAGCACTAATGGACTCTTCTCAAGTCCTTGCACAAATTTTAACTCTTATATGGTTCAATCAGAAAGGACCATACCATTTAGATTCTAAACTTCTGCACTTGAATCACCTCAATAATGAGACATATCTAAGGACATTAGAGTAATGAAAGAATTTGGGATTATTTTTTTTACTTTCGTATGGGCGACACCATAGCACGAATTAGAATATGAAAGAGGAACATTCTGACTCTATTGCACGAACTAGAACTAGAACATGAAGAAAGAGAGACATTCCTAAACGCCTAGTAGCCTCCTGCTTATAAGTGTGGCGCACTACACACCCATAAATAAGACTTTACCCGACGCAATTTCGCAGACACCCTAGGACTATGAACCGCGCTTTGATACAAAGTTTGTCATGACCCGAACCGGGGTCCTGGCCATGACGAACATTCTAAACCATGAAGGCCCGAAACACCCCTATCTATATGGTAATCTTGCACATAATTCATATGATAATAAGATATGCGAAAAATACACAATATCACGGAAAACATAGTCATAAATCAAATGAAATCAACAAAGGGAAAATAATGTCCCACAACATCTATCGACATCTGAACAACCGTCCGCAAAATCTCTAATACACGACTGAAACAAATTACTGTCTGAAAACTAGGACAAGGCCCCCAGTAGACCCAAAACTACTAAATAATAAATGAACTGACAGACATTAGGCCTTCCAAAAAATAGAAGGCTCACCACTTGATTCTGCAAATCTGTCGGAAGAGATCTACTGGTTATCTGGACCCCTAAACTGTGCCTCCAAACCTGGGAGGTAAAGGGGTCAATACAAAAGTACTGGTACGCAGAGAAATCAAAAACAAAATATAATAATTTTTTTTCAAATATAGGTGAGAGACATTATAAAGCAGTTTCATATCAAATCATTTGAAAACACATGGGCATAATGTAATAGTTTTCAACAATAATGTAATGGATCTGAGCTTGGTGGAATACCCTACATATAACATTTACACCAACTGTCAAATCTCGGTTACCGCCCAGATTTGAGTACAAGTGAGGGGAAGACACACAAGATCACACAACAGGGTGTCTCGATCCAATAAAGTATAGTAGTGCCCAAGATCACTTAACCTGGGCTCCTAACCATAGTCCCAATTTGGGAATGACATAAAGTCAAGTACACAAGATCACTTAGCCTGGTACCAAATCCCCATGTCGGAAAACACGGTTTCTAACGATGAGCCCTTACACTCAAACGCCTTCTGCGGGCATCCACCTATCTCATGTAAAATCAATGCATCAAACTCCATTTAATTCAATCACATATCTTATTTTGTAGGGTATCGTCATACCCGACTTGCAAGCCATCAATATCACATCATTCTTTCATGCAACCATTATATTCATCATATTTCAACATAAAAACCCTCTCATTTCAAGTCAAAAATCATAACCATTTTCAAAATATTTTATGTCATGCTTGTCAAGATGATTTCAAACAATTCACATCATATGAGGATTAAATACAAAATCATATCAAGAGAGGGATTTTCATATAATTCATGCTCTCAAGTTAACATCTTTTCTGAATACATGCATATACGTATATCATAAATCAAATCACTTCGGGAATAGGCCTAAAGACAAAATCAATATCATAAAATGTTTAAAATATAATCATATTCGTAATTTCAAAACCCCCATTTTGAAAACATGAATTTTTAAGCCCATTGAGATTTTTGAGATAACCCCACGTACCTCTATATGCGAAGATGATAGGTGCTTCTTGAAGCCTACGTTCTGGGGATTCCAAATTTACAATTAGTTTCAAAACCCACGGTTGAATCTTGAGTTGCTTGGGTTTTTATTTTGAAACCCTAAGGAGAGTTCTTGAGCAATTTTGATGAATGAAGGTGTATTTTGGGGTATTTGGGAACTGAATTTCGTGTTTATGGCTAAATAAGGGTGGGAAAAGGACCATTTTTCCCCAAAAATGGAGTGTTTAAGTCACTTGAGTAATAATATATGCGGCGCACACCTTATCTCATAATATAGGTTGTGCGGCGTACTCTTTATCGTACACATTAGGTTGTGCGTCACACACCTTATGGCATAAGTTAGGGTGTACGTCGCACACCTTATGCTGCACGACACACTCCACTTTACAAAGCCATATCTTCTTCCTCGGGTGTCGTATTTTTGTGAAATTGGTATTGTTGGAAAGATAATTAGAATAAGTTTCATTTGATATATAGTAAGCACTCTAATTCAATATATACAAAGAGTAATGGTCTATTGAAGTTTACCTAAGTTTCAACGCTCACTAAAATTCGAACGATAGGAAAACTTTCAACTTGTCCTTGAGCTTGGGGACCTCTATTATCTCAATTCATGATCAAATAGGTTTCCACACTACATAATTTATTAACACACTAAACTTGCATTGAATTTATGTCTTTTGGAACCTTTACGTGAAAGAAATGACAATTTTCGTTCTCGTCCGAAATGCGGGGTGTTACAAAAGCATAATTTCAAATGTTTCCAAGTATTTTCGCTCAGGCAGTTCAGTAACCTGGTGCGATCTTAGACATATTGCCTCATGATTTGTACTTGCATAAGTTATCAATTCTCAATTCAATATGTATGATTCGATCATGAACACTTCAGGGGAATCTTAAACTCTCAGCATGAATGAGCCCCTTGAAGTAAGTGAAGTCAAGTCAGCTCAGAATTCAGTTTCATGATAGAAGTTTAAATGTTTTAGATCAGTTATATACTTTCTTAGAAGACACATCAGGTCCACGTTATTCCATACCTTTAAGCTTCAACGTTCCTATCCATCATTCAGGGACGAATGATCCCAAGGGGGAGATATTGTAACACCCCGTGTTTCGGGCTAGAATGAAAACCATCATTTCTATGCGTAGATGATCCAAAAGTAATAAATCCTATGCAAATTTTCCATGTTAATCAAGTATGTAGTATGGTAACCTATTTGAGCATGAATTGAGATCATAAAGGTCCCCTAACTCAAGGACAAGTTGAAAGCTTTCCTATCGTTCGAGTTTTAGTGAGCGTCGAAATTTGAGTCAACTTATATCAACCATATCTCCTTGTATATAATGAACTGGGTGGCCTACTATATATCAAATGAAATATCTTAGAATTATCTTTCCACCGATACCAAATTCGCCTAAAACGGATACTCGGTGAAGAAGTTAGAGCATTTTTAGTGTCAGCATTCCCGATTGACTGGCCACCACGTCGCGATGAGCCTTAAATTGACAATTGTCAATTTCAGTAGCTCACCGCGATTTCCAGCGCGTCGCGGTGAAGTCTTTTACGGTGTTCCAGTCCGGGATTTTAATTTCCAAGGTCAAATTAGACATTTCCCATGGACCCAAACCCATCCAAACACGGGATTTAATCCCAAATACACCTAAATACATACACTTTCACCAAAATTCATCAAAAACACTCTCTAGGGTTCAAACAAGAATCCCAAATAACTCAAAATTCAACCGTGGGTTTTCAAAAGCGATTGAAAATTTGGAATCCCCAATCCGCAAGCTTTGAGAATTACCTATTATCTTTCGAGGTTGAGGTACGCGGGGTTTTCCTAAAATCTCATGGGCATAGAAATCATGATTTTAAGAAAGGGGTTTTCAGATTTATGAATACATTCATGTTTTAGAAATCTTGACGGTATTGTTTTGGTCTTTTGACCTTCCCCACATTGATTTGAAATTGTATATATATATATATATATATATATATATGTATGTGATTTAAGTTAATATTCGAATTGAGAGCATGACTCACATGAAATCCCTCTCTTGATGTGATTGTTTCCATGTTTCACATGATATGGATTATTTTTTAAATGCATCTTGAAAAGCATGTTACGAAGTGTCTTGATTTATGAATGATTTGGTTATGAATCTTGAATTCAAAAGAGAGGGTTGTTTGTATTGAAAGATATTGAAAATACATATAATGAAAGAGTGCATGGATTTTTCCAAAAGCACATGACCACCTTATGTTTGAAGAGTTCTTGCATAGTTTTGACTTATGCTTTCAAAACATGAAATCTCTTATACTATTTACATGTTTGGGTGGTCTGAACTATGTTTTAATGAAAGAATTATGCATGATGCATTATGGCTCAGAAATAGGACTTGCAAGTCTTGGTATGACGACACTAATTTAGATTATGCCATGATAATTCAGAATAGAATAGAAAGCATGTTTGAAATCAGACTTTTCAGATGTTGAAACTAGAAAAATGCATGATTCAGAATAGGGTAAAAATGGGCACAAAGAGAGATTAGGTGGTTCCCCGAAGAAGGCAAGGGTTCAGACAACCCGTTGTCCAAAACCGTGATTTGTCCATCCGGGTATATTATATTACACTGTCCTAGTGCCGTGTGGCGTATCAAAATCAGAAACTCCAACCCTTGCGGCACATTCGGGTTGGGGGCTTCCCCGCCGAGTCAATGGCGGATTCCATCCTGTCCGTGGAATATCAGAATTATAGGGGAGTGCCACCTAACTCAAAATTAATACGAAGATCAAAAAATGCATTGTCAAGAATGATTTATGACTTTTTAGAAAGGTGCCCATGCGTTTTAGAACTATTTCATGTATGACATTTTGAAAAATTGCTCTCCAACTATTTTATGTATATATACAAATTTTATTTTGGATTACTTTACGTACCAGTACATCTGTATTGACCCTCCCTCTAGGTTTTGAGGCTCAGTCTAAGGGTCCAGAGAAGCAGTAGTATTTATCAGACCGAGTTGCAGTGTCCAGTTGGTGAGCCTTCTCTATTTTGGAAGTCTTGTCTTTTCAGATTATGTCATTTATTTTTGTTTTGGTCTACTGGGGGCCTTGTCCCAGTTTCAGACAGTTGTCAAATTTTCTTGTAGTAGAGATTTTGCAGACTGAGTTAGATGTTATTAGATGTAGTTGATTTTCAATTTTCATGCTTATGCTGAATTCAGAATTGATCATGTTTTCGTAGAAGATTATGTTTCTGCATCTTCTTTATTTATATGAGTGTGTGCATGTTTACCAGATAGAGAGGGATGTTCCGGGCCCTCATATTTTGGGATGTCCGTCACGTCCAGGCCCTAGTTAGGGTCGTGACAGTTATGAAGGCAACTCGTTCCTTATCAAGTTCAAATTCTTCATCACTATCAGAAGCCTTCAATGCCAAGATTTTTCAGGAACTGCTTGTTCTTTGGTTCCATCAACTTCCATTTCATAAGTCCTTAAGTTCCCTACTAGTTCATCCAGGGTCATGCCTGTGAGATCCTTATTTGCCTCCCTAATTGCAGTTACCTTAACAGTCCACTTTGACTTTGGCAGTACCCGCAGTACCTTTTCAACTTGTTCCTCCTCAGTGATGACTTTTCTCAAGGAAGTCAGCCCATTTGTTAAGGCAGTTAGCCTTGTCATCATCTCATGTAAGGATTCATTCTCCTTCATCTTAAATTCCTCATACTCAGTGAAAAGAAGAGAAATCCTGAATTTTCTTACCTAAGTGGTACCCTCATGTGCATTTACCAGTGCATCCCAAATTTACTTAGCAGTGGTACAGGTTGATACCCTTTTATATTCAGCAGGACCTAATCCACAGACTACAATGTTCTTAGCTTTTGCATTTTTCTTTAATGCCACTAAATCATCATCAGTAAATTCACTCCTTACTTTCTTGACTGGTTCACCATCAACCAACTTCATTAGAATAGTAGGACCATCAGTAATCCTATCCCATAATTCATAGTCTTAACATTGGATGAACATCTCCATCCTGGCCTTCCACCAAATAAAGTGAGAACCACCAAAGAGTGGAGGTCTTGTAGTTGATTGACCTTCACTGTGCCCAGTAGGAGGTGCGGAATTCATCATTGTGATCTTTTCTTAGGTGCTAGCCTTATTTAAGATAACGTCGCTCTGATACTACTTGTTAGAGTGTGTGCCCTACTGATTTTAATATTATACTCTACTGGTTGTCTATCTGTGGAACAAGTAAGCTAACGTGGTTCATAGAAGTAAAACTTGAACACAGTATTTTTACATGGAAAATACCCGGCTCAAGAAAGGTGTAAAAAATCATGACTTGTACCTCTACAGGATTTAACCTCAACTTCACCATTTCACTTGAGCCTCAACAATAAACAAAAATACAAGACTTCTTGTAAACTAGGAATTAAAACTTGTAACTCCTATTTCTACAATAACACAAATCTTCCCAAGATAAGTGTTTTCAAGACTTCAAGTTCCCCAACTTGAAGACGTTAATCCTAACTCAGTTTATACTTCACTGTGACTAGAGATTACAACTCAATATGATTCAATGACCAACCTATTACACAAAGTCTATGACTCTAAGTAAAGGACCAGGTTGTTCCAATAGCTCCTTGAAGTTGTAGAACTGATTTGCTGATTGTTGACTGTCTTTTCAGTGCATGAGTGAAACACTTGAATGTCGTTTGTTGTATTTAAGCCAACTCCTGATTGAGTCCTTTAGTTTATGTAAACTTCTAACTTCAATAGGACTCCCAGGTGGTTTCACTCTTCATTGATGTTGTTTCTCTCTCCTTGACTGGATAGGACTCTTCTCTTTTATCCCTTAGTCTTGTAGAACTCCTTGATCAACTCAACTTCTAGATATTGCATTTATCTTCTCCTTAATCATAGCATTTGAAACAATTCTGACCTTCCTTTCTAACCCACTTTTGTCTTAATGCATTGTCAACATTGCATCACTTTAACCAATAACTTCTTTTTCATCACTTGTATGGAACAGCTTGCACAACATGTTTCATTCACATGTTCATCATCAAAACTTCACATTCCCTAACAAGGGCCCCACCACAAGTGTGTATCTTATGCAGCCTTACCTTGCATTTCTGCCAGAGGCTGTTTTCAAGGCTTGAACCCGTGACCTCCTGGTCACATGGAAGCAACTTTACCGGTTACTCCAAGGCTCCTCTTTAGACAATTTAGTGTGAAAAATGTATTCAATGGTTATATTAGCTTCTTAGAATTCCACAAAATTGTCACCTCACCCTCCATTTCAAATTTTCAAATTTAATCAATCTGACCTATATATATGGTCAGATCGATTATCAATCCGACAGATCAATTATCGATCCGACCTATATATGGATCGGACAGATCGATTATCAATTCGACGAGAAAGTAAAAGTAGTTCATTTTGCTAATTGAAATCTTGAAGAGGCTTAATAGCCAAAAATTTTCAGTAGGCCATTTTGCTAATTGGAAACTTGAGGAGGCTTAATAGCCAAATTTTCTCCATCAAACGCCAAATTTTAACATAATTTACTAATTAACCCAAAAGAAATTAAGTAGGCAATCGAGGAAATAACTTCACTAGTTAGAGGCAAAGCAAAAATTATTACAGAAGGCGTTCACATACTTTATTAAGTTAACTGGATATGATTTTCATTCATTTATTTTTTTAACAATTACCAAATTCTGTAAAATTTAGGATTACTAATCTTGATTTAATTTCAACAATTAATACCTTATCATCTTCCAATAGTTGGAGGAGTTCGTTGAGATTCTTTGTTGCTGTTAACTGGCCTTCTATTGATGGTCCCGGGATGTGCTCAACTTTTTTCATCCGATAGTTTTCTATCACCAAGTTGGATCCAAACTTTTCTGCGACCTGTTTAAGCCTGCAGAGTTGATCTCGAATGTTCTTTGCTTGAGTGGAGATTTCCAATCGAAGGCTGCAATTTGGACAACACTTACATGTAAGCTTCTTAGCCGCTGCAATGCTTTCGTGCATAGTTTCCCATTCATTCTCCAGCTTGTGAACATTTTCGATCCACTCGAGAACATCTGGTTTTGGTTTATAGCCTTTTTTCTCCTCTTCTTCCACCTTTACTTTGATATCATTGCTAAACTTTGTTAGCTCCTTCATTTCATCCCTTAGATTATCAATATTTGATGAGAAACAAACAACATTTTCAATCTTAGGATAAATGCATCTACATATAAACTTCCCCACCTCAACAACACAAGTAGATTCAACAGTAGTTATTATCTCCATTGAACAATTCTGATATGATTGCTAGGTAATGATGCTCTCAAAGATGATCAAATAAAGCTAAACTGACTTATTCTTGTTTGTTTAATACAGAATTCTGAGAACTAAAAGAATAAGTAAAGAAAAAGGCAAAGACAATTATTGGAGTAACACTGTAGAGGCTGAGTTAAAGAAAATGGGTGAGATATTTTTTTGAGTAAAGCATCTAGTACCCCTGAACTATGATCAAATTTGCAACGACACACTCCAACTTCACGGGGTGATACAAGTCAAATGGCCACCTTAATTTTTGAATACATGATTAGAGGTCATCATTTAAAGGCTCAAGGCTTGTTCACCCCGAGGGCACAAGAATATGCAAGGAAGACCCGTTTTGAGCATAACAAGGTCGTGTGTGGAAGATTGCTTGGAGCATCGAAGACTTGAGGACTCACGATTTTGGACAACACTTAATGGGTCATGATTTGGTCATCTTCATTAAGGGTATTTTGGTCACTTCATTAGGTCCAAATGCACTCCATGTCCACCCCACCCTTTAAGGGCATTGTTGTCATTTTGCCTTGTCTTGTAATAGAATATAAATAGAATATTTTAGGTCTTTTTCTCATTATTTGTTCATTGATGTAAGACTTGAAACATGAAACACCTTTAGTTGTAGGGCTTGGAATAGCCACCACACCGAAATGAGGGCAACAAGTGTGGATATCACTTGTGTTGCAATGTTGGCTTGAGATGTTGGTGTTTAGAGGAGGTAAAGTTCCTCTTGTGTCAACATAGGAATTAGGTTAACCGTTGTGTGAAGTATTAAGGGTCCAAGATTACCATATTCTTGGATTCTTAAGATTATACCAACCAAGGTCTAACTATCTATCCATTTTGTTTATGTTGTAATCGTTTGTTTGTGTTCTTGTAATTCAAATCCATGACTTGTGGTTCTTGTTCCATTGTTGTTGTTCTTCATCTTGTTGTTGTTAACATAGTTTGTTGTTAGCTGTTTTTAGGTGATAAACACATCAATACATTGTGTTCTTGTTGTTGTTTGTCGAATCCGAGTGTGGTCTTCAAAAGGGTCCTCGGATCTTTGATCTTGTGGACTGATTTTGAAGTGTGTTTCGTGTTGTCCTTGTAGTTTGGTATCATTTGGGTATCAAAATCACCTTTTATTTTGTTCTAACAAGATCAATCTTGGGCTTGAGAGTTGAAAAAAAAATATCAAAAAAAAGAGGTGAAAAACTGGAAAAAAAAATCAGAAAAGGAGTAATCTGCCCGTTCTTGTTGTTCTTGGCCGAGAAGGTTGTTGTTCTTGTCGTTGTATTGGACGAGACATGTTTCTTTGTGACTAGATCTTGTAGTCTTTTGTTGTTTAGAGTGTTTCTAGTGTTGGTTTCTTTCTCACCAACACTAAAAAGTGTCCAAATCTAAGCTTGAACTTGAACTTGTTGATGTTGTTAATGTGAACAAAGTGTGGCTGATTTGATGTTGTTGTCATTCTAAGCCTTGTCCGTGTTGAAGACCTTGTTGTTGTGGAGTTGGGCGTTGGAATTTGTTGTTGTTCTTGGAGATTATTGTTGTTGTTCTTGGTGTTGTTATTGTGTTCTTGTTGTTCTTCACCCTTTTCATCTTTTGTTAAAGCAAAAAGTGAACATTAGATCCACAAAAGGTGAAAGACCAAGTTGTAGTACTTGTTGGTGAAAGACTTGATCACATCACTCAAAAGACTTGACAACCACTTTTCACCTATTTTCCTTGATTTCAGGACCTTGTTTCAAGGAGAAAGTACCAAGAAGGTCAAGTCTTGTTTTGAACTTGAAAATGAAGCTCCAAGACCAAATTTCCCTCCATTAACCAAATCCACCATTTCCAAATTGTAGATTGGTCAAGAATTGAAATTGGAGAGTAAAATTTTGACAAAACCGAGTCCAATAATGGACTGTCACATCACTAAATTACTGTTCATGCAACATTTTGAGTTCAAATTTCCAAAATAAATTGAGAAAAATATGCAAATTAAATTGGATAGGAGTCTCGTTAGGATTGGTAAGGTAAGGTATAACCAACACCTGGACCAATCTCGTGTTATAAATTTACCAACAACAACAACATACCCAGTGAAATCCCAACGAGTATTGATCCCAACTAAGGTGTCGGCGAGACAGCTACATCACTGCAGCACGACTAGACAAAACAGGGAATACAACTTACAGGTGTATGCGCTTCCCGTCGATTGTTAAATCAGCACAGCGCGGACCTGATCCCGTGCGTTCTTGTTTGTAAATATCATCAAAACCAAAATACAACAAGCTTCTTTCTCTAGTTCATGCTATTTAAGGGTAATCACAATCAACATCTTAGTTAAAGTGTCTAGTAAAACAGTTGTTTAACTTTGGATGGGAATTGTCGATTTTACAGTTTACAAACAAGAGACCATTGTTTAAAGGGAAAAGGCTCAAATATGACATCGAATTGTAAGAAACGGCTCATTTATGCCATCCGTTGAAAGTTTGGCTCGTTTATGTCATCGCCGTTACAAAACAGGTTCATCCATGTCATTACTTGTTAACGGTGGGTTTTCAAAAGCAGCTTTGCCTCGTGTCGTGTTACTAGAGGTCCACATCATTAATTAAAACAAAGAGAAAAGGCTCAAATATGCCATCGAACTATAAAAAATGGCTCATTTATGCCATCCATTAAAAATTTGGATCATTTATGTCATCGCCGTTACAAAACATGTTCATACATGTCAGACTTGTTAATGACGGTTTTTCAAAAACAACTTTGTCATGTGTCATCTTAATAGAGGTCCACGTCATTAATTAAAATAAATTAATAAGTATTGATTTATTTTCTCTTACATTTTGTTCATAATAGTCAGTGCCTTGAATCTTTGAGGAAGATCACCCGTCATAGCATTGAATGAAAAATCCCTGAAGCATAAATATTAATCGACCAAAATGTCTGCAACAGATTATGATTAACTAGTCATTTTGAGGTTTGTTAGGCTTGGTAAAAGAATATTTTAGGCCTCATTTATTTTTTTTACAGTTATTGAAGCTTGATCTAAGAATATCTCGAAATATATTCAACTGTTTAGTTAACTTAATTGGGACAATCACATAATTTTAATTAGTGACGTGGACCTCTAGTAAGACAACGCGTGGCAATGCTGTTTTTGAAAAACCACTGTTAACATGTAAAGGAATGGATGAACCTGTTTTGTAACGACAATGGCATAAACGAGATAAACTTTTAATGGATGGCATAAATGAGCCATTTCTGATAGTTCGATCCTTTTTTCATTATTTTAATTAATGATGTGGACCTCTAGTAAGATGACACGTGGTAAAGCTGTTTTTGAAAAACCACCGTTAACAAGTAATGGCATGGTCGATGATCTTGAAATTCAGGCTACCAAGGTAAGCGTATGTATAAATTAATTGTCAGTGTCAGTAAATTTTGATATTTGTATTTCCTTCACTAAGTGATATTTTGAGTCCAATGAATCCCATCTCAGTGATAATATCATCCGCGCTATTTTTAATATGGTTCTAAACAATCTTTACTTTATGAGCTAGTTTTTGGGTTTGAGTTAGATCTCAGGTCCAATTTACATAAATATTCTTACTAGAGTCTACAGTTTCATGCTACCTTGCATTTACTTAAGCTGATTTTCTTTGTGTGACGCAGTGGATGCCTCTAATCCAAGGAGATGATATGTTCGAGAAAATAATCGACATTTTCATCGCTCAACTAGGGAAGCGTTACTGCAGATTGTCTGTTCATCTTTGGTGTTATTTAATACTAAGGTTACAAGGGGACAAAAAAGGGCAGTCTGGTGCACTAAAGCTCCCGCTATGCGCAGGGTATGGGGAAGGGCCCCACCACAAGGGTGTATTGTACGCTTTTCCAAGGCTAGAACCCGTGACCTCCTGGGCACATTACAACAAATTTACCAGTTACTTCAAGGATCTGGGGAAAAGTACAACAAAATTCTCTTGATTTCATCAATTGGACAAGTAATTTGAGACCACTACTCTTTATTAGTACAGGGGTCAAGTAAAACGAATCCTGGATTGAAGCGACGGAATGACGTTGCACTTTTCCATTTTTATTAGAGGAATATGAAAGATGGTATAGGACAAACAATCAAATATAATTGAGAAATCTGAAAGTTAAATGACAAATAATAGCACCTAGATCAGTTAATTGAGAAATCAAAAGCTACTACCACCAGGATTCTATGAAATGCTGTTGTAAATTAGACCAGAAGTTGTCGTCATCCCACTGCAATTGGCTCCACCATTCTTTGATGTTGTTGGAGGTTTGAATAGACGGAGGCAACTTCCTTATTCCGTTACCACCTCCTACGAGAAGTTCCTCCAGGTGTTCCCACATACTCTCTGGCTCGCCAAACGTTCCTAATTTTCCTAAGTCGGAGAACATCAACTTCCGAACACTTGGAATTTCTGAGTTGACAAGTGTTGCCTGATCACTTGAGCTGCATTGCACAAATAACTCTACCAGATCTCTACAATATCTAATTGTAATTTCTTCCAAGTGCTTGGGCACAGAGAAAGCTCCACAAACGTTGAAAAGACATGTTAAACTATGACAACGGGCTATATACAATTGGCGTAATTTAGAAAGTCTAAGACTCAGAAGTCGACTGAAATCAGAAACACTCTTTAAATTATCTACACGAAGAAACCTGAGATATTCCAGATTTGGCAGAGGGTCAAACTGTCCACTTCTTCCACTGGTACGAAATCACAAGAACAATACAAAATGTGTAGTGATTTTAATCCGTTAAGACTATTGTTCGCTATCAACTTCCTGAGACCACCCATGCATCTTTTCAAGAACAAATCTGAAGCAAACTGCAACATGCCTGAGAGCTCTCCATTACTGAAAATTTCACACATGGAGACATTTATCACCCTTTTTGACATGTTGCCTGGTACACACATTGAAGTTTCCCCAACTATAATGTGAAATCCTTTCAATCTAGTCATCCAGGTGTAATCTCTATTGAAACATGATGAGCTATCCACTTTAATAGAAAGATAAGTCAGATTGTGTAGAGATGATATCTCATCAAAAGAGGTCGCTCCAAGACAGCTACGCGACATATTTAACATTTCAATGCTAGGAAATTTGAGGAAAAATCCTTGGCCGATGAGCTCCTTCAAATCAGCTTCACGCAGATTCAATAGCCTCAGATTTGTCAATTTGTCCATTCCTTGAGGCAGATAATGTAACCATGTCTTATCACAATCGAGCTATTGTAAATTGCAGAGATTACCGATATGTGGTAACTCTTTCAAATTGGAACAATTTTTCAGTATTAGAGCACGTAGTTGACATAAACTATTGACGGAATAAGGCACTTCTCTAATACCAGTTAGACTCAGATTCAGAACTCTTAGAGCTGGAAATGCCAAAAAGAATTCCCGGGGTATTTTCTTAAGGGGATAATTGTCTTGCAAAAGTAAAGACGTTGTCTTTGGACATTTCGTGAAGCAATCAGGTAGACATTCAATTTTGTTGCTTACGAAAGATATTCTCTTGACAGAAGCTGATACACGATATCTCAGTCAACCCAATTCCATCTTGAAAAACACAAGTGTTCATCCCCAGAGGTACTAGCTATCCATCTAGCAACATCACGTACCACGTCATGCATCTTCACACAATCTACAATCTCCATCTTATGAGCTTCTAGCAAGCAGGCATCTTTTAAGGATTCCCCTGTTGTAGGCTTGTTCATACGTGTCATGTTCACCGAGGATCCCCTCTGCCCACCAGCAATGTTGACATGTTTGCTTCTTTGCTCTGAGGATGATTCAATATCCTGAGATCCAAAAGAATCAAAACTCCACTTGATGACCTTGTAAACCTTATCTTCTACAACTTTGCTATGAGGTTCGGACATTCTAAGTGAATCCAAAGCATCTTTCCAGAGCTCGACCCTTGTCTTCCCTCTCATAGATGATCCGATAACAGTGATGGCTAAAGGTAAACCACCACACTCTCTTGCAATTTCCTTTGCCAATGGTTGAATATCCTCCAGATTGGCAACATCTCCCGCATTTTCGACAAACAGTTGCCAAGATTCATCCTCCTTTAATGTGGTGACATTCATTTCGATGTTTGTCCTCATTTGCTTACAAACATCCAAAATTCGCGAAGTTATAATGACCTTGCTTCTCGCGGGATATTCAGGTTGGGGCACACCTACATCATCCAAATCTATAGCTTCCCAAACATCATCCAATATGAGAAGAAAACTCGTTTCTTTCTCGTGCCTTTCACAGATTTTGCTGGCAATGCTTTCTACACCTGCCTCGTTATCTACCGTTAGGCTTAATCTACTGGCAATTTGTGCTTGAATCTTTCTTACGTCTATTGGCGGTTTGGGGACTGTAACCCATATCACAACCCCAAAAGCCAGTTTGGAACCTAGCAGCACATTCTTTAAGAGCTCGTTGTTGAGATTCTTCACCAAAGTAGTTTTCCCAACTCCTCCGGTACCCCCACACACCGATGATGCATACCTGAAAGGATTTAAAATCCAAATAACTTTACCCAGTGAAATGAACACACAGAAAACATTTAGAAAATTAGTGAAATAAAAAAATTGAAGGCTTTGATCACTATAATCTCTTGATCTCAAGATTGTTAATTTCTTTGCATATGCATTCTGTTCTATATTATAAAACAAAATACATAACCACTGTCTTAAAATTGTATCGATTAACGTTTAGACAATACCGTTAGGCTACCGCTATGCAGCCTTACTTGCATTTCTGCTAGAGGCTGTTTCAAGACTTAACCCGTGACCCAGTTAAGATACATGTTTTTTTTGGAAGGCACATGTCTCTGTCTCCACATATTAAAAATACAAGACAAAATAAAAAATTATGATCATTTAGATATTCGAGACTTGTGATAAAATAGTTGAACTAATTATGAATTTTTTTCTTGTATTACTATATATAAGAAGCGTGAATGTTGAGCAGCTTAGGGTCGTCCTGACTGCTTCAGCTAAATCATCCCTATTTAATTATTTGAAAATCACATAAAAGGAATTATAAATTACAATACTTGACATCTTGAAGCATCAAAAAATAATAATTTATTATATATTTTAAAAAAATACTATAATTCATAATAATTAACAACTTAAAAAATTGTAAAGATATAAAATATTTTATTGACTCCAAAAATTATATTAGTGTCATTTAAATTAAATAAAAAAAGTATTATAAATCTTAATAATTAAAAAATTAAAGTATTTTTAAAATATAATTGACTATTGATTATTTAAATTTTATTTATATCACATAAATTGAGACTAAAAAATAATATATATATTGGGCCCGTGCTGGCATAAATGAGAAATTTTTTATTGTTCGATGACATATTTGAACTTTTTCCCTAAAAAGTATTATAACTTACAATAGTTAAAAACTTAAAATATCTACAAAAAAATAATTAATTTGTTATATATTTCTAAAAAAAATACGTAAAAAATATATTAATCACAATAATTAATAACTTAAATTTTTTTAAAAAATATGAAATATTTGATTGACTCTCGAAATTTTATGGGTATCATATTAACAATTTAAAATATTCCTATACAAACTTCATTAATCTAAATATAATAATACTAGATAATAAAGGACCTGTTTTACGAGCCCAATATTACAGTTTTAAATGTATTTATCAGTATTTAGTTATCTTATCAAAAAAAAAAAATCGAATGAATATTATGCATGTAGTTTTTTTTCGTTTCTTGTAAAATATTTATAGACTAATTTAATAATATTTTTTTGTAAAATTATTTGATAATGAATAAAAATATCTTTAAATAGGCTAATAACTTTAAATTTTAACCCACCAAGTTCATGCGTGATAGTATTTTTTGGACAAAGACTAAAATATTAAAAATTTAGAGTATTGAAAATTTTGACAATGTTAGAATTTTCACTTAGAAACTTTAAACTATAACAAAATAAATATATGAAGAAAAAAATTCAACATTTACCAAATAAAAATAAAAAATAATTTTGGTTCTATATAAATAGTCTAATATTTCATGAAAGGAGATTCAAATTATAAATTTATATTTATTTAAAATATTACTTCGTAAATAATGTGGTTAAATAAGTTGGAACTTGTAAGTAAAAATGTTGTTAGCCTCATAAAGGACCTAGTTAGAAAATATAGACAAATAACCTAGAAAAAAAGTGGCTAATGGAGTTCTTTATTGATATGACTATTGACTAATGATTGTACCATTTAAATGTGAAATGACAAATATATCCTTGGTCGTCCTCTAATTCACTCTTCTATATAATAAAAAATAACTACTACTAGATAATGAAGGGCCCGTTTACGGGCTCAATGTTATAATTTTAAATATATTTATAGTTATTTAATTATTTTTTAAAAAAAAATGATTATTAGTATTTTAAAATAAACATAATGGGAAATGTAAATAGACATCACACTATGTAATAAAAATATAACTTCTTATTTTTATAAAATCAAATAATAGCTTATAACTTATTTAAGTTATCATAATAACCATTAAAATACAGTACACTCTAATGCTTTAACATTATAAATATCTATTTATTAATATTTTTTATAAAATCATATGAAGCAATAAAGGATACTAATTCATACATAAATTAATTTTAAATACATTTAAATTCATTTTATGGGTGTTTAACAAACTAAAATAAGGACTTATTAGATGAACATTTTAATGCATCAAAATGTTAAAGGATTGTCTTTATGTCTTGTCTTACATAAGTCAAAAATAGGAGATTAATTTAATATAATAAGCAAGAAATTTTTTTTAAAGTGATTTGTGTACCTGATGAGAAAATTTACTACCTCAAATAAAGAGAATCAAAAGAATCCACAAAAGTTAACATGATATATATTGTAATAATTTAATACGAGGTAGTTAATATTACATTTTAAATTAGTTGTTTAAAATAATTTTAACAGGTGATTTGTAAATAATTATCTTTTCATAAATTATATGTATTGTAAATCTTTGTAATGACATGTATCATGTGAAGTTTTGGAATTATGATGAAATATCTTATTGTGTTTGATAGATAAATACCTATTCAATATTTATGAGTATTTTTTACTATTTTACTATAATATAGTAATAGTTACTTTATGAATGTATGGCTACAATTAATTTCACTTTTTCATCTTTGGGTATTTGCACATCCTTGTATAAACTACGTCTCCCTTATTTCAATTTATATCATTTTGATTAAACATCAAATTTAAGATACATGGAAAAACTTCGCAATGTCTTAAATTATCTTTAAAATTAATAAACTTTAAATAGAAGAGTATACATTTGTGAACTTTTTGACAAATAAATCAAATTCAACATGAGTAAAATATTGATAATCTTATAAAATACTAACCAAATAAAAAATGTCAATTCTTTTTAGAACTGATTAAAAAAAATATATTATTTGAATTCAGACATAGGATCTATTACAATAGATATTTTGATATAATGCATTTAATTTTTTTTACTACATATTAAAATAGAGTTATAGTTGAGGTGTGTGCGATCTATGTGAAAGATTACGTCATTGGTGACATTGAAAAGATTCGATAATATAACTAGTATTCTTCCTTCGTTTTATTTTATGTGACTTATTTTGACCAGGCATGAAGATTAAGAAATAAGAAAAGAATTGGAGATGTTTACCAAATTATCCTTTATTAAAAATATATATACTATTATCTTTAATTAAGTGAGACCAATAAGGATAAAAGTGCAATTGTCTCTTTAAATGGTTACCAAATAAGAAATTTATATGTTGAGTCTTTCAGTATATGGTTCAGCCGGGGGCTTGTCCCGGTCTAGACAGTTAGTATTCGGTAGAGACTTCATAGACGGTAGTTGAGGTGTTCTATTGTCATATCTTGTTGACACATTTCCGATTATAAGTTTTCAATGAACACTGTTATATCTTTCGTACTTTGATTTATGTATGGATTTTTCTTATGATAGTATGCTAAGGGTCTCTCGGGCCTTTGAGGTTCGGGATACCCGTCGCGACCAGGGCCTCGATTCAGGTCATGATAAACTTGGTATCAGAGCTCAGTTCATGATCTTAGGGTGTCTACGAAGCCGTGTCTAACATAGTCTTGCTTATGGGTGTGTTGTGTACCACACTTATAAGCAGGAGACTACCGGACATTTAGGAGTTGTTTTTCATTCTTTCATACTCTAGTTCGTGTTATAGCATCGTCCATACGAAAGTTATCCAAATCCCTTCCTTGCTCTAATTTGATGAGAAACAAACAACATTTTCAATCTTAGAATAAATGCATTTTGATACAAACTTTCCCACCACAACAATAATGCCACCTACAGCATTAAAAAGTATATCCATTGAATAATTCTTAAGGTAAAGAAAATAGATGATTATACATGATGCTCTCCAAGATGATTATTGAACTGATCTTTTATTCATTATTTATAGCAGAATTTTGAGAGCAAAGTAAGTAGTAAAAAAGAAGGCAAATAGAATAAGTAATATTGGCATCTAATTTTGACTCTCCATGCTTAAAATTAACGTCTCCAGGCTTCCTGATCGTTAAAGAGCACAAAATATAATTTTCACATCTTTTTTGCAATTCTTGATAAATTATTGATAATCATCCTTACTTTAGGATTTTATCAATTTGTTGTCTTATTTTTTATTTTCATAATTTATTGATAATTCTCTGTACATTAGGATTTTTATCAATTCATTATCATTTTAAATATTTTTCACAATCATCTGCACACGTTCACGACATGACATTACAATTCTTCCAAATTAATTACATTTTTCATTCTTTATATTATTCTGTAATTACAAATCAATTTCTACACTTTGCACATTCTGTAAATGCTAATTCGAATCAATTATTTTTACACGATTTAATAATTTGGTGTCTTGTTACATCCCATAAGACTACACAATAATGTCTTGTCATATCTGACAACGATCACTCAATGACGCTACCCTTTAGATAATAACTTTATCTATTGGTGAAAAGAATGAAACATTTTCATGGTCAAACGGGAGCCAAATAAAAGGCGACAAGTACATGTTGTGGGGTGGGTGAGAGTAATAATAGATGTAGTACCAATTAAGAGTTAATTGGTGACAAGTCCATGTTGTGAGGTGGGTGGGAGTAATAATAGAGGTAGTACGAGATATTCACGCTTCAACTAAGAAAAAAATTATTTTATTTTCTTCACTTTTTATATTTTCAACTAGAATTTAATTATTGTAGTATATTATACCAACAAAGACAATAAATCTTAATGAAATAATGGATAATAATGTAATCAAAAATGGGACAAATATACCCCAAACTGTGAAATACAATAATGCTCGAAAACATTATTAATTATTGTGGTACTACTCTATTATTACTCTCACTCATCCCACAAAATGCATTGCATCTCTTAAATTGGTATACTACTCTATTGTTACAATCATCCACCCCACAACATTGACTTGTCACTTCTTATGGTACTATAAAATGGACTTGTCAAAAACTAAATCTTAATTGGTACTACCTCAATTATTACTCTCACCCATCCCCATAATATGCACCTGTCACCTCTTAATTAGTTTCGATTTGGCTATAGGAATTTTACTCTTTTTAAAAAAAAAAATTATTTCACTTCACTTTAGTGAATTTATACAACACCAACAACAAAGACAACATTATTGTCTCCTCTCATATTTGATTGTATCTTATAGGTAAATTAGTTAAGTTGAGTGATTTTGATAGTTTTTAAAACTGGAGGTATAAAATTATATTCAGAAAAGGATCAGAAATACCCTTCAACTATTGAAATTGGCTCAAGAATACCCTTCGTTTATTTATTGGACCAAAAATACCCCTCTATCCACCTTTTTGGCTCAAATATACCCTCACAGTTAACAAAAAAAATTTAAACCATAATTAGAAGTCCTATTAAACAAGTGTCAACTTTTTATTGATTGTAAATTAAATTAATTATATTTCTATACAAAAACACACAGGAAACATCAGTAATAATTCAAAGTACAACAACTATAGCCTGCAGGTCAAATAGACAACTCAGACAGCACATGCATAAATGCCTCTTTGGTTGAGCTAGAACCATCAAGTTTACCTCCAAGAATATAATCACAGACATAAGTTGTCTGCATCAAGGGAAAATTGCCATAGGATAAGCAAGATGAGATTCCGACTCATTATTTCAAGAACAGAACACTTATCATGTGAGGTTGACAAACGCTGAAGGTACAGAAGAACCTGGAAAATATTTTGGTCAGGTAATAGAGAATTAGAAAGTTTCCCCCCTTTGTGAACGGAACTCTAATTGTAGGAAAGAACTACTTTGTTAGATTAGTTCCCCCACCCCCACCAACCCCCAAACATGTAGTAGCCAAGCTACTTGTATTCTTGGTTGAAGTAGTAACTGGAGTCCACATACCGACTACCTTAACCCAACACAAGGAAGATAGATGTAATTTCTCATACGAGCAGCAACAACAACGTAACCAGTGTAATCCCACAAGTGGGGTCTAAGGAGAAGAGCAGGTACTATGATATTGTTAAACTAGAAGGGAGGCAGGTAATATCTTGACGCACCTTTGCCAAGTCCCCTCTCAATCATGTCACATTTTTTTATTGAAATATCTGGTATGTCCCAATGCAACTCTTATGTTAAGTCTTACTGTAGCTCCCCCAACATTTGTTGAGATCATCCAGAGAGACATCTCATAACAACTCAAACTTTACGACATCAACACAATTATCTAACATTATCAGAGGTGCAACTGATTGTTAAATTGGTTCCTTCCACCATGTTTAGTTCATAAAATTTTCACTCAAATCCAGAATTTCAAATCCAGCTGTAGCATTCTATAAGGACACGTTATAAAGAGTGCCTATAAAATAATACAAAACCATGAGAAGAGATGTACAAATACTATTTATCTTCTGTTCATGCCAGTTAAAAAGAAGCTGCATTAAAGCATTATCTATTAGAAACTTAAGTAGTCGGAACAAAATACAATCTCATGAGACCAGTAGAAGACATACAGGTATATCATGTGAATATGGCGACAACAACACTTGAAGTGAAACATAGCATAGAAACACCAGCCAAGCCTGCAACCTCCATTTGACAAAAATATAGTAATAGAAAATAACCATAATTTAATTTATAACCAATAAAAAGTTGTCACTTGTTTAATAGGATTTCTAATTATGGCTTAAAAAAATTCTATTAATTGTGAGGGTATATTTGAGTCACAAAGGTGGATGGAGGGGTATTTTTGGCCCAATCGATAAACGAAGGGTATTCTTGAGCCAATTTTCATAGTTGAAGGGTATTTCTGACCCTTTTCCAAATTATATTTTAAAAAATCGGCCCGAAAGTCTGAAAAAAGAAATCAAAAAGATATGACCAAATACAAATTCAACTCCAAAATATTTTAGTTTTCAGGGACAAACGACTACTCTATTATTACTCTCACCCATCCCCACAACATTTACTTGTCACCAATTAACTCTTAATTGGTACTACCTCTATTATTACTCTCATCCACCCCACAACATTGACTTGTCGCTAGGGGTGTTCATCGGTCAGTTTGGGTCGGTTATTGGTCAAAATCATAACCAAACCAATTTAGTCGATTTTAAAATTTCTAAAACCAAACCAAATAAAAAAATAACCGCCAGTTTGGTTCTTGTCGATTTAGTTCGGTTTGGTTCGATTTTTTCGATTTATAACTTTAGCTAATGATAAAAGTTGAAGATTTTAAAAAACAAATTCAATCTAACATATGAGATGTCAGCTGAGTGTTGTATCTAAACCTTGAAACAAAGATGTCAGCTCAGTGTTATACTTCGGTAAATCCATGAACGACACCATATGAATGCCTCTAGAAAAATATTTAAAAACGACATTTAACAGAATGATATGATAAATCCCCCGAAAGGTGAACACATAAACTTCTTGTTCAATAAAGTTAAAAAAGAAAGTTAAAATTAATGATTGTCTAGAGTCGAATGAATCTTAACTATAAATTTCAATATACTACAAGATATTATTTTCATAATTACTATCATTTGTCATTCAAAGTGTAAAATTCATTTAGAATGTCATAATGTACTATCAACTGAATGAAGACATATGACTGAATGTGTTACTACTAAAGTTAAATCATGATTAAAATATAAAATGTAACAAATATTTATATTGTATTTATGAATAATATATAATAATTATAATATATATATATATATATCGGTTCAGTTTGGTTATTTTATCGGTTATTTTAGAGTTAAACCAAACCAAACTAAATTAGTATCGATTTTTTAAAATTCAAAACCAAACCAAATCAAACCTTACCAAATATCGATTTTTCTAATCGGTTTGGTTTTTAACCAAACCGTGAACAACACCCCTACTTGTCGCCTCTTAATTGGTTCCCGTTCAGCCATAATTTGTTTTTATTTTTTATTTTTAAAAAGTTTTTTCACTTTAATGAAATTGAAATGTTTGTCCATGAGAATTCCAAATACTTTTTTCCAACTTTAATTTCAATTTAAATTATTGCTGACCCCATTATTTTTTATTTTTATAAAAACACCCTATTAATTTCATTCGACAATAGAGTTAAATGTCAAACAATCACATTGCCCATTTCTTTCTACTTCCGTCGACAAAAGATCTCAAAATTAAAGACAACTTTAATTAAAGACCTTAAAATGTTACTAATCAGAATTTAAAAAATACTTCTTTTTAAAAAAATTTAACGAACATGTAAAGAAAAATATGACGACTAATATGAAAGAAAGAAAATATTATTATAATTTTACGATGACTTAGAATTAAGTAATCAATCAAATATTAAAGCTTACCCTTTCACACTTCATTTCAATGTTGGTAGTTGGTTGTCTAGGTAAATAATTATACAGTACTTGGGTAGGGAAAGACGACCAAAGTCATTTTAATTATTTTGTCAAAGTCCATGTACTGTTTGCTTATACTGTAGGATCAAAAACAGGGTCGGCTATACCGTAAAGTCGCTAAAGCAATGACTTTGGGCCCCAATATTTTTGGAGCCCCAATTTTTAAGTTAGAAGATAGTTCACAATGATAGTATATCACACACAAATTTTAACGACAATATCTATGTGATTCTAAAATATTTTTACTAACTAACAATAAAATACACATATGACGCACGAAATGCATGTACGTCACACGATATGCACGTATGCCGCACAAGGTGCCCATAAAAGTTAATTTTATTGAATATATCTGAAACTTTTTTATTAAGAATTGACTTTAGGCTACCAAATTTGTTAAGCCGCCCTTGATCAAAAGTTTGGTTGCGAATTATTGAAGGAGGTAATATGTACTTTTTCTAGATTCATTTTATGCATCGTTATTTTTTTTGGTTCGTCTCAAAAAGAATGTCGCATTTTCTTATTTGATAACTATTTTAAAAATACAATTTTACTTTAATTCTTATTGATCCAACTAATTTAAAGATAGTAATAGTACATTTTTTAATAAATGACAACTTAATATATTTCTTAAACTTTATATCTGATCAAAATATATCATTCACGTGGCTCTACCATGACAAGTGTCAGAGTGGAAATGAATAGTCTTATTACGTTCATCAGTACAAATAGAAAGTTAGGTGGAAAAATTAATTTTAGAAGTTGTTCATTATTATTTGAAATAGGGAAAAGGCTCAAATATGTCATTAAACTATTAGAAATGACTTATTTATGTCATTGCCGTTATAAAACCGGCTTATCCATGCCATTACTTTTTAACAGATGATTTTTAAAAACAGTCTTGCCACGTGGCAGCTTATTAGAGGGCCACGTTATTTTTTTATTTTTTTTTTAAATTTTAAAAAAAATTAAAAAAATTATCCATTAAAAAGAATCCACGCAACTTTTTGATCCATTGAAAATTAGTTTGATATATGCTTTTAAAATTTGATTAATTTTTTATAAATATATTCTTAAAACATTCTCGTTCGATTCGTTTTTTTGTCATTTTTGACATGTTAAGATTGTTTTCATATTTTACCTTTAATATTAATTATTTTTTTCTTCAAATTAATTTCAAATACAATAGTAAACATCATTTAATAAATAGATTATAATAAAATAATCATTTTAATTGACGGGCGAGTAACTAAAAGGGAACGGAGAGAGTATACACTCCACGCTTTTTATCACTTTTTTTTTTTTAAAGATTCACGTTAACTAAAGCTTTTGTCATTTTTCAGTTGAAACTGAAGGGATATACAAACATCAAATATTATTATTATATTATTAATAGTTAGCTTCTCATTTTGCCAACTCTACGTATACTATATATGTCGGCATGTTGTCGCCTTTCTGTTTTTGCAATGATAAATGATGATGCATAAAGTGTTACGTACAAATGTTGAATGCTGATTAGAGGCGGCTCAACCCTTTAGGAGAAAAGACGGTCGCCTAAGACCCCAAAATTTGAGGGACCTATTTTTGTTTAGTAATAATAAATTACAAATTTTAAGAAATATATTAAATACTATTTATAGAAAAAGAAAATTTTTATATAAAAAAATAAAACGCAAGCTTTCGTTTGATTTTTGCCTTAGGCCATAAATTTGCTTGAGCCGCCCCTGATGCTGATGATGTCATTCTATGCTTAATAAAAAAAATAAAAAGTTACCTACATTCGGCTGATAAAATATTTCATGTATGCTAAGATATACTATATGCTTAATTAGAATAGCGTTTGGTTATAAATTTTAGTAGTAGATTTTTTTAAAAAAAATTCTTTAAATATTTGTTAGATCATGAAAAATTAATCAAATTTTAAAAGAATAGATCAAATTAATTTTTAATGGATCAAAAAATTGGGTGAATTCTTTTTAATGGATAAAAAAAAAATATATATTTTTTTAAAATAAAAATAAAAATAAAATAAAAAATGATGTGACCCTCTAATAAGTTGCCACGTGTCAAGACTGTTTTTAAAAATTGGCTGTTAAAAAGTAATGTCATGGATGAGCCAGTTTTGTAACGACGATGACATAATGAGCCCAACTTTTAACGGGTGACATAAATGATCTATTTCTGATAGTTCAGTGGCATATTTGAGCCTTTTTCCCTTTGAAATATGTATGATCTGTTTTAGAAAGTGAAAAAGGGAAAATATACTCCTCAACTTTGTAATTTAAAGCGGACAAAACCCTCATTTAAAAAAAATAGTGCGTATCTACCTTAAATCTTGGTGGTCTAATGGTTGGCTGACCTTCTTCTAGATTTCGAGGAGCTGACCTTTTTATAATTGTGATTTTAAGGAATAATTAGATTAGATATCTTCTTCTACTTTCATTTTCTCTCAATGGAGACAATATCAGAGAGAGAAAAAGATATTAAGTTAATAATTCGAATTTGGTCCTTATAATAATTGACGAAAAATATTTAACATTAGTTAAAACGTTCATTATTTATTTAGTTTTTACTTGTGAATAATAATATTCATAAATTTATCATAATTACCTACAGTTCCGCTACTCCATAATACAAAAGCTTATATTAAATTTATATTATCCATGTGACGATGATTAATACATTTCTAAAATATGCTCAAAAAGGCTAAAAATGGACATCTCAATTAATTGAGCGTTAAATATACTTCGTCAAATATCACATACAAGGATTAAAAAAAAAGTAAGAAGACAAATTAAATAAAATGTTGCACTACTTTTTTGCATTATTATTTATGTCCATGGCTCACCAAATGGAGGGCTGCAGTGGGTTGCTCCTCAAATCTGGAACTTGTTTCCAGATGAACTCACACAACAAGAGCTAGGAGAGATATAAGCTAAGAAGTTTTGGAATAAAATAAATAGCGGACACAAGAATTTTACGTGAAAACTTCTTGCTCAAGGGAGAAAAACCACGACCTGCCTCCAGAATTTTTAAGTTCTATTATATCTATGGCTGTCAAATGGGTCGGGCCGGGCCAACCCGGAACCGACCCGTGTTATTTAACCGGGTTGAGGCCGGGCCGGGTCCGGATTGGGGTCTAAGTGGGCCGGGCCGAGTCCAACAGTAAAAAAATCAAAAACCACCCTAACCCGGCCCACTTGACCCAACCCGGTCAAACCCACCTAAACCCGATCAAAATTATAAAAAAAAACTTTTTTTCAATATACATTATATATACCCACCTATATACAATATAAATACGTTAAACAATATATATACACTATATATATAGTATATACTACATTAGAATTTAAAAAATAGATACACCTATACACAATTACACATATATACGCACCATCCAAATATATATGTACTACTTTAAACTTTAAAGTTTAAATAAAATATACTACAATATATATATATAATTATATATATATACACATTTATACGTTAAATATACACGTCTATAGAAGATCTATTCACATACATACACTCTAATCTATGTATATGTAATACTTTAAATGAAATATACTATAAGATATATACAGTACAATATATATTAGTATAGTTATATACTAATTTATAAAACATATACACATGTATACGTTAAATATATACGTCTATAGAAGATCTATTCACATATATACACTCTATTCTATGTATATGTAATACTTTGAGTGAAATATACTATAAAGTTATACATTACAATATATATTTGTATAGTTATATACTAATTTATAAAACATATACACATGTATACGTTAAATATACACGTCTATAGAAGATCTATTCACATATATACACTCTATTCTATGTATATGTAATACTTTAAATCAAATATACTACAATATATATACATTACAATAAATATTTGTATAGTTATATACTAATTTATAAAATATATACACATGTATACGTTAAATATACACGTCTATAGAAGATCTATTCACATATATACACTCTATTCTATGTATATGTAATACTTTAAATGAAATATACTATAATATATATACATTAAAATATATATTTGTATAGTTATATACTAATTTATAAAATATATACACATGTATACGTTAAATATACACGTCTATAGAAGATCTATTCACATATATACACTCTATTCTATGTATATGTAATACTTTAAATCAAATATACTACAATATATATACATTACAATTTATATTTGTACAGTTATATACGAATTTATAAAATATATACTCATGTATATGTTAAATATACACGTCTATAGAAGATCCATTCGCATATATACACTTTATTCTATGTATATGTAATACTTTAAATCAATTATACTCTAATATATATACATTACAATATATATTTGTATAGTTATATACTAATTTATAAAACATATACACATGTATACGTTAAATATACACGTCTATAGAAGATCTATTCACATATATACACTCTATTCTATGTATATGTAATACTTTAAATGAAATATACTATAATATATATACATTACAATATATATTTGTATAGTTATATACTAATTTATAAAATATATACACATGTATACGTTAAATATACACAATTATAGAAGATCTATTCACATATATACACTCTATTCTATGTATATGTAATACTTTAAATGAGATATACTACAATATATATATACATTACAATATATATTTGTATAGTTATATACTAATTTGTAAAACATATACACATGTATACGTTAAATATACACGTCTAAAGAAGATCTGTTCACATATATACACTCTATTCTATGTATATGTAATACTTTAAATGAGATATACTACAATATATATACATTACAATAAATATTTGTATAGTTCTATACTAATTTATAAAACATATACACATGTATATGTTAAATATACACGTCTATAGAATATCTATTCACATGTATACACTCTATCTATGTATATGTAATACTTTAAATGAGATATACTACAATATATATACATTACAATATATATTTGTATAGTTATATACTAATTTATAAAATATATACACATGTATACGTTAAATATATACGTCTATAGAAGATCTATTCACATATATACACTCAATTCTATGTATATGTAATACTTTAAATGAGATATACTACAATATATATACATTACAATATATATTTGTATAATTCTATACTAATTTATAAAATATATACACATATATACGTTAAATATACACGTCTATAGAAGATCTATTCACATACATACACTCTATTCTATGTATATGTAATACTTTAAATGAGATATACTACAATATATATACATTACAATATATATTTGTATAGTTATATACTAATTTATAAAACTTAAACACATGTATACGTTAAATATACACGTCTATAGAAGATCTATTCACATACATACACTCTATTCTATGTATGTGTAATACTTTAAATGAGATATACTACAATATATATACATTACAATATATATTTGTATAGTTATATACTAATTTATAAAACATATACACATGTATACGTTAAATATACACGTCTATAGAAGATCTATTCACATATATACACTCTATTCTATGTATATGTAATACTTTAAATGAAATATACTACAATATATATACATTACAATATATATTTGTATAGTTATATACTAATTTATAAAATATATACACATGTATACGTTAAATATACACGTCTATAGAAGATCTATTCACATATATACACTCAATTCTATGTATATGTAATACTTTAAATGAGATATACTACAATATATATTTGTATAATTCTATACTAATTTATAAAATATATACACATATATACGTTAAATATACACGTCTATAGAAGATCTATTCACATACATACACTCTATTATATGTATATGTAATACTTTAAATGAGATATACTACAATATATATACATTACAATATATATTTGTATAGTTATATACTAATTTATAAAATATATACACATGTATACGTTAAATATACACGTCTATAGAAGATCTATTCACATATATACACTCAATTCTATGTATATGTAATACTTTAAATGAGATATACTACAATATATATTTGTATAATTCTATACTAATTTATAAAACATATACACATGTATACGTTAAATATACACGTCTATAGAAGATCTATTCACATATATACACTCTATCTATGTATATTTAATACTTTAAATGAAATATACTACAATATATATACATTACAATATATATTTGTATAGTTATATACTAATTTATAAAATATATACACATGTATACGTTAAATATACACGTCTATAGAAGATCTATTCACATATATATACTCAATTCTATGTATATGTAATACTTTAAATGAGATATACTACAATATATATACATTACAATATATATTTGTATAATTCTATACTAATTTATAAAATATATACACATATATACGTTAAATATACACGTCTATAGAATATCTATTCACATGCATACACTCTATTTTATGTATATGTAATACTTTAAATGAGATATACTACAATATATATACATTACAATATATATTTGTATAGTTATATACTAGTTTATAAAACTTATACACATGTATACGTTAAATATACATGTCTATAGAAGATCTATTCACATACATACACTCTATTTTATGTATATGTAATACTTTAAATGAGATATACTACAATATATATACATTACAATATATATTTGTATAGTTATATACTAATTTATAAAACATGTATACATTAAATATACACGTCTATAGAAGATCTATTCACATATATACACTCTATTCTATGTATATTTAATACTTTAAATGAAATATACTACAATATATATACATTACAATATATATTTGTATAGTTATATACTAATTTATAAAATATATACACATGTATACGTTAAATATACTCATTTATGGAAGATTTATTCACATATATACACTCTATTCTATGTATATGTAATACTTTAAATGAGATATACTACAATATATATTTGTATAGTTATATACTAATTTATAAAAATATACACATGTATACGTTAAATATACACGTCTATAGAAGATCTGTTCACATATATACACTCAATTCTATGTATATGTAATACTTTAAATGAGATATACTACAATATATATACATTACAATATATATTTGTATAGTTATATACTAATTTATAAAATATATACACATGTATACGTTAAATATACACGTCTATAGAAGATCTATTCACATATATACACTCTATTCTATGTATATGTAATACTTTAAATGAGATATACTACAATATATATACAATACAATATATATTTTTATAGTTATATACTAATTTATAAAATATATACACATGTATACGTTAAATATACACGTCTATAGAAGATCTATTCACATATATACACTCTATTCTATGTATATGTAATACTTTAAATGAGATATACTACAATATATATACAATACAATATATATTTTTATAGTTATATACTAATTTATAAAATATATACACATGTATACGTTAAATATACACGTCTATAGAAGATCCATTCACATATATACACTCTAATCTATGTATATGTAATACTTTAAATGATATATGCTATAATATATATACATTACAATATATATTTGTATAGTTATATACTAATTTATAAAACATATACACATGTATACGTTAAATATACACGTCTATAGAAGATCTATTCACATATATACACTCTATTCTATGTATATGTAATACTTTAAATGAAATAAACTATAATATATTTGTATAGTTATATACTAATTTGGTAAACATATACACTTGGATACGTTAAATATATACGTCTATAGAAGATATATACACACCATTCAATATATATGTACTAGTTTAAATAAAATATATACTACAATACATATATATATACTATAATATTTATATATATATATAGTTATATACTAATTTATAAACCATATACATAACGTATACATTAAATATACTCATCTATAGAAGATATATATACACATATATATATGCCATTCAATATATTCACTACTTTAAATAAAACATACACTACAATATATATAGTTATATATATAGTTATATACTAATTTATAAAACATATACACATGTATACGTTAAATATATACTACTTTAGATTTAGAAGATATACACACACACACATATATATATATACCATTCAATATATACACTACTTTAAATAAATGTATTAAACATATGCTACTTAATATAATAAATTAATAATACTTGATAGTAAAGTAATAATGTATTAAAACTAAATTTTTAATTTCAGTTTGTGAAATTCTGAATTTTCAAAATAAAAAAAAATAAAAAAATAAAAAAAAATTAACCGGGTCGGGCCGGTTAACCGGCGGGCCCAAACCGGGTTGGGTCCGGGCCGGGTTAACCGGGCCCAAATCAAAAACCTAACCGGACCGGGACTCTGACCCCTAAAGCCCTTGGGCTTACCGGGCCGGATCAAACCGGGCCAGTTTACATATGTGGGCCGGTTTGGGCCGGTTTTAACCGGCCCGTTTGACACCCATAACTATATCTAAGCAACTTTTGAATACAAACTCCAAGAATTAACCTCCTAATCCATTGTCTCGTAGCAATAACTCTATTAAAAGAAGACCCAAACAGTAACTCTACTGCCACGAGTTCCAGCTAACTCTAACTAGACACACCAAGCTAACTCTAGCTTGAACAATCACCTAACTCTAGATGATTACAAAGACCTGAGGTTTACACCACAACACTTACCAACAATCATAAGCAAACGTAGACAAACGTTTAAGAGCACAATACAAAGACTCAACTACAACAAGAAAATAAACATATATCTCGATGAACAATCAGTTGTTGCAAAGTGGAGTCTTTAATTCAAGGCTTCAGAGAGATATTTAGTTGTAAGAATATGGAAGCATTCATTTTCTTGTTATGGAAGATGATCAATATATAGTATGACACCAGAAAAACCTAGGAGCGATCCCATTGGCTGAGACAAAAGGTGGCAGTAGCTTTTTCACCAACTTTTCTACTTTGCGCCGTTGTTGACTGTGATAGTGACCGATGAGCCCAACTTGTTCCCTAAGAATTAGCAATATGTTATCGCATAATCTCCCGGAAACAGATCCCAACATACAATTTGTCAATCGTGAAAATTAAAGACTTAGCAAAAATAAAGAAAAAGAGAAAGATACAAGATTTAACATGGTCCGAATTCGAATGATCCTACATCCACCTTAGAAAAACTATCTTTATATTATTAACAAAGAAAGGGGAGAGATCCTAAGTACATCTAAGAGATTTGTTCTCTCAACTCTCAACACTTGTAATATATTTAATTATAAGTTTTTGGGATGGTTTTACAATATTATGAAGAATGTCCATGCTTTTATATATTACAAAAAACTTGAGCATTGAGTAATAAAAACACTTGGCTTCTAAGCACAAAATTAAGAAAAGGAAAATAAATACAAAATTTGTCCTCCACAAATTTTTGCTTGCTCTCCGAATTTACTTCCTAACCAAGTAATTTGACATATGAGATTTCTTCCACATGGGTTTGACCCCACAAAGAAACCAAATCAACTCTTTCACTTTCAAAGGTATCATTAGATTGAAGCAACACCTCTTTCAACATTTCCAAACTAGAGACCTCGACAGGCTAAAGTATTTTTAGGTATTGAAGTTGCTCAGTCCAGATCATGTATTGTTATTTGCAACGCAAGTACGCCTTAGACATTCTCAAGGAGACAGAAATGATGGGATGCAAACCTATTGACACTCCTATGGATCCGAATACTAAAATCCTTCAAATTGAGGGACTAATGGATATTTTCTTGTCGCAATGTATTAGTTACACATAGGCAAGGGGTTAGAATTGACAAATAAAATTGGACTGGTAGATAAACTTGGAGGCACTCAGAAGGACAAAAGGATGTAAGACCCCGTAAAAAATCGCATGTCAAATTTAGCTCGTAAAGCTCCATGAGAGATTCCAACACTTAGAAATTTTTTTTGCTAAGTGTTCAAGTTCAACACTTACTCTCATTTTAGACCTCCTAACTTCGGGGGTTTATTTGATGATCTTTCCGACCTCCGTTTTTAGATTTTCAAGTTGCGTTGCGATGGGAAAAGTTGCTAGTACGTATTGGACACATTACGGGCGCATTTTGGGCGCATTTCAGTGGCTAACTCACTGGTTTGAAATGCTCCCGCATTCCGGGCGCATTTCAGGTCAAAAATTTCAGTCAAATTCAAACTATCATAACTTCCTGCATATAATGAACTGTGAAAGCTGCTATATATAAATAGAAAGATCTTTGAGTCTTCTTTACAATGCAATTAGTTTCATCCAATTTGAACATTGGAGTAAAAATTTATGATCAATTTACTTCACCCTATCAGCCTGAAAATAACAGAGGACAACTGCGTCTTTCTCTCTTTCTCCAGGGGTATTTTAGTCTTTCCCACCTCTCTATATATATACACAAACAAGAGATTCAGCATAATTTAGCAACATATGCTTGATTTCTCTCAAAATTCATCAAGAACAAAAAGAGGGTTTGCAATTGGGGATTTAATTTCAAGAAATTCTCTCCGTCGATCTTCGTAAAATGAAGAACTAAGGTATGCATAGTGTTCATCCATGGATTCCTTTCATTCATGGAGCTCAAGAATCAAGTTTTAAGTTATGTATCATGAATATTTTATGGTGGGATGATTATGTTCATGTTGATGATGTTAAATTGAGTTTTTAATTCCATGAGTTATTTCAAGAATCATGAAAACTAATTTATTTTGAAATATTGTTCATATGAACTTTATGTTGAGTTCTTGAAATTGCAAGTTGGACGTTGATGATCGTGTTGTTGGTGTTGAATGATTCCCAAGTTGGGATCTTTATGTGAAATCATGAAACTATGTTGAAATATAAGTTGAAGTCCATGAATTTGATGATTTATACTTTGTGAAAATTTTATGATTTCACCTATGCCTAAGTTGTGCATAAAAGGTGTTTGATTAAATGTTTAAGAGAAACAAGAAACATGTAGTATGGATTAATATGGCCTAAAAGGTGAATTCATGCCATTGACCCCATGCTTGAATGGCTTACATGCTATTGTTGTACAATGAATATGTTGTTGGAATGTCATGATGTTAGAGTATGAAATTATGATCTTGATTATATACATTCCTACCATGAACAAGATTACGTTAACCATGTACTTCATGAAATCCCCAACTTATTTTATTATGAATGGTTGATATTGATCATATATTCAAGAATGTCAAGAAGTGTCAGTTTTCTTCTATCGAGTCCTGGGGTTACTTGTACCCGAAAAATATAGCTGTGTGCCTAGAGCCATGCCATGTTTTCACGATACTCTCAGTTAAGCCATGTTCAGTAGACTTCAGTCAGTCTCATGACTCAGGAAAACTCATGTAAAGGCAGTATCAGTTCAGTTTTACTCATTACTCAGTAATCTACGTAATCTCAGTAATATTGCGTCAGTCTATGGAATTCAGTAAATCTCAGTATCAGTACAATTTAGTTCAGTATTCAGTTCAGACATCAGTAAACTCAGTCAGCTAACAGAACTCAGTAGCATTTAGTCAGTTAACAGAATTCAGTAGTGTTCCGCTAGTCATCGAAACTCAATAAACTCAGTCCATGTTCAGTTCAGTTAAACAGAACAATTAGTAATAGTTCAGTTAATTCTAGTATGAACTAGGAAATCAGTTCCGTATAATCAGTTCAGTGTCATTCAGTTGGGAGTAGGATTTAGCACCGAGCGAACCCAAGGATGGGAACTCACCTTCCAGTAGAGGGTGTGATTCTTAGAAGCAGTCCTTGCATTCCAGAACTATGTAGCCAGCATAGGTTGAGACATCAATACCTGTCAGTTGAGGGTAGATGATGTGGCTTAACCTGTCAGATAAGGGTTCCCACCATTCTCATTAGAGTACCTGCCAGATGAGGGTCACTCACAGCTTGTCCTTACCAGTGGCGCGGTATTGACACCCTTCCAATCAGGGCAGAGATTGGACCCCAGCTTAGCTATTATAGCGTATTTGGAGCATGTCGGTTAGATAACTACTTCCCACAGTTTCAGTATCAGTCTCAGTAAAAGAACTCAAATAGTTCTTCAGGATATCAGGACTGTCAGATACAGTCAACTCAGATACAGTACGGAACTCAGCTAGTTCCATCAGATTTAGGACTGTCAGATACTGTCATTCATGCTATAAGTTATCAGAACTCATGTTATCAGATATACCAGTTATCAGAATTCAGTTATCATTCATGATATGTTATCAGTAAATACATGTCATCAGTATTCATACTCAGTAGTCATGTTATCACGATCTCAGTTTCAGGACTGTTATATACGGTTAATCAAATTAGTTCTTCATAATCAGAACTATCAGAAACAATCATTCCTTTATTAGTAATATAGTATCAGTCTCCCAATATTCAGTAATACAGTATCAGTTCCTCACTTATTAGTGAATTACATCTCAATATCAGTAAACTCAGTCATTTAGTATCTCAATATCTTTAAACTCAGTCATTCAGTATCTCAGCATCAGTAAACTCATGTTGTCAGTATTCAGGCTCAGTAGTCAGTATCACCACGAGTTTAATTGCAGTTACGTATGTATGCATGTATGTATGTATTCTCACGTTCATATCAGTCAGCATTGTTCATGCATATAAAACGCTTTGCATTTAGCCTACCTCACTCGTATACTCAGTACATTCAGTTGTACTGACGCATTCGCGCTATGGTGTTTTATTTGATGCCATAGGTACAGAGGCACGAATTTCAGAGTAGCAACAGGATTGCAGATTTCAGCAGTCAGTGCTCTTCTTCATTCGAGGACAATATTATTATTACTTTATTATAGTATTTCAGATTAGTTTTTTAGTTCATGGAGTTAGTTGGAGACATGTTCCTACAACTCCTTATTCAGTTCAGTTAGAGGCTTTCGGACTAGATGTCAGATTAGATATTCAAACTTCAGTATTTATGTTTTTTTTTGGTATTGTTATACCATGTTTTTCAAATATGTATCAGTATTGAACCTTATGGCCTTACAGTTCATGTTTCCGCATATTTTATGAGATATTATGCAGTTTACAGGTACAGATATCAGTCATGGGTTAGCTTGTGGTCCTTCGGGATCATGAGCACCGTGTAGCGTTTCGGTTCAGAAAATCGGGGCGTTACAAAGGATCATTGTGATCTATAAAACTTTCTTGAAGAACTACTTCCACCCCGTGTTGGAGTCCCACATCGGTGGGTTAAAGGGTCCTTGGTCTCCTTATATGGTCTTGGGCAATCCTCCCCTCATGAGCTAGCTTTTGAGGTTGAGTTAGGTCCAAGGTCCATTTCTTTGTCGCCCCATGCTGGCCCTCTAGAGTTACAATAGCTAACATCTCCGGCGTACAATCAATTGGCTTGATTTTGCCAAATGTTTTCAGATGAACATCCTTCAATGCCGCTTCTAATAAGTTTTTCTTTTTTCTTCCTATAATGCCTTCAGATTACAACTGTATTATACTTATTCATATCAACTTGCCATATGAAAACTTTCCAATGTTTTGATTGTGGAAAGGTTGAGTTCGTTACCCTTCTTCAACTTGAAAATGAGTCATTTCTCCAAAAACATTTTCAGAAACACCCTCAGTTGTTCAACATAGACATAGAAAATGTGCTAAATTTTGAATGTACAACTTAAGAATGCTTTAAAATGTTTAAACACCGAAGCAATACCAGTTTATTACAAATAAACAAGACGATCACACAACACAAATGAAACAAAAAAGTACAATCAAGCAATCCAAATATCGGAACCAGGAAGCGAGGATAGTACAAATAAGGAGTACTCATTGGCAGAAAAAAACTCAAGACATCTGACAGGAAAATACATCAGAGCAAACTGCACCGATTAACTTTAGCTCGAAACTTTATGTCCTGGTACAGGAAGTTTCTTCCTCCGCTTTTTTAATCCCATGAATGAAACGACAAAAATTGAACCTCAATACACTTGTTAACATTTGATTGATAACCCAATCATGCTAGTGTTATTAACAATGTTTAAAAATATTTTTGTAAAAGCATATGTTTTTCCAGGGAGATAAATGACTTGATTATAACAATGTAATTATGAAGAATGTCTGTAATATGTATTAACAAACTATGTTAAAGTATCAACACTGAGATACTTTTAATCCAAAACATTAAAACAATAGGTGAAATAACCATGAACATTATAAACCCTTTTTAAGAAGAACGATAGAGGCCCAAATTAGCTCTGCAAAAGAGGATTTTAGAGGATAAATAATCAAATATAATACCATTGACAATTGAAAATATGAAAGTTAATTGTCACATCACCTGAGATGCAGAGGAAACAACGTCAACTTTGATCCTTCTGTCATCAGTTTTACCTTTCTTTGTAACAATGCTCTAAATTTGATTTGAAGTTTTCATCATCCCATTCCAGCTGGCTCCACCATGCTGATTTTCCTTTTATTATTTTGATGTTTTCCGAGGTTTGAATAGAGAGAGGCAACTTCCTTAATCCGTCACAATTGCTCACTCTGAGTTCCTCCAAGTGTTCCCATGTACTCTGTGGCTCCCCCAATGTTCCTAGTTGGGGAACTTTGTACAAACTTAACTTCAGAACTCTTGGAATTTCTGAGTTGAGAAGTGCTGCCTGATCACTTGAGCTGCATCGCACAAACAACTCTATCAGCTGATCGCAAGCGTCAACTGTAATTTCTTCCAAGTGCTTGGGTACAGAACAAGTTCCACCATAGTTGAAAAGACATGTTAAACTGGGACAATAAGTGATATTCAGTTGGCGTAATTTAGAAAATCTTAGACCCAAATATTGACAGAAAGCAGAAATACTCTTCAAATTTTCTATGGATTCGAGGACGAGATATTCCAGATTTGGCAAAGGGTCAAATTGTCCACTTCCTCCTTCCACTGGTTCGAAAGAACAAAAACAGTAGTATATATTTAGTAATTTTAATCCATTAAAAGTGTTGTATGAAATCAACTTCCTGAGACCCATACATTTGTCCAAGTACAAATCTGAAGCAAACTGCAACATGCCTGAGAGCTCTCCGTAACTGAAAATTTCACACTTGTAGACTTTTATCACCCTTTTTGACTTGTTGTATGGTATATGTGGTGCATAACATGAAGTTTCCCCAACTTTAATGAGAAATCCTTTCAATCTAGTCATCCAGGTGTAATCTCTATTGAAACATGATGAGTTATCCACTCTAATAGAAAGATAAGTCAGATTCTGTAGAGATGATATCTCATCAAGCGCTCCAAGACAGCTACGCGACAGATTACCGTCGCGAGGAAAAGTTAATAGCCTCGGATTTGTCATATTTAATAGCCACAGATTTGTCAAATTGTCCATTCCTTGCGGCAGAAAACACAACACTGTATTATCACAATCAAGCACTTGCAAATTGTGAAGATTAGCAACAGGTGGTAACTTTTTCAAGTTAGAGCAATTTTTTAGTATTAGAGCACGTAGTTGACATAAACTGTTGATGGAAGAAGGCAGTGCTCTAATACTAGTGTTACCCCTCAGATTCAGAACTCTTAGATCTGGAAATGCCAAAAAGAATTCCGGGGGTATTCTGTAGAGGGGTTCGTTGTCTTGTAAAAGTAAAGATGTTGTCTTTGGACATTTCGTAAAGCAATCAGGTAGACATTCAATTTCGTTGCTTATGAAAGATATTCTCTTGACAGAAGCTGATATTTTAATACACGATATCTCAGTCAACCCAATTCCAGCTTGAAAAACAAAAGTCTGTTCATTCCCAAAGGTACTAGCTATCCATATGGCAACATCACGAACCACGTCATGCATCTTAACATAATGCATCTTATCGGCTTCTAGCAAGCAGGCATCTTTTAGACTCTCAATCAACGTGATTCCCCTGTTGTAGGCTTCTTCATAAGTGTCATGTTCACCGAGGATCCCCTCCGCCCACCAGCAATGTATGAGATCATCTGTCGGAATAGCCGCTGGATATAAGGAGCAATATAAGAAACAACTTCGAATATCACCTCTCTTTTTGTTCACATGTTTGCTTTTTTGCTCTGAGGATAATTCAATATCCTGAGATTCTAAAGAATCAGAACTCCACTTGATGACCTTGTAAACCTTATCTTCTACAACTTTGCTATGAGGTTCGGACATTCTAAGTGATTTCAAAGCATCTTCCCAGAGCTCGACCTTCGTCTTCCCTCTCATGGATGATCCAACAACAGTGATGGCTAAAGGTAAACCATCACACTCTCTTGCAATTTTCTTTGCCAACGGATGGATTTGCTCCAGATTGACAATATCTCCCACATTTTTGGTAAACAGTTGCCAAGATTCATCCTCGTCCAATGTGTAAACCTTCATTTCGACATCTGTCCTCATTTGCTTACAAATATCCAAAAAACGCGACGTTATAATGACCTTGCTTCTCGCGGGATATTCAGGTTGGGGCACGCCTACATCATCCAAATTTATAGCTTCCCAAACGTCATCCAATATGAGAAGAAAACTCGTTTCTTCCTTGAGCCTTTCACAGATTTTGCTCGAAATGCTTTCTACACTTGCCTCTTTATCTACCTTCAGGTTTAATCTGCTGGCAATTTGTTCTTGAATCTTTCTTACGTCTATTGGCGGTTTGGGCACTGTAACCCATATCACAACGCCAAAAGACAGTTTGGAACTTGGCACATTCTTTAAGAGCTCATTGTTCAGATTCTTCACCAAAGTAGTTTTCCCAACTCCTCCGGTACCCCACACACTGATGATGCATACCTGAAAGGATTCAAAATCCAAATAACTTTACCCAGTGAAATGAACACACAGGAGAAATTTAGAAAATTAGTGAAACAAGAACGATGGAGGCTTTGATCACTATAATCTCTTGATCTCAAGTTTGTTAATTTCTTTGCATATGCATTCTGTTCTATATTATAAAACAAAATGCATAATATTGAATCGATTAACGTTTAGACAATTTAGTGTGACAAATGTATTCAATGGTTATATTAGCTTCTTAGAATTCCACAAAATGCATATGCTTTTCAAATTTTCTAAAGTATTTTTAGAAGAGATTTTAAGATTTTATTGGAAAGCATGTCTCCACAAATTAAAAATACAAGACAAATTAAAAATAGTTGAACTAGTTATGAACAATTTCTTATATTATACTAAATTGTATGACTCATCAAACGGGGATCTTTTGTTAAATGGCATTTATTAACTGGATAGGATTAACATTCATTTACTTTTTTAAACTCAAAACATAAAGTCTAATAATATCCACTTAACAAATTTAACAATTACCAAATTTTCTAAAATTTAGGATTACTAATCAAGATTTAATTTCAACAATTAATACCTTATCATCTTCCAATATTCGTAGGAGTTGGTTGAGATTCCTTGTTGCAGCTGGCTGGCCTTCTATTGATGGTCCCGGGATGTGCTCAACTTTTTTCATCCGGTAATTTTCTATCACCAAGTTGGATCCAAGGTTTTCTCCGACCTCTTTAAGCCTACAAAGTTGATCTCGGATGTTCCGTGCTTGAGTGGAGACTTCCGAGCGAAGGCTGCATTTTGGACAGCATTTATATGTAAGCGACTTCGCCGCTGTGATGCTTTCTTGCATAGACTCCCATTCTTTCTCCAGCTCGTGAACATCTTTGATCCACTTGATAACATCTGATTTTGGCTTATAGCCTTCTCGCACCGCTACTTCCACCTTCGCTTCGATATCGTCTCTAAACTCTGTTAGCTGCTCCATTTCCTTCCTCAGATTATCAATATTTGATGAGAAACAAACAACATTTTCAATCTTAGGATAAATGCATCTACACATAAACCTCCCCACCTCAACAACACAAGTAGATACAACAGTAGTTATTATTTCCATTGAATTATTCTGATATGAAAAGATGATCAAATAAAGCTAAACTGACTTATTCTTGTTTGTTTGATACAGAATTCTGAGAACTAAAAGAATAAGTAAAGAAAAAGGCAAAGATAAAGAAAATGGGTGAGATATTTTTTTGAGTAAAGCATCTGGTACCCTGAACTATGATCAAATTTGCTACGAGACACTCCAACTTCACAGGGGACCTATTACCCTGAACTTAATTTTAGCGTATTTTTGTCACGCTTTTGTGTTGACATGACACTTTTTGTCAATCCTTTTAGCTGACATGACACCCTTGATATGGATGCTATTTTATGTAATAAAGGTGCCACGCCATCACAAAAGGATGACAAAAATATGCTAGAATTGAGTTCAGGGGTGACAATATTTGGTGAGGGTTTTTGTTAAAGTCACATGACATTATTTTTGTTAAAAGTTGTGGGTATATATGCATCACGTGTTTAACGAGGGGTATATCAACTTTAAATCTTAAAGCTAAGAGATAAGATAAGAAGCACTACTTTTGGTTTCCAAAAAGGAAGAAAGCATGTCCATTGTACAGTAGCATAAAAAAGGCAGAATTATTGGAGCAACTTTCAATTTGGACCACTCATGAGTGTCTTTTAATGTCTCAGAAAGATTCTTTATTTGCAAAAATAAATCGAGAAAAATATGTAAATTCAATTGGATAGGTGTCTCGTTAGGATTGGTAAGGTAAGTATAACCAGCACCTGAACCAATCTCGTGTTATAAATTTGCCAACAACAACAACATACCTAGTGAAATCCCAACGAGTATTGATCCTAACTAAGGTGTCGGCGAGACAGCTACATCACTGCAGCACGACTAGCCAAAACAGGGAATTCAAATTAGAGCTGTACGTGTTTCCCTTCGATTGTTAAGTCAGCACAGAGCGGACCTGATCCCTTGAATTCTTGTTTGTAAATCATCAAAACCAAAATACAACAAGCTTCTTTCTCTAGTTCATGCTATTTAAGGGTAATCTCAATCTACACCTTCGTTAAAGTTTAGTAAAACGGTTGTTTAACTTTGGACGCGAATTGTCGATTTTACAGTTTTAAAGGGAAAAGTCTCAAATATGCCATCGAATTATCATAAATGACTCATTTATTCCATCCGTTAAAAGTTTTCCTCGTTTATGCCATCGCAGTTACTAAACAAGTTCATCCATGCCATTACTTGTTAACGGTGGTTTTTTAAAAAAAGCTTTGCCATGTGCCGTGTTACTAGAGATCAAACTCAATAACTTTGGTCGAGGTCCTGCATTTCTCTTAATATATTCGTTGAGTAAGTACAAATAATCAATTTAGAACGTCTCAACAACTTAGAAGAACTAAAATTTCGAACCCATAAACTTCAACTTCGAGCTCGGACTATGTGCAACAGGATTCCCTTGTTAATAATTTGAACTTTACGGGATCCTATTACTACCCTGAACTAAATTTTAGCTATTTTTGTCAACCTTTTTAGCTGACGTGACGCCTTTGAAGTGGGCTCCATTTTATGCAATAAAAGTACCACGTCAGCACAAAAAAGTGACAAAAATACGCTAAAAATGAGTTCGGGGGGTCGGAGGGAGGGGTAATAGAGCCCCCGTGAAGTTGGAGTGTGTTGTAGCAACTTTGGCCATAGTTCGGGGAGGTGGGGTTACTGGATGCTTAACTCAGTATTTTCAGAAGTGTGATTTTCAAGCATGCTAACATGGAAAAAAGGACAAATCAATTGGTGACACATGTACAATAACATAAGAAAGAAGAGAAAATAAGCTATAGGGTGCGTTTGGTACGGATGAAAACGTTTTCTCATGTTCGGTTGGTTAAATAATTTGGAAAATATTTCATTAGCATTTTTCCCTTAATGTCTTTAGCTTATATTATGTTACACTTATTCATATGAACTTGTCATAGGGAAGTTACTGTCGTGTGAAAACGTTCTTCAATTTCTTGGTTGAAACAAGAAATTACTCAGTGTACAATCAAGCAATCAAAATATTAGAACCAGAAAGCAGGAATGGTACAAACAAGAAACAGTTATTGGCGGAAAAAAATTAACGACATCTGAAAGTAAATACATCACAGCAAACTCGACCGATTAACTTTAGCTCCAAACACTGTCTCTCTGGTTCCTTCCTTTGCTTTCTTTTAGATCTCTGAATGAAGCCACAAAAAGTGAAGATCAATACATAGTAGAGAACAAATAATCAAATATAATATCATCGACAACTGGGAAATGTGAAAGTTAATTGGCATATCACCTGAAACTGTCCGTAGGTAAAACCACTCTAGGACTCCTTTTTTTACTTTAACGTTGGTGGTTTGAATAGAGGAAGGCAACTTCTTGTGTTCGATTCCATCACAATTGATCACCTCGTGCTCCTTCAGGTGTTCCCACATACTCTGCGGCTCGCCCAATGATCCAAATTTTGGCAAGCTTCTCAACACTAACTTCTGAACTCTTGGAGTTTCTGAGTTGACGTGTGTTGCCTTAGTTGGACTGCGTTGCACTAACAACTGTACCAGCTCAGGACAAAAGGTAATTGAAATGTCTTCCAACTGCTTGGGTACAGAAAAATCTCTACCAACAGTAAAAAGACATGTTAAACTTGCACAGAAGTGTATTTCTAGTTGACGTAATTTAGACAATCTTAGACCCAGAAGTTTACTGAAATCAGAAACACTCTTCAAATTATCTACAGAAACGAGGCTGATAAGTTCCAGATTTGGCAGAGGGTCAAACTGTGGACTTCCTCCTGGATGTCCAAAATCACAAGAACATCTCTCTATGCGTAGTGATTTTAATCCATCAAATCTGTTGTACGCAATCAACTTCCTGAAACCCATGCATTTGTGCAAGTACAAATCTGAAGCAAACTGCAACATGCCTGAGAGCTCTCCATTACTGAAGATTTCACACTTGGAGACGCTTATCATCCTTCTTGACTTGTTTATTTGTACACGCGTTGGAGTATTCCCAACTTCAATGTGAAATCTTTTCAATCTAGACATCCAGGTGTGGTCTCGGTTGAAAATCGATGAGCCATCCAATCTAATGAAAAGAGAAGTCAGATTGTGTAGAGATGATATCTCATCAATAAGACTTAATGGCCTCAGATTTGTCATTTCTCTATCCAGCATGTCTAACATTTCAATGCTAGGCAATTTGAGGAAGAATCCTTTACTCATGTTCTTCAATTCAGCAACAGGCAGATTTAATACCTTCAGATTTGTCAACTTGTCCATTCCGTGAGGCAGACAACATAACCTCGTACTATCGCAATCAAGCAATTGCAAATTGCAAAGTTTACCAATAGGTGGTAACTCTTTCAACCAGGGGCATCTTTGTAGTACTAGAGCACGTAGTTGACACAAACTATTGATGGAAGAAGGCAGTGCTCCAATACCAGTATCACTCAAATTCAGAACTCTTAGAGCTGGAAATGCCAAAAGGAATTCATGGGGTATTTTCTCGAGGGGTTCATTGTCTTGCAAAAGTAGAGATGTTGTCTCTGGGCATTTCGTGAAGCAATCAGGTAAACATTCAATTTCATTACTTACCAAAGATATTCTCCTGACAGAAGATGATGCTTTGATATGCGATATCTCGGCCAACTCAACTCCAGCTTGAATAATATAGTCATGTTCATTCCCAGAGGTATTAGATTTCCATATAGCAAAATCACGAACCACATCATGCATCTTGAGAAAATCCTTCTTATGGGCTTCAAGCATGCAAGCATCTTTTAGATTTTCAACCATTTCGACTCCCTTGTTGTAGGCTTCGTCATACGAGTCATGTTCACCAAGGAACCCCTCGGCCCACCAGCAGTTTATGAAATCCTCTGTTGTAATAGCCGCTGGATATAAGGCGCAATACAAGAAACAACTACTTTTGGTCGCAAGTTTGCTTCTTTCCTCTGAAGATATTTCGCTATCATGAGATTCTGAAGAATCAAAATTCCACTTGATTAGCTTGTAAATCTTTTGTGATTCGGTCATATATAAAGCTACGATATGTTTGATTGGTCAAAAATTATGGAAAATATTTTCTTTAGAAAAACAAATTCCTTAAAATGGAGGAAAATTACTTCCCTTGTAGAAGAGAAGTAGGGAAAATTATTCAACTGCTTTTAGAATATTTTTTTTCTTTTGCTTACGTACCAAACACAAGAAAATAAGTAAGAAGACCACTTTTTTTACTAGAAAACACTTTCCATCAAACCGAACACATCATAATTTGAATGATCAAATTATGCATTGAGAAAGGATGGACACATAGTAGTTGTGCAAGAAAGGATTCTGCATGACAAATGATCAAATATTAAAGCATTGAGAAATCTGAAAGTTAATTGGCTCGTCACCTGAAATTGTCAGTTGGTTCCACCATTCTGATAATCCTTTTATTCCTTTGATGTTTGTGTCTGGAATAGAAAGAGGCAACTTCTGGTGTTCGATTCGACCACAATTGATCACCTCATGTTCCTCCAGGTGTTCCCACATACTCCGTGGCTCCCCCAACGTTTCTAATTTTGTTAAGTTTTTCAAATATAACTTCCGGATTCTTGGAACTTCTGAGATGACATGTGCTGCCTGAGGTGAACTGCATTGCACTGACAACTCTACCAGCTGAGGACAAGAGGTAATTGAAATGTCCTCCAAGTGATTGGGTACAGAAAAAGCTCCGCCAACATTAAAAAGATATGTTAAACTTGCACAAAATTGTATTTCTAGTTGGCGTAATTTAGAAAATCTTAGACCAAGAAGTTGACTGAAATCAGAAACACTCTTTAAATTATCTACAGAAATGAGGCTGAGACGTTCCAGATTTGGCAGAGGGTCAAACTGTCCACTTCCTTCCAAAATCACAAGAATATATCTCTATGTGTAGTGATTTTAATCCATCAAAACTGTTGTATGCAATAAACTTCCTGAGATCCATGCATTCGTGCAAGTACAAATCTGAAGCAAACTGCAACATGGTTGAGAGCTCTCCGTTTCTAAAAAATTCACACTCGGAGATGCATATCATCCTTCTTGACTTGTTGAGTCGTACATGTGTTGGAGTATTCCCAACTTCAATGTGAAACCTTTGCAATGTACTCATCCAGCTGTAGTCTCTATTGAAAATTGATGAGCTATCCAATGTTATGAAAAGAGAAGTCAGCTTGTGAAGAGATGATATCTCATCAAAAGAAGTTGGTCCAAGATAGCTATCCAACATATTTAGTAGCTTCAGATTTGTCAACTTGTCCAGTCCTTGAGGCAGACAACGTAACTCTGTACCTTCAGAATCGAGCACTTGCAAATTGCAAAGATTACCAATAGGTGGTAACTCTTTCAACCAGATGCAATTATGTAGTATTAGAGCTCGTAGGTGATATAAACTATTGATGGAAGAAGGCAGCGCTCTAATACTAGTTCCACTCAGATTCAGAACTCTAAGAGCTGGGAATGCCAACAAGAATTCATGGGGAATTACCTCAAGAGGTTCATTGTCTTGCAAAAGTAAAGATGTCGTCTCTGGGCATTCCATGAAGCAATCAGGTAAACATTCAATTTTGTTGCGTATGAAAGATATTCTTTTGACAGAAGTTGTTATTTTAATGCGTGATATCTCAGTCAACCCAATTCCAGCTTGAAAAACAGAAGTATGTTCATCCCCAGAGGTATAAGCGATCCATCTAGCAACATCAAGGACGACGTCGCACATCTTGACTGAAACCGGTCAATGGGTTTCTACCAAACAGGCATCCTCTAGACTCTCAACTATTGTGATTCCCCTGTTGTAGGCTTCCACATAGGTGTCATGTTCACCGAGGAAGCCCTCAGCCCACCAGCAATGTATGAGATCATCTATCGGAATAGCCGCTGGATATAAGGAGCAATACAAAAAACAACTTTGAATATCCTGAGGTTCTAAAGAATCAAAACTCCACTTGATGACCTTGTACACCTTATCTTCTACAACTTTGCTATGAGGTTCAGACATTCTAAGTGATTTCAAAACACCTTCCCAGAGCTCGACCCTAGTCTTCCCTCTCATAGACGTTCCAATAGAAGTGATGGCTAAAGGTAAACCACCACACTCTCTTGCAATTTCCTTTGCCAATGGTTGAATATACTCCAGATTGGCAACATCTCCCGCATTTTTGACAAACAGTTGCCAAGATTCATCCTCCTTCAATGTGGTAACTCTCATTTCGATGTTTGTTCTCATTTGCCTACAAACATCCAAAAGACGAGAAGTTATAATAACCTTGCTTCTTGCGGGACCTTCAGGTTGGGGCACACCTACATCATCCAAATCTATAGCTTCCCAAACATCATCTAGTATGAGAAGAAAACTCGTTTCTTCCTTGAGCCTTCTATAGATTTTTCCGGAAATGCTATCTACTCTTTCCTCGTTATCTACCTGTAGGTTTAATCTACTGGCAATTTGTTCTTGAACCTTTCTTATGTCTGTCGGCGGTTTGGCCACGGTGACCCATATCACAACACCAAAAGAAAGCTTGGATCTTGATGCATCAAGTTTTAGAAGCTCATTGTTCAGATTCTTCACCAAAGTAGTTTTCCCAACTCCTCCCATGCCCCACACACCGATGGTGTATACCTGAAAGGATTTAAATTAAATTGCGAATACAGTTACATTCTTTGAGCTTGTATTAATTTAAATTGAACCAGGTTAGAAGAATCTTGAGTTTGATTAAATGTTTCTAAATGCTAGTTGGAGCAGTAGTGTAGCTCACATTTTCCATTGTTGATTGAGTTAAGCCTTTATGTGTTATCTTTATTCTTTTAAAGTCACTTTATACTTGTCTGAACCATTGTACATAGTTGATGCTTATTCTCTATAGATGATGAATGCGAACAAGTAGATACACGCATCCATTGCAGCATCTAGTGTTTTCAAAGGCATTTTTAGGACCTTAAACTTTGACAGTGCACAAATAGGACCTTTAACTATTCAAAACCTGAACAAATAAACCCTTCAATTCTTACTCCGACGCACTCAGTTTTGCGTGTACAACACGCGTTTTGCCATGTAGGATCGGAGGTCATATTTGTTCAGTTTTGTATAGTTGAAGGGCCTACTTGTGCACTGTCAAAGTTTAAGGTCAATTTTATAATTTCGTGTCAAGTTTAGGATCATATTTATATATTATGCCATTTATTATTGGTCTAATGAAATTTGTACTTTATGCTATCATATTTTCATATTGTAGTGATTTTTTAAAAGATATATAAATAAAGAAGGTAACCTTCATAGAAAATAATTATAATATTTTTTCAATATTAATGGTGATTTATTTAAATTTAATTGCAGAATTATGAAAAATCTTACTCTTTTTTTACAAAAGGCATAATATATAAACAAGATTTTTAACTTGACACCAAATTATAACTATGCCCTTTAACTTTGCTAGTACACAAGTAGGCCCTTTAACTATATAAAAGCTGAATAAAAAAACACTCCAATTCTACAACTTACATGCGTGAAACTCAATCGCTCCTACGTGGATTAGTAATCCACTCAGACGCTGTCACCTAATAAAAAAGACACGTTATAACTATGACCTTTAACTTTGTCAATGCACAAGTAGGCCCTTTAACTATACAAAAGTTGAACAAAAAAACACTTCAATTCTAACTCTAACGCGCGTGGTTTTGAGTGCATGCACGCATTTTGCCACATAGGATTGGAGTGTTTTTTTGTTCAGCGTTTGTATAGTTAAAGGACCTACTTGTACACTGGCAAAGTTAAAGGCCATAGTTATAATTTAGTGTAAAGTCAAAGATCCTGTTTATATATTATGCCTTTACAAAATCGTACCGCGGTATACAAGTGCAACGCATGTACCGAGAAATTAGTTTATTTCAAATATACTGAGGTATGTGATATTACAGAAAAGAGGTAGTAGCACCCATTTATAATAATAAAAAAAAAATCTACTTTTGTCTAAAGCACATTTTGACTATAAAATTTAACTAGACATGAATTAATGAAGTTAGCAATTATTGGTTGATAAAATATTCAGAATTAAATCTTGGATTAATTTCAACGTTACCTTATCGTCTTCTAATAGTCGTAGCATTTCATTGAGATTCCTTGTTGCTGTTGACTGGCCTTCTATTGATGGTCCGTAGATGAACTCAACTTTTTTCACCCGGTAAATTTCTACCACCAGATTGGATCCAAAGTTTTCTCCGACCTCTATAAGCTTGCTCAGTTGATCTTGGATGTTCCGTGCTTGAGTGGAGACTTCCGAGCGAAGACTGCATTTTGGACAACATTTATATGAAGGCGTCTTAGCTGCTGCAATGCTTTCTTGCATAGACTCCCATTCTTTCTCCAGCTCGTGAACATCTTCGAGCCACTTGATAACATCTGGTTTTGGCTTATAGCCTTCTCGCTCTGCTCCTTCCAACATCACTTTGATATCGTTTCTTAACTTTGCTAGCTTCTCCATTAGATTTTCAATTTTTGTCGAGAAACGGACGATATTTTCAATCTTAGGATAGATGCATCTACACATAAACCTCCTCACCTCAACAAGAATGCCACCTACAACATTAATAAGTATGTCCATTGAGTAATTCTTAAGGTAAAGAAAAAAAATGTGTTTTTGATTATAGTATTATATATGATGCTCTCAAAGATGATTATTGAACTGATCTTTTCTTCATTATTTATAGCAGAATTTTTAGAGCAAAGTAAAAAGTAGTAAAAAAGATGGCAAATAGAATAAGTAGCGTTCACACCTAATTTTGACTCTCCATGCTTAAAATTAACGTTTTCAGGCTTCCTGATCATTAAAGAGCACAAAATACAATTTTCACTTTTTTTTTGCAATTCTTGATAATCATCCTTACGTTAGGATTTTATCAATTTGTTGTCATATTTTTACTTTTCATAATTTATTGATAATTCTCTATACGTTAGAATTTTTATCGATTCATTAAAGGAATGAAAATCCTTTTTGATCAATAACTTAAGGACCAAAGCGTGCCCTAATATTCTGAGAACTAAAAGAATAATAAGTAAAGAAAAAGGCAAAGACAATGATTGGAGTAACACTGTAGCGGCCAAGTTAAAGAAAATGGTGAGATATTTTTTTAAAGCCATGTGAAACTTTTAGAGTAAATACATGCTCTATTTGTTAAACATTGAGGGTATACATACGCGTCACTACTTTAAATCGTAAAGTTAAGAGATATATTCTCCGCTTTTCCCTTCCGATTATATTAACCAGGTGGCATATACATATAGGAAGAAAAAAAAGAAAAGGAAAGCCACTACCAACAGATAAGATAAGAAGCACTAACTTACAAGAAGGAAGAAAGCATGTCCATTGTACAATAAAAAGGCAGAATTATTGGAGTAACTTGCAATGTAACTTCAAAGAAAGATTCTTTATTTTTGAAAATAAATCGAGAAAAATATGTAAATTAAATTGGATAGGAGTCTCGTTAGGATTGGTAAGGTAAAGTATAACCAACATCTGGACCAATCTCGTGTTATAAATTTGCCAACAACAACAACATACCCAGTGAAATCCTAACGAGTGTTATCCAGGTGGCGGCGAGACAGCTACATCACTGCAGCATGACTAGCCAAAACAGGCAATACAGCACTGACCAGGTCCCGTGAATTCTTGTTTGTAAATCATCAAAACCAAAATACAACAAAGCTTCTTTCTCTAGTTCATGCTATTTAAGGGCAATCACAATCTACACCTTAGTTAAAGTGTCTAGTAAAACAGTTGTTTAACTCTGGACGCGAATTGTCAATTTTACAGTTTACAAACGAGAGACCATTGTTTAAAGGGAAAAGACTCAAATATGACATCGAATTATCAGAAATGGCTCATTTATACCATCCGTTAAAAGTTTTGCTCGTTTATGTCATCGCCGTTACAAAACAGGTTCATCCATGCCATTACTTGTTAACGGTGGTTTTTCAAAAACAGCTTTTGTTAAAATTGGTCTTGGGCTTAACTCACACCCCAAAAGCTAGCTCATGAGGAGGAGGATTGCCTAAGCCATATAAGGAGACAACACTCCCCCGCACGCCCAGGCTAACTGTAGCGTGGACAATATATATAGGGGCCCACCATCGGTGAACAAATATTTGGAATGAGCCTGGCTTTGATACCATGTTAAAATTGGTCTTGGGACTAACTCACACCCCAAAAGCTAGCTCATGAGGAGGAGGATTGCCCAAGTCATATAAGGAGACCAAGGATCCTTTTCTCTTCCGATGTGAGATACAGCTTTGCCACGTATCGTCTTACTAGAGGTCAAACTCAATTAACTTTGGTCGAGATCCTGCATTTCTCTTAATATATTCATTGAATAAGTACAAATAATCAATTTAGAACGTCTCAACAACTTAGAAGAGCTAAAATTTCGAACCCATAAGCTTCAACTTCGAGCTCGGCCTATGTGTAACAAGATTTTTAATAATTGAACATACCCATTCTTTTCAGAACGCCAACAACCACACAAACACAAACAGAAAAAAAGACAAAGAAGGTTATCTTTAGAAGACTATGGCCTATGGGCTAAAGTCTGGCCATACATTAACTTTAAGAGACCCTACCCGGAAAGAAACATCTATGATGCCTTTTGACTAAAGGATCCTTCTCTGCATCTAGTACTCCCCTAAATTATGACCAAATTTGCTACGATGCGCTCCAACTTTATGGGGTCCTACTACTACCTTGAACTAAATTTTAGCTTATTTTTGTCAACCATTTTAGCTGACGTAACACCTTTGAAGTGGGCTCCATTTTACGCAATAAAGGTACCACATCAGCACAAAAAAGTGACAAAATACGCTAAAAATGAGTTCGGTGGGTCAGGGGAGGGGTAATAGAACCCCCGTGAAGTTGGCGTGTGTCGCAACAACTTTGGTCATAGTTCAGGGAGGTGGGGTTACTGGATCCTTATCTCAATATTTCATTAAAAATTTTCCCTTAATGGCTTTAGCTTATATTATGTTACACTTATTCATATGAACTTGTCATAGGGAAGTTACTGTCATGTGAAAACTTCTTCTTTTGATTAGGTTGAATCCTAATACGTTCTTCAACTTTCTTGGTCGAAACAAGAAATTACTCAGTGTACAATCAAGCAATCAAAATATTAGAACCAGTAAGCACGGATAGTACAAACAAGTAGTAACAATTATTGATATGAAAAACTTAAGACATCTGACGTGAAATACATCATAGCAAACCCAAGCCGATTAACTTCAGCTTGAAACTTTGTGTCGTCCGATGGCAGAAACATATGTAAATTAAATTGGACATACAGGGGAAAACAAGAAGAAATGTTCATAATGATGTGAGACTCGTTACATTATTAGGATAAGTGTTGGTGTAATATACCACAATTACGATAAATAATTACAGTTGAAATAAAATTAATTAACAAAAATGAAGAAATTAAGATAATCTTCTTCTTGGCTGAGGCGCGGATATCTCGCTCTCTTTAAGGAGATTTAAGTCCACTGCGGCAGAATCTACACCGATCGAGTAGTATATCTCTTGACTTATGCCGTCCAAAATACAACAGCCCATCAACAATGTACAACTCAAGCAACTCCGAATTAATTGAAGAGTACCAAGCTCCACCTTCGATATATATTTACTCTCTTTGTATAGTGAATATAATTAAAGACTTAGAATATTTTCTTTGTCTCAACTCTCTCTTTCACTACTACATACTATAATCTTTTTCACACTTATCATATTTCTTTATACATGCAACTACATGCAAGACCACCTCTATTTTTAGGTTTTCATCCTTGTATTGAATTGCAAGACCACCTCTATTTTTAGGTTTTCATCCTTGTATTGAATAGGAAAATATGGTGTACTTATTCATACCAACTTGTCATATGAAAACTTTCTTATTGTTTGTCTATGCTATCTTGAGAACATAGACATAGAAAATGTGCTAAATTTTGAATGTACAACTTAAGAATGCTTTAGAATTTTTAAACACCGAAGGAATACCAGTTTATTACAAATAAACAAGATGATCACACAACACAAATGAAACAAGAAATTACTCGGTGTACAATCAAAGCAATCCAAAATATCGGAACCAGGAAGCAAGGATAGTACAAACAAGGAACGATTATCAGCAGAAAAAACTTGAGACGTCTGATAGGAAAATACATCACAGCAAACTGCACCGATTACTTTTAGCTCGAAACTTTATGTCCTGGTGCAGGAAGTTCCTTTGCCTTTTTAATCCCCTGAATGAAGCAACGAAAAATGAAGCTTAATACACTTATTAACATTTGATTGATAACCCAATCATGCTAGTGTTATTAACAATGTTTAAAATTATTTTTGTAAAAGCATATGTTTTTCTAGGGAGGTAAATGATTTAATTATAACAATGAAATTATGAAGAATGTTTGTAATATGTATTAACAAACTATGTTAAAGTTTCAATAAGGAGATTATATGGCACATCACCTGAGATGCAGCAGAAGCAACGTCAACTTTGATCCTTCTGTCATCAGTAATACCATTCTTTGTAACAACGCTCTAAATTTGACTTGAAGTTTTCATCATCCCATTCCTGTTGGCTCCTCCATTCTGATCCTCCTTTTATTATTTTGATGTTTTTGGAGGTTTGCAAAGAGCGAGGCAACTTCCTTAATCAGCACAATCGATCACCGTGAGTTCCTCCAAGTGTTCCCACATACTCTGTGGCTCCACCAACGTTACTAGTTCTGGTAAGTCGTACAACTTTAACTTCTGAACTCTTGGAATTTCTGAGTTGACAAGTGTTGCCTGATCACTTGAGCTGCATTGCACAAACAAATCTACCAGCTGATGGCAATGGTTAATTATAATCTCTTCCAAGTGCTTGGGTACAGAACAAACTCCACCATCGTTGAAAAGACATGTTAAACTTGCACAATCAGAGATATTCAGTCGGCGTAATTTAGAAAATCTTAGATCCAAATATTGACCGAAATCAGAAACACTCCTTAAATAATATATGTAATTGAGGTGGAGATATTTAAGATTTGGCAAAGGGTCAAATTGTCCACTTCCTCCTTCCACTGGTCCGAAAGAACAAGAGCAGCTCTGTATGTTTAGTGATTTTAATCCATTAAATGTGTTGTATGAAATCAACTTCCTGATACCCCCGCAATATTCCAAGTGCAAATCTGAAGCAAACTGCAACATGCCGGAGAGCTCTCCTTTACTGAAAATTTCACACTTGTGGACTTTTATCGCCCTTATTGACTTGTTGTATGACCCATAAGTTAAAGTTTCCCCAACTTCAATGAGAAATCCTCTCAATCTAGTCATCCAGGTGTAATCTCTATTGAAACATGATGAGCTATCCACTCTAATAAAAAGATATGTCAGATTGTGTAGAGATGATATCTCATCAAAAGCGGTCGCTCCAAGACAGCTATGCGGCATATTTAATATTTCAATGCTAGGAAATTTGAGGAAAAATCCCTTGCTGATGCTCTTCAAATCAGGAACAGGCATATTTAATAGCCTCAGATTTGTTAAATTTTCCATTCCTTGCGGCAGACAACGTAACTCTGTATATTCACAATCGAGCACTTCCAAATTGTGAAGATTAGCAACAGGTGGTAACTCTTTCAACTCAAAGCAACATTGTAGTATTAGAGCACGTAGTTGACATAAACTATTGATGGAAGAAGGCAGTTCTCTAATACCAGTTCGACTCAGATTCAGAACTCTTAGAGCTGGAAATGCCAAAAAGAATTTGTGGGATATCTCGTGAAGCAATCAGGTAGACATTCAATTTCGTTGCTTACGAAAGATATTCTCTTGACAGAAGCTGAAATTTTAATATGTGATATCTCAGTCAACCCAATTCCAGCTTGAAAAACAGAAGTGCGTTCATCCCCAAAGTTACTAGCCATCCATCTAGCAACATCACGAACCATGTCATGCATCTTCACACAATCCACAACCTGCAGCGTCGTAGTCTTCATCTTATCGGCTTCTAGAAAGCAGGCATCTTTTAGACTCTCAGTCAACGTGATTCCCCTGTTGTAGGCTTGTTCATACGTGTCATTTTCACTGAGGATCCCGTCCGCCCACCAGCAATGTATGAGATCATCTATCGGAATAGCAGCCGGATATAAGGAGCAATACAAGAAACAACTTTGAATATCTCGAGATTCTAATGAATCATAACTCCACTTGATGACCTTGAAAACCTTATCTTCTACAACTTTGCTATGAGGTTCGGACATTCTAAGTGATTTCAAAGCATCTTCCCAGAGCTCGACCTTCGTCTTCCCTCTCATGGATGATCCAACAACAGTGATGGCTAAAGGTAAACCATCACACTCTCTTGCAATTTCCTTTGCCAATGGATGGATAGACAATATCTCCCACATTTTTGGCAAACAGTTGCCAAGATTCATCCTCGTCCAATGTGTAAACCTTCATTTCGACATCTGTCCTCATTTGCTTACAAACATCCAAAAAACGCGAAGTTATAATGACCTTGCTTTTCGCGGGATATTCAGGTTGGGGCACGCCTACATCATCCAAATTTATAGCTTCCCAAACGTCATCCAATATGAGAAGAAAACTCTTTTCTTCCTTGAACCTTTCACAGATTTTGCTCGAAATTCTTTCTACACTTTCCTCGTTATCTACCTTCAGGTTTAATCTGCTGGCAATTTGTGCTTGAATCTTTCTTACGTCTATTGGCGGTTTGGGCACTGTAACCCATATCACAACGACGCCAAAAGACAGTTTGGAACTTGGCACATTCTTTAAGAGCTCGTTGTTCAGATTCTTCACCAATGTAGTTTTTCCAACTCCTCCGGTACCCCACACACCGACGATGCATACCTGAAAGGATTCAAAATCCAAATAACTTTACACAGCAAAAGATGCACCAATGGACACACAAAAAATCATTTAGAAAATTAGTGAAATAAGAACATTGGAGGCTTTGATCACTACAATCTCTTGATCACAAGTTTGTTATATTCTTTGCATATGCATTGTGTTCTATTATAAAACAATGCATAACGACTGTCTTAAAATTGAATCGATTGACGTTTAGCAGTGTCCGGGGGAAGGGCCCCACCACAAGGGTATATCATACAGCCTCATCTTGCACTTCTGCCAGAGGCTGTTTCCAAGGCTTGAATCCGTGACCTCCTCATCACATGACAGCAACTTTACCAGTTACTCCAAGGCTCCCAGACAATTTAGTGTGACAAATGTAGTCAATGGTTATATTAGCTTCTTAGAATTCCACAAAATTTTCACCTCACCCTAAATTTCAATCATGGCTTTTCAAATTTCTAGAGGATTTTTAGAAGAGATTCTAAGATACATCGTTTTTATTGGAGGCATATGTCTCTGTCTCCACATATTAAACATACAAGACAAAATAAAAAAATTATGATCATTTAGATATTGGAGACTTGTGATAAAATAGTTGAACTAATTATGAATTTTTTCTTGTATTACAGTATATAAAAGAAGCGTGATTGTTTAGCAGCTTATAGGGGTGTGCTAACTGTTTCAGCTGCTGCAAGCGTAATTTTAAAATATCACTCATATTTAATTATTATAAGTCATTTAAGTATTATAATATTAATAATATTTAATAAAAGGATGGTTTTTAAAATGACTACTAAGCTCCTCAAAATTTCACTTATTATTATTTGAGAATTTTTTTCAGCTGTTTCAAACGATATTTTAATGTATCACTACTAATTAATTATTTGAAAATCACATAAAAGAAATTATAAATTACAATAGTTGACATCTTGAAGCATCTAAAAAATAATTTATCATATACTTTTAAAAAATACTATAATTCACAATGATTAACAACTTAAAAAATTGTAAAGATATAAATATTTTGTTGACTACAAAAATTACATCAGTATCATTTAAATTGAATAGAAAAAAAGTATTATAAATCTTAATAATTAAAAAATTAAAGTATTTTTAAAATATAATTGACTATTGATTATCTAAATTTTATTTATGTCATATAAATTAAAGCTAAAAAATAATATATTGACCGTGCTAGCATAAATGAGTCATTTCTGATAGTTCGATAGCATATTTGAGCATTTTTCCTAAAAAATATTATAAATTACAATAGTTAACAACTTAAAATATCTAAGAAAATAAATTAATTTGTTATATGTTTCAAAAAAATACGTAAAAAATATATTAATCACAACAATTAACAACTTAAGATATTTTAAAAATATGAAATATTTGATTGACTCTCGAAATTTTATGGGTGTCATGTTAACAATTTAAAATATTCTTATACAAATTTCAATAATCTAATTATAATAATACTAGAAAATGAAGGCTCAATATCACAGTTTTAAATGTATTTATCAGTATTTAATTATTTTATCAAAAATATTAAATTAATATTTTTTAAAAATATGATAGAAAGTGATAATAGAAATAACATTTAAAAAAGATATTTTTTATTTTTATAAAATCAAATGTTAGCTAGCTTACAACTTTTTAATTTTTTTCTAATTAAAATTAAAATATAATATGCTTCAATGTTTATTTTAACATCAGGTCAAACACATTTTCTTAAATTAAGTAACTAATTTTAATATTTTAGTTTTCAAATAATTTTTCAATTTTATTTGAAAACTAAGAGGATTAATTGAAATTATAAGTTTCATTATATTAACATTTTTTACAAAATCTGACGTGCAATATTTTCTTAAAATATGATATTTTACCTAATATATTATATAAATAAAAGTAAACAATGTGTTTATATTAAGGAGATAAGAGATTATTCTTATCCATATAAATACATCAAATATTCATTTTCATAATAAAATACTATAAAATACTAAAGATACATTATTGATGGTTGAAAATTATCGATAAAAAATAGAGCACAAATCAAATTAATATAATATTGGTGGAGATAAAATTTATATTAATGGGATTAAAAAAATATATGTTACTTAATGTTAGTTTAAAGTTATTTTACATGCAGGTTAATTTATCTGTTATATCACACTCTTCATTCTTTTTTTTTTTTTCTCTCTTTGGGTTAATTTATCTTTTAAATATCTATTTTGTCGAGTTGAATGCACATTAACTGTGATTACAACTACAATTCATAAGTGAATACAAAATATGTCCATTCGAAGCCTTATATGAATATTATGTTTATAGTTCTTTTTCATTTCTAGTAAAATATTTATAGACTAATTTAGTGATAGTTTTTGTAAAATTATTTGATAATGAAAAAAAATCTTTAAATAGGTTAATAACTTTAAATTTTAACCCACCAAGTCCATGTGTGATAGTATTTTTTGGACAAAAACTAAAATATTAAAAAAATAGAGTATTGAAAATTTTGACGTTGTTAGAATTTTCACTTAGAAGGTTTAAAATATAACAAAATAAACATATGAAGAAAAAAAATCAACATTTACCACATAAAAATAAAAAATAATTTTAGTTCTATACAAATAGTCTAATATTACGTGAAAGGAGATTGAGATTATAAATTTATATTTATTTAAAGTATTACTTCATAAATAATGTGGTTAAATAAGTTGGAACTTGTAAGTGTCACACCCCTTTTTTTCAACTCCAAAAAGATATCGATTTACGATTATGTTCGAAAGGGTTCTTATTATTAAGTGACAACAGAAAATGATTTGTTTCGAAAAAGGATTGTTTTTACATTTGAAATCAGAGTCGCCACTTGGCATAATCTGGTGTGCCAAGTCACCATTGAATTTTTTTTTTCAAAACCATTTGGCTCTTTAAACGGGTTTGCGAATAGAGATTCCGGCTAAGGAATTCTGTTGACCAAGGGGAAGGTGTTAGGCACCCCTCGATCCCGTGGTTCAACCACGGTCGCTTGGTAGAGCGTATCGGCTAATTTTTACACTACGAATGTATAAACCACATTAAACACACAACACAATCAATCAAACCAACAAAACAAAACAAATTCAAAATCATAATGTCCAGTCCAATTATTACAAACTGAAATAGAAAAATACAAAAAAAAAATATAAATCATATTCTAAACTAGTCCTAGGCTAAACTCCGTTGCTTTACCCGCTGCCTCGGTCCTTCATCACGATCATTTTTCGCCAACATAGTACGTCGGGACATTCCCCGGTGAATAAATACAAATACCTCAGAGCATTCCCCCATCAAATAAATACACTTTTCAAATGTGGTAAACAAGACATTCAATAGATATTTCAAACATTCCAATAATCCATCAATTCTAAATTTGCCTACCCGTCCTAATGTTGGTCTACCCGCTCGACGACATATTACGTTCAACATCAACAATAAACCAAAATACCATAATATTCACTTTTTACCAATTTTCAATCCCCGTCCTAATTCATTCTCAATCACATGATTAAGCAAGTCTCAATTAAATCAACCAAGCAAACTACGACAATTAAATAAAACTCAAACACAATATCAAAAATTAATCACCAAACTCAAACATGAATCACACAAATCAACGATATCATCACATATAAAATGAAAAGAGATAGAGTTTGAGAATTTGGACCTTAATTTGGAGATTTCAATATAACAGAAAGAGAATCACGTCCGAACTCTTGAACCGAACCTCGACAACAAATAAAACTCCAAACCCGATATTGAGAAGTAAGGATCCGAATTGATTTAAACCTAGAATCAACAACATATAGATTGAAGAAGAACTATTAAACCAATCGAGACAGAAATTATGAAGAACCGAAAAAAACCATGTCGAAATCCCACCGATGTCAACTCGAATCTCAACGAAATTAAACAAAATTTCTACTTCAACTGATTTCAATTGTTGGTTCGAATTTTCAGGGGTGAGAGGGACAATTTTCATGGTCAATAGTGGCTAATCCATCGTGTGGCAACAGATTCCGGCGAGATCATCGCCGAAAAGCTTCGATGCTGTCCGGATTCAGCAAAAACCACAGGTAAACAGAGAAAATATGGGGATTTCAAACTGGAACCATCGAACAAAAGAAATGGGCACCGATGAAACTGATTTCGGAGAAAATTTTGCTGGAGATTCTTGAAGAACGATCAGATTTTCACCGAGATACTGTTCTGATTAACCCATAGACTGTTTTCAGTCCATTTTTATCCATTTTTTCTCACTATTTCTGCCTTCTCAATCTCCTTCTCTCCAATTTCTGTATGTGTGTGCAGTTTTTAGCTTGTAAAATCGGAAAACGACCAAAAACAGTATACTGGCGATGAGTTCGCCGAAAAAAACTCGAACCCACCTTCTCCCGCTCTCTCTGCGCTATTCTCTCTTCATTACTCTCTATCTCCGTGCGTGTGGTTTTTTTATATTTCCATTCAGTGAGGGTGAGTGAGGATTTTGTAGATTTTGTTGTTCATGGAGAATGGGGACTCCTTCTGTGTGTGAATAATCCTCTTTGCTGTGAGGGCATATTGATGATGATGATGATGGAGAAAATATGTGGGGGCCCCTTTCTTTATGTGTCTATCTCAATCGAAAAATAGGAAATGTGGTATTGTTAAAAAACACATGAAAAAAATAGAGTAGGGTTGGTAGTTGGGTCACGTGGGTAGGGGTATGGGGTAGGTGATGTATTGTCCACTTTTAATAGGGAGGATTGTTAATTTGTTATTAAGTGAATCTTGAGGATTAGGTTGGTTAGACATTTGTTATTTTTTTTTGTATTTTTGTGAGAAATAATCACATGGGTGAGGGTGTATGATAACGTGAGGAAAAAATGAATAAAATGGGTTTCGAGAGGGACAAAAATTAGGTGTCTACATCATGCCCCTTTTTGGGTATAAACACAAAGTGTTTTTAGACAAAAAAAATAGACAACAAGACCAAATTTTGACCTGACCATTATTCAAAGAAAGAAATAGAAGGCAGAAGGACAATCGAGTCTTGACTTAGGACATCCTACCTACCCAAGTTACGAGAGAGTCAAATCACAGGTATCTTAAAGGATTGGAAAAAGATGGACAATACTAAGTTGGAAGGTCGAGTGAGGTCCCGTCGAGGTTCCGGTCCGTGGCTCTGTCATTACATCAAAATGAAAATTACTCGGCAGAGTTGGCGCGTGCCAGTGTGGTTAATATAAACAAACAAACAACACATATTTAAAACACAAAGAAAAATTGGACACTTCATTTAGTTAAAACAAAAAATAGAAGGATTTGAATATAAACAACAAAAGGATAAACAAGATAGATCCCGAACTACAACCCTGAAATAATTCGAACAACAGAAAATAAAATAAAACAAGCTACCAGACCTCTTCCTACTAGGGGAGAGGGGTGACTTCTCAATTGCTCAGCCTGACATCTTAGCCACTGATTTGCATATCAGCATGACTAGAGATTTCCTCGCTATCAATGTTCTGCACCATGATTGATTTATCTTGAATCATCTTTTTAATTTCTCTTTTCAAATCACGACAATCTTCAATACTGCAACCCTAAACATCAAAATGATATGCATATCGTAAATTAGGATCAAAACTTCTTGAATGTGGATCAGGAGTATACCCAAGGAGAGAAGTGATCATGCCCTGCTGTACTAATCTCTGGAATAAACTTGCATACGACTCTCCAATTGGTGTGAATCTATCCCTCGACTTCTGTCTCATTTCATTATTTGGCTTAAATTAAAAACCAGGCCTAGAAGGGCTTCAGTATATATGTGGAGTTGGAGGATAACTCGGCAGAGTTGGCGCGTGCCAGTGTGGTTAAGATGGGGGTTGAACATATGGTTGTGCATTATACACTTGATATGGAGATGGGAGAATGGAATATAATGGATTTTGGGAAAGATTCTGTGAAACTTGGGCATAAACTTTTGGGTTTGAGCCCGTGGGTAACGATGGTATGGTCCTCTTGCTCGTGCCTGTTGTCCAACTATAATGGAAGATGCATCTTCCTTATTCTTCTTTCCTCCAACACTTCCCGAACCTTTTTGAATTGCTTGAGTAGTTGCTTTCAATATTGCAAAACTCACAATGCGACCTGTCTTAATTCCATCTTCTATCATCTCCCCTAGCTGGTTGCAATAGCATCTCAAATGTGCTACAGGATCACCATGTCTATCATACTTCTCAAACTTCGGCATTTTTAAACCGAGAGGAGGACGTACACCAGGAAACATGCACAGATCTTTATATGAGACACTTTTGTACCCCCCAAGTCCTTGCATGTTTTTCATAGTCAGTTCCAAACTTCTAAATTTTATGGCCATTTCCTCTTGTTCTTTTTTCATAATAGGCTTCTCAGTATTAGGAGAAAATTCAGGCAGTTGAGGGCAGTCGTAAGGACCATTCGACTTAAATGTGGGCTCGGAAGAATAATGCAGATCACTAAAAATATTCAATACAGGGTCGCTTGTAGAGTAAGGAATCAAAACCGTTTGATTGACATTAAAAGAAGAAGCTTCAGATGGGAGTGGGACTACAAAAACATGAAAAGAAGGCGGAGCTGAGCATGTGGTAATTTTGTATTGAGGGGTGAGGAGATGAATATTAGAAGTGTTTGGATACTGTTGCCCCGAAGTAGGTCCTGATACATGTTGTGGCATATCGACCAAAATAGGAAATTGTGCATGTGACACTGGAGGCAAACTAGAAAAATATTCCAGATTATCAGTGAGAAATGGAGGAGGCGGCAACCCATTAGCCCAAGCTCGATGCATTTCAATAATTTGCTGCCTTAATTTCTGAATCTCTTCATTAGTTCCTAAATTCTCATTTCCCGAACTCCCTATATGATTAGTGACAACAAACTCGGTATCCTTGTTGGCTATAACTTTCTCTGTTACTTGATGCAATATGGAGGACCAGCCAAAATGCCACAAACTAACCACCTTAAACTAATTGAACAGGAGATAACCAATGTGTTAGAATTCAACACTTTTTCAAAACCTTTTTTTTCTTTTTGAAAAGGTCACCGAACCCTAAAAGAGCGCATACGTATCTCAAATCCCGAAAGAGGAGAATCAGTTGTGCGTAGTTCGTGAAGTCTTACCAAAATGGCCAATTAAACTCTTTTTTCTTTTTTTTTTCTTTTACTTGAAACTTTAAAAAGAAAAGAAAATAACAAATTGTCAAAAGAATTGATGAAAATCCTTTTGAATTTTTTATCTTTAACATCCCTATACAAAATGACATCTATGATTACCAGAGAGAAATCTTTTTGGGTTTTCAATGTTGAATTTCATACGAAAATGAAACTTAAAACTATTAAAGGAAAATCTTTTTGCAGTTTTCTTTTAAAGAAGGATATGACACCTACTCTAATAAAGATTGAAGAAAATCTTTTTGAATTTTTCAAATAAGATCCCCGAACCAACAATAGGTTGCCTACGTATCTCACTCCCGAGAGAGGAGAATCGGGGGTGCGTAATTCGTTCAAATTGGACAATTAAGGATTAAATGACAAACTAAACCCTGAATTGAGAGACACGACTAAAGATAGACGAATAAAATCTTTTATGGGTTTTTAATTAGAAACTAACACCAACAACTATGAAAGATTTTTTTTTTTGATATTTTCGTTATATAAAAATGTACAAAGCTCCTATTGAAAGAAAAAAAATATTTTTGAAGTTTTTGAATTGTGAATACTTACTAAAGAGATAAAAGAATTTTTTTTTTAAACGTTTTTGATTATTTGGGAAAGGAGTGCAAAAAGTTAAAACAAAAAAAAATTTGAATTGCGAAAAACAAAAGCCAAAAAGAATCCTAAAAACTACCAAATCTTTTTTTTTAACAATTTCTTGCTTACACACTTTGCTTCTAACACATGTTTTTGCCCAAATCAGTCTGTCAAATGACCTCGTTACCCTCAAAGATGTAACATTTAGCACGTAGGGATGCCTTAGAGGTGAGTTTCCTACAAAGGACCAAGTGGGTCCCTCTAGGTTTTAATATGATGCAGATAAGCATGGCCTAAAAGTTGACCTACGCTGGGGTTCACTAACAAGGCTGTTCGAGGGAGCGTATGGTCGATAGTGGCTCCATTAGCATTCCATCCATTCCATACTAGCCGACGGCTCCCCCTCATAAGATTAGGGTGACTCAACTAAAGGTCGTGTACACAGCGTGCACTACGAACTTGTTGCAGAAAGAATGACTCGGGTTATGCATATGATGTCAGATATAAAGCGGTAACACATAGATAAAAACTGTAAACAAAGAGCACGCTGGCACCCAACAATAAAAAAAACAATAACACAAAACAACACAAACAACGTTTATACACCCATAATTCCAAACTTAGCCGATACAATTCCAAAAAATAAGCTCGAATTCTGAACTGATTCCCCAATAGAGTCGTCAGAGCTGTCACACCCCTTTTTTTCAATTCCAAAAAGATATCGATTTACGATTATGTTCGAAAGGGTTCTTATTATTAAGTGACAACAGAAAATGATTTGTTTCGAAGAAGGATTACTTTTACATTTGAAATTAGAGTCGCCACTTGGCATAATCTGGTGATCCAAGACACCATTGGAAAATCCTTTTCAAAACCATTTGACTCTTTAAACTGGCCTGCGGATAGAGATTCCGGCTAAGGAATTCTGTTGACCGAGGGAAAGGTGTTAGGCACCCCTCGATCCCGTGGTTCGACCAAGGTTTCTTGGTGGAGCGTATCGGCTAATTTTGACACTACGAATGTATAAACCACATTAAACACATAAAACAATCAATCAAACCAACAAAACAAAACAAATTCAAAATTATAATGTCCAGTCCAATTATTACAAACTGGAATAGAAAAATGTAAAAAATAAATAAATCCTATTCTAAACTAGTCCTAGGCTAAACTCCATTACTTTACCCGCTGCCTTGAGCCTTTATCATGATCATTTTCCGCTAACATAGTACGTCGGAGCATTCCCCGGTGAATAAATACAAATACCTCGGAGCATTTCCCGGCCAAATGAATACATTTTTCAAATGCGGTAAACAAGACATTCAACAAATATTTCAAACATTCCAATAATCCACCAATTCTAAACTTGCCTACCCGTCCTAATGTTGGTCTGCCCGCTCGACGACATATTACGTTCAACATCAACAATGAACCAAAATACTATAATATTCACTTTTTACCAATTTTCAATCCCCGTCCTGATTCATTCTCAATCACATGATTAAGCAACTCTCAATTAAATCAACCAAGCAAACTACGACAATTAAAGAAAACTCAAACACACTATCAAAAATTAATCACCAAACTCAAACATGAATTACACAAATCAACGACATCATCACATATAAAATGAAAAGAGATAGAGTTTGAGAATTTCTACCTTAATTTGAAGATTTCAATATAACAGAAAGAGAATTACGTCCGAACACTTGAACCAAACCTCGACAGCAAATAAAACTCCAAACCCGATATTGAGAAGTAAGGATCCGAATTTATTTGAACCTAGAATCAACCACAAACAGATTGAAGAAGATCTATTAAACCAATCGAGACAGAAATTATGAAGAATCGAGAAAAACCATGTCGAAATCTCATCGGAGTCAACTCGAATCTCAATGAAATCAAACAAAATGTCTACTTCAACTGATTTTAGTTGTTGGTTCATATTTTCAGGGGTGAGAGAAATGATTGTCATGGTCGATAGTGGCTAATCCATCGTGTGGAAATGGATTCCGGCGTGATCATCGTCGAAAAGCTTCGATGCTGGCCGGATTCAGCTAAAACCACGGGTAAATAGAGAAAATATGGGGATTTTAGACTTGAACCGTCAAACAGAAGAACTGGGCACCGATGACACCGATTCCGAAGAAAATTTCGCTGGAGATTCTTGAAGAACGATCTGATTTTCACCAGGATACTGTTCCGATTAACCCGTAGACTATTTTCAGTCCATTTTTATCCATTTTTTCTCACTATTTCTGCCTTCTCAATCTCCTTCTCTCCAATTTCTGTATGTGTGTGCAATTTTTAGCTTGTTGAATCGGAAAACGACCAAAACCAATATACTGGCGATGAGTTCGCCGAAAAAAACTCGAACCCACCTTCTCCCGCTCTCTCTGCGCTATTCTCTCTTCATTACTCTCTATCTCCGTGCGTGTGGTTTTTTTATATTTCCATTCAGTGAGGGTGAGTGAGGATTTTGTAGATTTTGTTGTTCATGGAGAATGGGGACTCCTTCTGTGTGTGAATAATCCTCTTTGCTGTGAGGGCATATTGATGATGATGATGATGGAGAAAATATGTGGAGGCCCCTTTCTTTATGTGTCTATCTCAATCGAAAAATAGGAAATGTGGTATTGTTAAAAAACACGTGAAAAAAATAGAGTAGGGTTGGTAGTTGGGTCACGTGGGTAGGGGTATGGGGTAGGTGATGTATTGTCCACTTTTAATAGGGAGGATTGTTAATTTGTTATTAAGTGAATCTTGAGGATTAGGTTGGTTAGACATTTGTTATTTTTTTTGTATTTTTGTGAGAAATAATCACATGGGTGAGGGTGTATGATAACGTGAGGAAAGAATGAATAAAATGGGTTTCGAGAGGGACAAAAATTAGGTGTCTACATCATGCCCCTTTTTGGGTATAAACACAAAGTGTTTTTCGACAAAAAAAATAGACAACAAGACCAAATTTTGACCTGACCATTATTCAAAGAAAGAAATAGAAGGAAAAAGGACAATCGAGTCTTGACTTAGGACATCCTACCTACCCATGTTACGAGAGAGTCAAATCACAGGTATCTTAAAGGATTGGAAAAAGATGGACAATACTAAGTTGGAAGGTCGAGTGAGGTCCCGTCGAGGTTCCGGTCCGTGGCTCTGTCATTACATCAAAATGAAAATTACCAGTTGAAAAAAAACATAAATGAATTTACAATATCCTATCTATGTAGCTGCTTTTGGAATCTTGACTCGCTACATCATCACCCCGTTCTTCAGGCGGGCTCCTGACTTGCAATTTCTTCACCCTATTCTTCAGGCAGGCTCCTGTCTTGCAATTTTTATTACCATGTTCTTCAGGTGGGCTCCTGACTTGCTATTTTTCAATCTGTTAATTTTCAACTTTTCACCTCGTTGCTTTGTTTTCAACTTCTACACCATGTTGCTTGACTTTCAACTTCTTCACTTTGTTGCTTGACTTTCCATTTATTCACCCTGTTCTTCAGGCGGGCTTCTGAAATCCCAACAAAACTAAAAGAAGAAAATTATCCCAAACAAAGATTATTATAAAGAGAAATTTCGTTTGCCAGAAAACTAAAGTTCCAAAAATAGAAATTAAACTTTTTTCCCAGATTATTATCAGAAGAATTTTGGGAAAGTCACATCATACCAACTTGCATGTTTTAATGATGAATCAATACTCTAATCAAGAAATGCATCTCTTGGGAGTAAAATTGAATGACTAAAACTAGGAAGTGCATCTCCTAAGAATTAAAGTGAGGGATTCTGACTAGAAAATGTGTCTTCTAGAGATACCAGTTTAAAAAGAAAGCGTGCCACATGACAAATGAAAACTAGCAAGGAAGTGCGTCTCCTAAGGGTTAAGTGCAATAACTCGATTAGAAAGTGCATTTTCTAGAAATCAAGGGGACTGACTCGAGTAGGAGGTATATCTACTAGGAATCAAGACTTAAGTTAGGAAGTGCATTACCCAAAAAGCAAAGTTCGAATTACCTAATCAAGGAAGTGAATCTCCTTACCAATGTCGCTTGAATTACCAAAACAAAGATGTGTGTCTCCTTACCAATGTTGATTGAATTGCCTATCAATGAAGTGTGTCGCCTTACAAATACCGCTTGAATTACCAAACAAGGAAGTGTGTCTCCTTACAAATGTTGCTTGAATTACCAAACAAGAAAGTGCGTCTCCTTACAAATGATGCTTGAATTACCCAAACAAAGAAGTGCGTCTCCTTACAAATGTTGCTTGAATTACCAAACAAGAAAGTGCGTCTCCTTACCAATGCCGCTTGAATTACCAAAACAAGGAAGTGCGTTTCATTACAAATGCCGCTTAAATTACCAAACAAAGAAGTGTGTCTCCTTACAAATATTGCTTGAATTACCAAACAAGGAAGTGCGTCTCCTTACCAATATTGCTTAAAATTTTTAAGGAAATACGTCTCTTTTAGAAGGAAGTGTGCCTCCTAGAGATCTTGAATTATGAGTTTTACCATTGTATTGACTACCAAACCAGTGCAACAACATTGCCTCTTGTATTTGTAGAAATGAGAAATTACGGCCTTTGATGTTTAGGATCTGAAATCCTTGATCTGAATGTAACATATGTTCCTGTTTCATACAAAGAAAACTTTTTAGTTTAAAAACATGGTAGCTGGTTTGTGGCTTTGGCTTTCGTGGAAATCGCTCATGCCCCTATCACATTTAATCGTGCTTTTAACCTTTAGCATGTGTCATTGACTTGCTGCATCATTGACCCAAACTCAAATTATTTAAGAGCGACTCTGAAATAGATACAGTATCTCTTCTTTGTCATGCTTCTCTCTCTGCACTACTCTCTCTTCGTTACTCTCACTCTCCGTGTGTGTGGTTTTTTTAATGTGTCCATTCAGTGAGGGTGAGTGAGGATTTTGTAGATTTTGTTGTTCATGGAGAATGGGGACTCCTTCTGTGTGTGAATAATCCTCTTTGCTGTGAGGGCATATTGATGATGATGATAGAGAAAATCTGTGGGGCCCTCTTTCTTTATATGTCTATCTCAATCGAAAAATAGGAAATGTGGTATTGTTAAAAAACACGTGAAAAAATGGGGTAGTGTTGGTGGTTGGGTCACGTAGGTAGGGGTATGGGGTAGGTGATGTATTGTCCACTTTTAATAGGGAGGATTGTTAATTTGTTATTAAGAGAATCTTGAGGATTAGGTTGGTTAGACATTTGTTATTATTTTTTGTATTTTTGTGAGAAATAATCACGTGGGTGAGGGTGTATGATAACGTGAGGGAAAAATGAATAAAATGGGTTTCGAGAGGTACAAAATTAGGTGTCTACATCATTCCCCTTTTTGGGTGTAAACATAAAGTGTTTTCAGACAAAAAATAGACAACGAGACCAAATTTTGACCTGACTATTATTCAAAGAAAGAAATAGAAGGAAGAAGGATAACCGAGTCTTGACTTAGGACATCCTACCTGCCCAAGTTATGAGAGAGTCAAATCACAGGTATCTTAAAGGATTGGAAGAAGATGGACAATACTCAGTTGGAAAGTCGAGTGAGGTCTCGTCGAGGTTTCGGTTCGTGGCTCTGTCATTACATCAAAATGAAAATTACCAGTTAAAAAAAAACATAATTTCACAAAATCCTATCTATGTAGCTTCTTTTGGACTCTTGACTCGCTACTTCATCACCCTGTTTTTCAGGCGGGCTCCTGACTTGCAATTTCCTCATCCTATTCCTCAGGCGGGCTCCTGTCTTGCAATTTTCACTATCATGTTCTTCAGGCGGGCTCCTGACTTGCTATTTTTCAATCTGTTAACTTTCAACTTTTCACCTTGTTGCTTTGTTTTCAACTTCTTCACTTTGTTGCTTGACTTTCCATTTATTCACCATGTTCTTCAGGCGGGCTTCTGAAATCACATCAAAACTAAAAAAGAAAATTATCCCAAACAAAGATTATTATAAAGAGAAATTTCGTTTGCCAGAAAATTAAAGTTCCAAAAATAGAAATTAAATGTTTTGCCCCAGTTTATTATCAGAAGACTTTTGGAAAAGTCATATCATACCTATTTGCATGTTGCAATGATGAATCAAGACTCTGAACAAGAAATGCATCTCTTGGGAGTAAAATTGAATGACTAAAACTAGAAAGTGCGTATCCTAAGAATTAAAGTGAGAGATTCTCACTAGAAAATACTTCTTCTAGAGATACCAGTTTAAAAAAGAAAGCGTGCCACATGACAAATGAAAACTAGAAAGGAAGTGTGTCTCCTAAAGGTTAAGTGCAATAACTCAACTAGAAAGTGCATTTTCTAGAAATCAAAGGGACTGACTCGAGTAGGAGGTACATCTACTAGGAATCAAGACTTAAGTTAGGAAGTGCATTGCCCAAAAAGCAAAGTTCAAATTACCCAATCAAGGAAGTGCATCTCCTTATCAATGTCGCTTGAATTATAAAAACAAGAAAGTGAGTCTCCTTACCAATGTTGCTTGAATTGCCTAAACAAGGAAGTGCATCTCCTTACAAATACCGCTTGAATTACCAAACAAGGAAGTGTGTCTCCTTACAAATGTTGCTTGAATTACCAAACAAGGAAGTGCGTCTCCTTACAAATGTTGTTTGAATTACCCAAACAAAGAAGTGCGTCTACTTACAAATGTTGGTTGAATTAACAAACAAGGAAGTGCGTCTCCTTACCAATGTTGCTTGAATTACCAAAACAAGGAAGTGTGTTTCCTTACAAATGCCGCTTAAATTACCAAACAAAGAAGTGTGTCTCCTTACAAATGTTGCTTGAATTACCAAACAAGAAAGTGCGTCTCCTGACAAATACCGATTGAATTACCAAACAAGGAAGTGCGTCTCCTTACAAATACCGCTTGAATTACCAAACAAGGAAGTGCGTCTCCTTACCAATATCGCTTAAAATTTTTAAGGAAATACGTCTCCTTGAGAAGGAAGTGTGCCTCCTAGAGATCTTGAATTATGAGTTTTACCATGGTTTTGACTACCAAACCAGTGCAACAACATTGCCTCTTGTATTTATAGAAATGAGAAATTACGGTCTTTGATATTTAAGCTCTGAAATCTTTGATCTGAATGTAATATGCGTTTCTGTTTCATACAAAGAAAACTTGTTAGTTTAAAATTATGGTAGCTGGTTTGTGGATTTGGCTTTCGTGGAAATCGCTCTTGCCCCTATCACATTAAATCTTGATTTCAACCATTAGAATGTGTCATTGACTTGCTGCATCATTGACCCCAACTCAGATTATTTAAGAGCGACTCTGAAACAGATACAGTATCTCCGCTTTGTCATGCTTCTCAGATAAACCCTTTGAACCCTAGTATTTCCATGAGTTCCCAGACTTATTGGTTGACAAAACTTTCTGCATTCCTTATTTCTGCTCACAATCATGTCTCTTTCATGTGTCAGCCTTTTGTCTTGCTTTACACAATTAAAGAAGTTGGTAGCCAGTTTTGAAGTCTTTTCTCACTTGTTTTGATATAGACTTGACTCAAAGACGAGAAAAAAATGACAATAATTTTTTATTTTTTGGATAACTGACTCAAGAAAGATCAAACAAAAATAAAGAGAAGAAAGAAAAGAAAATGAATGTCCCCATTTGAAACAAAGAAACAACAATTTATCTAAAAATGACAGTCAACTCTAATGATTATGCCATGCATTTTGGAATAAGTTGCTTGATCTTTCCATTCAAACTTTTTACCAATTGTTCTTGAGTTAATGACCTTAAAATTGAGTTACTTGCTTGGACCCATTGCATTCAGAGAGCTCATTTGGCTAGCGGCACCTTGAAAGGTTTTCACCAACATGACTCTCTCATTTTTCTCTCAACTCACCAACTCCTTATGGTGCCCGTGAGGGTTTTCACCAATAAGACTCTCTCATTTTTATCTATCCCAACTTACCATCGCCTTATGGTGCCCGTGAGGGTTTTCACCAATAAGACTCTCTCATTTTTATTTCTCTCCTGATTCCACTGAAGAAGACAAGTAGTTTCCAAAATGCGTCATCACATCTATTGCATGCTTAGCCTTAACGTTTTCACAGATTGATCTGAAGGTCTTTATTTGGTTGTAACTTGGATTTTAGATAAGGTTAGAAATAAAGGATGGCATGGGACCCAAACGACACTTAAAGTGGGGTAGGACTTACAACTTTTGGAATCAACTCAAACAATGAGGAATAGCTCATGCCCCAGTTTCTTTTGACTTTGGAATCGACTCAAACAATGAGGATTAACTCATGCACCGGTTTTTTACCGGGCAATTCTAAATTATTTATTTGGTTGGACCGAGCCTCGGGTAGGGCAGCCTACGTATCTCACCCCCGAAAGAGGAGAATCAGGTCACGCGTAGTTCTGGCCGCTTGTCCTTTCACTTGATTCTATTTTTTTGACACTTTTTCTCTTTAGAACTTTTCCGACATAATTTTTCTTGACACTCATCTTTTCTTTCTTTTTCGACACATTTTTTTTTAATTTTGTTGACTCTATCTTGATTCCAAAAGAGGGGTATGCAAGAAAATAACACTAAGGCCCAAATGGGGTAAACAAAGGATGACATAATGTTTGGATAACAGAATGAAATGCCTTCATCATATCAATTCTTGAAAATGCTAGGACATAGCATGCAATGCGAAAGTGCACGATCAAGATCACTTATGAAATGTTTTACAACACGAACTTGCCCCGGTCATGTGTGCCACCTCTCTTTCTACACTTGCCCAACATACAACTCCACTTTGTTGTACATTCCTATGCTGAAGGACTCATGACTTCGTGGAGCTAATTTTCTTCCTGTTTCTCTTGATATAGAGATCACACGTCCGCTATTTGACCTAATTGGGACCTGCCTTTTGATCGATGACCAAGTTGTTCTTGTGATTCTCAAAATAATTGTCTTAACTTTTCACCAAATATCTTAGCACTCTATCTATTTTCTCATATGCTCTTTTTCTAACTTTAACCCTTTGATTCAATGTTCATGCTTAGACTGGATTTTAAGATCTGGCTGAAAATTTCACTAACATGTCATATCACTAGAGTCAACATAAAATGTACTATGTAAAGAATACAAACAAACAACACATATTTAAAATACAAAGAAAAATGGGACACTTCATTTAGTTGAAACAAAAAATAGAAGGGTTTGAATATAAACAACAAAAGGATAAAACAAGATAGATCCCGAACTACAACCCTGAAATAATTCGAACAACAGAAAATAAAACAAAACAAGCTACCAGACCTCTTCCTACTAGGGGAGAGGGGTGACTTCTCAATTGCTCAGCCTGATATCTTAGCCACTGATTTGCATATCAGCATGACTAGAGATTTCCTCGCTATCAATGTTCTGCACCATGATTGATTTATCTTGAATCATCTTTTTAATTTCTCTTTTCAAAGCACGACAATCTTCAATACTGCAACCCTAAACATCAAAATGATATGCATATCGTAAATTAGGATCAAAACTTCTTGAATGTGGATCAGGAGTATACCCAAGGAGAGAAGTGATCATGCCCTGCTGTACTAATCTCTGGAATAAACTTGCATACGACTCTCCAATTGGTGTGAATCTATCCCTCGACTTCTGTCTCATTTCATTATTTGGCTTAAATTAAAAACCAGGCCTAGAAGGGCTTCGGTATATATGTGGAGTTGGAGGATAACTCGGCAGAGTTGGCGCGTGCCAGTGTGGGTAAGATGGGGGTTGAACATATGGTTGTTCATTATACACTTGATATGGAGATGGAAGAATGGAATATAATGGATTTTGGGAAAGATTCTGTGAAACTTGGGCACAAACTTTTGGGTTTGAGCCCGTGGGTAACGATGGTATGGTCCTCTTGCTCGTGCCTGTTGTACAACTATAATAGATGATGCATCTTCCTCATTCTTCTTTCCTCCAACACTTCCCGAACCTTTTTGAATTGCTTGAGTAGTTGCTTTCAATATTGCAAAACTCATAATGCGACCGGTCTTAATTCCATCCTCTATCATCTCCCCTATTTTGAGGACCTCAATAAATGGCTTGTCTAATGCAGGTAACAAGTGTTGATAATATGTTTCATCCTGCGGTTGAATAAATGTCTCCACTATCTTACTTTCTTTCATTGGTGGTTTCACCCTAGCAGCTTATTCACGCCATCTAATTGCATACTCTCTGAAAGTTTCAGTACTCTTTTTCTTTATATTAGTCAGGTATTTCTTATCTGGAATCAACTCCATATTGTATTGAAATTGTTGCATGAATTCAGTAGCAAGGTCATCCCAGCCGTTCCACTTGTCGATGTCTTGGTCAACAAACCATTCTGAAGCTAGACCTGAAAGACTCTCACCGAAATATGCCATGAGTAATTCTTCCTTCCCTCCAGCGCTCCTTAGCTGGTTGCAATAGCATCTCAAATGTGCTATAGGATCACCATGTCCATCATACTTCTCAAACTTCGGCATTTTAAAACCAAGAGGAGGACGTACACCAGGAAACATGCACAGATCTTTATTTGAGACACTTTTGTACCCCCCAAGTCCTTGCATGTTTTTCATAGTCAGTTCCAAACTTCTAAATTTTATGGCCATTTCCTCTTGTTCTTTTTTCATAATAGGCTTCTCAGTATTAGGAGAAAATTCAGGCAGTTGAGGGCAGTCGTAAGGACCATTCGATTTAAATGTGGGCTCGGAAGCATAATGCAGATCACTAAAAATATTCAATACAGGGTCGCTTGTAGAGTGAGGAATCACAACCGTTTGATTGACATTAAAAGAAGAAGCTTCAGATGGGAGTGGGACTACAAAAACATGAACAGCAGGCGGAGCCGAGCATGTGGTAATTTTGTATTGAGGGGTGAGGAGATGAATATTAGAAGTGTTTGGATACTGTTGCCCCGAAGTAGGTCCTGATACATGTTGTGGCATATCGACCAAAATAGGAAATTGTGCATGTGACACTGGAGGCAAACTAGAAAAATATTCCAGATTATCAGTGAGAAATGGAGGAGGCGGCAACCCATTAGCCCAAGCTCGATGCATTTCTATCATTTGCTGCCTTAATTTCCGAATCTATTCATTAGCTCCTAAATTCTCATTTCCCGAACTCCCTATATGATTAGTGACAACAAACTCAGTATCCTTGTTGGCTATAACTTTCTCTGTTACTTGATGCAATATGGAGGACCAGCCAAAATGCCACAAACTAACCACCTTAAACTAATTGAACAGGAGATAACCAATGTGTTAGAATTCAACACTTTTTCAAAACCTTTTTTTTCTTTTTGAAAAGGTCACCGAACCCTAAAAGAGCGCATACGTATCTCACATCCCGAAAGAGGAGAATCAGCTGTGCGTAGTTCGTGAAGTCTTACCAAAATGGCCAATTAAACTCTTTTTTTCTTGTTTTTTTCTTTTACTTGAAACTTTAAAAAGAAAAGAAAATAACAAATTGTCAAAAGAATTGACGAAAATCCTTTTGAATTTTTTATCTTTAACATCCCTATACAAAATGACATCTATGATTACCAGAGAGAAATCTTTTTGGGTTTTCAATGTTGAATTTCATACGAAAATGAAACTTGAAACTATTAAAGGAAAATCTTTTTGCAGTTTTCTTTTAAAGAAGGATATGACACCTACTCTAATAAAGATTGAAGAAAATCTTTTTGAATTTTTCAAATAAGATCCCCGAACCAACAATAGGTTGCCTACGTATCTCACTCCCGAGAGAGGAGAATCGGGGTGCGTAATTCGTCCAAATTGGACAATTAAGGATTAAATGACAAACTAAATCCTGAATTGAGAGACACGACTAAAGATAGACGAATAAAATCTTTTATGGCTTTTTAATTAGAAACTAACACCAACAACTATGAAAGATTTTTTTTTTTTTTGATATTTTCGTTATATAAAAATGTACAAAGCTCCTATTGAAAGAAAAAAAATATTTTTGAAGTTTTTGAATTGTGAATACTTACTAAAGAAATAAAAGAATTTTTTTTTAACGTTTTTGATTATTTGGGAAATGAGTGCAAAAAGTTAAAACAAAAAAAAATTTGAATTGCGAAAAACAAAAGCCAAAAAGAATCCTAAAAACTACCAAATCTCTTTTCTTTTTCACTCTTTTTTTTTAACAATTTCTTGCTTACACACTTTGCTTCTAACACATGTTTTTGCCCAAATCAGTCTGTCAAATGACCTCGTTACCCTCAAAGATGCAACATTTAGCACGTAGGGATGCCTTAGAGGTGAGTTTCCTACAAAGGACCAAGTGGGTCCCTCTAGGTTTTAATATGATGCAGATAAGCATGGCCTAAAAGTTGACCTACGCTGGGGTTCATTAACAAGGCTGTTCGAGGGAGCGTATGGTCGATAGTGGCTCCATTAGCTTTCCATCCATTCCATACTAGCCGACGGCTCCCCCTCCTAAGATAAGGGTGACTCAACTAGAGGTCGTGTACACAACGTGCACTACGAACTTGTTGCAGAAAGAATGACTCTGGTTATGCATATGATGTCAGATATAAAGCGGTAACACATAGATAAAAATTGTAAACAAAGAGCACGCAGGCACCCAACAATAAAAAAAACAATAACACAAAACAACACAAACAACGTTTATACACCCATAATTCCAAACTAAGCCGATACAACTCCAAAAAATAAGCTCGAATTCTGAAATGACTCCCCAATAGAGTCGTCAGAGCTGTCACACCCCTTTTTTTCAATTCCAAAAAGATATCGATTTACGATTATGTTCGAAAGGGTTCTTATTATTAAGTGACAACAGAAAATGATTTGTTTCGAAGAAGGATTATTTTTACATTTGAAATTACAGTCGCCACTTGGCATAATCTGGTGATCCAAGACACCATTGGAAAATCCTTTTCAAAACCATTTGACTCTTTAAACTGGCCTGCGAATAGAGATTCCGGCTAAGGAATTCTGTTGACCGAGGGGAAGGTGTTAGGCACCCCTCGATCCCGTGGTTCGACCAAGGTCGCTTGGTGGAGCGTATCGGCTAATTTTGACACTACGAATGTATACACCACATTAAACACATAAAACAATCAATCAAACCAACAAAACAAAACAAATTCAAAATTATAATGTCCAGTCCAATTATTACAAACTGGAATAGAAAAATGCAAAAAATAAATAAATCCTATTCTAAACTAGTCCTAGGCTAAACTCCATTACTTTACCCGCTGCCTCGAGCCTTTATCACGATCATTTTCCGCTAACATAGTACATCGGAGCATTCTCCGGTGAATAAATACAAATACCTCGGAGCATTTCCCGGCCAAATGAATACATTTTTCAAATGCGGTAAACAAGACATTCAACAAATATTTCAAACATTCCAATAGTCCACTAATTCTAAACTTGCCTACCCGTCCTAATGTTGGTCTGCCTGCTCGACGACATATTACGTTCAACATCAACAATGAACCAAAATACTATAATATTCACTTTTTACCAATTTTCAATCCCCGTCCTGATTCATTCTCAATCACATGATTAAGCAACTCTCAATTAAATCAACCAAACAAACTACGACAATTAAAGAAAACTCAAACACACTATCAAAAATTAATCACCAAACTCAAACATGAATTACACAAATCAACGACATCATCACATATAAAATGAAAAGAGATAGAGTTTGAGAATTTTACCTTAATTTGAAGATTTCAATATAACAGAAAGAGAATTGTGTCAGAACTCTTGAACCAAACCTCGACAGCAAATAAAACTCCAAACCCGATATTGAGAAGTAAGGATCCGAATTTATTTGAACCTAGAATCAACCACAAACAGATTGAAGAAGATCTATTAAACCAATCGAGACAGAAATTATGAAGAATCGAGAAAAACCATGTCGAAATCTCACCGGAGTCAACTCGAATCTCAATGAAATCAAACAAAATGTCTACTTCAACTGATTTCAGTTGTTGGTTCAAATTTTCAGGGGTGAGAGGAATGATTGTCATGGTCGATAGTGGCTAATCCATCGTGTGGAAATGGATTCCGGCGTGATCATCGTCGAAAAGCTTCGATGCTGGCCGGATTCAGCTAAAACCACGGGTAAATAGAGAAAATATGGGGATTTTAGATTGGAACCGTCAAACAGAAGAACTGGGCACCGATGACACCGATTCCGGAGAAAATTTCGCTGGAGATTCTTGAAGAACGATCTGATTTTCACCAGGATACTGTTCCGATTAACCCGTAGACTATTTTCAGTCCATTTTTATCCATTTTTTCTCACTATTTCTTCCTTCTCAATCTCCTTCTCTTTAATTTCTGTATGTGTTTGCAATTTTTAGCTTGTAGAATCGAAAAATGACCAAAAACAGTATACCGACGACGAGTTCGCCGAAAAAAAAACTCGAACCCACTTACTCCTACTCGATCTTCTCTCTCTGCGCTACTCTCTCTTCGTTACTCTCTCTCTCCGTGTGTGTGGTTTTTTTTTGTGTGTCCAATCAGTAAGGGTGAGTGAGGATTTTGTAGATTTTGTTGTTCATGGAGAATGGGGACTCCTTCTATGTGAGGGAATATTGATGATGATGATGGATAAAATCTGTGGGCCCCCTTTGTTTATGTTGTTTATCTCAATCGAAAAATAGGAAATATGGTATTGTTAAAAAACACGTGAAAAAAATGGGGTAGGGTTGGTGGTTGGGTCACGTGGGTAGGGGTATGGGGTAGGTGATGTGTTGTCCATTGTTAATTTGTTATTAAGAGAATCTTGAGGATTAGGTTGGTTAGACATTTGTTATTATTTTTTTTATTTTTTTTGTATTTTTGTGAGAAATAATCACGTGAGTGAGGGTGTATGATAACGTAAGAAAAAAATGAATGAAATGAGTTTTGGGAGGGACAAAATTAGGTGTCTACTATAAGTAAAAACATTGTTAGCCACTTAAAGGATCCACTTAGAAAATATAGACAAATAACCTAGAAAAAAAGTGGCTAATAAAGTTCTTTATTGATAAAACTATTGAGTAATGATTGTACCATTTAAATTTGAAATGATAAATATACCCTTGATCGTCCTCCAATTCACTCTTCTATATAATAATACATATAAATAATACAAGATTATGAAGAGTCCGTTTGTGGGCTCAATATTATAATTTTAAATATATTTATAGTTATTTAATTATTTTTTTTAAATAATTATTAGTATTTTTGAATAAACATGATGGAAATGTAAGTAGACATCACACTATGTAATAAAAATATAACTTCTTATTTTTATACTATCAAATAATAGCCTATAACTTATTTAAGTTTTCATAATCAAAATTAAAATATCGTACATTCTAATGCTTTAACATTGTAATATCTATTTATTAACATTTTTTATAAAATCATACGAAGCAATAAAGGATACTAATCCATACATAAATTAATTTTAAATACATTTAAATTTGTTTTATAGGTGTTTAACAAATGAAAATATGGGCTTATTGGATGAACATTTTAATGAATCAAAATGTTAAAGGATTGTCTTCATGTCTTGTCTTACATACATCAAAATAGGAGACCAATTTAATATAATAAGTAAGAAATTTCTTTTAAAGTGATTTGTCTACCCGATGAGGAAACCTCAAATAAAGATAATCAAAAGAATCAACAAAAGTTAACACGATATATATTGTAATAATTTAACACGAGGTAGTTAATATTACATTTTAAATTAGTTGTTTAAAATAATTTTAACAGGTGATTTGTAAATAATTATATTTTCATAAATTATATTTATTGTAAATCTTTGTAATGATATGTATCATGTGAAGTTTTGGAATTATGAAGGAATCTCTTATTGTGTTTGATAGATAAACACCTATTCAATATTTATGAGTATTTTTTATTATTTTACTATAATATAGTAATAGTTACTTTATTAATGTGTGGCCACAATTAATTTCACTTTTTTATCTTTGTGTATTTACACATCCTCCTATAAATAAACTACGTCTCCCTTATTTCAATTTATATCATTTTGATTAAACATCAAATTTAAGATACATGAAAAAACTTCTCAATGTTTTAAATTATCTTTAAAATTAATAAACTTTAAATAGAAGAGTATACATTTATGGACTTTTTAACAAATAAATCAAATTCAACATGAGTAAAATATTGATAATCTTATAAATACTAACCAAATAAAAAATGTCAATTATTTATAGAATTGATTAAAAAAAATATATTATTTGAATTCAGACATAGGATATATTAAAATAGACATTCTGATATAATGCATTTAATTTTTTTTTACTACATATTAAAATAGAGTTATAGTTGAGGTGTGCGCGATCTGTGTGAAAGATTACGTCATTAGCGACATTGAAAAGATTCGAATGAAATAACTATTATACTTCCTCTGTTTTATTTTATGTGGCATATTTTGACCAGGCATGGAGATTAAGAAATAAGAAAAGAATTGGTGATGTTTACCAAATTATCCTTTATTAAAAATATATATACTATTATTTTTAATTAAGTGGGACCAATAAGGATAAAAGTGCAATTGTCTCTTTAAATGGTTACCAAATAAGAAAAGGTGACAATCTCTTTGGGACCTACCAAAAAGAAAATGGCTACACATAAAATGAGACAGAAGAGGTATCCGTTTTTTATTTAAAATAGAGTTGTGGTGGGGTCCACATGAAAAATTATCCAAAAATATTAGAAAAATTATGAAAAAAATGTTATGCCTTGGTTATATTTGTAAATGTTACCTTAAACATAAATTAATTATCAATAATTTTAGGCAAAAATAATAAAATATAATAATGAATGTTATACTCAAAAGTAACTTGTTTATTCCGTGAATTAAGTTAAGAGAAAAGAAAGCTCGTCTGAACACCATAATTTAAAAAATATTTAAATGAAACAAACTTAAAATATAATTTCTCTTTAGATTTAAAATTATTCTTCTCATTTGAATCAAGTATATTATTTAAATTTACATTTAAGAAAAAGATTGTGACAAATTCTTCTATATCATAATAAAGTATGAAGAAAACTCACGACTTAAATTACTTTTTAAGATTTAACATATTATATTTTAAAATTATTTAGATATTATGAAAAAGTTTAACTTGAAATTATTTTAGAATGATGTGAACTATATGCATAGATAGATAAATGGCTTCTTTTTTGAAATGGGCCGTACAGATTTTAACTTTTCTTTTCTAATAAATGGGCTAATTTGCCCACCTTTCATTTTTTTTTTTGTTTTTATTTTTAAAAGGATAGATAAATGTCTTATAGATGTTTGTGTCTCTCTCAATTTAAAAAATAAAGATCTATTTTTCGTTTTAATTTGCTTTAAAAAGAATGAACTTTTATTTCTTTAACAATGCTTTAATTTCACTTTTTCATGTGTCATGTTTAGAACCACAAAATAAAAGGCATTCTGATCCATTTGATATTACTTTAATTTATGACTACAAGATACAAAAGTTTTCTTTATTTTTTATTCTCCATATCAAGCTAAAATAGATCATTCCTTTTTAAATGAAGGGAGTAATATATTTTATTATTTTTTTATTACTCTACTAAATAATTTACTATAACCAAATGTATAAAGAGAATTTTTAATTCTACTTAGTCAGTGCACATTTTATTTGAATAAAATATTTCACCACTTATAAAAAGGAATAGAAATGAGTATTGTGTTTTAGAACCTACAAAAAAACATTTATAAAAAATTGTGAAGGAAACTGTGGGGTTCATATGAGATATTGTACAATTTTGGGATATAATTGATATTTACAAAAAGAGATTTGATTTTTTTCGCCATTAAAAATCAATACACAAACTTTAATTCTTACAAAATAAACAAACAATGCACCTTCCTTTTTTAAAATGACAAGAATACACTAATCTTGATTTAATTTCAACAATTAATACCTTATCATCTTCCAATAGTCGTAGGAGTTCATTGAGATTCCTTGTTGCAGCTGGCTGGCCTTCTATTGATGGTCCCGGGATGTGCTCAACTTTTTTCATCCGGTAATTTTCTACCACCAAATTGGATCCAATTTTTTTTTCTGACCTCTATAAGCCTGCATTGTTGATCTTGAATATTCTCTGATTGAGTGGAGACTTCTGAGCGAAGGCTGCATTTTGGATAGCATTTATATGAAAGTGTCTTAGCCGCTGCAATGCTTTCTTGCATAGACTCCCATTCTTTCTCCAGCTCGTGAACATCTTCGATCCACTTGATAACATCTGGTTTTGGCTTATAGCCTTCTCCCTCAGCTCCTTCCACCTTCTCTTTTATCTCATCGCTAAACTTTGTTAGCTCCTCCATTTCCTTCCTTAGATTTTCAATTTTTGATGAGAAACGGACGATATTTTCAATCTTAGGATAGATGCATTTCGATACAAACTTTCCCACCTCAACAATAATGCCACCTACAGCATTAAAAAGTATATCCATTGAATAATTCTTAAGGTAAAGAAAAAAAATGTGTTTCTGATCAGAATGCTAAACCTTCAAAGATTATCAAGTGAAGCTAAACTGACTACTTCTTCTTTGTTTAAGGCACTACTTAAGGACAATCATTAATCCATTTTATATTATTGTTGTGGAACCTCTTCATTCTTGTGCAGATAGGAGAAGAATGATTCCTTTTATTTTAATATAACTACTTTGGACAACCTTTCTTATTCCAACTATTTAATTGACAAAAGCAAATGTGTAGGAAGGAAAAGAACAAAAGGAATGTTACCAGCAGTTATATAAGTGATATAATAAGCCCTGCTTCTGCAATTATTCTTGAGAAATAAGTGGAGCAAGAACTTTCCCTATTTTTGCAAAGAAAAAGAAAAGAGTAGACAAAGACAAATATTACTTAATTGAAAAAGACAAAACATATAGGAAGGGAAAAGAAGAAAAGGAAAGTCACTAGCAATTCGTGTGAAACTGCCACGAAGGAATTGTACGTCTATTTTATTTCATTCGTTACCTGTATATTCTGGATGAAAGCATTGATTAACGTCAAAAAATTGAGAAACTACTTACTGTGTCAAGTCAAAATATGGGCCATAAAAGAAACAATTCATTATAAATAAAGTGGTATTTTGTCATTAGAAAATGTCAACTCTTGCGTCATATTTGGTTCTATAAGGTATGTTATATTTGCAGGAAATTGGTTGGACTTTCTGTCAGCAGAAAAGTGAAATAAAGAACAAGAGAAAGACACAAAATTTAACGTGGTTTGGATTCAAATGATCCTACATCCATCATGGGAGAACAACTGCATTTATATTATTAACAAAGAAAGGAGAGAGATCCAAAATACACCTAAGAGAATTGCTCTCTCAACTCTCCACTGTTACAATGTATTTAACTATGAATTTTTGGGATGGTTTTTCAATGTTAGGAAGCGTGGGCACCAAGTAACAGAACTTGGCCTCTAAGCACAAAATTAAGAAAAGGAAAATAAATAAAAAATTTGTCCTCCACAAATTTTTGCTTACTCTCCAAATTTATTTTCTAACAAAGTAATTTGACATATCCGATTTCTTCCACATGGATTTGACCCCACAAAGAAACCAAACCAACTCTTTCACTTTCAAAGGTATCATTAGTTTGAAGCAACGCCTCTTTCAACATTTGCAGACTAAAGACCTCGGCATGCTGAATTATTTTTTAGGTATTGAAGTTTCTCAGTCCAGATATTATTATTTTGCAATGCAAGTATGCCTTAGACATTGTCGAGGAGACATGAATGATGGGATGTAAACCTATTGACACTCCTGTTGATCCGAATAGTAAAATCCTTCATATTGAGGGACTAACTGAGATTTTCTTCTCGCAATGTCTTAGTTACACATAGGCAAGGGGTTAGAATTGAGAAACAAAATCGGGCTAGTAGATAAACTTGGAAGCACTTACAAGGACTTAAGGATCACTGTGATCTATAATACCTTCTTGAAGAACTACTTCCACTCCATGCTATCCCTCTAGAGTTACAATATCTAACATCTCCGGTGTACAATCAATTGGCTTGATTTTGTCTAATGTTTTTGTAATGCCCTGCATTTTCGAGCCAGAAATCGGACCGTCGTTCCTATATGTGTAAACTCAAATCCCATGACTCATATTTAAATTCATGTGTCATGATCTTTATCCTAGTGTGTTAAGTTATTATGAGGTGAAGATTGCTAATAGAAACCACCTAGAGCAAAGTTGAGCTAAGAATCTTTGATTTGTCCAAAGTTTGGTATTCAATTCTACAAGGGTCTGCTTTGAACCTGTATAACTTGTGATATACGTGGAATTTTTCAGCTCAAGACCCACTAAATTATAGAAAATTTAGTCTACGTTCCATTGATACCAATTTCGCCTTAATCCTATACCCGAGCGAGAAGTTATAGCCATTTTCGTGAGAGAGGCAATGAGGTTGCACGATTAGCGTGTGACACACACTCCACTTCACCCCTAGTTTTTAACTGTTGGTTCCGCATTTTTAAGGGCCTTTTAGTCTTTCCTTACCTTATAACTCCCAGCCTACGCCTGATAACCCTCAAGGTGCAATATTTTTCTCCTATTTCATCAATTAAACATCTCAAATCCTCTCAAAACATAACCCTAGCTCCTCCCCAAAGATCAAGAATTCAAGTCTTTCAATTCAAGATTCTCAAGAAAGGTTTTAAGATTAGGTTTCAAATCTTCAATCTAATCAATATAAGGTATGTGAGATTTTCCTAAACTACATGGGCATGGTGAAATTATTTTATTAAGTTTTTAAGGTTTAGAAATCATATATTCATGAAGGGTTTTGAGATCAATTTGAAGAATATGCATTATAAATCCTTTTCAATGATGTACTATTTTGGTCTTGAGGCCTCCCCTTAAATTGATTTTGTTCGTATATATACATGTATGTGTTTGCAATTTTGAAAGATGAATTGAGAGCTTGAATATTTATACTCCCTCTCTAGTTATAACCCTTTTGATTTTCACATGTTACGAATTGATAAATTTCACCTTTTGAAGGATTATGTAAATGTTTCTTGGCTATGGCTAAATGATTTGAGATTGATTGTGAATTAAAGAGAGAGTATTTTACTTATTGATAAATGATGAATATGTCTATTAAAAGAATTGCATGAGTTACTATAAAGCAAGAGACCACCACATGATTTAGAGTTGAAAAGAGAGAATCCTTGCATGGTTTCACATATGATTTGAAAGAGGAATCTTCTTGTACCGATTGAATGTTTTGGTTGTCTGGACATTTTTTTTTGAATGAGAGAATTGCGCATGATAATTATGGCTTAGAGATATGACTTGCAAGTTATGGTATGACGATACCAAATCAAATAATGATAAATTCAGAACAGAATACAGATTTTATGCATCCAGATTTTCAAATTTTGAATTCATAAAGATCATGTTTAGAAAAGGATAAAAATAGACCTAAAGAGAGTTAGGTGGTTACCCGAAGAAGGCATGAGTTCAGACACTCATTGCCCGAAATCGTATTTTGCCGATATGGGTTATTATGTCCCAAAAGAAGGATTATACGCTGGCCTAGTGCCCTGTGGTGTATCAGAATCAGAAACTCCAATCCTTGCGACAAAATTGGGTTGGGGACTTGGCCACTGAGTCAAGGGCGGACTCCATATAGCCCGTGGAGTCGTAGACTTGTAGGGTGTACCACCTAACTCAGAAGTAAGACAAAGAGTGATCCATGGTTTCAAGAAATATTTCAAGGCCTTTTAAGTATGCCCATGTATTTTTATATATATCGTATGTAAAATATTTTATGAATTGCTCTCACTTATGTTGGATAAAAGTATGTTATTTTGGATTGCTCTGCGTACCAGTACAATTGTATTGACCTGATACGAGAATAATCACGAATATGGACTTATCTGAGACTTGGTGTGCACAATTGAAGAGCTAAAGAGGACCTAATTATGCACCAAAATAGTCCACACCATACACTTGATGGGCGCCCCACTCTTGAGGGGCCTTTTGGTTATTTTACACTTTATTTTGTAATATACTATATATAGAACCTTGTAGGATTTTATTACTTATATTTTGATGAATATTGAGAGTGTATAACACTTTATAACACAAGTCCTCTCTTCTCTAAGAGGAAAACCCGAAACTAGGGCTTATACAAGTGTGAAATCACTTGTATTTGCGTTTTGCTTGAAAACGCCGATGCTTGAGAGGTGGAATCCGATCTAGTGTCACGTAGGAGATAGGGTTTTATTGTGTGTTATTAAATGTCCAAGAGTGGAATAGACTCTTGGGTTTTTAATATTATACCCTCAATTGTCTATCTATCTATCCCTTTACCTTTTATTGTAATTTTGTTAGTGTTTGTAACTTCTAACCGTTTGTTCTTGTTTCTAGTGAAGCCGTTTCTTGTTGTTGTTGTTGTTATCATATTGTTGCTGTTCTTCATCTTGTGTTATTGTAGCTTAGTTTGGTTGGCTGATTTGGTGTCAAAAATACCTTGTATCTTGTTAAACTTGTTGTTGATGTTGATGTGGGATCAAATATAATTAAAATAAATTATATAAAAAATAACAAAAAAATTAGTGTTGCAACATGCCTAATGTGATGCCATGGATTGGTGTTGTAACATGAATTTGTAATTTGGTGTTGTGACATGGTGTTTGCTTGATATTCATCTATAAATAGATGAAGTTTCCATCATTCCAAAACACACCAAATTTGAGAGAGTAATAGAGTGAAAATTGAGAGAGAAATAGAGAAAAAAGAGAGTAATCCACAAATATTTTATAGTCTGTGAGATAATAGTGTGGAAGTAATGTTGTAGTGAGTTGAAAAAAATAAAAAGAGTTGTTTTGTTTATAAAGAGTAGTAGTTTTTTTACACTGCCAAGTTGTAATCAGTATTATTGTATTACTCTATTGGGTATTTTATTTACCCCGTTATAATATTTGGTGTCATTGTTACTCTCTTGTTATTGCTATTTACATGGATATTATCCTGGGTAGGAATATTTGTTTTCCCAACAATGTGGTATCAGAGCCATGGAAAATAATAGTCCACTGTCTTTTCAGTACCCCCGCCTTACAAAAGAAAATTACGAGAAATGGTACCTACGAATGAAAGCCATTCTTGGTTCTCAAGATGTTTGGGACATTGTAGACAAAGGGAATACAAAACCCACCAATGAGACTCTATCTCAAAATAAAAAAGATGTCTTGATTAAGACAAGGAAGAAATGTCAACAGGCCCTCACTCTCATCCATCAATGTCTGGATGATGGTACGTTTGAGAATGTGGCTGATGCAACCACCTCGGATGTAGCTTGGGAGATTTTACAAAATTCTCTCTAAGGAGTTGATAAGCTGAAGAAGGTAAAACTTCAAAGTCTAAGGGCTGATTTTGAAGTTTTAAAAATTAAAGAATCCGAATCCATTTTGAATTTTTGTTCAAGAGTGATGGTTGTTGTGAATAAACTAAGACGGTATGGGGAGGAAGTAGATGATGTGCGTGTGGTAGAAAATATCCTTTGCTCTTTAACACCCAAATTTGATTATATGGTGTCTGCTATTTAGGATTCTAAAGATTTAGACTCTATGACAGTAGAGCAATTGGAAGGTTCTTTACAAGCCCACAAAGAAAAAAATAAAAAGAGGAAAAGAAGAGCCATTGGAGAAACTTCTTAAAACTCAGGCATTCTTCAAAGATTTTGGAGGTGAAAAAAGTTATAGAGGAAATGGACAGTGGCGAAGCCATGGAGGTCATGGAAGAAGGAGGAGTTATATGAACAAATTCAACAGTGAAGATAAAAACCACCAAACATTCAGAGGTTGTGGTCGTGGACAACGAGGAGGAAGAGGAAGGGGAGCTTATCAATGTACCAATGAAATGAGGTATGAAAAATCTAAAATTGAGTGCTACAACTGTCATAAATTTGGACATTACTTTTAGAAATGTCGAACAACAAGGTAGAAGATGAGTCAACATTGCTAATGGCACACACAGAAGATGATACAGATGATTACAGTTCATGGTATCTTGATAATGGAGAAAGTAATCATATATGTAGATACGAAGACAAGTTTGTGGAGATCAAGAAGACGACGAGAGGTAATGTAGCTTTTGAAGATACCTCAAAGATTCAAATTGAAGGAATAGGTACTATTTTGATATCCTGTAAAAATGGTGCTCACAAATTGATCAATGAGGTTTACTATGTGCCAAAACTAAAAAATAATATTTTGAGTTTGGGCTAACTTCTTGAAAAAGAAAATGATATTCATATGAAAAATATGCATCTTTGTCTTAGAGATTCAATTAATAATTTAATTACCAAAGTGCATATGGCAAAAAATAGATTATTTTCTTTGAATCTTAAGACCATTAATGCAAAGTGTTTGAAGGCTAATGTGCAAGATGAGTCGTGGTGTTGGCACATACGATTTGGACATTTGAACTTTGAAGTTCTCAAATCAATGGGTGACAAGAACATGGTTGATGGAATTCCATCAATCAATCATCCAATCAGTTGTGTGAAGCTTGTCTTCTTGGAAAACATGCAAGGAGGAGTTTTTAGAAGAAACCATGTCAAGAGCAACTAATACACTTCAGCTTGTTCACACCGATGTGTGTGGTCCAATCAATCCACCTTCTTTTGGAAAAAGTAAATACTTCTTACTCTTTATTGATGATTTCAGCAAAAATACTTGGGTATATTTTTTGAAGCAAAACTCGGAAGCTTTTGTTGCTTTTAAAAATTTCAAAGCACTTGTAGAAAAATAGAGCGGCTATGAAATAAAATCCTTAAGGTCCGATAGAGGAAGCGAATTCACTTCAAAAGAATTTAATGACTTTTGTCAGTCTCATGGAATTCGTCGCCCTCTAATGGTACCTTACTCGCCCCATCAAAATGGAGTTGCAGAAAGAAAGAATAAAACAATTCTTAATATGGCAAGATGTATGTTGAAAGTTAAAAATATGCCAAAAGAATTTTGGGCCGAGGCTGTTTCATGTGCAGTTTATTTAAGCAACAGGTCTCCAACAAAAATTGTGAAAGATCAAACACCTCAAGAAGCATGGAGCGGAAGAAATCCAAGTGTCAAGCACTTGAGAATCTTTGGGAGCATAGCCTATGCTCATGTTCCATATCAAGAGAGAGCTAAACTTGATGATCGAAGTGTCATGTATGTGTTTATTGGCTATGAAACTAGTTCAAAACGCTACAAGTTATACAATCCAAGCAACAACAAAGTGGTGGTTAGTTATGATGTTGAAGTTGATGAAGAAACGTCATGGAATTGGAAAGGCCATGAGGCTCAGAAAGAAAGAACATATGATTTTCTTCAATATTTTGAAGATGAAGAAGAGCAGGATACCATGGCACCTGAACAGGATGCAACCTTACCAACAAATGTTGCATCTTCTTCTTCTCAAGATCAGAGTTTAAGTGAAAGGCCACAGAAGATGAGGAACATCCAAGAACTCTATGATGACACAAAAAAAGTTACTAATTTTGATCTTTTGTGTTGTCTCTATGCTAATAGTGAACCAATGAATTTTGATGAATCTGTTACAAACAAAAGGTGGCTTGACTGATCTCTTTGGCGGCACAAATGAAGTGGAAAATCCATCAACTAGATGTCAAGTTTGCATTTTTGAATGGATATCTTGAAGAAGAAGTCTATGTTGAACAACCATTGGGATTTGTGCTCAAGAATCACAAAGATAAAGTGTTGAAATTGAAAAAAACTTTATATAGATTGAAGCAAGCTCCACGGGCGTGGAATAGTCACATTGATAAGTATTTTCAAGAAAATGGGTTTACTCTCTATCTCCATGAATATGCTCTTTGCAATAAAGTTCATACTAATGGAGATGTTTTGATTGTTTGTCTTTATGTTGATGATCTTATTCTGACGGGTAATAATACATGTTTGTTTGAAGCTTTCAAGAAAACTATGTCCCTTGAATTTGAGATGACGGACAGAGGTCTCATGTCATATTACTTAAGCCTAGAAGTTAAACAAATGGAGGAAGGCATCTTCATATCCCAAGAAAGCTACACAAAGGAGATTTTGAAGAAATTCAACTTGTTTGATTGCAATCCTCTGAACACCCCATGGAAAGTGGAACAAAATTATCAAAATTTAATAATGGTGAAAATGTGGACTCCACTCTTTTCAAAAGTCTCATGGGAAGTCTGAGGTAATTGGCCTGTACGAGTCCAGATATACTCTTTGCAGCTGGAATAGTTAGTCGATTAATAGAAGCACATACCTCCACTCACTTGAAAGTTGCAAGAAGAATTCTTCGTTATCGAAAAGGTACGATAGACCTTGGACTATTCTATTCTTCTGATGATGATTTTAACCTTATGGGATTTTGTGATAGCGATTATGCGGGAGATAGAGATGATAGGAAAAGCACGTCAGGTTTTGGTTTTTTCTTGGTTGATTGTGTTGTTTCTTGGAGCTCAAAGAAACAAACAATTGTTACTCTCTCAACGTGCGAAGCTGAATATGTGGCAGAAACGTCATGTACGTGCTATGCCATTTGGTTGAGAAGATTATTGAAGGAGCTTAACTTACCATAGACTGCACCCACAATGATTTGTGTTGATAACAAGTCAGTATAGGATCTTTCCAAGAATCCAGTATATCATGATCGAAGTAAGCACATAGATACAAGGTATCACTTCATCAGAGAATGCATTGCCAAGAAAGAGGTAAATCCCATGATCAAGTTGCAAATATTTTCACAAAGCCTCTCAAGTTTGAAGACTTTCAAAGATTGAGATCAAGTATTGGAATGAAGAATAAAAAATCAAAATTAAGGAAGAGATTTGTGGGATCAAATATAATTAAAATAAATTAAATAAAAAATAACAAGAAAATTAGTGTTGCAACATGCCTAATGTGGTGCCATGGATTGGTGTTGTAACATGAATTTGTAATTTGGTGTTGTGACATGGTGTTTTCTTGAATATTCATCTATAAATAGATGAAGTTGCCATCATTCCAAAACACATCAAATTTGAGAGAGCAATAGAGTTAAAATTGAGAGAGCAATAGAGAGAAAAGAGAGTAATCCACAGATATTCTATAGTCTGTGAGATAATAGTGTGGTAGTGATATTGTAGTGAGTTGTAAAAAATAAAAAGAGTGTTGTTTCGTTTATAAAGAGTAGTAGTCTTTTGACACTGCCAAGTTGTAATCAGTATTATTGTATTACTCCATTGGATATTTTATTTACCCCGTTATAATATTTGGTGTCATTGTTACCCTCTTGTTATTGCTATTTATGTGGATATTATCCTGGGTGGGAATATTTGTTTTCCTAACTGTTAAACCCAAGAAGTGTAGTCCAAGGGGGTCTCAGTTTCATCTTGAATTTGTGGATTGTTTTGGATTGATTTTGTGTGTCCCTTGTCTTTAGTGTATCATGACCCCCTATATTTCAGGATCTGAGGCATAGTCCTGGGTCCCTCTAAGAAGTAGGTTGGATTCTGAGATTGCAGTTGGTAAGCCTCCCTTATTTCGGAAGGCCTGTTATCAGATCATTGTTATTTTATTTTGAATTTACGGTCCAACTGGGAGCCTTGTCCCAGTTTTTAGATAAATAATGGTTTTCATGTTATTAGAGATTTCGCAGACTACTGTTATGTGTTTTTGAAGGTTATGAACTCAAATTTCGTAGCGAGGACCGCTCGGCTAGGGCGCGCCAGAGGTGGCCCAAGTAAAGTAAAGGGGTCAATTACGCTCTATCAGTCTTGGAAGGAGTCCATGGAGTATGCTTTCCCCTTTTCGAAATCATAGAGCTCAGGTTTTTTCCCTCTCCTAATCTGAATCGTTGAACTCAATGATTGACCATGTTTCCTTCTTTGTTATTTTTTCCTGTATTTCCTTATAGTATATGAATGGTGTGTACGATTGATAGATAGAGAAGGGTGCTCGGGCCTTCATGGTTCGGAATGCTCGTCGCGGCTAGGGCCTCGGCTCGAGTCGTGACAAAAATGTATAAAAATGGTATAGAATTTTAAAACACACCCTAAAAACCAAGAAGATAGCTGGGTGCTTTGGTTTCCAAATTGAACCTTAAAACTTTGGGCGTCAATATGTGTGTTCAACTCATCCTTACGCTCTAGATTATCAAAGAAAGAGGAGGGTCACTTCTAAGTTCTAATCTTATGAGCTTACTAACCAGGAGTTCTAAAATTCGAGCTATACAAAAACCTAAGAAGAGTCAGATAGGATCAAAAATGAAGTTTCCCTTCTTCACTCGAATTCTAATGTTAGGCTTGCCAACTACAACGTTCTTCAACGTGGATATAATCTTAGGAGAAAGTTTTATAACCTCAGAGAAGAAGGTAACTATTTTGCAAGAGGAACGTACCTCAAAAAAAAAATTGCAACAATAAATATGCATCATTTGTTAGATAATGGTATAAATGCAAAACTTTTTTTTAACGAGGGGTTTATCCGCTTTAAATTACAAAGTTGAGGGGTATATTTTCCCTTTTTCACTTTTCTAAAACAAATCATACATATTTGTATGGAGTTAATCATCTCGAGGAAGTTTGAAGTTAAATTGTTTCTAAATAAGAAAAGATACATTTCTAAATAAGTCTTAAATTCTTTTTTTTATTCATATAGGAAACTAGAGAGTTATTTCCTGGCACTTTGATGAATCTAATTTGGGCATAAAAATAAGTAGTATTGTATCATTTTTTAACCCATCTTTTAGTTTTCCTCTGTATATGATAAGCACTTTAGACTTTCAAAATTAAAAAGTAGGCTCTTTGAGACATCAAAAGACAGCTTAGTTGTGAAGATTGATGCAGTCTAGATGGTTGACAGTTACTTATACTTGTGCAGAAGATGTGTTAAATTATTTTAAATCATGTTGCATAGTTTTATTATGATGTTAAGTAGTTGACTTTTACATATGACTGTCTTTGCCTTCTTATTTACTACTTTTTATGCCTAACAAACCAGAAACAGTCAGTTTAGCTTCATTTGATCATCCTTGAAAGCATCAGTAGCATTCTGATCAGAAACACTTTTTTCTTTCTTTACTTCAAGAGATTTTTCAATGGATATACTTTTTAATGCAGTAGGTGGCTTTGTTGTTGAGGTGGGAAAGTTTTTGTCTAAATGCATCTATCCTAAGATTGAAAATATCGTCTGTTTCTCGTCAAAAATTGAAAATCTAAGGAAGGAAATGGAGAAGCTAACGAAGTTTAGAGATGAGATCAAAGAGAAGGTGGAAGGAGCGGAGGGAGAAGGCCATAAGCGAAAACTAGATGTTACCAAGTGGATAGAAGATGTTCAGAAGCTCGAGAATGAATGGGAAGTTATGCAAGAAAGCATTGCAGCGGCTAAGATGCTTGCGTATAAATGTTGTCCAAAATGCAGCCTTCGCTCGGAAGTCTCCACTCAAGCAAAGTACATCCGAGATCAACAATGCAGGCTTATAAAGGTCGGAGAAAACTTTGGATCCAATTTGGTGGTAGAAAATTACCGAATGAAAAAAGTTGAGCTCATCCCGGGACCATCGATAGAAGGCCAGTCAACAGCAACAAGGAATCTCCACAAAATCCTCCAACTATTGGAAGATGATAAGGTAATCGTTGAAATTAAATCTAAGATTTGTAATCCTAAATTTTATAGAATTTTGGTACTTGTTAAATTTGTAACCTGGATATATATTATTAAACATTATGTTTTGAGTTTAAAAAATAAATGAATGTTAATCCTGTCCAGTTAACTTAATAAAGGAAGAGAGCATGCCTACGCGAATGCCTTCTGTAACAATTTTTGCCTTGTTTCTAATTACTGAAGTTATTTGATTGCCTACTTAATTTCTTTTGGGTTAATCACTATAATTATGTAATTTAAATGATTGGGTCATAATATCAGTGTTTGAGTTACAATTTCTTATTAATTATTATATGAGAAAAGAATCATCACTAGTTCAATTATTTTAGGGAAAAGGCTCAAATATGGCTCATTTATTGCCAGTAACCAACAGAATGATCACAAAATAAAGAGATTTTCCTGGCCATCTAATGCCAAGAATTCAGGTCTCAAAATAAAGCATAATACACAACCAACTCTTTGTGAAAAATATCTAAAGTGGATTTTTTTGGAGGAATGAATATCATAGTTTTCTAGTTAAATTTCTAGAATAGTCTAGTGAATTAATATCATAATCTTCTAGTAAAATCTCTAGAATACTCTAGCATAGTATTTAGGATAATTATCCTAGTATCTAGATTCTTCTACATATTTAGAAGATAAAAGTTGCCTTGATTATTCTTGTAGAAATATCTAGAATAGTATCTAGAACCATCAATGAATAAGTATAAATAGGATGGTCTTGTACAATTGTAACTCAACCAAAACCATCCACAATCAAATCCAATACAAAGCACATAAAGTAGTTTTTCTTCTATACCTAAGCTTTCTTATTCAAATCTTCCTTCTACTTTCATAGCTTCCTCTTCTTGGTTGAATCTTCCGATCTTAGTGAACAATCTTGGACTAGCAGAAGGTCTCCCCAACTACACCTTTCTTCTGCTATTCTCTACACTCTTCAACCAGTACTAGAAATTCCTACTACTTTGTGCTCACTTAGACGATGCAGTAAACAAATTTAGTCTGACAATGACTTCTCTCTTAATCCGTGCTTATAGCTTCGGTCGGCTGGCTGTACATGTATCCCTCTAAATTGCTTCCAGTTTCTAGCTTTCCAAGTCTGGTAATACATGGTTCCACATATGACTGACATTATCTCCTTAAATCGATTCCATCTCTTCCTCTTGATGATCATTTGTACCCCCTTCAAGTCTCCAGTATGAATTGCAATACATGTCCAGAGCTCCAGGCCAAATTTAACCTCTCTTATCCGGTCACACTGACAAAATAAGTGCTTAGAAGTTTCTTGAACCTGTTTATCACATAGTGGACAGTCCATATCATCTATGGGATATTCATCCTGTACGTCCTTCCTTTAGTGAGTAGTCTGTTCTGTACTGCAAGTCACACAATAAATCTATGTTTAGGTTGAGCCACGACACTCCAAATTAGTTCAGCAGTATTTGACCTTCTCTGGCCCCATAACAACTTATGATGGCTGTGGTTAACTGAGTAATCTCCTTTTGGAGTGAGTATGTTATATGTACCTGCCATTTACATACCATCCATCCTTGCATGCCCACTTTCAGAGAATGGAGTTTCCTCCGGTACCAACTACTATTTGGAGGTGCCTTATATCCCCAAACCTCTTCATGTTCCTTCATATAAAGTTCATGAACCCACGTCACCCACAATGAGTCCTTTTTAACAATCAGCTGACACAACAGTTTACCTGCAGAAGCTATATTCCAAAGTCTGCAGCTTCTTATATTCAACCCTCCATCCTTCTTTTGACAAACTCTATCCCATGCTACCAAAGAGACCTTCTTCCTTTCAATTGTGGTACCCCGTAGATACTCGCTGCATTTCCTAGCAACTTGTTTAAGGAAACTTTGAGGCAGAATGAAGACAGCGCCCCAAAAGTTATAAATTGAAAAAAAACACAACATTGCTGACTTGTAATCTACCTGCATATGATAGTTGTTTGGAGTAAGTCAATGAAATTGTAGATGTGATCTTAGCCACAAGCTTCTCACACTCAAGCTAACTCCACTTCTTGGAGGACAAGGGCAAGCACAAGTACCTAATTGGAAACCTCCCTACAGTGTACCCAGTTCTCATCAACAATTGTTCTCTTACTGTATCTTTCACCCATGCCAAGAGATACTAGATTTATCCATATTGGCCTCCAAACTAGTAGACTCACTAAAGTGTGTGCTAAAGCTTCCATAAGTCTGTTCGCTGCACCTAGTCTCCCTTTACAAAGTACCATCAGATCATCAGCAAAATCAAATGAGTCAATCTAGACTTCTTGCACATAGGATGATATTTGAAATCAGCTAAGTTTCTCATTATGTTCAAAGTTCTTGAAAAATATTTCATGACCTGAACAAACAATAGAGGTGAAGCTGGATCGTCTTGGCTCAACCCCCTTCTCCCTTCAAAGAACCCATGGCTTTCTCCATTCACCCTAATAGAAAATTTAGCTGAGGTAACACAAGTCATAACCAGCTTAGTAAACCCAAATCAAAGCAAAGCTTCCTCTAAGAAATCCCAACTAACCATGTCATAAGCCTTCTTGAGATCAATCTTCATTAAACATCTAGCAGAAGTTTTCCTACTATAATGTCTTAATAAGTCATGGCATTTTAAGACGTTATAAATCATGGACCTCCCATGCACAAAAGCAGCTTGATTTTAAGCTACTAAATGAGTCGCAACAACCTTGTGGAAATTATCTTGGAAATGCACTTGTACAGGACATTACAGCAAGAGATAGGCTGTACTGACTCCCATGTTCTGGTTTCTCCCACTTTTGGTGGTATTAGAGCAATAGTAGTTGAGTTGAGTTACTTTAATAACTTGACATTGCTAAAAAAACTCCAACATAGCCTCAGTGATATCCTTACCAACAATGTTACAGGAAGCTTTAAAAAAGCCACTCCCATACCCATCAGGCCCTAGGCATTTTGTACCGTCTATACTAAATATAGCCTGTTTAACATCCTGGTCTGAGAAAGGTTCATCAATTCCAGCTGCTGGTCAACTGTGGGAACTGTCCCACTCTGAATAATACTCCGATTTGCCTGAGTTCTTCTCAGAGTTTGACAAATTTTTAATTTACATCTTATCATGTTGCATGAAAAATATTACAAAAGTAGGTTTGATTGCCAGTAAATTGTCACGACCCAAACCAGGGTCTGTCCATGACGGGCATCTCAAACCAACCAAGGCCTGAGACAACCCTCTTTGTCTTACCTCAAGAGTAGAATAATAACAATGATGATAACCAACTGCGGAAGCTAACCAGTTGGATAAAAGAGATGTAATAATCGAAAGAGTAAGTTTGAGAGTCAAAAATCAATCCCACAAAGAAACATCCAGCACTGTCCACAAAGCCTCTAAACAAAGAATATCAACCAAATCGGGGCATTGACCCTGACTATGCCAGCAGGAATCCAAAAGAAAGTACTGAAATAATAAAAAAACTAAAGAAAACCATGCCTTTCGAATGAGGGAGGACTCACCACCTCAACAGCTGTCCGACAGGAGTACCAAATCACCTAATTCTGCATAGAGTCACAAGAAAAGGCCTCAAAACCTACATCATGAAATGATGTAGCATCCAGTGGCGATCAGTACGGCGAATACTGACATGCAACCCAAGGAAAGGGATAAAATATACAAGTACCAAACCAGTAATAAGACACATGAATATATATATATATATATATATATATATATATTTGTCAAAAACCAGTCATCAAGACATATGCTAATCAGTCATCAAGATAATAGGATGTTAGGGTAGGGGGCAAAGAACATGAGACACGACCATTTAAAAATTTAATCCTAAACTATGTAGCTCGTACCGACCTAAAGTCACCCACGGGCTATGTGTCCGGCGTTCCCTCCCGGAAGAGTCCCAGTCCATGTTAGTCGCATGGATCGGAGAAATTAGGCCAAAGCCACCAATAGTCAATTAGACTCCCAAAAATATATTGTGTAAAGCTTACACAGTGGTCATAGACCCCCAACGTCGGCAAATGTGGTCCTAGAACTGTAAGAATGGATCTTGGGCCCAACTCAACCTCCAAAGCTACCTCATAAGGGAAGGATTTCCCAAATTCATATAAGCCAACAACCAGTTCATTCCCCAACCAATGTGGGACTTTTACCCAGTCTAACAGCCCTTCACGCTGAGGGACATCTGGCCTAGCGCGTGGACTGGGAGCCCAAATGGGGATGCACCTGACTCTGATACCATGTTAGAATGGATCTTGAGCCTAACTTAACCTCAAAATATATCTCAAGATGTGAGGATTACCCAAGTCCATATAAGCAAACTACCAGTCCATTCCCCAAGCAATGTGGGACTTTTACCCACTCTAACACTCCCCTCACGCCCAGGCCCAAATGGGACTAGCGCATTTCCCTAATCTATAATGCCCCGAGTCTGTACACTGGATACTACATGGTGCTCATAATCCCGAAGGATTACAAGCTAACCCATGACTGGTACCTGCTGTGAGCACTGAATAATCATAACACTATGATAATAATATATCTGAAATAAATGTAGAAGGTAGGCTGAAAATTGCCATAAGGTTCATACTAAAAAAATACTATATAATGGAATTTGAATACTGAAAACAACTGTCTGAAATACTCTAGTCGAAAGCCTCTAACTGTCTGAATAAGGAGTTGATGGGACAAGCCCCAACTAACTCCGGCTACTGAACGTAAACTGAAATACTGATATAACATCTTTGTCCTCGAACTATGAGGACTCACCACTAATCTGCTACTGATAATCTGGGCTGCTAAGAGAATTCAGGAGCCTGTGCGTCTAAACCTATGATATAAAACATCATAGTGCAAAATAAAGGTATGCGTCAGTACTTTGAATGTACTGGTATGCTAAGTGAGGTAGGCTGATATGCATGGGTTCCTATGTATGAACAATAGCTAACTAAATAGCATGAACATAACTGAAAGAGAGTATATGCATAAATGCATAAACTGTAACTGAAATCATGGTAACACTGAATACTGAGTTCTGAATCCCTGGTTTACTAATATTTGGGTTTACTAATACTATATTACTAATAACTGAGTGGTTGTATCTGATAGTCCTGATTTTGTGGAACTGTACTGAGTTTCATACCGAGCTGAGTGATTGTGTCTGACAATCTTGATTTTTGTAGAACTGAACTGAGTTCTATACTGAGACTAGAACTGAAACTGAGATTGTGGGAGCTAATTATCTAATCGACATGCCCTTTCTCTAATTAGGGTCTAACCTGTAACCCCAGCTGGAAGGGTGTCAGTACTATGCCACGGGTAAAGACAAGTTGAGTTACCCTCATCTGTTAGGTGCTCTAAATGAGAACAGTGGTACCCTTAACTAGCAGGTTAAAACACCTCATCAACCCTCAACTGGCAGGTTGATGTCTCAACCTACGGTGGCTATGTAGTTCTAGAACACAAGGACTGCTTCTAATGATCACACCTCTACGGGCAGGTGAGTTCCCATCCTTGGGTTCACTCGATGCTGAATCCTACTCCCAACTGAAATAGAAACTGAACTGATTTCTAACCATACTAGGCTGGACTGAACTGTTACTAATCATGTTAAATGACTGAATTGAACTGAGTTCACTAGGTTCTGAGCTGATTAGTGCTTGAGTTCTGAACTGATTACTTACTAAGTTCTGAACTGATTACTGACTGAGTTCTGAACTGAGTGTTGACTAAGTTTGAAATTGATTACTAACTGAGTTCTGAACTGGTTACTGACTGGGTTCTGAACTGATTACTAAACTACTGATCAAGACACTACCAAGTCTATCCAGTAACTATATTATAGCTCTAGGTAAACAGGTAGATTTTTGGGTATTAGATACCACCAGGACTCGATAGCATAGATTATAATACATAGCAAATCTTGTCACATGATAACTAATTACATAATCACCATTCATTCATTGAGGCATTTTGACAAACACTTGCATGACATGATCTTGTATACATGGTAACATGACATAGTTTCATTACTCAAATCACATGAACAATTCATCAAACACTTAGAGACATAGCTTATGCACATAGTACTAAACATGTAGGCATCACAATTTCAATTGCCCAATTTCACAATTTACAGGTTTTTAGCATGAATTCACATGATACTACACATGGTAAATAATTTCACATAAATCTTACAATTACCCAAGAATTAGAAACACCATTAGCATTATAGTCATAAGCACACTCCAATCAAGTCATGAAATTCATCAAATCAATTTACGTGTAGATAAAAAGTTTTTTTGAACTCCAAGGGTGGAAGGAAACCTTTGGATGAACACTTGACATACCTTAGTCATTGATTTGTTGAGAGTGGTGATGACTTTTTTGGAACTTGGATCTTGAATGTGATAAACTAGGGTTTGTTATTGGGAAATTTTAAAGAGAATGTGTAAATTTTGCCTTTAGATGACTTAATTACATGTTTTGGGGCTGATTCAAAGTGGGGAAAATGTCCCAAATACCCTTCTGGACGCTGTTTTTAATTACTGAAAAACGTCGACGCTATGGCCAACGCGCCGCATCGAGTCTGCGTTGTCTCACTGGAAATTGGCACTAGGAGTTGAGGAAAATATTTATCAACATGATAGGTGACGCAGCGCGTCGAGATCGCATTGATTCAATGGTTTTAGGCTTCCAAATGTGCTTCAAACGAAGTCTGAAAAATTCAAAACTTGTCCGAGAACACCTACTGATATTTCTGATCATGAATCAACTTAAAGATCGATACTTTAAGGTCATAAAGGTTGTTAAATAGAGTCTTCAACTTACAAAGGCTAAAATAACACTAAGTCTGAATACTTAGCTAAAATTTTCAAAGTGTGGAACCCATTATTAAGCTTTAAGGGACTGAGTTAAGCTTAAGATTATCAGGGTCTTACAAAATCCATATAAGAAAACCACCAGTCCATTCCCCAACCAATGGGAACTTTTATCCAGTCTAACACCTACCTTCACGCCCCATCAAAAAATGGTCTTTGGGCCTAACTCAACCTCAAAAGCTAGCTCAAGAGGTGAGGATTATCCAAGTCCATATAAAAAACTATCAGTCCATTCTCCAACCAATGTGGGACTTTTACCCACTCTAACACCCCTCACGCCCAGGCCCAACTAGAACTAGCATGTGGACCGGGCGCTTAAACAAAAATAGACCTAGCTCTGATACCATGTCAAGAAATGGACGTTGGACCTAGCTCAACCTTAAAAGCTAGCCAAAGTGAGGTGAGGATTATCCAAGTCCATATAAGAAAACTACCAGTCCATTCCCCAAGCAATGTGGGACTTTTTACCACCTCTAACAATGTAAAGAATGAATCTTGGGTCAAACTCAATCTCAAAAGCTAGCTCATTAGGGGAGGATTGCCCAAATCTATATAAACAAACTACCAATCCATTCTCCAACCAATGTAGGAATTTTTACCCATTTTAACACCCCTTCACGCCCAGGGACCAACTGGCACCTGGCTCTTATTTCTTCTCTATAGATACTCCATTAGAATTAAATGTAAAGTATCGCTAGGAGAAAGGTGATATTATTTCTGATCCAACTATATTTCGACAATTAATTGGGTGCTTAAATTACCTTACTATTAGTAGGCCTGATATCTCTTTTGCAGTTCAACAAGTTAGTCATTTCATGCAAGCTCCCCGTCATCTTCATTTGGTGACTATCCATTGTATCATTCAATATCTCCTAATGTTATGATTCGGACAGATTAAGCAAACCATAAGTAAAAAAAATAAGAACAACACATAGATTTACGTGAAAACCCTTACGGGAAAATCACAAGCAGAGGCAAAGGAGGTTTCACTATAATGAAGAGAGAGTACAAAGTGGGAGACGTAGTCTCAATGACGTGTATTTTTTTGAACACCCAAAACAACCCACTAAATGCACTTATATAATACATGCATAAAAATAAGTCCTAGGCCCAAAAATCACAAACATGGGTCACACCGCAAAAATTTCAAGGACGGATCAACAAAATTTGGGTTATAACTCTAAAACCTTGGACCATATACTCGTGGATTATTCTTTCCTAGTGGTTTTCCTATTCATCTAAATGCTTTAAGTGATTCTGATTGGGCAGGATTCCCGAACACTTGTCGTTCGGTTACTGGTTGGTACATGTTTCTTGGAGATTCTTCGATAACTTGGAAGAGTAAAAAATCAAGATCGTGTGTCAAAATCTTCAACAGAGGCTGAATATCGAGTAAGATCGTGTGTCAAAATCTTCAACAGAGGCTGAATATCGAGCAATGTCTACTGCTTGCTCTGAGATTGTGTGGCTCGTGGATTGCTTGATGAGATTGGATTTCTGCTATCTAATCCTACTCCTCTCCATGCTGATAATACAAGTTCTATCTAGATTGCTACTAATTCGTTTTATCTTGAGCAGACTAAACACATCGAAGTAGACTTGTCATTATATATGAGTAACTGTAGATAAATGTCACGACCCGAGCCTAGGCCCTAGCCGTGATGAGCATCCCGAACCATGAAAGCCCGGAACACCCATTCTCTATCTGGTTATCATGCACAACATTCATAATCATAATAAAATGCGGAATTGAAACTGAGTACAGAAAACATGGTCAAGTCCTGCAATATTTCTGAATAATACTATCTGACATCAGTCTGCGAAATCTCTACTAAGAACATAAACCTTTGTCTGAAAAGAAGCTGGGACAAGGCCCCCAGTAAACCAAAAACATAATAAATAAGATAGTGTATGACATAATTAGGCCTTCCGAATAATAGAAGGCTCACCACTGTGAGATCAAGTCTGCAAACCCGAGAATGTCTACTGAGTAGCTGGACCCCTAGACTATGCCTCAGAACCTGGAAGGAGGGGGGGGGGGGGGTCAGCCCAAAAGTACTGGCACACGAAGCAATCCAAAAGTAGTATAATGGAACATACATATATATATATATATATATATATATATTAAGGGAAAGCAATTTTTCATCAAGACATCATGTATAAAACTGTTTCTGAAAAAAACACATGGGCACTTTCTGAAAACATGCAACCTGTCTGTTCATTTCAAATCATGATCTGTGTTTTACTTCTGAGTTAGGTGGTATTCCCCTACAAGTCTGAATATTCCACGGGCTGTATGGAATCCGCCATTGACTCGGCGGGGAAGCCCCCAACCCAAGTGTGCCACAAGGGTTGGAGTGTCTGAGTCTGATACGCCACAGGACATTTAAGTCAGCGCATAATAGTATACCCTGGTCGGTAAACCACGGTTTTAGGCAATAAGTTGTCTGAACTCCTGCCTTCTTCAGGGAACCACCTAAGCTCTCTTTATGCCCTATTTTAGCCTTTTCTGAACATGTATCATTCTGAAATTTCTAAATCATGAAAGTCTGATAAAAATCTGATTTCTGAACTAGTCTGTGTCTGTTATGGCATTTGTCTGAGTTGGTATCGTCATATCAAGACTTGCAAGTCCTATTTCTGAGCCATAATGTATTAAGCAAGAGCTTTCATTCAAAACATAGTTTAGACCACCAAAACATGTAATTTGCATTAAAGATGTCATGTTTCGAAACTCAAGTCAAATCCATGCAAAACTTTCATCAAACATATGGTGGTCATGTGTATTTTGGCAAAACCATGCATTCTTTCATTACATGCATATTCAACATTTACAACCCTCTCTTTCGTGTTCAAAACATTGTATATTACGTGAAACATGGAAAAATTTACATTAAGAGAGGGGTTTCATGAAAACCATGCTTTCAATTCATATTTCAGGACAAACACATATATACATATACATATAATTTTCAAATCACTTTGGGGGAAAGACAAAAGGCCAAAACAATATCATTAAAACTTCTAAAACATGAGTATGTACATGAATTCGAAAACCCAATTCTTAAAACATGATTTCTATGCCCATGAGATTTTAGGAAAACCCCGCGTACCTTATTCTCCATGAATTTTTGGTGTCTATCGAAGCCTACGTCGAGAGGATTCCGAATCTGTAATTTGTTTCACGAAGAAGTTTCGGAATGATCGGTCCTTCAAGCTTATTTTCTCAAACCCTAGTTGCTCCTTCTCTTAAGTTCTTGAAGGATTAGATTTTGGGATTTTATAGGAGGCTTCAATGTTGTTAATAGGCCCAAATCCGTTTAGGAGTGGGTAAGGACGATTTTGGGTTTTGTAAGGACTAACTTGCACTTAAAGTAACTCAAAACGGAGTGTTTTCGTCACCTGATACCATAACTATGCGCCGCCCTTTGCATTGCCTAAATTTACATAGGCTCCGCCCTATGAATCGCCTATATTTGCATAGGCGCCGCCCTATGCATCGCCTATATGTGCATAGGCGACACATTCAACTTTGAAAGGCCATAACTTCTTCACCGGGTGTCCGTTTTAGGCGAATTTGGTATCGTTGAAAATATTATACAATTATCTACAATTTGGTATATAGTAGGCCATCCAGTTCATCATATACAATGAGTTATGGTCAATAGAATTTGACACAATTTACAACGTCCACTAAAACTTAATCGATCGAAATGGTTTTAACTCGTCCTTGAGTTGAAGGACTTCTATGGTCTAAATTCATGCTCAAATGGATTCACATACTACAAAATTGATTAACATGCCAAATTGGTATAGGATTTAAGGCTCTGGGATTATCAACGCATCAGAGTCATATTTTTTATTCTAGCCCAAAATGCGGGGTGTTACATTATCTCCCCCTTGGGATCATTCTTCCTCGAATGATGGGTAGGAACATGTTGAAGCCTTAAAGGTATGGAATAACGCAGGCACGACATGTCTTCTAATAAAGAATACACTGATCTGAAACATGACCATATGGATGGAACTACTGATATTCTGAATTCTTATATCAGACATGCATATCTGATGCATGGAATACACGACTGGAGCTACTCATAAGCTGAGTTCTCATAATGAACATGCATACCTAATGTATGGATTTGTTATTGAGATGTTCTCATGAACGCAGAACTAAATACACAGATAAGCTGAGCTTTTTCTATGGGACATGCATTTCTAATGCATATCTGACTGAACTGACGTGTGAACGTATGACCGAATACACAATGATAACTGGTGTGGAGCTTGTAATAAAAATCTATGCATGCAACTGAATGGGGTATCTACCCCTTGGGACCCTATGTCCCTCTATGAATGCTCAATTCACGAAGATGCTCAGAAAACTGAGGCAATGCACTAGGCACCTACAAATTTAATCATATCTGAACATCTGGAATCTAAAACGAGCACATGATGCATGAATTAACCTATACTCGCAAATACTAGTATACTCTATCTTGGAATAGTAACATATCTGAGATTTTTGGTAGCATGATTGAATGAAAAGACGAGAAAACAAGTCATGCGAATCTGACGGCTAAACTGATTTGCTGGCCACATAGACTGAACTACACTAGAGGCTTATACTCAATCTGGAGTATCTTATCAACACTCTTCCTTACGAAGTCCTGGTAGCATTAGATAGCAAAATATTTGGGCATGAGTCACACTAGACATCTGACTATAGGATCCCAACATTGACACTGTTCTATAGTATGGAACATAGGCATATATCTCATAAACTAGGGTAGAATTTTCAGGCCTTAGTCAATGCGACTTCTTACTTTCAAGCTTAGCACACTTCTCGAGTATCCCTTAACTATACTATTCCCTATAAATATCATATTCATTCAATTCAGCTTAAAATTCTCATATGAGCATTGACAATTTTTTTTTCTACTAATGTCTAAAATAGCTTCATCCTTACAGCGCGATCAAGCCTAACTCTAAGTCACAAAAATACAACATGCTACACTACGCTATTATTCTAAACCATATGACACCACCTTCTATATCTGTTTTAAAGATCGCATCCTAAGCATAACATGTCTTACCACTTCAATGACTACTCTGAACTCTTAATATTGACTACCGGAGTATAAGCAACTTTCAATATTCGCCGCTCCAATTGTGAGAATCACAAAGGTGAGTGAATATGAGTGTTAGTGAGAAGCTTTTACTACTAATCTTGTTTGTTCATTTTGTAAGTTCAAAAGGTGATATAAGGGGAATATGTCTTCAATAGCCGGAGATTATTATTACTACAACATGGGAGACTATGGTTGTAGTGAGAGGTTTTATGGCTACGAAGTTGAGGGAGATTTTCTATGAAAATAGCCATGATCAAAACTTGGGCAGATTTGAAAGCTACTGTTTTGAGGGAGAAAATGAGATGAATGAAGTGCCTAGTGCTTATGGTAACTTTGGAGATGATGTACGACCTTGTGATGGATCTTATGATGATGTAGGACCTTGTGATGGATCTTATGATGATGTTGGGGCATGTGAGGAGTCTTACACTTCTTACTCCGAACCTAGATTTGGTGTTAGGTATAACCCTTTCATTTGCAAAGCTTATGAGAGCTATGATGAGAGTACACGTGAGGAGTATGAATCCATATTCTCCACCTTGTAGTACTTCTTACCAAAGTCGATATAGTGTGAATGGTTATACTAGCTATAGTGGAGGTTGTCCAACGAGAAGAAAAGGGTATGTATCTCCAAAACCGAGGGGTACTCGTATGCTTTATAATGTTGATCCGAGAAGGAGTGTACACTCCGAAAATGTGACCATCTGAGGGATACCGGACTACCTCATTGTGTTAAATGATAGGTACTATAGAAACTACATCGTTCCATCCATGGTTGACTACTTGGGGTTGTTTTGCGAGCCTTTACTTGTTCCATACTTCTTGGACGGGTTCAAGGTTACCGAGAGGGTAAAAGTTGTCTTCTCCCAATATGAATACCATGAGGAGGTGTGGTGAGATATTCTTCCCTTGGCCTATGGTCATGTATACTTAGGTGCCGATTGGTTTACATGACATCAAGTTCCTAACGTGCAAAATTAGCCTAATGTTGTAAGAGACCAATGGGGGAATCGCCTCATGACTTACTTGCTGCCCAAGCCACGAAAAGTGCCTACCTACTCCAATCCAAATTATTATGAGAGACAAAAGATTGAGAGGAGTAAGGGAGTGCAAGGTGGTAATTTGAGAGTGGAAAAAGGAGAGGTTGTGTGGAGCAAAGTGAGGGAATTACCACCAAACTGTGCTAACATTGGTTGTCCTTCTATTTCTAAGGACATTTCTGTAGGTACCAACATGGCAAGCGAAGAAGAACAATTCCAAAAGAAAGTTGCTTCCCAAGCTTTTGGAGAACCTTCACACCATGACAAAGAAGAATGTACTCAAGGACGTCAAGGTAAAATAGCTAACTCTTATACTTTTGTGCATGTGAATGATAATTGTGTGGCTAGTAGCTCATTGAGTGTGAGTTGTAGCTTGCCTATATGTGAGTCTATTGTTTCTTTGCCACTTCATGATTATGTACATGTTGTGAGTCTGGATACACTAGTTGATCCTATTGATGACCGAATTGACTTTTCTTGTAAGATTGATTTGTGTCCACCTAGTGTTGAAACCATTGTGTTGAATGAAAGTACATTATCTTGTAAAATTTGTGTTGATCAACTTATGTGTGAAAATTTCCCACCACATGAGGATGTGTATGATGTGATTAATGAACCTCAAATGTGTGATGATGTTGAAAATGTTGATCAAAGGAATAGGAGTGAACTCGTGAGCCTACCTTTTGACTCTAATATTTGCTTGGATCATAGGGATAATCATGTACTTAAGACATCTTTAAAACTTGATAATGAGCTTTTAGAGAGTGAACTTACTTGTTCCAAATCTTCCCGTGGGATAGATCATACTCTCTTTAGGTATAATGTCTTGTTTGAAGATGATATAAACACTCCTAATGAACCTAGTGGTGAAAATGATGATATAGCTTTCTTTGTAAGCTATAGCCGTTATGCTAACCCACTATGGTGTAACAACATTCCTCCTAAAGATGGAAATCTCTTTTTGAAAGATAAGAGTACTCTTAAGGGTAAGGAATATGTAGTCCTTGAAAACCAGAGGGGCAAAGGTGTCATTGACTCCTTGGGGTAACATTCCTAAATGTCCATCCTTGTTTGACACACTTGTGCCTAAATTACATGAATTCCAACTTGCGGATAACAAAGTTGTCTAGTTGTTTGAAGGAAAGAATTTGTATGTGTTTAAATTCTTATTCTTCACCTGTGAATTCCTTTGCACGTGATTCTTTCCTATACTACCTCTTTGCCTATGATGATGTCCATGCTAGTTTTGGATTTGTTTTATGTTGAGGTAGAAAGTTTGTTGGTCTGTCCATGTGTGTGTGATAATGCTATATGGATTTTATGGACTTTAGAAACAATCGAAACACCCCCTTAGTGTTGTCTTTTGATGAGATAAAGAAGCAATGGTGTCTTATGGCTCATAAGATGAAGGAAGTTCTACCTTGTGGATTATTTGATGCCATTGGGACCTATGTAGTTTCTTTATCTCTTGGTAATTTCCATAACCAAATCCTTTGTGCATTTTTCATTAATTATTTAATATTTAGTTCAAAGGATCCTCGGTTATATTCTAAATATGTGCAACCTTGGAATGTTGAGGTGATTTTTCATGCTAACCCTAACCCTCATTTCATGAGGAGTTTCAATTTGTGTGTCCTTTTTTTGGTTTTGCAAGGTTTGGATTCGAGGTCGAATCCTTTTCAAGATGGGGAGGATGATACGAGTCAAATGGTCACCTTAGCTTTTGATGACATCTTTGAAGGCCAACACCAAAAGGCTCAAGACTTGGTCATCCCGAGAGCACAAGGATACGCAAGGAAGGATCATTTTGAGCATGACTTAAAGCAATCTCGTGTGTGGAAGGTTGCTTGATTGCTTACATTGATGCTAACCTGAGAACCACAAGCCTTGAAGTATGAACAATACTCATTTTTTTAGAGCATTGAAAAGGCGCCATTCATTCAAGTTATAACATACCTTGGCTGCCCCTTCATTAAGGGTATTTTATTCATAACATATGATGTATTTACACACCATGGCAGCCCCTCTCATTAAGGGCAAAGTGGTCTTTTTATCTTCATTTGTAATATATTATAAATAGGCCCCTTTAGTCTTATTTTCACTAGTTTTTGAATGATGAATATGTAAAAGACTTCTTCTCTCTTTGAGAGTGTAACATCCTTAGTGTAGGACTTGGATAAGTCATTAGTGTAGGGCTTGGAAAAGCCTTTATTGATCTTTTCTTAGAAACGATGGTTGTAAGGTGGAGTTGATTCCCTTAGCGGTCACCGTAAGAACTTGGTACTTGTTAACTTATTTTGTAGAGGTTTTAGAGTTTTGATACACTCTTTAGTTGCTACCTAATGGGTTCTCTTTGTGTCAAGTTAACTATCTTTTACTCTTTTTAAGTTTATGTTTGCTTCTCGTATCATGTTGTTGCATTGTTGTTGTGGGTAAAGTCTTGTGATTGTGGTTGTTTGCGGACTGTTTTAGTGTTCTAGATACCGTTTGGTATCAGTTAATGTGCTTAGAATTCAAATGATCCTACATCTACCAGAGAACAGGTCACTGTCTTTATATTATTAACAAATACAATTACTTTAATTGACAAAACAAACATATAGGAAGATGCAGAAGAAATACTTTATTCTTTAGACAAGAATGGAGTAATGGCTTTTTCCATTTTATAGTATAGTATATGACTTCTCTTGTGAAACATGATTGTATTATTGTTCTTCTGAAGTAACAAAAGTTGTATCATAAAATAAGATTAGCTCCCACAAAATTTATCAATTTTAAACTTCATGGAACTCATCGTTACTTGTTTGTCCTTTTCTACTATAAATAGTATTTGAAAATACAAAAAATCAAAGTAATTCTTTTCTGATGTGGAATTTTAGACTGTGCTGCAACCACAGAGGATAATCGGATGGAACCTTGGCTCTAATACCAATTATTAGCGAAAACATGAAATAAACAAAAAAAACACAATAAGAGTTAACGTGGTTTGAATTCAAATGATCCTACATCTACCGGAGAACAGCTCGCTGTCTTTATATTATTAACAAATACAATTACTTTAGAGATAATACCCAATTACCCCCTGAACTATACCCAAGAAGGCTATAATACACCTCAACTTAAAGGGGGTCCTATTGCCCCCCTGAACTAATTAAAAGTATAATTTTGACACCATTAGTGCCTGCGTGGTGCCTACGTGGAACCTATGTGGCACAACACACTAAAGTGTCCTCGTAGGCACACGTGTGTGCCATGTAGGCACCACGTAGGCACTAAGGGTGTTAAAATTACACTTTTAATTAGTTCAGGGGTAATAGGACCCCCTTTAAGTTGAGGTGTGTCATAACCTTTTTGGGTATAATTCAGGGGGGTAATTGGTTATTTTCTATTACTTTAATTGACAAAGCAAACATATAGAAAGGTAAAGGAGAAATATTTTATTCTTTAGACAAGAATGGAGTAATGACTTTTCCCATTTTATAATATAGTATATGCTTTCCCTTGTGAAACATGATTGTATTTTTGTTCTTCTGAAGTAACAAAAGTTGTATCATTCAATAAGATTACCTCTGAGCTTGTTGGTAACACAAGAATCAAAATTAAAATTGTTGCACGCACTTAATTTATCAATTTTAAACTTCATGGAACTCATCGTTACTTGTTTGTCCTTTTCTACTACAAATAGTATTTGAAAATATAGAAAATTAAAGTAATTCTTTCCCAGATTCCCTATGTGGAATTTCAGGCTGTGCTGCAACCACAGAGCATAATCAGACAGAACCTTGGCTCTGAAATTAATATTAGCGAAAACGTGGAACAAAGAAAAAAAGGCAAAAGAGTTAACGTGGTTTGAATTTGAATGATCCTACATCCACAAGAGAACAACTGAAAAACTGTTTTTATATTATTAACAAAGAAAGGGGAGAGATTCCAAATAAACCTAAGAGAATTTGTAACACCCCGTATTTCGGGCTAGAATGAAAGTCGTCATTTCTACGTGTAGATGTTCAAAAAGTCATAAATCCTATGAGAATTTGATATGTTAATCAATTATGTAGTGTGGTAACCTATTTGAGCATGAATTGAGATCATAGAGGTCCCCTAACTCAAGGTTAAGTTGAAAGCTTTCCTATCGTTCGAGTTTTAGTGAGCGTTGAAACTTGAGTCAACTTCAATCGACCATAACTATTTTTATATGATGAGTTGGGTAGCCTACTATATATCAAATGAAATATCTTTGAATTATCTTTTCAACGATACCAAGTTTTCCCAAATCCCATATCAGAGCAAAAAGTTATGCCCATTTTACTCCAGCATATCAGCCTAGCAACTGAGTGACGACAATTCTGACGGCTTGTCACAAATCTGACGACTTATCAGAATATATCATCAGCCTTAGGTAGAAACTCATAAATTTTAGCTTCTAGGTGATGACCTGGGATGACGGGCTATCATAGATCTGACGGCTTATTAACCTTGGTCATTAGCTGAAAATTTCAGCAACTGGGAAGTGATTTTGTAGGGTATTTTGGTCTTTTCCTCACTCCAAAAACCTTTCACACAAATTAAATCACCCCTTAAGTATTATTAATTCATATATTATCAGTTTTACAATATCTCAATCCTCTCTACTCTCAAGAATAAGATGGAAACTAGGGTTTCCTCCAAGATTAAGAAATCAAGAAAAATCAATCCTTCAGTTCAAGATTTCCAAGAAAACAAATCAAGATTTAAGTTCCTTCCCTTCAATGGATCAAAAATTCATCCTCCTAAGTGAAGATGTTCAAGAAACGAATCCAGATCCGGGTTCCATCTATCTAGATCCGGATTCCATCTTTCAAACTAAATAATCTTAGGTACGTGGGGTTTATCCTAAACTACATGGGCTTGTTGAAATATTCAAGTATGATTTAAAGATCTATCAAGCATGAATTTATAAAGGGGTTTTCAGATACATGATTTTATTATGCATTATGAATGTTTAAAGATATTGATGATTTGGTCTTTAGGCCTTTCTCCCTTAAATTGATTTACATGTATATGTATATGTATGAAAAAAAATCAGATTTGAAGATTGTTTGAGAGCATAAATTATGAAATCCCTCTCTTGTGATGACTTTAAATTTGTGGTCTTGTTGAGAATGATTTGATATGCATGATTTAGAGACTTTGAGAGGGAGTTTCTTGATATAAATGTGTTTTGTTAAAGAGAGAAAGATTTGTATAAGATTAATGCTTTTCACATGACCACCTTGTATCATTTGAAATGATGTCAAAGAGAGTTGCATACATGTGTTTACATAAGTAATTAAAGAAAGGGTTCTTCGAACTGATTTATTGATATGGTGGTTCCAAATTTATGTTTTGGAAATAGAGATTCTAATATGCTAATAATGTCTCAGAGATGTGACTTGCAAGTCAATGATATGACGATACCATAAGTATGTATGCCATAACAGAGTATGTTTTCAGAGTATGTCTTCAGAGAATGTTTTCAGTATATATTTTCAGAGAATGCATATTTTAAAGAGTTAAAAATGGGCATAAAGAGGGTTAGGTGGTTACCCGAAGAAGGCTTGAGTTCAAGTAACTCTTAGCCTAAAACCGTATTTGCCGATACGGGTAGATTATTATTGTATGCTGGCGACGACCGTGTGGCGTAGTAGATTCAGAGAAGTAAAACAAAGAGTGTTACAGTGTTCAGATGATTTTTTAGAGTCTTTTAAAAATGCCCATGAGATTTCTTACTATATGATATATTTATGAACTATTTTAAATTACTCTCATATATGTTGAATACAAATTACTATTTTGGATTTTCTCTGCGTACCAGTACATCTGTATTGACCCTCCTTACCTCTCAGGTTCTGAGGCTCAGTCTAGGGGTCCCGATAAGCAATAGATAATTCAGACAGCAGATCAAATTGTGCAGTGGTGAGCCTTCTCTATTCCAGAAGGCATGTCCTTTCAGATTATGTCATCTATTACAGTTTTAGCCTACTGGGGGCCTTGTCCCAGTTTTTAGAGAGTTGTCAGATTTTCATGTAGTAAAGATTTTGCAGAAGGTTCTAGATGTTGTTAATGATTTTCGGAATTCATTCCTTATTGTTAAACTTAATACAGAGTATGACCATTTTTCCGTATTAGATCGTAAATTCCGCATTTTATTTTATTATATGAATGTTGTGCATGATTACCAGAAAGAGTAGGATGTCTGCGCCTTCATGGTTCGGGATGTCCGTCACGGCCAGGCACTAGTTCGGGTCGTGAAAGAATTGCTCGCTCAACTCCCTAACTCTTACAATATACTTAACTATGGATTTTTGGGATGGTTTTACAATGAAGAATGTCCATCCTTTTATAGATTACAAAAACTTGAGCACCGAGTAATAAAACTTGGCTTCTAAGCACAAAAATAAGAAAAGGAAAATAAATACAAAATTTGTCCTCCACAAATTTTTGCTTGCTCTCCAAATTTACTTCCGGACCAAGTAATTTGACATATGAGATTTCTTCCACATGGATTTGATCCCACAAAGAAACCAAACCAACTCTTTCACTTTCAAAGGTATCATTAGTTTGAAGCAACGCCTCTTTCAACATTTCAAGACTAAAGACCTCGGCAGACTGAATTATTATTTAGGTATTAAAGTTGCTCAGTCCAAATCAGGTATTGTTATTTTGCAATGCAAGTATGCCTTAGACATTCTCGAGGAGACGGGAATGATGGGATGTAAGCCTATTGACACTCCCATGGATCAAAATACTAAAATCCTTCATATTGAGGGACTAATGGAGATTTTCTTGTCGCATCGTATTAGTTAAACATAGGAAATGGGTAGATAAACTTGGAGGCACTAACCAGGACATAAGGATAACTGTGATTTATAAAACTTTCTTGAAGAACTACTTCCACACCATCAATAGCTAACATCTCCGGCGTACAATCAATTGGCTTGATTTCTCCAAATGTTTTCAGACGAACATCCTTCAATGCCGCTTCCAATAAGTTTTTCTCTTTTCTTCCCTTAATGCCTTTAGATTATAATTGTATTATACTTGTTCACATCAACTTGTCATATGGAGGATACTGTCATATGAAAACATTCTTATGTTTTGATTGCGGAAAGCTTATAGCCGGTTTGTCTATGCTATCTTGAGAACAAAGAAATACAAAATCAAGTGCATGTTCTAAATTTTGAATGTACAACTTAAGAATGCTTTAAAATGTTTAAACACCGAAGCAATACCAGTCTATTACAAACAAATAAGATGATCACACAACTCAAATGAAACAAGAAATTACTTGGTGTACAGTCAAGCCATCCAAATATCGGACCCAGGAAGCAGGGAACAAACAAGGAACAATTATCGGCAGAAAAAACTTAAGACATCTGACAGGAAAATACATCACAGCAAAGCGCACTGATTAACTTTAGCTCGAAGCTTTATGTCCTGGTGCAGAAAGTTCCTTCCTCCGCTTTTTAAAATCCCTGAATGAAACAACAAAAAGTGAAGCTCAATACACTAGTTAACATTTGATTGATAACCCAATTACGCTAGTGTTATTAACAATGTTCAAATTTCTTTTTTGTAAAAGCATATGTTTTCACGGGGAGGTAAATGACTTAATTATAATAATGTAATTAAGTAGAATGTTTGTAATATGTATTAACAAACAATGTTAAAATTACAATAAGGAGATTACATGTCACATCACCTGAGATGCAGCAGAAACAACGTTAACTTTGATCCTTCTATCATCAAGTTTACGTTTCTTTGTAACAACGCTCTAAATTTGACTTGAAGTTGTCATCATCCCATTCCAGTTGACTCCACCATTCTGATTTTCCTTCTATTATTTTGGTATTTTTGGAGGTTTGAATAGAGAGAGGCAACTTCCTTAATCCGTCACAAGCGATCACCTTGAGTTCCGCCAAGTGTTCCCACATACTCTGTGGCTCCCCCAACATTCCTAGTTCTGGTAAGCGATACAACTTTAACTTCCGAACCCTTGGAATTTCTGTGTTGACAAGTGCTACCTGATCACTTGAGCTGCATTGCACATACAACTCTACCAGCTGAAGGCAAACGTTAATTGTAATTTCTTCCAAGTTCTTGGGTACAGAACAAGCTCCACCATCGTTAAAAAGACATGTTAAACTTGCACATTGAGAGATATCCAGTTGGCGTAATTTAGAAAATCTTAGACCCAAATGTTGACCGAAATCAGAAACACTCTTTAAATTATGTACATAACAGAGGTCGAGATATTCCAGATTTGGCCGAATTGTCCACTTCCTCCTTGCACTGGTCCGAAAGAACAAGAACAGTCTGAGAGCGCTCTGTTACTGAAGCATTAAAAGTGTTGTATGCAATCAGCTTCCTGAGACCCCTGCATTTTTCCAAGTACAAATCTGAAGCAAGCTGCAACATACCTGAGAGCTCTCCGTTACTGAAAATATCACCCTTTTTGACTTGTTTTATGGTACATATAGTGAATATTCCCCAACTCTAATGTGAAATCCTCTCAATCTAGTCATCCAGGTGTAATCTCTATTGAAACATGATGAGCTATCCACTTTAATAGAAAGATAAGACAGATTGTGTAGAGATGATATCTCATCAAAAGAGGTCGCTCCAAGACAGCTACGCCACATATTTAACATTTCAATGCTAGGAAATTTGAGGAACAATCCTTTGCTGATGCTCTTCATATTAGAAACAGGCATACTTTTCCCTAAAAAGTATTATAACTTACAATAGTTAAAAACTTTAAATATCTACAAAAAAATAATTAATTTGTTATATATTTCTAAAAAAATACGTAAAAAATATATTAATCACAATAATTAACAACTTAAAATTTTTTAAAAAATATGAAATATTTGATTGACTCTCGAAATTTTATGGGTATCATATTAACAATTTAAAATATTCTTATACAAATTTCATTAATCTAAATATAATAATATTAGATAATGAAGGGCCTGTTTACTAGCCCAATATTACAGTTTTAAATGTATTTATCAGTATTTTAGTTATCTTATCAAAAACAAAAAATTAATCTAATGAATATTATGCATGTAGTTTTTTTTCGTTTCTAGTAAAATATTTATAGACTAATTTAATAATATTTTTTGTAAAATTATTTGATAATGAATAAAAATATCTTTAAATAGGCTAACAACTTTAAATTTTAACCCATCAAGTTCATGCGTGATAGTATTTTTTGGACAAAGACTAAAATATTAAAAATTTGGAGTATTGAAAATTTTGACAATGTTAGAATTTTCACTTAGAAAGTTTAAACTATAACAAAATTAATATATGAAGAAAAAAATTCAACATTTACCACGTAAAAATAAAATATAATTTTGGTTATAATAATGTAATTAAGTAGAATATTTGTAATATGTATTAACAAACTATGTTAAAGTTGCAATAAGGAGGTTACATTACCTGAGATGCAGAGGAAACAACTCAACTTTGATCCTTCTGTCATCAGTTTTACCTTTCTTTGTAACAATGCTCTAAATTTGACTTGAAGTTTTCATAATCCCATTCCAGCTGGCTCCACCATGCTGATTTTCCTTTTATTATTTTGATGTTTTCCGAGGTTTGAATAGAGAGAGGCAACTTCCTTAATCCGTCACAACCGTTCACTGTGAGTTCCTCCAAGTGTTCCCATATACTCTGTGGCTCCCCCAATGTTCCTAGTTGGGGAACTTTGTACAAACTTAACTTCAGAAATCTTGGAATTTCTGAGTTGACAAGTGTTGCCTGATCACTTGAGCTGCATCGCACAAACAACTCTACCAGATGACGGCAATCGTCAACTGTAATTTCTTCCAAGTGCTTGGGTACAGAACAAGTTCCACCATCGTTGAAAAGACATGTTAAACTGGGACAATAAGTGATATTCAGTTGGCGTAATTTAGAAAATCTTAGACCCAAATATTGACAGAAAGCAGAAATACTCTTCAAATTTTCTACGGATTCGAGGACGAGATATTCCAGATTTGGCAAAGGGTCAAATTGTCCACTTCCTCCTTCCACTGGTTCGAAAGAATAAAAACAGTAGTATATATTTAGTAATTTTAATCCATTAAAAGTGTTGAATGAAATCAACTTCCTGAGACCCATACATTTGTCTAAGTACAAATCTGAAGCAAACTGCAACATGCCTGAGACCTCTCCGTAACTGAAAATTTCACACTTGTAGACTTTTATCACCCTTTTTGACTTGTTGTATGGTATATGTGGTGCATAACATGAAGTTTCCCCAACTTTAATGATAAATCCTTTCAATCTAGTCATCCAGGTGTAATCTCTATTGAAACATGATGAGTTATCCACTCTAATAGAAAGATAAGTCAGATTCTGTAGAGATGATATCTCATCAAGCGCTCCAAGACAGCTACGCGACAGATTACCGTCGCGAGGAAAAGTTAATAGCCTCGGATTTGTCATATTTAATAGCATCAGATTTGTCAAATTGTCCATTCCTTGCGGCAGACAACGCAACTCTGTATTATCACAATCAAGCACTTGCAAATTGTGAAGATTAGCAACAGGTGGTAACTTTTTCAAGTTAGAGCAATTTTTTAGTATTAGAGCACGTAGTTGACATAAACTGTTGATGGAAGAAGGCAGTGCTCTAATACTAGTGTTACCCCTCAGATTCAGAACTCTTAGATCTGGAAATGCCAAAAAGAATTCCGTAAAAGTAAAGATGTTGTCTTTGGACATTTCGTAAAGCAATCAGGTAGACATTCAATTTCGTTGCTTATGAAAGATATTCTCTTGACAGAAGCTGATATTTTAATACACGATATCTCAGTCAACCCAATTCCATCTTGAAAAACAAAAGTCTGTTCATTCCCAAAGGTACTAGCTATCCATATGGCAACATCACGAACCACGTCATGCATCTTAACATAATGCATCTTATTGGCTTCTAGCAAGCAGGCATCTTTTAGACTCTCAATCAACGTGATTCCCCTGTTGTAGGCTTCTTCATATGTGTCTTGTTCACCGAGGATCCCCTCCCCCCACCAGCAATGTATGAGATCATCTGTCGGAATAGCCGCTGGATATAAGGAGCAATATAAGAAACAACTTCGAATATCACCTCTCTTTTTGTTCACATGTTTCCTCTTTGCTCTGAGGATAATTCAATATCCTGAGATTCTAAAGAATCAAAACTCCACTTGATGACCTTGTAAACCTTATCTTCTACAACTTTGCTATGAGTTTAGTAAAACAGTTGTTTAACTTAGGACGCGAATTGTCGATTTTACAGTTATAAAAGGAAAAGTCTCAAATATGCCATCGAATTATCAGAAATGGCTCATTTATTCCATCCGTTAAAAGTTTTCCTCGTTTATGTCATCGCAGTTACTAAACAAGTTCATCCATGCCATTACTTGTTAACGGTGGTTTTTTAAAAAAAGCTTTGCCATGTGCCGTGTTACTAGAGATCAAACTCAATAACTTTGGTCGAGGTCCTGCATTTCTCTTAATATATTCGTTGAGTAAGTACAAATAATCAATTTAGAACGTCTCAACAACTTAGAAGAACTAAAATTTCGAACCCATAAACTTCAACTTCGAGCTCGGACTATGTGCAACAGGATTCCCTTGTTAATAATTTGAACTTTACGGGATCCTATTACTACCCTGAACTAAATTTTAGCTATTTTTGTCAACCTTTTTAGTTGACGTGGTGCCTTTGAAGTGGGCTCCATTTTATGCAATAAAAGTACCACGTCAGCACAAAAAAGTGATAAAAATACGCTAAAAATGAGTTTGGGGGAGGGCTAATAGAACCCCCGTGAAGTTGAAGTATGTTGTAGCAACTTTGGCAATAGTTCAGGGAGGTGGGGTTACTGGATGCTTAACTCAATATTTTCAGAAGTGTGATTTTCAAGCATGCTAACATGGAAAAAAGGACAAATCAATTGGTGACACATGTACAATAACATAAGAAAGAAGAGAAAATAAGCTATAGGGTGAGTTTGGTACGGATGAAAACGTTTTCTCATGTTCGGTTGGTTAAATAATTTGGAAAATATTTCATTAGCAATTTTCCCTTAACGTCTTTAGCTTATATTATGTTACACTTATTCATATGAACTTGTCATAGGGAAGTTACTGTCGTGTGAAAACGTTCTTCAACTTTCTTGGTCGAAACAAGAAATTACTCAGTGTACAATCAAGCAATCAAAATATTAGAACCAAAAAGCAGGAATGGTACAAACAAGAAACAGTTATTGGCAGAAAAAACTTAACGACATCTGAAAGTAAATACATCACAGAAAACTCGACCGATTAACTTTAGCTCCAAACACTGTCTCTGTGGTTCCTTCCATTGCTTTCTTTTAGATCTCTGAATGAAGCCACAAAAAGTGAAGATCAATACATAGTAGAGAACAAATAATCAATTATAATACTACCGACAACTGAGAAATCTGAAAGTTAATTGGCATATCACCTGAAACTGTTCGTAGGTTTAACCACTCTAGGACTCCTTTTTTTACCTTGACTTTGGTGGTTTGAATAGAGGAAGGCAACTTCTCGTGTTCGATTCGATCACAATTGATCACCTCGTGCTCCTTCAGGTGTTCCCACATACTCTGCGGCTCCCCCAACGTTCCTAATTTTGGCAAGTTTCTCAACACTAACCTCTGAACTCTTGGAGTTTCTGTGTTGACGTGTGTTGCCTTAGTTGGACTGCGTTGAACTAACAACTGTACCAGCTCAGGACAAAAGGTAATTGAAATGTCTTCCAACTGATTGGGTACAGAAAAAACTCTACCAACAGTAAAAAGACATGTTAAACTTGCACAAAAGTTTATTTCTAGTTGACGTAATTTAGAAAATCTTAGACCCAGAAGTTTACTGAAATCAGAAACACTCTTCAAGTTATCTACAGAAACGAGGCTGATATGTTCCAGATTTGGCAGAGGGTCAAATTGTCGACTTCCTGCTGGAGGTCCGAAATCGCAAGAACATCTCTCTATGTGTAGTGATTTTAATCCATCAAATCTGTTGTACGCAATCAACTTCCTGAGACCCATGCATTCGTGCAAGTACAAATCTGAAGCAAACTGCAACATGCCTGAGAGCTCTCCATTACTGAAGATTTCACACTTAGAGACGCTTATCATCCTTCTTGACTTGTTGAGTTGTACACGCGTTGGAGTATTCCCAACTTCAATGTGAAATCTTTTCAATCTAGACATCCATGTGTGGTCTTTGTTGAAAATCGATGAGCTATCCACTCTAATAAAAAGAGAAGTCAGATTGTGTAGAGATGATATCTCATCAATAAGACTTAATGGCCTCAGATTTGTCATTTCTCTATCCAGCATGTCTAACATTTCAATGCTAGGCAATTTGAGGAAAAATCCTTTACTCATGTTCTTCAATTCAGCAACGGGCAGATTTAATACCTTCAGAGTTGTCAACTTGTCCATTCCGTAAGGCAGACAACATAACCTCGTACTATCACAATCAAGCAATTGCAAATTGCAAAGTTTACCAATAGGTGGTAACTCTGTCAACATGTGGCAATTTTGTAGTATTAGAGCACGCAGTTGGCGTAAACTATTGATGGAAGAAGGCAACGCTCTAATACCAGCTCCACTCAGATTCAAAACTCTTAGAGCTGGAAATGCCAAAAGGAATTCATGGGGAATTTTCTCGAGGGGTTCATTGTCTTGCAAAAGTAAAGATGTTGTCTCTGGGCATTTCGTGAAGTAATCCGGTAGACACTCAATTTCGTTACTTACGAAAGATATTCTCCTGACAGAAGACGATACTTTAATATGTGATATCTCAGCCAACCCAACTCCAGCTTGAATAAAATAATTGTGTTCATTCCAGGAGGAATTAGCTTTCGATATCGCAAAATCACGAACCACATCATGCATCCTCAGATAATCCTTCTTATGGGGTTCTAGCATGCAGACATCTTTTAGTCTCTCAACCATTTCGATTCCCTTGTTGTAGGCTTCGTCATATGTGTCATTTTCACCAAGTAACCCCTCGGCCCACCAGCAATGTATGAGATCATCTATTGGAACAGCCACCGGATATAAGGAGCAATAAAAGAAACAACTTTGAATATCCAGAGATTCTAAAGAATCGTAACTCCACTTGATGGCATTGTAAACCTTATTTACTACATTTTGGTTATAAGGTTCAGACCTTCTAAGTGAATCCAAAGCATTTTCCCAGAGCTCGACCCTTGTATTCCCTCTCATAGATGTTGCAATAACAGTGATTGCTAAAGGTAAACCGCCACACTGGCTTGCAATATCCCTTGCCAATGGTTGAATATGCTCCAAATTGGCACAATCTCCGGCATTTTTGACAAACAATTCCCAAGATTCATCCTCATTCAATGTGGTAACCTTCATTTCGACGTTTGCTCTCATTTGCCTACAAACCTCCAAAGAGCGAGTAGTAATAATGACCTTACTTCTTGCGGGAACTACAGGTTGGGGCACACCGACATCATCCAAATTTATACCTTTCCAAACATCATCTAGTATGAGAAGGAAACTCTTTTCTTCCTTGAGCCTTTGATAGATTTTTCTGGCAATGCTTTCTACACTTGCCTCGTTATCTACCTGTAGGTTTAGTCTACTGGCAATTTGTGCTTGAATCTTTCTGATGTCTATTGGCGGTTTGGGTACTGTAACCCATACCACAACACCAAAAGACAGTTTGGAACTTGACACATTCTTTAGGAGCTCATTGTTCAGATTCTTTACCAATGTAGTTTTCCCAACTCCTCCGGTACCCCACACACCGATGATGCTTACCTGAAAGGATTCTAGTGAAAGATGCATCAATGGTCACATAGAAGAAATGTAGAAAACTAGAGAAACAAAGACGTAGGAGGATTTGATCATTTAGTCATAATTTCTTGATCTCACAACAACAACAAACCCAGTGTATTCCCACATAGTGGGGTCTGGGAGGTAAAATGTACGTAAAATGTACGCAGTCCATACAACTATCTCCGAAGAAGTAGAGAGGCTGCTTACAATAGACCCCCGGCTCAAGACAAAGGACAGTAAGCAAAGTCGTAATAAAACATGAAACAAGATGGAATAACAGAAATAAGATACCCACAAAATAATACTATACACTAACAAACCAAAGGCACTGACCATACTCAAACCCTCCTAACTAGAAGCTCCAAACTATGGACACATCCCTAATACTACTAACCTGGCTACACCAAAGCTCTCCTAACTACTGGTTTGGAGGAGGGCGATTGTTCCATGTATTCCATCCATTCGAGAGTAACTAAGATGTATCGTGACTTAAGACAACAATACTAGTGGGGTGGAATGTGGAAGGATGTAGTGGATTTTATATATTGTAGCCTTTGTTTCCAGCAGGTGAAGGCTGAGCATTTGAGACCTGGTGAAATGCTTTAGAGAAGGTCTAATCACCTCCTTCCCGTATTTCTTTGGCCTAATTCTACCCCGCCCGAAATCATCCAAAGATAACCTCTTACACCTACGAACTGGGGCATCTATGCCCTTCCTCATCACATGCCCAAACTATCCCAACCACACTTCCCACATCTTGCCTTCGGCCGAAGCCACCTCCACCTTCTCCTAGATAGTCTGATTCCTAACCCTATCTCCCCTAGTATGTCAACACATCCAACTCAACATCCTCATTTCCGTCACCTTCAACTTTTGAATGTGGAAGTTCTTGACTGGCCAATACTCCACTCTATACAACATGGCCGGACGGACTGTCACTCTGTAGAATTTGGCTTTAAGCTTGGGAGGCACCTTCTTATCACATAACTGTAACACCCCGTATTTTTGGGCTAGAGTTTAGACCGCCGTTCCTACGTATATAGGCCCGAACTGAATTATTCTTTATTAACATACATGTGGTAATCACTCCTATCGTAATGCCCATAAAAAAATTCTCGAGTCGATTTCATTTTTAGTGTTATGTTTGAGGGGCTAACAACTAGAATATTTTTCTAAGTGTAGAATAAAGACTTAAGTTTGATTTTTAACTCTTAATCTTTGGGATACAAATTTTCAACCATTCCGACATCCGTTTTTGGATTTTCTTATTACGTTGCGATGGGGAAAGGTTTTAGTACGTCTTGGAGGAATTTTGGAATTTTTAGACGAGCCTAAGGTTGTGTTTGGGTTGGAAAAATAGTATCTCTCAGTGATAAGGGGGCGTCGCCCAGCATACAGAGCCTCTCTAAGCAAGACGCCACCCTGGTTAGGGAGCCTCTCAGAGCAGGGCGCTGCCCTGCCAGTCCCGTGGGTGCCCAGTCTTCAGCTTCCAAACTCCAAACATTTGAGGGTATTTTGGTTATTTTTACTTACCCTTCTCTTCTTAAACACGATATTTATTCCCTCTAAACCCTAAGATATCATTATTTTCATCCAAATTGAGCAAGAACACAACCTAGGGTTTTGTTGGAGAAGTCAGGAGAGCTCGAGATTCAACTGTGGATTTTCAAAACTGATTAGAGATTCGGAATCCCCAATATGCAAGCTTCAAGAATCATCCATTATTTTGTGAAATAGAGGTGCGTGGGGTTTATCCTAAAAACTACATGGGCTTAGAAATTGTTAAAGCATGTATTTTATGGATGTCTTGAAAATTATATCATTGATATGCATTTCGAAAAGTTTTAATACTACTACTGCTTTGGTCTTGTGGCCTTTACTCCTAAGATTGATTTATATATATACGTATATGTATGAATTTTAGATTAAAGATTGTTGAGAGCATGAATTATGAACTCCCTTTCTTGCATTGAATTAAAGATTGTGGTTTGTGATTTTGAAAGATGTTTTTGTTGCAATACTCTGTCATTTGTACATGATTTGGAATTGTGAGAGGGTTTTCTTGATATAAATGTGTCCTCGTGATTACTAGAAAGAATTGCATGTGCTTACATGAGATTTGAGAAAAAGATTTATTGCATTGAATTATTGAAATGTGAGTTTCAAAACTTGTGTCTTGGATACAGAGATTTATGACAGACTAATAATGGCTCATAGATGTGACTTGCAAGTCAATGGTATGACGATACCATATGTATTTATGCCATGACAGATTATGTTTTCAAATTATGTTTTTAGAGTATGTTTTTGGAGTATGTTTTCAGAATATGTTTTCAGAGTATGTCTTCGGAATATGTTTTCAGAGAATGCATATTTTCATAGAGTTTAAAAAAGGGCCTTAAAGAGTGTTAGGTGGTTACCCGAAGAAGGCGTGAGTTCAAACAACTCTTATCCCGAAACCGTATTTGCCGATACGGGTAGATTATTATTGTATGCTGGCGACGGCTATGTGGCGTCGTAGAGTTAGAGACTCCGACCCTTGCGGCACACTTGGGTTGGGGGCTTAGCTGCCGAGTTAATGGTAGTTTCCACAAAGCCCGTGGAATTTTTAGAATTGTAGGGTATACCACCTAACACAGAAGTAGTACAAAGAGTGTCTCAGATTTCAGATGTTGTCATAAAGTCCTTTAAAATGCCCATGACATTTCTTACTATATGATTGCTTATGAACGGTTTTGAACTACTCTCATATATGTTTATTATAAATGATTATTTTGATTTGCTCTGCGCACCAGTAAATTTGTGCTGACCCCCTCCTCCCTCTAACCATCTCAGGTTCTGAGGCTCAATCTAGGGGTCTAGACAAGCAGTAGATAAATTCAGATCGCAGATCAGACTTGTGCAGTGGTGAGCCTTCTATTTTCCAGAAGGCCTGTTTAGTTTTCGGATATTTATCTATAGTCATGTTTTGTTCTATTGGGGGCCTTGTCCCAGTTTTCAGATAGCTTGATTTATTTATAGTAGAGATTTCGCAGACTGAGTCAGACAGTATTATTCAGATTTGACCATGTTTTCGTAATATTTTTATCTTTTGCATTTCTTATTATTATATGAATTATGTGCATGATTACCAGATAGATAGGGGTGTTTCGGGCCTTCATGGTTCGGAATGCTCCTCACGGCCAGGGCCCAGGTTTGGATTGTGACAAACTTAGTATCAAAGCACGGTTCATGGTCCTAGAGTGTCTGGAAAATTGTGTCGGGTAGATTCTTGTTTATAGGTGTGTAGCGCACCACACTTATATGCATGAACCTACTAGGTGTTTAAGAATGTCTCTCTTACTTCATGTTCTAGTTCGTGCAATAGACTCAGAATATTCCCCTTTCCTGCTCAAATTCGTGCTATGGTGTCGCCCATACGAAAGTAACAGTCGTCCCAATTCTTTCCTTACTCGGACATTCTCAGACATGTCTCATCATTGGGCCGATTCAAGTACAGAAGTTTAGAGTTTAAATGGTATGGTTCGTTCTGATCGAATCATACAAGATTTTTGCAAGGACTTGAGAAAAGTCTGTTAGTGCTTCAGAGTGTGTTGGTTCTAGTGTTAACCTGGATTTTTGATGAAATAGTGCTTTTCATCCTGTAGTATTAAGTATATTCAGTTCTTTCCAGAACTTATGTTGCCAGTGTCACGCTTTAGAGGTAATAAGGTGTAGCAGAATATTGGAACTGTATTTCCACCCGAATAGTAGTATAAGTTAAAGTTTTGGTGTCATGACCTATTGGTAGTAATGTGGGACCAAGAAGTTGATGAAATGAAGTCCCAAGTTTAGAGGTCACAATGAGGGTGACTTTTGTGTATCTAATTAGTTATAGTTGAATAACCGATGTTTGAGGATGATTTACCCCTTTATGGTGATAGACTAATGTGGTTACTAGTGGCATGTGTGGATGGTATGGTAGTCTGTGGGGGATATGTTTGACTCAGATTTTTTTTATTTTTTTTATACATAGTAAGATATGTATTCTTAGATCATTGAGTATTATGTGTCAATTTTCTATCTCATGTAATCTTGTCATCAAGGTGTTGTTGAAAAAAAATATAAAGTCTAGTGAAGCCGTGTGGGGATCTTTCGATTCACTAGCATAGTTGACTTGTCATTCATCTCATTTTCTTGTTCAAAACACAAAATTAAAGTTTAGTGAAGCCGTGTGAGGCCTATTTCAATTCACTAGCAACTTGTTTAGTTTGTTGTTCTTGCATGGTTTAATGTATGTATAGCAAAAACTGTTTGCATGAGATTGAGATGGTAAAGAGATGATTCGTCCTTGTGAGTTAATTTAGTATAAGGTAGAGAAGGAGTTGTTAGTCAGGGTGATTTGTTGTTTCTTGAATGTGAAAATGGCTATATTAGCGAGTAAGTTATGATTATAGACGCATGGTTGTTTGAGGAATTTGAAGGTAGTCTAAATGTATGCTTGAGTAAGTAAGTATGAGGTGAGAAATCCGCATTAGTAGATAAGATTGTATGGGGTTATAATATCAAATTAAGGTGGATCATGTCGATTATGTGACCTTACCCCTTGACTTTTTTTCGTTGGTAGTTGTAAACTAGTACTACTTATGGGAAGGTATGTAGCAGATTTTGAGGTATTTGGATAGAATGTTCCAATTTGATGGATTAGTATATTATGTTGCACTCGTCATTGGTGGTAGACGATTGACGCTAAACTATAGGCTTGAATTAAAGTGTAGAAAGTGGTGGTAAAAATAATGGCATGAGATTAATGATGTATGTTTTGAATTTAGTAGGCTTGATGTGTTGAAATAGTACGTGCTAATGAGTTATGATAAGGAAGACCGTAAGGTCATGATTGATTTTTTTGTGGCTATGAAGTTCTAGTGTACTAGTGTTTCTTGATGACTATTTCATAGTTTTCAAGTGAGAATTGTGCGTAAGGTTGGGTTGTAGATCATGTTTACGTTCAGCACCAGACACTAAGTTTGAATAATTGATGCCTAGTAAGATAGTTGCGATGATTGAGTGGGTAATGATACCTGTTTTATGGAAGTGATCTAATAGGCTCGAACGGTGTATACAAGAGATTAGGTTTATTTGATTCGTAGTGATGTATGATATTGTATGTATGATGTAGAAGTATGCCTAAGGTGACATGAGGTTGCGGCATTCCTTTTAGGGCTATTACTTGCTGTGCGTGGCTAGTGGTACCATTGAATTGTTAAGTGGAGAAAGACTAGTTAGATGGAATATGGTGATCTAAATAGCCATGTTAAGGTGTTTTGATTGATAGTGTTGGGCCTTTTGCGATGATCTTGATTACCACAGTAGAGGGATATAAATTTAGAGTCGCAATAGTGGTAGGCTATGCCGAAAGTGATATGGTTCATCAAAGGCTTGGTGATATCCATGTTAAGTGTTAGAATCTAAGTTTGAGTTTTGATGGTTGAACTGATAGAAATAAGTGTGCAAGCATTATACTATGACTATTGGTGGCTATGGAAAGATAGTGTATCCCAGAAGGTAGTCATTCGGGTTAAGTTCTATGATATGCATGTATTGTCATTTTTTTCAGACCCCAGAGTGCAGTAAGTGTAGTTCAGTTAGAATCTGGTAAAGGATCTCCCAAACTCTAGATGATGACTTGAAGCTAAGGGGGAGAGGATAGAATGAATGACCAAGTAAGACTCTCAGATTCTAGTAGTGATGCAGTATGATTTAGAACATCAGAAAGTGAGGGTGAATCTCAACCCATTCCTACCTCAGTATTTTTTTCAGTTATCCGGATGCTTACTCATGCCTTACGATTCAGTTCCGTGATCATAGTTCATGATTTCTGTATATGATAAAGAGTCACTTACTTTTCCATTTCTAAGATATTGAGTTCTAGTTCATTCAAGTAGTCGGAATCACATTCCTTATGTTATGAACTCTAGTTAAGGTCATGCAACGCATGACACATGTACTCACTCTTTATAGTGTGGTCAACCCCGGATAAAGATCTTTTCATGCTTCAGGGTCTTATATTTTAACCTTTTAGTGACCCTCCCTATGCAATGATAGTGGTGATGATGTAAATGTTCTTCTTAACGGAAGATCATAGTATGCTTGTTTAGATAAGGCCAAAAGTATGAAGTGAGATTTGGGGCCAAGTCTTTGATACATGTGATGGTTAGTGGAAAAGTTTGGGTGTGTATGTTTTTAGGATAGCGCGTGGGAGTTATATTGAAAATAGTTTAGAAACTATGCGAAGTATGTATTTATGGGTGGTTGCCTTGAAGTTAACATATGGTTATAAAATAGGCTTGAATGACATTTTGAGATTCTAGTGGAAGGTCTCAATATGCATTAGCGACTTCATATTAAGAGTTCGGAGTAGTCATTGAAGTGGTTAGGCATGTTATGCTTAGGATGTGATCTTTAAAAGATGTATAGAAGGTGGCATCATATGGTTTAGAATAATAGCGTGGTGTAGCATGTTGTATTTTTGTGACTTAGAGTTAGGCTTGGTCATGGTGTAAGGATTAAGCTATTTTAGAGATTAGTAGAAAAATTTGTCAATGCGCATATGAGAATTTTAAGCTGAATTAAATGAATATGATATTTATAGGGAATAGTATAGTTAAGGGATATTCAAGAAGTGTGCTAAGCTTGAAAGTAAGAAGTTGTATTGCCAAAGGTCTGGAAATTCTATCCTAATTTAGGATTTATATGTCTATATTCCAGACTGCAGAGTAGTGTCAATGTTGTGATTTCCTCAGTTGGATGTCTTGTGTAATCCATACCCAAGATTCGTGGCTTCCTATTACTGTTAGAACTACTTTAGAGAGAGCGTTGATGAGATACTCCAGTTAAGTATGAGGGTCTAGCATAATTCAGTCATACGTTCATACGTCAGTTCAGTCAGATATGCATGCATTAGAAATGCATGTTCATTATGAGAATTCAGCTTAGGAGTAGCTTCAGTCGTGTATTCCATGCATCAGATATGCATGCCCGGTATAAGAATTCAGAACATCAGTAGTTCCAGCCATATTTTCATGTTTCAGGTCAGTGTATTCTTTATTAGAGGACATGTCATGTCCGTGTTATTCCATACCTCTAAGCTTCAATATGTTCCTACCTATCACTCGAGGACGAATAATACCAAGGGGGAGATAATGTAATGCCCCGTATTTTCGGGCTAGAGTTTAGACCATCGTTCCTGCGTATATAGGCCCAAACTGAATTATTCTTTATTAACATACATGTGGTAATTACTCCTATCGTAATGCCCATAAAAAAATTCTCGAGTTGATTTCATTTTTAGTGTTATGTTTGAGGGGCTAACAACTAGAATATTTTTCTAAGTGTAGAATAAAGACTTAAGTTTGATTTTTAACTCTTAATCTTCGGGATACAACTTTTCAACCTTTCCGACATCCATTTTTGGATTTTCTTGTTATGTTGCGATGGAGCAAGGTTGTAGTACGTCTCAGAGGAATTTTGGAAATTTTAGACGAGCCTAAGGTTGTGTTTGGGTTGGCAAAACAGTAGCTCTCAGCGATAAGGGGGCGCCACCCAGCATAGAGAGCCTCTCTAAGAAAAACGCCGCCCTGGTTAGGGAGCTTCTCAGAGCAGGGCGCCGTCCTGCCAGTCCCGTGGGTGTCCAGTCTTCAGCTTTCAAACTCCAAACATTTGAGGGTATTTTGGTCATTTTTCCTTACCCCTCTCTTCTTAAACACGAGATTTAATCCATCCAAACCCTAAGATATCATTATTTTCATCCAAATTGAGCAAGAACACAACCTAGGGTTTTGTTGGAGAAGTCAAGAGAGCTTGAGATTCAACCGTGGATTTTCAAAACTGATTAGAGATTCGGAATCCCCAATCCGCAAGCTTCAAGAATCATCCGTTATTTTCTAAAATAGAGGTGCGTGGGGTTTATCCTAAAAACTACATGGGCTTAGAAATTATTAAAGCATGTATTTTATGGGGTTTTTGAAAATTCTATCATTGATATGCATTTCGAAAAGTTTTAATACTACTACTGCTTTGGTCTTGTGGCCTTTACTCCTAAGATTGTTTTATATATATATACGTATATGTATGAATTTTAGAATAAAGATTGTTGAGAGCATGAATTATGAACTCCCTCTCTTGCATTGAATTAAAGATTGTGGTTTGTGATTTTGAAAGATGTTTTTGTTGCAATACTCTGTCATTTGTACATGATTTGGAATTGTGAGAGGGTTTTCTTGATATAAATGTGTCCTCGTGATTACTAGAAAGAATTGCATGTGCTTATATGAGATTTGAGAAAAAGATTTATTGCATTGAATTATTGAAATGCGAGTTTTAAAACTTGTGTCTTGGATACAGAGATTTATGACAGACTAATAATGGCTCAGAGATGTGACTTTCAAGTCAATGGTATGACGATACCATATGTATTTATGCCATGACAGATTATGTTTTCAGAGTATGTTTTCGGAGTATATTTTCGGAGTATGTTTTCAGATTATGTTTTCAGAGTATGTCTTCGAATATGTTTTCAGAGAATGCATATTTTCATAGAGTTTTAAAAAGGGGCTTAAAGAGTGTTAGGTGGTTACCCGAAGAAGGCGTGAGTTCAAGCAACTCTTATCCCGAAACCGTATTTGCCGATACGGGTAGATTATTATTGTGCGCTGGCGACGGCCGTGTGGCATAGTAGAGTTGGAGACTCCGACCCTTGCGGCACACTTGGGTTGGGGGCTTAGCTGCCGAGTTAATGGTAGTTTTCACAAAGCCCGTGGAATTTTCAGAATTGTAGGGTATACCACCTAACGCAGAAGTAGTACAAAGAGTGTATCAGATTTCAGATGTTGTCATAAAGTCCTTTAAAATGCCCATGAGATTTCTTACTATACGATTGCTTATGAACGGTTTTGAACTGCTCTCATATATGTTTATTATAAATGATTATTTTGATTTGCTCTGTGCACCAGTAATTTTGTACTGATCCCCTCCCCCTCCAACCATCTCAAGTTCTGAGGCTCAGTCTAGGGGTCCAGACAAGCAGTAGATAAATTCTGATCCCAGATCAGACTTGTGCAGTGGTGAGCTTTCTATTTTTAAGAAGTCCTGTTTAGTTTTTGGATATTTATCTATAGTCATGTTTTGGTCTACTGGGGGTCTTGTCCCAGTTTTCAGATAGCTTGATTTGTTTATAGTAGAGATTTCGCAGACTGAGTCAGACAGTATTCAGATTTGATCATGTTTTCGTAATATTTTAATGTGCATGATTACCAAATAGATAGGGGTGTTTCGGGCCTTCATGGTTCAGAATTCTCGTAACGGCCAGTGCCTCGGTTCTGGTCGTGACAATAACACTCCCAAGGCAAGCCTCCACTTCATCCATCCTGCCCAATATGGTGAGAGACATCCTCGTCAATCTCTCCATTCTCCTGAATCATTGACCTAAGATACTTACAACTATCCCTCTTACAAATAACCTAGGAATCCAACCTCACTACCACCCCGTCCTCAAGTCATTAAACTTGTATTCTATGTACTCCGCCTTAGTCCTACTCAACCTGAACCCTTTAGACTCAAGGGTTTTCCTTCAAACCTCCAATTTATCATCCCCACCTCCCACCCCGCGTCTCATCAAATTAAAATAAATCATCCTTAAATAGCATACCCCGAGGCATCTCTCCATGAATACGCCGTGTCAACACATCCATCACTAAGACAAATAAAAAATGGGCTAAGAGTCGATCCATGGTGCAACCCTTTCAAGACAGAGAAATGCTCTAAATTTCCTCCCTATGTCCTCACTCGAGTCTTCTCTTCATCATACATGTCCTTAATCGATCTGATGTACGCCACCGGAACCCCTCTCACCTCGAAGCATCTCCAAAGAGCCTCCCTAGGTACTTTGTCGTACACTTTCTCCAGGTCAATGAATTCCATGTGTAAGTCCCTCTTCCTAAACTGCTCCACCAGTCTCCGCACCAGATCAATTGCCTCTGACAACAAGGCATAAATCCAAGCTGATTTTGTTAAATTAATTGTAACGCCTCGTAAGTTTATAGGCTCACAATTTTGGAAAATAACGGGCTTAAAAGCATAAATAATATGTCTTTAGGGATATTAGTATATGTTATCAATCTATGAAAGAGTGTGTGTTTTAACTTTTAAAGTCTCTTATTCTTGTCTGAAACATGTAAAGATTTGATGCTTATGTTTTATAAATTACGAATGTTATATTATAACCTTTTATGGAATCTTGGACCTTTAACTTAATGTTAGGATCGAGTCGCGATTATACTCACTAGATCTGGCGGAAAAGATGAAAGCTAGAGAGAAATTTCGTGAAGAGAGAGAAAGAAAGAGAAATCTGTTTTCGTGGTAACACCCGTAGGTAAACTCCACGGCGGACGGGCTATTTTTGTTAATGATTCGGAGTATGTACAATTATGCAGAGAAATGGAGAATAAAAGGTACAGTGCTACAATGGATTGAACCGCATGAACATTAATATATAATCAGAACATTACATATTAATCAGGCTCCACACCTAACATTTAAGCCTTATTAAATGGTAACTACAAAATGAGTTACGAGTGGCTTGACTAAAAAACAGGTCGAGACATTAATCTCCATTTAACCTCCTTAAGAAACGCAATAGTAACACCATATTTGCAATAGAAAAAAAAAATATAATTTCGACTAAAAAGTATGTGGACTATAAAATCTGATTAGACATGAATTAGTGAAAATAACGACTATCAAATCATAAAATATTTAGAATTAAATCTTGGATTAGTTTTAACAACTATCACATCATAAAATATTTAGAATTAAATCTTGGATTAGTTTCAACATTACCTCATCATCTTCCAATAGTCGTAGGAGTTCGTTGAGATTCCTTGTTGCTGCAGATTGGCCTTCTATTGATGTTCCGGGTATGAACTCAACTTTTTTCATCTGGTAATTTTCTACCTCCAAATTGGTTCCAAAGTTTTCTCCGACCACTATAAGCTTGCATAGTTGATTTCGGATGTTCTGTGATTGAGTGGAGATTTTTGAGCGAAGGATGAATTTTCGACAACATTTATTTGAAAGCGTCTTAGCTGCTTCAATGCTTTCTTGCATAGATTCCCATTCTTTTGACAGCTCGTGAACATCATCGATCCACTTGATAACATCTGGTTTTGGCTTATAGCCTTCTTCCTCGGCTTTTTCCACCTTCTCTTTGATATCATCTCGAAACTTTGCTACCTTCTCCATTTCCTCCTTGAGATTTTCAATATTTATCGAGAATCGAAAAATATTTTCAATCTTGTGATAGATGGATTTAGATACAAACTTTCCCACTTCAACAACAATGTCACCTACAGCATTAGGAAGTATATCCATTGAACAATTCTTAAGGTATAGAAAAAACAACTGTTTCTGATTAGAATGCTATGATGCTCTCAAAGATGATCAATTAAACTGATTGATTCTTCTTTATTTATAGCACAACTTTGAAAGAAAACAAAAAGAAAAAGTAAAAAAAAGAATGTGAATAGAATAAGTAAAATTGAAGGCAAATACAATTACTTTAATTCACAAAGCAAACATATACTTTATTCTTTAGACAAGAGTGGAGTAATGACTTTTCCCATTTTATAATATAGTATATGCCTTCCCTTGTGAAACATGATTGTATTTTTGTTCTTCCGAAGTAACAAAAGTTGTATCATTCAATAAGATTAGCTCTGGGCTTGTTGGCATAATCTTAAGTCCCTATTCTAAACAGACCTAAAACTTTTGCTTTTTCTTGTTCCAATTACAGAAAAAGCAAAAGGAAAAGGCGGGAGGACGATATTGGTGCAATGGGTTGAAAATTATGCCTTTTATGCGCCGGACTCCGTGCCTAGCAACAAATATTATGTATGATTTCAAATTACTAGAAATGAAGAATGCTTTATTCAGTTAATTAAAGATAAAGACCAAAAAAGACATAGAGTCCCTTACAAACTTTAGCATACCTCAATTGATCTTAATGTTTATTCGTGTTTGGATTTGGTCTATTTTTGAAGAAAAAAGAAAATATTGTCGTCTCGAAAGACCTTCCGTCCCTTGAAATCCATGTAGCCCTAATAAAAAAGGGCACAACGGAGAAAAAGATCTATATAAACGATACCAATTAGCAGGGAGAATATTGTAGACATGTGAGTGAGCTTACTTTTGATAACGAGTATGATCTTATTTTACGGATGCATTAATTTTCTATCTTTTGTTTATGTATACATAGTTCGAGTCAAAGACAATGGTTCTGTTGAGCTCATAAAAGTGTTTCTGATCAGAATGCTAAACTCTCAAAGCTTATCAAGTGAAGCTAAACTGAATACTTCTTCTTTGTTTAAGGCACTACTTAAGGACAATCATTAATCAATTTTATATTATTGTTGTGGAGCCTCTTCATTCTTGTGCAGATAGGAGAAGAATAATTCCTTTAATTTTAATTTAACTACTTTAGACAACCTTTCTTTTTCCAACTATTTAATTGACAAAGAAAAAGTATAGGAAGGAAAAGAAGAAAAGGAATGTGGCCAACATGAGAGTTTCAGATTATATAAATGATGTAATAAGCACTACTTTTGCAATTATTCTTGAGAAATGAGTGAAGCAACGGCTTTCCCTAATTTTGCAAAGAAAAGGAAAAGAGAAAAGTTAGGAAGCAAAGACAAACATATAGGAAGCAAAAGAAGAAAAGGAAAGCCACTAGCAATACAGAAGTTCGTGAGAAATTGCCAGTGATATAATAAGCATTACGTACTTTTGCTAAGTTTCCCGCAAATTTTATCTTGTTATGCCCTTTTTATCATTGCTGTTTCATAAGAACATGAAATGGTGATTGCGCAACTATACTTTGCTCAAAAACAGAATGAAGAAGTAATGTTTGCTGGACCTCACTGTTTACGATGTTTCGTGCAACAGTTTTTTCAAAAAGGATGTGTACCTGTGTAACGCCCCGCAATTCGGGCTACAATATAGACCATGATTTCGATGTGTTGCTAATCCCGAAGCCATAAAATCCAATGCCAATACGGCATGTTAATTATTGTGTAGCATGTGAATCCGCTCAAGCTTGAATTTAGACCATAGAGGTCCTTCAACTCAAGGACGAGTTGGAACTATTTCGATCGACTAAGTTTTAGTGGACGTTGTAAAGTGTGTCAGCTTCCTTCGACCATAACTCTCTGTATATGTCGAATTAGGGAACCTACTATGTGTCAAATGATAGGTATTCGAGTTAGCTTTCCAACGATACCAATTTGACTAAAATCCGACACCCGAGCAAGAAGTTATGACATTTCAAAGTGATAAGCGACGCCTAACCAATTGCCCATGGCCACTGGAAAGCATAGGCGATAGCCTAGGCGGAGCCTATATGAACATAGGCGATAGCCTAGGCGGCGCCTATGTAAACATAGGCGATAGCCTAGGCGGTGCCTATGTGAAGATAGGCAATGGGATGGGCGGCGCCTATGTAAGGAATTCTGGTGATTTAAACACTCCGTGTTGAGGACAAAGTGGTCCTTTTCCACCCTTACTTAGCCCTAAAACACGAGATTTAGTTCCAAGGACCCCAAAATACATATTCTTTCATCAAAAGTGCTCAATATTTTCCTTAGGGTTTCAAAAATAAAAAACCCAAATAGTTCAATAGTTTAAGATTTGACCGTAGGTTTTCAAAGATAATTACATATTTGGAATCAAAAATCCGCAAGCTTCAAGAAACACCTATTATCCTTGGAAATAGAGGTACGTGGGGTTATCCAAAAATCTCATGGGTGTAGTCTTTATGAACATGCATGCTTTTAAATGGGGGTTTTTAATCAAATGCTAATATCTTGCTTTCAATATAATTTCTAAGTCATTTTCTTAATGTCATGGGAATTGTTTGCCTATATACTTCAATGGTTGAAACCATGCATATGTGATTTGAGATTTTCCATGGAATTTGATAAATATGAATGATAAATTGTTTTCAAATTCCCATGATAATGTTTCGATACTCCATATTATATTGTGATCAACAAAAGAGAGCATGAATTTGAAATAAATATTGTTCACCACTTGTAACTGATGAAGCACCTTGGTTTTTACATGATTATGCATATGTGGATGTGATATTGATGACTTGCAAGTCGGGTATGATGATACCCTACAGAATACAATACGTGATTGAATTAAATGAAATTTGAATGCATTGATTTTACATGAGAAAGGTGGATGCCCGAAGAAGGCGTTTGAGACACAAGGGCTCATCGCTGGAATAACGTGTTTGCCGACACGGAATATTGGTACCAGGCTAAGCGATCTGTGTACTTGACTTCATGTCATTCCCAAATTGGGACTATAGGTAGGAGCCCGAGCCAAGTGATCTTGGGCACTACCATTGGGTCGAGACACCATGCTGTGTGGTCTTGAGTTTCTCTCCCTCACTTATACTCTAATCTCGGTGGCAACCGGGGTTTGACAGTTGGTGTAAATTATGTAGGGTATTGCACCTAGCTCAGTTCCATTTCATTATTGATGAGAAAAACTATTGCATTACACCCATGTGCTTTCAAATGATTTGATACGAAATTGCTTTATAATGGCTCTCAACTATACTTTGTAAAAATATTATGTTTTGTTTTGATATCTCTGTGTGCCAGTAGTTTTGTACTGACCCCCTCCCCTCTCCAATCTCCCAGGTTCAGAGGCCCAGTTTAGGGGTCAAGAGAATCAGTAGATCATTCAGACAGAGTTGCAGAGACAAGTGGTGAGCCTTCTATGTTTCGGAAGGTCTTAGGTCCTGCAGTCCTTTTATCTTATATTCAATTTTGGGGGTCTGCTGGGGGCCTTGTCCCAGTTTTCAGATAGACATTGTTTCAGTCATGTAGTATAGATTTTGCAGACGGTTTTAGAGATGTTGATTTAGATTGTCGGACACTATTCCCCATTTTTATTTTCATATTATTCTTGACCATGTTTCTGTTATATTGTGTTTCTTCCACATTACTTTGATCATATGAATTAGGTGCATGATTATCAGACAGATAGGGGTGTTTCGGGTCTCCATGGTTTGAAATGCCCGTCACGGCTAGGCCCTAGTTCAGGTCATGACAAAATTGGTATCAAAGTATTGTTCATGGTCCCAGGGTGTCTGCGAAATTGCGTCGGGTAGAGTCATGTTCAAGTCATGTTTGGGAGTCCCTCTAGTCCCGACCAGTCCACCTAGGGCTCCGCGGACTTATGTCAACCGTCCCCCAACTGCTCAGGGAGATATTTCAAATGCAGAATTCAGACGGTCTATTCATATGCTGACACAGTTGGTAGCCAACCAAGCTCATCGATCGAAAGATGTTGGGTCTGCATCTGTTATATCTGAGGATAGTAGAGTCGGACATTTCATGAAGATGAACCCACCTAAGTTCACTGGCACCAAGTGGAGGAAGATCGTACCATCAGACGGATGGGCAAGCTGAGCGTACCATTCAGACCCTCGAAGATATGTTAAGGGCATGCGTCATCGATTTCAAAGGTAGTTGGGTAGATCACCTGCCACTGGTTGAATTGGCCTACAATAATAGCTACCATGCGAGCATCAAGATGGCTCCTTTTGAGGCCTTGTATGGAAGGAGATGTAGGTCTCTGATAGGATGGTATGAAGTGGGTGAGACTCAGTTGTATAAGACTGATCTTGTTCATCAGGTGATAGAGAAAGTAAAAATCATTAGAGAATGACTGAAGACTGCTCAGAGTCATCAGAAGTCCTATGCCGATGTTCGGAGAAGAGAACTAGAGTTCGAAATTGGTGATTGGGTGTTTCTCAAGGTTTCTCCTATGAAAGGAATTATACGGTTTGGAAAAAGGGGTAAATTGAGCCCTCGTTATGTTGGGCAACATCAGACTTTGAAAAATATTGGTACAGTTGTCTATGAGTTAGAATTGCCTGCAAGTTTGGGTTCCGTTCATCCGGTATTCCATGTATCCATGTTGAAGAAATGCATTGGAGATCATTTTATGGTATTGACAGTAGAGGGTATCATAGTGACAGACTCCTTGTCTTACGAAGTAGAGCCCATTGAAATTTTAGATAACCAAGTTTGAAAGCTGAGGAGCAAAGAGATAGCCTCAGTAAAGGTACTGTGGAGGAATCAAAAAATCTAAAAAGCAACTTGGAGTCAGAAGATAACATGAGAATCAGATATCCCAATTTGTTTGCTTTGATGGAGGAGGAGACAGAAGGTACTATTCCTATCGTATCTTTCCTAGTCCTTTATTATGCTTGAAATCGTGTCTATCTGTGTCCCGCATTATCATTCGGGGATGAATGATCCTAAGAGGGGGGATAATGTAATGCCCCGCAATTTGGGCTACAATATAGACCATGATTTTGATGTGTTACTAATCCCGAAGCCATAAAATCCTATGCCAATACGGCATGTTAATTATTGTGTAGCATATGAATCCGCTCAAGCTTGAATTTAGACCATAGAGGTCCTTCAACTCAAGGACGAGTTGGAACTATTTCGATCGACTAAGTTTTAGTGGACGTTGTAAAGTGTGTCAGCTTCCTTCGACCATAACTCTCTGTATATGTCGAATTAGGGAACCTACTATGTGTCAAATGATAGGTATTCAAGTTAGCTTTCCAACAATACCAATTTGACTAAAATCTGACACCCGAGCAAGAGGTTATGACCTTTCAAAGTGATAAGCGACGCCTAACCAATCGCCCTGGCCACTGGAAAGCATAGGCGATAGCCTAGGCAGAGCCTATGTAAACATAGGAGATAGCCTAGGCGGTGCCTATGTAAACATAGGCGATAGGATAGGCGGCGCCTATGTGAAGATAGGCAATGGGATGGGCGGCGCCTATGTAAGGAATTCTGGTGATTTAAACATTCCGTATTGAGGACAAAGTGGAGCTTTTCCACCCTTAAATAGCCCTAAAACACGAGATTTAGTTCCACGGATCCCAAAATACATATTCTTTCATCAAAAGTGCTCAAGATTCTCCTTAGGGTTTCAAAAATAAAAAACCCAAATAGTTCAATAGTTCAAGATTTGACCGTAGGTTTTCAAAGATTATTACATATTTGGAATCAACAATCCGCAAGCTTCAAGAAACACCTATTATCCTTGGAAATAGAGGTACGTGGGGTTATCCGAAATCTCATGGGTGTAGTCTTTATGAACATGCATGCTTTTAAATGGGGGTCTTCAATCAAATGCTAATATCTTGCTTTCAATATGATTTCTAAGTCATTTTCTTTATGTCATGGGAATTGTTTGCCTATCTACTTCAATGGTTGAAACCATGCATATGTGATTTTAGATTTTCCATGGAAGTTGATAAATATGAATGATGTATTGTTTTCAAATTCCCATTATAATGTTTCGATACTCCATATTATATTGTGATCAACAAAAGAGAGCATGAATTTGAAATAAATATTGTTAACCACTTGTAAATGATGAAACACCTTGGTTTTTACATGATTATGCATATGTGGATGTGATATTGATGACTTGCAAGTCGGGTATGACGATACCCTACAGAATACGATACGTGATTTAATTAAATGAAATTTGAATGCATTGATTTTACATAAGAAAGGTGGATGCCCGAAGAAGGCGTTTGAGACACAAGGGCTCATCGCTGGAATAACGTGTTTGCCGACACGGAATATTGGTACCAGGCTAAGCGATCTGTGTACTTGACTTTATGTCATTCCCAAATTGGGACTATAGGTAGGAGCCCGAGCCAAGTGATCTTGGGCACTACCATTGGGTCGAGACACTATGCTGTGTGGTCTTGAGTGTCTCTCCCTCACTTATACTCTAATCTCGTCGGCAACTGAGGTTTGACAGTTGGTGTAAATTATGTAGGGTATTCAACCTAGCTCAGTTACATTTCATTATTGATGAGAAAAACTATTGCATTACACCCATGTGCTTTCAAATGATTTGATACGAAATTGCTTTATAATGTCTCTCAACTATACTTTGTAAAAATATTATATTTTGTTTTGATATCTCTGCGTGCCAGTACTTTTGTGCTGACCCCCTCTCCTCTCCAACCTACCAGGTTCAGAGGCCCAGTCTAGGGGTCAAGAGAATCAGTAGATCATTAGACAGAGTTGTAGAGACAAGTGGTGAGCCTTCTATGTTTCGGAAGGTCTTATGTCCTGCAGTCCTTTTATCTTATATTCAATTTTCAGGGTCTTCTGGTAGCCTTGTCCCAGTTTTTAGATAGACATTGTGTCAGTCATGTAGTATAGATTTTGCAGACGGTTTTAGAGATGTTGATTTAGATTGTAAGACACTATTCCCAATTTTCATTTTCATATGATTCTCGACCATGTTTCCGTTATATTGTGTTTCTTCCACATTACTTTGATCATATGAATTAGGTGCATGATTATCAGACAGATAGTGGTATTTCAGGTCTCCATGGTTTGAAATGCTCATCACGGCCGGACCCTATTTCAGGTCGTGAAAAACTTGGTATCAAAGTACTGTTCATGGTCACAGGGTGTCTGCGAAACTGCGTCGGGTAGAGTCATGTTTTTAGGTGTACAGCGTGCCATACTTATAAGCAGGAGGCTGCTAGGCGTTTAGGAAATGTTTCCCTTCTTTGTGATTTAGTTCATGCTTCAGATACTGAATTGTGCCCTAATCAATGATCACTTGTGTTTCAGAAACACAGTTATGCCTCCACGTCGTATCTTCGATCAGAATGCTCAGGCAGATGAGGTCCGTCCCACCCATGGGATACAGACCCATAAGAGGGTTCACACTCCAAAATTTTTCCCTACTCTGGGAGTCTCTCTAGTCCCGACCAGTCCACCTCGGGCTCCGCGAACTAATGTCAACCGTCCCCCAACTGCTCAGGGAGATATTTCAAATACAGAATTCAGACGGTCTATTCATATGCTGACACAGTTGGTAGCCAACCAAGCTCAATGATCGGAAGATGTTGGGTCTGCATCTGTTACATCTGAGGATACTAAAGTCGGACATTTCATGAAGATGAACCCACCTAAGTTCACTGGCACCAAGGTGGAGGAAGATCCACAGGAGTTCGTGGATGAGATGGAAACGATCTTTAAGGTGATGCATGTGGATGAGGTTAAAAGGGTGGAGTTAGCAACCTATCTGCTCAAGGACGTTGCGAGTCAGTGGTATGCCGACTGGGAAAATAAAAAAGGTGAATGTGCTGAGCCCATAGTTTGGGGCAAATTTGTGGAAGACTTCCTTGATCGATTCTTTCCTCTGGAGTTGAGGGAGGCCAAAGCGGAAGAGTTTATGAATCTGAAGCAGGGAAGTATGAGTGTCCTGGAGTACACTTTGAAGTTTAATAAACTAGCTCGCTATGCACCAGAGTTGACTAGTAATATGAGAGTCCGAATGAGGAAATTTGCATTTGGCCTTGCTGATGACCTGGTACTAGAGTGCCAGGGGGCTATGTTGAATAAGGAGTTAGACTTTGCTCGACTGACTGTTCATATACATCAAGTGGAAGAGAAGAAGAAAAAGATTGTTGAATCTAGAGAGAAAGACAGACAGGCTAAGAGGGCTAGATCTGCAGACCAGTACAAGAGTCAGCCGCAGAGTAGTAACTGGGGTAATAAGTGGTTAAACAAGATGAAGTTTTGGAATAATGCATAGTTAGCAGCCAGCGCCCCAGCAACCAGACCACCAAAAGACAGACAAACTCAGATTTTTTAGACTCCTCATAGGTCCAAAGCTCTAGGTACACAGTCTCAGGGAAGTGTGGCCCAATAGTGTTGTACTCGTCCGCGGTGTGAGGTTTGCGAAAGGAATCATCTAGGGAAGTGCTCGTTTGAGGGGAGAAACTGCTATACTTATGGCAAAGTGGGTCACCTTCAAAGAGATTGTCCATCTGCTGGAATAAATGTGGGGAGGGGGGGCTAAGTCCCAAGCCACCTCCACAACTCCTTTTCCAAAAGGTGCCCCTTCAGCTGCCGGAAGCGGTCGCAACCAGTTATATTCTTTGACTAACCGCTAGGAGGCGGAAGCTTCACCAGATGTTGTCACCGATTGTTATGAATCTTTTCTCGTGATGTTTATGTATTGCTTGATCCCGGGTCTACTTTATCTTATGTGACCCCTTATGTGGCTGTTGGTTTCGGGTTTGAGGCCAAAGTTATCGTAGAACCCTTCGCTGTTTCTACTCCTTTAGGTGATTCTTTTGTTGCTAAAAGGGTATGATAGACTTTGATGCTATCCTTGGGATGGACTGGCTCCATTCGTGTTATGCCACCCTTGATGGCAGAACCCGAAAGGTCACTTTTTCTTTCCCGAATGAGACACTAGTTGTTTGGGCAGGGAGTTCTGTGGAACCTAGAGGTCACTTTATCTCTTATCTTAGAGCCCAAAAGCTTATCTACAAAGGTTGTATGTATCATCTAATCCGAGTAAAAGATTCAAAAGTTAGAAACCTTCCTCTACAGTCAGTCCCTGTGGTGAATGAATTCCCAGAAGTCTTTCCCGAAGATCTCCCAGGGATACCCCCTACTAGGGAGATAAATTTTGGCATTGATGTGTTTCCATACACTCGTCCTATTTCTATTCCGCCAAATAGAATGTCTCCCGCGGAACTAAAGAAGTTAAAGGAACATCTTGCAGACCTCCTAGACAAAGGTTTTATTCGTGCTAGTGTTTCCCCATGGGGTGCACCCTTGCTCTTCGTGCGAAAGAAGGATGGGTCCCTTTGGATGTGCATAGACTACCGTCAGCTGAATAAGGTCATGATTAAAAATAAATATCCTCTTCCTAGGATTGACGACCTTTTTGACCAGCTTCAGGGTGCCAAGTGCTTTTCAAAAATAGACCTTCATTCGAGTTATCATCAGTTGAAATTTAGGGAGTCAGACATACCCAAGACAGCCTTCCGAACCAGATATGGTCACTACAAATTTCTAGTCATGTCCTTCGGGTTGACTAACGCCCCTGCAGCCTTCATGGATCTTATGAATAGAGTGTTCCGTCAGTTTCTTGACTTATTCGTTATTGTATTTATTGATGATATTCTGATCTATTCTAAGAGTAAAGAGGATCACGCCAATCACCTCTGAATTATCCTTCAGACCCTTAAGGATCATCAGCTGTATGCCAAATTTTCTAAGTGTGAATTCTGGTTAGATGTTATTTCCTTCCTAGGGCATATTGTGTCTAGTGACGGGATAAGAGTGGATCCCCAGAAAGTTGAAGCAGTGAGAAAATGGCCCAAACCCACGACTCCAACTAATATTCGGAGCTTCTTGGGTTTGGCGAGGTATTACAGAAGGTTCGTAGAGAGTTTTTCTTCCATAGCTGCTCCACTTAATAAACTGACTCAGAAAAAGATGAAGTTTGTGTGGTCTGACTTGTGTGAAAATCGTTTTGAAAAATTGAAGGACAAGCTGACTACTGCTCCTATTTTGACCTTTCCCGAGGGAGTAGATGATTTTGTGGTTTATTGTGATGTGTCCCGTGTGGGACTTGATTGTGTATTGATGCAGCATGGTAAGGTGATAGCTTATGCATCTAGGCAGTTAAAGGTACATGAGCGCAATTACCCTACTCATGACTTGGAGTTAGCAGCCGTGGTGTTTGCACTTAGAATCTGGAGGAACTATCTCTATAGAGTGTATGTTGATATTTATACTGACCATAAAAGTTTACAGTATGTTTTCTCACAGAAAGAATTGAACCTCAGGCAGAGGCATTGGATAGAGCTTTTGAAAGACTATGATATGAGTCTAAATTACCATCTGGGCAAGGCAAATGTTATAGCCGACGCCCTCAGCAGGTTGTCTATGGGCGGCCTTTCTCATGTAGAAGAAGGAAAGAAAGAGATGATGAAGGATATTCACCGCCTTGCAAATCTGGGAGTGCGACTCTTAGATTCCGAAGATGGAGGGGTGATTGTTCATGAGTTAGCTAAGTCATTTCTTTGTGCTGAAGTTAAGAAGAAGGAGGTTGAAGATCCCATCTTGATGCAAATCAAGAAAAATGTGGGTCAACAAAAGGTTATATCGTTTGAAATTAGTGGCGATGGTATTCTGAGATTTCAGGGTAGTTTGTGTGTTTTGAATGTCGATGGGCTATGGGAAATAATCCTTAATGAGGCACACACTTCGAGGTATGTCATTCACCCAGGCTCTACTAAGATGTACCATGATCTAAAAACCTTGTATTGGTGGAATAACATGAAACGTGATGTAGTTGATTTTGTGTCCAAGTGTTTGAACTGTCAGCAAGTGAAGGTAGAACACATAAGGCTGGGTGGTACTTCCCAAGAGATAACCCTTCCTTTATGGAAGTGGGAGATTATAAATATGGACTTCATTACAGGACTTCCGAGATCCCGAAACCAATATGATTCTATATGGGTGATTGTAGATCGGTTGACCAAGTCAGCCCACTTTTTGGCTGTGATGACTAATTATTCGGGAGAGGTTTATGCTAAGGTTTACATTGAGGAGATAGTTCGATTACATGGGGCACCAGTTTCCATTATATCCGACAGAGGTACGCAGTTTTCATCACAGTTTTGGAGATTCTTTCAGAAGGGTTTAGGTACACAAGTGAATTTGAGCACAGCTTTCCACCCTCAGACGGATAGGTAAGCTGAGCGCACCATTCAGACCCTCGAAGATAAGTTGAGGGCATGCGTCATTGATTTCAAAGGTAGTTGGGTAGATCATCTGCCACTGGTTGAATTCGCCTACAATAATAGCTACCATGCGAGCATCAAGATGGCTCCTTTTGAGGCCTTGTATGGGAGAAGATGTAGGTCTCTGATAGGATGGTATGAAGTGGGTGAGACTCAGTTGTATGGTCCTGATCTTGTTCATCAGGCGATGGAGAAATTAAAAATCATTAGAGAACGACTCAAGACTGCTCAGAGTCGTCAGAAGTCCTATGTCGATGTTCGAAGAAGAGTACTAGAGTTTGAAATTGGTGATTGGGTGTTTCTCAAGGTTTCTCCTATGAAAGGAGTTATGTGGTTTGGAAAAAGGGGTAAATTGAGCCCTCGTTATGTATGGTCACATCAAATTTTGAAAAAGATTGGTACAGTTGCATATGAGTTAGATTTGCCTGCAAGTTTGGGTTTCATTCATCCGGTATTCCATGAATCCATGTTGAAGAAATGCATTGGAGATCATTCTATGGTATTACCAGTAGAGGGTATCAAAGTGGAAGACTCCTTGTCTTACGAAGAAGAGCCCATTGAAATTTTAGATCTCCAAGTTCGAAAGATGAGGAACAAAGAGATAGCCTCAGTAAAGGTACTGTGGAGGAATCAGGAAGTCGAAGAAGCAACTTGGGAATCAGAAGATGACATGAGAATCAGATATCCCAATTTGTTTGCTTCGATGGAGGGGGAGACAAAAGGTACTATTCCTATCGTATCTTTCCTAGTCCTTTATTATGCTTGAAATCGTGTCTATCTGTGTCCCGCATCATCATTCGGGGATGAATGATCCCAAGGGGGGATAATGTAACTCCCCGCAATTCGGGCTACAATATAGACCATGATTTCGATGCGTTGATAATCCCGAAGCCATAAAATCCTATGACAATACGGCATGTTAATTATTGTGTAGCATGTGAATCCTCTCAAGCTTGAATTTAGACCATATAGGTCCTTCAACTCAAGGACGACTTGGAACTATTTCGATCGACTAAGTTTTAGTGGACGTTGTAAAGTGTGTCAGATTCCTTCGACCATAACTCTCTATATATGTCGAATTAGGGAACCTACTATGTGTCAAAAGATAGGTATTCAAGTTAGCTTTCCAACGATACCAATTTGACTAAAATCTGACACCCGAGCAAGAAGTTATGACCTTTCAAAGTGATAAGCGACGCCTAACCAATCGCCCATGGCCACTGGAAAGCATAGGCGATAGCCTAGGCGGAACCTATGTGAACATAGGCGATAGCCTAGGCAGCGCCTCTGTAAACATAGGTGATATCCTAGGCGGCGCCTATGTGAAGATAGGCAATGGGATGGGCGGCGCCTATGTAAGGAATTCTGGTGATTTAAACACTCCGTGTTGAGGACAAAGTGGTCCTTTTCCACCTTTACTTAGCCCTAAAACACGAGATTTAGTTCCAAGGACCCCAAAATCTTTCATCAAAATTGCTCAAGATTCTCCTTAGGGTTTCAAAAATAAAAAACCCAAATAGTTCAAGATTTGACCGTACGTTTTCAAAGATAATTACATATTTGGAATCAACAATCCGCAAGCTTCAAGAAACACCTATTATCCTTGGAAATAGAGGTACGTGGGGTTATCCAAAAATCTCATGGGGGTATTCTTTATGAACATGCATGCTTTTAAATGGGGGTTTTCAATCAAATGCTAATATCTTGCTTTCAATATAATTTCTAAGTCATTTTCTTTATGTCATGGGAATTGTTTGCCTATATACTTCAATGGTTGAAACCATACATATGTGATTTGAGATTTTCCATGGAAGTTGGTAAATATGAATGATAAATTGTTTTCAAATTCCCATGATAATTTTTCGATACTCCATATTATATTGTGATCAACAAAAGAGAGCATGAATTTGAAATAAATATTGTTCACCACTTGTAAATGATGAAGCACCTTGGTTTTTACATGATTATGCATATGTGGATGTGATATTGATGACTTGCAAGTCGGGTATGACGATACCCTACAGAATACGATACGTGATTGAATTAAATGAAATTTGAATGCATTGATTTTACATGAGAAAGGTGGATGCCCGAAGAAGGCGTTTGAGACACAAGGGCTCATCGCTGGAATAACGTGTTTGCCAACACAGTATATTGGTACCAGGCTAAGCGATCTGTGTATTGACTTCATGTCATTCCCAGATTGGGACTATAGGTAGTAGCCTGAGCCAAGTGATCTTGGGCACTACCATTGGGTTGAGACACCATGCTGTGTGGTCTTGAGTGTCTCTCATCACTAATACTCTAATCTTGGCGGCAACCGAGGTTTGACGGTTGGTGTAAATTATGTAGGGTATTCCACCTAGCTCAGTTGCATTTCATTACTGATGAGAAAAACTATTGCATTACACCCATGTGCTTTCAAATGATTTGATACGAAATTGCTTTACAATGGCTCTCAACTATACTTTGTAAAAATATTATGTTTTATTTTGATATCTCTGCGTGCCAGTACTTTTGTGCTGACCCCCTCCCCTCTCCAACCTCCTAGGTTCAGAGGCCCAGTCTAGGGGTCAAGAGAATCAGTAGATCATTCAGACAGAGTTGCAGAGACAAGTGGTGAGCCTTCTATGTTTCGGAAGGTCTTATGTCCTGCAGTCCTTTTATTTTATATTTAGTTTTGGGGGTCTGCTGCCCAGTTTTCAGATAGACATTGTTTCATTCATGTAGTATAGATTTCGCAGACGGTTTTAGAGATGTTGATTTAGATTGTGGGACACTATTCCCCATTTTCACTTTCATATGATTCTTGACCATGTTTCCATTATATTGTGTTTCTTCCGCATTACTTTGATCATATAAATTAGGTGCATGATTATCAGACAGATAGGGGTGTTTTGGGTCTCCATGGTTCAAAATGCTCGTCACGGCCAGGCCCTAGTTCGGGTCGTGACAACCTGATATAATGAGAACTGTAGGAAGTTCCATCTTCAAGCTTAGTTGAGCTTCTTTGCCCTCACTCATGCTATTTAACAAAATAAGAGACAATCGGTTAAATTAACATTATTTATGTGTGCCTGTCTTCAGGCATGCTCGTAACGTGGTCTTTGTGAAGGTGGATTTGCCCTTTCCTCTAACTATTAAGACCACTGTCAAAACAGATCATCATTGACGATGTAGAAATTAAGACTTCCAAGGTAAGCATACTGAATTTTGCCATTACAAAATGTCAACTCTTGCATCATATTTGGTTCTATACGTCAGGGTATATTTGCAGGAAGTTGGTTGGACTTACTGTTAGCGGAAACGTGAAATAAAGAACAAGAGAAAAGACACAAGATTTAATGTGGTTTAGATCCAAATGATCCTACATCCACATTAGAATAACTGTCTTTATATTATTAACAAAGAAGGGAGAGAGATCCCAAGTACACCTAAGTGAATTGCCCTCTCAACTCTCTACTCTTACAATATATTTAACTATAAATTTTTGGGATGGTTTTACAATAAAGAATGTCCTCTGTAAAAACTTAGGCACGGAGTAACAAAACATGACCTCTAAGCACAAAATTAATAAAGGGGAAATAAATACAAAGTTTGTCCTCTGCAAATTTTTGTTTGTTCTCCAAATTTACTTCCTAACCAAGTAATTTGACATATGAGATTTCTTCACATGGGTTTGACCCCACAAAGAAACCAAACCAACTATTCACTGTCAAAGGTATTATTAGTTTTTAGCAACGCCTCTTTCACCATTTCCAGACTAAAGACCTCAGCAAGCTGAAATATTTTTTAGGTATTGTTATTTGCAACGCAAGTATGCCTTAGACATTCTCAAGTAGACAGGAATGATGGGATAAGGTGATGTAAACCTATTAACACACCTATGGATCTGAATACTAAAATTCTTCATATGAGGGACTAATGGAGATTTTCTTGTCGCAATGTATTAGTTACACATAGGAAAGGGGTTAGAATTGACAAACAAAATCGGACTGGTAGATAAACTTGGAGGCACTAACAAGGTGATCTATAGAACTTTCTTGAAGAACTACTTCCACACCATGCTAGCCCTCTAGAGTTACAATATCTAACATCTCCGGCGTACAATCAATTGGCTTGATTTCGCCAAATGTTTTCAGACGAACATCCTTCAATGCCGCTTCCAATAATTTTTTCTTTTTTATTCCCGTAATGCCTTTAGATTACAACTGTGTTATACTTATTAATATCAACTTGTCATACAGAGGTTATAGCTGATTTTGAAAACTTTCTTATGTTTTGATTGCGGAAAGCTTATAGCTGGTTTGTCTATGTTATCTTGAGAACAAAGACATAGAAAATCAAGTGCATGTGCTACATTTTGAATGCACAACTTAAGAATACTTTAAAATGTTTAAACACCGAAGCAATACCAGTTTATTACAAATAAACAAGATGATAACACAACACAAATGAAACTAGAAATTACTCGGTGTACAACCAAGCCATCCAAATATCGGAACAAGGAAGCAAGAATAGTACAAACAAGGAGTAGTTATCGGCAGAAAAAACTTAAAAGACATCTGACAGGAAAATACATCACCGCGAACTGCACCGATTAACTTTAGCGCGAAACATTATGTTCTGGTGTAGGAAGCTCCTTCATCTGACTGAAGCAACAAAAAGTGAAGCTAAATACGCTTGCTAACATTTGAATGATAACCCAATTATTCTAGTATTATTAACAGTGTTTAAGAATATTTTTCACTATCTAAGAAAACAACGAAAAGAAAACCCTTGATTTCCTTTTTGTAAAAGCATAAATTTTTCCAGGGAGGAAAATGACTTAATTATAGTAATGTAATTAAGTAGAATGTTTGTAATATGTATTAACAAAACTATGTTAAAGTTGCAACAAGGAGAATACATGGCATGGGAAACTAATTGAAATTATTAAGAAGTTTATCAGTGTGCCATGATGTTTGAGTGAGCAAACTAGGAATAAATTAAGGGCATATGCGAGCTAAACTATTGAATGGTGAGGGCATAGTGAGGTAATTATTAATGACATATCTACTTAATTTTGAATACTTAAAGTGCATATTTGAACCTTTACCATAGAATTTATTTTACTTTTAATAGAATTTATTTTACTTTTAATCCAAAACATTAAAGCAACAGGTGAAATAACCATGAAGGCCCGAATTAGCTCTGCAAAAAGAGGATGTTAGAGGTCAAATAATCAAATATAATACCATCGATGATTGAAAATATGAAAGTTAATTGGCACATTACCTGAGATGCAGCGGAAGCAACATCAACTTTGATCCTTCTGCCATCAGTTTTACCATTTTTTGTAACAACGCTCTAAATTTGACTTGAAGTTTTCATCATCCCATTCCAGTTGGCTCCACCATTCTGATCCTCCTTCTATTATTTTGATGTTTTTGGAGGTTTGAATAGAGAAAGACAACTTCCTTAATCCGTCACAATAGCTCACTGTGAGTTCCTCCAAGTGTTCCCACATACTCTAGATTCAGATTAAGAACTCTTAGAGCTGGAAATGCCAAAAAGAATTCGTGGGGTATTTTCTTAAGGGGTTGATTGTCTTGCAAAAGTAAAGATGTAGTCTTTGGACATTTCGTGAAGCAATCAGGTAGACATTCAATTTTGTTGCTTACGAAAGATATTCTCTTGACAAAAGCTGATCAGTGAAATTAGTGAAATAAAAACATTGGAGGCTTTGATCACAATAATCTCTTGATCTCAAGTTTGTTAATTTCTTTGCATATGCATTGTGTTCTATTATAAAAAAAATGCATAACGACTGTCTTAAAATTGAATCGATTAACGTTTAGATAATTCAGTGTAAAGGGCAGCCCGGTGCACTAAAACTACCGCTATGCGCAGTGTCTGGGGAAGGGCCCCACCACAAGGATGTATTGTAGAGACTTACCTTGCATTTCTGAACCCGTAACCTCCTAGTCATATGGCAGCAACCCGTGACAAATGTATTCAATGGTTATATTAGCTTCTTAGAATTCCACAAAATTTTCACCTCACCCTAAATTTCAATCATGGCTTTTCAAATTTTCTAAAGGATTTTTACAAGAGATTTTAAGACACATCGTTTCTATTGGAAGGCATATGCCTCCACAAATTAAAAATACAAGACAAAATAAAAAATTAGGGTTTGTTGTTGATAAAATAGTTGAACTAGTTATGATTTTTTTCTTATATAATAATAAAAAATTGTATGAATGAGGGGATCTTTTGTTAAATGGTAAGTCTTCTTTTTAACTAAATATACTATAATTTTTTTTTTTTAAGGGAAATGACCAATTTTTGAGATAGATATAGACAGATCAAATATCAATCCAACAGATCGATTATTGATCCGACCTATATATGGACAGATCGATTATCACTACGACAGATGAGAAAATAGAAGTAGGCATTTTGCTATAGGATTAACATTCATTTTTTTGTTAACTCAAACATTATGTCTAGTAATATCCACTTAACAAATTTAACAATTACCAAATTCTCTAAAATTTAATTTCAACAATTAATACCTTATCATCTTCCAATAGTTGGAGGAGTTCGTTGAGATTCCTTGTTGCTGTTGACTGGCCTTCTATTGATGGTACCAGGATGTGGTCAACTTTTTTCACCCGGTAATTTTCTACCACCAAATTGGATCCAAAGTTTTCTCCGACCTCTATAAGCCTGCATTGTTGATCTCGGATGTTCTTTGCTTGAGTGGAGACTTCCAAGCGAAGGCTGCATTTTGGACAGCATTTATATGAAAGCGTCTTAGCCGCTGCAATGCTTTCTTGCATAACTTTTCATTCATTCTCCAGCCCGTGAACATCTTCGATCCACTTGATAACATCTGGTTTTGGCTTATAGCCTTCTCCCTCGGCTCCTTCCACCTTCTCTTTGATATCGTCTCTAAACTTTGTTAGCTTCTCCATTTCCTTCCCCAGATTTTCAATTTTTGATGAGAAACAGATGATATTTTCAATCTTAGGATAGATGCATTTGGATACGAACTTTCCCAACTCAACAAGAATGCCACCTACGGAATTAGAAAGTATATCCATTGACAAACTCTTGAGGCAAAGAAAGAAAAATGAGTTTATGATCAGACTGCTAAACTCTCAAAGATTATCAAGTGAAGCTAACTGACTACTTAAGCAAAATCATTAATCAGTTTTATATTATTGTTGTGAAGCCTCTTCATTCTTGTGCAGATAGGAGAAGAATATTGCTTTTTAGAAAACCGTTCTTTTCCAATATAAAGTTAAAAATATTTGTTGATCCATCCACTTTCAACTAGAGATCTCTGACTCGAGTCGCTGATTGGAGTAACTCCAGGTAGAAAACACTGCACATATTAGATGGTTAAGCTAAATAAAAGAAGAATAATTTAACCTGTGATGAAGTTGCAAGATAAATATTAGCACAGTAACTCTGTCTTGGAGCAACAGGTAAAGTAGCTGCCATGTGATCAGGAGGTCACAGGTTCAAGCCTTGAAAACAAGAGGCAAGGCTGCATATAATAGGTCCTTGTGGTCAGACCCATACTCAAACCCTGGACATAGCGAGAGCTTTAGTGCACCGGGATGCCTTTTTAGTAACTCTGTCTTTGTTAAAGCGAATTCCAGGAAAATCTTAAGTTTTAAAACTGTTGTTGTGGAGCTTCTTCATTCTTGTGCAGATAGGAGAAGAATGATTCCTTTTATTTTAATATAAGTACTTTGTACAACCTTTCTTTTGCCAACTATTTAATTAAGAAAGCACAAGTATAAGAAGGAACAAAAGGAATGTTGCCAGCAAGAGAGTTTTGCAATTATTCTTGAGAAATGAGTGAAGCAACGGATTTCCCTAATTTTGCAAAGAAAAGGAAAAGAAAAGAGAAAGACAAATATTACTTAACTGAAAAAGACAAACATATAGGAAGAAAAAGAAGAAAAGGAAAGCCACTAGCAATTCCTCTTAAATTGCACATGGGGCGTGTGCGTCTACTTGTTCAGCAATTCTTGTGAAATTGCCAGTGATATAATAAGCATTACGTACTTTTGCTAAGTTTCCCACAAATTTTATCTTGTTATGCCCTTTTTATCATTGCTGTTTCATAAGAACATGAAATGGTGATTGCGCAACTATATTTTGCTTAAACACAGAATGAAGAAGTACTATTTGCTGGACCTCACTGTTTACGATGTTTCGTGCAACAGATTTGTCAAAAAGGATGTGTACCTGATATAATGAGAACTATAGGAAGTTCCATCTTCAAGCTTAATTGAACTTTTTGCCCTCACTCATGCTATTTAACGTCAACCTGACTTTGCACATAATTAACACGATTTCAATGTGCTGTCACATTACACGAATTTCATCGATTGAGATTTATTTCTTTAGAACCAAATCAGGAGATGTTAATTAATCTTCTGTTGCCTATTTTATCTCTCATATGCTTTCACTACTAAAAAAAGAGAAAAACCGACCACAAAAGTCGACCACATGTGGTCGGTTTCCCCCTATTTCCGACCAAAAAACCGATCAAAATTTTTGGTCGAAAAAGTAGTGGTAGCTTTTTAAAAACCGACCACAAGTGATTGGTTTTATATTAAATTAATTAATTCAAAAATCGACCACTTGTGGTCGGTTTTATATTAAATTAATTAATTTATTTATTCAAAAACCGACCATCTGTGGTCGGTTTTTTATTAAATTAATTAATTAATTTAATTAAAAACCGAGTTTTTGAATAAATTAATTAATTAATTAAAATTAAAACCGACCACCTGTGATCGGTTTTTATTAAATTTAATAAATTAATTTTAATAAAAACCAACCACGAGTGGTTGGTTTTCTGGAAATAGTTTAAAACCGACCACACGTGGTCGGTTTTCTGCAGAAGTTATGTTGGAAAACCTACCACTTGTGGTCGGTTTTCTGCAAAATAAGTCCAAGTGGTCGGTTTTTCTGAGAATTTATAAAAAAAAAAAAATTGCAAAACCCAAATACAGCATGCAACAACAACAATATACAACAGTATCCAACAACAAAATGTCATCATTATTTCAATAAAAAAATCAACCATAGTTTCAACAACCATAGTTTCAAACAACAAAATGTCAAAAACATACAAAAATCAAAACTACAAGTCATCATCATCGAATTTGTCATCCTCTTCCATGTCCTCATCCGTGCTGAAATCATCGAGGGGGCCTAGACCCTTTGCAGCCCGATCTGCATCACCAGGACACGGAGGAATAACCCCTGCAGTCTGAATGAAAGTACTCAACTGCTGCTGCATCTTCCTGAATCATGATGTTGTTGCCTTCTCCACCTTCTTTTGCCTCTCTCTTGGTTGAACAAGCTTTTCAGTGAGTTGAGAAACCTTATTTTGTAGTCTTTCAATGGTTTTTGTATCAACCAAAGAGCTATAGTATGCAGGGCCAGACAAACTCCTAATACTATCGCCAAAATATTGTTTGGGGCATCCGTAGTAATTGCCTCTATTTGAAGGACCCGTAGCTTGTTTCATTAACTCATTCCGTACATGATCAGGTATTGGGTCACCCTGACTTTCAGGAGGCTGACTACTACGATACTCACCAACAAGACACATAAATTCATCCTATATTCAAAGTAAAGTTAATACTAACAGTTAAAAAATACTAAAGTAGTTATAATTGAATAATATCAATTTAGTGAAAAAGATTTATAAATTCAAAATTTGTTTCTTACGTGGACAGATTTTGCATAGTTGGGTTGTTTTTCTTTTTCAGATGAGTCTCTTCGAAAAGCTCATCATTTGATACTTTTCTATCCCTTTCTTTTTCCTGTATATGAAAAAAATATCATTGTTCAAATAATTAAAAAATTCAAATAGAAAGGAAGAAATAAATATCACGACCCGAACCTGGATCCTAGCCGTGACGAGCATCCCGAACCGTAAAGACCCAGAACACCCTTCTCTATCTGGTAATCATGCACAACATTCATAATACAAAAGAAAATGCAGAATTTGGAATGTAATATGGAAACATGGTCAAATCTGAAAAATGTATCTAAATAATAATATCTGACATCAGTCTGCGAAATCTCTACTAAGAACTAAACAAAACTGTCCGAACAACTGGGACAAGGCCCTCAGTAGACCAAAACATAACTACTGATAATTAACTCACAATTCAACAGGCCTTTTGAAGTAAAGAAGGCTCACCACTACTCGACCTGATCTGCAATATAAATTTTTCTATTGCTTATATGGAACCCTAGACTGAGCCTCAGAACCTGCGAGGTTGGAGGGGGGACGCTGTAATACCCCGGGAAATTTTTCATTGAAATTTTGTGCGTAAACGTGTTGGGTTCTATCTTCTAGAATGAATTATAAATTTTCCGTGTGAAATGTCTTAGATTATGAGCAACCATTGCGTAGAGTATCGAATAAGATTTCCAATGATATGTGGATCATCCAAAACGGACACCCGAGCGATGAGTTATGAACATTCCGATCGAACCGTGAATAGTAGTGAACAGTAAAACGTACAGGAAAAAGTACTGAGGCCTGACGTATTTCTGCTCCAACTTTAAATGATCATAACTCATTGTACATAATTATCTGGGTGATCTACTATATATCAATGGAAATCTCTGTGAGTCCTTTTTCCAATGAAATTAGTTTCATCCAATTTGTCTATCGGAGCAAAAAGTTATGGTCGATCTACTTCAGCCTATCAAAAGTGAATTTTTGGGTCAACTTCAAACGATCATAACTCCTCGTACACAATAATGTGGGTGAAATACTATATATAAACGGAAAGATATAAGAGTCATCTTTCTAATGAAATTGGTTTCATCCAATTTGAATATTGGAGTAAAACATTATGGTTGATCTACTTCAGACTATCAAAACAGTCCACCAAAGGACAGATTCGAGATTTTTTTTATTTTTAGGGGCGTTTTGGTCATTCCCCCACACCCAAAGCCCGTCCAAATCTTATATTAAAGCCTATTAGAAGCATTATATGTTATATTTCATCAAACTCCCTAAAAAAGAAAACCCTAAGCTCCTACATCCAACTTCAAGAACCTCCAAATTCACCATTAATTCTGCAAATTTATTCAAGATTCCAAGTTCTTAGTTCAAGAACTCCAAGAACCATCATTCAAAGGCATGATTAACATCTCAAAAATGAGTATCGATCTAAAGTTCATCATTCAAGGTATGTGGAGTTTTTCAACAAGAACACTCCTTCATTCTTGTGCCCAAAAGTAATTTTCTTTACAAAGGCATGATTTTTATTTGATTTTTATGAATTTGAAGCATGAACCCATATCTTATGATGATTATTATGAAATCTTGATGTTTATGATTTTAAAAGATGAATTTACATGTGTGGTGATATAAAGCATGAATCTTGAACAATATTTATCATGATTTTGATATTTGGGTCGTGAATCCCCATTGGAAATTGTGTTTTTTTTTGAGAAAGTGTGTGTTATAAGCACGTTGATGTTGAATATTGGAGATATTTTGAATGATTTGACCATTTGGTCTTAATGGAGTTGTTTTGAACTCGAGTGTGAAAGAAATCCACAACGTGGTTGATTTTGATAGATGGGAAGCAGGATAGCTCCCAATGTATATTTATATATTACTGAAATTGTTTTGTCATGGATTGTCTTTGAAATGATCTGAGCTAAGTTCGGGAGAAATCTTTAGCACTGAGTAGGAGGTATAAAGCGACCTTACTTCCCTAGAACTACGTGCCCCTGTAGGAGCGAGCTTGAGGCTGATTTATATAGTGATCACTAGTTTGTGTGGATTTGATATCGTTAGTCCTACTCCGATGGAAAGGATAGGATGGATCTCCACAACGTGGGTTGTATGTTGGACTCCATGTAGCTCACATGGTTTATGTCGATTATAGGATCTCCCAGTGTGTGTGTGTTTCCTTGTGTCTATGGTGAAGTGATTTGAAAGTGGAATTGTGAAAGTTATTCTTTCGAAAGATTTAAATGATATTTACATTATGAGAATTGATATTCTTGATGAACTGAAAGTGATTGACAAATTATATGATGACTCACATGAGTTATTGTAATTATTTCATCCTCTCATGATTATGATTATAAAACTGTATACACCCCCATATACTCGGTTCCTTTCCATGGTACTGACCCACATCTATGTGGGCTGCATTTTCTCAGAGTGTAGGTTCAGGTACTCATTTCCAGGTTTGACAGTGATTCTTCAGGCACGCTATTCTACATCCTCTGTTGTGGTGAGTCCTCATATTCTGAGGACGTGATGTCTAATATTGGTTTCACGGATTTTTTTAAATTTGATAACTGAGGTTGAGTTAGTTGGGGCATGTCTTAATGGCTCGCTGGTTTTTTTGATTTTGTTATAGGCTTGTTAGACTAGTATAGATGTTGGGAGTTGACTAATAAGTCGTATTTTGTTATCTTTCTGAAATTCTTTTATTCTTGGATGATGATTACTCTATTGATATTTTAGGGTTATTTATGGAAACCCCATTGATTTGTGTTGAACTTAATGAAAATGGCTCAAAGGGTTAGCTTGGGGCTACTCGTATCCTCAAGCACTGTGTGACGCTCCAGGACCCATTTTTTGGGGTGTTACAAACTTGGTATCAGAGCCTAAGGTTTTAAGGTGTCCTAGGGAGTCTGACAAGCCACGTTAAGTAGAGTCTTGATTATCGGTGTGTAGCGCGCCACATCTATGAGTAAGAGGCTACAAGACGTTTTAGGAAAAAGTATGATTCTTTCTTTCAGAAGTATATCGTGCTTAAAGTGTCTCTCTCTGCTATTGATTCGTGCTCTCCTCTTTCAAAAATATCCTTCCACGTCGAGCGAGAAGAAATAATGATGGTCAGCAACCTCAACCCGCTGACCCATTGAATGAAAATGTGTCTCATGCTGAATTTTAGACAGCCTTTCAGGCGCTGGCCCAAGCTGTTACTGCAAATGTTCAGGCCAACCTGGCCCCGGCACCAGAGCAGCAGGGAGGTGATTCAGCTGCTTCCAGGATCCATGACTTTATGTGGATGAATCCACCAAAATTCTATGGGTCCAAGTCTGATGAGGATCCACGGTTGTTTTTAGAGAAGGTGCAGAAAATTACTCAGGTAATGCATGTATCTGAGGAACATAGTGTGGAGTTGGCTACGTATAGTTTGAAAGACCTTTCTTATGACTGGGTTGTTGCTTGGAGGAAAGGTAGAGGTGAGGGAGCTATACCTACAACTTGGCAAGAGTTCTAGGATGCATTCCTTGATAAGTTTTTCCCTTTGGAAATATGGGAGGCAAAGGTGGAAGAGTTTATGAACTTGCGATAGGGCTCTATAACTGTTAGGGAGTACTGTCTAATGTTCAATCCGTTGGATAAGTATGCTCCTGACTTAGTGGCTGATAATCAAGCTAGTATGAGTAAGTTTGTGACTGGAGTGTCTAGTTATGTGGTTAAGGAGTGTAGGTCTGCTATGCTGAATAGTGAGATGAATCTTTCTAGGTTATGACTCATGCCTAACAGATTGAGGTAGACAAGATTAAGGAGAGAGATAGAATGAGAGGGAATAAGAGAGCTAGGTTCGAGCAGCACGGACAGGGTCAGACTAGATCACAGGGAGGAAGTCGCCCTCAGTATCAGGATTGTTCGTCTATGCCAACACCGTCATCTGCTAGTGCTCCCATTCCTAGAGGTAGGAAGAAGAAAGGTACCAGGTCATATGCATCCAGGTCCCAGTACAGTGCTGGCAGTAAGCCAAATCGTCCCCTGTGTCCTAAGTGTGGTAGGGCTCATTCGGGTGAGTGTTGGGGTAAGAAGAGGGGTTGTTTCTGGTGTGGTGACATGGGTCACAGAGTTAGAGACTGTCCACAGGATGGACAAGGGCGTCGCGACCCAGACTCAGACTGTTAGTGCTCCAGTTCCAGCGACTTGCCCAGCCCCAGCTCAGGGTGTCTTTTCTAGCAATGCTGGCGGGCAACGCCAGAATAGATTCTATGCTTTATCGTCCCGCCAGGAATAGGAGGATTCTCCCGATATTTTTACTGGTATGCTTCGTATATTTCAGTTTGATGTGTATGCTTTGTTGGATCCTGGATCCAGTTTCTCATATGTTACACCTTTGATTGCTGTGAATTTTGAAATGAGTCCTAAGATTATTCCTGAGCCTATCCTAGTTTCTACACCAGTGGGTGATTAGATTGTTGCCCAAAAAGTGTATAAAAAGTGTCCTATTACCGTTCTTCATAGAGTCTTGTTGGCTGATCTGATTGAGTTAGACATGGTAGATTTTGATGTGATTCTGGGTATGGACTGGCTGTATTCTTTTTATGCCTCTATTGATTGTCAAACCCGAGTGGTCAAGTTTCAATTTTTAGGTGCATCCATATTTGAGTGGTCTGGGAATTCTGTGTCACCTAAGAGTCATTTTATCTCTTACCTCAAAGCTAGAAAGCTTATTTCCATGGGGTGTATTTGCCATTTGGTTAGAGTCAAAGACACAAAGTTTGAGACACCAACTCTCCAGTCTGTTAACGTCATCAATGAGTTTTCTGTTGTCTTTCTGAATGATCTCCCAGGGATACCTCCTAATAGAGAGATAGAGTTTGGGATTGATCTTCTTCCCGATACTCAGCCCATTTCTATTCCTTCTTACCGTATGTCCCCTGCAGAACTTAAGGAGTTGAAAGAGCAACTCAAAGATCTATTAGATAAGGGTTTCATAAGGCCCAGTATTTCTCCTTGGGGTGCTCTTGTGTTGTTTGTGAGAACGAAAGATGGCTCTTTACGTATGTGCATTGATTATCGCCAATTGAATAAAGTCACCGTAAAAAATAAGTACCCCCTTCCGAGAATAGATAATTTGTTTGACCAATTGCAAGGTACAAGTTATTTCTCAAAGAGAGACCTTCGTTTCGGCTATCATCAACTTAAAGTTAGGGAGTGTGACATCCCGAAAACCGTTTTCTGAACTCGTTATGCCATTTTGAGTTTCTTGTTATGTCCTTCGGGTTAACTAATGCACCAACAGTTTTCATGGACCTCATGAATCGAGTGTTCAGATCATATCTGGATATGTTTGTCATAGTGTTCATCAATGATATACTAGTGTACTCCCGTAGTGAGGATGAACATTCTGATCATCTCTGAACTGTCTTGCAAACCCTTAGAGATCACAAGTTGTTTGCCAAGTTCATTAAGTGTGAGTTTTGGCTAAGGTCAGTTGCTTTTCTAGGTCATACCATTTCTTCCAAAGGTATTAGAATTGATCCCCAAAAGACCAAAGCTGTTAGAAATTGTCCTAGACCTATTTCTCCGACTGATATCTGAAGTTTCTTGGGTTTAGCTGGCTATTACCGCTGCTTTGTTGAGGGTTTCTCCTCTATAGCATCTCCTATGACTCGGTTGACCCAAAAGAAAGTGAATTTCTTGTGGTCTGAATCTTGTGAGAAGTGCTTTCAGGAGTTGAAGACTCGACTTATTTCAACCCCTATTTTGACTTTGCCTGATGGTGTTGATGGTTTTGTGGTGTACTATGATGCTTCGAGAGTTGGGTTGGGTTGCGTATTGATGCAGAAGGGTAAGATGATAGATTATGCTTCTAGACAGTTGAAACCCCATGAGAAAAATTACCCCACCCGTGACCTTGCGTTGGCTGCTGTTGTGTTTGCTTTGAAAATCTGGAGACACTATTTGTATGGTGTCCATGTTGATGTTTTCACTAATCATAAGAATCTGCAATATGTGTTTACCCAGAGAGAATTGAATCTTAGGCAGAGACGATGGTTAGAATTGTTAAAGGACTATGATATAAGTGTGTTGTACCATCCGGGCAAGGCCAATGTTGTGGTGGATGCCCTAAGTTGAGTGTCCATGGGTAGTTTTTAGCATGTGGTAGAAGGTAATAAATAGTTGGCTCGTGATGTACATCATTTGGCTAGATTGGGGGTTAGGTTGTTTGACTCTGCTGAAGGTTGTATAGGGGTTCAGAGTAGTTCCGAATCCTCCTTGGTTTCGGAAGTGAAGGAAAAACAATACTTAGATGCTAGTTTGGTCAGATTGAAGGAGTCAGTCAAGGACCAAAAAGTAGAGGTTTTCTCCCAAGCGGGAGATGGTGTGTTGAGATTGCAGGGTAGATTGTGTGTCCCGAATGTTGATGATCTGAGACAGAGGATTATGGTTGAAGCGCATGGGGCATGATATTCTATTCATCCTGGTGCCACCAAGATATACCGAGACTTGCGAAAAATCTATTAGTAGAGTGGCATGAAGAAAGATATAGCAACGTTTGTTACTAAGTGTGCAACATGCCAACAGGTTAAGGTTGAACACCAAAGACCTGGTGGTATGATGCAAGAGTTTAGTATTCCCACCTGGAAGTGGGAAGAGATAAATATAGACTTCGTGATTGGTTTACCTCCTTCCCGACGCCATCATGATTCCATTTGGGTTGTGGTTGATAGGTTGACTAAGTCTGGTCATTTCTTGCCTGTTCATACTTTATATACTGCTGAGGATTATGCTAGATTGTATATCCGAGAGCTAGTCAGACTGCATAGAGTTCCCTTGTCAATCATTTCGGATAGGGGTACTTAGTTCACTTCGCAATTTTGGAAAGCTTTTCAGAAGGGTCTTGGTACCCAAGTGCTTTTGAGTTCTGCTTTTCATCCACAGACTGATGGTCAGGCTGAGCGGACCATCCAGACCTTAGAGGATATGTTGAGAGCTTGTGCACTTGACTTTAAGGGAAGTTGGGATGATGACTTACCGTTGATAGAGTTTGCTTACAATAACAGTTTCCACTCTAGTATTGGCATGGCTTCGTTTGAACCCTTATATGGGAGGAAGTGTAGATCACCCATAGGTTGGTTCGATGTGGGTGAAGCGACTGTGAGTGGTCCTGATTTGGTATTTGAGGCTATGGAAAAAGTTAAGTTGATTAGGGAAAGGTTGAAAACTGCGCAGAGTCGTCAGAAGTCAAATGCGGATGTTAGAAGGAGAGACCTTGAGTTTGAAGTTGGTGACCTAGTGTATCTGAAAATTTCACCCATGAGGGGGGTGAAGAGATTCGGAAAGAAGGGGAAGCTTAGTCCCCATTATGTTGGTCCTTACAAAATTCTTAGCCGTGTTGGTAAGGTAGCTTATGAAGTCGAGTTGCCTTCCGAGTTGTCCTCTGTTCATCCAATATTCCAAGTCTCCATGCTTAGAAAGCATATTCGCGATGCTGTGGTAATGGATTCCTCTGTGAGTGCTGACATTCAAGAAAATCTTTCTTTTGATGAGATTCCTGTTGAGATTCTTGATTTTAGTGTCCGAAGACTAAGGAACAAAGAAGTTTCCTTGGTCAAGGTGTTGTGGCGAAACCAATCTGTTGAGGGTGCAACTTGGGAAGCTGAGGCGGATATGCGATCCAAGTACCCGTACCTATTTTTCATGAACTCCGATCAAGCCGAAGGTACTGTTCTTTCCTAAATCATGCACTTTTGATAAAAGTTGCAGCAGTTCAGTTGTCATTTATTGTGTGTTCAGCTGTAGTTTCTTGGATTTATGCATTCTATGTTGCATTCGGAGAGAGAAACGATGTGGTGATGAGTCTAACGAATGGTTTCAGCTGTATGCTCTATTCCCTATCTAATCTTGGCATGTCTAGCATCATTCGAGGATGAATGTTTCTAGGGGGATGATGTAATACCTCGGGAAATTTTTCGTTGAAATTTTGTGTGTAAACGTGTTGGGTTCTATCTTCTAGAATGAATTATAAATTTTCCGTGCAAAATGTCTTAGATTATGACCCACCATTGCGTATAGTATTGAATAATATTTCCAACGATATGTGGATCATCCAAAACGGACACCCGAGCGATGAGTTATGAACATCTCGATCGAACCATGAATAGTAGTGAACAGTAAAACATGCAGGAAAAAGTACTGAGGCCTGGCGTATTTTTTCTCCAACTTTAAACAATCATAACTCCTTGTACATAATGATCTGGGTGATCTACTGTATATCAACGGAAATCTATACGAGTCCTCTTTCCAATGAAATTGGTTTCATCCAATTTGTCTATCGGAGCAAAAAGTTATGGTCGATCTACTTCAGCCTATCAAAAGTGAATTTTTGGGTCAACTTCAAATGATCATAACTCCTCGTACACAATGATCTGGGAGAGATAATATATATCAATGGAAATATATGAGATTCCTATTTCTAATGAAATTGGTTTAATCCAATTTAAATATAAGAGTAAAACGTTATGGTTGATCTACTTCAGACTATCAAAACAGTCCACCAAAGGATAGATTCGAGAATTTTTTTGATTTTTAGGGGCGTTTTGGTCATTCCCCCTCACCCAAAATCCGTCCAAACCCTATATTAAAGCCTATTAGAAGTATTATATATTATATTTCATCAAACTCCCTCAAAAAGAAAACCTTAAGCTCCTACATCCAACTTCAAGAACCTCCAAAGTTCACCATTAATTCTGCAAATTTATTCAAGATTCCAAGTTCCTAGTTCAAGAACTCCAAGAACCATCATTCAAAGGCACGATTAACATCTCAAAAATGAGTATCGATCTAAAGTTCATCATTCATGGTATGTGGAATTTTTCAACAAGAACTCTCTTTCGTTCTTGTGCCCAAAAGTAATTTTCTTTACAAAGGCATGATTTTTATTTGATTTTTATGAATTTGAAGCATGAACCCATATCTTATGATGATTATTATGAAATCTTGATGTTTATGATTTTGAAAGATGAATTTACATGTGTGGTGATATAAAGCATGAATCTTGAATGATATTTATCATGATTTTGATATTTGGGTCGTGAATTCCCATTGGAAATTGTGTTTTTTTTTTGACAAAGTGTGTGTTATAAGCACGTTGATGTTGAATATTTGAGATATTTTGAATGATTTGACCTTTTGGTCTTAATGGAGTTGTTTTGAACTCGAGTGTGAAAGAAATCCACAACATGGTTGATTTTGATAGATGGGAAGCATGATGGCTCTCGATGTATATTAATATATTACTGAAATTGTTTTGTTGTGGATTGTCTTTGAAATGATCTGAGCTAAGTCCAGGAGAAATATTTAGCACCGAGTTGGAGGTATAAAGCGACCTTACTTCCCTAGAACTATGTGCCCCCATAGGAGTGAGCCGGAGGCTAATTTATATAGTGATCACTAGTTTGTGTGGATTTGATATCGATAGTCCTACTCTGATGGCAAGGATAGGATGGCTCTCTCCAATGTGGGTTGTACGTTGGACTCCATGTAGCTTACATAGTTTATGTCGGTTATAGGATCTCCCAGTGTGTGTGTGTTTCCTTGTGTCTATGGTGAATGGTGAAGTGATTTGAAAGTGGAATTGTGAAAGTTATTCTTTCAAAAGATTTAAATGATATTTACATTATGAGAATTGATATTCTTGATGATCTGAAAGTGATTGACAAATTATATGATGACTCACATGTGTTATTGTACTTATATCATCCTCTCATGATTATGATGATTTTCTTTGGGCTATGTGATTTTTTCATACATCCTGCATATTTCTTATAAATATTTATGATGATGATGTTTATACAACTGCATACACCCCCATATACTCAGTTCCTTTCCATGGTACTGACCCACATCTTCGGATGTGGGCTGCATTTTCTCGAAATGTAGGTTCAGGTGATCAGTTCCAGGTTCAACAGTGATTCTTCGGGTATGATGTTCTACATCCTCTATTGTGGTGAGTCCTCATGTTCCGAGGACGTGATGTCTGATATTGGTTTCACTAAATTTTTTACATTTGATAACTGAGTATGAGTCAGTTGGGGCATGTCTCAATGGCTCGCTCGTTTTATTGATTTTCTTAGAGGCTTGTCAGACTAGTATAGATGTTGGGAGTTGACTAATAAGTCGTATTTTGTTTTCTTTCTGAAATTCTTTTATTCTTGGATGATGATTACTCTATTGATATTTGAGGGTTATTTATGGAAACCCTATTGATTTGTGTTGAACTTAATGAAAATGGCTCAAAGGGTTAGCTTGGGGCTACTCGTAGCCTCATGCACCGTGTGACGCCTAGGGACCCTTTTTTCTAGGCGTTACAGAGGGAGCCAACACAAAAGTACTGGTACGCAGAGCTAATCCAAAATAATCATTTATAATTAACATATATGAGAGTAGTTAAAACAGTTCATCAACAATTGTATAGTAAGAAATCTCATGGGCATTTTTAAGGGATTCTGTGAAAACATATGAAATCTGTGACACTCTTTGTACTTCTCTGTGCTAGGTGGTGTACCTTACAATTATTGAAGATTCCATGGGCTATATTGAAACTGCCATTGACTCGACAGCTAAGCCCCCAACCTAAGTGTGCCACAAGGGTTGGATTCTCTAACTCTACTACGCCACATGGCCGTCTCCAACATACAATAATCTACTCGTATCAGCAAATACAGTTTCAGGCTAAGTGTTACTTGAACTCACGCCTTCTTCGGGTAACCACCTAACACTCTTTAAGCCCCTTTTTAAAACTCTATGAAAATATGCATTCTCTGAAAACATATTCTGAATACATATTCTTAAAACATACTCTGTTATGGCATAATTACATATGGTATCATCATACCATTGACTTGCAAGTCATGTCTCTGAGCCATCATTAGCATACAAAACTCTCTGTTTCAAAACATAAGTTTCGGGACCACCATATCCATAAAACAGTTCAAGAATAGACTCATGTAAACATATGCAAATAACTCTTCTCTTTGAATTAAAACCATAATCATATCAAGACGCTCTCTCAATAACTCTAAAGCAATGTTACAAATTCCATGACTTTTCAAATCACAAAAACATGCATTTCAATTCTCTTTTCAATAAACAAGAGAGGGAGTCCATAATTCATTCTCTCAAACAAAGATCAAAATCTTAGTTTCATATATAAACATATACATGTAAATCAAATTAGGGGGAAAAGCCACAGTAACAAAACATAATAGCATTTAAACCTTCGAAACACATAATCTATAATATAGTTTTCAAACCCCCCCCCCCCCAAAAAAAAATACATGCATTAAAACTTAAATCATGCTCTTATCAAATTTCAAGCCCAGGTAGTTTTTAGGATAAACCCCGCGTACCTCTATATGTGAAACAAAAGGGTGCTTCTTGAAGCCTACGACCTGAGGATTCCAAATATGCAATTATCTTCAAAAACATATGGTCGAATCTTGAATTGTTTGGGTTTTTATTTTGAAACCCTAAGAAGTGTTCTTGAGACAATTTGATGAATGTGATTATATTTTGGTGTTTGAGGGATTAAATCCCATGTTTAAGTTGATAGGGTAGGAGAAAATGACCAAAATACCCTCAAATGTTCGGAGGCTGAAAGCTGAAAACTGGGTACCCCCGGGACTGGCAGGGCGACGCCCTTCTTTGAGAGGCTCCCTAACCAGGGCGACACCTTGCTTAGAGAGGCTCTCTAAGCTGTGCGGTTCCCCCTTGTTGCGGATAGCTACTATTTTTCAGATGCAAATACGACCTTAGGCTCGTCTAAAAATTCCGAAACTCTTCGAGACGTACTACAACCTTGACCCATCGCAACGCAACAAGCAAATCCAAAAATGGATGTCAGAAAGGTTGGAAAGTTGTATCCCAAAGATTGCCAGCTAAAATGACAAGTCCTCACGACACTTAGAAAAATTTTCAAGTCTTAAGTCAAAGAGCACACTATTAAAGGCTAATCCATGCACAACTTTTATGGGGTGTTACATTATCCCCCGTTGGGATCATTCGTCCCCGAATGATGATGCAGAAAATTTCAGTCAAGCATGATATTTTAAGCAACAAAGGCGTAGATAGGAAAGGACAAAGATTGTACCTTTTATCACTTCATTCATAAAATCAAATAAGCTTGGTTATCTAACTCTCATGTCATTTTCTGACTCCCAAGTTGCTTCTTCAATTTTTCTGATTTCGCCACTGCACTTTAACTGAGGCTATCTCTTTGCTCGTCAATTTTCTCACTTGATGATCTAAGATTGCTACAGGCTCTTCTTCATAAGACAATGAATTGTTTATCTTGATTTCCTCTATAGGCAATACTAAAGAATGATCTCCAATACACTTCTTCAACATGGATATATGAAATACTGGATGAACCGAACCCAAACTTGCAGGCAACTTTAATTCACACGCAACTCCACTTATTCTTCCCACAATCTGATATGGTTCTATATAGCGAGGACTCAGCTTACCTTTCTTCCCGAAATGCATAATTCACTTCATGGGAGAAACTCTAAGAAATACCCAATCTCCAACTTCAAACTCTAAATCTCTTTTCCTAACATCAGCGTAGGATTTATGACGACTCTGAGCTATCTTAAGTCGTTCTCTGATGATTTTCACATCCTCCATTACCTGATGAATAAGATCAGGCCCAAATATCTGCATCTTACCTTCTTTATACCACCCTATCGGAGACCTACATCTCCTACCATACAACGCCTCGAACGGTGCCATCTTAATACTGGAATGGAAATTGTTATTATAAGCAAACTCAATCAATGGAAAGTGATCTACCCAACTACCTTTAAAGTCAATCACACAGGCCCTCAAAATATCCTCAAGGGTCTGGATGGTGCGTTCATCTTTCCCATTAGTATGAGGGAGGAATGATATACTTAGGTTCACTTGGGTACCTAAGCCTTTCTGAAAAGATCTCCAAAATTGAGAAGAAAAGTGTGTACCTTGGTCAGATTTGATTGACACAGGTGCCCCATGCAAATGAACTATTTCTGCGATGAATAGCTTAGCATAAACTTCTCCCGAGTAGTTAGTCGTTACAGGCAAAAAGTGCGCTGACTTGGTCAGCTTGTCCATAATCACCCATATAGAATCATATTGGTTTCGGGACTTCGGAAGTCCCATAATTGTAACATCCCGTAAAAGTTGTGCATGGATTAGCCTTTTAATAGTGTGCTCTTAGACTTAAAAATTTGAAATTTTTTCTAAGTGTAAGGAGGACTTAGAGTCATCTTAGCTGGCAATCTTCAGGATACGACTTTTCGACCTTCCCCACATCCGTTTTTGGATTTTCTTATTGCATTGCAATGAGGTAAGGTTGTAGTAAGTCTCGGAAGAGTTTCAGAATTTTTGGACAAGCCTAAGAGAACGTTTGGTTTTCTATCCAGTGGCAGCGCGTGATTTGCCCGTGTCGCCTGCTTAATCGCAGTTCACTAAGGCCCGCATCGCCTGCTATATCGAGCCAGGCTAAATTTTCAGCCTCATCCTGGAAATTAATGGTAATTTTGTAATTTACCAATCTGCTATCTACTTAAACACGGGATTTAATCCCTAAAGAGCCAACTTACACTCATATTCACCAAAATTGCTCAAGAACTCTCCTTAGGGTTTAAAAATAAAAACCCAAGCAACTCAAGATTCAACCGTGGATTTTTGAAACCAATTACATATTTGGAATCCCATGACGTAGGCTTCAAGAAGCACCTATCATATTCGCATATAGAGGTACGTGGGGTTATCCTAAAAAATCTCCTGGGTAATTAAATCATGTTTTTCAATGGGGGTTTTGAAATTATAAATATAATTATGCTTTAAATGTTTTAATAAATTTTGTTGTGGTCTTTTAGGCCTTTCCCGAAATGATTTGGTATATATATATATATATATGTATATGCATGTGTTTCATAATGGTGACAAATTGAGAGCATGATTTACATGGAACCCCTCTCTTGATATGATGTTGTTTTAAATTTTCACATGATATGAATTGTTTGAAATCATCTTGAAATGCATGTCATGAAATGTCTTAAAAATAAAATATCATGATTTGGATATGGTTTTTGACTTTCAAAGAGAGGGTTGTTTTGTTCATTTTGAAATATATTGCATATGATGATTGAACGAAGAGAATGATATGATACTGATGACTTGCATATCGGGTATGACGATACCCTATAGAGTATGACATGCGATTTATTTGAAAAAAGTTTGAGTTCATTAACTTTCATGAGAAAGGTGGATACCCGAAGAAGGCATTTGAGTGAAAGGGCTCATCACTGGAAACCGTAGTTGCCGATGCGGGTTATATGATATTGTATACTACATGGGTGGATTAATAAAATTATTTGGGGGATCTCACATGCGGGAATTCCCTTGGTGTGCTCACATGGGGGGTATCACTGGCTCCAAATCCTGGCGGCTACTTGGATTGAAGGCTCGACCGTCGAGCTAAAAGACAGATTCCACATAGTCATGGAATTACAAATTGTAGGGTATTCCACCTAGCTCAAATGCATTGCATTGGTGTTGAAAAATCATTATATTATGCCCATGTGTTTTCAAATGATTTGATATGAAACTACTTTATAATGACTCTCACCTATATTGTGTAAAAATATTATATTTCTGTTTTGATTTCTCTGCGTACCAATACTTTTGTATTGACCCCCTTCCCTCCCAGGTTTGGAGGCACAGTTTAGGGGTCCAGATAACCAATAGATTTATTTCGATAGATCGCAGAATCAAGTGGTGAGCCTTCTATCTTTTGGAAGGCCTGATGTCCGCTATTTCATTTATCATGTAGTAGTTTTGGGTCTACTGGGGGCTTGTCCCAATTTTTAGATAGTTATTGTTTCAATCATGTAGTGGAGATTTCGCAGACGATTTTAGAGATGTTGATTGAGACTGTGGGACATTATTTCCCCATTATTGTACGCATATGATTCTTGACCATGTTTCCATTATATTGTGTATCTTCTGCATTTCTTTCATCATATGAATTATGTGCATGATTACCAGACAGATAGGGGTGTTTTGGGCCTTATGGTTTGGAATACTAGTCACGGCTAGGGCTCCAGTTCGGGTTGTGACAAACTTGGTATCAGAGCATGGTTTATGGTCCCAAGGTATCTGCGAAATTGCATTGGGTAGAGCCTTATTTATGGGTGTGTAGCGCACCATACTTATAAGTAAGAGGCTATCGGGTGTTTCAAAAATGTTTTCCTTCTTTGTGAATTAGTTTGTGCTTCAGAGTCAAGTCTGTTCCTAATCAAAAATCTTTTGTCTTATAGAAATAACAGTCATGCCTCCTCGCCTTAATACTAATTAGAGTGATAAGAATGAGGAAGTCTGTCCCACTCATGGGATGAGGACACGTAATAGAGTTCCTACTCCAGACCCTGTCCCTACTCCGGGAGTACCTCCAGTCCCAACCAGTCCACCTCGGGCTCTACAGACCAATGTTAACCCTCCTCTGGCTAATCAGAGTGATATTTCAAATGCATAGTTCAGACAATCCATTCATATGTTAACGCAGTTGGTGGATGCACAAACTCATTGGTCAGAAGATACTGGGTCTGCATCTGTTACTTCTGGAGCTACACGGGTGAGCTAATTCATGCAGATGAATCCTTCCAGATTTACAGGTACTAAAGTAGAAGAGGACCCGCAGGAATTTGTAGATGAAATAGAAAAAATCTTCAGAGTGATACATGTTGATGAAATAGAAGGGGTAGAATTGTCCTTGTATCAGTTGAAAGAGGTAGCAAATCAGTGGTACAATGATTGGGAAGATGCGAAGGGCGCCAATGCTGAGCCCTCGGTATGGAGTGAGTTTGTAGATGGTTTCCTTGACCGATTCTTTCCTTTAGAGCTGAGGAAAGCTAAAGAAGAAGATTTCATGAACCTCAAGTAGGGTAAGATGAGTGTGCAGGAGTACACTTTGAAATTCAATTAGCTGGACCGTTATGCTCCTGAGATGACGGGTAGTATGAGGGCCCGAATGAGGAATTTTGCATCCGGCCTTTCAGATGATTTGGTACTTGAGTACCAGGGAGCTATGTTGAATAAGGAGTTGGACTTTTCTAGGCTGACCGTTCATATGCAACAGGTAGAGGAGAAAAAAAAGATTTCTGAGGCTAGGGAGACAGGCAAAAGAGCAAGATATGCCGACTAGGGTCACAGCTAGCCTCAGAGCGGTAAGTGGGGAAATAAATTGTAGAAGAAGAGGAACTGGGGTAATGCACAGTCTGCTGCCAGCGCCCTAGCGCCCAGACCACCTGCTGACAGACGATCTCAAAGTTTTCAGACTCATCCTGGATTGAGGGACCCAAATACTTAGTCGTAGGGCAGTGTGGCCTAGCAGCATCGTACTTATCCATGGTGTGAGATTTGTGGAAAGAATCACCCACAGAGGTGCTTTTTCGAAGGGGAAAATTGTTATACTTATGGAAAGGTGGGTCATCTTCAGAGAGATTGCCCTTCTGTGGGAGGAAATATGGGGGGCCAAGCCCCAGGATGCCTCCATGGCTATTCCTCCTAAGGGTGCCTCTTCAGCTGTTGGGGGTGGTCGTAATCAGTTATATGCTTTGGCTAACCGCCATGAGGCGGAAGCTTCACCAGATGTTGTCACCAGTACGTTACGAATCTTTTCCTGTGATGTTTATGTGTTACTTGATCTCGGGTCTACCTTATCTTATGTGACCCCTTATGTTGTTGTTGGTTTTGGGTTTGAACCCGAGGTTATTGTAGAACCCTTCATTGTTTCCACTCTTGTAGGTGATTCTGTTGTTTCTAGAAGGGTGTATAGAAATTGTGTTGTGTCTATTCTTAGTCGGGATACTGTGGCAGACCTTATAGAACTTGATATGGTAGATTTTGATGCTATCCTTAGGATGGACTGGCTCCATTCGTGTTATGCCACCCTTGATTCCAGAACCCCAAGGGTTACTTTTTCTTTCCCGAACGAGACACCAATTGAGTGGGCGAGAAATTCTGTGGCACCTAGAGGTCACTTTATCTTTTATCTTAGAGCCCAAAAGCTTATCTCCAAAGGATGTATGTACCATCTAATTCGAGTAAAAGATTCTAGGGTTGAAAATCTTCCTCTTCAGTCAGTTCCTGTGGTGAATGAGTTCCCAGAAGTCTTTCCCAAAGATCTCCTAGGGATACCACCTGATAGGGAGATAGATTTTGGCATTGATGTGTTGCCAGACACTCCTCCTATTTCCATTCTTCCATATAGAATGGCTCCCACAGAGTTGAAAGAGTTAAAAAAATAGCTCACAAACCATCTAGACAAAGGCTTTATTCGTCCTAGTGTATCCCCATGGGGTGTACCCGTACTTTTCGTGCCAAAAAAGGATGGGTCCCTTCGTATGTGCATAGACTATCGCCAGTTGAATAAAGTCACTATTAAAAACAAATATCCTCTTCTTTGAATTGATGATCTTTTTTACCAGCTTCAGGGTGCTAAGTGTTTTTCGAAAATAGACCTTTGTTCGGGTTACCATCAGTTGAAATTTAGGGAGTCAGACGTTCCCAAAGTAGCCTTCCGAACCCGATATGGTCACTATAAGTTCTTAGTCATGTCCTTTGGGTTGACTAACGCCCCTGCAGCTTTCATGGACCTTATGAATAGGGTATTTTGTCAGTTTCTAGACTTGTTCTTCATAGTGTTCATTGATGATATTCCGATCTATTCCAAAAGTGAGAAGGACCATGCTAACCACCTCTGAATTATCCTTCAGACCCTTAAGGATCATCAGTTATATGCTAAGTTCTCCAAATATGAATTCTAGCTGAATGCTATTGCCTTCTTGGGGCACATCGCATCTAGCGATGGGATTAGAGTCGATCCCCAAAAGATTGAGTCAGTAAGAAAATGGCCCTGACCCATGACTCCAACCGATATTCAGAGCTTTTTGGGCCTGGCAGGTTATTACAGAAGGTTTGTAGAGAGTTTTTCTTCCATAGATGCTCCGCTTACTAAGCTGACCCAGAAAAAGGTGAAGTTTGTGTGGTGTGACTTGTGTGAAAATAGTTTTGAGAATTTGAAAGACAAGCTGACTACTGCTCTTGTTTTGACTTTTCCTAAGGGTGTAGATGGTTTCATAGTTTACTGTGATGCATCCCGCATGGGACTTGGTTGTGTGTTGATGTAGCATAGTAAGGTGATAGCTTATGTATCTAGGTAGTTAAAGCTTCATGAGAGAAATTAACCCACTCATGACTTGGAATTAGCAGCCGTGGTGTTTCCACTTAGAATCTGGAGTCATTATCTCTATGGAGTACATGTTGATATTTATACTGATCATAAAAGTTTGCAGTATGTTTTCTCGCAGAAAGAATTAAACCTCAGGAAGAGGCATTGGATGAAGCTTTTGAAAGACTATGATATGATCCTAAATTACCATCTGGGCAAGGCAAATATTGTAGCCGATGCTCTCAGCAGGTTGTCTATGAGCAGCTTTTCTCATGTTGAAGAGGGGAAGAAAGAGATGGTGAATGATATCCACCACCTTGCAAATCTAGGAGTGTGAATCTTAGATTCTGGAGATGAAGGGGTGATTGTTCATGAGATAGCTAAGTCATCAGTGAAGCAAGTTGAAGATCCCATCTTGATTCAAATAAAAAAAGATGTGGGTCAATAGAAGGTAGTGTCGTTTGAAATTAGTTGTGATGGTATTCTGAGATATCAGGGTAGGTTGTGCGTTCTGAATGTTGATGGACTGCGGAAAATAATCCTTGATGAGGCTTACACTTCGAGGTATGTCGTTCATCCAGGCTCTACTAAGATGTACCATGATCTAAAAACCTTGTATTGGTCGAATAACATAAAGCGTGATGTAGCTGATTTTGTTTCCAAGTGTTTGAACTGTCAACAAGTGATAGTTGAGCATTTGAGGCTAGGAGGTACTTCCCAAGAGATATCTTTTCCTTTATGGAAATGGGAGATGATAAACATGGACTTAATTATAGGAATTCCGAAGTCCCAAAACCAGTATGACTCCATTTGGGTGATTGTGGATCGATTGACAAAGTCAGCTCACATTTTGCCTATGAGGACTAATTATTCTGGAGATGATTATGTGAAGCTGTACATTGAGGAAATTGTCCATTTTCATGGAGCACCTGTCTCTATTATATCCGACCGAGGTACAGAATTTTCTTCTCAGTTTTGGAGATCACTTTAGAAAGGTTTAGGTACCCAAGTGAACCTAATTACAACATTCCACCCTCAGACTGATGTTCAAGCTGAGCGCACCATTCAGACCCTTGAAGATATGTTGAGGGCTTATCTAATAGATTTCAAAGGTAGTTGGGTAGATCACTTGCCATTGATAGAGTTCTCTTACAATAATAGCTTCCATTCTAGTGTTAAGATGGCACCATTTGAAGCATTGTATGGGAGAAGATGTAGGTCTCCGATAGGGAGGTATGAAGTTTGTGAGGCACGGTTGTTTGGGCTTGATCTTGTTCATTAGGCAATAGAGGATGTGAAGTTAATCAGAGAACGACTTAAGACGACTCAGAGTCATCAAAAATCCTATGCCGATGTTAGAAGAAGAGAGTTATAGTTTGAAGTCGGAGATTGAGTATTCCTTAAAGTTTCTCCCATGAATGGAGTTATGCAATTCGGGAAGAAAGGTAAGTTTAGTCCTCGCTATATAGGACCATACCAGCTTGTAAAAAGGATAGGTGGAGTTGCATATAAGTTAGAGTTTCCTGCAAATATGGATTCTGTCCACCAAAGTATTCCATATATCAATGTTGAAAAAGTGCATTGGAGATCATTCCTTAGTGTTACCCATTGAAGAAATCAAGGTGGACGATTCCTTGTCTTATGAAGAAGAGCCCGTACTTAGATCGTCAAGTGAGAAAATTGAGGAGCAAAGAGATAGGTTCACTTAAAGTGTTGTGGCAAAATAAAAAAGTTGAAGAAGCAACTTGGGAGTCAGAAAACGACATGAGAGTTAGGTACCCAAGCCTATTTGATTTAGCGAGTGATAAGATGGAAGGTACAATTCTTGCCTTATGTCTTCTTTTCTATGTTTGAGTACACTTAAAAATTGTGTGAGACTGTACTCCGTGTCATCATTCGGGGACGAATGATCCCAAGGGGAGATAATGTAACGCCCTGTAAAAGTCGTGCATGGATTAGCCTTTAAATAGTGTGCTGTTAGACTTAAAAATTTGAAAAAAAATTTAACTGTAAGGAGGACTTAGAGTCATCTTAGCTGGTAATCTTCGGGATACAACTTTTCAACCTTCCCGACATCCATTTTTGGATTTTATTGTTGCGTTGTGATGGGGCAAGGTTGTAGTACGTCTCAGAAGAGTTTCGGAATTTTTGGACAAGCCTAACACCACGTTTGGTTTTCAATCCAGTGGCAGCGCACGATTAGCCCGCGCCGCCTGCTGGATCTCGTGCAATAGACCTTAGACCATGACTAAGGCCCGCGTCGCCTGCTATATCGCGCCAGGCTAAATTTTCAGCCTCATCCCGGAAATTAATGGCAATTTGGTAATTTACCAATCCCCTATCAACTTAAACACATGATTTAATTCCTAAAGAGACAAATTACACTCATATTCACCAAAATTGCTCAAGAACTCTCCTTAGGATTTCAAAATAAAAACCCAAGCAACTCAAGATTCAACCCTGGGTTTTTGAAACCAATTACGTATTTGGAATCCCCAGGACGTAGGCTTCAAGAAGCACCTATCATATTCACATATAGAGGTACATGGGGTTATCCTAAAAAATCTCATGGGCAATTAAATCATGTTTATCAATGGGGGTTTTGAAATTATGAATATAATTATGCTTTAAATGTTTTAATAAATTTTGTTGTGGTCTTTTAGGCCTTTCCCGAAATTATTTGGTATATATATATATATGTATATGCACGTGTTTCATAATGGTGACAAATTGAGAGCATGATTTACATGGAACCCCTTTCTTGATATGATGTTGTTTTAAATTTTCACACAATATGAATTGTTTGAAATCATCTTGAAATGCATGTCATGAAATTTCTTAAAAATAAAATGTCATGATTTGGATATGGTTTTTGACTTTCAAAGAGAGGGTTGTTTTGTTCATGTTGAAATATGTTGCATATGATGATTGAATGAAAAGAATGATATTATACTGATGACTTGCAAGTCGAGTATGAAGATACCCTACAGAGTATGACATGTGATTGATTTGAACAAAGTTTGAGTGCATTAACTTTCATGAGAAAGGTGGATACCCGAAAAAGGTGTTTGAGTGAAAGGGATCATCGCTGGAAACCGTAGTTGTTGATGCGGGTTATATGATATTGTATCCTACAAGGGAGGATTAATAAAATTATTTGGGGGATCTCACATGGGGGGATTCCCGTGGTGTGCTCACATGGGGGGCATCACTGGCTCCAAATCCTGGAGGCTACTTGGATTGGACTCTTGACCATCGAGCTAAAAGACGGATTCCACATAGTCGTGGAATTAAAAATTGTAGCGTATTCCAACTAGCTCAAATGCATTGCATTGGTGTTGAAAAATCATTATATTATGCCCATGTGTTTTCAAATGATTTGATATGAAACTGCTTTATAATGCCTCTCACCTATATTGTGTAAAAATATTATATTTCTGTTTTGATTTCTCTGCGTACCAGTACTTTTGTATTGATCCCCTTCCCTCCCAGGTTTGGAGGAACAGTCTAGGGGTCCAGATAACCAGTATATTTCTTCCAACACATCACAAAATCAAGTGGTGAGCCTTCTATATTTCAGAAGGCCTGATGTCCGCTATTTCATTTATCATTTAGTAGTTTTGGGTCTACTAGGGGCCTTGTCCCAGTTTTCAAATAATTATTGTTTCAGTCATGTAGTAGAGATTTCACATACGATTTTAGAGATGTTGATTGAGATTGTGGACATTATTTCCACATTATTGTACGCATATGATTCTTGACCATGTTTCCGTTATATTGTGTATCTTCCGCATTTCTTTTATCATATGAATTGTGTGCATGATTACCAGACAGATAGGGGTGTTTCGTGCCTTATGGTTCGGAATACTCGTCACGGCCAAGGCCCCGATTTGGGTCGTGACAGTAATGAAGTCCATGTTGACCATCTCCCATTTCCACAATGGCAAAGCTTTCTCTTTCGAAGTACCTCCTGGCCTCATATGTTCCACCTTGAATTGCTGACAATTCAAACACTTGGCAACATGTTTAGCCATATCATGCTTCATATTATTCCACCAATAAATGGTTTTCAAATCATGATACATTTTTGTAGAGCCTGGATGAATAGCATACCTCGAAGTGTGAGCCTCATAAAGGATGCTTTCCCATAACCCATCTACATCCGGCACACATAACCTACCCTGATATCTCAGAATACCATCACCACCATTCTCAAACGACATTACATTCTGTTGACCCACATCTCTCTTAATATGCATCAAGATGGGATCTTCGGCCTGCTTTTCTTTGACTTCATCACAAAGGGATGATTTAGCTATCTCATGAATGATCACCCCCATCTTCGGAATCTAAGAGTCGCACTCCCAGATTTGCAAGGCGGTGAATGTCCTTCACCATCTCCTTCTTCCCCTCTTCAATATGAGAAAGGTTGTCCTTAGACAACCTGCTAAGAGCGTTGGATACAACATTTGCCTTGCCTTTCTGTTGTAGTCTTTCAAAAGATCCATCCATCACCTCTGCCTGAGATTCAATTCTTTCTGCGAGAAAATATACCGCAAACTTTTGTGGTCAGTATAAATATCAACATCCACTCCATAGAGATAATGCCTCCATATTCTAAGTGCAAACGCCACGGCTGGTAACTTTAAGTCATGAGTGGGGTTGTTCCACTCGTGCACCTTCAACTGTCGAAATGTTTAAGCTACTACCTTACCATGCTGCATCAAAACACAACCAAGTCCCACACGGGATGTATCGTTGTAAACCAAAAAACCATCTACTCCCTCTGGAAGAGTCAAGACAGGAGCAGTAGTCAACTTTCCTTTCAACTTCTCAAAACTATTTTCACACAAATCAGACCAGATAGATTTCACGTTTTTCTGTATCAATTTAGTGAGTGGAGCAGCTATGGAAAAAAAGCTCTTTACGAACCTTCTGTAATAACCTGCCAAACCCATGAAGCTCCGAATGTCGGTTGGAGTCATGGGTCTGGGCCATTTTCTCACTGCCTCAATCTTTTGGGGATCCACTCTAATCCCATCACCGGACACAATATGTCCTAAGAAAGCAATAACATTCAACCAGAATTCACACTTGGAGAATTTTGCATACAAGCCATGATCTTTAACAGTCTGAAGAATAATTCGGAGATGGGTGGCATGATCCTCCTCATTCTTGGAATAAATCAAGATGTCATCAATGAATACTATAACAAACAGATCTAGGAACTGATGGAAGGCCCTATTCATTAGGTCCATGAAAGCTGTAGGGGTATTAGTCAACCCGAAGGACATGACTAAGAATTCATAATGGCCATATCTGGTTCGGAAAGCTATTTTGGAAATATCTGAGTCCCTAACCTTTAACTGATGGTATCCTGAATGAAGGTCTATCTTTGAAAAACATATAGCACCTTGAAGCTTGTCAAAAAGATCATCAATCCTAGGAAGAGGATACTTGTTTTTAATCGTGACCTTATTCAGCTGACGGTAGTCTATGCACATACAAAGGGAACCATCATTATTTCGCACAAAAAGTACAGGTGCACCCCAAGGTGAGACACTGGGGCATATAAAACCTTTATCTAAAAGGTCTGTTAACGGCTTTTTCAACTCTTTTAGTTCTGTAGGAGCCATTCTATATGGCGGATTAGAAATGGGATGGGTATCTGGCGACACATCAATACCAAACTCTATCTCCCTATCAGGTGGTATTCCTGGGAGATCATCTGGAAAGACTTCTGGAAATTCATTTACTACAGGGACAGACTGAAGAGGAATACTCTTGACATTAGAGTCCTTAACCCAGATAAGGTGATATAAACAACCCTTATAAATGAGTCTGCGGGCTCTAAGATAGGATATAAAGTGTCCTCTAGGTGCTAAAGAATGTCCTTCCCATTCTACCATTGGATCATTCGGGAAAGAGAAAGTGACTCTTCGAGTCCTATAATCTAATGTAGCATAACACGAATAGAGATAATCCATCCCTAAGATAGCATCAAAAGGAACCATATCTAACTCTATGAGATCTGCCACCGCAGCCCGGCTACCAATAGTCACAACACAACCCTTATACACCCTTCTAGCAACAACAGAATCCACCACTGGGGTAGAAATAGAAAAGGGTTCAAAAATCACATCGAGCTCAAACCTAAAATTAACAGCCACATAAGGGGTCACATAGGAAAGGGTAGACCCAGGGTCAAGCAATACATAAACTGCATGAGAAAAGATTTGCAACATACCTATAACTACATCTGGCGAGGCCTCTACCTCTTGGCGATTGGTCAAAGCATACAACATATTGCGGCCGTTTCTGGCGGATGATGTGGCACCCTTCGGAGGTGGGGGTGCAAAAGAATTTACCTGTGTCCTGGCTCCCCCAGTACTACTCTTTCCTTCTAGACACTCTCTCTGAATATGACCTGGTTGGCCACAAGAATAACACACCATGGTACCAAACTGAGATTTTCCAAGATGATTTCTTCCACACTTCCCACAACGAGGATGTGGCCGAAAGATTTGAGCTACACTTCCCTGAGACTGCGTACCCTGCACTCGGGGCCCTTGGCTAGACTAAAAATTTTAGGTTCATTGATCCGCTGGAGGTTTGGGTGCCGAAGCACTGGGTGTTGACTGTGCATTACCCCAATTCTTTCTCTTCTGCCACTTGTTACCTCAGTTACCGCTCTACTGCTGATTATGACCCTGGTCTGTAGATCTGGCTCTCTTTGCCTTTCTTTCTTTCTTTCTTTCTTTCTTTCTTTCTTTCATTCTCTCTAGCTTCATAAATCTTCTTTTTATTCTCCTTTACCTATTGCATATGAACTGTCATCCTAGAAAAATCCAACTCCTTGTTCATCATAGCTCCCTAACACTCAAGCACCAAATCATCTGAAAGACTGAAAGCAAACTTCCTTATTTGGGCCGTCATACTACTTTTCATCTCAGGAGCATAACGGTCCAGCTGATTAAATTTTAAAGTTTACTCCTGCACACTCATCTTATCCTGCTTGAGGTTCATGAACTCTTCTGCTTTAGCTTCCCTTAGCTCAAAAGGGAAGAACCTGTCAAGGAAAGCTTCAACGAATTTCTTCCAAATTATGGGCTCAGCACTATCACCCTTCGCAACTTTCTAATCATTGTACCACTGATTCGCCACCTCTTTCAGCTGGTATGCTACTAATTCTACCCCTTCTACCTCATCTACATGCATCACTTTGAAAATATTTTCCATTTCGTCTACAAATTCCTGCGGATCCTCTTCTACCTTAGTACCTATGAATTTGGGAGGATTCATCCTAATGAATTGGCTCACCTTAGTATCTTTGAAAGTAATAGATGCATACCCAGTATTCTCTAACCGCTGAGTCTGCGCAGCCACCAACTGTGTCAGCATATGAATGGATTATCTAAACTCTGCATTTGAAATATCTCTCTCATTAGTTGGGGGGCAGTTTAAGTTGGTCCGTGGAGCCCGAGGTGGACTAGTTGGGACTGGAGGGACCCCCAGAGTAGGGACATGATCTGGATTGGGAACTCTGTTATGTGTCCTCATCCCATGAGTGGGACGGAATTCGTCATTCTGAGCACTCTGATTGGTATTACGACAAGGAGGCATGACTGCTATCTCTATAAGACAAAAGATCATGGATTAGGAACAGACTTGACTCTGAAGCACGAACTAATTCACAAAGAAGGGAAACATTTCCTAAATGCCTAGTAGCCTCTTGATTATAAGTGTGGCGCACTACACACCCATAAACAAGACTCTACCCAACACAATTTTGTAGACACCCTGGGACCATGAACCGTGCTTTGATACCAAGTTTTTCATGACCCAAACCTGGGTCCTAGCCGTGATGAGCATCCCAAACCGTGATGGCCCAGAACACCCTTTCTCTATCTAGTAATCAAGCACAACATTCATAATACAAAAGAAAATACAAAATTTGGAATGTAACACAGAAACATGGTCAACTCAGAAAATGTATCTAAATAACAATGTCTAACATCAGTTTGCGAAATCTCTACTAAGAACTAAACAAAATTGTCTGAAGAACTGGGAAAAGTCCCCCAGTAGACCAAAACATAACTATTGATAATTAACTGACAATTCAACAGGCCTTTTGAAGTAAAGAAGGCTCACCACTGGTCGACTTGATCTGCAATCTAAATTTTTCTACTACTTAACTAGACCCCTAGACTGAGCTTCAGAACCTGAGAGGTTAGAGGGGGGAGGGGGTCAGCATAAAAGTACTAGTACGTAGAGCTAATCCAAAATAATCATTTATAATTAACAGATATGAGAGAAGTTAAAATAGTTCATTAACAAGCATATAGTAAGAAATCTCATGAGCATTTTTAAGAGATTCTGTGAAAACACATGAAATCTATGACACTCTTTGTACTTCTCTGCGCTAGGTGGTGTACCCTACAATTCTTGAAGATTCCATGGGCTATATGGAAACTGACTCAGCAGCAAGCCCCAAACCCAAGTGTGCCGCAAGGGTCAGAGTCTCTAACTCCACTACGCCACACGGTTGTTGCCAGCATACAATAATCTACCCGTATCGGTAAATACGGTTTCAGGCTAAGAGTTACTTGAACTCACTCCTTCTTCGGGTAACCACCTAACACTCTTTAAGACCCTTTTTAAAACTCTATGAAAATATGCATTCTCTGAAAATATATTCTGAAGACATATTCTGAAAACATACTCTGAAAACATACTCTATTATGGAATAATTACATATGGTATTATCATACCATTGACTTGCAAGTCATGTCTCTGAGCCATCATTAGCATACAAAAATCTCTGTTTCAAAACAAAAGTTTTGGGACCACCATATCTATAAAACAGTTCAAGAATAAACTTATGAATACATATGCAAATAACTATTCTCTTTGAATTAAAACCATAATCATATCAAGACACCCTCTCAATAACTCTAAAGCAATGTTACAAATTCCATGGTGTTTCAAATCGCAAACACATCCATTTCAATTTTGTTTTCAATAAAGCCAAAATCTTTAATTTAATACAAGAGAGGGAGTCCATAATTCATTCTCTCAAACAAAGATCAAAATCTTAGTTTTATACATAAACATATACATGTAAATCAATTTAGGGGGAAAAGCCACAATAACAAAACATAATAGCATTTAAACCTTCGAAACACATAATCTATAATATAGTTTTCAAAACCCCCCCAAAAAATACATGCATCAAAACTTAAATCATGCTCTTATCAAATTTCAAGCCCAGGTAGTTTTTAGGATAAACCCCGCGTACCTCTATATGCGAAACAAAAGGGTGCTTCTTGAAGCCTACGATTTGAGGATTCCAAATATGCCATTATCTTCAAAAACCTACGGTCGAATCTTGAACTGTTTCGGTTTTTATTTTGAAACCCTAAGGAGTGTTCTTGAGACAATTTGATGAATGTGAAGATATTTTGGTGTTTGAGGGATTAAATCTCGTGTTTAAGTAGATACGGTAGGGAAAAATGACCAAAATACTCTAAAATGTTTGGAGGCTGAAATCTGAAATCTGGGTACCCTAGGACTAGCAGGGCAGTGCCCTGCTTTGAGAGGCTCCCTAACTAGGGCGACGCCTTGCTTAGAGAGGCTCTCTAAGCTGGGAGGCTCCCCCTTATCATGGAGAGCTACTATTTTTCAGACCCAAACACGAACTTAGGCTCGTCTAAAAGTTCCAAAACTATTTCGAGATGTACTACAACCTTGCCCCATCGTAACGCAACAAGAAAATCTAAAAATGGATGTCGAGAAGGTTTGAAAGTTGTATCCCGAAGATTGCCGGTTAAAATGACTTAAGTCCTCACTACACTTAGAAAAATTTTCAAGTCTTAAGTCTAAGAGCACACTATAAAAGGCTAATCCATGGACGACTTTTATGGGGCGTTACAATAAAACTGTAAAAGTTACATACCAATTCTTCCTTCACAGCAAGAGTACTTCTGGTAGGGAGCCACCCTTGGATGATGCCCGATATCTCTTTCCTTTTTCACTCAACAATTGGTATTCTGGGCTATTTGAGTGGAGTTGATACAACGATCATAAAGGTTCAGGAATCCACTTAGGTTTTACGAAATTCTTTCGGGCATAATCCAACAGATCATTAAATCTGGCTCTACATCTTTTGAAAAAGTTCTTCTTTACAAGAAATTGATTTGCATCATTCCAGAAGTAAAATTTCTACAACCAAAATATAATATTCAATCTTGTGTTCTAACAAATTGTAAAGGTAAGTAGTCGATAAGTTAAATTCTTACCTTAAATTCTTCAAACATTCTCTCCCTGTCAAGTTCTGGAACCATTTGCCAGCTGGTCCAGAAGCCGTTGAAGTTTTGACTAATATATATTCACGTCGTTTGTCCAAATCCAGCATCAAGCCTAAACCTACAACACAAGATCAAACAGTAATTTTATAGAGAATAATAAAATAGTAATGAAAAAATGAGTAATGTTATTATATTTAGAAATGTTACACTCTCGCAAATGGAACAATGTAAATCCTCCCAGAATCTCTATCTCTTGGCTGCCTAGAAAGTAACAATAGATGCACTGGCGTGGGCAGATCTGAAGCACCAGATGAAAGGCCTCCAATCTGAAGCTTCGACAATCCAATAGATCCATCAGAATCATTATGTAAAGCTGCGTGATTGCTACAGAAGGGTATCAATGATGGTAGATGTCTGGAGGGGCCGGCGGCCATCCAATAGTACTGGGGTCGCGGTGGCACAGTCATAGGAGCAGAATGGGTCAGTGTAGACCCATGTTGTGGCCTCACATGCATAGGAGTCTATATTGAATCCTCGGACAACCTAGAATATGAGGATCATGCTGGCTCATCAGCACATCGACCCTCAGATATGTGAATACCGGTCGGTCTTCTATAAGGAGGAGATTGTTTTTTTCTTTTTTGGTTGTGTAGCATCAACCTTTCCCTTAATATAAGAAAACATTCCAAGTAAGTACTTTCGAGTTACTAATTCACATTTCAAATTGCTCCAACAACACGAGATATAGAGAAGATTTGTTGGAGAAGTCAAGAGAGCTCGAGATTCAACCGTGGGTTTTCAAAACTGATTAGAGATTCAGAATTCCCAATCTGCAATTCTGAAATAGAGGTGCGTGGAGTTTATCCTAAAAACTACATGGGCTTGAAATTGTTAAACCATGTTTTAAAGGTTTTGATGCATGTATTTTATGGGGGTTTTGAAAATTATATCATTGATATGCATTTCAAAAAATTTCCATGCTACTATTGCTTTGGCCTTGTAGCCTTTACCCGTAAGATTGATTTTTATATATATATATATATATATATATATATATATATATATATATATATATATACACACACATATATGTATGAATTTTAGATTAAAGATTGTTGAGAGCATGAATTATGAATTCCCTCTTTTGTGTTGAACAAAGGATCGTAGTTTTATAAATTTTGAAAGTTGTTTCTCTAAGTATTCTATCATTTGAACATGATTTGGAATTGTGAGAGGGTTTTCTTGATATAAACGTGTCCTTGTGTTTATGAGAAAGAATTGCATGTGCTTACATGAGATTTGAGAAAAGACTCATTGTATTGATTTATTGAAATGCTGGTTTCAAACTAGTGTTTTGGGATACAAAAATTCATGACAAATTTATAATGGCTCAGAGATGTGACTTTCAAGTCAATGGTATCACGATACCATATGTATTTATGCCATGACAGAGTATGTTTTCATAGTATATATTCAGATCATGTTTTCAAAGAATGTTTTCAGACAATGCTTGTTTTGATAGAGTTTTAAAAAGGGGCTTAAAGAGTGTTAGGTGGTTACCTGAAGAAGGAGCGAGTTCAAGCAACTCCTATCCTAAAACCGTATTTTCCAATACGGGTAAATTATTATTGTACGCTAGCAATGGACGTGTGGCGTAGTAGAGTCAGAGACTCCGACCCTTGCAGCACACTTGGGTTGGGGGCTTCGTTGTTGAGTTAATGGCAGTTTCCATATAGCCCATGGAGTTTTTAAGAACTGTAGGGTATACCACCTAACGCAGAAGTAGTACAAAGAGTGTCTCGGATTTCAGATGTTGTCACAGAGTCTTTTAAAAAGGCCCATGAGATTTCTTACTATACGATTGCTTATGAACGGTTTTAAACTGCTCTCATATATGTTTATTATAAATGATTATTTTGATTTTATCTATGCACCAGTACATTTGTATTGATCCCCTCCTTCCTCCAACCATCTCAGGTTTTGAGGTTCAGTCTAGGGGTCCAGAAAAGCAGTAGATAAATTCAGATCTCAGATCAAACTTGTGCAGTAGTGAGCCTTCTATTTTCCAGAAGGCCTGTTTAGTTTTCAGATATTTATCTATAGTCATGTTTTGGTCTACTGGGGGCCTTGTCCCAGTTTTTAGATAGCTTGATTTGTTTATAGTAGAGATTTTACCGACCGAGTCAGACAGTATTATTCAAATATTTTTGTATTTCAGTTTTCAGTATTATGATTAAATTCAGATTTGACCATGGCTCCATAGTATTGTGTATTTTACGCATTTCCTTATCATATGAATTATGTGCATGATTACCAGATAGATAGGGGTGCTTCATGCCTTCATGGTTTGGAATGCTCATCACGGCCAGGGCCCTGATACGGGTCGTGACAAACTTGGTATCAAAGCACGGTTCATGGTCCCAGGGTGTCTGCAAAATCGCGTCGGGTAGAGTCTTGTTTATGGGTGTATAGTGCTCCACACATATTTATGAGCATACAGCTGAAACCATTCATTAGACTCATCACCACATCGTTTCTCACTCCTAATGCAACATAGAATGCATAAATTCAAGAAACTACAGCTGAACACATAATAAATAACAGCTGAACTGCTGCAACTTTTATCAATAGTGCATGATTTAGGAAAGAACGGTACCTTCGTCTTGATTGGAGTTCGCGGAAAATAGGTGCGGGTACTTGGATCGCATATCCGCCTCAGCTTCCCAAGTTGCACCCTCGACAGATTGGTTTCGCCACAACACCTTGACCAAGGAAACTTCTTTGTTCCTTAGTCTTCGAACACTGAAATCAAGAATTTCAATAAGAATCTCATCAAAAGAAAGATTTTCTTGAATGTCAGCACTCACAGAGGAATCCACTACCACAGCATCGCTAATATGCTTTCTAAGCATGGAGACATGGAATATTGGATGAACAGAGGACAACTCGGAAGGAAACTAGACCTCATAAGCTACCTTACCAACACGGCTAAGAATTTTGCAAGGACCAACATAACGGGGACTAAGCTTCCCCTTCTTTCTGAATCTCTTCGCCCCCCCCCCCTCATGGGTGAAATTTTCAGATACACTAGGTCACTAACTTTAAACTCAAGGTCTCTCCTTCTAACATCCGCATATGACTTCTGACAACTCTGTGCAGTTTTCAACCTTTCACTAATCAACTTAACTTTTTTCAATAGCCTCAAATACCGAATTAGGACCACTCACAGTCGCTTCACCCACCTCGAACCAACCTATGGGTGATCTACACTTCCTCCCATATAAGGATTCAAACGGAGCCATGCCAATACTAGAGTGGAAATGATTATTGTAAGCAAACTCTATCAACGGTAAGTGATCATCCCAACTTCCCTTAAAGTCAAGTGCACAAGCTCTCAACATATCCTCTAAGGCCTGGATAGTCCGCTCAGCTTGACCATCGGTCTGCGGATAAAAAGCAGAACTCAAAAGCACTTGGGTACGAAGACCCTTCTGAACTGCTTTCTAAAATTGCGAAGTGAACTAAGTACCCCTATCCAAAATGATAGACAAGGGAACTCCATGCAGTCTGACTAGCTCTCGGATATACAATCTAGCATAATCCTCAGCAGTATATGAAGTATGAACAGGCAAGAAATGAGCAGACTTAGTCAACCTATCAACCACAACCCAAATGAAATCATGATTGCGTCGGGAAGGAGGTAAACCAATCACGAAGTCCATATTTATCTCTTCCCACTTCCAAGTGGGAATACTAAACTCTTGCATCATACCACCAGGTCTTTGGCGTTCAACCTTAACCTGTTGGCATGTTGCATACTTAGCAACAAATGCTGCTATATCTTTCTTCATGCCACTCCACCAATAGATTTCCCGCAAGTCTCGGTACATCTTGGTGGCACCAGGATGAATAAAATATCACACCCCATGCACTTCAGCCATAATCCTCTGTCTCAGATCATCAATATTCGGGACACACAATCTACCCTGCAATCTCAACACACCATCTGCCTTTTGGGGATAAAACCTCTACTTTTTGGTCCTTGACTGACTCTTTCAGTCTGACCAAACTAGCATCTAATATTTGCTTTTCCTTTACTTTCGAAACCAAGAAGGATTCGAAACTACTATGAACCCCTATACTACCTTCAGCAGAGTTAAACAACCTAACCTCCAATCTAGCCAAATGATGTACATCACAAGCCAACTCTTTCTTACCTTTTACCACATGCAAAACACTACCCATGGACACTCTACTTAGGGAATCCGCCACAACATTGGCCTTGCCCAAATCGTACAGCACACTCATATCATAGTCCTTTAACAATTCTAACCATCATCTTTTCCTAACATTCAATTCTCTCAGGGTAAACACATACTACAGACTCTTATGATCAGTAAAAACATCAACATGGACACCATACAAATAATGTCTCCAGATTTTCAAAGCAAACACAATAGCAGCCAACTCAAGGTCATGGGTGGGGTAATTTTTCTCATGGGGTTTCAATTATCTAGAAGCATAAGCTATCACCTTACCCTTCTGCATCAATACACAATCCAACCCAACTCTCAAAGCATTACAGTACACCATAAAACCATCAAAACCATCAGGCAAAGTCAAAACAGGGGCTGAAGTGAGTCGAGTCTTCAACCGCTTAAAACTCTTCTCACAAGATTCGGACCACAAGAACTTCACTTTCTTTTGGGTCAACCAGGTCATAGGAGACACTATAGAGGACAAACACTCAACAAAACGGCAGTAATAGACAGCTAAACCCAAGAAACTTTGGATATCAGTCAGATAAATATGTCTAGGCCAATTTCTAACAGCTTCGGTCTTTTGGGGATCAACTCTAATACCCTCGGAAGAAATGATATGACCCAGAAAAGCAACTAACCTTAGCCAAAACTCATACTTACTGAACTTGGCAAACAACTTGTGATCTCTAAGGGTTTGCAAGACAGCTCGAAGATGATCAGAATGTTCATCCTCACTACGGGAGTACACCAGTATATCATTGATGAACACTATAACAAACATATCCAGATATGGTCTGAACACTCGATTCATGAGGTCCATGAAAGCTGCTGGTGCATTAGCTAACCCGAAAGACATAACAAGAAACTAAAAATGGCCATAACGAGTTCGAAAAGCGGTTTTCGGGATATCACGCTCCCTAACTTTGAGTTGATGATAGCCGGAACGAAGGTCTATCTTTGAGAAATAACTTGCACCTTGCAATTGGTCAAACAAATTATCTATTCTCAGAAGGGGGTACTTATTTTTTATGGTGACTTTATTCAATTGGAAGTAATTAATGCACATCTGCAAAGAGCCATCTTTCTTTTTCACAAACAAGACAGGAGCACACTTCAAGCATGATAGACTTCTGAAAGAAAGAATCACACTTTTTCCTAAAATGTCTTGTAGCCTCTTGCTCATAGATGTGGCGTGCTACACACCGATGATCAAGACTCGACTTAACACGACTTGTCAGACTCTCTAGGACACCTTAAAACCTTAGGCTCTAATACCAAGTTTGTAACGCCCCATAAAATGGGTCCCAGAGCATCACACGATGCTTGAGGCTATGAGTAGCCCCAAGCTAACCCTTTGAGCCATTTTCATTTAGTTCAACACAAATCAACGGGGTTTTCATAAATAACCCTCAAATATCAACAGAGTAATCATCATCCAAGAATAAAAAAAATTCAAAAAGGTAACAAAATACGACTTATTAGTCAACTCCCAACATCTATACTAGTCTGACAAGCCTATAAGAAAATCAATAAAACCAACGAACCATGGAGACATGCCCCAATTGACTCATACTCAGTTATCAAATGTAAACAATTTCGTGAAACCAACATCAGACATCACGTCCTAGACACATGAGGACTCACCACAACAAAGGATGTATAATAGCGTGCCTGAAGAATCACTGTCGAACCTGGAACTAAGCACCTGAACCTACATTCCGAGAAAATGTAGCCCACATCCGAAGATGTGGGTCAGTACCATGGAAAGGGACCGAGTATATGGGGTGTATGCAGTTGTATAAACATCATCATCATAAATATTTATAAGAAATATGCAGGATGTATGAAAGACTCACATAGCCCGAAGAAAATCATCATAATCATGAGAGGATGAAATAAGTACAATAACACATGTGAGTCATCATATAATTTGTCGATCACTTTCAGTTCATCAATAATATCAATTCTCATAATGTAAATATCATTTAAATCTTTCGAAAGAATAACTTTCACAATTCCACTTTCAAATCACTTCACCATTCACCATAGACACAAGGAAACACACACACACTGGGAGATCCTATAACCGACATAAACCATGTGAGCTACATGGAGTCCAACGTATAACCCACGTTGGGGAGAGCCATCCTATCCTTTCCATTGGAGTAGGACTATCGATATCAAATCCACCCAAACTAGTGATCACTATATAAATCAGCCTCAGGCTCACTCCTACGGGAGCACGTAGTTCTAGGGAAGTAAGGTCACTTTATACCTCCCACTCGGTGCTAAAGATTTCTCCCGGACTTAGCTCAGATCATTTCAAAGACAATCCACAACAAAACAATTTCAATAATATATAAATATACATTGGGAGCCATCATGCTTCCCATCTATCAAAATCAACCACATTGTAGATTTCTTTCACACTCGAGTTCAAAACAACTCTATTAAGACCAAAAGGTCAAATCATTTAAAATATCTCAAATATTCAACATCAACGTGCTTATAACACACACTTTCTCAAAAAAACACAATTTCTAATGGGGATTCATGACCCAAATATCAAAATCATGATAAATATCATTCAAGATTCATGCTTTATATCTCCACACATGTAAATTCATCTTTCAAAATCATAAACATCAAGATTTCATAATAATCATCATAAGATATGGGTTCATGCTTCAAATTCGTAAAAATTAAATAAAAATCATGCCTTCGTAAAGAAAATTGCTTTTGGGCACAAGAACGAAAGAGAGTTCTTATTGAAAAAACCCCCACATACCTTGAATGATGAACTTTAGATCGATACTCATTTTTGAGATGTTAATCGTGCCTTTGAATGATGGTTCTTGGAGTTCTTGAACTAGGAACTTGGAATCTTGAATAAATTTACAGAATTAATGGTGAACTTTGGAGGTTCTTGAAGTTGGATGTAGGAGCTTAGGGTTCTCTTTTTTAGGGAATTTGATGAAATATAAAATATAATGCTTCTAATAGGCTTTAATATAGGGTTTGGATGGATTTTGGGTGAGGGGAAATGACTAAAACGCCCCTAAAGATCAAATAATTATCGAATCTATCCTTTGGTGGACTATTTTGATAGTCTGAAGTAGATCAACCATAACGTTTTACTCCGATATCCAAATTGGGTGAAACTAATTTCATTAGAAAGAAGACTCTCATATATTTCTGTTGATATATAGTATCTCACCCAGATCATTGTGTACGAGGAGTTATGATTGTTTGAAGTTGACCCAAAAATTCGCTTTTGATAGACTGAAGTAGATCGACCATAACTTTTTGCTCCGATAGACAAATTGGATGAAACTAATTTCATTGGAAAGAGGACTCGCAGAGCTTTCTGTTGATATATAGTAGATCACCCATATCATTATGTACAAGAAGTTATGATTATTTAAAGTTGGAGCAAAAACACGCCAGACCTCAGTACTTTTTCCTGCACGTTTTACTGTTCACTACTATTCACGATTCGATCGGAATGTTCATAACTCGTCGCTCGGGTGTTCGTTTTGGATGATCCACATATCGTTGGATATATTATTTGATACTCTACATAATGGTGGGTCATAATCTAAGAAATTCCACACGGAACATTTATAATTCATTTTAGAAGATAGAACCCAACACATTTACGCACAAAATTTCAACAAAAAATTTCTCGGGATATTACAATAACCTACATATCACATTTACACCAACTGTCAAAACTCGGTTGCCTCCGAGATTTGAGTATAAGTGAGGAGAAGACACACAAGATACACAACAGGGTGTCTCGACCCAATAAAGTATGGTAGTGCACAAGATCACAAAGTAAGGCTGCTAACCATAGTCCCAATTTGGGAATGACATAATGTCAGGTACACAAGATCACAAAGCATGGTACCAAGTTCCCATGTCGTCAAACACGGTTTTGAGCGATGAGTCCTTACACTCAAATGCCTTCTTCGGGCATCCACCTATCTCATGTAAAATCAATGCATTCACCTTCATTTGATTCAATCACATGTCATATTCTGTAGGGTATCTTCTTACCCGACTTGCAAGCCATCAATATCACATCATTCTTTCATGCAACCATTATATTCATCATATTTCAACATAACAACCCTCTCCTTGCAAGTCAAAAATCCTATTCACTTTTAAAATATTTCATGTCATGCTTGTCAAGATGATTTTAAACAATTCACATCATATGAAAATTCAAAATAATTTCATATCAAGAGAGGGGTTTCATATAATTCATGCTCTCAAGTTAACATCTTTTTGAAATGCATGCATATACATATGAAATATATCAAATCACTTTGGGGATAGGCCTAAAGAACCAAATCAATATCATAGAAACGTTTAAAACATGATTATATTCATAATTTCAAAACCCCCATTTTTAAAACATGAATTTTTAAGCCCATTAGATTTTTAGGGTAACACCACGTACCTTTATATGCGAAAATAATAGTGTAACACCCCGTAAAAGTCGTGCATAGATTAGCCTTTAATAGAGTGCTCTTAGACTTAAAAACTTGAAAAAATTTCTAAGTGTAATGAGGACTTAGAGTCATTTTAGCTGGCAATCTTTGGGATACAACTTTTCAACCATTCCGACATCCGTTTTTAGATTTTCAAGTTTTGTTACAATCGGGAAAGCTCATATTACATCTCGGATAAGTTTCAGAATTTTTTGGAATGCATAAGGCTGCGTTTGGATTTCAAAACAATAGGAAAATGCATAGCCTATTGCCCAGTTTTCAGATTTTTAGGGTCAAATTCAAACAATCATAACTCTCTGAATATAATGAACTGGGAGAGCTTCTACCTATAAAATGAACGCACTTTGAGTATTCTTTCCAATGCAATTGGTTTCATATAAATCCAACATCTGAGTAAGGAGTTATACCCGTTTTACTTCAGCCTGTCAGCTTGTCAACTGAGGGACAGTTTCGACTTTGTTTGTTTTCTTAGGGGCATTTTAGTTATTTCAACTCACCCAAATTTCGTCACCAGATTTAGCCCCCAATTCATCAAAATATAATCTTTTTCTCAAATTTTCTCTCAAGAACACTCCTTAGGGTTTCAAAATAAAAACCCAAGCAACTCAAAATTCAACCGTGGGTTTTCAAAACAAATAGAAGATTTGGAATCCCCAAGTTGAGGGCATCAAGAAGAACCCTTTGAATTCCTAAATAAAGGTACTTGGGGTTATCTCAAAAATCTCATGGGTTTAAAAATTCATGTTTTTAAAATGGGGGTTTTGAAATTATGAATATTATCAGGTTTTAAGCATCTCTATGATATTGATTTGGTCTTTAGGCCTACTTCCGAAGTGATTTGATATATTATACATGTATATGTTTGTGATTCAAAAATATGTTAACTTGAGAGCATGAATTATATGAAACCTCTCTCTTGATATGCAATTGTTTTGAATTTTCATATGATGTGAATTTTTTAAAATCATCTTGACAAGCATGACATGAAATATTTTGAAAGTGAATGTGATTTTTGACTTGCAAGGAGCGGGTTATTATGTTGAAATATGATGAATATAATGGTTGCATGAAGTAATGATGTGATATTGATGGCTTGTAAGTCGGGTATGATGATACCCTACAGAATAAGATATATGGTTGAATTAAATGGAGTTGAATGCATTGATTTTATATGAGATAGGTGGATTCCTGAAGAAGGTGTTTGAGTGTAAGGACTCATCACTGGAAACCGTGTTTGCCGACATGGGAATTTGGTACCAGGCTAAGTGATCTTGTGTACTTGACTTCATGTCATTCCTAAATTGGGACTATGGTTAGGAGCCCTGCTTTGTGATCTTGTGGACTACCATACATTATTGGGTCGAGACACCCTGGTGTGTGTTCTTGTATGTATTACCCTCACTTATACTCTAATCTCGGCGGCAACCGAGGTTTGACAGTTGGTGTAAATGTGATATGTAGAGTATTCCACCTAACTCAGCTGCATAGCATTGTTGTTGAAAAATTATTGCATTATACCCATGTGTTTTCAAATGATTTGATACAAAACTGATTTATAATGGCTCTCACTTATATTTTGTTTTGATTTTCTGCGTACCAGTACTTTTGTATTGACCCCCTTCGCTCCCAGGTTCGGAGGCACAGTCTAGGGGTCCAAATAACCAGTAGATATCTTCCAAAAGATTTTCAGAATCAAGTGGTGAGCCTTCTATATTTCAAAAGGCCTGATATTTGTTAGTTCATTTATCATTTAGTAGTTTTGGGTCTATTGGGGGCCTTGTCCCAGTTTTCAAACGGTTATTTGTTCAGTCATGTAGTAGAGATTTTGCAGATGGTTGTTCAGATGTCTATAGATGTTGTGGGACATTAATTTCCCCTTTGTCAATTTCATTTGATTTATGACCATGTTTCCATAATATTTTGTATCTTCCGAATTTCTTTTATCATATGAATTATGTGCATGATTACCAAATAGATAGGGGTGTTTCGGTCCTTCATGGTTTGAGATATGCATTACGGCCAGGGCCCCGGTTCGGGTCATGACAAACTTGGTATCAAAGCAGAGTTCATAGTCCCAGGGTTTCTATGAAATCACGTCGGGTAGAGTCTTATTTATGGGTGTGTAGCGCACCACACTTATAATCAGGAGGCTACTAGGAATTTAGGAATGTCTCTCTTTCTTCATGTTCTAGTTCGTGCAATAGAGTCAGAATGTTCCTCTTTCATACTCTAATTCGTGCTATGGTGTCTACCATACGAAAGTAAAAAGTCATCCTAGATTCTTTCCTTACTCTAATGTCCTCAGATATGTCTCATTATTAAGGTGATTCAAGTACAGAAGTTTAGAATCTAAATGGTATGGTCCTTTCTGATTGAACCATATAAGATTTTAAAAATTATGCAAAGACTCAAGGGGAGTCTGTCAGTGCTTCAATATGTGTTGATTCTAATGTAAACATTGATCCTGATGGAATCGTGCTTTCCATCTTCAAGTATTAAGTGCATCTAGTTCCTCTCAAAATCTTGTTACAAATGTGGACAATGTATAGCAGAATGTTGGAATTGTATTTTCACCCGAATAGTAGCATAAGTTAAAGTGTTGTTGACATGACCTATTGGTAGTGAAATTAGAACAACAAGTTGGTGATGTGAAGTCACGAAGTTAGAAGTCAGAGTGAGGATGATTTACCCCTTTATAGTGATAAATTAATGTGGTAGCTAGTAGCATGTGTTGACGGTATGGTAGTCCATGGAGGAAGTGTTTGACTCTAATTTTATTTATATAGAGTAAGATGTGTATTCTTAGTTCATTGAATATTGCGTATTAAATTTCTATTTCATGAAGTCTTGTCATCAAAGTGTTGTTGAAAATTAAAGTCTGGTGAAGCCGTGTGGGGCTCTTTCAATTCACTAGCATAGTTGACTTGTCATTCATCTTATTTTCTTGTCAAAAATACAAAATCAAAGTCTAGTGAAGCCGTGTGAGGCCTATTTCAATTCACTAGCAACTTATTATTCTTGTGTTGGTTTAATGTATGTATAGCTGAATTTGGTTGCATGAGAGTGATCCGGTAAAGAGGTGATTCATCCTTGTGTGTTAGTTTAGTAGGAGGTAGAGAAAGAGTTGTTAGTCAGGGTGATTTGTCAGTTGCTTTATGTGTGAAAATAGTTGTATTAGCCATTAAATTATAATTATAGACTCATGGTTGTTGTGGAAATTGAAGGTAGTCTAAATGTATGATTGAGTGAGTAAGTATGAGGTGAGAAATCCGTATAAGTAGAAAAGATTGTATGGGGTTATAATATAAGATTAAGGTTGATCATGTCTATTATGTAACTTTATCCCTTGACCTTCTTTTCATTGGTAGTTGTAAACTAGTACAACTTGTGAGAAGGTATGTAGTGGATTTTGAGGTATTTGAATAGAATGTCTCAATTTTATGGACTAGCATATTATGTTTCACTCGTCATTGGTGGTAGATGATTGATGCTAAACTATAGGCTTGAAGTTAAGTGTAGAATGTGGTGGTGAAAATAGTGGCATGAGATCGATAATGCATGTTTTGTGGAATTAAATTAGTAGGCTTGATGTGTTGAAATAGTACGTGCTAATGGATTATGATAAGAAAAACCAAAAGGTCAAGATCGATTATATAACGCCCCATAAAAGTCATGCATGAATTAGCCTTTAATAGTGTGATCTTAGACTTAAAACTTGAAAAAAAAAATCTAACTGTAAAGAGGACTTAGAGTCATTTTAGCTGGCAATCTATGAGATATAATTTTTCAACCTTCCCGACGTTCGTTTTTAGATTTTCTTGTTGTGTTATGATGGGGCAAGGTTGTAGTACATCTCGGATGAGTTTTGGAATTTTTGGACATCATTAGGGCATGTTTGATTTTCAGAAACAGTAGCACCATGCGATAAGCATGTATCGCATGGTGCCAGCATGCGATATGGCATGCGTCGCATGCTCCACTGCGGTGGGAAATAGCATGTGACGCATGGTCTGTTGCACGCTTGGGGATTTTTCAGTTTTAAAGTTCCGTCTCATTAAGGGTGTTTTGGTAATTTTCCACTCTCCTATCAACTTAAACACGAGATTTAATCCCTCAAACACGAAATTATCAACACATTCATCAAATTATCTCAAGAACAATCCCTAGGGTTTCGAAATAAAAACCCAAATAGTTCAAGATTCGACGGTAGGTTTTCGAAGATAATCACATATTTGGAATCCCCAATCCACAGGCTTCAAGAAGCACCCATTATTTTCAGAAATAGAGGTACGCGGGGTTTTTCCTCAAATCTCATGGGCATAGAAATCAAGATTTTAAGAATGGAGTTTTGAATTTATGAATATAATTATATTTTTAGAAGTTTTGACGGTATTGTTTTGGTCTTTAGGCCTTCCCCAAATTTATTTGAATTGATATATGTATATGTATACATGTTTTAATGTTGATGATTGAATTGAGAGAATGATTCATATGAAAATCCTTCTCTTGTTATGATTTTTCTTACTTATCATATCGTATGGATTATTTTTGAAATGCATCTTGAAAAGCATGTTATGAAGTGACTTGATTTATGAATGATTTGGTTATGAATCTTGAATTCCAAAGAGAGGGTTATTTGTATTGAAAAATGTTGAAAATACATATAATGAAAGAGTGCATGGATTTTGCCAAAAGCACATGACCACCTTATGTTTGAAGAGTTCTTGCATAGTTTTGACTTATGCTTTTGGAATATGAAATCTCCTATACTATTTGCATGTTTGGATGTTCTAAACCATGTTTTAAATGAAAGATCATGCTTATTGCATTATAGCTCAGAAATAGGACTTGCAAGTCTTGGTGTGATGACACCAATTCAGATTTTGCCATGATAATTCAGAATAGATTTAATGCATGTTTGAAAACAGATCTTACAGATGTTGAAATTAGAAACATGCATGATTCATAACAGGATAAAAATTGGGTATAAAGAGAGCTTAGGTGGTTCTCTGAAGAAGGCATGAGTTCAGACAACTCATTGCACAAAATCATGATTTGTCGATCCAGGTTTATATATTACACTGGCCAATATCCCTATGGCATATCAGATTCAGGAACTCCAATCCTTGCAGTACACTCAGGTTGGAGGCTTCACTGCCGAGTCAATGGCGGATTCCATACCGCCCATGGAATATCAAATTTGTAAGAGATACCACCTAACTCAGAAGTAATACGCAGATCAGAATTTTATATTTATAGACAGGTTACATGTTTTGAGAAAGTGCCCATGTGCTTTCAGAAACTACTTTATGCATGATGTTTAATGCAAACTTTGCTCTCATATTATATATATATATATATATGTTCAAATACTCTATTTTGGACTTCTTCACATGCCAGTACTTTTGTGCTGACCCCTTCCCCCTCCTTCCAGGTTCTGAGGCATAGTCTAGGGATCCAGCTAATCAGTAGATATTTCCAAATCGCAAACCGGATCTCGCAGTGGTGAGCCTTCTATTATTCAGAAGGCCTAGTCATGTCAGACTTTTATTATTAGTTATGTTTTGGTCTACTGGGGGCATTGTCCCAGTTTTCAGGCAGCTTGTTTAGTTCAGAGTAGAGATTTCGTAGACTGATGTTAGATATTATTATTCAAATACATTTTCAGATTTGACCATGTTTCCATGTTAAATTTCAATTCTGCGTTATCTTTTATTTTATGAATGTTGTGCATGATTACCAGTTAGATAAAGGGTGTTCCGGGACTTCATGGTTTAGGATACTCATCACGGCTAAGGCCCCAGCTCGGGTCATTAAAAAATTGGTATCAGAGGATGGTTCATGGCCCCAGGGTGTATGTGAAGTCGCGTCAGGTAGAGTCTTGTTTATGGGTGTGTAGCGCGCCACATTTATAAGCAAGAGGCTACTAGGCGTTAGGAAATGTTTCCCTTCTTTGTGATATAGTTCGTGCTTTAGAGTCTGAACTATTCCCTAATCAACGATCTCTTGTATTTCAGAAACGTAGTTATGCCTCCCCGTTGCAACAATGATTAGAATGCTTAGAAATATGAGGTCCGTCCTACCCATAAGATGTGGACCCATAATAAATTCCCACTCCAGAGCCTGTCCCTACTCCAGGAGTCCTTCCAGTCCCAACTAGTCCACCTCGGGCTCTACGGACCAACCTGAACCGTCCCCTGACTAATTAGAGAGATATTTCAAACACAGAGTTCAGGCAACTTATTCTTATGTTGACACAGTTGGTGGCTGCACAGGCTCAGCGATCGGAAGATACTGGGTCTGCATCTGTTACCTATGGAGCTACACGGGTGAGCCAATTCATGAGGATGAATCTACCCAAATTCACAGGTACTAAAGTAGAAGAGGATCCACAATAATTTGTAAACGAGATGGAAAAGATCTTCAAAGTGATGTATGTTGATGAAGTAGAATTAGCTGTGTATCAGTTGAAAGAGGTGGCAAAACAGTGGTACAATGATTGGAAAAATGCAAAGGGCGACAATGCTGAGCCCTCGATATGGTGACCGATTCTTTCCTTTAGAGTTAAGGGAGGCAAAGGTTGAGGATTTCATGAATTTGAAACAGGGGAAGATGAGGGCCTTTATGCGCCAGAGATGACAAGTAGTATGAGGGCTCCAATGAGGAAATTCACATCCGGCCTTTCAGATGATCTGGTTCTTGAGTGTCAGGGAGTTATGCTGAATAAGGAGTTAGACTTTGCTAGGCTGACAGTTCACATGCAGCAGGTAGAAGAGAAGAAAAAGAAAATTTCTGAAACTAGAGAGAAAGACAGGAAATCAAAGATAACCAAAACCGCGGATCAGAACCACAGCCAGCCACAGAGCAGCAACTGGGGAAATAGATGGCAAAAGAAAAAGTTTTAGAGTAACGCGCAGTCTGCAGCTAGTGCCCCAGTGCCCAGACCCCTAGTCGATAGATGATCTTAGAGTTTTCAGACTAACCATGGAACCAGAGCTCATGATACTCAGTCACAGGGTAGTGTGGCTCAGCAATATTGTACTTTTATGTGGTGTGAGACTTGTGGTAGAAATCATTCGGGAAGGTATTAGTTGGGCTCATCGGTGTGTTATTCATGTGGTCGGTTGGGTCACTTTCAGAGGGAATATCCATCTGCTAGAAAGAATGTTGGTGGTGCAAAGTCTCACACAAATTCTTCGACACCACCCCCACCTCAAAAAGGCGCCACATTATCTGCCGGGAATAGTCGCAACTGGTTATATGCTTTGACCAACCACCAGGAGGCGGAAGCTTCCCCAGATGTAGTTACTAGTACGTTACAAAGATTTTCCTATGATGTTTATGCGTCACTTGATCCCGGGTCTACCTTATCCTATGTGACCCCTTATGTGGCTGTTGGTTTTGGGTTTGAGCCCAGTGTAATTTCCAAACCTTTTTTGTTTCCAACCCGATGGGGGATTCTATTATTGATAGGAGGGTGTATAGGGATTTTGTTATAACTGTTGGTAGCTGGGATACAGTGGCAGATCTCATAGAGTTAGATATGGTTGCTTTTGATGCTATCTTGGGGATGGATTGGCTCCATTCGTGCTATGCCACATTAGATTGTAGGACTCGAAGAGTCACATTTTCTTTTCTGAATGAACCAGTGATAGAGTGGGAAGGACATTCTTTAGCACCTAGAGGGCACTGTATATCCTATCTCAGAGCTCGCAAACTCATTTTTAAAGGTTGCTTGTACCACCTTATCTGAGTTAAGGTCTCTAATGCCGAAAGTCTTCCTCTTCAGTTTGTTCCTATAGTAAAAGAATTCCCAGAAGTCTTTTCGGATGATCTCCCAGGAATACCATTTGATAGGGAGATAGAGTTTGGTATTGATGTGTTACCATATACCCTTCCCATTTCTATTCTACCATATAAGGTGGCTCCTGTAGAACTAAAAGAGTTGAAAGAGCAACTAGCAGACCTTTTAGATAAAGTTTTTATACGCCCCAGTGTGTCTCCTTGGGGTGTACCTGTATCGTGTGAAAGAAAGATGGTTCCCTTCGTGTATGCATAGACTCCCATCAACTGAATAAGGTCACAATTAAAAATAAATATCCTCTTCCTAGGATTGATGATATTTTTGACCAGCTTCAGGGTGCTAGATGTTTTTCGAAAATAGACCTTCGTTCAGGTTATCATCAGTTGAAGGTTAGAGAGTCAGACATTCCAAAAACGGTCGTTCGAACCCGATATGGTCACTATGAATTTCTAGTCATGTCCTTCGGTTGATTAACGCCCCTGTAGCCTTAATGGATCTTATGAATTGAGTGTTCCATCAGTTTTTGGACTTGTTCGTCATAGTGTTCATTGTTGATATTCTGATCTATTCCAAAAGTAAGGAGGATCTTGCCAATCACCTCTAAATTATCCTTCAGACCCTTAAGGATCATCAGCTGTATACCAAATTTTCTAAGTGCGAATTCAGGTTAGATGTTATTGCCTCCTTGGGGTATATTGTGTTCAGTGACGGGATTAGAGTGGATCCCCAGAAAGTTGAGGCAGTGAGAAAATGGCCCAGACCCACGAGTCCAACCAACATCCGGAGCTTCTTGGGTTTGGCAGGTTATTACAGAAGATTCGTAGAAAGTTTTTCTTCCATAGCTGCTCCGCTCACTAGATTGACTCAGAAAAAGGTAAAGTTTGTGTGGTCTGACTTGTGTGAAAATAGTTTTGAGAAGTTAAAAGACAAGCTGACCACTGCTCCTATTTTGACTCTCCCCGAGGGTGTGGATGGTTTTTTGGTTTACTGTGATGCATCCCGTGTGGGACTTAGTTGTGTTTTGATGCATCATGGAAATGTAGTAGCCTATGCATCTAGGCAGTTGAAGGTTCACGAGCGGAACTACCTCACCCATGACTTGGAGTTAGCAGCCGTGGCGTTTGCACTTAGAATATAGAGGCATTATCTCTATGGAGTGCATGTTGATATTTATACTGACCACAAAAGTTTGCAGTATGTTTTCTTGTAGAAAGAATTGAACCTAAGGTAGAGGCGTTGGATGGAAATTTTGAAAGACTATGAAATGAGCTTGCACTACCATCCGGGCAAGGAAAATGTTGTAATCGACGCTTTCAGCAGGTTATCTATGGGAAGCCTTTCTCATGTTGAAGAGGGGAAAAAGGAGATGGTGAAGGACATTCACTACCTTGCAAATCTCAGAGTCCGAATCTTAGATTTCAAAGATAGAGAGGTTATTGTTATGAGATAGCTAAATCATCCCTTTGTGCCGAAGCAAGGAGAAGCAGGCCAAAGATCCCATCTTGATGCAGATTAAGCGAGATGTGGGTCAACAGAAAGTAATGTCGTTCGAGATTAGTGGCGATGGTATTCAGAGATATCAGGGTAGACTGTGTGTGCCTGATGTAGATGGGTTGCGGGAAAGAATCCTTGATGAGTCTCACACTTCGAGGTATGTTGTTCACCTAGGCTCTACTAAGATGTATCATGATTTGAAAGCCTTTTATTGGTGGAATAATATGAAGCGTGATGTGGCTAAATATGTTGCCAAGTGTTTGAATTGTCAGCAAGAAAAGGTAGAACATATGAGGCCAGGAGGTACTACACAAGAGATAGCTTTGCCATTGTAGAAATGGGAGATAATTAATATGGACTTCATTACAAGAGTTCCGAAGTCCCGAAACCAGTATGATTTGATATGGGTATTTGTATATAGGCTGACCACGTCAGCGCACTTTTTGCCTGTCAGGACTAACTATTCGGGAGAAGATTATGCTAAGCTGTTCATTGCGGAAATAGTCCGTTTGTATGGGGCACCTGTGTCCATTATTTCTAACCTTGGTACGCAGTTTTCGTCTCAGTTTTGGAGATCATTTCAGAAAGGTTTAGGTTCCCAAGTGAACCTAAGTACAACATTCCACCCTCAGACTGATGGGCATGCTAAGCGCACCATTCAGACCCTTGAGGACATGTTAAGGGCTTATGTAATCGACTTTAAAGGGAGTTGGGTAGATCACTTACTATTGATAGAGTTTGTTTATAATAATAGTTTCCATTCCAGTATTAAGATTGCACTGTTCGAGGCGTTGTATGGTAGGAGATGTAGGTCTCCGATAAGGTGGTATAAAGTAGGTGAGATGCAGATGTTTGGGCCTGATCTTGTTCATCAGGCAATGGAGGATGTGAAAATCATTAGAGAACGACTTAAGATAGCTCAGAGTCGTCAGAAATCCTACGCCGACATTAGGAAGAGAGAGTTAGAATTTGAAGTTGGGGAATGGGTTTTTCTTAAGGTATCTCCCATGAAGGGAGTTATGAGATTTGGGAAGAAAGGTAAGCTATCCTTTCTATATAGGACCATATCAGGTTGTGAAGATAGTGGGTGGTGTTGCATACAAATTAGAGTTGCCTACCAGTTTAGGTTTTGTTCATCCGGTATTCCACATATCCATGTTGAAAAAATGCATAGGAGACCATTCCTTAGTTTTTCCTGTTGAAGAAATCAAGGTGTTATACTACTTGTCTTATGAAGAAGAGCCTGTAACAATCATAGACCGACAAGTTAGAAAATTGAGGAGCAAAGAGATTGCATTTGTTAAAGTGCTGTGGAGGAATCAAAAAGTTGAAGCAACTTGGGAGTCATAAAACGACATGGGGGTTAGATACCCAAGATTATTTGAGACAGTGAATAAGGAAATGGAAGGTAGCATCCTTGTTTTATGTCTTCATTTCTACATCTAAGTATAGTTGAAACCATGTATGACTGTATTCTGTGTTATCATTCGGGGACGAATGATCCCAAGGGGGGATAATGTAACGCCTCGTAAAAGTCGTGCATGAATTAACCTTTAATAGTGTGATCTTAGACTTAAAACTTGAAAAAAAATTTCTAAGTGTAAAGAGGACTTACAGTCATTTTAGCTGGAAATCTTCGGAATATAACTTTTAGAACCTTCCCGACGTCCATTTTTAGATTTTCTTATTGCATTGCGATGGGGCAAGATTGTAGTACATCTCGGGTAAGTTTCGGAATTTTTTGACATTGTTAGGGCGTGTTTGATTTTCAGAAACAGTAGCACCACACGATAAGCATGCGTCGCATGCTCCATCGCATGGTGCCAGCATGCGATATGGCATGCGTCGCATGCTCCACTGCGGTGGGAAATAGCATGCGATGCATGGTCTGTTGCATGCCTGGGGATTTTTCAATTTTTAAGTTCCGTCTCATTAAGGGTGTTTTAATAATTTTACACTCTCCTATCAACTTAAACACGGGATTTAATCCCTCAAACACCAAATTATCAACATATTCATCAAATTATCTCAAGAAGACTCCCTAGGGTTTCGAAATAAAAACCCAAATAGTTCAAGATTCGTCCATAGGTTTTCGAAGATAATTACATAATTTGAATCCCCAATCCACAGGCTTCAAGAAGCACCCATTATTTTCAGAAATAGAGGTACGCAGGGTTTTTCCTCAAATCTCATGGGCATAGAAATCAAAATTTTAAGAATGGGCTTTTGAATTTATGAATATAATTACATTTTTAGAAGTATTGACCGTATTGTTTTGGTCTTTAGGCCTTCCCCAAATTTATTTGAATTGATATATGAATATATGTACATGTTTTAATGTTGATAATTGAATTGAGAGCATGATTCATGTGAAAATCCCTCTCTTGTTATGATTTTCCTTACTTTTCATATCATATGGATTGTTTTAAAATTCATCTTGAAAAGCATGTTATGAAGTGTCTTAATTTATGAATGATTTGGTTTTGAATCTTGAATTCCAAAGAGAGTGTTGTTTGTATTTAAAAAAATTGAAAATACATATAATGAAAGAGTGCATGGATTTTGCCAAAAGCACTTGACCACCTTATGTTTGAAGAGTTCTTGCATAGTTTTGACTTATGCTTTCGGAATATGAAATCTCTTATACTGTTTGCATGTTTGGGTGGTCTGAACCATGTTTTAAATGAAAGATCATGCTTATTGAATTATGCCTCAGAAATAGGACATGCAAGTCTTGATGTGACGACACCAATTCAGATTTTGCCATGATAATTCAGAATAGATTTAATGTATGTTTGAAAACAGATCTTACAGATGTTGAAATTAGAAACATGCATGATTCATAACAGGATAAAAATTGGGTATAAAGAGAGCTTAGGTGGTTCTCTGAAGAAGGCATGAGTTCAGACAACTCATTTCCCAAAATCGTGATTTGCCGATCCGGGTTTATATATTACGCTGGCCTAGAGCCCTGTGGCGTATCAGATTCAGGAACTCCAATCTTTGCGGATCACTCAGGTTGGAGGCTTCACCGCCGAGTAAATGGCAGATTCCATACCTCCATGAAATATCAGATTCGTAGGGGATTTTCACAAACCGAACCGGGGCCCTAGCCGTGACGAGTATCCCAAACCATAAAGGCCCAGAATACCCTTTCTCTATCTGGTAATCATGCACAATATTCATAAAACATAAGGTAATGCAGAATTGAAATTTAATACAGAAACATGGTCGAATCTGAAATAATAATATCTGACATTGTCTGCAAAATCTCTAGTAAGAACATAAACAATAGTCTGAAAAGAAACTGGGACAAGGCCCCTAGTAGACCAAAATATAACTACTAATAATACTTTGAACAATCTGCAGGCCTTCTGGAGTAAGGAAGGCTCACCACTGCAAAGTCTGGTCTGCAAGTCTGACTATATACTGCTTATCTGGACCCCTAGACTGAGCCTCAGAACCTGAGAGATTGGAGGGGGAGAGGGTCAACACAAAAGTACTGGTATGCAGAGTTAATAAAAAAAAAAATTATAACAAACATATATGAGAGAAATTAAAACAGTTCATAAACAATCATGTAGTAGGAAATCTCATGGGCATCTTTAAGAAACTCTTCGAAAAACATCTGAAATCTGTGATATTCCTTATACTTTTCTTCGTTAGGTGGTATACCCTACAATTCTTGAAAATTCCATGGGCTATATGGAAATTGCCATTAACTTGGCAAATAATCCCCTAACCCAAGTATGCCGCAAGGGTCGGAGTCTCTAACTCTACTACGCCACACGGCCTTCGCCAACGTACAATAATGATCTACCCGTATCGGCAAATACGGTTTCGGGCTAAGAGTTACTTGAAATCACGCCTTCTTCGGGTAACCACCTAACACTCTTTAAACCCCTTTTTAAAACTCTATGAAAATATGCATTCTCTAAAAATATATTCCGAAGACATACTCTAAAAACATATTCTGAAAACATGCTCTATTATGGCATAATTACATATGGTATCGTCATACCATTGACTTGCAAGTCTAATCTCTGATTCATATTTAGTCTATCATAAATCTCTGTATTTCAATCACAAGTGTTGAAACTAGCATTTCAAAAAATCAATTCAATCCTGTGGATCTTTTCCTCAAACTTCAAGTAAACACATACATCTCTTTCTTTTAAACACAAGTTTTAAATCAAAATCTCTTAACATATACATATATATATATATATATGTAAAACTCAGTTTAAGGGGAAAAAGGCCACAAGGCCAAAACAATCACAATAATAAAACTCTTGGAATAAGAAATCAATAATATAGCTTTCAATTCCCCATTAAATACACACTTTAACAATATCAATCCCATGTAGTTTTTAGGACACACCCCGTGTACCTTAGTTGTGAAGAATTCACGAAGAAGTTTTGGAACGATCGGACGTTCAAGATTATTTTCTCAAACCCTAGTTTCTTCTCCTCTTATGTTCTTGAAGGATGAATTTCAGGATCATATGGGAGGCTTCAATGTTGTTAATAGGCCTAAATACGTTTAGGAGTGATTAAGGATGATTTTGGGTTTTGTAAGGGCTAAATTACACTTAAAATAAATCAAAATGAAGTGTTTTCGTCACCTGAAACCATAAGTGTGCACCACACTTTGCATTGCATAGATTAAGATATGCGCCGCATTGTGTATCACATATATTAAGGTATGCGCCGCATTGCGTATCACATATACTAAGGTATGCGCCGCATTGTCTATCGCATAGGTTAAGATATACGCCGCATTATGTATCGCACATCCATTCCAGTGGCTATGTGCGATTGGTTAGGCGACACACTCTACTTTGAAAAGCCATAACTTCTTGCTCGTGTGTCGGATTTTAGAAAAATTGGTATCATTGGAAAATTAACTTGAAGACCTATCATTTGACACATAGTAGGATCTCTAATTCGACATATAGAGAGAGTTATAGTCGATGGAATCTAACACAAATTACAACGTCCACTAAAACTTAATCGATCAAAAAAGTTTCAACTCATCCTTGAGTTGAAGGACCTCTATGGTCTAAATTTATGCTCAAATGGATTCACATACTACATAATTGATTAACATGCCAAATTGGCATAGGATTGAAGGCTCTGGGATTACCAACGCATCATAGTCATAGTTTTTATTCTAGCCTGAAATGTGGGGTGTTACATTATCTCCCCCTTGGGATCATTCGTCCCTGAATGACGATGTGAAAAAACAGTCAAGCACGATTTTTTTTTGAACAATTTAAAGGCATAGAAGGAAAAGACAAGGATTGTACCTTCCATTACTTCATTCACCGGATCAAATAAACTTGGGTATTTTCTTCTCATGTCATCTTCTGATTCACAAGTTGCTTCTTCAACTTTCAGATTCCTCCACAACACTTTAACTGAAACAATGTCCTTGCTTCTCAACTTTCTAACCTGGAGATCCAGAATTTCTATCGGCTTTTCTTCATAGGACAAGGAGTCTTTAACTTTGATTTCCTCAATGGGTACTATTAATGAATGATCACCAATGCACTTTTTCAGCATGGATATATGAAATACCAGATGAACAGAACCAAAACTTACAGGAAACTCTAACTCATACGCAACTCCTCCTATCCTCCTCATGATCTGATATGGTCCTATATAGCAAGGACTCAGCTAACCATTCTTCCCGAATCGCATAACTCCCTTCATTGGAGATACCTTAAGAAAAACCCAATCCCCAAATTTAAATTCTAACTCTCTCCTCCTAACATCAGCATAGGATTTCTGACAATTTTGAGCTGTCTTAAGTCGCTATCTAATGATTTTCACATCTTGCATTGCCTGATGAACAAGATTAGGCCCAAACATTTGCATCTCACCTACTTCATACTACCCTATCAGATACCTATATCTCCTACCATATAGCGCCTCGAACGGTGCCATCTTAATACTGGAATGGAAACTATTATTATAAGCAAACTCTATCAATGGAAAGTGATCTACCCAACTCCCTTTAAAGTCTATTACACAAGCCCTCAACATGTCCTCGGTCTGAATGGTGCGCTCAGATTTTACATTGGTCTGAGGATGGAAAGTTTTACTTAGGTTCTCTTGGGTACCTAAACTTATCTGAAACGATCTCTAAAACTGAGAAGAAAATTGTGTACCTCGATCGGATATGATAGACACATGAGTCCCATGCAAACGGACTATTTCAGCAATGAGTAGCTTAGCATAATCCTCTCCCAAATAATTGGTCCTGATAGGGAAAATGTGGGCTGACTTTGTCAACCTATCTACGATCACCCAAATGGAGTCATACTGGTTTTGGGACTTCGGGAGTCCTGTAACGAAGTCCATATTTATTTTCTCCCACTTCCATAAAGGTAGAGCTATCTCTTGGGAAGTACACCCTGGCCTCATATTCTCTACCTTTACTTGTTGATAGTTCTAACACTTGGCCACATAATTACCAACGTCACGCTTCATATTATTCCACCAATACAAGGGTTTTAGATCATGGTACATCTTCGTAGAGCCCAAGTGAACAACATACCTCAAAGTGTGAGCCTCATTGAGGATTCTTTGCCGTAGTCCATCAATATTCAGAATGCATAGCCAACCCTAAAATCTCATAATACCATCACCACCAATTTCAAATGACATTACCTTTTGTTGACCCATATCTTTCTTGATTTGTATCTGAATGGGATCTTCAACCTGCTTCTCCTTAACTTCAGCACAAAGGGATGACTTAGCTAACTCATGAACAATCACCCTTCATCTTCGGAATCTAAGAGTCGCACTCCTATATTTGCTAGGTGGTGAATATCCTTCACTATCTCTTTCTTCCCTTCTTCTACATGAGAAAGGCTTCCCATAGACAACCTGCTGAGGGCGTCTGCTACAACATTTGCCTTGCCCAAATAGTAATGTAGGCTTATGTCGTAGTCTCTCAAAAGATACATCCAACGCCTCTGCCTGAGTTTGAATTTTTTCTGCGAGAAAACATACTGCAAACTTTTGTGGTCAGTAAATATATCAACATGCACTCCATGGAGATAATGCCTTCATATTCTAAGTGCAAACACCACGGTTGCTAACTCCAAGTCATGGGTGGGGTAGTTTCGCTCGTGCACCTTCAACTGCCTAGATGCATAAGATATTACCATACCACGCTGCATCAATACACAACCAAGTCTCACACGGGACTCATCACAGTAAACCACAGAACCATCTACACCCTCGGGAAGGGTCAAAATAGGAGCAGTGGTCAGCTTGTCTTTCAACTTCTTAAAACTATTTTTGCACAGATTGGACCGCACAAACTTCACCTTTTTCTAAGTCAATCTAGTGAGCGGAGCAGCTATGAAAGAAAAACTTTCTACGAATTTCCTATAATAACCTGCCAAACCCAAGAAGCTCCGAATGTCGGTTGGAGTCATGGGTATGGTCCATTTTCTCACTGCCTCAACATTTTGGGGATCCACTCTAATCCCGTCAATAGACACAATATGCCCCAAGAAGGTAATAACATCTAACCAGAAATCACACTTAGAAAATTTGGCATACAACTGATGATTCTTAAGGTTCTGAAGGATAATTCGAAGGTGATTGGCATGATCCTCCTCACTTTTTGAATAGATCAGAATATCATCAATGAACATTATGACGAACAAGTCTAGAAACTGATGGAACACTCTATTCATAATATCCATGAAGGTTGCAGGGGCGTTAGTCAACCCGAAGAACATGACTAGAAATTCATAGTGACCATATCAGGTTCGAAAGGCCGTTTTTGGAATGTCTGACTCTCTAACCTTTAACTGATAATAACCCGAATGAAGGTCTATTTTTGAAAAACATCTAGCACCCTGAAGCTGGTCAAAAAGATCACCAATCCTATTAAGAGGATATTTATTTTTAATCGTGACCTTATTCAGCTGAAGGTAGTCTATGCACATACGAAGGGAATCGTCTTTATTTTGCACGAAAAGTACAGGTGCACCATAAGGAGACACACTGGGGCATATAAAACCCTTATCTAGAAGGTATGCTAGCTGCTCTTTCAACTCTTTTAGTTTTGTGGGAGCCATTCTATATGGTGAAATGGAAATAGGACGAGTGTCTGGCAACATATCAATGCCAAAATCTATCTCCCTATCAGGGGGTATCCCTGGGAAATCTTTGGGAAAGACTTCTGGAAACTCATTCACTATAGAGACTGACTTAAGAGGGAGACTTTCAGCATTAGCGTCCTTAACCCAGATAAGGTGGTACAAACAACCCTTAGAAATGAGTCTGCGGGCTCTGAGATAGGATATAAAGTGCCCTCTAGGAGCTAAAGAATGTCCTTCCCACTCTATCACTAATTCATTTGGGAAAGAAATGGTGACTCTTTGGGTTCTACAATCTAATGTGGCATAGCACGAATGGAGCTAATCCATCCCTAAGATAGCATCTAAAGCTTCTATATCTACCAATATGAGATCTGCCACCGTATCCCGGCTACCAACAGTCACAACACAACCCCTATACACCCTTCTAGAAACAATAGAGTCCCCCACTGGGGTGGAGTCAGAAAAGGGTTCAGAAATCACATTGTGCTCAAACTCGAACCCAAAAGCCACATAAGGGGTCACATAGAATAGGGTAGACCCGGGGTCAAGCAATATATACACATCGCGAGAAAAGATTTTCAACATACCGGTAACTACATTTGGCGACGAGGCAGTTGGTCAAAGCATATAACCAGTTGCGGCCATTCCCGACAGATGGAATGGCACCTTTCTGTTGTGGTAGTGCAGAAGAATTCACCTGTGTCCTAGATCCCCCAGCACTACTCTTTACTGCCAGACAGTCTCTCTGTATATGGACTGGTTGACCGCAAGAATAACACTCCATTGTACCAAACTGATATTTCTCGGGATGGTTTCTTCCGTAATTCCCACAATGAGGATATGGCCAAAAAGTTTGAGCTACACTTCCCTAAGACTGCGTATCCTACACTCGGGGCCCTTGGCTAGACTAAAAATTTGGGTTCGCTGATCCGTTGGAGGTCTGGACGCCGGAGCACTGGCTGATGACTATGCATTACCACACTTTTTTTTCTTCTGCCATTTGTTACCCCAGTTACCGCCCTGCTGCTGATTGTGACCCTGGTCGGCAGATCTAGCTCTCTTTGCCTATCTGTTTTTCTCTCTAGCTTCAAAAATCTTATTTTTCTTCTCCTGTACCTGCTGCATATGAACTGTCAGCCTAGCGAAGTCCAACTCCTTATTTAGCATAGCTCCCTGACACTCAAGCACCAGATGGTCCGAAAGGCCAGAAACAAACTTCCTCATTTGGGATCTCACACTACTTTTTATCTCAAGATCATAACGGGCCAGCTGATTAAACTTTAGAGTATACTCCTGGACACTCATCTTCCCCTATTTCAGATTCATGAACTCCTCAGCCTTTGCCTCCCTTAACTCTAAAGGAAAAAATTGATCAAGGAAAACATCTATGAACTCACTCCATACCAAGGGCTCGGCATTGTCACCCTTCTCATCTTCCCAATCATTGTACCACTGATTTTCCACCTCTTTCAAATGATACATGGCCAAATCTACCCTTTCTACTTCATCAACATACATTACTTTGAAAATCTTTTCCATTTCATCTACAAATTCTTGTAGATCCTCTTCTACCTTAGTACCTATAAATTTAGGAGGATTTATCCTCATGAATTGGCTCACCTGAGTAGCTTTAAAAGTAACGGATGCAGACCCAGTATCCTCTGAACACTGAGTCTGTGTAGCCACCAACTGTGTCAACATATGAATAGACTGTCTGAACTCTGCATTTGAAATATCTCTATAATTAGTTGGGGGACGATTAACATTGGTCCATGGAGCCCGAGGTGGACTGATTGGGACTGGAGGGACTCTCGGAGTAGGGATAGGCTTTGGAGTGGGAGCTCTGTTATGGGTCCGCTTCCCATGGGTGGGACGGACCTCATCTGGCTAAGAATTCTGATCAATATTGCGATGAGAAGGAATAACTGTGTTTCTAAAATACAAGAGATTATTGATTAGGGAACAATTCAGAATCTGAAGTGTGAACTAAATCACAAAGAAGGGAAATATTTCCTAAACGCCTAATAGCCTCTTGCTTATAAGTGTGGCATGCTATACACCTACAAACAAGACTCTACCCGACATGATTTTGCAGAAACCCTAGGACCATGAACCGTGGTCTGATGCCAAGTTTGTCACGACTCGAATCGGGGCCCAAGCCGTGACGAGTATCCCAAATCATGAAGTATCAAAATACCTTCATCTATCTAGTAATCATGCACAATATTCATAAAACATAAGATAATGTGGAATTGAAATTTAATACAGAAACATGGTCAAATTTGAAATAGTAATATCTGACATCAGTTTGAAAAATCTCTACTAAGAACATAAACAACAGTCTGAAAAGAAACTAGGATAAGGACTCCAGTAGACCAAAATATAACTACTAATAATACCCTGGACAATCTGAAGGCCTTCTGGAGTAAGGAAGGCTCACCACGGTACAGTTTGATCTACAAGTCTGACTATTTACTGCTTATCTGGACCCCTAGACTGAGCCTCAGAACCTGAGAGGTTGGAAGGGGGAGGGGGTCATCAGCAAAGTATTGGTACACAGAGCTAATAAAAAAAATAATCATTTATAACAAACATATATGAAAGCAGTTAAAACAATTCATAAACAATCGTATAGTAGGAAATCTCATGGGCATCTTTAAGAAACTCTATGAAAAACATCTGAAATCTGTTGCATTCCTTATACTTTTCTGTGTTAGGTGGTATACCCTACAATTCTTGAAAATTCCATGGGCTATATGGAAACTACCATTAACTCGGCAGCTAAGCCCCCAACCCATGTTTGCCGCAAGGGTCGGAGTCTCTAACTCTACTATTCCACACAGTCGTCGCCAGCGTACAATAATGATCTACCCGTATTGGAAAATATGGTTTCGGGCTAAGAGTTACTTGAACTCACGCCTTCTTTGGGTAACCACCTAACACTCGTTAAGCCCCTTTTTAAAACTCTATGAAAATATGTATTCTCTGAAAACATATTCCGAAGACACACTCTAAAAACATATTCTGAAAACAAGCTCTATTATGGCATCATTACATATGGTATTGTCATACCATTGGCTTTCAAGTCTAATATCTGAGCCATTTTTAGTCTATCATAAATCTCTGTATTTCAATCACTAGTGTTGAAACTAGCATTTTAATAAATCGATTCAATTCAAAGAATCTCTTCCTCAAACTTCAAGTAAACACATGCATCTCTTTCTTTTAAACACAAAACATAGTTTCAAATCAAAATCTCTTAACATATACATATACATATATATATATATATATGTAAAACTCATTTTAAGGGGAAAAAGGCCACAAGGCCAAAACAATCACAATAATAAAAATCTTGGAATAAGAAATCAATAATATAGCTTTCAAACCCCCATTAAATACACACTTTAACAATTTCAAGCCCTTGTAGTTTTTAGGACAAACCCCGCGTACCTTAGTTGTGAAGAATTCATGAAGAAGTTTTGGAACGATCGGACCTTCAAGCTTATTTTCTCAAACCTTAGTTGCTTCTCCTCTTATGTTCTTGAAGGATGAATTTTGGGATCTTATGGGAGGCTTCAATGTTGTTAATAGACCTAAATCTATTTAGGAGTGATTAAGGATGATTTTGGGTTTTGTAAGGGATAAATTACATTTAAAATTACTCAAAATGAAGTGTTTTCGTCACCTGAAACCATAAGTGTGTGCCACACTTTGCATCGCATAGATAAAGATATGCGCCGCATTGTGTATCACATATATTAAGGTATGCGCTGCATTGTGTATCGCATCTATTAAGGTATGTGCCACATTGTGTATCACATAGATTAAGATATGCTCCGCATTGTGTATCGCACATCCATTCCAGTGGCTATGTGCGATTGGTTAGGCTACGCACTCTACTTTGAAAAGCCATAACTTCTTGCTTGGGTGTCAGATTTTAGAAAAATTGGTATCGTTGGAAAGTTAACTTGAAGACCTATTACTTGAAACATATTAGGCTCTCTAATTTGACCTATACAAAGAGTTATGGTCAATGGAAGCTGACACAAATTACAACATCCACTAAAACTTAATCGATCAAAAAAGTTTCAACTCGTCCTTGAGTTGAAGGACCTCTATGGTCTAAATTCATTCTCAAATGGATTCACATACTACATAATTGATTAATATTCCAAATTGTCATAGGATTTAAGGCTCTGGGATCACCAGCGCATTAGAGTCATAGTTTTTATTCTAGCCCAAAATGCGGGGTGTTACAGGGATACCACCTAACTCAGAAGTAATTCGCAGATCAGAATTTAAGTTTTACAGACAGGTTAAATGTTTTCAAAAACTGACCATGTGTTTTCAAAAACTACTTTATGCATGATGTTTAATGCAAAATTTCACTCATATTATATATATATATATATATATGTTTAAATACTTTATTTTAGACTACTTTGCATAGCAGTACTTTTGTGCTAAACCCTCCCTCCTTCCAGGTTCTGAGGCACAGTCTAGGGGTCCAGCTAATCAATAGATATTTCTAGATTGCAGTATATATCTCACAGTGGTGAGCCTTCTACTATTCAAAATGCCTAGTCATGTCATACTTTTATTATTGGTTATGTTTTAGTCTACTGGGGGCCTTGTCCCAGTTTTCAGACAGCTTGTTTAGTTCAAAGTAGAGATTTCGCAGACTGATGCCAGATATTATTATTCAAATACATTTTCAGATTTGACCATGCTTCCATTTTAAATTTCAATTCCATGTTATCTTTTGTTTTATGAATGTTGTGCATGATTTCCAATTAGAGAAAGGGTGTTCTGGGTATTCATGGTTCGGGATACTCGTCATGGCTAGGGCCGTGACAGATTATTGTTGTTATGAATTCTGGTGTACTAGTGTTTCTTGATGTTTATTTCATGATTTCCAAGTTAGAATCTTGCGTAAGGTTGGGTTGTAAAAAAATTATGTTTAGCACTAGACATTAAGTTTGAACAGTTGAAGTCCATGAAGGTGGATGAGATGATTTCTTGGGTAATGATACCAGTTTTATAGAGGTAATTTAATAGGCTTGAATAGTGTACGCAAGAGATTAAGTTTAATTGATTTGCAATGAAGTATGATGTGGTATGCATGTTGTAGAAGTATGCCAAGGTGATATGAGGTTGTAGTATTTTTCTAAGGCTATTACATGAATTGTGTGGCTAGTGGTACCGTTGAGTTGCTAGTTGGAAAAAGACTAGTTAGATGGTATATGGTGTTCTAGATAGCCAAGTTAAGGAGTCTTTATTGATGGTGTTGAGCCTTTTGATGTGATCTCAATTCTCAAGGTATAGATATATAAGTTTACAGTAGCAATATTGGTATGCTAGGACGGAAGTGGTATGGTTCATCAAAGGCTTGGTGATATCCATGTTAAATGTTAGAATCTATGTTTGAGTTTTGAAGGTTGAACCGATAGAAATAAGTGTGCAAGCATTATGCTATGACTATTAGGGATATTGAAATATAGAGTGTATCTCAGAAGGTTGTACTAACAGTGGGCTTTCCACTTTCATGTGTGGTCTTTCGGGTCAAGTTCTATTAATTTTGCGTATTGTCATATTTCAGACCCCAGAGTGCAGTGAGTGTGGTTAAGTTTAAAGTCTAGTAAGGGATCTCCCAAACATAAGATGGTGGCTTAAAGCCAAGGGGGAAATGATAGAACAAGTAACCAAGTCCGGCCCTTAGGTTCTAGTAGTGGTGTCATGATGATATAGAATGTTATAAGGGAAGGGTGAGGCTCAACCCATTCCTGTCTCAGTATTTTTCAGTTATCCTAAAACCAACTCATACCTCATGTTTCAATTCCATGATCACAGTTCCTGTTCATGTATATGGTAGAGAATAACGTGCTCTTCCAAATTCCTAAATGAGGGACTTCAGTTCATTCAGTAGTCAGAATCATATTCATATGTTATGGACTCTAAATTGAGGTCATGCAGCTCATGACTCATGTATTCATGCTTTATAGTGTGCCTTAGTTCCCGTAATTCATGTTATACCCTTTATGATGGGTGATATTTAGTTCATAGCCAAGTGTTCCCAATTCAGATTTTTCTTTGATAAATCTCAGATGTTGATTTGCTAACCTCAGGACTCAGTTATGTGTCAAGTTTCATATAATATCCTTCCATGCTTCAAGATCTTATGTTCTAATCTTTAGTGACTCCTCTTTATGTGATGATAGTGGTGATGATTAAATATTTCTTGTTGATGGAAGATCATAGTATGCTTGTTTTAGATAAGGCCATAAGTGTGAAGTGTGTCTTTATGAGTGTTTGCTTTGAAGTTCATATGAGGTTATAAAGATAGGCTTGAATGACATGTTGGAATTATTGTGTAAAGAAATGCTATATGTGCTAGTAAATTCATAGCAATAGTTCAGAGTTAGTCATTGAAGGGGTAAGGCATGATATGCTTTAGGTGTGATCGTTTAAGAGATATAAAAGATTGAATCTTATGGTTTAGACTTGTATCTAGAGTGGCATGTAGTATTTGTGAGTTGGAGTAAGGCCTGATCATGGTGAATAGGATTTTAGTTACTATAGGCATTAGTAGAAAGATTTATGAATGAAAATACAAGGACAAATAAGTTGAATCGAATTAATGTGGTATCTACAGGAAATAGTACAGTTAAGGGAGTATTCGAGGAGTGTGCTAATCTTGAAAGTAAGAAGTGGCATTGACTAAGTCCTGGCAATTCCATCCTGATTTATGAGTTATGTCTATATTCCAGGCTACAGAGTAATGTCAATGTTAGGATGTCTTGTGCTACTCATATCCAAGATCTTTTCTACCTAGTGCTACTAGGACTTCGTTAAGAGGAGTGTTGATAAGATACTCCAGATTAAGTATTAGTTTCCAGTATAGTTCAGTCTACGTGGTCAGTAAATCAGTTTAGTAGTCAGATTCGCATGACTTGTTTTCTCGTCTTTTCATTTAATCATGCTACCCAACAATCTCAGATATGTTACGATTCCAAGATAGAGTATACTAGTAGTTGAGAGTATAACTCAGTTCATGTGTCATGTACTAGATTTAGATTCCAAATGTTCAGTTAAGACTCATGTCGTAGGTGCCTAGTGCATCACCTCAATTTTTCGAGTATCTTAGTGATTTGTGCATTCATAGAAGGACATAGTGTCCTAAGGGGGAGATACCCCAATTCAGTTGCATGCATACATTCTTATTACAAGCTTCGAACCAGTTATCATTGCGTATTCAATCATACGTTCATACATTAGTTCAATCAGATATGCATGCAATAGAAATGCATGTCCAATAGAAAAAGTTCAACTTATCAGTGTATTCAGTTCTGCGTTCATGGGAACAACTCAGTAACAAATCCATGCATCAGATATGCATGTTCATTATGAGAACTCAACTTATGAGTAGCTTCAGTCGTGTATTCCATGCATCAGATATGCATGTCTGATATAAGAATACAAAATATCAGTAGTTCTAGCCATATGGTCATGTTTCAGATCAGTGTATTCTTTATTAGAGGACATGCCATGCCCGCGTTATTCCATACCTATAAGGCTTCAACTAGTTCCTACCCATCATTCGAGGATAAATGATCCCAAGGGGGAGATAATGTAACACCCCATAAAAGTCATGCATGGATTAGCCTTTAATAGAGTGCTCTTAGACTTAAAAACATGAAAAATTTTCTATGTGTAATGAGGACTTAGAGTCGTTTAAGATAGCAATCTTCGGGATGCAACTTTTTAACCTTCATGTCACGACCCGAGCCTAGGCCCTAGCCGTGACGAGCATCCCGAACCATGAAGGCCCGGAACACCCATTCTCTAACTGGATATCATGAACAACATTCATAATCATAATAAAATGCGGAATTGAAACTGAGTACGGAAAACATGGTCAAGTCCTGCAATATTTCTGAATAATACTATCTGACATCAGTCTGCGAAATCTCTACTAAGAACATAAACCTTTGTCTGAAAAAAAGCTGGGACAAGGCCCCCAACAAACCAAAAACATAATAAATAAGATAGTGTCTGACATAATTAGGCCTTCCGAATAATAGAAGGCTCACCACTGTGAGATCAAGTCTGCAAACCCGAGAATGTCTACTGAGTAGCTGGACCCCTAGACTGTGCCTCAGAACCTGGAAGAAGGGGGGGTCAGCACAAAAGTACTGGCACGCGAAGCAATCCAAAAGTAGTATAATGGAACATACATATATATATATATATATATTAAGGGAAAGCAAGTTTTCATCAAGACATCATGTATAAAACTGTTTTTGAAAAACACATGGGCACTTTCTGAAAACATGCAACCTGTCTGTTCATTTCAAATCATGATCTGTGTTTTACTTCTGAGTTAGGTGGTATTCCCCTACAAGTCTAAATATTCCACGGGCTGTATGGAATCCGCCATTGACTCGGCGGGGAAGCCCCCAACCCAAGTGTGCCGCAAGGGTTGGAGTGTCTGAGTCTGATACGCCACAGGATATTTAAGTCAGCGCATAATAGTATACCCGGATCGGCAAACCACGGTTATAGGCAATGAGTTGTCTGAACTCCCGCCTTCTTCAGGGAACCACCTAAGCTCTCTTTATGCCATATTTTAGCCTTTTCTGAACATATATCATGCTGAAATTTCTAAATCATGAAAGTCTGATAAAAGTCTGATTTCTGAACTAGTCTGTGTCTGTTATGGCATTTGTCTGAGTTGGTATCGTCATACCAAGACCTTGCAAGTCCTTTTTCTGAGCCATAATGTATTAAGCAAGAGCTTTCATTCAAAACATAGTTTAGACCACCAAAACATGTAATTTGCATTAAAGATGTCATGTTCCGAAACTCAAGTCAAATCCATGCAAAACTTTCATCAAACATATGGTGGTCATGTGTATTTTGGCAAAACCATGCATTCTTTCATTACATGCATATTCAACATTCACAACCCTCTCTTTCGTGTTCAAAAAATTGTATATTACGTGAAACATGGAAACTTTTACATTAAGAGAGGGGTTTCATGAAAACCATGCTTTCAATTCATATTTCAGGACAAACACATATATACATATACATATAATTTTCAAATCACTTTGGGGGAAAGCCAAAAGGCCAAAACAATATCATTAAAACTTCTAAAACATGAGTATGTACATGAATTCGAAAACCCAATTCTTAAAACAGGATTTCTATGCCCATGAGATTTTAGGAAAACCCCGCGTACCTTATTCTCCACGAATTTTTGGTGTCTATCGAAGCCTACGTCGAGAGGATTCCGAATCTGTAATTTATTTCACGAAGAATTTTCGGAATGATCGGTCCTTCAAGCTTATTTTCTCAAACCCTAGTTGCTCCTTCTGTTAAGTTCTTGAAGGATTAGATTTTGGGATTTTATAGGAGGCTTCAATGTTGTTAATAGGCCCAAATCCGTTTAGGAGTGGGTAAGGACGATTTTGGGTTTTGTAAGGACTAACTTGCACTTAAAGTAACTCAAAACGGAGTGTTTTCGTCACCTGAAACCATAACTATGTGCCGCCCTTTGCATTGCCTAAATTGACATAGGCGCCACCCTATGCATCGCCTATATTTGCATAGGCGCCGCCCTATGCATCGCCTATATGTGCATAGGTGACACATTCAACTTTGAAAGGCCATAACTTCTTCACCGGGTGTCCGTTTTAGGCGAATTTGGTATCGTTGGAAAGCTTATTCAATTATCTACAATTTGGTATATAGTAGGCCACCCAGTTCATCATATACAATGAGTTATGGTCAATAGAATTTGACACAAATTACAACATCCACTAAAACTTAATCGATCGAAATGGTTTTAACTCGTCCTTGAGTTGAAGGACTTCTATGGTCTAAATTCATGCTCAAATGGATTCACATACTACAAAATTGATTAACATGCCAAATTGGTATAGGATTTAAGGCTCTGGGATTATCAATGCATCAGAGTCATATTTTTTTATTCTAGCCCGAAATGCGGGGTGTTACATTATCTCCCCCTTGGGATCATTCGTCCTCGAATGATGGGTAGGAACTTGTTGAAGCCTTAAAGGTATGGAATAACGCAGGCACGACATGTCTTCTAATAAAGAATACACTAATCTGAAACATGACCATATGGATGGAACTACTGATATTCTGAATTCTTATATCGGACATGCATATCTGATGCATGGAATACACGACTGGAGCTTCTCATAAGCTGAGTTCTCATAATGAACATGCATACCTAATGTATGGATTTGTTATTGAGTTGTTCTCATGAACGCAGAACTGAATACACAGATAAGCTGAGCTTTTTCTATGGGACATGCATTTCTAATGCATATCTGACTGAACTGACGTGTGAACGTATGACCGAATACACAATGATAACTGGTGTGGAGCTTGTAATAAAAATCTATGCATGCAACTGAATGGGGTATCTACCCCTTGGGACCCTATGTCCCTCTATGAATGCTCAATTCACGAAGATGCTCAGAAAACTGAGGCAATGCACTAGGCACCTACAAATTTAATCATATCTGAACATCTGAAATCTAAAACGAGCACATGATGCATGAATTAACCTATACTCGCAAATACTAGTATACTCTATCTTGGAAAAGTAACATATCTGAGGTTTTGGGTAGCATGATTGAATGAAAAGACGAGAGAACAAGTCATGCAAATCTGACGGCTAAACTGATTTGCTGGCCATATAGACTGAACTACACTAGAGGCTTATACTCAATCTGGAGTATCTTATCAACACTCTTCCTTACGAAGTCCTGGTAGCATTAGATAGCAAAATATTTGGGCATGAGTCACACTAGACATCCGACTATAGGATCCCAACATTGACACTGTTCTATAGTATGGAACATAGGCATATATCTCATAAACTAGGGTAGAATTTTCAGGCCTTAGTCAATGCGACTTCTTACTTTCAAGCTTAGCACACTTCTCAAGTATCCCTTAACTATACTATTCCCTAAAAATATCATATTCATTCAATTCAACTTAAAATTCTCATATGAGCATTGACAATTTTTTTTCTACTAATGTCTAAAATAGCTTCATCCTTACACCGCGATCAAGCCTAACTCTAAGTCACAAAAATACAACATGCTACACTACGCTATTATTCTAAACCATATGACGCCACCTTCTATATCTCTTTCAAAGATTGCATCCTAAGCATAACATGTCTTACCACTTCAATGACTACTCTGAACTCTTAATATGAAGTCCCTAATGCATATTGCGACCTTCCACTACAATCCCAAAACGTCATTCAAGCCTAATTTATAACCGCATGTTAACTTCAAGGCAAACACCCATAAATACATACTTCACATAGTTTCTAAACTATTATCAATATAACTCCCACGCGCTATCCTAAAAACATACACACACAAACTTTTCCACTAAACATCACATGTATCAAAGATTGGCCCAAAATCTCACTTCATACTTATGGCCTTATCTAAACAAACGTACTATGATCTTCCATCAACAAGAATATTTACATCATCACCGCTATCATTGCATAGGGAGGTCACTAAAAGGTTAAAACATAAGACCCTGAAGCATGAGAAGATTTTTATATGGGACTGAACACACTATAAAGAGTGAGTACATGCGTCATAAGTTGCATGACCTCAACTAGAGTTCCTAACATAAGGAATATAATTCCGACTACTTGAATGAAGTAGAACTCATTATCTTGGAACTGGAAGAGTACGTGACTCTCTATCATATACAGGAATCACGAACTATGATCACGGAACTAAAACGTAAAGCTTGAGTAGGCATTGGGATCACTGAAAAATACTAAGATAGGAATGGGTTGAGTCTCACTCTCACTTTCTGACGTTCTCTGTCATCATGACATCACTACTAGAATCTGAGAACCTGACTTGGTTATTCATTCTATCATCTCCCCCTTAGCTTCAAACCATCATCTTAAGTTGTGGGAGATACCGTATTAGACTTTAAACTTAACTGCACTCTGGGGTATGAAAAACGACAATACACGTAATCAATATAAATTGACCCTAATGACTACATCTGGAAGTGAAAAAACCTACTACAAATACCGCCTTCTGAGACAAACTCTATCATTCTGTAACTCCAATAGTCATCATCTATTACTCGAACACTTACTAACTTCGAATCTTCATGAGCATCCCCAAAGTTGAAGCGCACACCCTCTAGTACCTCTACTCTTATTTCTATTAGCACAACTTTCAAGGCACTCGCCACACATCAACTCAACGGTACCACTAGTCACACACAACATGTAGTAGCATTAGAATAAATACCGCCGTTTTAAACCACCCTGGGCATACTTCTACATCATACATACACCGTCATACTTCATTATGAAATCAAATAAACTTAGGCACTCGGATAGACTTTTTCAAGCCTATAGATCACTTCCCAATAACTAGTATCATTAGTCAAGAAACCTTCACTTTCACCTTCATGGCCATCAACTGTTCAAACTTAATATAGTGCTATGCATGATTTACAACCCAACCTTACACGAAATTTTCACTTGGAAACTATGAAATAAACATCACGAAACACTAGTGCACTAGAACTTCATATCCACAATAATCGATCATGACCTAACGGTTTTCCTTATCATAATCCATCAGCATGTACTATTTCAGCACATCAAGCCTACTAATTTAATCCCACAAAACATGCATCATCAAACTCGTGCCACTATTTACCACCACACCATTTCAATTCAAGCCTATAGTTTAGTATCAATCATTTACCACCAATGGAGAATGCAACATAATATAAATATACTAATCCACCATATTGGGATATTCTACCCAAATATCTCAAAAATCTACTACATACCTTCTCACAAGTAGCACTAGTTTACAACTACCAATGAAAAGAGGGTCAAGGGGGTTAAAGCCTCATAATAGACATGGTCAACCTTATCCTTATATTATAACCCCGTACAATCGTATCTACTTATACTTCTTTCTCACATCACAATTACTTACCCAAGCGTACATTTACACTACCTTCAAAATCCACAACAACCATGAGTCTATACATATATTCAACCAACACAAGAACCACACGTTGAGTGACAAATTGTTAGTGAATCGAAAGAGCCCCACACGGCTTCACTAGACTTTTTAGTTTCACCAACACGACGATAAAATATTTTCAAGAGATAGAAGCTTGTCACACAACATTCCATAATCTAAGGATACACATCTTACTCCGTAAGAATAAAAATCTGAGTTAAACGTTTCCCTCACAGACTACCATACAATCCACACATGCTACTAGCTACCACATTAGTCTATCACCATAAGGGGTAAATCACCCTCACTCTCACTTCTAACTTTGTGACTTTACATCACCAACTTCTTGGTCTAATTTCATTACCAATAGGTCATGAAAACAAAACTTTGACTCATACTACTATTTGGGTGGAAATACAGTTCCAACATTCTACTACACATCATCCCCCCTTAAGCAAGACATTTGTAACATAAATTTGAAGGGGACTAAACGCAATTAATACCTCAAGCTGAAAAGCACGATTCCATCAGGATCAATGTTTACATCGGAATCAATACACATTGAAGCACTAACGGATTCTTAGTCCTTGCACAAGTTTTAACTCTTATATGGTTCAATCAGAAAGTACCGTACCATTTAGATTCTAAACTTCTGTACTTGAATCACCTTAATAATGAGACATATCTGAGGACATTAGAGTAAAGAAAGAATGTGGGATGACTTTTTACTTTCGTATGGGCGACACCATAGCACAAATTAGAGTATGAAAGAGGAACATTCTAACTCTATTGCACGAACTAGAACGTGAATAAAAAGAGACATTCCTAAACGCCTAGTAGCCTCCTGCTTATAAGTGTGGCGCGCTACACACCCAAAAATAAGACTCTACCCGATGCGATTTCGCAGACACCCTGGGACCATGAACCGTGCTATGATACCAAGTTTGTCACGACCCGAGCCTAGGCCCTAGCCGTGACGACCATCCCGAACCATGAAGGCCCGGAACACCCATTCTCTATCTGGTTATCATGCACAACATTCATAATCATAATAAAATGCGGAATTGAAACTGAGTACGGAAAACATGGTCAAGTCCTGCAATATTTCTGAATAATACTATCTGACATCAGTCTGCGAAATCTCTACTAAGAACATAAACCTTTGTCTGAAAAGAAGCTGGGACAAGGCCCCCAGTAAACCAAAAACATAATAAATAAGATAGTGTCTGACATAATTAGGCCTTCCGAATAATAGAAGGCTCACCACTGTGAGATCAAGTCTGTAAACCCGAGAATGTCTACTGAGTAGCTGGACCCCTAGACTGTGCCTCAGAACCTGGAAGGAAAGGGGTCAGCACAAAAGTACTGGCACACGAAGCAATCCAAAAGTAGTATAATGGAACATACATATATATATATATATATATATTAAGGGAAAGCAATTTTTCATCAAGACATCATGTAAAAAACTGTTTCTGAAAAACACATGGGCACTTTCAGAAAACATGCAACCTGTCTGTTCATTTCAAATCATGATCTGTGTTTTACTTCTGAGTTAGGTGGTATTCCCCTACAAGTCTGAATATTCCACGGGCTGTATGGAATCCGCCATTGACTCGGCGGGGAAGCCCCCAACCCAAGTGTGCCGCAAGGGTTGGAGTGTCTGAGTCTGATACGCCACAGGACATTTAAGTCAGCGCATAATAGTATACCCGGGTCGGCAAACCACGGTTTTAGGCAATGAGTTGTCTGAAATCCCGCCTTCTTCAGAGAACCACCTAAGCTCAATTTATGCCCTATTTTAGCCTTTTCTGAACATGTATCATGCTGAAATTTCTAAATCATGAAAGTCTGATAAAAGTCTGATTTCTGAACTAGTCTGTGTCTGTTATGGAATTTGTCTGAGTTGGTATCGTCATACCAAGACCTTGCAAGTCCTATTTCTGAGCCATAATGTATTAAGCAAGAGCTTTCATTCAAAACATAGTTTAGACCACCAAAACATGTAATTTGCATTAAAGATGTCATGTTCCGAAACTCAAGTCAAATCCACGCAAAACTTTCATCAAACATATGGTGGTCATGTGTATTTTGGCAAAACCATGCATTCTTTCATTACATGCATATTCAACATTCACAACCCTCTCTTTCGTGTTCAAAACATTGTATATTACGTGAAACATGGAAAAAATTACATTAAGAGAGGGGTTTCATGAAAACCATGCTTTCAATTCATATTTCAGGACAAACACATATATACATATACATATAATTTTCAAATCACTTTGGGGGAAAGCCAAAAGGCCAAAACAATATCATTAAAACTTCTAAAACATAAGTATGTACATGAATTCGAAAACCCAATTCTTAAAACATGATTTCTATGCCCATGAGATTTTAGAAAAACCCCGCGTACCTTATTCTCCACGAATTTTTGGTGTCTATCTAAGCCTACGTCGAGAGGATTCCGAATCTGTAATTTGTTTCACGAAGAAGTTTCGGAATGATCGGTCCTTCAAGCTTATTTTCTCAAACCCCAGTTGCTCCTTCTCTTAAGTTCTTGAAGGATTAGATTTTGGGATTTTATAGGAGGCTTCAATGTTGTTAATAGGCCCAAATCCATTTAGGAGTGGGTAAGGACGATTTTGGGTTTTGTAAGGACTAACTTGCACTTAAAGTAACTCAAAACGGAGTGTTTTCGTCACCTGAAACCATAACTATGCGCCGCCCTTTGCATTGCCTAAATTTACATAGGCGCCGCCCTATGCATCGCCTATATGTGCATAGGTGACACATTCAACTTTGAAAGGCCATAACTTCTTCACCGGGTGTCCGTTTTAGGCGAATTTGGTATCGTTGGAAATCTTATTCAATTATCTACAATTTGGTATATAGTAGGCCACCCAGTTCATCATATACAATGAGTTATGGTCAATAGAATTTGACACAAATTACAACATCCACTAAAACTTAATCGATCGAAATGGTTTTAACTCGTCCTTGAGTTGAAGGACTTCTATGGTCTAAATTCATGCTCAAATGGATTCACATACTACAAAATTGATTAACATGCCAAATTGGTATAGGATTTAAGGCTCTGGGATTATCAATGCATCAGAGTCATATTTTTTTATTCTAGCCCGAAATGCGGGGTGTTACATTATCTCCCCCTTGGGATCATTCGTCCTCGAATGATGGGTAGGAACTTGTTGAAGCCTTAAAGGTATGGAATAACGCAGGCACGCCATGTCTTCTAATAAAGAATACACTAATCTGAAACATGACCATATGGATGGAACTACTGATATTCTGAATTCTTATATCGGACATGCATATCTGATGCATGGAATACACGACTGGAGCTTCTCATAAGCTGAGTTCTCATAATGAACATGCATACCTAATGTATGGATTTGTTATTGATTTGTTCTCATGAACGCAGAACTGAATACACAGATAAGCTGAGCTTTTTCTATGGGACATGCATTTCTAATGCATATCTGACTGAACTGACGTGTGAACGTATGACCGAATACACAATGATAACTGGTGTGGAGCTTGTAATAAAAATCTATGCATGCAACTGAATGGGGTATCTACCCCTTGGGACCCTATGTCCCTCTATGAATGCTCAATTCACGAAGATGCTCAGAAAACTGAGGCAATGCACTAGGCACCTACAAATTTAATCATATCTGAACATCTGGAATCTAAAACGAGCACATGATGCATGAATTAACCTATACTCGCAAATACTAGTATACTCTATCTTGGAAAAGTAACATATCTGAGGTTTTGGGTAGCATGATTGAATGAAAAGACGAGAGAACAAGTCATGCAAATCTGACGGCTAAACTGATTTGCTGGCCATATAGACTGAACTACACTAGAGGCTTATACTCAATCTGGAGTATCTTATCAACACTCTTCCTTACAAAGTCCTGGTAGCATTAGATAGCAAAATATTTGGGCATGAGTCACACTAGACATCCGACTATAGGATCCCAACATTGACACTGTTCTATAGTATGGAACATAGGCATATATCTCATAAACTAGGGTAGAATTTTCAGGCCTTAGTCAATGCGACTTCTTACTTTCAAGCTTAGCACACTTCTCAAGTATCCCTTAACTATACTATTCCCTAAAAATATCATATTCATTCAATTCAACTTAAAATTCTCATATGAGCATTGACAAATTTTTTTCTACTAATGTCTAAAATAGCTTCATCCTTACACCGCGATCAAGCCTAACTCTAAGTCACAAAAATACAACATGCTACACTACGCTATTATTCTAAACCATATGACGCCACCTTCTATATCTCTTTCAAAGATCGCATCCTAAGCATAACATGTCTTACCACTTCAATGACTACTCTGAACTCTTAATATGAAGTCCCTAATGCATATTGCGACCTTCCACTACAATCCCAAAACGTCATTCAAGCCTAATTTATAACCGCATGTTAACTTCAAGGCAAACACCCATAAATACATACTTCACATAGTTTCTAAACTATTATCAATATAACTCCCACGCGCTATCCTAAAAACATACACACACAAACTTTTCCACTAAACATCACATGTATCAAAGATTGGCCCAAAATCTCACTTCATACTTATGGCCTTATCTAAACAAACGTACTATGATCTTCCATCAACAAGAATATTTACATCATCACCGCTATCATTGCATAGGGAGGTCACTAAAAGGTTAAAACATAAGACCCTGAAGCATGAGAAGATTTTTATATGGGACTGAACACACTATAAAGAGTGAGTACATGCGTCATAAGTTGCATGACCTCAACTAGAGTTCCTAACATAAGGAATATAATTCCGACTACTTGAATGAAGTAGAACTCATTATCTTGGAACTGGAAGAGTACGTGACTCTCTATCATATACAGGAATCACGAACTATGATCACGGAACTAAAACGTAAAGCTTGAGTAGGCATTGGGATCACTGAAAAATACTAAGATAGGAATGGGTTGAGTCTCACTCTCACTTTCTGACGTTCTCTGTCATCATGACATCACTACTAGAATCTGAGAACCTGACTTGGTTATTCATTCTATCATCTCCCCCTTAGCTTCAAACCATCATCTTAAGTTGTGGGAGATACCGTATTAGACTTTAAACTTAACTGCACTCTGGGGTATGAAAAACGACAATACACGTAATCAATATAAATTGACCCTAATGACTACATCTGGAAGTGGAAAAACCTACTACAAATACCGCCTTCTGAGACAAACTCTATCATTCTGTAACTCCAATAGTCATCATCTATTACTCGAACACTTACTAACTTCGAATCTTCATGAGCATCCCCAAAGTTGAAGCGCACACCCTCTAGTACCTCTACTCTTATTTCTATTAGCACAACTTTCAAGGCACTCGCCACACATCAACTCAACGGTACCACTAGTCACACACAACATGTAGTAGCATTAGAATAAATACCGCCGTTTTAAACCACCCTGGGCATACTTCTACATCATACATACACCGTCATACTTCATTATGAAATCAAATAAACTTAGGCACTCGGATAGACTGTTTCAAGCCTATAGATCACTTCCCAATAACTAGTATCATTAGTCAAGAAACCTTCACTTTCACCTTCATGGCCATCAACTGTTCAAACTTAATATAGTGCTATGCATGATTTACAACCCAACCTTACACGAAATTTTCACTTGGAAACTATGAAATAAACATCACGAAACACTAGTGCACTAGAACTTCATATCCACAATAATCGATCATGACCTAACGGTTTTCCTTATCATAATCCATCAGCATGTACTATTTCAGCACATCAAGCCTACTAATTTAATCCCACAAAACATGCATCATCAAACTCGTGCCACTATTTACCACCACACCATTTCAATTCAAGCCTATAGTTTAGTATCAATCATTTACCACCAATGGAGAATGCAACATAATATAAATATACTAATCCACCATATTGGGATATTCTACCCAAATATCTCAAAAATCTACTACATACCTTCTCACAAGTAGCACTAGTTTACAACTACCAATGAAAAGAGGGTCAAGGGGGTTAAAGCCTCATAATAGACATGGTCAACCTTATCCTTATATTATAACCCCGTACAATCGTATCTACTTATACTTCTTTCTCACATCACAATTACTTACCCAAGCATACATTTACACTACCTTCAAAATCCACAACAACCATGAGTCTATACATATATTCAACCAACACAAGAACCACACGTTGAGTGACAAATTGTTAGTGAATCGAAAGAGCCCCACACGGCTTCACTAGACTTTTTAGTTTCACCAACACGACGATAAAATATTTTCAAGAGATAGAAGCTTGTCACACAACATTCCATAATCTAAGGATACACATCTTACTCCGTAAGAATAAAAATCTGAGTTAAACGTTTCCCTCACAGACTACCATACAATCCACACATGCTACTAGCTACCACATTAGTCTATCACCATAAGGGGTAAATCACCCTCACTCTCACTTCTAACTTTGTGACTTTACATCACCAACTTCTTGGTCTAATTTCATTACCAATAGGTCATGAAAACAAAACTTTGACTCATACTACTATTTGGGTGGAAATACAGTTCCAACATTCTACTACACATCATCCCCCCTTAAGCAAGACATTTGTAACATAAATTTGAAGGGGACTAAACGCAATTAATACCTCAAGCTGAAAAGCACGATTCCATCAGGATCAATGTTTACATCGGAATCAATACACATTGAAGCACTAACGGATTCTTAGTCCTTGCACAAGTTTTAACTCTTATATGGTTCAATCAGAAAGTACCGTACCATTTAGATTCTAAACTTCTGTACTTGAATCACCTTAATAATGAGACATATCTGAGGACATTAGAGTAAAGAAAGAATGTGGGATGACTTTTTACTTTCGTATGGGCGACACCATAGCACAAATTAGAGTATGAAAGAGGAACATTCTAACTCTATTGCACGAACTAGAACGTGAATAAAAAGAGACATTCCTAAACGCCTAGTAGCCTCCTGCTTATAAGTGTGGCGCGCTACACACCCAAAAATAATACTCTACCCGATGCGATTTCGCATACACCCTGGGACCATGAACCGTGCTATGATACCAAGTTTGTCACGACCCGAGCCTAGGCCCTAGCCGTGACGACCATCCCGAACCATGAAGGCCCGGAACACCCATTCTCTATCTGGTTATCATGCACAACATTCATAATCATAATAAAATGCGGAATTGAAACTGAGTACGGAAAACATGGTCAAGTCCTGCAATATTTCTGAATAATACTATCTGACATCAGTCTGCGAAATCTCTACTAAGAACATAAACCTTTGTCTGAAAAGAAGCTGGGACAAGGCCCCCAGTAAACCAAAAACATAATAAATAAGATAGTGTCTGACATAATTAGGCCTTCCGAATAATAGAAGGCTCACCACTGTGAGATCAAGTCTGTAAACCCGAGAATGTCTACTGAGTAGCTGGACCCCTAGACTGTGCCTCAGAACCTGGAAGGAGGGGGGTCAGCACAAAATTACTGGCACACGAAGCAATCCAAAAGTAGTATAATGGAACATACATATATATATATATATATATTAAGGGAAAGCAATTTTTCATCAAGACATCATGTAAAAAACTGTTTCTGAAAAACACATGGGCACTTTCTGAAAACATGCAACCTGTCTGTTCATTTCAAATCATGATCTGTGTTTTACTTCTGAGTTAGGTGGTATTCCCCTACAAGTCTGAATATTCCACGGGCTGTATGGAATCCGCCATTGACTCGGCGGGGAAGCCCCCAACCCAAGTGTGCCGCAAGGGTTGGAGTGTCTGAGTCTGATACGCCACAGGACATTTAAGTCAGCGCATAATAGTATACCCGGGTCGGCAAACCACGGTTTTAGGCAATGAGTTGTCTGAAATCCCGCCTTCTTCAGAGAACCACCTAAGCTCAATTTATGCCCTATTTTAGCCTTTTCTGAACATGTATCATGCTGAAATTTCTAAATCATGAAAGTCTGATAAAAGTCTGATTTCTGAACTAGTCTGTGTCTGTTATGGAATTTGTCTGAGTTGGTATCGTCATACCAAGACCTTGCAAGTCCTATTTCTGAGCCATAATGTATTAAGAAAGAGCTTTCATTCAAAACATAGTTTAGACCACCAAAACATGTAATTTGCATTAAAGATGTCATGTTCCGAAACTCAAGTCAAATCCACGCAAAACTTTCATCAAACATATGGTGGTCATGTGTATTTTGGCAAAACCATGCATTCTTTCATTACATGCATATTCAACATTCACAACCCTCTCTTTCGTGTTCAAAACATTGTATATTACGTGAAACATGGAAAAAATTACATTAAGAGAGGGGTTTCATGAAAACCATGCTTTCAATTCATATTTCAGGACAAACACATATATACATATACATATAATTTTCAAATCACTTTGGGGGAAAGCCAAAAGGCCAAAACAATATCATTAAAACTTCTAAAACATAAGTATGTACATGAATTCGAAAACCCAATTCTTAAAACATGATTTCTATGCCCATGAGATTTTAGAAAAAACCCGCGTACCTTATTCTCCACGAATTTTTGGTGTCTATCTAAGCCTACGTCGAGAGGATTCCGAATCTGTAATTTGTTTCACGAAGAAGTTTCGGAATGATCGGTCCTTCAAGCTTATTTTCTCAAACCCCAGTTGCTCCTTCTCTTAAGTTCTTGAAGGATTAGATTTTGGGATTTTATAGGAGGCTTCAATGTTGTTAATAGGCCCAAATCCATTTAGGAGTGGGTAAGGACGATTTTGGGTTTTGTAAGGACTAACTTGCACTTAAAGTAACTCAAAACGGAGTGTTTTCGTCACCTGAAACCATAACTATGCGCCGCCCTTTGCATTGCCTAAATTTACATAGGCGCCGCCCTATGCATCGCCTATATTTGCATAGGCGCCGCCCTATGCATCGCCTATATGGGCATAGGTGACACATTCAACTTTGAAAGGCCATAACTTCTTCACCGGGTGTCCGTTTTAGGCGAATTTGGTATCGTTGGAAAGCTTGTTCAATTATCTACAATTTGGTATATAGTAGGCCACCCAGTTCATCATATACAATGAGTTATGGTCAATAGAATTTGACACAAATTACAACATCCACTAAAACTTAATCGATCGAAATGGTTTTAACTCGTCCTTGAGTTGAAGGACTTCTATGGTCTAAATTCATGCTCAAATGGATTCACATACTACAAAATTGATTAACATGCCAAATTGGTATAGGATTTAAGGCTCTGGGATTATCAATGCATCAGAGTCATATTTTTTTATTCTAGCCCGAAATGCGGGGTGTTACATTATCTCCCCCTTGGGATCATTCGTCCTCGAATGATGGGTAGGAACTTGTTGAAGCCTTAAAGGTATGGAATAACGCAGGCACGACATGTCTTCTAATAAAGAATACACTAATCTGAAACATGACCATATGAATGGAACTACTGATATTCTGAATTCTTATATCGGACATGCATATCTGATGCATGGAATACACGACTGGAGCTTCTCATAAGCTGAGTTCTCATAATGAACATGCATACCTAATGTATGGATTTGTTATTGAGTTGTTCTCATGAACGCAGAACTGAATACACAGATAAGCTGAGCTTTTTCTATGGGACATGCATTTCTAATGCATATCTGACTGAACTGACGTGTGAACGTATGACCGAATACACAATGATAACTGGTGTGGAGCTTGTAATAAAAATCTATGCATGCAACTGAATGGGGTATCTACCCCTTGGGACCCTATGTCCCTCTATGAATGCTCAATTCACGAAGATGCTCAGAAAACTGAGGCAATGCACTAGGCACCTACAAATTTAATCATATCTGAACATCTGGAATCTAAAACGAGCACATGATGCATGAATTAACCTATACTCGCAAATACTAGTATACTCTATCTTGGAAAAGTAACATATCTGAGGTTTTGGGTAGCATGATTGAATGAAAAGACGAGAGAACAAGTCATGCAAATCTGACGGCTAAACTGATTTGCTGGCCATATAGACTGAACTACACTAGAGGCTTATACTCAATCTGGAGTATCTTATCAACACTCTTCCTTACGAAGTCCTGGTAGCATTAGATAGCAAAATATTTGGGCATGAGTCACACTAGACATCCGACTATAGGATCCCAACATTGACACTGTTCTATAGTATGGAACATAGGCATATATCTCATAAACTAGGGTAGAATTTTCAGGCCTTAGTCAATGCGACTTCTTACTTTCAAGCTTAGCACACTTCTCAAGTATCCCTTAACTATACTATTCCCTAAAAATATCATATTCATTCAATTCAACTTAAAATTCTCATATGAGCATTGACAAATTTTTTTCTACTAATGTCTAAAATAGCTTCATCCTTACACCGCGATCAAGCCTAACTCTAAGTCACAAAAATACAACATGCTACACTACGCTATTATTCTAAACCATATGACGCCACCTTCTATATCTCTTTCAAAGATCGCATCCTAAGCATAACATGTCTTACCACTTCAATGACTACTCTGAACTCTTAATATGAAGTCCCTAATGCATATTGCGACCTTCCACTACAATCCCAAAACGTCATTCAAGCCTAATTTATAACCGCATGTTAACTTCAAGGCAAACACCCATAAATACATACTTCACATAGTTTCTAAACTATTATCAATATAACTCCCACGCGCTATCCTAAAAACATACACACACAAACTTTTCCACTAAACATCACATGTATCAAAGATTGGCCCAAAATCTCACTTCATACTTATGGCCTTATCTAAACAAACGTACTATGATCTTCCATCAACAAGAATATTTACATCATCACCGCTATCATTGCATAGGGAGGTCACTAAAAGGTTAAAACATAAGACCCTGAAGCATGAGAAGATTTTTATATGGGACTGAACACACTATAAAGAGTGAGTACATGCGTCATAAGTTGCATGACCTCAACTAGAGTTCCTAACATAAGGAATATAATTCCGACTACTTGAATGAAGTAGAACTCATTATCTTGGAACTGGAAGAGTACGTGACTCTCTATCATATACAGGAATCACGAACTATGATCACGGAACTAAAACGTAAAGCTTGAGTAGGCATTGGGATCACTGAAAAATACTAAGATAGGAATGGGTTGAGTCTCACTCTCACTTTCTGACGTTCTCTGTCATCATGACATCACTACTAGAATCTGAGAACCTGACTTGGTTATTCATTCTATCATCTCCCCCTTAGCTTCAAACCATCATCTTAAGTTGTGGGAGATACCGTATTAGACTTTAAACTTAACTGCACTCTGGGGTATGAAAAACGACAATACACGTAATCAATATAAATTGACCCTAATGACTACATCTGGAAGTGGAAAAACCTACTACAAATACCGCCTTCTGAGACAAACTCTATCATTCTGTAACTCCAATAGTCATCATCTATTACTCGAACACTTACTAACTTCGAATCTTCATGAGCATCCCCAAAGTTGAAGCGCACACCCTCTAGTACCTCTACTCTTATTTCTATTAGCACAACTTTCAAGGCACTCGCCACACATCAACTCAACGGTACCACTAGTCACACACAACATGTAGTAGCATTAGAATAAATACCGCCGTTTTAAACCACCCTGGGCATACTTCTACATCATACATACACCGTCATACTTCATTATGAAATCAAATAAACTTAGGCACTCGGATAGACTTTTTCAAGCCTATAGATCACTTCCCAATAACTAGTATCATTAGTCAAGAAACCTTCACTTTCACCTTCATGGCCATCAACTGTTCAAACTTAATATAGTGCTATGCATGATTTACAACCCAACCTTACACGAAATTTTCACTTGGAAACTATGAAATAAACATCACGAAACACTAGTGCACTAGAACTTCATATCCACAATAATCGATCATGACCTAACGGTTTTCCTTATCATAATCCATCAGCATGTACTATTTCAGCACATCAAGCCTACTAATTTAATCCCACAAAACATGCATCATCAAACTCGTGCCACTATTTACCACCACACCATTTCAATTCAAGCCTATAGTTTAGTATCAATCATTTACCACCAATGGAGAATGCAACATAATATAAATATACTAATCCACCATATTGGGATATTCTACCCAAATATCTCAAAAATCTACTACATACCTTCTCACAAGTAGCACTAGTTTACAACTACCAATGAAAAGAGGGTCAAGGGGGTTAAAGCCTCATAATAGACATGGTCAACCTTATCCTTATATTATAACCCCGTACAATCGTATCTACTTATACTTCTTTCTCACATCACAATTACTTACCCAAGCGTACATTTACACTACCTTCAAAATCCACAACAACCATGAGTCTATACATATATTCAACCAACACAAGAACCACACGTTGAGTGACAAATTGTTAGTGAATCGAAAGAGCCCCACACGGCTTCACTAGACTTTTTAGTTTCACCAACACGACGATAAAATATTTTCAAGAGATAGAAGCTTGTCACACAACATTCCATAATCTAAGGATACACATCTTACTCCGTAAGAATAAAAATCTGAGTTAAACGTTTCCCTCACAGACTACCATACAATCCACACATGCTACTAGCTACCACATTAGTCTATCACCATAAGGGGTAAATCACCCTCACTCTCACTTCTAACTTTGTGACTTTACATCACCAACTTCTTGGTCTAATTTCATTACCAATAGGTCATGAAAACAAAACTTTGACTCATACTACTATTTGGGTGGAAATACAGTTCCAACATTCTACTACACATCATCCCCCCTTAAGCAAGACATTTGTAACATAAATTTGAAGGGGACTAAACGCAATTAATACCTCAAGCTGAAAAGCACGATTCCATCAGGATCAATGTTTACATCGGAATCAATACACATTGAAGCACTAACGGATTCTTAGTCCTTGCACAAGTTTTAACTCTTATATGGTTCAATCAGAAAGTACCGTACCATTTAGATTCTAAACTTCTGTACTTGAATCACCTTAATAATGAGACATATCTGAGGACATTAGAGTAAAGAAAGAATGTGGGATGACTTTTTACTTTCGTATGGGCGACACCATAGCACAAATTAGAGTATGAAAGAGGAACATTCTAACTCTATTGCACGAACTAGAACGTGAATAAAAAGAGACATTCCTAAACGCCTAGTAGCCTCCTGCTTATAAGTGTGGCGCGCTACACACCCAAAAATAAGACTCTACCCGATGCGATTTCGCAGACACCCTGGGACCATGAACCGTGCTATGATACCAAGTTTGTCACGACCCGAGCCTAGGCCCTAGCCGTGACGACCATCCCGAACCATAAAGGCCCGGAACACCCATTCTCTATCTGGTTATCATGCACAACATTCATAATCATAATAAAATGCGGAATTGAAACTGAGTACGGAAAACATGGTCAAGTCCTGCAATATTTCTGAATAATACTATCTGACATCAGTCTGCGAAATCTCTACTAAGAACATAAACCTTTGTCTGAAAAGAAGCTGGGACAAGGCCCCCAGTAAACCAAAAACATAATAAATAAGATAGTGTCTGACATAATTAGGCCTTCCGAATAATAGAAGGCTCACCACTGTGAGATCAAGTCTGTAAACCCGAGAATGTCTACTGAGTAGCTGGACCCCTAGACTGTGCCTCAGAACCTGGAAGGAGGGGGGTCAGCACAAAAGTACTGGCACACGAAGCAATCCAAAAGTAGTATAATGGAACATACATATATATATATATATATTAAGGGAAAGCAATTTTTCATCAAGACATCATGTAAAAAACTGTTTCTGAAAAACACATGGGCACTTTCTGAAAACATGCAACCTGTCTGTTCATTTCAAATCATGATCTGTGTTTTACTTCTGAGTTAGGTGGTATTCCCCTACAAGTCTGAATATTCCACGGGCTGTATGGAATCCGCCATTGACTCGGCGGGGAAGCCCCCAACCCAAGTGTGCCGCAAGGGTTGGAGTGTCTGAGTCTGATACGCCACAGGACATTTAAGTCAGCGCATAATAGTATACCCGGGTCGGCAAACCACGGTTTTAGGCAATGAGTTGTCTGAAATCCCGCCTTCTTCAGAGAACCACCTAAGCTCAATTTATGCCCTATTTTAGCCTTTTCTGAACATGTATCATGCTGAAATTTCTAAATCATGAAAGTCTGATAAAAGTCTGATTTCTGAACTAGTCTGTGTCTGTTATGGCATTTGTCTGAGTTGGTATCGTCATACCAAGACCTTGCAAGTCCTATTTCTGAGCCATAATGTATTAAGCAAGAGCTTTCATTCAAAACATAGTTTAGACCACCAAAACATGTAATTTGCATTAAAGATGTCATGTTCCGAAACTCAAGTCAAATCCACGCAAAACTTTCATCAAACATATGGTGGTCATGTGTATTTTGGCAAAACCATGCATTCTTTCATTACATGCATATTCAACATTCACAACCCTCTCTTTCGTGTTCAAAACATTGTATATTACGTGAAACATGGAAAAAATTACATTAAGAGAGGGGTTTCATGAAAACCATGCTTTCAATTCATATTTCAGGACAAACACATATATACATATACATATAATTTTCAAATCACTTTGGGGGAAAGCCAAAAGGCCAAAACAATATCATTAAAACTTCTAAAACATAAGTATGTACATGAATTCGAAAACCCAATTCTTAAAACATGATTTCTATGCCCATGAGATTTTAGAAAAACCCCGCGTACCTTATTCTCCACGAATTTTTGGTGTCTATCTAAGCCTACGTCGAGAGGATTCCGAATCTGTAATTTGTTTCACGAAGAAGTTTCGGAATGATCGGTCCTTCAAGCTTATTTTCTCAAACCCCAGTTGCTCCTTCTCTTAAGTTCTTGAAGGATTAGATTTTGGGATTTTATAGGAGGCTTCAATGTTGTTAATAGGCCCAAATCCATTTAGGAGTGGGTAAGGACGATTTTGGGTTTTGTAAGGACTAACTTGCACTTAAAGTAACTCAAAACGGAGTGTTTTCGTCACCTGAAACCATAACTATGCGCCGCCCTTTGCATTGCCTAAATTTACATAGGCGCCGCCCTATGCATCGCCTATATTTGCATAGGCGCCGCCCTATGCATCGCCTATATGGGCATAGGTGACACATTCAACTTTGAAAGGCCATAACTTCTTCACCGGGTGTCCTTTTTAGGCGAATTTGGTATCGTTGGAAAGCTTATTCAATTAGCTACAATTTGGTATATATTAGGCCACCCAGTTCATCATATACAATGAGTTATGGTCAATAGAATTTGACACAAATTACAACGTCCACTAAAACTTAATCGATCGAAATGGTTTTAACTCGTCTTTGAGTTGAAGGACTTCTATGGTCTAAATTCATGCTCAAGTGGATTCACATACTACAAAATTGATTAACATGCCAAATTGGTATAGGATTTAAGGCTCTGGGATTATCAACGCATCAGAGTCATATTTTTTTATTCTAGCCCGAAATGCGGGGTGTTACACTTCCCGACATCCGTTTTTAGATATTCAAGTTGCATAACGATCGGGCTAGTTCATATTACATCTCGGATAAGTTTCAGAATTTTTTGGAACGGATAAAGCTGCATTTGGAATTCAAAACAGTAGCAAAACGCATAGCCTATTGCCCAGTGTTTAGATATTTAGGGTCAACTTCAAATGATCATAACTCTCTGAATATAATGAACTGGGAGAGATGATACCTATCAAATGAAATCTATTTGAGTCTTCTTTCCAATGCAACTGGTTTCATCCAAATCCAACATCTGAGTAAGGAGTTATACCCTTTTTACTTGAGTCTGTCAGCTTGTCAACTGAGGGACAGTTTTGACTTTGTTTGTTTTCTTAGGGGCATTTTGGTCATTTCACCTCACCCGAATTTCATAACCAGATTTAGCCCCCAATTCATCATTTTCTCAAATTTTCTCTCAAGAACACTCCTCAGGGTTTCAAAATAAAAACCCAAGCAACTCAAAATTCAACCATGGGTTTTCAAAACAAATTGAAGATTTGGAATCCCCAAGTCGAGGGCATCAAGAAGCACCCTTTGAATTCCTAAATAAAGGTACGTGGGGTTATCTCAAAAATCTCATGGGTTTAAAAATTCATGTTTTAAAAATGGAGGTTTTGAAATTATGAATATAATCAGGTTTTAAGCATCTCTATGATATTGATTTGGTCTTTAGGCCTACTTCCGAAGTGCTTTGATATATTATATATGTATATGCTTGTGATTCAAAAAGATGTTAACTTGAGAGAATGAATTATATGAAACCCCTCTCTTGATATGTAATTGTTTTAAATTTTCATATGATGTGAATTTTTTGAAATCATCTTGACAAGCATGACATGAAATATTTTGAAAATGAATATGATTTTTGACTTGCATGGAGAGGGTTATTATGTTGAAATATGATGAATACAATGGTTGCATAAAGTAATGATGTGATATTGATGGCTTGCAAGTCGGGTATGATGATACCCTACAGAATAAGATATATGGTTGAATTAAATAGAGTTGAATTGTTTGATTTTATACGAGATAGGTGGATTCCCGAAGAAGGCATTTGAGTGTAAGGGCTCATCGCTGGAAATCGTGTTTGCCGACATAGAAATTTGGTACCAGGCTAAGTAATCTTGTGTACCTGACTTTATGTCATTCCCAAATTGTGACTATGGTTGGGAGCCCTGCTTTGTGATCTTGTGCACTACCATACTTTATTGGGTCGAGACACCCTGTTGTGTGATCTTGTGTGTCTTCCCCTCGCTTATACTCTAATCTCAGCGCCAACTGAGGTTTGACAGTTGGTGTAAATGTGATATGTAGGGTATTCCACCTAGCTCAGCTGCATTGCATTGTTGTTGAAAAATTATTGCATTATACCCATGTGTTTTCTAATGATTTGATACAAAACTGATTTATAATGGCTCTCACTTATATTTTGTAAAAATATTGTATTTTGTTTTGATTTCTCTACGTACCAGTACTTTTGTATTGACCCCCTTCCTCCCAGGTTTGGAGGCACAGTCTAGGGGTCCGGATAACCAATAAATCTCTTCCGACATATTTGCAGAATCAAGTGGTGAGCCTTTTATATTTTGGAAGGTCTGATATCTGTCAGTTCATTTATCATTTAGTAGTTTCGGGTCTATTGGGGGCCTTGTCCCAGTTTTCAGATGGTTATTTGTTCAGTCATGTAGTAGAGATTTCGCAGACGGTTGTTCAGATGTCGATAGATGTTGTGGGACATTAATTTCCCCTTTGTCAATTTCATTTGATTTATGACCATGTTTCCGTAATATTTTGTATCTTCCACATTTCTTTTATCATATGAATTATGTGCATGATTACCATATAGATAGGGGTGTTTCGGGCCATCATGGTTTGGGATACTCGTCACGGCCAGGGCCCTAGTTTTGTCATGTTTACCAGATAGATAGGCATGTTTCTGAATTTAGATTTTGCCATGATAATTCAGAATAGATTTAATGCATGTTTGAAAACAGATCTTACAGATGTTGAAAGTAGAAACATGCATGATTTAGAACAGGATAAAAATTGGGCATAAAGAGAGCTTAGGTTGTTCCCTGAAGAAGTCATGAGTTCAGACAACTCATTGCCCAAAACCATGATTTGCCGATCCGGGTTTATATATTACGCTAACCTAGAGCCCTATGGCGTATCAGATTCAGGAACTCCAATCCTTGCGGATCACTCAGGTTGGAGGCTTCACCACCGAGTCAATGGCGGATTTCATACCACCCGTGGAATATCAGATTTGTGGGGGATTGTCACAAACCGAACCAGGGCCCTAGCCGTGACGAGTATCCTGAACCATGAAGCCCAGAATACCCTTTCTCTATCTGGTAATCATGCATAATATTCATAAAACAAAAGATAATGTGGAATTGAAATTTAATACAGAAACATGGTCGAATCTGAAATAGTAATATCCACACCGTCTGCGAAATCTCTACTAAGAACATAAGCAACAGTCTAAAAAGAAACCGGGACAAGGCCCCAGTAGACCAAAATATAACTACTAATAATACTCTAAACAATCTGCACGCCTTCTGGAGTAAGGAAGGCTCACCACTGGAAAGTATGGTCTGCAAGTCTGACTATCGACTGCTTATCTGGACCCTAGACTGAGCCTCAGAACCTGAGAGGTTGGAGGGGGGAGGCGGTCAGCACCAAAGTACTAGTACTCAGAGCTAATTAAAAAAATAATCATTTATAACAAACATATATGAGAGCAATTAAAACAGTTCATAAACAATCGTATAGTAGGAAATCTCATGGGCATCTTTAAGAAACTCTGTGAAAAACATCTGAAATCTATGACATTCTTTATACTTTTCTGCGTTAGGTGGTATACCCTACAATTTTTGAAAATTTCATGGGCTATATAGAAACTGACATTAACTCGGCAGCTAAGCCCCCAACCCAAGTGTGCCGCAAGGGTCGGAGTCTCTAACTCTACTACGCCACACAGCCATCGCCAGCGTACAATAATGATCTACCCGTCTCGGCAAATACGGTTTCGGGCTAAGAGTTACTTCAACTCACGCCTTCTTCGGGTAACCACCTAACACACTTTAAGCCCCTTTTAAAACTCTATGAAAATATGCATTCTCTGAAAACATATTCCTAAGACATACTCTGAAAATGTTCTCTATTATGGCATAATTACATATGGTATCGTTATACCATTAACTTGAAAGTCTAATCTCTGAGCCATATTTAGTCTATCATAAATCTCTGTATTTCAATCACAAGTGTTGAAACTAGCATTTCAATAAATCAATTCAATTCAATGAATCTCTTCCTCAAACTTCAAGTAAACACATACATTTCTTTCTTTTAAACACAAAACAAAGTTTCAAATCAAAATCTCTTAACATATACATATATATATATATATGTAAAACTCAGTTTAAGGGGAAAAAGGCCACAAGGCCAAAACAATCACAATAATAAAACTCTTGGAATAAGAAATCAATAATATAGCTTTCAAACCCCCATTAAATACACGCTTTAACAATTTCAAGCCCATGTAGTTTTTAGGACAAACCCCGCGTACCTTAGTTGTGAAGAATTCATGAAGACGTTTTGGAACGATCGGACCTTCAAGCTTATTTTCTCAAACCCTAGTTACTTCTCCTCTTAAGTTCTTGAAGGATGAATTTTCGGATCTTATGGGAGGCTTCAATGTTGTTAATAGGCCTAAATCCATTTAGGAGTGATTAAGGATGATTTTGGGTTTTGTAAGGGCTAAATTGCACTTAAAATAACTCAAAATGAAGTGATTTCGTCACCTGAAACCATAAGTGTGCGCCGCACTTTGCATCGCAAAGATTAATATATGCGCCGCATTATGCATCGCATATATTAAGGTATGCGCCGCATTATGCATCGCATATATTAAGGTGTGTGCCACATTATGTATCGCATAGTTTAATATATGTGCCGCATTCTATATCGCACATCCATTCCAGTGGCTATGTGCAATTGGTTAGGTGACTTACTCTACTTTGAAAAGCCATAACTTCTTGCTCGTGTGTTGAATTTTAGCAAAATTGGTATCGTTTGAAAGTTAACTTGAAGACCTATCATTTGACACATAGTAGGATCTCTAATTTGACATATACAGAGAGTTATGGTCGATGGAAGCTGACACAAATTACAACATCCACTAAAACCTAATCGATCGAAAAAGTTTTAACTTGTCCTTGAGTTGAAGGACCTCTATGGTCTAAATTCATGCTCAAATGGATTCACATACTACATATTTGATTAACATGCCAAATTGACATAGGATTTAAGGCTCTAGGATTACCAGCGCATTAGAGTCATAGTTTTTATTCTAACCCGAAATGCGGGGTGTTACATTATCTCCCCCTTGGGATCATTCGTCCCCGAATGGTAATGCAGAAAAACAGTCAAGAACGATTTTTTTTGAACAATTTAAAGGCATAGAAGGAAAATACAAGGATTGTAGCTTCCATTACTTCATTCACCGAATCAAATAAACTTGGGTATTTGCTTCTCATGTCATCTTCTGATTCCCAAGTTACTTCTTCAACTTTCTGATTCCTCCACAACACTTTAACTGAAACGATGTCCTTGCTTCTCAACTTTCTAACCTGGAGATCCAAAATTTCTACCGGCTTTTCTTCATAGGACAAGGATTTTGTCATTTTGATTTACTCAATGGCTACTATTAATGAATGATCACCAATGCACTTTTTTAGCATGGATATATGAAATACCGGATGAATAGGACAAAAATTTGCAGGAAACTCTCTCTTACAAAACTCCTCCTATCCTCCTCATGATCTGATATGGTCCTATATAGCGAGGACTTATCTTACCTTTCTTCACGAATCGCATAACTCCCTTCATGGGAGATACCTTAAGAAAAACCAAATCCCCAACTTCAAATTCTAACTCTCTCCTCCTAACGTCGGCGTAGGATTTCTGATGACTCTGAACTGTCTTAAGTCGCTCTCTAATGATTTTCACATCCTGCATTGCCTGATGAACAAGATAAGGCCCAAACATCTACATCTAACCTACTTCATACTACCCTATCGGAGACCTATATCTCCTATCACACAGCGCCTCAAACGGTGCCATCTTAATACTAGAATGGAAACTATTATTATAAGCAACTCTATCAATGGAAAGTGATCTACCCAAATCCCTTTAATGTCTATTACACAAGCCCTCAACATATCCTCAAGGGTCTGAATGGTGCGCTCACCTTGTCCATCGGTATGAGGATGAAAAGCAGTACTTAGGTTCACTTGGGTACCTAAACCTTTCTGAAACGATCTCCAAAATTGAGAAGAAAACTGCGTACCTCGATCGGATATGATAGACACATGAGTCCCATGCAAACAGACTATTTCAGTAATGAATAGCTTAGCATAATCCTCTCCCGAATAACTGGTCCTGATAGGTAAAATGTGGGCTGACTTTGTCAACCTATCTACAATCACCCAAATGGAGTCATATTGGTTTCGGGACTTCGAGAGTCCTATAATGAAGTCCATATTTATCATCTCCCACTTCCATAAAGGCAGAGCTATCTCTTGGGAAGTACCTCCTGGCCTCATATGCTCTACTTTTACTTGTTGACATTTCTAACACTTGGACACATAATTAACAACGTCATGCTTCATATTATTCCACTAATACAAGGTTTTTAGATCATGGTACATCTTTGTAGATCCTGGGTGAACAACATACCTCAAAGTATGAGCCTCATTGAGGATTCTTTCCCGCATTCCATCACTATTCGGAATGCATAGCCTACCCTGAAATCTCAGAATACCATCACTACCAATTTCAAATGACATTACCTATTGTTGACCCACATATTTCTTGATTTGCATCAGGATGGGATCTTCAACCTGCTTCTCCTTAACTTCAGCACAAAGGGATCACTTAGATAACTCATGAACAATCACCCTCCATCTTCGAAATCTAAGAGTCGCACTCCTAGATTTGATAGGCGGTGAATACCCTTCACTATCTCTTTTTTCCCTTTTTCTACATGTGAAAGGCTGCCCATAGACAACCTGCTGAGGGTGTCGGCTACAACATTTTCCTTGCTCGGATGGTAATATAGGCTTATATCATAGTCTCTCAAAAGATCCATCCAACGCCTCTGCCTGAGGTTTAATTTTTCTGCGAGAAAACATACTACAAACTTTTGTGGTCAATAAATATATCAACATGCACTCTATAGAGATAATGCCTCCAAATTCTAGGTGGAAACACCACGGTTGCTAAATCCAAGTCATGGGTGGGGTAGTTCCGCTTGTGCACCTTCAACTGCCTAGATGCATAAGATATTACCATACCACGCTGCATCAATACACAACCAAGTCCCATACGGGACACATCACAGTAAACCACAAAACCCTCTACACCCTCGGGAAGGGTCAAAACAGGAGCAGTGGTCATCTTGTCTTTCAACTTCTCAAAACTATTTTTGCACAGATTGGACCACACAAACTTCACCTTTTTCTGAGTCAATCTAGTAAGCGGAAGCTCCGAATGTCGGTTGGAGTCATGGGTCTGGGACATTTTCTCACTGCCTCAACTTTTTGGGGAGCCACTCTAATCCCGTCACTGGACACAATATGCCCCAAGAAGGCAATAACATCTAACCAGAATTCACACTTAGAAAATTTGGCATACAACTGATGATTCTTAAGGGTCTGAAGGATAATTCAGAGGTGATTGGCATGATCCTCCTCACTTTTGGAATAGATCAGAATATCATCAATGAACACTATGATGAAAAAGTCTAAAAACTGATGGAACACTCTATTCATAAGATCCATGAAGGTTGCAGGGGCGTTAGTCAACCCGAAAGACATGACTAGAAATTCATAGTGACCATATTGGGTTTGGAAGGCCATTTTTGGAATATCTGACTCTCTAACCTTCAACTGATGATAACCCAAATGAAGGTCCATTTCGAAAAACATCTAGCACCCTGAAGCTGGTCAAAAAGATCATCAATCCTAGAAAGAGGATATTTATTTTTAATCGTGACCTTATTTAGCTGACAGTAGTCTATGCACATACGAAGGGAATCGTCTTTCTTTCGCACGAAAAGTACAGGTGCACCCCAAGGAGACACACTGGGGCATATAAAACCCTTATCTAGAAGGTATGCTAGTTTCTTTTTCAACTCTTTTAGTTCTGCGGGAGCCATTCTATAGTTGACCGCAAGAATAACACGCCGTTGTACCAAACTAACATTTCCCGGGATGGTTCCTTCCGTAATTCCCACAATAAGGATATGGCCAAAAAGTTTGAGCTACACTTCCCTAAGACTGCGTATCCTGCATCGGGGCCCTTCTAGACTAAAAATTTAGGGTCACTGATCTGTTGGAGGTCTGGGCACCGAAGCACTGGCTAATGACTGTGCATTACCCCATTTCTTTTTCTTCTGCCATTTGTTACCCCAGTTACCGCCCTGCTGCTGACTGTGACCCTGGTCGGCAAATTAAGCTCTCTTTGCCTATCTTTGTTTCTCTCTAGCTTTAAAAATCTTCTTTTTCTTCTCCTCTACCTTCTGAATATAAACTATCAGCCTAGCAAAGTCCAACTCCTTGTTCAGCATAGCTCCCTGACACTCAAGCACCAGATGGTCCAAAAGGCCGAAAACAAACTTCCTCATTCAGGCTCTCACACTACTTATCATCTCAAGAGCATAACGGGCTAGCTAATTAAACTTTAGAGTATACTCTTGGACACTCATCTTCCCCTATTTTAGATTCATGAACTCCTCGGCCTTTGCCTCCCTCAACTCAAAAGGAAAAAAATGGTCAAGAAAAACATCTACGAACTCACTCCATATCGAGGGCTCAGGATTGTCGCCCTTCGCATCTTCCCAATCATTGTACCACTGATTTGCCACCTCTTTCGAATGATACATGGCCAACTCTACCCCTTCTACTTCATCAAGATGCATCACTTTGAAAATCTTTTCCATTTCATCTACAAATTCTTGCGGATCCTCTTCTACCTTAGTACCTGTAAATTTGGAAGGATACATCCTCATGAATTGGCTCACCTGAGTAGATCTAAAATTAACGGATGCGACCCAGTATCCTCTGACCGCTGAGTCTGTGCAGCCACCAACTGTGTCAATATATGAATAGACTGTCTGAACTCTGCGTTTGAAATATCTCTCTGATTAGTCGGGGGACGATTAACATTTGTTCATGGAGCCCGAGCTGGACTGGTTGGGACAGGAAGGACTCTCGAAATAGGGACAACCTCTGTAGTGGGAACTCTATTATGGGTATGCATCCCATGGGTGGGACGGACCTCATCTGGCTGAGCATTCTGATCAATGTTGCAACGGGGAGTCATAACTATGTTTCTAAAATACAAAAGATTATTGATTAGGGAATAGTTCATACTCTGAAGCACGAACTAAATCACAAAGAAGGGAAACATTTCCTAAACGCCTAGTAGCCTCTTTCTTATAAGTGTGGCACGCTACACACCTATAAATAAGACTCTACCTGACATGATTTTGTACACAACCTAGAACCATGAACCGTGCTCTGATACCATGTTTGTCACGACCTAAACTGGGGACCTAGCCGTGATGAGTATCCAAAACCATGAAGGCCCGGAATACCCTTTCTCTATCTGGTAATCATGCACAATATTCATAAAATATAAGATAATGCAGAATTGAAATTTAATACGGAAACATGGTCAAAACTGAAATAGTAATATCTAACATCAGTCTACATAAAATAGTAATATCTAACATCAGTCTATGTAATCTCTACTAAGAACATAAACAACAGTTTGTAAAGAAACTAGGACAAGGCCCCCAGTAGACAAAAATATAACTACTAATAATACTCTAAACAATCTGCAGGCCTTCTGGAGTAAGGATGGCTCACCACTGCAAAGTCTGATCTGCAAGTCTGACTATCTACTACTTATCTAGACCCCTAGACTGAGCCTCAGAACTTGAGAGGTTGGAGAGGGGAGGGGGTCAGCACCAAAGTACTGGTACGCAGAGTTAATAAAAAAATCATTTATAACAAACATATATGAGAGCAATTAAAATAGTTCATAAACAATCGTCCAGTAGGAAATCTCATGGGCATCTTTATGAAACTCTATGAAAAATATCTGAAATCTAGGACATCCTTTATACTTTTCTACATTAGGTGGTATACCCAACAATTCTTGAAAATTCCATGGGCTATATAGAAATTTCCATTAACTCGGCAGCTAAGCCCCCAACCCAAGTGTGCCGCAAGGGTCAGAGTCTCTAACTCTACTACGCCACACTGCCATCGCCAGCGTACAATAATGATCTACCCGTATCAGCAAATACGCTTTTGAAATAAGAGTTACTTGAACTCACGCCTTCTTTGGGTAACCACCTAACACTCTTTAAGCCCCTTTTTAAAACTCTATGAAAATATGCATTCTCTGAAAACATATTCCGAAGACATACTCTGAGAACATATTATGAAAACATGCTCTATTATGGCATCATTTCATATGGTATCATCATACCATTGACTTGCAAGTCTAATATCTGAGCCATTTTTAGTCTATCATAAATCTCTGTATTTCAATCACAAGTGTTGAAACTAGCATTTCAATAAATCAATTCAATTCAATGAATCTCTTCCTCAAACTTCAAGTAAACACATGCATCTCTTTCTTTTAAACACAAAACATAGTTTCAAATCAAAATCTCTTAACATATACATATATATATGTAAAACTCAGTTTAAGGGGGAAAAGGCCACAAGTCCAAAACAATCACAATAATAAAAATCTTAGAATAAGAAATCAATAATATAGCTTTCAAACCCCCATTGAGTACACGCTTAAATAATTTCAAGACCATGTAGTTTTTAGGACAAACCCCATGTACCTTAGTTGTGAAGAATTCACGAAGAAGTTTTGGAATGATCGGACCTTCAAGCTTATTTTCTCAAACCCTAGTTGCTTCTCCTCTTAAGTTCTTGAAGGACGAATTTGTGGATCTTATGGGAGGCTTCAATGTTGTTAATAGGCCTAAATCTATTTAGGAGTGATTAAGGATGATTTTCGGTTTCTAAGGGCTAAATTACATTTAAAATTACTCAAAACAAAGTGTTTTCGTTACCTGAAACCATAAGTGAGTGCCGCACTTTGCATCACATAGATTAAGATATGCGCCACATTGTGTATCACATATATTAAGGTATGCGCCGCATTGTGTATCGCATGTATTAAGGTATGCGCCGCATTGTGTATCACATATATTAAGATATGCGCTGCATTGTGTATCGCACATCCATTCCAGTGGCTATGTGCGATTGGTTAGGCGACGCACTCTACTTTAAAAAGCCATAACTTCTTGCTCGGGTGTTAGATTTTAGCAAAATTGGTATCGTTGGAAAGTTAACTTGAAGACCTATAATTTGACATATCGTAGGCTCTCTAATTTGACATATACAAAGAGTTATGGTCAATGGAAGCTGACAAAAATTACAACGTCCACTAAAACTTAATCGATCGAAAAAGTTTCAACTCGTCCTTGAGTTGAAGGACCTCTATGGTCTAAATTCTTGCTCAAATGGATTCACATACTACATAATTGATTAACATGCCAAATTGGCATAGGATTTAAGGCTCTGGGATTACCAGCGCATTAGAGTCATAGTTTTTATTCTAGCCCAAAATGCGGGGTGTTACAGGGATACCACCTAACTCAAAATTAATACGCAGATCAGAATTTTAGATTTACTGACAGGTTACATGTTTTCAAAAAGTGCCCATGTGTTTTCAGAAACTACTTTATTCATGATGTTTAATGCAAAATTTGCCCTCATATTATATATATATATATGTATATATATATATATATATGTTTAAATACTCTATTTTGGAATGCTTCACATGATAGTACTTTTATGCTAAACCCCTCCTCCTTCCAGGTTCTGAGGTACAGTCTAGGGGTCCAGCTAATTGGTAGATATTTCTATATCGCAGTCTGTATCTCGATGTGGTGAGCCTTCTATTATTCAAAATGCCTAGTTATGTCAGACATTTATCATTGGTTATGTTTTGGTCTACTGGGGGCCTTGTCCCAGTTTTCAGATAGCTTGTTTAGTTTGGAGTAGAGATTTCGCAGATTGATGTCAGATATTATTATTCAAATACATTTTCAGATTTGATCATGTTTCCATTTTAAATTTCAATTCTGCATTATCTTTTGTTTTATGAATGTGGTGCATGATTCTAGGTAGAGAAAGGGTGTTTCGGGCATTCATGATTCGGGATACTTGTCACGGCTAGGGGACCAGCTCGGGTCGTGATAGATTATTGTTGTTATGAATTTCTGGTGTACTAGTGTTTCTTGATGTTTATTTCATGATTTCCAAGTTAGAATCATGCGTAAGGTTGGGTTGTAAAAAAATTATACATTAAGTGTGAACAGTTGAAGTCCATGAAGGTGGATGAAATGATTGCTTGGGTAATGATACCAGTTTTATAGAGGTGATCTAATAGGGTTGAACAGTGTACATAAGAGATTAAGTTTAATTGATTTGCAATGAAGTATGATGTGGTGTGTCTGATGTAGAAGTATGCTAAGGTGATATGAGGTTGTAGTATTTTTCTAAGGCTATTACATGAATTATGTGGCTAGTGGTACCATTGAGTTGCTAGTTGGAAAAAGACTAGTTAGATGGTATATGGTGTTCTAGATAACGAAGTTCAGGAGCCTTTATTGATGGTGTTGAGCCTTTTGATGTGATTTCGATTCTCAAGGTATAGAGATATAAGTTTGGAGTAGCAATATTGGTATACTAGGACGGAAGTGGTATGGTTTATCAAAGGCTTGGTAATATCCATGTTAATTGTTAGAATCTAAGTTTGAGTTTTGAAGGTTGAGCCGATAGAAATAAGTGTGCAAGCATTATTCTATGACTATTGGGGCTATTGAAATATAGAGTGTATCTCAGAAGGTACTATTAGCAGTGGGCTTTCCACTTTTATGTGTGGTCTTTCGGATCAAGTTCTATTAATTTTGCGTATTGTCATATTTCAGACCCAGAGTGCAGTTAGTGCAGTTAAGTTTAAAGTCTACTAAGGGATCTCCCAAACTTAAGATGATGGCTTAAATCCAAGGGGGAAAGATAAAACAAGTAACCAAGTCCGGCCCTCAGGTTCTAGTAGTGGTGTCATGATGATATAGAACGTTAGAAGGGAAGGGTGAGGCTCAACCCATTCCTGTCTCAGTATTTTTCAGTTATCCTAATACTAACTCATACCTCATGTTTCAATTCCATGATAATAGTTCATGTTCATGTATATGATAGAGAATCACGTGCTCTTCCAAATTTCTAAATGAGGGACTTCAGTTCATTTAGCAGTCGGAGTCATATTCCATATGTTATGGACTCTAAATTGAGGTCATGCAGCTCATGACTCATGTATTCACGCTTTATAGTGTGCCTCAGTTCCCGTAATTCATGTTATACCCTTTATGATGGGCGATATTTAGTTCATAGCCATGTGTGCCCCAATTCAGATTTTTCTTTTATAAATCTCAGATGTTGACTTGCTATTCCTCAGGCCTCAGTTATATGTCAAGTTTCATATAATATCCTTCCATTCTTCAAGATCTTATGTTCTAATCTTTAGTGACTCCTCTTTATGTGATGATAGTGGAGATGAGTAAATGTTTCTTATTGATGGAAGATCATAGTATGCTTGTTTTAGATAAGGCCATAAGTGTGAAGTGTGTCTTTATGAGTGTTTTCTTTGAAGTTCATATATGGTTATAAAGATAGGGTTGAATGACATGTTGGAATTTTTGTGTAAAGAAATGCTATATGTGCTAGTAAATTCATAGCAATAGTTCAGAGTTAGTCATTGAAGTGGTAAGGCATGATATGCTTGGGGTGTTATCGTTTAAGAGATATAGAAGGTTGAATCTTATGGTTTATACTTGTATCGTGGAGTGGCATGTAGTATTTATGAGTTGGAGTAAGGTCTGATCATGGTTAAGAGGATTTAAGTTACTATAGGCATTAGTAGAAAGATCTATGAATGCAAATACGAGGACAAATAAGTTGAATCAAATGAATGTGGTATCTATGGGAAATAGTACAGTTAAGGGAGTATTCGAGGAGTGTTTTAATCTTGAAAGTAAGAAGTCGCATTGACTAAGGCCTGGCAATTCCATCCTGATTTATGAGTTATGTCTATATTCCAGGCTGCAGAGTAATGTCAATGTTAGGATGTCTTGTGCTACTCATATCCAAGATCTTTTGCTACCTAGTGCTACTAGGACTTCGTTAGGAGGAGTGTTGATAAGATACTCCAGATTGAGTATAAGTTTCCAGTATAGTTCAGTCTACATGGCCAGCAAATCAGTTTAGTACTTAGATTCGCATGACTTGTTTTCTTGTCTTTTCATTTAATCATGCTACCCAACAATCTCAGATATGTTACGATTCCAAGATATAGTGTACTAGTAGTTACGAGTATAACTCAGTTCATGCGTCATGTACTAGATTTAGATTCCAGATGTTCAGTAAAGACTCACGTCGTAGGTTCCTAGTGCATCGCCTCAATTTTCCGAGTATCTTAGTGATTTGAGCATTCATAGAAGGACATAGTGTCCCAAGGGGGAGATACCCACATTCAGTTGCATGCATAGATTCTTATTACAAGCTTCACACCAATTATCATTGCGTATTCAGTCATACGTTCATACATCAATTCAGTTAGATATGCATGCATTAGAAATAAATGTCCAATAGAAAAAGTTCAGCTTATCAGTGTATTCAGTTCTGCGTTCATGAGAACAACTCAGTAACAAATCCATGCATCAGATATGCATGTTCATTACTAGAAATCAGCTTATGAGTAGCTTCAGTCGTGTATTCCATGCATCAGATATGCATGTCCGATATAAGAATTTAGAATATCAGTAGTTCTAGCCATATGGTCATGTTTCAGATCAGTGTATTCTTTATTAGAGGACATGTCGTGCCCGTGTTATTCCATACCTTTAAGGCTTCAACAAGTTCCTTCCCATCATTCAAGGTCGAATGATCCAAAGGGGGAGATAATGTAACACCCCGTAAAAGTCGTGCATGGATTAGCCTTTAATAGAGTGCTCTTAGACTTAAAAACTTGAAAATTTTTATAAGTGTAATGAGGAGTTAGAGTCATTTTAGCTAGCAATCTTCGGGATGCATCTTTTTAACCTTCCCAACATTCGTTTTTAGATATTCAAGTTGCACTACGATCGGTCTAGCTCATCTTACATCTCGGATAAGTTTCAGAATTTTTTGGAATGCATAAGGCTGAGTTTAGATTTCAAAACAGTAGCAAAACACATAGCCTATTGCCCAGTTTTCAGCTTTTTAGGGTCAACTTCAAACGATCATACCTCTCTGAATATAATGAACTGCGAGAGATGATACCTATCAAATGAAATCTATTTGAGTCTTCTTTCCAATGCAACTGGTTTCATCCAAATCCAACATCTGAGTAAGGAGTTATACCCTTTTTACTTGAGCCTGTCAGCTTGTCAACTGAGGGACAGTTTTGACTTTGTTTGTTTTCTTAGGGGCATTTTGGTCATTTCACCTCACCCGAATTTCATAACCAGATGGCATTTTGAAAACAAAATGATGGAATTATCTCCCCCTTAGGATCATTCATCCTCGAATGATGAGTAGGAATGTTGAAGTCTTAAAGGTATGGAATAAAGAGGACATGATATGTCTTCTAATAAAGGATATAGGCGAGCTGAAACATTTAAACTCCTATCATGAAACTGAATTCTGAGCTGACTTGACTCTTCTTACTTCAAGAAGCTGATTCGTGCTGAAAGTTTAGGATTCCTTTGAAATGTTCATGACCCAATCATATATATTGAATTTGGAAGTGATAACTTATGCAAGTACGAATCATAAGATAGCAAGACTTAGATCGTACAAGGGTATTACACTGTCCGAGCTAAAATATTGGGAAAATTTTGAGATTATGTGCTGAACTCTTATGAACTGAGTCATGACTAAATAGCTGAATCTGGAACATGATGCTTGGACTAAACTGAATTCACAATTTACATAGATGGAATAGATTATCTCTTGGGATGGTCATACACATGGGAATCCGGATAGCAGGACTCGGTGTAAAGGTGGAAAACCACAGTAACTTGTCTGCCTGACTAAGACACTACTCTCATAGAATATAGACATATAACTCATAAACTAGCATAGTATTACCAGGCCTTAGGCAATGCGACTTCTTACCTTTAAGCTTAGCACACTTCTCGAATATTCCCTTAACTGTATTATTCCCTTTAAATGCCATACTCATTTGATTCAATTAGAATTCTTATATGGGCATTGATAAATCTTTCTACGAATGTCTAAAGTAGCTTAAATCCCTTCACCGTGATCAAGCCTAACTCTAAATCACAAACTAAACATGCCACACTACGATACTAGTCCAAACCATATTATTCAATCTTCTATATCTTTTTAAAGTTCACATCCTACGCATATCGTGCCTTCCCACTTCAATGACTAACTCTGATCTCTTACAATGGATTCAATAGCGCATATTGCGTTCCTCCACTTAAATCTCAACATGTCATTCAAGCCTATCTTTATAACCACCTATGAATTCCAAGGCAAACACCCATAAGGACATACTTCACATATTCTCTAATCCACTATCAATATAACTCCCATGCGCTACCCCAAGAATATACACAAACAAATTTCCACTAACCATCACATCTATCAAAGACTTGGCCCCAAATCTTACTTCACACTTGTGGCCTTATCTAAGACAAGCATATTATGATCTTTCATTGACAAGAAACATTTACTCATCACCACTATCATTACATAAAGAGGAGTCACTAAAAGGTTAGAACATAATACCTTGAAGCATGGAAGGACATTATATGAAACTTGACACTTAACTGAGGCCTGAGGAATAGCAAATCAACATCCGGAATTTATCAGAGAAAAAATCTGAATTGGGGCACACATGGATATGAACTATATATCGCTCATCATAAAGGGTATAACATGAATTATGGGAACTGAGGCACACTATAAAGCGTGAATACATGAGTCATGAGCTGCATGACCTCAATTTAGAGTCCATAACATGTGGAATACGATTCCGACTGCTGAATGAGCTGAAGTTCCTCATTTAGGAATCTAGAAGAGCACGTGATTCTCTATCACGTACATGAACATGAACTATGATCATGGAACTGAAACGTGAGGTATGAGTAGGTATTAGGATAACAGAAAAATACTGAGACAGTAATGGATTGAGTCTCAACCTCACTTTCTGACGTTCTATATCATCATGACATCACTACTAGAATCTGAGAGTCGGACTTGGTTACTTGTTCTATCATCTGCCCCTTGGCTTCAAGCCATCATATTAAGTTCAGGAGATCCCTTATTACTAGACTCTAAACTAAACAACACTCACTGTACTCTGGGGTCTGGAATATAGCAATACGCGCAATTAATAGAAATTAATCCGAATGACTACACCTGGAAGTGAAAGACCCACTGCTAATACTACTTTCTCATATACACTTTATCTTTCTATAGCCCCAAAAGTCATCACATAATACTGAAGCACTTACTTTGGATCTCCATAAGTATCCCCATAGTCGGAGTCACGCCCTCTAACACTTCAACGCTTATTTCTATGAGTTCAACCTTCAGAAACAAAATCCTATCTTCTAACACTTAACATGGATATCACCAAGCCTTTGATGAACTATACTAGTTCCGTCATAGCCTACCAATATCGCGACTTCAAATTTATATCTCTCTACCATGAGAATCAATATCATATAAAAAGGCTCAACACAATCAATCAAAGCTCCTTAACTTGGCTATTTAGAAAACCTTATACCATCTAACTAGTCTTTTCCACCTAGCCATTCAACGGTACCACTAGCCACACAAATCATGTAATAGCCTTAGAAAAATACCACAACCTCATATCACCTTGGCATACTTCTACATCATACATACAACATCATACTTCATTACGAAAGAAATAAACTTAATCACTTGTGTACACTGTTCAAACCTATTAGATCACTTCTATAAAATTGGTATCATTACTCAAGCAATCATCAAAACTACCTTAATGGCCATCAACTGTGCAAACTTAATGTCTAGTGCTAAACATGATTTACAACCCAACCTTACACATAATCCTCACTTGGAAACTATGAAATAAACATCAAGAAACACCAGTACGCTAGAACTTCACAACCACAATAATCGATCATGACCTTATGGCTTTCCTTATCATAATCCCTTAGCACGTACTATTTCAACATATCAATCCAATCCCATGAAACATGCATCATCGATCTCATGCCACAATTTTTTTACCACCACATTCTACACTTAAATTCAAGCCTACAATTTAGCATCAATCATCTACCACCAATGACGAGTGCAACATAATATGCTAGTCCATAAGATTGACACATTCTATTCAAACACCTCAAAATCCACTACATACCTTCTCACAAGTTGTACTAGTTTACAACTACCAACGAAAAGAAGGCCAAGGGGTAAAGTTACATAATAGACATGATCAACCTTAACCTTATATTATAAACCCATACAATATTTTCTACTTATACGAATTTCTCACCTCATACTTACTCACTCAATCTTACATTTAGACTACCTTCAATTTCCACAACAACCATGAGTCTATAATAATAACTTACTGGCTAGTATAGCCATTTTCACACTTCAAGCAACCGACAAATCACCTCTTTACCAACTCAATCTTACGAAAATATATTCAGCTATACATATATTAAAATAACACAAGAACTACAATTTGGACAACAAGTTGCTAGTGAATCGAAATAGGCCTCACACGGCTTCACTAGACTTCTGATTTTTGTATTTTGAACAAGAAAATGAGATGAATGACAAGGAAACTATGCTAGTGAATCGAAAGAGCCCCACACAGCTTCAGTAGACTTAATATTTTTTTTCAAAAAACAAAACACCATGATAGGAAGATTATATATTACAAGAGATAGAAAATTGACACATAATATTTAATGGTCTAAGAATACACATCTTACTCTGTAACACTTCCCCCATGGACTACCATACCATCCACGCGTGCTACTAGCTACCATATTAGTTTATCATTTTAAAGGGGTAAATCATCCTTAAACATCGGTTATTCAACATAAATATTTATTTACACAAAATCACCCTCGCTCTGACTTCTAACTTTGGGACTTTACATCACCAACTTCTTGGTCCAATATCACTACCAATAGGTCATGGAAAAAACACTTTAAATTATGCTACTATTTGGGTGGAAATACAATTCCAACACTTCTACTACACATCTTTTCCCTTAAGCATGACATCTGCAACATAAATTTCTGAAAAGTGCCGAATATTCTCAATACAGAAGGCTGAAAAGCACGATTTCATCAAGATCAAGGTTCACACTAGAACCAATACACTCTAAAGCAATAACGGACTTTTATCAAGTCCTTGCACAATTTTAAGATCTTATATGAAGCGATCCGAAGGGACCATACCATTTAGACTCTAAACTTCTGCACTTGAATCACCCCAGAAATGTGATGGGTCTGAGAATATCGGAGTAAGAAAAGAATTTAGGATGATTTTACTTTCGTATGGACATAACCATAGCATGAATTAGAGTAAGAAGGAGGAATATTCTGACTCTATTGTACGAACTAGAACATGAAGACAGAGAGACATTCCTAAATGCCTAGTAGCATTATGTTTATAAGAGTGGCACGCTACACATCCATAAATAAGACTCTACCTGATGCAATTTCGCAGACACCCTGGGACCATGAGTCATGTTTTGATACCAAGTTTGTCAAGACCCAAATCGAGGCCCTGGCTGTGACGAGTATTCCAAACCATAAAGGCCCAAAACACCCTTATCTATCTGGTAATCATGCACATGACTTATATGACAAAATAAATATGGAATATACAAAATATAATGGAAACATGGTCAAGAATCATATGAAAAAAATAATGGGGAATAATGTCCCACAATTCTCAATCAACATCTCGAAAACATCTGCGAAATCTCTACTGCATGACTGAAACAAATAACTTTCTAAAAACTGGGACAAGGCTCCCGGTAGAACCAAAACTACTAAATGGTGAACTGACAGACAGCAGGCCTTTCGAAATATAGAAGGCCCACCACTTGATTCTGTAAATCTGTCGAAAGAGATCTACTGGTTATCTGGACCCCTAGACTGTACCTCTGAACATGGGAGGGAAGAGGGCCAATACAAAAGTACTGGTATGCAGAGAAATTAAAACAAAATACAATATTTTTACAAAATATAAGTGAGAGACATTATAAATCAGTTTCGTATCAAATCATTTGAAAACACATGGGCATAATGCAATAGTTTTTCAACAATAATGCTATGCAGCTGAGCTAGGTGGAATACCCTACATATCATATTTACACCAACTGTCAAACCTCGGTTGCCGCTGAGATTAGAGTATAAGTGAGGGGAAGACACAAAATATCACACAGTAGGGTGTCTCGACCCAATAAAGTATGGTAGTGCACAATATCACAAAGCAGTGCTCCTAACCATAGTCCCAATTTGGGAATGGCATAATGTCAAGTACATAAGATCACAAAGCATGGTACCAAGTTCCCATGTCGGCAAACACAGTTTCCAGCGATGAGCCCTTACACTTAAATGCCTTCTTCAGGCATCCACCTATCTGCATTCACCTTCATTTGATTCAATCACATGTCATATTCTATAGGGTATCATCATACCCGACTTAAAAGTCATCAATATCACATCATTCTTTCATGCAACTATTATATTCATCATATTTCAACATAATAACCCTCTCCTTACAAGTCAAAAATCATATTCACTTTAAAAATATTTCATGTCATGCTTGTCAAGATGATTTCAAACAATTCACATCATATGAAAATTTAAAACAATTTCATATCAAGAGAGGGGTTTCATATAATTCATGCTTTCAAGTTAACATATTTTCAAAACGCATCCATATACATATGAAATATATCAAATCACTTTGGGGATAGGCCTAAAGACCAAATCAATATCATAGAAACGTTTAAAACATGATTATATTCATAACTTCAAAACCCCCATTTTTAAAACATGAATTTTTAAGCCCATGAGATTTTTAGGATAACCCCACGTACCTTTATATGCAAAAATAATAGTGCTTCTTGAAGCCTACTTTGCGGGGATTCCAAATCTTCAATTTGTTTTGAAAACTTACGGTTGAATCTTGATCTATTAGGGTTTTTAATTTGAAACCCTTGAGAGTTTTCTTGAGAGGATTTGAGAGAAAGGAGTGTATTTTGGTTATTGAGGGCTGAAATTCGGTGTTTTTGATAATTGGGGTTGAGGGGAAAGGACCAAAATGACCCTAGACACTTAAGAAGCTAAAACTGTGCGGGAATAGGGCCTGCGTCATGACCCCTAATTGGTTTAATTAGCCCTCGCGATGTGACCCTTATTCAGGTCAAGCAAAACTCATGTCGCGAGGCTATCGTGGCCCCTCACTGCCTCTGATGGCATAACTTTTCACTCGGTTATCAGAATTTGATAATATTCATATCGTTGGAAACCTAATTTGAAGAGATTTCATTTGATATATATTAGGAACTCTAATTCATTATATACAAAGAGATATGACCAATTGAAGTTGATCTAAGTTTAGGAAGCTCACTAAAACTTGAACGATAGGAAAGCTTTCAACTCGTCCTCGAGTTAGGGGACCTCTATGATCTCAATTCATTCTTAAATAGGTTGACACACTACATAATTGATTAACATTCCAAATTTGCATAGGATTTATGGCTTTTGGATCATCTATGCATAGAAACAACATTTTTTATTCCAGCCCAAAATGCGGGGTGTTACAATTAGAATGTCCCAATTTAATGGATTAGTATATTTATTTCATGTTGAATTCTTTATTGATGGTAAGTTATTGATGCTAGACTATAGGCTTGAATTTAAATAGTGTGGTGGTAAATAGTGGCAAGAGATTGATGATGTATATTTTGTGGGATTAATTAGTAGGCTTGATGAGTTGAAATAGTATGTGCTAATAGATTATGATGAGGAAAACTGTAAGTTCACGATCGATTTTTTTGTGGCTATGAAGTTCTAGTGTACTAGTGTTTCTTGATGGTTATTTCATAGTTTTCAAGTGAGAATTGTGTGTAAGGTTGGGTTGTAAATCATGTTTACGTTTAGCACTAGACACTAAGTTTGAACAGTTGATGCCCATTAAGATAGTTGTGATGATTGATTGGGTAATGATATCGGTTTTATGGAAGTGATCTAATAGGCTTGAACGGTGTACGCAAGAGATTAGGTTTATTTGATTCGTAATGATGTATGATATTGTATGTATGATGTAGAAATATGCCTAAGGTGACATGAGGTTGCGACATTCTTTCTAAGGCTATTACTTGTTGTGCGTGGCTAGTGGTACCATTGAATTGTTAAGTGGAGAAAGACTAGTTAGATGGTATATGGTGATCTAAATAGCCATGTTAAGGTGTTTTTATTGATAGTGTTGGGCCTTTTGCAATGATCTTGATTCTCATAGTAGAGGGATATAAATTTGGAGTTGTAATAGTGGTAGGCTATGTCGAAAATGATATGGTTCATCAAAGGCTTGGTGTATCCATGTTAAGTGTTAGAATCTAAGTTTGATTTTTGAAGGTTGAACCGATAGAAATAAGTGTGCAAGCATTATACTATGACTATTAGTGGCTATGGAAAGATAGAGTGTATTCCAGAAGGTAGTCATTCGGGTTAAGTTCTATGATATGCATGTATTGTCATTTTTTTCAGACCCTAGTGTGCAGTAAGTGTAGTTCAGTTAGAATCTAGTAAAGGATCTCCCAAACTCTAGATGATGACTTGAAGCTAAGGGGGAGATGATAGAATGAATGACCAAGTAAGGTTCTCAAATTCTAGTAGTGATGCAGTATGATTTAGAACATTAAAAAGTGAGGGTGAATCTCAACCCATTCCTACCTCAGTATTTTTTTCAGTTATCCGGATGCTTACTCATGCCTTACGATTCAGTTTCGTGATTATAGTTCATGATTCTTGTATATGATAGAGAGTCACATACTCTTTCAGTTCCAAGATAATGAGTTCTAGTTCATTCAAGTAGTCGGAATCACATTCCTTATGTTATGAACTCTAGTTGAGGTAATGCAACTCATGACGCATGTACTCACTCTTTATAGTATGCTCAGTCTCGTATAAAATTCTTTTCATGCTTTAGGGTCTTATGTTTTAACCTTTTAGTGACACTCCCTATGCAATGAAAGTGGTGATGATGTAAATGTTCTTGTTGATGGAAGATCATAGTATGCTTGTTTAGATAAGGCCATAAGTATGAAGTAAGATTTGGGGTCAAGTCTTTGATATATGGAATGATTAGTGGAAAAGTTTTTGTGTGTACGTTTTTAGGGTAGCACGTGGGAGTTATATTGACAATAGTATAGAAACTATGCGAAGTATGTATTTATGGGTGGTTTCCTTGAAGTTAACATGTGGTTATAAAATAGGCTTGAATGACGTTTTGGGATTGTAGTGGAAGGTCGCAATATGCATCAGCGACTTCATATTAAGAGTTCAGAGTAGTCATTGAAGTGGTAAGGCATGTTATTCTTAGGATGTGATCTTTAAAAGAGGTATAGAAGGTGGCATCATATGGTTTAGATTAATAGCGTGGTGTACCATGTTGTATTTTTGTGACTTAGAGTTAGGCTTGATTGAGGTGTAAGGATTAAGCTATCTTAGACATTAGTAGAAAAATTTGTCAATGCTCATATGAGAATTTTAAGGTGAATTGAATGAATATGATATTTATTGAGAATAGTATAGTTAAGGGATATTCGAGAAGTGTGCTAAGGTTGAAAGTAAGAAGTTGTATTGCCAAAGGTCTGGTAATTCTATCCTAATTTAGGAGTTATATGTCTATATTCCAGACTGCAGAGTAGTGTCAATGTTGTGATTTCCTCAGTTGGATGTTTTGTGTAATCCATACCCAAGATTCGTGGCTCCCTATTACTATTAGAACTTCTTTAGAGTAAGCGTTGAAGTGATACTCCAGTTAAGTATGAGGGTCCAGTCTGTATAGCCAGTAAGTCAGTTTAGCAGTCAGATTCGCATGACTTGTTTTCTCGTCTTTTCATTTATTCATGCTACCTGAAATCTCATACATGATACTATTCCAAGATAGAGTATACTGCTAATTGCGAGTATAGCTCAGTTCATGCGTCATGCATTAGATTCAAATTCCGGATGTTAAATTATGAATCAATTCGTATGTGCCTTATGCATCGTCTCAGTTTTTCGAGTATCCTAGTGAATTGAGAATTCATAGAGGCACATAGTGTCCCAAGGGGGAGATACCCCATTCAGTTTTAAGAATAAATTCTTATTACAAGTTTTGCATCAGTTATCATTGCATATTAAGTCATACATTCATACGTCATTTCAGATATGCATGCATTAGGAATGCATGTTCATTATGAGAATTCAGCTTATGAGTAGCTTCAGTCATGTATTCCATGCATCATATATGCACGTCCGGTATAAGAATTCAGAACATCAGTAGTTCCAGCCATATGGTCATGTTTCAGATCAGTGTATTCTTCATTAGAGGACATGTCGTGTCCGCATTATTCCATACCTCTAAGCTTCTATATGTTCCTACCCATCATTCGAGGACGAATGATCCCAAGGGGGAGATAATATAACACTCCATATTTTTGGGCTAGAGTTTAGACCGGCGTTCCTACATATATAGACCCTAACTGAATTATTCTTTATTAACATACGTGTAGTAATCACTCCTATCGTAATGACCCATAAAATTCTCGAGTCGATTTCATTTTTAGTGTTATGTTTGAGGGGCTAGAATATTTTTCTAAGTGTAGAATAAAGACTTAGTTTTTTTTAACTCTTAATCTTCGGGATACAACTTTTCAGTCTTCCCGACCTCCGACTTTAGAAATTTTTGTTGTGTTGTGATCGGGGAAGTTAAAGGTACGTCCCAGAAGAGTTTTGGGATTTTTAGACGTGCATAAGACCATGTTTAGGTGTGCATTCCAGTAGCATCGGGCGATCTGCCCGCATCACCCGCTTTATCGCGGGGGCCTTAGCACGCGATCACCCAGGCACCGCCTGTCTTATAGCCCGCGATAGACCAGGCACCGCCTGGTGAACTGCACTATACTAGGACAGGCGACGCCTGCCAAATTGCGCCTGGCCAAATTCTACGGTCCACATCCATTTCATTAATGGCACTTTGGTAATTTCCCTTACCCCTCTCTTCTCAAACATGGGATTTAATCCCTCCAAACCCTAAGATATCATTATTTCATCCAAATTGAGAAAGAACACAACCTAGGGTTTTGTTGGAGAAGTCAAGAGTGCTTGAGATTCAACCGTGGGTTTTCAAAACTGATTAGAGATTCGGAATTCCCAATCCGCAATTCTTAAATAGAGGTACGTGGGGTTTATCCTAAAAAATACATGGTCTTGACATTGTTAAACCATGTTTAAAAGGTTTTGATGCATGTATTTTATGGGGTGTTTGACAATTATATCATTGATATGTATTTCAAAAAGTTTCAACGCTACTATTGCTTTGGCCTTGTGACCTTTACCCCTAAGATTGATTTATATATATATACCTATATGTATGAATTTTAGATTAAATATTGTTGAGAGCATGAATTAGGAATTCCCTCTTTTGTGTTGAACAAAGGATTGCAGTTTTATAATGTTTGAAAGATATTTCTCTAAGTATTCTGTCATTTGAACATGATTTGGAATTGTGAGAGGGTTTTCTTGATATAAACGTGTCCTTGTGTTTATGAGAAAGAATTGCATATGCTTACATGAGATATCAGAAAAAGATTCATTGTATTGAATTATTGAAATGCTGGTTTCAAACTAGTGTTTTGGGATATAGAGATTCATGACAGATTTATAATGGCTCAGAGATGTGACTTGCAAGTCAATGGTATGACGATACCATATGTATTTATGCCTTGACAGAGTATGTTTTCAGAGTATATTTTCAGATCATGTTTTCAGAGAATGTTTTCAGACTATGCATGTTTTGATAGAGTTCTAAAAAAGGGCTTAAAGAGTGTTAGGTGGTTACCTGAAGAAGGCGTGAGTTCAAGCAACTCTTAGCCTGAAACCGTATTTGCCGATACGGGTAGATTATTATTGTACGCTGGCGATGGCCGTGTGGCGTAGTAGAGTCAGAGACTCCGACCCTTACATCACATTTGGGTTGGGGGCTTCGCTGTCGAGTTAATGGCAGTTTCCATATAGCCTATGGAATTTTCAAGAACTGTAGGGTATACCACCTAATACAGAAGTAGTACAAAGAGTGTCTCAGATTTCAGATGTTGTCATAGAGTCTTTTAAAAATGCCCATGAGATTTCTTACTATACGATTACTTATGAACAGTTTTAAAATGCTCTCATATATGTTTATTATAAATGATTATTTGATTTTCTCTGCGCACCAGTACATTTGTATTGACCCCCTCTCCCCTCCAACCATCTCAGGTTTCGAGGCTCAGTCTAGGGGTCCAAAAAAGCAGTAGATAAATTCAGATCGCAAATCAGACTTGCGCAGTGGTGAGCCTTCTATTTTCCAGAAGGCCTGTTTAGTTTTCGGATATTTATCTATAGTCATGTTTTGGTCTACTGGGGCCTTGTCCCAATTTTCAGATAGCTTGATTATAGTAGAGATTTTGCAGACTGAGTCAGACAGTATTATTCTGATATTTTTGTATTTCAGTTTTCAGTATTATGAGTAAATTCAGATTTGACCATGGTTTCATAGTATTGTGTATTTTTTGCATTTCCTTATCATATGAATTATGTGCATGATTACCAGATAGATAGAGGTGTTTCGGGCCTTCATGATTCGGAATGCTCGTCACGGACAGGGCCCCGGTTCGGGTCGTGACAGGAGCAAGAGTGTCATGGCTTATTACAATGAATTTCAACAATTGATGTTGAAACTTGACCACCGGGGAAATCAAGTAATTCATGACATTATGCGCTTCAAGGTTGGGTTAAATAAGGACATCTCCACTCGCATGACGCTTCACAAATTCATCATCATAGAGGGCATCTTCCAAGCGGCTTTAGAGGTAGAGAGGGAGCTCAAAGAGAACTCTTTTGAGGCTTCCCAACCCGATATCCCCAAGGTTGTCCAAAAACATCATCCAATATATGAAGGAAAATGGAATTCTACTTCCAATCCCAAGGGGTTTCAATGCTTCAAGTGTCAAGGGTGGGGGCACAATGCTAGTGAGTATCCAAATTGGAGGAATTTGATCCTAAGGGAGGGAAAGTTATACTTCCTAGGAGAGTAAGTGGTGAATTAATTTGCTAAGGTTGATGGCAAGCCTCAAGATGGAGAACACGAAGAGGTTGGGATTCAAGTTGAAGAGGAAGTAGAAGATATGTGGCCGTGTGAGATACCTCTATAAAAGAGGTGAGGTCGTGAATTTGTGGAAAAATTCCTCTCAAGATGGAGAGCATGATACAAGTATGATCATGACCATGGAAAATTTTTGATCATTTTTAAGACCACCTAAAGAGTGCACAAGTCTAAGTGTGAAGGAGGCCCAAAACCGTCCCAAGCACACTTCATGGGCTGTTTTTGGAGCCCTTTTCATTAAAAGTCCTTTTAGTCTTTTGTCTTTTATTTTGTAATGTAATATAAATTGATTTTAGGGTTTTAGTTGGTATTTTTTATGAATGTTGAAGAAAGAGCACTCCTCTTAGAGAGAGAGAGAGTCCACAACCGAAACTAGGGCATAGCATAAGGGTGGATTCTCTTATGTGTTGGATTTTTCTCGATACGTCGGTTCTTGGGTGGTGGATGCCTCTCTTGTGTCAATTGTAAGAGTTAGGTGTTTGTTGTGTTAAGTTTTAAAGGTCCAAGAGTGGAATATTGTAACGCTCCGTAAAAGTCGTGCATATGTTAGCCTTTAGTAGTGTGCTCTTAGGCTTGAAACCTGGAAATTTTTCTAAGTATTGAAGAGACTTAGTCTCATTTTTATCTCTTAATCTTTGGTGAATTTATTTTTGACCTTCTCGACCTCCGTTTCTTGAAATTCTTGTTACGTTGTGATCGGGGAAGTCAAGGTACGTCTCGGGTGAGTTTCGGAATTTTTAGACTAGCCTAAGACCACGTTTGGGTGTCAATTCCAGTAGCATCAGGCAATAGGCCCGCGTCGCCCGGGATATTGCGGGGTATGTCCTAGGTAAAGTGGGGGATAGACCAGGCGCTGCCCGGTGAACTCCACCGTTTTAGGCCAGGCGACGCCTGGCTAATCGCGCCCAGTCAAACTTTCCAGTTTCCATCCGTCTCATTAATGCCATAATGGTAATTTTCACTACCCTTTCCTTTCTCTAACACGGGATTTAATCCCTAGAGATCCAAAATACACCGATATTCATCAAAATCTCTCAAGAACACTCTCTAGGGTTTCAAAATAAAAACCCAAGTAGTTCTAGATTCAACCGTGGGTTTTCAAAACAAATTGAAGATTTGGAATCCCAGCAACGTAGGCTTCAAAAAGCACCTATTATTTTCGCATATAGAGGTACGTGGGGTTATCCTAAAAATCTCATGGGCTAAAAATTCATGTTTTAAGAATAGGGGTTTTGAAATTACAAATTACAAATTCATGTTTTAAAGGTTTCTATGATATTGATTTGTTCTTTAGGCCTCTCCCCGAAGTGATTTGATACATTATATATGTACATGCATGTGTTTCGAAAAGATGTTAACTTGAGAGCATGAATTATATGAAATTCCTCTCTTGATATGATTTTGTTTTAAATTTTCATATGACGTGGATTGTTTGAAATCATCTTGAAAAGCATGAAATGTTTTGAAAATTGCTATGATTGGATATAATTTTGACTTGCAAGGGGAGGGTTGTTTATGTTGAAACATGTTGAATATAATGGTTGAATGAAAAGAATTATGCGATACTGCTGACTTGCAAGTCGGGTATGACGATACCCTATAGAATATGAGATGTGATTGACTTAAATAAAGTTTGAATGGATTGATTTTACATGAGATAGGTAGATGCCCGAAGAAGGCGTTTGAGTGAAAGGGCTCATCACTGGAAACCGTGTTTGCCGACAAGGGAATTTGGTACCCTGCTTTGTGATTTTGTGTACCTGATATATGTTATCCCAATTCAGGACTATGGTTTGGAGCCCTGCTTTGTGATCTTGTGCACTACCATACTTCATTGGGTCGAGACACCCTGCTGTGTGATCTTGTGTGTCTTCCCCTCACTTACACTCTAATATCGGCGGCAACCGAGGTTTGACAGTTGGTGTAAATGTGATATTGTAGGGTATGCCACCTAGCTCAACTGCATTGCATTGTTGTTGGAAAATTATTACATTATGCCCATGTGTTTTCAAATGATTTGATACGAAACTGCTTTATAATGGCTCTCACTTATATTTCGTAAAAATATTATATTTTGTTTTGGATTACTCTGTGTACCAGTACATTTGTATTGATCCCCTTCCCTCCTAGGTTCGGAGGCACAGTCTAGGGGTCTAGAAAATTAGTAGATTCTTCAGGCAAATTTGCAGAGTCACTTGGTGAGCCTTCTATATTCCGGAAGGCCTGATGCTGGTAGTTTATTTATCATTTAGTAGTTTTTGGGTCTACTGGGGGCCTTGTCCAAGTTTTTCAGATTTATTAGTGATTATGCATTAGAGATTTCACAGATGGTTTTTCAGATGTTGATAGATATTGTGGGACATTATTTTCCATTTTTGCTTTCATGTGATTCATGACCATGTTTTCGTAATATTGTGTATCTTCCGCATTTCTGTTATCATACGAATTATGTGCATGATTACCTGATAGATAGGGGTATTTCAAGCCTTCATGGTTCGGAATACTCTTCACGGCCAGGGCCCCGGTTCGGGTCGTGACAAATATGCTCTTGGGTTGTTAAGACTACATCAACACTTGTCTAACTATCTATCTTGTATCTTGTTTTAGTTTCGACTTCTTGTGTTGTTAATGTAACCCGTTTGTTCTTCTTGCTATTGTAATATTGTGGAGCTTCATCTTGTATTGCTCAACTTGTTGTTGGCTGGCTGTTTTGGTGTATTAACACCTTGTATCCTCTTCTTTCTTGTTCTAGATAGTGAATCCGAGAGAGGTCCCTATTTAGTCCACGATTTGTTTTTATTTGTGGACTCTTTTGGGGGTGTGATTTCGTGTTCCCTTGTTTGTTCTGTATCAGCATATATTCATATGGATTATGACAATTTTGGGCTCATAGGGATTTCGTGTAGTAGTAGTGCACAACTTGGTTAAGCGTAAAGGTGAAGCTCACTTTAGGATGGTGTGCCACTGATTCTCGAGGATTGTGGTGTCAGTTGAAGTCGTTATAATGTATACATATTGAATATAGTAGCAAGGGAAACTACAGTGCATAAGCTTTTTTTTTTTTTTTTTGGTAACAAATGTGAAATATTACCATAACAAAACCGTCTCATTACAAATATAGAGCACCTCATCCTATCATAGGAGTAGGCCTCCAACAAGCAGCAACCACAACCAAATATAACACATACATTAGCTAACTAAGTGTTGAATCCAATTCCTACATCTCTGAGCTTTCTTTGAATTCCTGTACAAATTAATCCTCTCTATGAGCTCCTTCTTAATCATTGTAATTAATTCATCTATATTTACAGCTTTGCCTTTGTATCTCTTCCAGTTCCGGGCCCTCCATGTATGGTAGATTATGGCACCATGTAAAGCTGCAACCGCCTCTTTCAGGAATTTCTTCCAGTGCTTCCTTTGTATATTGAACAAGACTTGTTGTACATCCTTATGCTGCACTGCCACTCCAGTTCATTGGTTGAGTTTTTGCCACACTTCCCGTATCCAGGAACATTCTACAAACAAATGAGTCTTCGTCTCTATCTCATGGGCATCACAAAGACAACAATCAGCGTTAGCGTTATCCACTGGTATGTTTAGCCGTATCTTCCTTTCCTGAGTGAGTAATCTGCCTTGTACTACCAACCATACTATGAACCTATGTTTTGGTAAAGCAACAGATGTCCATATCAGTTCTGCAACTCTCATTTTAACTCTTTGCCCTATTATTTCCATATAACTCCTTGTTATTGAGTAGGCTCCATCCTTTGTTAATTTGTATTACCTTGCACATACCAACTCTGCATCTGCATCTTTATAGCATTTAGTTTCCTCCAATACCAGCTGCTGTCAGGAGGAGCTTTGTGCACCCAGATACTTGCATCATTCTTGAGGTACACCCCGTGTATCCACCTTACCCAGAGTGTCTCCTTGTGCATTGAAATTTGCCAAATCAGTTGGCCTACTGATGCTACATTCCATGATCTACAGCCTTCTATATTCAGTCCACCCTGCCTCTTAGGATAACATACTTTTTCCCATGATACCAAAGCCACCTTCCTCCCTTCATCCTTGTTTCCCCACAAATAATCTCTACACCTTTTATCTACTTCTTTAAGTACACTTTGAGGAAGGACAAAAACCGCTCCCCAAAAACTGTGGATAAAAAATAATACTGCATTTATCACCTGTAACCTCCCAGCATAAGAAAATTTTTTGAGTAAGTCACATTGATTCTCTGTGTAGTCTTGTCCACAAGTGTATGGCAGTCAACCTTGTTCCATTTTTTTGGAGAAAGCGGGAGACCAAGATATCTGATAGGAAATACACCTTCTACAAATCCAGTTCTCGCCAATATCTGATTCTTTATTGCCTCATTTAATCCAGCCAGAAAAACACTTGATTTGTCAATATTACCTTCCAAACCTGTAGCTGCACTAAAGTGTTGTAAAGCCTCCATTATTCTACTCACAGAATCCACATTCCCCTTACAGAGTATCATCAAATCATCAGCAAAGATCAAGTGAGTTAGTCTTAACTCCTTACACATTGGATGGAATCTGAAATCAGGTAGCATGCTCATAGTTTGCAGTGTTCTCGATAGGTATTCCATCACTAGGACAAATAAGAGGGGAGACATTGGGTCGCCTTGCCTAAGTCCCTCCCTGAGAAGTAGCCATGATTTGCGCCATTAACTTTCACTGAGAACTTAGAGGCTGACACAGATGTCATAATCCATTTAGTAAACTGTTGTGGAAATCTGAAACCTTGAAGTACTTCTTCCAAGAAATCCCAGTGTATCATGTCATAGGCTTTCTTAAGGTCTATCTTCATAAGACACCTAGGTGAAGCATTCTTCCTATTGTAGTGTCTTAGTAAGTCATGACAGATTAACACATTATGCATCATTGATCGTTCCTTAACAAAGGCTGACTGGTTCCCTGATACTAAATAGTTTACTGCATGCCTTAACCTTTTACATATAATCTTTGAGATGCACTTGTAGATCACATTGCAACAAGATATAGGCCGGAATTGGCTAGCAGTTTCCGGCCTATCTACTTTAGGAACAAGTGCAATACTTGTAGAGTTAATTTGAGTTAAAAGTTTACCATTATGAAAGAACTCCAGTACTGCCTTGGTTACATCATTCCCAACAATTGACCACGCAGCTTTGTAGAGTTCACTACCATAACCATCCGGTCCCGGACTCTTGACACTGTTTATCTGGAAAATGGCTTCCTTTACCTCATCTGACTCAACCTGCAATAACATCTGCCTTTGGTGCTCATTATCAAGGACTACACCTTGGTTTATAACTGCAAGTAATGCGGATGTGCTAGTCTTAGATCTCTCACCCAATAATTCTTTGTAATAATCAACAAATAAGCTTGCAATAGTGTCAGGATTTGTCTGCCAATCACCTACCTGATCTTTTAGTTGTGTAATGGCTTGTTTCAGTTTCCGATGTTTGATAACAGAAAAGAAATATCTAGAATTATCATCACCCAGTCTTATCCAAGTTGCCTTGCTTCTTTGTTGTAAGAACACCTCAGCCATATATGAAGAATTCCTAAATTTTTTATATGCTTGTCTCTCTCTTTCCTGCAGATGTGTATCACCTGGGCTAAGATACAGTTCTTCCTGTATAATTTTCAAATTATTCCTGTCCTCTTGTGCTTCAGTGACTATATTTTGGAAAGCCATAACATGTAGCTTCCTCAAGCCCCTCTTTAACAATTTCAACCTCTTCACTGCTTTAAACATCATGCAACCTTCAATATCCACCTCCCATCCCTCCTTCAACAACGGAATGAAGTCAGGATGTTTGGTCCATACATTACAGAACTGGAATGGACTCTTGAACTTAGGATTATCCATTAACATCACCTTAGCAGGACAGTGATCACTTATACCCTCATTTAGGAACATTGCTTGACAAGGTAGCATTGTATTCAACCAGACTCCATTAATGAATATCCGATAAATTCTGGAAAATATTCTTTGGCGAGAATATTTGTCACTCCATGTATATTTATTACCTGGTGTTGGAAATTCCAGCAGCCCACAATCATGCACACAACTTTTAAAATCAACTATTTCAGACCATACCACAGGAGCTCCACCAATTCTATCCTCTGCTTTTAAAATGGAGTTAAAATCACCAAGTACCATCCATGGTTTTGTGCAATTTTTACTGTGTCTCGCTAGACTTTCCCATAACTCATGTCTTTCCTCCTTAGTATTGAAGGCATATACGAATGTAATATCAAAAAGTAGTTGCAAGGGAATGAACATCACCTCACAAGTGATTTGTTGAGCAGTTGGGAAAATGGTTGAGACCTTGTAGTAATCAGGCCTCCATGTGATCCATGTCCTACCATTATAGTGCTCTTCCAAGTTAGTTACGTAGCTCCAACCAGCAAACATGTTATCAGTCACAGTATCAATCTTCTCCTTTTTTATTTTTGTTTCAAGTAAGCCTATAAGACTCACATTTTCTTCATTGCAAAGGAGTTTAACCTCCTTTTGTTTATTTGGAGCATTTAGCCCCCTCACATTCCAACTAATTATGTTTACCATTCCCAGGACTAGGATTTATAGAGCCACCCTCAGTCCTTGCATCTCCTGTCGTTACATGTAATTCTGTACTATGTTGTAGTACATGAAATGAATTAACACTCGTTCCTGACGAACCTGTCCAACAGCTGCATTGTATGGAGTTTTACTTAGCTTTCTTGGAGTCTGCCAGCCATCCATGCTTGTACTTGCCACCTCCCTTCCCTGCTGAAGGTTCTTCTTAGTCATTTGATTCTTCAACACCCTATCCTGATTATCATTTCCCACTTCATGTGGAGGATCCTGCTGAGCAGGTCCTTTCGTAACTACATCTGCAGCATTAAATGGTTTGGGAACTTTTTTCTTAATTCTGCATTCATTCTCTTCATGGCCATACCTCTTACAAAAGTTTCACAATAATGGTTTCCAGTCATATTGTACAGCTTGCACCACGACCTTTCCTTTTTCATTTTTAAATTGCACTTCATCAGGTAGATGAGCTCCCAATTCTACTTCCACAAGCAGTTGAGCAAACTTTAATCCATTCCTTTCCTCAGTATTGTGATCCACCATAAGAGGCTTACCAATCATACTTCCAAGTTTACTTAGTACTGGTTTACTCCAATATTTAAAATCAAGCTCCGGAAATTTGATCCAGATTGGTACAGTTTCCAACTCCTCCTTGGTAAATTCCAATTCCGGAGACCACTCCTTGACAATAAATGGCTTGTTGTCAAAGTGGTAGATACCTCCTTGTAATACCTCTTGCTTCCCTATCACAGTTTCAAATCGTACTACAATAACTCCATTCTTCAACATAGCTACTCGATCTATATCATATTTACCCCAAAGCCTTTGAATATAACGTTGAATTACCTGGAATGGTGGGTGTGTCCCCAAAACATAACAAATCACTGCTGTACTCCAGTATACCACCTCAGATTTGATGTCCTCCATTCCAATTTCTACTATCTGCTTTTCTCCAACCTGTGATGGAGCTACATACTCCAATTTGTAACCTGCATTAGCCAATTTTGAGATATTGAAATTATCCCAAATTGACTTTTTCTTATTCATCAACTTAGTCTCCTCTTCTACTTCATCTGCCCAGGAACATTTACTGGCACTTGATGATGCCTCCAATAGCAGACTAGCTGATCTCGTCACTACTTCACTCCAAATAGCTGTTGCCTCTCTCTGCTGCATTTTATCAGTTACTTTATTTGCGTGCACTGTTTCATTGAATTGCTCCAATACTGTTTCATTAATTTCCTTATAGCTGTTCCTTCACAGCTCCATAGACGATGAACTGCTCAATTCTCCCTTCCCTTTCGAACCTGCTGATTTGATGCTTGAATCCACCATTTGTGGTATCATTTCTGCTTCTTTCCCTTTTTTGTGTGCTTGCAACTTCCCTCGCTGAGCTGCGCCTTGCATAATCTGTGCTTCCTTCACCATTAGAGCTTTCTGAGAGGGTAAACGAGCTCTCTTACCCATGGTGGGCGCAGGTTTAGCTAACTTGCGCCGAGAGAGAAAGCATACCCTTAAGCCCTATGTTTATCGGACAAAAACTACAGTGCATAAGTTATGGCAACATTTATAATGGAACAAATGATGATCATACTTTAGAGACAAATTAAACAGGACCAATATCTCTTTTCCCTCTCTTTGTTTTGCTTTTCTGTTATTGGAACAAGAAAAAACAAAATTTAGATTTGCTGTAGGCCAGTGGCGGAGCCAGGATTTTCATTGAGAAGATTCAGAATTAAACATACAAACTAGTCGAACGGGTCAACATCTACTATATATACATAAAAAATAATTTTGACCATGTAAAAATAGTATAATTTTCCGTCGACCCCCCTGGATCAACGGTGGCTCCGCCACTGTTGTAGGCCGCCTTGAAGTTCTCACCTTACCAACAAGCCGAGAGCTAATCATCAAGCTCTATGATACACAACTTTTTTAGGTCCATGAAGTTTAGAATACGGACCAAATAGATTCTTGTGTTACTTGAGAAAAACAAAAAATACAATCATGTCTCAAGAATAAAGTATTGCAGTTCTTCTTTTCCTTAGCTTCCTATATGTTTGCCTTCAGTTTTACTTACTCTATTTTCCTTCTTTTTAACTTTTTACTTTGCTCTCAAAATTTTGCTATAAATAATGAAGAAAAGATCAATTTAATAATCATCTTTGAGAGCATCATATATAATACTATAATCAAAAACCTCCGCTCAAGCAAAGAACATCCGGGATCAATTCTGCAAGCTTAAAGAGGTCAGAGAAAACTTTGGATCCAACTTGGTGGTAGAAAATTACCGGGTGAAAAAAGTTGAGCACATCCCGGGACCATCAATAGAAGGCCAGTTAACAGCAACAAGGAATCTCAACAAACTCCTACGACTATTGGAAGATGATGAGGTAATGTTAGAATTTATCCAAGATTTAATGCTAAATGTTTTACGAATTGATAGCTTGTAATTTCATTTACTCGTGAGGGGAGGATCTAAAAGGCCGGGTGGGGGTTCCTGGGAACCCACTAACTTTCGTGCGTATGTAGTATTTCTATAGAGAAATCTAGTACATATATAACAATTATAAGTTGGGAATCCATAAATAAAATGTGTTGTTGGTCTAGTGGAGTAGAAGGACTAGTAAAAGGTTTATTGACCTCTTGGCTGTGGGTTCAAATCCCCTAGTTACTATTTGATTTTATTTTTATCTAATATGGGGAACCCATAAACCCTAAATCCTAGATTCACCTTTAACTCCTGTGTAATTAGATTTTATAGTCTGAATGTTCTTCTCACAAAAGGGTAAAATGAGAAATAAATTAAAGGCTTAAATATGTCATCGAACTATTAAAAATGGCTCATCTATGTCATCCGTTATAAGTTTGTCTTATCTATGGTAGAGATTTTAAAAGTTTGACTCATCTATGTCGCTGCTATTACTGAAAGGTTCATTCATGTCATTATTTCTAACAGTGGTTCTACAAAACCATTTTTCCACGTGCCTCTAATCAGAGTTCCTAGTCACCAAATCCAAATCAGTCGATAGTATTATTTAAAATCAAAATTAAAATAAAATTTGATCCACACGGGACTCATTAAAAATAGGAAAAAGGCTCAAATATGTCACTGAACTAACAGAAATGGCTCATTTATGTCATCCGTTAAAAGTTGGGCTCATTTTTGTCATTGCCATTACAAAACTGGCTCATCCATGCCATTACTTTTTAACAGCCGGTTTTAAAAAAAACAGCCTTGCCACGTGACAGCTTATTAGAGAGCCACGTCATTTTTTATTTTTTTTTAAAAAAAATTATCCATTAAAAAGAATCTACGCAATTTTTTGATCCATTGAAAATTAGTTTATCTATGCTTTTAAAATTTGATTGATTTTTATATTCTTAAAACATTCTCGTTCGATTCATTTTTTTGTCATTTTTGACGTATTAAGATTGTTTTCATATTTTACCTTTAATATTAATTATTTTTTTCTTCAAATTAATTTCAAATACAATAGTAAACATCATTTAATAAATATATTATAATAAAATAGTTATTTTAATTGACGGACGAGTAACTAAAAGGGAATGGAGAGAGTATACTCTCCACGCGTTTTATCACTTTATTTATTTATTTATTTTAAAAGATTCACGTTAACTAAAGCTTTTGTCATTTTTCAGTTGAAACTGAAAGGATATATAAACATCAAATATTATTATTATATTATTAATAGTTAGCTTCTCATTTTGCCAACTCTACGTATACTATATATGTCGTCATGTTGTCGCCTTCATGTTTTTGCAATGATAAATGATGATGCATAAAGTGTTACGTACAAATGTTGAATGCTAATTAGGGGCGGCTCAACCCTTTAAGAGAAAAGGCGGCAGCCTAAGACCCCAAAATTTGAGGGGCCTAGTTTTGTTTAGTAATAATAAATTACAAATTTTAAGAAATATATTAAATACTATTTATAGAAAAAAATTTATATAAAAAAATAAAACGCAAGGCCTCCGTTTGATTTTTGCCTTAGGCCATAAATTTGCTTGAGCCGCCCCTGATGTTGATGATGCCATTCTATGCTTAGTAAAAAAATAAAAAAATAAAAAGTTACTTACATTCGGCTGACAAAATATTTCATGCATGCTAAGAAATATTATATGCTTAATTAGAATAGCGTTTGGTTATAAATTTTAGTAGTAGATTTTAAAAAAAAAAAATTCTTTAAATATTTGTTTGATCATGAAAAATTTATCAAATTTTAAAAGTATAGAACAAATTAATTTTTAATGGATCAAAAATTGGGTGGATTCTATTTAATGGATCAAAAAAAATTTAAAAAGAAAACTAATTTTTTTTTTTAAATTAAAAAAAATGACGTGGCCCTCCAATAAGCTGCCACATGGCAAGGCTGTTTTTAAAAACCGGCTGTTAAAAACTAATGGCATGGATGAGCCGGTTTTGTAACGGCGATGACATAAATGAGCCCAACTTTTAACGGATGGCATAAATGAATCATTTCTGATAGTTCAGTGGCATATTTGAACTTTTTTTCTTAAAAATAAAATAAGACCTATTAATTGCGCTGAGTTTTAATTTAATATGTTCGATTTTTTTTTTGGTTCAAGTAATATTGGTTGTTTTAGATTTAGTGACGTACACTACTAATAAGAGTTTATGTGTCAAAAATACTTTTGCATAACCCTGCTTTGCAAACTAATGACACGAATGAATCTTTCTGTAATGATAGTGACATAGATTAGATGAGTCATTTCTTCTTCTCGTCCTTCTTCAATGCTTGATTTTAAAATTTAACGTACTGTAAACATGAATATTTTTCGAAGTGAATATTATATAAGAAGACTAGAAATATCCAGAGGAGCTCATATATATAATTTGGAAATCTTTAGAGAAATTTGAATTGGACGGGATTGAAAATAAAAGAATGTATAAATATTCATAAATAATAACTTCTCGTTTTTTGAGTGTTTGTAACCAAATGAAAACAGACGTTGAAATGAAGGTTTACACAATGGATGAGGATGAATCTTGGCGACTGTTTGCTAAAAATGTGGGAAATATTGTCAATCTGGAGCAAATCCATCCATTGGCAAAGGAAGTTGCAAGAGAGTGATGGTTTACCTTTAGCAATCATTGTTATTGGATCATCCATGAGAGGGAAGACGAGGGTCGAGCTCTGGGAAGATGCTTTGAAATCACTTCGAATGTCGGAACCTCATAGCAAAGTTGTAGAAGATAAGGTTTACAGTGTCATCAAGTGGAGTTTTGATTCTTTAGAATCTCAGGATATTGAATTATCCTCAGAGAAAAGAAGCAAACATGTGAACAAAAAGAGAGGTGACATTCAAAGTTGTTTCTTATATTGCTCCTTATATCCAGCCGCTATTCCGATAGATGATCTCATACATTGCTGGTGGGCAGAGGGGATCCTCGGTGAACATGACACATATGAAGAAGCCTACAACAGGGGTATCACGTTGATTGAGAGTCTAAAAGATGTCTGCTTGCTAGAAGCCAATAAGATGGAGATTGTGAGGGCGCAGGTTGTGGATTGTGTTAAAATGCATGACGTGGTTCGTGATGTTGCAAGATGGATAGCTAGTATGTTTGGGGATGAACACACTTCTGTTTTTCAAGCTGGAATTGGGTTGACTGAGATATCACATATTAAAATATTAGCTTCTGTCAAGAGAATATCCTTCGTAAGCAACAAAATTGAATGTCTACCTGATTGCTTGACGAAATGTCCATAGACAACATCTTTACATTTGCAAGACAATAAACCCCTTGCGAAAATACCCCAGGAATTCTTTTTGGCATTTCCAGCTCTAAGAGTTCTGAATCTGAGTCGAACTGGTATTAGAGAACTGCCTTCTTCCATCAATAGTTTACATCAACTACATGCTCTAATACTACAATGTTGCTTTGAGTTGAAAGAGTTACCACCTGTTGCTAATCTTCACAACTTGCAAGTGCTCGATTGTGATCATACATTGTTACGTTGTCTGCCGCAAGGAATGGACAATTTGACAAATCTGAGGCTATTAAATATGCATGTTGCTAACAGGAAGAGCATCAGCAAAGGATTTTTCCTTAAATTCCCTAGCATTGTAATGTTAAATATGCCGTTTTTCTCTCTTGGAGCGACTTCTTTTGATGAGATATCATCTCTACATACTCTGACTTATCTTTCTATTAGAGTGGATAGCTCATCATTTTTCAATACAGATTATACCTGGATGACTAGATTGAGAGGATTTCGCATTGATGTTGGGGAAACCAGAATTTTTGTACCATACAACAAGTCAAAAAGGGTGATAAATGTCTACGAGTGTGAAATTTACAGTAACAGAGAGCTCTCAGGCATGTTGCAGTTTGCTTCAGATTTGTACTTGCACGCCTGCATGGGTCTCAGGAAGTTGATTGCATACAACACTTTTAATGGATTAAAATCACTAAAAATAGTGGGTTGTTCTTGTTCTTTCGGACCAGTGCAAGGAGGAAGTGGACAATTTGACCCTTTGCCAAATCTGGAATATCTCAACCTCTGTTATGTACATAATTTAAAGAGTGTTTCTGATTTCGGTCAACATTTGGGTCTTAAGATTTTCTAAATTACTCTATCTGGTTATCTCTCAATGTGCAAGTTTAACATGTCTTTTCAACAATGATGGAGCTTGTTCTGTACCCAAGAACTTGGAAGAAATTACAATTAACGTTTGCCTTCAGCTGGTAGAGTTGTATGTGCAATGCAACTCAAGTGATCAGGCAACACTTGACAACACATAAATTCCAAGGGTTCGGAAGTTAAAGTTGTATCGCTTACCAGAACTAGGAATGTTGGGGGAGCCACAGAGTATGTAGGAACACTTGGAGGAACTCAAGGTGACCGCTTGTGATGGATTAAGGAAGTTGCCTCTCTATATTCAAACCTCCAAAAATATCAAAATAATAGAAGGAGAATCAGAATGGTGGAGCCAACTGGAATGGGATGATGAAAACTTCAAGTCAAATTTAGAGCGTTGTTACAAAGAAGGGCAAAACTGATGACAGAAGGATCAAAGTTAACGTTGTTTCTGCTGCATCTCAGGTGATCTCCTTATTGCAACTTTAACATAGTTAGTTAATACATATTACAAACACTCTACTTAATAACATTATTATAATTAAGTCATTTACCTCCCTGTGAAAACATATGCTTTTACAAAAAAAAAATCTGAACATTGTTAATAACACTAGCACAATTGGGTTATCAATCGAATGTTAAAAAGTGTATTGAGCTTCACTTTTTGTTGTTTCATTCAGGAGATTAAAAAAGCAGAAGAAGGAACTTCCTGCACCAGGACATAAAGTTACGAGCTGAAGCTAATCGGTGCGGTTTGCTGTGATGTATTTTCCTGTCAGATGTCTTAAGTTTTTTCTGCCAATAATTGTTCCTTGTTTGTGCTATCCTTGCTTCCTCGTTCCGATATTTGGATTGCTTTGATTGTACACCGAGTAATTTCTTGTTTCATTTGTGTTGTGTGATCATCTTGAATATTTGTAATAAACTGGTATTGCTTCGGTGTTTAAACATTTTAAAGCATTCTTAAGTTGTACATTCAAAATTTAGCACATTTTCTATGTCTATGTTCATTGTAAAACCATCCCAAAAATTCATAGTTAAATATATTGTAAGAGTAGAGAATTGAGCAAGCAATTCTCTTAGGTGTATTTGGGATCTCTCTCCTTTCTTGTTAATAATATAACGACAGTTGTTCTCTGGTGGATGTTGGATCATTCGGATTCGAATCATTTCTTTATTTTACGGTTCCACTAACAACTAAGATCAGAGCCAAAATTCTGTCTGAGTATGCTCTGTGGTTATAACACAGTCTGAAATTCCTCATCGGAAAATAATTACTTTGGTTTTCTGTATTTTCAAATACTATTTGTAGTAGAAAAAGACAAACAAGTAACAATGAGTTCCATGAAGTTTAAAATTGATAAATTTAGTGGGCGCAACAACTTTAATTCTGATTCTTATGTTACCAACAAGACCAAAGCTAGCCTTATTGAATGAAACAACTTTTGTTACTTCAGAAAAACAAAAATACAATCATGTTTCACAAGGGAAAATGGGAAAAGTCATTACTCCATTCTTTTCTAAAGAATAAAGTATTACTTCTTTCCCTTCCTATATGTTTGCTTTGTCAATTAAAGTAATTGTATTTGCCTTCAATTTTACTTATTATATTCACTTTAGCTTCTTTTTTACTTTTTCTTTTTGCCTTCTTTCAAAGTTGTGCTATAAATAAAGAAGAAACAATCTGTTTAATCTATCATAGCATTCTAATCAGAAACAGTTGTTTTTTCTTTCTTTACTTCAACAGTTTTTCAATGGACATACTTATTTATGCTAGAGTATAGGAAGGAAAAGAACAACAGGAATGTTGCCAGCAAGAGACTTTAATCATGTCCTTTAATCATGCGATCTTAAATTTTCCACGTGGATAGTTGAAATTAAAGTGTTGCCAAACTGTACTATCCTATAAGATTTCAGCACTAAGAACCTGAAATGTCGAATCCATTAGATTCAAATCTTTGCTCTATCTCTGACTTGAACTAATATAAAGCAGCATATGTAGAGAATAGCTGTAACACCCAGTAAAAGTCGTGCATGAATTAGCCTTTAATAGAGTGCTCTTAGACTTGAAAAGTTGAAATTTTTTTAAGTGTAATGAGGACTTAGAGTCATTTTAGCTGGCAATCTTCGGGATATAACTTTTCAACCTTTACGACCTCCATTTTTAGATTTTCAAGTTGCGTTACGATCGGGCAAGCTCATATTATATCTTGGATAAATTTCAGAATTTTTCGGAATGCGTAAGGCTGCGTTTGGATTTCAAAACAGTAGCAAATCGCATGGCCTATTGCCCAGTTTTCAGCATTTTAGGGTCAACTTCAAACGATCATAACTCTCTGAATATAATGAACTGGGAGAGATTATACCTATCAAATGAAATCTCTTTGAGTCTTATTTCAAATGCAACTAGTTTCATCCAAATCCAACAACTGAGTGAGGAGTTATACCCGTTTTACTTCAGCCTATCAGCTTGTCAACTGAGGGACAGTTTTGACTTTGTTTATTTTCTTAAGGTCATTTTAGTCATTTCACCTCACCCAAATTTCATCTATAACACCAGATTTAGCCCCCAATTCATCAAAATATAATCTTTTTCTCAAATTTTCTCTCAAGAATACCCCTTAGGGTTTCAAACAAAAATCCCAAATAACTCAAGATTCAACCGTGGGTTTTGAAAGATAATTGGAGATTTGGAATCCCCACATCGTAGGCTTCAAGGATCCTCCCTCAATTTCTTAAATAGAGGTACGGAGTTTTCCTAAATTCTCATGGACATAGAAAAATCATGTTTTAGAATGGAGTTTTTGAATTATGAACATATTCATGTTTTTAGAAGCTTTAATGACATTGTTTAGGTCTTTTGGCCCTCCCCAAAGTGATTTGACAGTTTATATGTATATGTATGTATGTGTTTCAGTCTTGAGAGCATGAATTATAATGAATCCCTCTTGTGTTGTGAACTTTCCCATTTTCATATGATACGAATTATTTTGAAAAGAATGATATGATTTTTGAACACGCAAGAGAGGGTTGTGAATGTTGAATATGCACATAATGAAAGAGTGCATGGATTTGCCAAAAGCACATGACCATCCTATGTTTGATGAGAGTTTTGCATGGTTTTGACTTGAGTTTCGGAACATGAAATCTCTTCTGCGAATTGCATGTTTGGGTGGTCTGAAAACTATAGTTTTATGAAAGATCATGTTTATGACATTATGGCTCAGAGATAGGACTTGCAAGTTTGAAATCAGACTTTCCAGATGTTGAAACTAGAAACATGCATGTTTCAGAATAGGATAAAAATTAAGCATAAAGAGAGATTAGGTGGTTCCCCGAAGAAGGCATGACTTCAGACAACTCGTTGCCGAAAACCGTGATTTGCCGATCCGGATTTATATATTACACTGGCTTAGAGCCCTGTGGTGTATCAGATTCAGGAACTCCAACCCTTGCGGCACACTCGGGTTGGAGGCTTCCCCGCTGAGTCAATCGTGGATTTTATACCGCCCGTGGAATATCAAATTTGTAGGGGATACCACCTAACTCAAAAGTAATACGCAGATCAGAATTTGAAGTTTACACAAGTTACATGTTTTCAGAAAGTGCCCATGTATTTTCAGAAACTACTATATATATATATATATATATATATATATAATATGCTCTATTTTGGACTGATTCGCGTGCTAGTACTTTTGTGCTGACCCCCCCTCCTTTCAGCTTCTGAGGCACAATCTAGGGGTCCAGATAAACAGTAGAGATTTCAGATCACAGATTGGAGTTTGCAGTGGTGAGACTTCTATGATTCAGAAGGCCTGGTTATTTCATATTACTACTATTAGTTAGGTTATGGTCTACTGGGGGTCTTGTCCCAGCTTTCAGACAACTTTGATTAGTTCATGGTAGAGACTTCGCAAACTGAGTCAGACATTATTATTCAAATATATTTTGGATTTCAGTTATCAGTATTATGATCACATTCAGATTGACCATGTTTCCGTATTAGATTTCTATTTCCGCATTATCTTTTATCATATGAATTATGTGCATGATTACCAGATAGATAGAGAAGGGTGTTCCGGGCCTTCATGGTCCGGGTTGCTCATCATGGCTAGGGCCCTGGCTCGGGTCGTGACAATAGCAGAAGAAAGGTGTAGTTGGAGAGACCTTCTGCTAGCCCAAGATCGTTAACTAAGATTGGAAGATTCAACTAAGAAGAGGAAGCTATGAAAGTGGAAGGAAGATATTGGATAAGAGAACTTGGGTATAGAAGAAAACTACTTGAATTGATTTGTTTGTTTGGTTAGTTACAAATGCCTAATGCCATACCCTATTTATACTTGTGTAGGGATGATTCTAGATACTACAAATCTAGAGTATTCTACCCTCTTCTACAAATTTCATCCTCAAATAGCTAACACTCTAGAATATCTAGACTTGTCCTAAGCAAATATCAAAGAGACTACACTATAACTTTCTAAATTCTTCTACCAAGAAATACCTAGAAATATAGATATTTCTTCAAGTTGATTATCCTAAATACTACACTAGACTATTCTAGAAACTTAGCTAGAAAAGTAGAAATATATGATTTCAAAAAATCTACTTTAATATTTTCACAGCATAAAACTGTCCGCTCTTGTCAAAACGAAATGACAGAAACTGAGAAATTTTCTAGATATTGATGTTAGATGTTATCTATGATTTAAGTCATTTTTAATTTAATCCCTGCTGTTGTAGGAGACCGCATGCATGCGGCAAATGAAAGCACAATATGCCTCGAGGCGAGACTACAAATGCTGCGAGACGAACAATGAGCGCTCATTGTACAGGCTGTCACCCTCGGCGACCGGAGAGACTAAAAAAGAATATAATAGTTACAGTTCGCTGCCTTAAGTTCATCAATCCAACTGGAAGGGAGGCTACGCTTCATGACTCAAATAAGGAAAGAACCAATCACGTAGTATCAAATCTCATTCAACGTGCTGTCACATAACAGGAATTTCATCGATCAAGATTTATTTCTTTAGAACCAAATCAGGAGATGTTAATTAATCTTTTGTTGCCTATTTTATCTCTCATATGCTTTTTGCATATTTAGATTCCTATTGTAGTTCTGAAAGAAATAGAAAGCACTACAATATGATAAATGGCAACAGTTTTTCATTTTCATTACTTGATTGGGGAAGCTTCATTGTTCATCATCATCAGTCCATCGATTAGCTTCCGAATTTGAACACATGAGAAGAAAGAAGAAACTACTTGGTCCCCTTTTCCATGTCAGCATGCTTGAAAATCACAAGCTTAACTTTCTCATTTGGTATGAGGAATAAAAGATGATTAATACTGAGATTAATTTTAGGATGAGTTTATCCAAAAAAAAAATCGCATGACAACATCTCTTGAGATTCGTCCACCATTGAGGATGGAATAACAATCTTGGAATAACTAATTCCGGAATAACTTGTTCTCAACCAAACTAGCTCACTGTGATAGCCGATAGGTACAGTTTTTGTGTGGGGTTGAATACTTGGAAGTGTGTAATAGATACAAGGATCAATTGAGGTATGAAAAAAGTTGAAGCCAGCTTTAAGAGATTCTTTATGTCTTTGGTTTTTATCTTTAATTAGCTAAATATAGTGTTTGAAGCAACCTTTTTAATTTTTGGTTTCCCATCCGGTATCCAGCACCCTAATTGGGGCCCAACTAATCTGGATTCGGGCCGGGTAGGGCACCATTCGGGGGTAGATCTCCCTACCAAGGATTTTTCCACACCCGGGCTCAAACCCGAGACCTCTTGTTAACAGAGGAGCAGCCCGATCCACTGCACCACATCCTTTGGTGGTCTTTGAAGCATTCTTCATTTCTGGTAATTTGAAATCCATAAATAGAGACGTATTATACTTGCAAACCATAGAGACGATAATCTTCAAGCTCTATGATACAACAAATTTTTATGTCCATCAAGTTCAGAATATGATCCAAACCAAAGAGATTCTTGTGTTACTTCAGAAAGTATTGCATTTCTTCTTTTCCATAGCTTCCTATATGCTTGCTTTGTTAATTAAAGTAGTTGCCTTAAGTTTTACTTATTCTATTTGCCTTCATTTTTACTACTTTTTACTTTGCTTTCAAAATTCTGCAATAAATAATGAAGAAAAAATCAGTTTAATAATCATCTTTGAGAGCATCATATATATGACTGTAATAAAAAACACATTTTTTTTCTTTAACTAAGAATTATTCAATGGAAATACTTTTTAATGCAGTGGGTGGCTTTGTTGTTGAGGTGGGAAAGTTTGTATCGAAATGCATCTATCCTACGATTGAAACTATTGTCCATTTCTCGTCCAAAATTGAAAATCTAAGGACAGAAATGGAGGAGCTAACAGCGTTAAGAGATGATATCAAACAAAAGGTGGAAGTAGCTGAGGGAGAAGGCTATAAACGAAAACCAGATGTTATCAAGTGGCTCGAAGATGTTCATAAGCTCGAGAATGAATGGGAAGCTATGCAAGAAACCATTGCAGCGGCTACGATGCTTGTGTATAAATGCTGTCCAAAATGCAGCCTTCGCTCGGAAGTCTCCACTCAAGCAAAGAACATCCGGGATCAATTCTGCAAGCTTAAAGAGGTCGGAGAAAACTTTGGATCCAATTTGGTGGTAGAAAATTACCGGGTGAAAAAAGTTGAGTTCATCCCGGGACCATCGATACAAGGCCAGTTAACAGCAACAAGGAATCTCAACAAACTCCTCCAACTATTAGAAGATGTTAAGGTAATGTTAGAATTAATCCAAAATTTAATGCTAAATATTTTACGAATTGATAGCTGATAATACTTTAGTATTACATGCCTTACATGTATTTAACGTAAACCAGTTTCTAGTACATGCATTGCACTTACATGCCAAATTATGATTTTGTAAAATAATTCTCCCTCGGTCCCAATTTATGTGAACGTATTTAACTGGCTCAAAGTTTATAAGAAAAATGAAGACTTTTCAAACTTGATTTAAAATAAGCCACAAATTTTTTGTTGTTATTAATTATTTCATAAAGGGTAAAATTAGAAATAAATTAAAGGCTCAAATATGTCATCGAACTATTAAAAATGGTTTATCTATGTCATCCGTTATAAGTTTGTCTCATCTATGTCAACCCTTTTAAAGTTTGAACCATCTACGTAACTGCTATTACATAAAGGTTAATTCATGTCATTATTTTGTAACGGTGGTTTTACAAAACCATTTTGCCACGTGCCTCTTATCAGAGGTCCTCATCACCAAATCCAGATAAATCAATAGTATTATTTAAAATAAAAATAAAAAATCGGACCCACAAATAAAATTTAATCCACACTGCTAAAATAAAGATTGATCTCATTAAAAATAAAAATCAGACCCATTAATTGCGTCTAGTTTTAATTTAATAGGTTCAATTTTTATTTTTATTCAAGTAATATTGGTTGATTTAGATTTGGTGACGTGTACTTCTAATAAGTGTTCATGTGTCAAAAATAGTTTTGTAAAACCCTCGTTGCAAACTAATGACACAAATGAACCTTATGATTGTGGGTTCAAATCAACAAGATAGAAAAAAGGTTGAGCTCTTAGGTAAAAAATGGGGAAACCACATTTTAATGTTAAGAAGGGTTACCTCTTCATCTTTATCATCTCCTGATTTAGCCATAAGAGCAAAGAGCGACTTGAGAACGTTATCTTCATCCTATCTATGGCCAGCATAGACGTATCTTCAGCAGTGGTGGAGCCACCTACATTTCAGGGGGTTCATGAACCAACTTCATCGGAAAATTATACTATTTTTGTATGGTCAAAAATATTTTTATGTATATATAGATGTTGAACCCCCTTCGACTAGTCCTTATATTTACTTCTGAACCCCTCAGTGAGAATTCTGGCTCCGCTACTGATCTTCAGGGTGCTCAGACTCATCAGATTCACTGGACGAGACTCCCAAATCAGCAAGAGCTTGCTTGACAACATAATTTGCAGCAAGTCATTTCCATTTAAAGACTTGCTTGCACTTCCTCTTCTCAGACATCCTCCATTCTTTCTTAACACCTTTTGAAACCTCTGAGTAAGATAAGTCATGTCTTTATCTTCTTTAATATACTTTCCTCTAGCAGCTTTAAGAACCAGAGTTTTCTCCTTTTGAGGCTCTTTTTCCCATTGATCCTACTGCTTCTTAAAATGAGGTGGAGCAGCCATCAAAACAGCATCCTCCCTCGGTGTTAACTGTATAGGAAGTACCGCTTTGATAACAATTGTTGACTTGTATGTGTCCACCATGAATCAAGGAACCAGGTCCCTTATCAGCAGCTAACACCAGAATAAGTTCTATGTGAGTTGACTGCAGTAATGGGAACCTAGTCCCTCACCAGGTTCTATGATAAAGAACAAAAACTGAAGAATAAACGTAGAGAACTGAAAGTAGAGAAGACAAGTTGTTGATCCTCTACTGCTGTGCACCAACTTTTCTGCAAAAACTACAGTTTCCTAGCTGTACTGTTGGCGGCCAGAACGTTCAACGATCGAGGGACCTGGTCCCTTTGCACTGCCAGAATTCAACGGTCGATGAACCTGGTCCCTTGGCAGGTTTGTCAATTGTTGCTGAAATTGCAATAAATATTACAACTGAATACAACTGAAAATTACGAATGAATAAAGAAAAATATTATTTTCTTCTTCTACGGTTTAGGCGTGGATATCTCCCTTCCTTTAAGGAGATTCAAGCCCACTGCAACAAATGTTTCACCGGTCCAACAGTAATACTCTTGACTTGTCCCTTCCAGGATACAACAGCCTACTCACAATAACTCAACAACTCTGGACAAGAGTTGAGTTCAAAGCTCCACAAAAATAACACCTCCCTTCAATTAATAAACTCTCTTTTTATAAAAGAAATTATTTTTTAACACAATATTCTTTTTTCACACTTTTGCAGTGCATTGCAGCCTTCTTTATATATAGAAACTTATACTGCAAAGATGAAGTAATATGCCACCAATTGGCATTAGACAAGAAAAGGTGGAAACAAAAAAGCATTAGACAAGAATAGGTGGAACAAAAGCATTAGACAAGAAGTAGTGCATGCTTTAGAAAGAAGATAGTTGCCATAACACTTTAGACAAGGAGTGCATGCTTTAGAAAAAAGATAATATTTAAAAATGCACCATCAATCCCCCTCTCATTTATAATATTAATAAGAGAGTCCAATAGTTGAAGAAAGACTATCATGCATAATGAGGGTGTGCTCTGCATTGAACCTCCACTTAGTAAAACAGTAATTTTTTATTCCAGAGTCGTAGTGGTCTCAGACTTAAACTATGACTGCTTTGGGAAAATAAAAAGTTACTGCTTACACATAATAGTCAAGGTGTTGACATGGGCTTCATAGCTAGCACATTACGGCCCTGTGCTATCCTGATTTTAATGAGTGTCTTTTGAGATGAGCCTAATTCTCATAGGAAGCGGCCTTCCTCCATACTCACATAGGTGAAATCCGTCGAGAGTCCTCCTGTAATTTAGCCCCTTAGTCATACGAACTATAGATATTCATTAACAGTTTTAATAAACTCAATCTCACAATCATTACAAGCGAATGCACTCACATCATAGGGAGGGATAAATACACAGTGCATTTTTCACAACACGTCATCATGTGATTGTTTTTTCCATTGGACCTAGTTCTAGAATCTCTAGTCCCCAGGTTGGATTTCCTCACAAATGACTCAAGATTCAATAGGATTCAATCCCGTCCCTGTCACGACCTGAACCGGGGCCCTGGCCGTGATGAGCTCCAAACCATGAAGGCCCGGAACACCCCTATCTATCTGGTAATCATGCACATAATTCATATGATAAAAGATAATGCGAAAAACACACAATACTACGGAAACATGGTCATGAGTCTAATAAAATCAATAATGGAATTTAAAGTCCCACAACACCCATCGACATCTGAAAAACCATCTGCGAAATGTCTAATACATGATCACTAATAATTTGAAAACTGGGACAAGGCCCCCAGTAGACGAAAACATGACTAAAGATAAATAGATGAAAATAAACAGGCCTTCTGGATCATAGAAGGCTCACCACTGCACAATCTGATCTGACATCTGAAATATCTACTGTTTATTTGGACCCCTAGACTGTTCCCCAGAAACTGGAAGGAGGGGGGTGGGGATCAGCACAAAAGTATCGGCACACGAAGCAATCCAAAATAGCGTATTTGTATACATATAAAGTAGATGAGAGCAATTTAACAAAACATCATGTATAAAATAGTTTCCAAAACACATGGGCATCATTTTAAACATTCTAAGACATTCTTGTCAAAACATTTCTAATCTTTGTATTACTTCTGAGTTAGGTGGCGTTCCCCTACAAGTCTGATATTCCACGGGCTATATAGAATCCGCCATTGACTCGGCGGGGAAGCCCTCAACCCAAGTGTGCCGAAAGGGTTGAAATCTCTGATTCTGATACGCCACACGGCTCTAGGCCAGCGTAATATATAAACTCGGATCGGTAATTCACGGTTTTGGGCAATGAGTTTTCTGAACTCATGCCTTCTTCGGGGAACCACCTAACATCTCTATATGCCCTATTTTAGCCTTTTCTGAACATGCATCATTCTAAAGTTCTAAAACATGAAAATCTGATAAAGACTGACTTCTGTATTTGTCTGTGTATGTTATGGCATTGTCTGAATTGGTATCTTCATACCAAGACTTGCAAGTTGTGTTTTTTGTGTCATAATGCATTTAGCAAGATCTTTCATAAAAACATAGTTCAGACCACCCACATGCAAATAATATAAAAGATTTCATGTTCCGAAACATAAAACAAAACTCATGCAAAAACTCTTCAAAACATATGGTGGTCATGTCCATTTGGCAAAACCATGCACTCTTTCATTATATGGATATTCAAAATTTGTCAATACAAACAACCCTCTCTTTTGAAATCGAGATTCATAGCCAAGTCATTCATAAATTACGACATTTTGTAACATGCTTTTCAAGATGTATTTCAAAACAATCCAATCATGTGAAACATGGGAAAATTTATATCAAGAGAGGGGTTTCATGTAAATCATGCTCTCAATTCAATAATCATTCTTGAACACATACATATATATATATATATAATTTCAAATCAATTTGAGGGAAAGGTCTAAAAACCAAAACAATACCGTCAAAACTTTTCATAAATTTCAAAACTCCATTCTTAAAACATGATTTCTATGCCCATGAGATTTTAGAAAAACCCCGAATACCTCGATTACAAAGAATAATGGATGATTCTTGAATCTTGCGGATTGGAGATTCCGAATCTCTAATCAATTTTGAAAACCCACGGTTGAATCTTGAGTTATTCGGGTTTTTATTTTGAAACCCTTGAGAGAGTTCTTGGAGGAATTTTGGAGAGTGTGAATTTGAGGGTCTAAAGTTCTGTTTTGGGGTTAAAATTCAGTGTTTAGCCTGAATTAATAGGGGTGGAATTGACCCAAATGCCCCTGGAAAACGTGGAACTGACTGCAGAAAAATACACTATTGCCTCTCACAAAAATGGCCATAACTTTTCTCTCGGTTGATGGATTTAGATGAAATTGGTATCGTTGGAAATCTACTTCGAAGACCTTTCATTTGATATATAGTAGGTCACTCATTTCTCTATATAAGATAAGTTATACTCAATGAAAATTGACCCAAGTTGAAGTGTCCACTAAAACTAAATCGATGGAATTGTTTTCAACTCGTCTTTGAGTTGGGGGATTTTTGTGACCTAAATTCGTCTCCAATGATATTACCAAACTGTAGGATTTATCACCACACATATATTAACAAGGAATCATCTAGTTCGGGTTTATACACGTAGGAACGACGCTTAGATTTCTAGCCCGAAAAATGCAGGGTGTTACATTATCTCCCCCTTGGATCATTCGTCCCCGAATGATGGGTAGAAACTTATTGAAGCCTTTAAGGTAAGGAAATAACGCGGACATGATATGTCCTCTAAGAAAGGGCACAACTGACCTGAAACATTTAAACTTCTATCATGAAACTGAATTCTGAGATGACTTGACTTTACTTGCTTCTTGGAGCTGATTCATGCTGAAAATTTAGGATTTTCCTTGAAGTGTTCATGATCCAGTCATACATATTGAATTGAGAAGTGATAATTTATGCGAGTAAGAGTCCTAATGCAACAAGATTTGAATCGTATGAAGGTATTACACTGTCTGAGCTAAAATACTTGGAGAAACTTTGAGATTATTCACTGAACTCTTATGAACTGAGTCATGACTAAATAGCTGAATCCAAAACATACTACTTGGACTGAACTGAATTCGAAATTTACAAGGATGGAATAGATTATCTCTCAGTATGGTCATACGTATGAGACTTGGGATAGTAAGATTGGGTGAAAAGGTAGGAAACCACAGTATTTGTCTGACTTGTCTGTCAAACTGATTTGTTGGCTACATAGACTGAACTATACTGGAAACTTATACTCAATCTGGAGTATCTTATCAACACTCTTCCTAAAGAAGTCCTAATAGCATTAGGTAGCAAAATATCTTGGGCATGAGTCACACAAGACATCCGACTATATACGATCCCAACATTGACATTACTTTGCAGCCTGGAATATAGACATATAGCTCATAAATCAGGATAGAATTACCAGGGCTTAGTCAATGCGACTTCTTACTTTCAAGATTAGCACACTCCTCGAATACTCCCTTAACTGTACTATTTCCCATAGATACCACATTCATTCGATTCAACTTATTTGTTCTCGCATTGGCATTTATAAATCTTTCTACAAATGTCTATAGTAACTTAAATCCTCTTCACTATGATCAGGCATAACTCCAACTCGCAAAACACTACATGCCACTCCACGATACAAGTCTAAACCATAAAATTCCACCTTCTATATCTCTTAAAAGATCACATCCTAAGCCTATCATGCCTTACCACTTCAATGGCTAACTCTAAACTATTACTACGAAGTCGCTAGCACATATAGCGTTCCTTTACAAAAAATTCAACATGGCATTCAAGCCTATCTCTATAACCACATATGAACTTCAAAGCAAATACTCATAAAGAAACACTTCACATATTCTACTAACCATCTATCGATATAGATCCCACACGCTACCCAAAGAACATACACACACAGAGACACCCCTTTCAGCTAACCATCACATGCATCAAAGACTTGGCCCCAACCTTACTTCGCACTTATGGCCTTATCTAAAACAAGCATACTATGATCTTCCATCAACAAAAAACATTTACTCATTACCACTAACATCACATAAAGAGGAGTCACTAAAGATTAGAACATAAGATCTTGAAGCATGGAAGGATATTATATGAAACTTGACACTTAACTGAGGCCTGAGGAATAGCAAATCAACATCTGGGATTTATCAAAGAAAAATCTGAATTGGAGCATACATGGCTATGAACTATATTTCACCCACCATAAAGAGTATAGCATGAATTATGGGAACTGAGCACACTATAGAGCGTGAATACACGAGTCATGAGCTGCATGACCTCAATTTAGAGTTCATAACATATGGAATGTGATTCCGACTGTTGAATGAACTGAAGTTCCTCATTTAGGAATCTGGAAGAGCACGTGATTTTCTATCATATACATGAACATGAACTATGAGCATAGAGCTAAAACGTGAGGTATGAGTAGGTATTAGGATAACTGAAAAATACTGAGACAGGAATGGGTTGAGCCTCACCCTTCCCTTATGATGTTCTATGTCATACTGACATCACTTCTAGAATCTGAGGGCCGGACTTGGTTACTTGTTCTATCATCTCCCCCTTGGCTTTAAGCCATCGTCTTAAGTTTGGGAGATCCTTTACTATACTTTAAAATTCACTACACTCACTGCACTATGGGATCTGAAATATGACAATACATAAAATTAATAGAACTTAACCCGAAAGACCACACATGAAAGTTGAAAGCCCACTGCTAATACTACCTTCTGAGTTACACTCTATGTTTCGATAGCCCAAATAGTCATAGTATAATGCTTGCACACTTATTTCTATCAGTTCAACCTTCAAAACTCAAACTTAGATTCTAACAATTAACATGGATATCACCAAGCCTTTGATAAACCATACCACTTTCGACATGGCGTACCAATATCGCGACTCCAAATTTATGTCTCATTACTATGAGAATCAAGATCATACAAAGAGGCTCAACACTATCAATCAAAACTCTTTAACCTAGCTATTTAGAACCCACATAACATCTACTAGTCTTTCTCCATCTAGCAACTCAACGGTACTACTAGCCACACGAAATATGTAATAGTCTTAGAGAAAGGCCACAACTCCCTATCCCCTTGGGCATACTTACACACCATACCTGCAACATTATACTTCATTACGAATCAACTTAAACTTAAGACATTTCATACACCGTTCAAGCCTATTAGATCACTTCCATATAACTAGCATCATTAACCAAAAATTCATCATATCCACCTTCATGGACTTCAATTGTTCAAAACTTAATGTCAAGTGCTAAACATAATTTTACAACCCAACCTTACGCATGATTCTCACTTGGAAGCCATGAAATAAACATCAAGAAACACTGGTACGCTAGAACCTCATAACAACAATAATCGATCTTGAACTTACGGTCTTCCTTATCATAACTCATTAGCACGTACTATTTCAGTACATCAAGCCTACTAATATATATATTTTTTTTCACAAAACATACATCATTAATCTCATGCCACTATTTTTACCACCACATTCTACACTTAAATTCAAGCCTATAGTCTAGCATCAATCATCTACCACCAATGACGAGTGCAACATAATATACCAAACCATCAAATTGGAACATTCTATCTAAATTCCTCAAAATCTACTACATACCTTCTCATAAGTAGTACTAGTTTACAACTACCAATGAAAAAAAGGTCAAGGGGTAAAGTCACATAATAGATATGATCAACCTTAATATGATATTATAACCCCATACAATCTTATCTACTTATGCGGATTTCTCACCTTATACTTACTTACTCAATCATACATTTAGACTACCTTCAATTTCCACAACGACCATGAGTCTATAATTATAACTTACTTGCTAATATAGCCATTTTCACACTTCAAGCAACCGATAAATTACCCTGACTAACAAATTCTTCTCTAACTTCTACTAAACTAACACACAAGGATGAATCACCTCTTTAACAACTCAATCTCATGCAAACAGATTCAGCTATACATAGACTAAACCAACACAAGAGAAATAAGTTGCTAGTGAATCAAAATAGGCCTCACACGGCTTCACTAGACTCTGATTTTGTATTTTGAACAAGAAAATGAGATGAATGACAAGGCAACTATGCTAGTGAATCGAAAGAGCCCCACACGACTTCACTAGACTTTCTTTTTCAACAACACCTTGATACAATATTACATGAGATAGAAATTTAATACGCAATATCCAATGAACTAAGAATACACATCTTACTCTGTATAAATAAAATCGGAGTCAAACACTTCCTCCATGGATTACCATACCATCCACACATACTACTAGCTACCACATTATTTTATCACTATAAAGGGGTAAATCATCCTTAAACATCAGTTATTCAATTGAAATATTTATTTACACAAAACTCACCCTCACTCTGACTTCTAATTTTGTCACTTCACATCACCAACTTCTTGGTATAATTTTATTACCAATAGGTCATGACAACAACACTTTAACTTATACTACTATTCGGGTGGAAATATAATTCTAACATTCTGTTACACATCATCCCCCCTGAAGCACAACATCCGCAACATAATTTTTTTTTTTGAAAAGGGACTGAATACACTCAATACCGCAGGCTGAAAAGCACGATTTCATCAATATCAAGGTTCACACTCGCATCAATACACTTTGAAGCAATCGGATTCTTAAGTCCTTGCACAATTTTTAAAATCTTATGTGACTCAATTAGAAAGGACTATATCATGTAGATTCTAAACTTTTTACACTTGAATCACCCCAATAATGGAACAAGTCTAAGAACATCAGAATAAGGAAAGAATTTGTGATGACTTTTACTATCGTATGGGAGACACCATAACACGAATTAGAGTATGAGAGAGGAATATTCTGACTCTATTGCACGAACTAGAACATGAAGAAAGAGAGACATTCCTAAACACCTAGTAGCCTCCTGCTTATAAGTGTGGAACGCTACACACCCATAAACAAGACTCTACCCGACGCGATTTTGCAGACACCCTGGGATCATGAACTGTGCTCTGCTACCAAGCTTGTCATGACTCGAATCGTGGCCCTGGCCGTGACGAGTATTCCAAACCATGAAGGCCTAGAATACCCCTATCTATATGGTAATCATGCACATAATTCATATATGTAAAATACACAATACTACGAAAACAAGGTCATAAGTCTAACAAAATCAATAATGGGAATTAAAGTCCCACAACATCTATCGACATCTAAAAAACCATCTGCGAAATCTCTAATACATTATCACTAATAATTTGAAAATTGGGACAAGGCCCCCAGTAGACCAAAACATGACTAAAGATAAATAGTTGAAAATAAACAGGCCTTCTGGATCATAGAAGGCTCACCACTGCACAATCTGATCTGCGATCTAAAATATCTACTGTTTATTTGGACCCCTATACTATGCCCCAGAACCTGGAAGGAGGGGGGTCCGCAAAAAAGTAATGGAACGCGAAGCAATCCAAAATAGTATATTGTATACGTATAAAGTAGATGAGAGAAATTTAACAAAATATCATGTATAAAATAGTTTCCAAAACATATGGGCATCATTTTGAACATTCTAAGACATTCTTGTCAAAATAGTTTTTGATGTTTGTATTACTTCTGAGTCAGCTGGTGTTCCCCTACAAGTCTGATATTCCGCGGCCTATATGGAATCCAACATTGTCTCGGCGGGGAAGCCCCCAATCCATGTGTGCCGCAAGAGTTGTAGTCTCTAATTCTGTTACACCACACGGCTCTAGGCCAGCGTAATATATAAACTCGGATAAGCAAACCACGATTTTGGGCAATGAGTTGTCTGAACTCATGCCTTCTTCGGGGAACCACCTAACATCTTTTTATGTCCTATTTTATCCTTTTCTGAACATGAATCATTCTAAAGTTCTAAAACATGAAAATCTAAAAAAGTCTAACTTTTGTATTTGTCTGTGTCCTTTATGGCATAGTCTGAATTGGTACCGTCATACCAAGACTTGCAAGTCGTGTTTTCTGTGCCATAATCCATTTAACAAGATCTTTCATAAAAACATAGTTCAGACCACCCACATGAAAATAATATAAAAGATTTCATGTTCTGAAACATAAAACAAAACTCATGCAAAAACTCTTCAAAACATATGGTGGTCATGTCCATTTGGCAAAACCATGCACTCTTTCATTATATGGATATTCAACATTTGTCAATACAAACAACCCTCTCTTTTGAAATCGAGATTCATAGCCAAGTCATTCATAAATTACGACATTTTGTAACATGCTTTTCAAGATGTATTTCAAAACAATCCAATCATGTGAAACATGGAAAAATTTATATCAAGAGAGGGGTTTCATGTAAATCATGCTCTCAATTCAATAATCATTGTAAATCATTCTCTCAATTCAATAATCATTCTTGAACACATACATACATATATACATAATTTCAAATCAATTTGGGAGAAAGGTCTAAAGACCAAAACGGTACCGTCAAAACTTCTAAAACATGATTATGTTCATAAATTTCAAAACCCCATTCTTAAAACATGATTTCTATGCCCATGAGATTTTAGGAAAACCCCGCGTACCTCGATTACGAAGAATAATGGATGATTCTTGAATCTTGCGGATTGGGAATTCCGAATCTCTAATCAATTCTGAAAACCCACGGTTAAATCTTGAGTTATTAGGGTTTTTATTTTGAAACCCTTGAGAGAGTTCTTGGAGGAATTTTAGAGAGAATGTGAATTTGGGGGTCTAAAGTGCTGTTTTGGGGTTAAAATTCAGTGTTTAGCCTGAATTAATAGGGGTGGAATTGACCCAAATGCCCCTAGAAAACGTGGAGCTGGCTGCAGAAAAATATACTACTGCCTCTCACAAAAATGGCCACAACTTTTCGCTCGATTGACGGATTTAGACGAAATTGGTATCTTTGGAAAGCTACTTCGAAGAACTTTCATTTGATATATAGTAGGTCACCCAGTTCACTATATAACAAAAGTTATACTCAATAAAAATTGACCCAAGTTGAAGTCTCCACTAAAACTAAATTATGGAATTTTTTTCAACTCGTCTTTGAGTTGGGAGATTTTTGTGACCTCAATTCGTATCCAAAGATATTCCCAAACTTTAGGTGTCACGACCAGAACCGGGGCCCTGACCGTGATGAGTATCCCGAACCATAAAGGCCCGAAAATACCCCTATCTGTCTGGTAATCATGCACATAATTCATATGATAAAGAAATGCAGAAGATAATCAATATTACGGAAACATGGTCATAAGTCAAATGAAATCAATAAAAGGGAAAAAATGTCCCGCAATCTCAAACAACATCTCAATAACGTCTGCAAAATCTCTACTACATGACTGAAACAAATGTCTATCTGAAAACTGAGACAAGGCCCCCGGTAGAACCAAAACTAATAAAGGATAAATGAAACTACCAGATATCTGGCCTTCCGAATTATAGAAGGCTCACCAAGTGACTCTGCAAATCTTTCTGAGGAATCTACTAATTTTCTAGACCCCTACACTGTGCCTCCGAACCTGGGAGGAAGGGGGTCAATACAAAAGTACCGGTACGCAGAGATATCAAAACAAAATTTAATATTTGTACAAAATATAGGTGAGAGTCATTCTAAAGCAGTTTCATATCAAATCATTTGAAAACACATGGGCATAATGCAATATTTTTCAACAACAATGTCATGCAGCTGAGCTAGGTGGAATACCACACATATCACATTCACACCAACTGTCAAACCTCGGTTGCCATCTAGATTAGAGTATAAGTGAGGGGAAGACACACAAGATCACACAGCAGGGTGACTCGACCCAATGGTAGTGCACCAGATCACAAAGCAGGGCTCCTAACCATAATCCCAACTTGGGAATGACATAAAGTCAGGTACGCAAGATCACAAAGCAGGGTATCAAATTTTCATGTTGGCAAATACGATTTCCAGCAATGAGCCCTTACACTCAAACGCCTTCTTCGGGCATCCACCTACCTCGTGTATAATCAATGCATTCAAATTTTATCTGAGTCAATCATATATCACATTCTGTAGGGTATCGTCATACCCGACTTGTAAGCCATCAATATCACATCATTCTTTCATGCAACCATTATATTCATCATATTTCAACATAACAATAACAATAATCCTCTCCTTGCAAGTCAAAAATCATAATCGTTTTCGAAATATCTCATGTCAAACTTGTCAAGATGATTTCAAATATTTTACATCATATGAGAACTTAATCCAAGAATCATATCAAGAGAAGAGTTTCATATAATTCATTCTCTCAAGTTAACATCTTTTGAATCACAAGCATATGCATATATAATATATCAAATCACTTCAAAAATAGGCCTAAACGCCAAAACAATATCATAGAGATGCTTAAAACATGTTTAAAACATAATCATATTCGTAATTTCAAAATCCCCCTTTGAAAAACATGAATTTAAAGACCCATGAGATTTTTGGATAATCCCACGTACCTCTATTTAGGAATTCAAAGGGAGCATCTTGATGCCCTCGACTTGGGAATTTCAAATCTTCAATTTGTTTTGAAAACCCATGGTTAAATCTTGAGTTGTTTGGGTTTTTATTTTGAAACTCTTGAGAGTGTTCTTGAGAAAATTTGATAAATGTGATGATATTTTGGTGTTTGAGGGATTAAATCCCGTGTTTAAGTTGATAGGGTAGGGAAAAATGACCAAAATACCCTCAAATGTTTGGAGGTTGAAAGCTGAAAATGGGGCACCCCTGGGACTGGCAGGGTGGCGCCCTACTCTGAGAGGCTCTCTAACCAAGGCAGCGCCTTGCTTAGAGAGTCTCTAAGCTGGCGGGCGCCCCCTTATAGCGGAGAGTTACTGTTTTGCCAACCCAATCATGACCTTAGGCTCGTCTAAAAATTCTGAAACTCCTCCGAGACGTACTACAACCTTGCCCCATCGCAATGCAATAAGAAAATCTAAAAACGGATGTCGGGAAGGTTGAAAAGTTGTATCCCAAAGATTGCCAGCTAAAATGACTCTAAGTCCTCATTACATTTAGAAAATTTCAAATTTCTTACTCTTAGTGCTAGTCATTGTAAGGTAACACTTGCACGGCTTTTACGGGGCATTACAGTAGGATTTATCACCACACATATATTAACAAGGAACCATCTAGTTCGGGTTTATACGCATAGGAACGACGCTTAGATTTCTAGCCCAAAAAATGAGGGGTGTTACAATCCCCCTCGATGTGCTCCAGACCTTTTTTCTCTTGCTAAAGCTTTAGTCATTGGATTTGCAAGATTATCACAAGATTTGACATAATCAACAATAATGGTACCATTTGTCAAATATGATCTCACATTACTGTGTTTACTCCATATAGGTCTGGATTTACCGTTGTAATAATGGTTTTGAACTCTACCAATTGCAGCGGTGCTATCACAATGAATTAATAGAGGAGGAATTGGTTTTTCAAAATAAGGTATTTGAAATAATAAATCTCTCAACAAATTCGCTTCCTCACTAGCTGAAGCTAAAGCAATTAGTTCAGCCTCTATGGTAGAGTTAGCAATAATTATTTTTTTTATACTTCCAACAAATAGCACAACCACCCAAAGTTAAAACATAACCAGTAGTGGATAAAGAATCACCTGATAAAGTATTCCAATCCGCATTACAAAAGCCTCCAAGTGAAGCAGGATATTTATTATAGAAAAAATCACAATTTTCTTGTTCCAATTAAATATCTCATTACTCTCGTTATAGCATGCCAATGTTCATTAACTGGCTTGCTAGTAAACCTGCTAAGTATTCCTACTGCATATGCAATATCAGGACTAGTGCAATCAGTCACATATCTCAAACTTCCAATTATGCTATCATATTCCTTTTAATTTATTACATCATTTTCACTTTCAACAGGAAACAAGTGAAAACTAGAATCAAATCGAGTTACAACATGCTTGCAATCAAGGAAATTGAATTTTTTTAATATTTCCTCAATATACTGTGACTGGTCAATGAAAATTTCATCACATGTTCTAGTAATTTTTATTCCTAGAATAAAATTTGCCTCACCAATATCTTTCATTTCAAAATGATTTCTAAGAATATTTTTAGTTTCATTAATAATATTCATGTTTGAGTCAAAGATCAATAAATCATCAATAATATTCATGTTTGAGTCAAAGATCAATAAATCATGAACACCTCCCTTCAATTAATACTCTTTTTATAACAGAAATTATTTTTAACACACAATATTCTTTTATCACACTTTTGCAGTGCATTGTAGTCTTCTTTATATATACTTATACTGCAAAGATGAAGTAGTATACCATCAATTGGCATTAGACAACAAAGGGTGGAAACAAAAAAGCATTAGACAAGAATAGGTGGAACAAAAGCATTAGATAAGAAGTAGTGTATGCTTTAGAAAAAAGATAGTTGTCATAACACTTTAGACAAGGAGTAGTGCATTCTTTTGAAAAAAGATAATATTTAAAAATGTACCATTATCAATCATTAGGAGCAGATGTCCCATGTGGCATTCAGTGCTTCTGATATAATAAAAACAACGAGAACATGAAATACACTCCAAATCATTCCACAATCTTAAGGATCCGAGGACTAAGATGGAGACCACTTTTTGATTCGCTATCAACAAGAAGAATACAAGATACAATGGTGTATATAACACCAAAACAACAACAAAACATGAGGAACAAGATGAATAACAATAACGACCCAAACTAGGGACTGGCCGTGACGAGCATTTCGAACCATTGAGGCCCGAAACACCCCTATTTGTCTGGTAATCATGCACCTAATTCATATGATCAAAGAAATGCAGAAAAAAAGTACAATAATTCGGAAACATGGTCATAAATATGAAAAGAGACAATAACGGAGAGATAATGTTCCCTCAACATCAATTATCCTCTTAACAACTGCAAAAATCTCTAACAAATGACTGAAATAATGTCTATCTGAAAACTGGGACAAGGCCCCCAGTAGACCCAAAAACTGAATATAAGATAAAAGGACTGCAGGACATAAGACCTTCCGAAACATAGAAGGCTCACCACTTGTCTCTGCAACTCTGTCTGAAAGTTCTACTGATTCTCTTGACCCCTAGATTGGGCCTCTAAACCTGAGAGGTTGGAGAGGGGAGGGGGTCAGCACAAAAGTACTGGCACGCAGAGATTTCAAAACAAAACATTATATTTTTACAAAGTATAGTTGAGAGCCATTATAAAGCAATTTCGTATCAAATCATTTGAAAGCACATGGGTGTAATGCAATAGTTTTTCTCAACAATAATGAAATGCAACTGAGCTAGGTGGAATACCCTACATAATTTACACCAACTATCAAACCTCGGTTGCCATCGAGATTAGAGTATAAGTGAGGGAGAGACACTCAATACCACACATCATGGTGTCTCGATCCAATGGTAGTGCCCAAGATCACTTGGCTCGGGCTCCTACCTATATTCCCAATTTGGGAATGACATGAAGTCAAGTACACAGATCACTTAGCCTGGTACCAATATTCCGTGTCGACAAACACGTTATTCCAGCGATGAGCCCTTGTATCTCAAACGCCTTGTTCGGGCATCCATCTTTCTCATATAAAATCAATGCATTTAAATTTCATTTAATTCAATCACGTATCGTATTCTGTAGGGTATCGTCATACCCGACTTGCAAGTCATCAATATCACACCCACATATGCATAATCATGTAAAAACCAAGGTGTTTCATCATTTACAAGTGGTGAACAATATTTATTTCAAATTCATGCTCTCTTTTGTTGATCACAATATCATATGGAGTATCGAAACATTATCATGGAAATTTGAAAATAATTTATCATTCATATTTATCAACTTCCATGGAAAATCTCAAATCACATATGCATGTTTTCAACCATTGAAGTATATAGGCAAACAATTCCCATGACATAAAGAAAATGACTTAGAAATCATATTGAAAGCAAGATATTAGCATTTGATTGAAAACACCCATTTAAAAGCATGCATGTTCATAAAGACTACACCCATGAGATTTTTGGATAACCCCACGTACCTCTATTTCCAAAGATAATAGGTGTTTCTTGAAGCTTGTGGATTGATGAATCCAAATATGTAATTATCTTTGAAAACTTACGGTCAAATCTTGAACTATTTGGGTTTTTATTTTGAAACCTAAGGAGAATCTTGAGCACTTTTGATGAAAGAATAAGTATTTTGGGGTCCTTGGAACTAAATCTCGGTATTTTAGGGCTAAGTAAGGGTGGAAAAGGACCACTTTGTCCTCAACACGGAGTGTTTAAATCACCAGAATTCCTTACATAGGTGCCGCCCATCCCATTGTCTATCTTCACAGAGGCGCCGCCTAGGCTATTGCCTATGCTTTCCAATGGCCATGGGCAATTGGTTAGGCGTCCCTTATCACTTTGAAATGTCATAACTTCTTGCTCGGGTGTCGTATTTTAGTCAAATTGGTATCGTTGGAAAGCTAACTCGAATACCTATCATTTGACATGTAGTAGGCTTCCTAATTCGACATATACAGAGAGTTATAGTCGATGGAAGCTGACACATTTTACATCGTCTACTAAAACTTAGTCGATCGAAATAGTTCCAACTCGTCCTTGAGTTGAAGGACCTCTATGGTCTAAATTCAAGCTTGAGCGGATTCACATGCTACACAATAATTAACATGCCATATTGGCATAGGATTTTATGGCTTCGGGATCAGCAACGCATCGAAATCATGGTCTATATTGTAGACCGAATTGCGGGGCGTTACAATAACACAAGTTTCAGATTCAATAAAGGACCCAAAACAGTCCACTACACAAGATAACAACAACAAAAGTAAAGGATAGATAGTTAGACAAATTGAAGTTATAATCTTAACAACTCAAAAGCCTATTCCACTCTTGGACCTTTAACATCGCACACAACAAATACCTAACTCTTACGTTGGCACAAGAGTGACCTCGATCTCCCAAGCATCCAACATTTCCAAGCTTGAATCCAAGACAAGTGATTTCAAACTCAAGTTGATTTCCCTAGTTATAATTTAGGATTTGTGCCTAAAGGAGAGAGGACTTGTCTTTCAATGTTATACAACATTCATTATCATCAAAATCTGAAAACTAAAAACACTAAGAGGTTCTATATATAGTGTATTGCAAAATAGAATACAAAATGACCACAATACCCCTCAAGGGTGAGGTGCCCCTCAAGTGTAACTTAGGGGCTGTTTTTAGTGCATTTAGGCCCTCTTTTACACTTCAATTGTCCACTTCCTTGGACGAATTCAATACGCACTCGTTCTCGTCCATCGTCGTGGTCGTACTCGTATCATCTTCCATGTCATATATCACTGGACATATTAGAACTAGGACACATCCCATTGAGAAGTTACCACATAACAAGGTTATGAGTACATCAATGATATGTGAACCTGGTCCTACGAAATAAGATCCCTTTGAGGACCAAGTTCTCTCACATTGTTGACTCTGAGAAATGGATCAAGTTCTATAGATAGGATATCTGGTACCAGGTCCCTTCATGAGTTTTGTCAATCATCAAAACCCCATGTACATTAATTTCTCCTTTTTGATGATGCCACCCAATACCCAATATAACCCTTGAGGATTAGGTTCTCACATAGTTGACTCTGGGAAATGGATCAAGTTCTATGGGTAACATATCTATACTAGGTTCCCTCACGAGTTTTGTCAATCATCAAAACCACATGTACATCCGTAAGCCTAGAAACTTACAAAGCTTTACAATTAAGTCGATAGATTTGTGATCAAGAGATTATGACCGAATGATCAAAGCCTCTTACATCCTTGTTTCTAGAATTTTCTTAAAAAAAATTATATGACAATTATGCTTGCATCTTTCAGTTGTGTGTATATAAATATTTTGTATGTAAATATTTTCAAGCATTTGAATCCTTTCAGGTATTCATCATAGGTGTGTGGGGAGCAGGAGGAGTTGGAAAAACAACATTGGTGATTAATCTAAACAATGAGCTCCTAAAGACCGGTGTGCTAGGTTTTAAACTGTCTTTTGGTGTTGTGATATGGGTCACCGTGACCAAACCACCAATAGACATAAGAAGGGTTCAAGCACAAATTGCCAGCAGATTAAACGTTAAGATAGACAGCGAGGGAAGTGATCGAAGCATTTCCAGCAAAATTTGTGAAAGGCTCAAGGAAGAAACGAGTTTTCTTCTCATACTAGATGATGTTTGGGAACCTATAAATTTGGATGATGTAGGTGTGCCCCAACTTGCCACAAGAAGCAAGGTTATTATAACTTCTCGATTTTCGAGTGTTTGTAGCCAAATGAAAACAGATGCAGAAATGAAGGTATACACATTGGATGAGGATGAATCTTGGCAACTGTTTGCAAAAAATGTGGGAGATATTGTCAATCTGGAGCAAATTCATCCACTGGCAAAGGAAATTGCAAGAGAGTGTGACGGTTTACCTTTAGCAATCATGGTTATTGGATCATCTATGAGAGGGCAGATGAGGGTCGAGCTCTGGGAAGATGCTTTGAAATCACTTAGAATGTCCGAACCTCATAGCAAAGTTGTAGAAGATAAGGTTTACAAGGTCATCAAGTGGAGTTTCGATTCTTTTGGATCTCAGGATATTGAATCATCCTCAGAGCAAAGAAGCAAACGTGTGAACAAAAAGAGAGGTGACATTCAAAGTTGTTTCTTGTATTGCTCCTTATATCCGGCGGCTATTCCAACAGATGATCTGATACATTGCTGGTGGATAGAGGGGTTGCTTGGTGAACATGACACATACGAAGAAGCCTACAACAGGGGAATCACAATGACTGAGAGATTAAAGGATGCATGCTTGCTAGAATCCCATGGGATGGATTCTGCAAAGATGCATGACGTGGTTCGTGATGTTTCTAGATGGATAGCCAATTCCTTTGGGGATGAACAAAATCTTGTTTTTCAAGCTGGAATTGGATTGACTGAGATTTCGCATATTAAAGTATCAACTTCTGTCAAGAGAATATCTTTCGCAAGCAGCAATATCTCTGGCCTACCTGATAACTTCATGGAATGCCCAGAGGCAACAACTTTATTATTGCAAGATAATGGTCACCTTTGGGATATTTCCCGTGAATTCTTTTTGGCATTTCCATCCCTAAGAGTCTTGAATTTGAGCCAAACAGGTATTAGAGCACTGCCTTCTTCCATCAATAGTTTATGTCAACTACGTGCTCTAATACTAAAAAATTGCTCCAATTTGGAAGAGTTACCACCTATTGGTAATCTCTGCCATTTACAATTGCTCGATTGTGATAAGACATCCTTACATTATCTGCCGCAAGGAATGGACAAACTGACAAATCTGAGGCTATTGAATCTGTCTGTAGGTCAGTTGAAGGAGATCATTGGCCAAGGATTTTTCCTCAGTTTTTCAAGCATAGAAATGTTAAATATGAAGGGTATCTGTGTTGGATCAACTTCTTTAGATGAGATATTATCTCTACACAATCTGACTTCTCTTTTTATTAAATTGGATAGCTCATCAATTTTCAATAGAGAGCCCACCTGGATGACTAGATTGAAAAGATTTCATATTATAATCGGGGACTATCCAACGCAAGGAAATATCAACAAGTCAGCAAGGACAATATGTGTTTCTGAATGTGAAATTTTCAGTAACGGAGAGCTCTCGGGCATGTTGCAGTTTGCTTCAGATTTGTACTTGGAATATTGCAAGGATCTCAGGAAGTTGATTGGATGCAACAGTTTTAATGGATTAAAATCACTATCCATACAATCAAGTTTAATGGAAGAAGGAATTCGACAGTTTGACCCTTTTCCAAATCTCGAATATCTCAGCCTCAAATTTGTATATAATTTAAGGAGTGTTTCCGATTTCAGTGAACATCTAGGTTTTAGATTTTCTAAATTACGCCAAATAGAAATATCTGATTGTCGAAATTTAAAATATCTTTTTAAAGTTGGAGCTTTCTCTATACCCAAGCACTTGGATGAAATTACAGTTGAAGATTGTCAACGGTTGGTAGCGTTGATTGCGCAATACGCCTCAACTCAGACAACACTTGTCAACTCAGAAATTCCAAGAGTTCGGAAGTTAGTGTTGAGTAAATTATCAAAGTTAACAATGTTGAGAGAGCCTCAGCGTATGTGGGAACACCTGGAGGAACTTAAAGTTTATGGTTGCGCTGAAATAAGGAAGTTGCCTCGCTCTATTCAAACCTCCAATTACATCAAACTAATAGAAGGATCACCAATGTGGTGGAGGCAACTCGAGTGGGATGACGATATCTTCAAGTCAAATTTAGAAAAGTGCTTCCAATGGTCATAGTTAAAATTGCTTCCGCTGCATTTTCTCAGGTAATGTGCTAACTAACTTTCAGATTTCTCAATACTTCAATATTAGATTGGTCGTCCTCTAGCATTTTTTTTTTCTTATGTTCGAAAGGATTTAATAGCTTAAATATTTTGGATCAAATGCATGCTCAAATTATTTAACAAGAAAGATGAACACATATGGTGTGTTGGATATGAAGGAAATGTTTTAACGAAAATGAGGAGATAGTATTTCAAAGGCATAATACATAAACATGCCGTTTAACTTGACATCAAATTAATTACATCTATGACCTCAAACTTTGGGTGTCCACAAGTAGATACTTATCTCCTATGTGGCGTCCAATATGGTCAATTCTTGTCCTACATGGCATCCTACCTGAATTATGCACATAGGACGTGTGTGTCTACTTATTCAACTTTATACAAGTTTAAGTGCCTACTTGTGCACACCCACAGTTGGAGGTCATATATGTGATTTGATGTCAAGTTAAAGGGCATGTTTATGTATTATATCTAACCCAAAAGTCACTCAACTATTGATATTTCATCTAGAAAAGTCGATCAACCAATTTAAATTATTTTTTTTTCATTAAATTTTGCTGAAATTGAAATTTTTATTTTAAGCTAAATCTTTAAGAAATAATAACATGCCCATTTAAACCATTTTATTGGGTTACTATGCTAAAATAATCATGTCAATAATTATTTTTCTTAATGGTTGTACAAAGTCAAAATGTGACGAGTAAAAGCAAACAGTGGGAGTCAACAACACTAAGTATTGGGCTTGACTTTTTGTTTCTTCATTCAAGGGACCAAAGAAAGCAATTTTTGATCTCCAAGCTTTTCGCCGACTCTAGAAGCAATTTTGGAGTCCCAGAGATTGAGGCATCTAGGTACTCTGTTCAGTTTGGCTTTGCAAAGTTTTATGAACTCTCGTTCGGAGGATGAAGCCATAGCTATGGTACTCTGATAACTATGATTCCCTTGAATTTTATAGACTGAAAAAGCGGTATTTTCAGCTCCAACAACTATGATTCCCTTGAATTTGATAAACTCAAAAATGTGGCTTCACCATTATCCGATAGTGAACCGGCTATTAACCTCTTCTTCAACATCGTTTGACTTAAAAAATGGATTTTCCGGCCTCGTCGAAGCAACCTAATTCATTAAATTTTCCGTCGGGAGGTTGCCTGAGAAGTTTCACACAAAATTATTCTTGGGGCCCGAGCCCATCCCCGAACCGTAGGCTAACACTCATTGAAACTCACAAAAAAAACAACAATTCCAGCCTTTTTGCCTGTTTGATTTGGAAAATGACTCTCTCGACACCGCCAAAGCAACCCGTTCAATTTAATAGATGTTGGGGGACCGCTCGAGATGTTTCTCCTAGAATCTTTTCCGGAGCCCGCACCATGGTCTGACACCCACCAAAACTAGCAAACACCCACAATACCTACCGCTTCACCCATTTAACTTGGAAAATGGATCCCCGTCCCCACTAAAGCAACCCAATCCATTTAATAGTCCGTCGGGAGACTGTCCGAGAAGTTCTTCCAATAATTTTTCCCTGTGGGGCTATAGCACCCACCGAAACTTGCAAACAATTTGCAATTCCTGTTGTTTCGGCCGTTTATCTTAGAAATGGTGACACGACCCGAACCGGGGGCCTAGACGTGACGAGCATCCCAAACCATGAAGGCCCGGTACGCCTTTCTGTATCTGGTAATCATGCACAATATTCAAATAATAAAAGAAAATGCAGAAAATGGAGATCTAGTACGGAAACATGGTCAATCTGAATTTAATCATAATACCAAAACTGTAATTCAAAAACATCTGAATAATAGCATCTGACTCAGTCTGCGAAATCTCTATTAAATCTCAAAACAATACCGTCTGAAATCAGAGACAAGGCCGCTAGTAGACCAAAAACTGTAGAATGATAAATAATTGTAAGACATTAGGCCTTCTGGAATATAGAAGGTTCGCCACTGAACAATCTCTTCTGCTATCCGAATTATCTACTACTTAACTAGACCCCTATACTGTGCCTCAGAACCTGAGATTTGAACCTCAGAGAAAATCCAAAATAATCATTTATAATCAACATATATGAGAGCAGTTTAAAATAGTTCGTAAACATATCATATAGTAAGAAATCACATGGGCATTTTAAAAGATTCTGTGAAAACATCTGAAATCTGTGACACACTTTGTATTACTTCTGCACTAGATGGTATACCCTACAACTCTGTTATCCCACGGGCTATATGAGATCTGCCATTAACTCGGCAGCCAAGCCCCCAACCCAAGTGTGCCGCAAAGGTCGGAGTCTCTGAATCTACTACGCCACAGGACCGTCGCCAACGTTCAATAATAATATACCCATATCGGCAAGTACAGTTTTAAGCTAAGAGTTACTTGAACTCAAGCCTTCTTCGGGTAACCACCTAACGCTCTTTAAGTCCATTTTTAACTCTTTCAAAACATGCATTTTTTGAGAACATAATCTGAAATCATACTCTGAAAACATACTCTGTTATGGCATATATACTTGTGGTATCGTCATACCACTGACTTGCAAGTCATATCTCTGAGCCCTTACTAGCATATGAAAATCTCTATTCTCAAAACATACGTTTAGGACCACCATATCAGCAAATCATTTCAAAGTACTCTTTCCTTTAATTGATGTAATCAAATGCAAGAAACTCTCTTCTTTCAAACATTTCAAATATACAAGGTGGTCATGCCAAAAACAACAATCATATGCAAATTCTTTCTCTTTAACGCAAGAACGAAATCATATTCAAAAGACTCCCTCTCATCATCATCAAAATCATATTAAATTCTTGAATATTGAAAAGATCACTTTCCAAAACATTGTGCATGCATCTCAAATCATTCTCAACAATTTCATAAACTTTAAATCATCAAAAAGAGGGATTTCAATAGCAATGCTCTCAATCAAATCTTCAATATCATACATATACATATAGGTGTAAATCAATTTAAGGGGAAGGCCTAAAGGCCAAAACAATACCATTATCAAAACATCCATAATGCGGAATTTAAAGCATAATGCAGATTTAAAGCATAAGCTCTAAAACTCCTTTAAAATTCATGCTTGATAATCTTTAAATCATGTTATAGAGTTTACAAGCCCATGTAGTGTTTTTTAGGATAAACCCCACGTACCTCAAATTAGGAATTTGATAGATGCTTCTTGAAGCCTACGGTTTTGAGATTCCGAATCTTCAATCAATTTCTAAAACTCACGGTTGAATCTTGAGGGATCTTTATATTTTGGTTGAGACCTTAAGGGTTAGTTCTTGAGAGAAAATTTGAGAAAAGGAGTATATTTTGGTAAATTGGGGGTTAAATCTGATGTTTTGGATGAATTTTGGGTGAGGTATAATAACCAACATACCCCTAAAGAAATAAAAAATATCGCAGAAATTTCTGCCAGTTGACAGGCTGATATGCTGAAGTATATGGGCCATAACTTTTTACTCATATATTGGATTTGGATGAAATCAGTGGCATCGGAAAGAAGACTGAAAGAGATTTCGTTTGATATATAGCATCCCTCACATTTCTTTATATACATGGAGTTATGTTCGTTTCAACTTAACCTTGAAATGCTGAAAACTGGGCAATAGGCTATGCGTTTTGCTACTTATTTGAAATCCAAACGCGGCCTTATGCGTTCCAAAAAATTCCAAAACTCCCCCAAGATCTACTATGAGCTTTCCCGATAGAAACACAACTTAAAAATCAAAAATCGGATGTAGGAAAGGTCGAAAATTAATTCCCCGAAGATTGGAAGCTAAAAATGATTCTAAGTCCCCTTTCTCACTTAGAAAAATATTATAGTTGTTAACCCCTTAAACATGACACTAGATGAAATCGAGTCGAGAAATTTACAAGGCGTTTTAATAGGAGTGATCACCACACATATATTAACAAGGAATAGTTCAGTTCGGGTCTATATGCGTAGGAATGATGGTCTAAACTCTATCCCGAAAGTCGGGGTATTACATTATCTCCCCCTTGGGATCATTCGTCCTCGAATGATGGGTAGAAATTTGTCGAAGCCTTAAAGGTAAGGAATAATGAGGACATGATGTGTCTTATAAGAAAGGATATAGCTGATCTGAAACATTTAAACTTCTATCATGAAACTGAATTCTGAGCTGACTTTAATTTACTTGCTTCATGGAGCTGATTCATGCTAAGAGTTTAGGATTTCCTTGGATTGTTCATGATCTAATCATACATATTTAATTGAGAAGTGAAAACTTATGCAAGTACGAATCATGAGACAACAAGACTTAGATCGTACAAGGATATTACACTGTCTGAGCTAAAATAATTGAATTTTTTTTTTGATATTATGCGTTGAACTCTTATGAACTGAGTCATGACCAAATAGCTGAATCCAAAACATGATTCTTGGACTGAGCTAAATTCACAATTTACACGAATGGAATAGATTATCTCTTGGGATGGTCATACACATGAGACTTCAGATAACTGGACTGGGTGAAAAGGTAGAAAACCACAGTAACTTGTCTGCCTGACTAGTAAACTGAATTTGTTGTCTATACAGACTGAATTTTACTGGACACTTATACTTAACTGGAGTATCTCTTCAACACTCTTTTTAAGGAAATTCTAGTAGCATTAGGGAGCAAAAGATCCTGGGCATAAATTACACAAGACATCTAACTAAAGGATCCCAGCATTGATAATCTTTCTACTAATGTCTATCAAGCCTAATTACAAGTCACAAAAATACAATATGCCGCACCACGATACTAGTCTAAACCATATGATTCAACTTTCCATATCATTATAAAGTTCACACCCTAAGCATATCATGCCTTCCCACTTCAATGAATAACTCTGAACTCTTATTATGGATTCACTAGCGCATGTTGCGTTCCTTCACTAAAATCCCAACATGTCATTCAAGTCTATCTTTATAACCACATATGAACTTCAAGGCAAACACAAATCAAGACGTACTTCATATATTCTCTAATCCACCATCAATACAACTCCTACGCGCTACCCCAAGAATATACACACACAAATTTCAAGTAACCATAGCATGTATCAAAGACTTGGCCCCAAATCTTACGTCATACTTATGACCTTATTTAAAACAAGCATACAACGATCTTTCATCAACAAGAAATATTTACTCATCACCACTACCATTACATAAGGAGGGGTCACTAAAAGGTTAAAACATAAGCCCTGAAGCATGAAAGGATATTATACGAGACTTGGCACTTAAATGAGGCCTGAGGAATAGCAAATCAACATCAGGGATTTATCAAAATAAATCTGAATTGAGGGCATACACGTCTATAAGCTGAATTTTGCCACTCATTAGGAGTATAGCATGAGTTATAGGAACTGAGCACACTATAAAGCATGAGTACATGAGTCATGAGCTACATTCACAACTTATGAAATGTGATTCTGACTATTAAATGAATTGGGACCCCTCATTAAGAGATTGGAAAAGTACATGATTCTCTATCATATGCATGAACATGAACTATGATTAGGGAACTGAAACATGAGGCATGAGTAGGTATTGGGATAACTGAAAAAAATACTGAGATAAGAATGGGTTGAGTCTCACCCTTACTTTCTGATGTTCTATATCATATCAGCGTCACTACTAGCATCTGAGGGATTGACTTGGTTATTCTTTCTATGATCTCCCCCTTAGCTTCAAGTCATCATCTTAAGTTTAAGAGATCCTTTACTGGACTCTAAACTGAACTACACTCACTGCACTTAGGGGTCTGGAATGCGATATTACACTCAATTAATAGAACTTAACTCGAATGACTGTACCTGGAAGTGGAAAACCCACCGGTAATATCACCTTCCGAGATACACTTTATCATTCTATAGACACCAATCGTCATCATACAATACTTAAATACTTACTAACTTCGGATCTTCATGAGTATCCCTATAGTCGAAGTGCACACCCTCTAGCGCTTTAACTCGTATTTTTGTCAGCCCAACCTTCAATACTCAAACATAGATTCTAACACTTAACATGTATATCACCAAGCCTTTAATGAACCATTCTACTTCCGACAGAGCCTACCAATATCGCTACTCCAAACTTATATCTCTCCACTATGAGAATCAAGATCATATAAAAAGGCTCAACACTATCAATCAAAACTCCTTAACTTGGCTATTAATACCATATACCATCCAACTAGTCTTTCTCCACCTAACAACTCAACGATACCACTAGCCACACACAACATGTGATAGCCGTAGAAAAATACCGCAACCTCAATCACCTTGGCATACTTCTACATCATACATACAACATCATTCATACAACATTATTCTTCGTTACGAATCAAATAAACTTAAGCGCCTGCATACACCGTTCAAACCTATTAGATTACTTCCATAAAACTAGTATCATTAACCAAGAAATCATTACATCCACCTTCATGTATATCAACTATTCAAACTTAATATCTAGTGATAAACATAATTTACAACCCAACCTTACACACTATTCACACAAAACATACATCATTAATCTTAAATGTAACACCCTGTAAAAGCCATAAATGTGTTACCTTACAATGGCTAGCATTAAGAGTAAGAAACTTGAAATTTTTCTAATTGTCATGAGGACTTAGAGTCATTTTAGTTGGCAATCTTCGGGATACAACTTTTCAACCTTTGCAACATTCATTTTTAGATTTTCTTGTTGCATTACGATGGGGCAAGGTTGTAGTACGTCTCGGAGGAGTTTCAGAATTTTTAGACGAGCCTAAGGTCATGTTTGGGTTGGAAAAACAATAGCTCTCCACAATAAGAGGGCGACATCCAGATTAGAGTGCCTCTCTAAGCAAGGAGCCACCCTGGTTAGAGAGCCTCTCGGAGCAGGGCACCGCCCTGCCAGTCTCGGGGGTGCCCAGTTTTCAGCTTTCAACCTCCGAACATTTGAGGGTATTTTGGTTATTTTTCTCTACCCTATCAAGTTAAACACGAGATTTAATCCCTCAAACACCAAAATACACCTTCATTCATCAAAATTGATCAAGAACTCTCATTAAGGTTTCAAAATAAAAACCCAAATAGTTCAAGATTCGACCGTAGGTTTTCGAAGATAATTATATATTTGGAATCCCCAATCCGCAAGCTTTAAGAAGCATCTATTATCTTTGGAAATAGAGGTATGTGGGGTTTGTCCTAAAAACTACATGGGCTTTAAATTTGTTAAAAGAATGATTTAAGTTTTGATGCATACGTTTTATAGGGGTTTTGAAAACTACATTACATATTTTGTGTTTTGAAGGTCTAAATGCTATTATTGCTTTGCTATTGTGATCCTTCCCCCCAATTTGAATTACATGTATATTTATATGTATATGTATGAACTTGAGATTTTTAATGTTTGAGAGCACAAATCATGAATTCCCTCTCTTGAGTTGATTTTAAAGATCATGACTTTAGTGAGTTGAAAGATGTTTTTATAACAACCTGGCATTTGATCGTGTTTTGAAAGTATTGAGGGGGTGATCTAATATCAATATGTTCTTGTACTTGTAAGAAAGAATTGCATGTGTTTATATAGAGATTCATGACAGTTAATAATGGCTCAGTGATTAGACTTGCAAGTCAATGGTATGACGATACCATATGTGATTATGCCATAACAGAGTATGTTTTCAGAGTATGTTTTCAGAATATGTTTTCATAGTATATTTTCAGAATATGTTTTCAGAGTATGTCTTCGGATTATGTTTTCAGAGAATGCATATTTTTATAGATTTTTAAAAAGGAGCTTAAAGAGTGTTAGGTGGTTATCCAAATAAGGCGTGAGTTCAAGTAACTCATAGCCCGAAACTGTATTTTTTGATACGGGTAGATTATTATTGTATGCTGACGACGGGCGTGTGTCATAGTAGAGTTAGAGACTCCGACCCTTGCGGCACACTTGGGTTGGGGGCTTATCTGCCGAGTCAATGGTAGTTTCCATATAGCGCATGGAATTTTCAAGAATTGTAGGGTATACCACCTAGTGTAGAAAGGTATAAAGAGTGTCACAAATTTCAGATGTTTTCACAGAGTTTCTTAAAGATGCCCATGAGATTTTCTACTATACAATTGTTTATGAACTGTTTCAATTTCTCTCATATGTGTTAATTATAAATGATTATTTTTGGATTAGCTCTGCGTACCAGTACTTTTGTGCTGACCCCTTCCCCCCTCCAACCTCTCAGGTTCTGAGGCTCAGTCTAGGGGTCCAGATAAGCAGTAGATAGTCAGACTTGCAGATCAGATTTTACGGTGGTGAGCCTTCTTTACTCCAGAAGGCCTGCAGATATTTTTTTCAGAGTATTACTAGTAGTTATATTTTGGTCTGCTGGGGGGCCTTGTCCCAGTTTCTTTTCTGAAAGATGTTTAGTTCTTAGTAGAAATTTTGCAGACTGATGTCAGATATTATTATTCAGATACGTTTTTAGATTTAACCATGTTTCCTTATTAAATTTAAATTTTGCATTTATCTTATGTTTTATGAATGTTGTGCATGATTACCAGATAGCGAAAGGGTGTTTCGGGATTTCATGGTTCGGGATACTCGTCACGGCTAGGGCCCCGGTTCGGGTCGTGATATTAAACCACTATTATTACAACCACGTTGTGACGCACAATGTCACAACCCATTAAACTCCTCACGTTTTGGGCATGTTCCGGACTATTCGGGCACATTTTCGAGCTTGATTGCTGCCCATGTTCCAGCACGTTCTAGATGGTCAAAATAGGCTGGCAACACATTTACTAGACTTTAGGAAGTTCACATGGGCTGGTATGAAAGTGCAGATTTTCCAGCTTTGAAAGGTCAACAAAGGTTGGCATGCATGTGCAGGATTTTTCAGATTTTCAGCTTGTAGTTGATAATTGTATAGCTTGCATTGTTGTACCTTGTTGACTTAGGGACTTTTAGGTACTATAAATACATGTTGTAAGGAATCATAGGCATCAGCTCATACTTGTTTTATTCAGTAAATCCCACCAGGAAACTTGTGTTTTTGGCCTCCAAAAACATTGTCTTTCTTTAGTTCTTTTCATTGCTCGTTTGTGTGAATGTCCATTGTATCTTGGGGACTGTATTAGCGGGGTTGAGGACTGAGTTTAGCATCACTCATCTACCACCAATGAAGAATGCAACAAAATTTACTAGTCCATCAAATTGGGATATTCTACCCAAATACCTCAAAATCTACTACATATTTTTCTCACAAGTAGTACTAGTTTACAACTACCGATGAAAAGAAGGTCAAGGGGTAACGTAACATAAGAGACATGATCAACCTTTAATCTTATATTATAACCCCATACAATCTTATCTACTTATACGGCTTTCTCACACCACACTTACTAACTCCAGAGGGCATGTAGACTACCTTCAAATTCCCCATTCGACAATGAGTCTATACTTACAATTTACTGGCTAATCTAGCCATTTTCATTCAAAGCCTATAAGGGATTTCTATGCCCATCTTAAATATCCACTCTGGGCTCTTTACCTATTTTGAAAAGAAAAACAAATAACAATCTGAGTCATACGCTTCTTCCACGGACTACCATACAATCCACAAATGGTACTACCACATTAGTCTACCACCACAAAATGGTAAATCATTCTCAATCAACGGTGATTCAACTATAAATATTTAGTTACAAAAAAGTCACCCTCACTCTGACCTCTAAACTCGTGACTTCATTTCGCCAACTTCTTGTTCTAATTTCACTACCAATAGGTCAAGACACCGACACTTTGACTCGTACTACTACTCGAGTGGAAATACAGTTCCAACAACACAAGATCAACAAGATGGATAACAAATTGCTAGTGAATCGAAATAGGCCTCACACGGCTTCACTAGACTTTGATTTTTGTGTTTTGAACAAGAAAATGAAATGAATAACAAAGCAACTATGCTAGTGAATCGAAAGAGCCCCACACGACTTTACTAGACTTTTTGTTTTTGTTTTCAACAACACAATGATATCAAAATTACAAGAGACAGAAACTAAATACACAATATTCAATGACCCAAGAATACACATCTTACTCTTTGTCTTAATTGAACTCCTCATACGAACGAGGATAAAATTTTAAACTAGGGAGCTCCTTTCCAGTCCTTTGTGTGACTTCTGAAATTTCTACTAGGAAATTTGAAAGCATTATCAGGGAACACCGGTGTGAGGAAATAATTAGGATAACCTTTATTTCGTATGGACAACACCATAGTGTTAATTAGAGTATGAGGGAAGGACATTCTGACTCTATAGCACGAACTAAAAGACGAAGAAAGAGAAATATTCCTAAATTCCTAGTAGCCTTGTGCTTATAAGTGTGGCGCGCTACACACCCATAAACAAGACTCTACCCGACGTGATTTCGTAGACACCCTGGGACCATAAATCATGTTGTGATACCAAGTTTGTCACGACCCGAACCAGAGACCTATCCATGACGAGCATCCCGAACCATGAAGGCCCGGTACGCCTTTTTATATCTGGTAATCATGCACAATATTCTTAAAATAAAAGAAAATGTGGAAAATGGAGATCTAGTACGAAAACATGGTCAATCTAAATTTAATCATAATACCAAAACTGTAATTCAAAAACATCTGAATAATAGCATCTAACTCAGTCTGCGAAATCTCTATTAAATCTCAAACCAATACTGTCTGAAATCTGAGACAAGACCCCCAGTAGACCAAAAACTGTAGAATGATAAATAACTGTAAGACATTTGGCCTTTTGGAATATAGAAGGTTCGCCACTGAACAATCTCTTCTGCTATCCGAATTATCTACTGCTTATCTGGACCCCTATACTGTGCCTCAGAAACTGAGGTTGGAGGGGGAGGGGGTCAATACAGATGTACTGGTATGCAGAGCAAATCCAAAATGATCATTTATAATCAACATATATGAGAGAAGTTTAAAATAGTTCGTAAACATATCATATAGTAAGAAATCACATGGGCATTTTAAAAGATTCTGTGAAATCATCTGAAATCTGTGACACACTTTGTATTACTTCTACGCTAGGTGGTATACCATACAAATCTGTTATCCCACGGGCTATATGAGATCTGTCATTAACTCGGCATCCAAGCCCCCAACCCAAGTGTGCCGCAAGAGTCGGAGTCTCTGAATCTACTACGCCACAGAGTCGTCGCCAACGTATACTAATAATATACCCATATCAGCAAGTAAGGTTTAAAGCTAAGAGTTACTTGAACTCAAGCTTTCTTCGGGTAACCACCAAACCCTCTTTAAACCCATTTTTAACTCTTTCAAAATATGCATTTTCTGAGAACATAATCTGAAATTATACTCTGAAAACATACTCTGTTATGACATACATACTAGTGGTATCGTCATACCACTGACTTGCAAGTCACATCTCTGAGCCATTATTAGCATATAAAAATCTCTGTTCTCAAAACATACGTTTAGGACCACCATATTAGCAAATCATTTCAAAGAACTCTTTCTTTTAATTCATGTAATCAAATGCAAGAAACTCTCTTCTTTCAAACATTTCAAATATACAAGGTGGTCATGCCAAAGACAACAATCATATGCAAATTCTTTCTCTTTAATGCAAGAACGAAATCATATTCAAAGGACTCCCTCTCATCATCATCAAAATCATATTAAATTCTTGAATATTGAAAAGATCTCTTTCCAAAACATTGTGCATGCATCTCAAATCATTCTCAACAAGTTCATAAACTCTATATCATCAAAGAGAGGGATTTCAATAGCAATGCTCTCAATCAAATCTTCAATATCATACATATACATATAGGTGTAAATCAATTTAAGGGTAAGGGCTAAAGGCCCAAACAATACCATTATCAAAATATCCATAATGCGGAATTTAAAGCATAAGTTCTAAAACTCCTTTAAAATTCATGCTTGATAATCTTTAAATCATGTTCTAGAGTTTACAAGCCCATGTAGTTTTTTTTAGGATAAACGCCACATACCTCAAATTAGGAATTTGCTAGATGCTTCTTGAAGCCTATGGTTTTGAGATTCCGAATCTTCAGTCAATTTGTAAAACTCACGGTTGAATCTTGAGGGATCTTTATATTTTGGTTGAGACCTTAAGGGTTAGTTCTTGAGAGAAAATTTGAGAAAAGGAGTATATTTTGGTAAATTGGGGGTTAAATATGATGTTATGGATGAATTTTGGGTGAGGTATAATAACCAAAATACCCCTAAAGAAATAAAAAAATATCGCAGAAATTTCTGCCAGTTGAGAGGCTGATATGCTGAAGTATATGGGCCATAAATTTTTACTCATATATTGGATTTGGATGAAATCAGTGGAATCATAAAGAAGGATCACAGAGATTATGTTTGATATATAGAAATCCCTCATATTTCTTTATATACAGGGAGTTATGATCATTTCAAATTGACCCTGAAATGCTGAAAACTGGGCAACAGGCTATGCGTTTTGCTACTGATTTGAAATCCAAACGCGGCCTTATGCATTCCAAAAAATTCCGAAACTCCACCGAGATCTACTATGAGCTTTCTCGATCGTAATGCAATTTGAAAATCAAAAATCGGATGTCGGGAAGGTCGAAAATTAATTTCCCGAAGATTGGAAGCTAAAAATGATTCTAAGTCCCCTTTCTCACTTAGAAAAATATTCTAGTTGTTAGCCCCTTAAACATGACACTAGATTAAATCGAGTCAAGAAATTTACAAGAAGTTTTAATAGGAGTAATCACCACACATATATTAACAAGGAATAGTTCAGTTCGGGTCTATATGCGTAGGAATGATGGTCTAAACTCTATCCCGAAAGTCGGGGTGTTACAAATGGATCCTCCAACCCCACAATAGCAAGTCGATCCATTTAATAAGTTGTTGGGTGATCTCTCGAGAAGCTCCACTCAAAATATTTCTGGGCGTCAAAGCCTATCTCCCGAACCATGGACTAATACCCACCAAAACTCGTAAAAAATCCACAGTTCCTATATTTTCACCCGTTTGACTTGAAAAATGGCTCCCTCGACACCGCCAAAGCAACTTGTTCTATTTAATGGGCCGTCGGGGGACCACCCGAGAGTTTCACATCTATTTTTTTCGTGAACTGAAGCCCACACCAGAACCGTGGGCTAACACCAACAGAAATTAGCAAAAACCCCACAATACCTGCCCTTTTACCCATTTCACTTGGAAAATGGCTCTTCGGCATCGTCAAAGTAACCCAATTGTCACGACCGGAACCGAGGCCTTGGGCGTAACGGGCATCTCGAACCATGAAGGACCAAGAGCCCTTCTAACTTTTAATCATATACACCATTCATATACAAATATAAAAATGCAGAAAATACATAATGAACGGAATCATGTTCATGAATCTTAACTGAATGTATAATATAGAAAGTAAATCCTAACAACAACTAGACAATGTTTGAACCAATCTGTGAAATCTCTACTACATAAGAAAATAACAACTGTCTGAAACTGGGACAAGGCCCCTAGTGGACCTAAACCAAAATAAATAACATAATATGAAAGACATAGACCTTCTGAAATAAAGAAGGCTCATACCAACTGTACACATCCCTGTTGTCTGAAAACTCTACGGCTTAGCAGGACTTTTGAACTGAGCTATTTAGGCTTCTTGACCATTAAATGGAATAAAATATAATTTTTTATATATTTTAATTAATTATTCATAATTGGGAGGTAGAGGGTCAATACAATTGTACGGGTACCCAGAGCAATCCAAAATAACGATTTTATATATATAAAATAGTTGATATCTAGTCATAAAACATCATGTATGATATAAATTCAAAACGCATGGGCATTTTTTATAAATTATAAAACTTTCTGTCAATGCAATTTCTGATCTTTGTATTACTTCTGAGTTAGGTGGCACTCCCCTACAAGTCTGATATTTCACGGGCTATATGGAATCCGCCATTGACTCGGTGGGGAATCCCCCAACCCAAGTGTATCGCAAGGGTTGGAGTGTATGAGTCTGATACGCCACAGGGAAGTAGGCTAGCCTAATATAATATACCCGGATCGGTAAATCACAGTTTTGGACAATGAGTTGTCTGAACTCGTGCCTTCTTCGGGGAAACACCTAAGCTCTCTTTATGCCTAATTTTATTCTTTTCTGAAACATGCATCATTCTAGTTTCATAATCTGAAAATCTGATTTCAAACATGCATTCTATTCTGTTCTAAATTACCATGGCATTATCTGAGTTGGTGTCGTCCCGCCAAGACTTGCAATTCCTATTTCTGAGCCATAATGCATCATGCATGATTCTTTCATCAAAAATTCAATTCAGACCACCCAAACATGCAAATAGTATAAGAGATTTCATGTTCAGAAAGCACAAGTCAAAACTATGCAAGGATTATCATTCTTTCAATAACAATGTGGTGGTCCTGAAATTAAGCCAGTTAAGTGGGCCAGGCTACCCGGCTCACATAAATGACCTGGCCCGGTTTGACCCGACCAGGTAAGCCCTAGGGCTTTAGGGCTCTGAGTACCGGGCCAGTTATTTTTTTAGTTTGGGCCCGGTTAACCCGGCCCGGCCCGGAATTCTTTTTTAAAAAAAAAAAAATTAGGATTTTGGGCCAAACTAGCCATTGGCCCAACAGCTATATAGCCGTTTTTTGGTCCAAACAGCTAGTTTGGGCCCATTTCTTTAAAAAAAAATTACTTTAAAAATTATTTTTTAATCCCAAAAAAAATTCTATATATACCCTACACCTTCAAATCATTTTTCACTCTCTCAAATCTCATTCTCTCTCAAATATTCAATATATTTAATTTCTTAAAGTGTTCACTTTAATTTTTTAATTTTTTGTTTACAAAGTACGAGCGGAAGTATCTAAAGTTGCAACCTTTGGATACTTCCAAAATTTTGTATTGTCGTTCCATCTCTTACGTTTAATTTTTATTTATTGTATTAATTGTTTAATATTTAATTTTATTATATTTGTGTATTTTGAATTATTTTATTTTAATTTAATTTATACTATGGATAAATTAAGAAACCTCGCTACTAAAGGTGTTAAAATTTTTTGTCCCGGAAGCGGTAGTGGTAGTAAAAAGTGAATTACTAGCAGTAGAGATAGTTCAAGTAGTAGATATACCCATGTATCTTCGCCTCCGTTACTGCTTGGTACACCTTTTGAGGAATAAATAGGTGTAGGTGCTCGCGATATGGATTATGTAGAAGCTCAGAAAAATTGCGGTATAGAAGAAGAAAATAAAGTAGATGCGGTTAATTTAGACGAAGATAATGAAAATATTGGTGAGACACCCATAGTAGGAAATGCTAACGTTAGATCTGAATCGGTTAATATCCCTCTCCCTCCTTCCCGTGCCCCAAGGCCTCATAAAACAACTAGTGTTGCATGACAATTTTTTGAACGTATATCAGATACTAAGGTGTAATGCAATATTTGTCAATAAATATATAAGCATAAAAGCGGAGGCAAACAAGGGGGTACGAGTACGTTAATGAGATATATAGGTGAAGCTCACAAAAGAGAGTTAAATATTGCACAAGGTGGTGGGAATGCTGGTGGGCCAACGCAAACTAGAATGGACCCAACAACTGGTCAAGTAACAAAGAAGTATAATAAATTGAGGGACTGGGAAGAAATAGCTAAAATGGTAGTTGTAGGTTGTTTGCCTTTTTAGTTTTCCTTCTTATGATGCATTTATTCGTTATATACAAGCAATTTAAAATCCTATATTTAACGGTATTCCTAGAAGTACTTGTCAGTTTGATATTTTTAGACTTCATTCTCAATATTATTTTTATTTATCAACATTGTTAAAAAATATTCAATGTAGATTGTCCCTAACTTCTGATCTTGGTCATGCTGTAAATAAAAATAGTTATTTAGCTGTTACTTGTAGCTGGATAGATAGTAATTTCGTGATCCAAAAACGTATTCTTGCTTTTTTATATGATGAAGTCTTAAACATACTGGACATTTTATTATTGATTGTATTGTTAAAGTTTAAGGATATTATGGTATCGAAAATAAAATTTTATGTATTGCTTTTGATAATTCTTCTAACAACAAGACTGCTATAAAAAAATTAAAATCTATGTTATCTCCGTCGTTGCCTGAAATTTTTCATATTAAGTGTGCATGTCATATATATAATTTAATTGTAAAAGATGGTCTTGAGTTTTTTGAGCTTTATATTGAAAAAATTCGTCTTGCTGTTGGTTTTATTCAAGAAAATAATCGTAGATCGAGAATTAGAGAATTTAAAGTTAAATGTCAAGAAAATGGACTTACACCGATATTGATGCCTGAGGATATTGATATTAGATGGAATTCTACGTATGATTTTTTAAAAAACTTGTTATAAATATAGAATTCCTATTACACTAGTTTTTAACCAATATTGTGGTTCAGTTGTTGATTCTGCTGATTGCATGCTACATGATTCTGATTGGGTTGTAATTAATGATCTTGTTAAGTTTTTAGAAAAAATTTATGTAGCTACGGTTGAATTTTTTGGTGCTTATTATCCTACTGTTTGTAATATTTTGGCATAAATAGCCGATATTTCTGGTTCGCTCAAAGAATATAAAAATAAAGAAGGTTATAAAGAAGCTGTTGGTGTCATGTTTATGAAATTTAAAAAATATTTTTTCCCGATTCCCCCTATTTACTTGGCTGGTGTTATGCTAAATCCGTGCATGAAATATAATAATGTGTGCTACTTTAGTACTCTTATTTATACTAACTTAGAAATAAATATTAACCATGATTCTGAACAAGTACAACCTGATTTGTGGACGGCTATGGATAATACAAAGGATTACATAGAAAAATTATATAATCAATATGCTGATTTATTTGATTTAGCCGTACCTACAAATATCACTCCAACTGTCTCTCCTCATCCTCCCGAGGAGCCATCATCTTCTAAAAGGCCGGCACATAGTATTTTTTGTGATTCCTTTTATGATTTAAATTGTTGGAACAGTGTTGATGAGAGAACTTACACATCAACTTATCGGGAAGAGCTAAAATATTATCTTCGGTCGGCATCAGAGGATCGCAGACGATGTGTTGATTGGTGGAGGAGTAATGAAACACAATATCATGTGCTTTCAAGATTAGCTAGAGATATCTTGAATGTTCCAATGTCAACCGTTGCATCAGAGAGCGTTTTTAGTCTGGGACGACAGCAGCTTTGAGACAACCGATACTCATTGGGAAGCAATGCAATGAATGTTCTAATTTGCCTCAGAGATTAGATTAGAGCGGAAAAAAGAAACCAAGGAATGGAACCGGAGCCGAGCGACAAGCTGAAACTTGAAGAAATTATGTCTTCACGGGAGAACTCAGCAGAATCAAGTCCAATGCATGATTTTGCTCCCGTTGACTTCGACTATCCTATGCAAGTTCCCATTAATATTAACATGAATGAGTTGGAAAAAATGATGCATAATTTGTAGATTTTTCATTCATCTAAATTATAAATTTTGGATCATTTTACAATCAATAAAATTCTCCAAATTCATTCACTCCTTGGTCCTTACTTTTTATATTTTTTCATTTAATGATTTAAAATTTTAAATGAAATTTCTAGTTTTCTACTTTAAATTAAAAACTTAATTCCAATATATTATTAATTTACTACCAAATATTATTAATTTATTATATTAAGTAGCATATGTTTTGTATATTTGTGTATATATCTTCTATAGACGTAAATATTTAACGTATATGTTTTATAAATTACTATAGAACTATATATAACTACATATAACTATATATATATATATATATATATATATATATATATTGTAATGTGTATATATTGTAGTGTATTTTATTAGTAGTAGTATATATACATTGAATGGTGCGTATACATGTGTATATATCTTCTATAGACGTGTATATTTAATGTATACATGTGTATATATTTTATAAATTAGTATAGAACTATATATATATTGTAATGTATATATATTGTAGTATATTTTATTAGTAGTAATATATATATATATACATTGAATGGTGCATATACACGTGTATATATCTTCTATAGATGTATATATTTAACGTATACATGTGTATATATTTTATAAATTAGTATAGAAATATATATATATATTGTAATGTATATATATTGTAGTATATTTTATTAGTAGTATTATATATACATTGAATGGTGCGTATACATGTGTATATATCTTCTATAGACGTGTATATTTAACGCATACATGTGTATATGTTTTATAAATTAGTATATAACTATATCTATATATATTGTAATGTATATATATTGTAGTATATTTTATTAGTAAGAGTATATAAACATTGAATGGTGAGTATACACGTGTATATATCTTCTATAGATCTGTATATTTAACGTATACAAGTGTTTATGTTTTATAATTAGTATATAACTATATCTATATATATTGTACTGTATATATATTGTAGTATATTTTATTAGTAGTAGTATATATACATTGAATGGTGTGTATAGACGTGTATATATCTTCTATAGACGTGTATATTTAATGTATACATGTGTATATGTTTTATAAATTAGTATATAACTATATCTATATATATATATATATTGTACTGTATATATATTGTAGTATATTTTGTTAGTAGTAGTATATATACATTGAATGGTGCATATACATGTGTATATATCTTCTATACACGTTTATATTTAACGTATACATGTGTATATATTTTATAAATTAATATATAACTATATCTATATATATTGTAATGTATTGATATTGTAGTATATTTTATTAGTGGCAATATATATACATTGAATGGTGTGTATACATGTGTGTATATCTTCTATAGACGTATATATTTAACGTGTACATGTTTATATGTTTTATAAATTATTATATAACTATATCTATATATATTGTAATGTATATATATTGTAGTATATTTTATTAGTAGTAGTATATATACAATGAATGGTGCGTATACATGTGTATATATCTTCTATAGACGTATATATTTAACATATTCATGTGTATATGCTTTATAAATTAGTATATAACTATATCTATATATATATTGTAATGTCTATATGTTGTAGTATATTTTATTAGTAGTAGTATATAAACATTGAATGGTGCGTATACACGTTTATATATCTTCTATAGACGTGTATATTTAACATATACATGTGTATATGTTTTATAAATTAGTATAGAACTATATATATACATATATATATATTGTAATGTAAATATATTGTAGTATATTATATTAGTAGTAGTATATATACATTGAATGGTGCGTGTACACGTGTATATATCTTCTATAGACGTATATATTTAACGTATACATGTATATATGTTTTATAAATTGGTATATAACTATATCTATATATATTGTAATGTATATATATTGTATTATATTATATTTTATTAGTAGTAATATATATATATATATATATACATACATTGAATGGTGCATATACACGTGTATATATCTTCTATAGACGTGTATATTTAATGTATACATGTGTATATGTTTTATAAATTAGTATATAACTATATCTACATATATTGTAATGTATATATATTGTAGTATATTTTATCAGTAGTAGTCTATATACATTGAATGGTGCATATACATGTGTGTATATATATATCTTCTATAGACGTGTATATTTAACGTATACATGTGTATTTATTTTATAAATTAGTGTATATACTATATATATAGTGTATATATATATATATTATTTAGCGTATTTATATTGTATATTGGTGGGTATATATAATGTATATTGAAAAAATGTTTTTTTTTAATTTTTGACCGGGTTCGATCGGTTTTTTAACCGGGTTTGATCGAGTTTAGGTGGGTTTGACTGGGTTGGATTAAGTAGGCCAGGTTAGAGTGGTTTTTAATTTTTTTACTGTTGGTCCCGGCCTGGCCCAACCCACTTAGACCCCAATCCGGACCCGATCCAGCCCGGCCCTCAACCCGGTTAAATGACACGGGCAGGTTTCGGGTTGGCCCGGCCCGGCTCACTTGACTGCTTTTCCTGAAATCTTTGTCAAATCATGCAACTCTTTCCATTAGATATTTATATTTAATATTTATCAATACAAACAACCCTCTATTTTGATTCAAAAATCATATTCATGTTATAGTATAAATCAATACATTTCGTATCATGCTTTTCAAGATGCATTTCAAAACAATCCATATCATATGGAAAATGGGATAAATTATATCAAAAGAGGGATTTCATGTGAGTCATGCTCTCAATTGAAACATCACTTTAAAATACATACATACATATACATAGGATTTCAAATCACTTCGGGGGAAGACCTAAACATCAAACAATATCAATTAAAGCTTCTAAAACATTCTAGTAATGGTAAAATTCAAACCCTTTCCGAAAAATCATGATTTCTAAATCTTTAGCATGAATTAAAGAAGGTTTCTTTGCCCATAAATTTTTAGGAAAACCCCATGTACCTTAAATTAGAAGCTTTTGAATGAACTCTCGTGTTAGGGATGCTATACGTACGATTCATGGGTGCTTCTTGTAGCCCTCGCAATGGGGATTCCGATTCTTGAAGAATTAAGGAAAAGCTACGGTTAAATCTTGAGATATGTTGATGTTTGGGTTGAAACCCTAAGGAGTGTTCTTTGTGATTTTGAGAGAAAATAATGTTATTTTGGTGTTTGGGGAGTTTAATCCCGTGGTAAAATACCACCTTTGCCGTTAAAAACGCAAAAATAGAACCTGAGAATTGGATGTGTGCGACAGAGCGTGCGGCATGCTACTGTCTCAATCACAAAAATGGCCATAACTTTTTGCTCGAGTATCAGATTTTTGCGAAATTAGTATCGTTAGAAAGCTAATTCGAAGAGCTTTCATTTGATACATAGTAGGCCCTCTAATTCATTATATACAAAGAGTTATGGTCGATTAAAGTTGACACAAGTTTCGACGCTCACTCAAACTCGAACGATAGGAAAGCTTTCAACTCGTCCTTGAGTTTGGGGACCTATGATCTCAATTCATGCTCAAATAGGTTTCCATACTACAAAATTGATGAACATACCAAATTTGCATAGAATTTATGGCTTTTGGATCATCTACGCATAGAAACGATGGTTTTTGTTCTAGCCCGAAATGCGGGGTCTTACACCAATCCATTTAATAGGCTGTTGGGGGACCGGCCAAGTAGTTTTGCCTTCAACTTTCCACGTGAAAAATTTAAGATCACATGGTTAAAGGGAATTTTGGTATGTCAGACATTACTTTAATTTAAGACTACAAGATTCAAAAGTATTGGTCAAAAGTAAAGGCCGCACTCCACAATTGTTACTCTCAGAAAGCGTATTACAGGTTAGGTTACTATGTTTAGAAAACAAAGATCTGCAAATAAGGGAGAGAAAATATTCATGTTTTTTTCTCTTTCAAGAGATTTTGTCTCGGAATCTTGCCTTGACAGGGGATGTTGCCAATCATACCGAGGACTTTATGGATTTCTTTTTCGAGAAGTGAGAGGTACTGGACAAAACCTCCAAATGGGGCCCATAGAGAAAGACATAAAGGAAATCGAGTTTGTTGAGCAAGTCAAACTCGATCTTTCAATTTTCTTAAACTCCATGCTAAGTCAAAACAGATCATTCTTTTTGAAACAAAGGGAGTATAAAATAGGGATAACTCTTGCTTCACTCATGTCTCAAGAATAAAGGAAATGCAAAAGTATCATTTATATAAGCTGAAGCTCTCTTGCTAGCAACATTCCTATTCTTCTTATCCTTCCTATACTTTTGCTTGGTCAATTAAATAGTTGCAAAAAAGAAAGGTTGTCTAAAGTACTTATATTAAAATAAAAGGAATCATTCTTCTTCTGCACAAGATTGAAGTGGCTCCACAACAATATTATAAAACTGATTAATGATTTTGCTTAAGTAGTGCCTTAAACAAAGAAGAAGTAGTCAGTTTAGCTTCACTTAATAATCTTTGAAGGTTTAGCATTCTGATCAGAAACACTTTTTTCTTTCTTTACTTCAACAGTTGTTCAATGGACATACTTAATAATGCTGTAGGTGGCTTTGTTATTGAGGTGGGAAAGTTTGTATCTAAATGCATTTATATGAAAGCGTCTTAGCCGCTGCAATGATTTCTTGCATAGATTCTCATTCTTTCGCCAGCTCGTGAACAATTTCGATCCACTTGACAACATCTGGTTTTGGTTTATAGCCTTCTTCCTCAGCTCCTTCCACCTTCGCTTTGATCTCATCTCTAAACTTTGTTAGCTTCTCCATTTCCTTTCTTAGATTTTCAATTTTTGATGAGAAACGGATGATATTTTCAATCTTAGGATTGATGCATTTATATACAAACTTTCCCACCTCGACAACAAAGCAACCTGCAGCATTAATAAGTATGTCCATTGAAAAACTGTTGAAGTAAAGAAAGAAAAAACAACTGTTTCTGATTAGAATGCTATGATAGATTAAACTGATTGTTTCTTCTTTATTTATAGCACAACTTTGAAAGAAGGAAAAAGAAAAAGTAAAAACAGAAGCTAAGGAGAATAGAATAAGTAAAATTGAAGGCAAATGCAGTTACTTTAATTGACAAAGCTAAGATGAATAGAATAAGTAAAACTGAAGGCAAACATATCTGAAAAGAAGAAATGCAATACTTTATTCTTGAGACATGATTGTATTTTTTATTTTTTCTGAAGTAACACAAGAATCTCTTTGGTCCATATTCTGAACTTCATGGACATAAAAAAGTTGTGTATCATAGAGCTTGATGATTAGCTCTCGGCTTGTTGGTAAGGTGAGGACTTCAAGGCGGCCTACAGCAGTGGCGGAGCCACCTTTGATCCAGGGTTTCATCTGAATGAACCCCCTTCGATGGAAAATTATACTATTTTTACATGATAAAAAAATATTTTATATGTATATAGTAGATGTTGAACCCCTTTGACTAGTCCGTATGTTCACTTCTGAATCCCCTCAATGAAAATCCTAGCTCCGTCACTAGCCTATGGGTGGCATAGCCATCAACAGACCTAAATTTTGTTTTTTTCTTGTTCCAATAACAGAAAAGCAAAACAAAGAGGGGGAAAAGAGATATTGGTCCTATTTAATTTTTTCTATTATAAATGTTGCCATAACTTATGCACTCTAGTTTCCCTGGTTTTGAGTCATACCAGTTTGTTGCTACTATATTCAATATGTATACATTATAACGACTTCAACTGATACCATCCGAAAGTGAGCTTCCCCTTTACCCTTAACCAAGTTGTGCGTTGCTACTACACGAAAGCCCTATGAGCCCAAAATTGTCATAATTCATATGAGTATATGCACACCTAGTAACAAATTTTATGTATGATTCTATTTATTGATTTCGAATTTCTAGAAATGACGAATGCTTCAAAGACTATATTTAGCTAATTAAACATAAATACCAAAGACATAAAGAATCTCTTAAAGTTGGCTATAACTTTTTCATACCTCAACTGATCCTTGTATCTATTACACACTTCAAGCATTCAACCCCACACAAAAAATGTACCTATCCCAGTGAGCTAGTTTGGTTGGGAATAGGTTATTCCGAAATTAGTTATTCCAGGATTGTCATTCCTGTGGGGTCCAGTCCCCCAACAATTTTTTTTTCAAGAAGTTGTGTCTTTCTTGGTCAAATATTAGTAGCTCATGCTCTAACTTGGTGGCTCTAAATATTGTCATGCCTTACGTATTAGGCATTGAACTTGCCTATAAAAAAGCACTCCTTTGCTTCTTTGTTGAACACCAAGCAAAGAAAGAAAAATATATAAAGAGAGCAGTGAGGTATTTCACAGACCGTGATAAAAAATAGTCTGTGAAGGAAAATTAGAGTGAGCAATATTTTTTAGTAAGGTGTGGTAGTTATTTTGACTACGGTATAAAATTTCTTACTAGGTGTTTTTAGTAAGGTGGGAGTCAAAAGAGGATTATTTCTTTTGAGTGTTTAGTAGTCACTTTGAGTCTTGTATTGTGACTACGGTGTAAAAATTCCTTACTACGATAATATTAGTTGCTTCTCTTGGTCTGTGGTTTTTCTCCCTCACTTAGAAGGGTTTCCGCGTAAAATTCTCAGTATCATTATTTTAATATTAAATAAGACTAGAAAAAGAGAATTCCTTTTGGTTAAGATAAAGATTAATAGATAGAAAGATTCATGGGTCGAAGCGACCTATTATTTTACCACAAATACTTTTATTGTTATTCTTGATTTACCCAACAATTCCTTCCTCAATGGTGGACAAATATCGAGAGATGTTGTCCTGCGATTTTATCTCACCAAACATAGAATAAACTCATCCTAAAATTAATCTCATTACTAATCATCCCTTATTCCACGTACCAAACGAGAAAGTGAAGCTTGTGATTTTCAAGCATGCTGACATGGAAAAGGGGACCAAGTAGTTTCTTCTTTCTTCTCATGTGTCCAAATTTAGAAACTAATTGATGGACTGATGACGATGAACAATAAAGCTTCCCCAGTCAAGTAATGAAAATGAAAAACTGTTACCATTTATCTGATATGCAAAAGTGTCCACTGAAAATAAATCTTGATCGATGAAATTCGTGCTACGTGACAGCACATTGAATGAGATCTGATATCAAGTGATTGGTTCTTTCCTTATTTTAGTAATGAAGCGTAGCCTCCCTTCCAATTGGATAGATAAACTTAAGAGAACTGTAACTATTATATTCTTTTTTAGTCTCTCTGGTCACTGATGGGGACAACCTTCACAATGAGCGCTCGTTGTTCATCTCGCAGCTGTCGCGCCCATATTTCGAACCGATCGAAACAACACAATGGCATGTGGTGGCGTCTAGTGACTCATGGGATTTGAAAAAGTATTTATATGTTTTAGAATCGGCACCTAACTTTTTAGGAAAATTAGAAAAAACCATTTTTTACTGTAAAACTCTGTTTTAGTCTATCGAAATATTTTGAGATTCTGAATAAGGGTTTTGATTACTCGAGGGGAAGGTGTTAGGCACCCCTTAGAGCCTACCCGAAGATAGTCCTTACGCTTAGTTTAGAAAAATATTAGGAAAGCTATTATTTTGTCATTTGCTTAAAATGGTGATAAGAAAACTTTTGTTATTATTTATTATTCAAGAGAAAATTTAAAGTATATCAAACATGACGCTACCATGTACAAAGAAAGTAATGTAATTATCGCAAAATATACATACATTTTAAGTATAATTTTTGGGACTTTGGTTGAGGCTTGGACACGAGAAAGTTTGAATGCGAGGATAAATGGAGTCATATAATTTATAAGATCTTGTTGGGGAAATAAGTCAGGTTTTTCGCACTCATCTAATCGACTTGGATTTCTAGGGAACCACTCTCATATCATCTATCCTGAAGGTTGCCAGAATATCATCTCATGTTGCAATCTATTTGGAGCCTATAAGTTGCAGTAACTTGAAGGGTCTTTTTTTTCTTTTTTCTTTTGGAAATTGTAGCTACTAATAATACATTATGGTAGATACTAGACAGGGCTTTAGGAAAGATGATATTACAAGGCAGTGTGGTTGCACATGGAATTGTGAATGGACTATAAATAGAATACAAGTCGTGAGTATACCACGCTTAGGCAATCGTATTAAACACGACAAGCAACTATCTATTCATGCTTGAGAATTCCGACCAAAAGGTACAGAATATTGTGACAGAAACCCCAAGCATGGTAAAGATTTAAGCCTCTTGGAGCCCCTTTCCACATGAAGTTAAAAACCGCCAGTAGCTTGTGAATACATAAACCAAATTGGTATATGGTCAAGCCATCGTTATCGTGTTACAGCATCTAGACTGACGTCAGAACGACTCGTCACAAACCACCAAGCATCTATCATGAAACATGAAGCTTCACCAAGCTTGCTTCATCGTCTATACAACTATCACCATATATATCAAACGACGCGAAAACTAACTGCTTCAGAGTTCTTATTCGCAACTAGAAAAACGGGATATCTAACATCATTTGAAAACTTCAATTGCAAACCATTAATAATTTCCAAAGACACTTAACATGAACAAAAGCAAATATATAAATGTTATTTTACTTCACCTTCACTTCACGAACTCACACGATCAAAAATGGGATCTGTTGGTCTATAGAGGTGAGAGGAGGGTTTCCCAAGGAATACGAGCAAAATACTGAAAATGAACCTTTTTTGTTTTTGCAATTTTTTGTGGGTGTTAGCCTATGGATCAGAGGGTGGGTGCGGTCGCCGGAATGGGATTTGAGCAAAACTTCTTGGGCACACCCCTGATGACCTATTAAATGAGATATGTTGGTCTGGAAGGGTGGGAGAAGGCTTTTCATACGGCATTTGAGTGAAATACTAAAAATGGAGGATTTTTTGAGGTTTTCCGTGGGTGTCAGCATATGGGTCATATCACCCGTTTGATTTGAAAAGTGGCTCCCCTTTCCCCACCAAAGCAACCCGATCCATTTAATATTCCGTCAGAGGACCACCCGAGAACTTTTGCTCAAAATTTTTCTCGGGGACCGAGCCCACCCCGGAATCATGGGCTAACACCAACCGAAACTTGCAAACAACCTGTAATTCCTGTTGTTTCGCCCGATTGACTTGGAAAATGACTCACGCCACCCCGCCAAAGCAACCTAATCCATTTAATAGGCCATGGAGGGATCGCGCGAGATGTTCCGCTAGAATTTTTTTCGGGTTCCGAGCCCAACCCCTGAACCATGTTCTAACCCCATTGAAACTCGCAAAAAATCCACAATTCCTGCCATTTTTCCACTTGAGTTCAAAAATGGCTCCCCCAACCCTGCCAAAGTAACCCAATCCATTTTATAGGTCGTCGGGGCACCGCTCGAGAAATTTCGCCAGAAATTTTCCAAAGCCCGAGCACACTCCTTGAACCGTGGGCATAAATCCACCAAAACTTCGCAAAAAAACCTACAATTCCAGTCGTTTCGCCCATTCGACTTGGAAAATGATTCCCTAGCTCTGCCAAAGCAACCCGATCCATTTAATAGGCCATTAGGAGACCGACCAAGAAGTTTCACCCAGAATTTTTATCGAGGTCCAATTCCATCCATGAACCATTGGCTAACACCAAACGAAACTCGCAAACAACCCGCAATTCCTGCCACTTCGCTCGTTTGACTTAGAAAATGGATTCTCCGACCCCGCCAAAGAAACTAATTCATTTAATAGGCCATCGGGAGGTATCCTTAGAAGTTTCATACAGAATTATTCTCGGGGCCCAAGCCCATCCCCTAACCGTGGGCTGAACACTCATCAAAACTCACAAAAAACCCGCAATTCCTACCTTTTCGCCCTTTTGACTTGAAAAATGGCTCCCTTGACACCGCTAAAGCAACCTGTTCCATTTAATAGATGTCGGGGGATCACCCAAGAAGTTTCTCCTAGAATCTTTTTTGGAGCCCGAACCCGCCCCCGAACCGTGGGCTAACACCCACCACAACTAGCAAAGACCCACAATACCTGCTGTTTTACCCATTTAACTTGGAAAATAGCTTCCCAAACCCACCAAAGCAACCCAATCTATTTAATAGGTCGTCGGAAGACTGTCTGAGAAGTTTTGCCAAAAAAATTTCCAAAGCCTGAGTCTCCTCCCCCTCGAACCGTGGGCTAGCACCCACCGAAACTTGCAAACAACTCAATAATCCTATTGTTTTGCCCATTTTTCTTGGAAAATGGCTCCTCCATCCCCTCAATAGCAACCTGATCCATTTAATAAGCTATCGGGGGACCTGCCGAGAAGCTTCGCCCAGAATTTTTCTCGGCGCCGAAGCCTACCCGCCGAACCATGGGCTAACACCCACGGTATGGGAGACACCATAACACGAATTAGAGTATGAGAGAGGAACATTCTGACTCTATTGCACGAACTAGAACATGAAGAAAGAGAGACATTCCTAATCACCTAGTAGCATCCTGCTTATAAGTGTGGTACGCTACACACCCATAAACAAGACTCTACCAGACGCGATTTTGCAGACACCCTGGGATCATGAACTGTGCTCTGCTACCAAGCTTGTCATGACTCGAATCGGGGCCCTGGCCGTGATGAGTATTCCAAACCATGAAGGCCTAGAATACCCCTATCTATATGGTAATCATGCACATAATTCATATATGTAAAATACACAATACTACGAAAACAGGGTCATGAGTCGAACAAAATCAATAATGGGAATTAAAGTCCCACAACATCTATCGACATCTAAAAAACCATCTGCGAAATCTCTAATACATTATCACTAATAATTTGAAAACTGGGACAAGGCCCCCAGTAGACCAAAACATGACTAAAGATAAATAGCTGAAAATAAACAGGCCTTCCGGATCATAGAAGGCTCACCACTGCACAATCTGATCTGCGATCTGAAATATCTACTATTTATTTGGACCCCTATACTATGCCCCAGAACGTGGAAGGAGGGGGGTCAACAAAAAAGTAATGGAACGCGAAGCAATCCAAAATAGTATATTGTATACGTATAAAGTAGATGAGAGCAATTTAACAAAATATCATGTATAAAATAGTTTCCAAAACATATGGGCATCATTTTGAACATTCTAAGACATTCTTGTCAAAATAGTTTTTGATCTTTGTATTACTTCTGAGTCAGGTGGTGTTCCCCTGCAAGTCTGATATTCCGCGGTCTATATGGAATCCAACATTGTCTCGGCGGGGAAGCCCCCAATCCATGTGTGCCGCAAGAGTTGTAGTCTCTAATTCTGTTACACCACACGGCTCTAGGCCAGCGTAATATATAAACTCGGATCAGCAAACTACGATTTTGGGCAATGAGTTATCTGAACTCATGCCTTCTTCGGGGAACCACCTAACATCTTTTTATGTCCTATTTTAGCCTTTTCTGAACATGCATCATTCTAAAGTTCTAAAACATGAAAATCTAAAAAAGTCTAACTTTTGTATTTGTCTGTGTCCTTTATGGCATAGTCTGAATTGGTACCGTCATACCAAGACTTGCAAGTCGTGTTTTCTGTGCCATAATGCATTTAACAAGATCCTTCATAAAAGCATAGCTCAGACCACCCACATGAAAATAATATAAAAGATTTCATGTTCCGAAACATAAAACAAAACTCATGCAAAAACTCTTCAAAACATATGGTGGTCATGTCCATTTGGCAAAACCATGCACTCTTTCATTATATGGATATTCAACATTTGTCAATACAAACAACCCTCTCTTTTGAAATCGAGATTCATAGCCAAGTCATTCATAAATTACGACATTTTGTAACATGCTTTTCAAGATGTATTTCAAAACAATCCAATCATGTGAAACACGGAAAAATTTATATCAAGAGAGGGGTTTCATGTAAATCATGCTCTCAATTCAATAATCATTGTAAATCATGCTCTCAATTCAATAATCATTCTTGAACACATACATACATATATACATAATTTCAAATCAATTTGGGAGAAAGGTCTAAAGACCAAAACGGTACCGTCAAAACTTCTAAAACATGATTATGTTCATAAATTTCAAAACCCCATTCTTAAAACATGATTTCTATGCCCATGAGATTTTAGGAAAACCCCGCGTACCTCGATTACGAAGAATAATGGATGATTCTTGAATCTTGCGGATTGGGGATTCCGAATCTCTAATCAATTCTGAAAACCCACGGTTAAATCTTGAGTTATTAGGATTTTTATTTTGAAACCCTTGAGAGAGTTCTTGGAGGAATTTTGGAGAGAATGTGAATTTGGGGGTCTAAAGTGCTGTTTTGGGGTTAAAATTCAGTGTTTAGCCTGAAGTAATAGGGCTGGAATTGACCCAAATGCCCCTAGAAAACGTGGAGCTGGCTGCAGAAAAATATACTACTGCCTCTCACAAAAATGGCCACAACTTTTCGCTCGATTGACGGATTTAGACGAAATTGGTATCTTTGGAAAGCTACTTCGAAGAACTTTCATTTGATATATAGTAGGTCACCCAGTTCACTATATAACAAAAGTTATACTCAATAAAAATTGACCCAAGTTGAAGTCTCCACTAAAACTAAATCGATGAAATTTTTTTCAACTCGTCTTTGAGTTGGGAGATTTTTGTGACCTCAATTCGTATCCAAAGATATTCCCAAACTTTAGGTGTCACGACCAGAACCGGGGCCCTGACCGTGATGAGTATCCCGAACCATAAAGGCCCGAAAATACCCCTATCTGTCTGGTAATCATGCACATAATTCATATGATAAAGAAATGCAGAAGATAATCAATATTACGGAAACATGGTCATAAGTCAAATGAAATCAATAAAAGGGAAAAAATGTCCCGCAATCTCAAACAACATCTCAATAACGTCTGCAAAATCTCTACTACATGACTGAAACAAATGTCTATCTGAAAACTGAGACAAGGCCCCCGGTAGAACCAAAACTAATAAAGGATAAATGAAAATGCCAGATATCTGGCCTTCCGAATTATAGAAGGCTCACCAAGTGACTCTGCAAATCTTTCTGAGGAATCTACTAATTTTCTAGACCCCTAGACTGTGCCTCCGAACCTGGGAGGAAGGGGGTCAATACAAAAGTACCGGTACGCAGAGATATCAAAAAAAAATTTAATATTTGTACAAAATATAGGTGAGAGTCATTCTAAAGCAGTTTCATATCAAATCATTTGAAAACACATGGGCATAATGCAATATTTTTCAACAACAATGTCATGCACTTGAGCTAGGTGGAATACCCTACATATCACATTCACACCAACTGTCAAACCTCGGTTGCCATCGAGATTAGAGTATAAGTGAGGGGAAGACACACAAGATCACACAGCAGGGTGACTCGACCCAATGGTAGTGCACCAGATCACAAAGCAGGGCTCCTAACCATAATCCCAACTTGGGAATGACATAAAGTCAGGTACGCAAGATCACAAAGCAGGGTATCAAATTTTCATGTTGGCAAATACGATTTCCAGCAATGAGCCCTTACACTCAAACGCCTTCTTCGGGCATCCACCTACCTCGTGTATAATCAATGCATTCAAATTTTATCTGAGTCAATCATATATCACATTCTGTAGGGTATCGTCATACCCGACTTGTAAGCCATCAATATCACATCATTCTTTCATGCAACCATTATATTCATCATATTTCAACATAACAATAACAATAATCCTCTCCTTGCAAGTCAAAAATCATAATCGTTTTCGAAATATCTCATGTCAAACTTGTCAAGATGATTTCAAATATTTTACATCATATGAGAACTTAATCCAAGAATCATATCAAGAGAAGAGTTTCATATAATTCATTCTCTCAAGTTAACATCTTTTGAATCACAAGCATATGCATATATAATATATCAAATCACTTCAAAAATAGGCCTAAACGCCAAAACAATATCATAGAGATGCTTAAAACATGTTTAAAACATAATCATATTCGTAATTTCAAAATCCCCCTTTGAAAAACATGAATTTAAAGACCCATGAGATTTTTGGATAGTCCCACGTACCTCTATTTAGGAATTCAAAGGGAGCATCTTGATGCCCTCGACTTGGGAATTTCAAATCTTCAATTTATTTTGAAAACCCATGGTTAAATCTTGAGTTGTTTGGGTTTTTATTTTTAAACTCTTGAGAGTGTTCTTGAGAAAATTTGATAAATGTGATGATATTTTGGTGTTTGAGGGATTAAATTCCGTGTTTAAGTTGATAGGGTAGGGAAAAATGACCAAAATATCCTCAAATGTTTGGAGGTTGAAAGCTGAAAATGGGGCACCCCTGGGACTGGCAGGGTGGCGCCCTACTCTGAGAGGCTCTCTAACCAAGGCGGCGCCTTGCTTAGAGAGTCTCTAAGCTGGCGGACGCCCCCTTATAGCAGAGAGCTACTGCTTTTCCAACCCAATCATGACCTTAGGCTCGTCTAAAAATTCTGAAACTCCTCCGAGACGTACTACAACCTTTCCCCATCGCAATGCAATAAGAAAATCTAAAAACGGATGTCGGGAAGGTTGAAAAGTTGTATCCCAAAGATTGCCAGCTAAAATGACTCTAAGTCCTCATTACATTTAGAAAATTTCAAATTTCTTACTCTTAGTGCTAGTCATTGTAAGGTAACACTTGCACGGCTTTTACGGGGCATTACAGTAGGATTTATCACCACACATATATTAACAAGGAACCATCTAGTTCGGGTTTATACGCATAGGAACGACGCTTAGATTTCTAGCCCAAAAAATGAGGGGTGTTACAATCCCCCTCGATGTGCTCCAGACCTTTTTTCTCTTGCGAAAGCTTTAGTCATTGGATTTGCAAGATTATCACAAGATTTGACATAATCAACAATAATGGTACCATTTGTCAAATATGATCTCACATTACTGTGTTTACTCCGTCTAGGTCTGGATTTACCGTTGTAATAATGGTTTTGAACTCTACCAATTGCAGCGGTGCTATCATAATGAATTAATAGAGGAGGAATTGGTTTTTCAAAATAAGGTATTTGAAATAATAAATCTCTCAACCAATTCGCTTCCTCACTAGCTGAAGCTAAAGCAATTAGTTCAGCCTCTATGGTAGAGTTAGCAATAATTATTTTTTTTATACTTCCAACAAATAGCACAACCTCCCAAAGTTAAAACATAACCAGTAGTGGATAAAGAATCACCTGATAAAGTATTCCAATCTGCATTACAAAAGCCTCCAAGTGCAGCAGGATATTTATTATAGAAAAAATCACAATTTTCTTGTTCCAATTAAATATCTCATTACTCTCGTTATAGCATGCCAATGTTCTTTAACTGGCTTGCTAGTAAACCTGCTAAGTATTCCTACAGCATATGCAATATCAGGACTAGTGCAATCAGTCACATATCTCAAACTTCCAATTATGCTATCATATTCCTTTTAATTTATTACATCATTTTCACTTTCAACAGGAAACAAGTGAAAACTAGAATCAAATCGAGTTACAACATGCTTGCAATCAAGAAAATTGAATTTTTTTAATATTTCCTCAATATACTGTGACTGGTCAATGAAAATTTCATCACATGTTCTAGTAATTTTTATTCCTAGAATAAAATTTGCCTCACCAATATCTTTCATTTCAAAATGATTTCTAAGAATATTTTTAGTTTCATTAATAATATTCATGTTTGAGTCAAAGATCAATAAATCATCAATAATATTCATGTTTGAGTCAAAGATCAATAAATCATGAACACCTCCCTTCAATTAATACTCTTTTTATAACAGAAATTATTTTTAACACACAATATTCTTTTATCACACTTTTGCAGTGCATTGTAGTCTTCTTTATATAGAAACTTATACTGCAAAGATGAAGTAGTATACCATCAATTGGCATTAGACAACAAAGGGTGGAAACAAAAAAGCATTAGACAAGAATAGGTGGAACAAAAGCATTAGATAAGAAGTAGTGTATGCTTTAGAAAAAAGATAGTTGTCATAACACTTTAGACAAGGAGTAGTGCATTCTTTTGAAAAAAGATAATATTTAAAAATGTACCATTATCAATCATTAGGAGCAGATGTCCCATGTGGCATTCAGTGCTTCTGATATAATAAAAACAACGAGAACATGAAATACACTCCAAATCATTCCACAATCTTAAGGATCCGAGGACTAAGATGGAGACCACTTTTTGATTCGCTATCAACAAGAAGAATACAAGATACAATGGTGTATATAACACCAAAACAGCAACAAAACATGAGGAACAAGATGAATAACAATAACGACCCAAACTAGGGACTGGCCGTGACGAGCATTTCGAACCATTGAGGCCCGAAACACCCCTATCTGTCTGGTAATCATGCACCTAATTCATATGATCAAAGAAATGCAGAAAAAAGTACAATAATTCGGAAACATGGTCATAAATATGAAAAGAGACAATAACGGAGAGATAATGTTCCCTCAACATCAATTATCCTCTTAACAACTGCGAAAATCTCTAACAAATGACTGAAATAATGTCTATCTGAAAACTGGGACAAGGCCCCCAGTAGACCTAAAAACTGAATATAAGATAAAAGGACTGCAGGACATAAGACCTTCCGAATCATAGAAGGCTCACCACTTGTCTCTGCAACTTTGTCTGAAAGTTCTACTGATTCTCTTGACCCCTAGATTGGGCCTCTGAACCTAAGAGGTTGGAGAGGGGAGGGGATCAGCACAAAAGTACTGGCACGCAGAGATTTCAAAACAAAACATTATATTTTTACAAAGTATAGTTGAGAGCCATTATAAAGAAATTTCATATCAAATCATTTGAAAGCACATGGGTGTAATGCAATAGTTTTTCTCAACAATAATGAAATGCAACTGAGCTAGGTGGAATACCCTACATAATTTACACCAACTATCAAACCTCGGTTGCCATCGAGATTAGAGTATAAGTGAGGGAGAGACACTCAATACCACACATCATGGTGTCTCGATCCAATGGTAGTGCCCAAGATCACTTGGCTCGGGCTCCTACCTATATTCCCAATTTGGGAATGACATGAAGTCAAGTACACAGATCACTTAGCCTGGTACCAATATTCCGTGTCGACAAACACGTTATTCCAGCGATGAGCCCTTGTATCTCAAACGCCTTGTTCGGGCATCCATCTTTCTCATGTAAAATCAATGCATTCAAATTTCATTTAATTCAATCACGTATCGTATTCTGTAGGGTATCGTCATACCCGACTTGAAAGTCATCAATATCACACCCACATATGCATAATCATGTAAAAACCAAGGTGTTTCATCATTTACAAGTGGTGAACAATATTTATTTCAAATTCATGCTCTCTTTTGTTGATCACAATATAATATGGAGTATCGAAACATTATCATGGAAATTTGAAAATAATTTATCATTCATATTTATCAACTTCCATGGAAAATCTCAAATCACATACGCATGTTTTCAACCATTGAAGTATATAGGCAAACAATTCCCATGACATAAAGAAAATGACTTAGAAATCATATGGAAAGCAAGATATTAGCATTTGATTGAAAACACCCATTTAAAAGCATGCATGTTCATAAAGACTACACCCATGAGATTTTTGGATAACCCCACGTACCTCTATTTCCAAGGATAATAGGTGTTTCTTGAAGCTTGTGGATTGATGAATCCAAATATGTAATTATCTTTGAAAACTTACGGTCAAATCTTGAACTATTTGGGTTTTTATTTTGAAACCTAAGGAGAATCTTGAGCACTTTTGATGAAAGAATAAGTATTTTGGGGTCCTTGGAACTAAATCTCGGTATTTTAGGTCTAAGTAAGGGTGAAAAAGGACCACTTTGTCCTCAACACGGAATGTTTAAATCACCAGAATTCCTTACATAGGTGCCGCCCATCCCATTGTCTATCTTCACAGAGGCGCCGCCTAGGCTATCGCCTATGCTTTCTAGTGGCCATGGGCAAATGGTTAGGCGTCCCTTATCACTTTGAAATGTCATAACTTCTTGCTCGGGTGTCGTATTTTAGTCAAATTGGTATCGTTGGAAAGCTAACTCGAATACCTATCATTTGACATGTAGTAGGCTTCCTAATTTGACATATACAGAGAGTTATAGTCGATGGAAGATGACACATTTTACAACGTCTACTAAAACTTAGTCGATCGAAATTGTTTCAACTCGTCCTTGAGTTGAAGGACCTCTATGGTCTAAATTCAAGCTTGAGCGGATTCACATGCTACACAATAATTAACATGCCATATTGGCATAGGATTTTATGGCTTCGGGATCAGCAACACATCGAAATCATGGTCTATATTGTAGCCCGAATTGTGGGGTGTTACAATAACACAAGTTTCAGATTCAATAAAGGACCCAAAACAGTCCACTACACAAGATAACAACAACAAAAGTAAAGGATAGATAGTTAGACAAATTGAAGTTATAATCTTAACAACTCAAAAGCCTATTCCACTCTTGGACCTTTAACATCGCACACAACAAATACCTAACTCTTACGTTGGCACAAGAGTGACCTCGATCTCCCAAGCATCCAACGTTTCCAAGCTTGAATCCAAGACCAGTGATTTCAAACTCAAGTTGATTTCCCTAGTTATAATTTAGGATTTGTGCCTAAAGGAGAGAGGACTTGTCTTTAAATGTTATACAACATTCATTATCATCAAAATCTGAAAACTAAAAACACTAAGAGGTTCTATATATAGTGTATTGCAAAATAGAATACAAAATGACCACAATACCCCTCAAGGGTGAGGTGCCCCTCAAGTGTAACTTAGGGGCTGTTTTTAGTGCATTTAGGCCCTCTTTTACACTTCAATTGTCCACTTCCTTGGACGAATTCAATACGCACTCGTTCTCGTCCATCGTCGTGGTCGTACTCGTATCATCTTCCATGTCATGTATCACTGGACATATTAGAACTAGGACACATCCCATTGAGAAGTTACCACATAACAAGGTTATGAGTACATCAATGATATGTGAACCTGGTCCTACGAAATAAGATCCCTTTGAGGACCAAGTTCTCTCACATTGTTGACTCTGAGAAATGGATCAAGTTCTATAGATAGGATATCTGGTACCAGGTCCCTTCATGAGTTTTGTCAATCATCAAAACCGCATGTACATTAATTTCTCCTTTTTGATGATGCCACCCAATACCCAATATAACCCTTGAGGATTAGGTTCTCACATAGTTGACTCTGGGAAATGGATCAAGTTCTATGGGTAACATATCTATACTAGGTTCCCTCACGAGTTTTGTCAATCATCAAAACCACATGTACATCCGTAAGCCTAGAAACTTACAAAGCTTTACAATTAAGTCGATAGATTTGTGATCAAGAGATTATGACCGAATGATCAAAGCCTCTTACATCCTTGTTTCTAGAATTTTCTTAAAAAAAAATTATATGACAATTATGCTTGCATCTTTCAGTTGTGTGTATATAAATATTTTGTATGTAAATATTTTCAAGCATTTGAATCCTTTCAGGTATTCATCATAGGTGTGTGGGGAGCAGGAGGAGTTGGAAAAACAACATTGGTGATTAATCTAAACAATGAGCTCCTAAAGACCAGTGTGCTAGGTTTTAAACTGTCTTTTGGTGTTGTGATATGGGTCACCGTGACCAAACCACCAATAGACATAAGAAGGGTTCAAGCACAAATTGCCAGCAGATTAACCGTAAAGATAGACAGCGAGGGAAGTGATCGAAGCATTTCCAGCAAAATTTGTGAAAGGCTCAAGGAAGAAACGAGTTTTCTTCTCATACTAGATGATGTTTGGGAACCTATAAATTTGGATGATGTAGGTGTGCCCCAACTTGCCACAAGAAGCAAGGTTATTATAACTTCTCGATTTTCGAGTGTTTGTAGCCAAATGAAAACAGATGCGGAAATGAAGGTATACACATTGGATGAGGATGAATCTTGGCAACTGTTTGCAAAAAATGTGGGAGATATTGTCAATCTGGAGCAAATTCATCCACTGGCAAAGGAAATTGCAAGAGAGTGTGACGGTTTACCTTTAGCAATCATGGTTATTGGATCATCTATGAGAGGGCAGATGAGGGTCGAGCTCTGGGAAGATGCTTTGAAATCACTTAGAATGTCCGAACCTCATAGCAAAGTTGTAGAAGATAAGGTTTACAAGGTCATCAAGTGGAGTTTCGATTCTTTTGGATCTCAGGATATTGAATCATCCTCAGAGCAAAGAAGCAAACGTGTGAACAAAAAGAGAGGTGACATTCAAAGTTGTTTCTTGTATTGCTCCTTATATCCGGCGGCTATTCCAACAGATGATCTGATACATTGCTGGTGGATAGAGGGGTTGCTTGGTGAACATGACACATACGAAGAAGCCTACAACAGGGGAATCACAATGACTGAGAGATTAAAGGATGCATGCTTGCTAGAATCCCATGGGATGGATTCTTCAAAGATGCATGACGTGGTTCGTGATGTTTCTAGATGGATAGCTAATTCCTTTGGGGATGAACAAAATCTTGTTTTTCAAGCTGGAATTGGATTGACTGAGATTTCGCATATTAAAGTATCAACTTCTGTCAAGAGAATATCTTTCGCAAGCAGCAATATCTCTGGCCTACCTGATAACTTCATGGAATGCCCCGAGGCAACAACTTTATTATTGCAAGATAATGGTCACCTTTGGGATATTTCCGGTGAATTCTTTTTGGCATTTCCATCCCTAAGAGTCTTGAATTTGAGCCAAACAGGTATTAGAGCACTGCCTTCTTCCATCAATAGTTTATGTCAACTACGTGCTCTAATACTAAAAAATTGCTCCGATTTGGAAGAGTTACCACCTATTGGTAATCTCTGCCATTTACAATTGCTCGATTGTGATAAGACATCCTTACATTATCTGCCGCAAGGAATGGACAAACTGACAAATCTGAGGCTATTGAATCTGCCTGTAGGTCAGTTGAAGGAGATCATTGGCCAAGGATTTTTCCTCAGTTTTTCAAGCATAGAAATGTTAAATATGAAGGGTATCTGTGTTGGATCAACTTCTTTAGATGAGATATTATCTCTACACAATCTGACTTCTCTTTTTATTAAATTGGATAGCTCATCAATTTTCAATAGAGAGCCCACCTGGATGACTAGATTGAAAAGATTTCATATTATAATCGGGGACTATCCAACGCAAGGAAATATCAACAAGTCAGCAAGGACAATATGTGTTTCTGAATGTGAAATTTTCAGTAACGGAGAGCTCTCGGGCATGTTGCAGTTTGCTTCAGATTTGTACTTGGAATATTGCAAGGATCTCAGGAAGTTGATTGGATGCAACAGTTTTAATGGATTAAAATCACTATCCATACAATCAAGTTTAATGGAAGAAGGAATTCGACAGTTTGACCCTTTTCCAAATCTCGAATATCTCAGCCTCAAATTTGTATATAATTTAAGGAGTGTTTCCGATTTCAGTCAACATCTAGGTTTTAGATTTTCTAAATTACGCCAACTAGAAATATCTGATTGTCGAAATTTAAAATATCTTTTTAAAGTTGAAGCTTTCTCTATACCCAAGCACTTGGATGAAATTACAGTTGAAGATTGTCAACGGTTGGTAGCGTTGATTGCGCAATACGCCTCAACTCAGACAACACTTGTCAACTCAGAAATTCCAAGAGTTCGGAAGTTAGTGTTGAGTAAATTATCAAAGTTAACAATGTTGAGAGAGCCTCAGCGTATGTGGGAACACCTGGAGGAACTTAAAGTTTATGGTTGCGCTGAAATAAGGAAGTTGCCTCGCTCTATTCAAACCTCCAATTACATCAAACTAATAGAAGGATCACCAATGTGGTGGAGGCAACTCGAGTGGGATGACGATATCTTCAAGTCAAATTTAGAAAAGTGCTTCCAATGGTCATAGTTAAAATTGCTTCCGCTGCATTTTCTCAGGTAATGTGCTAACTAACTTTCAGATTTCTCAATACTTCAATATTAGATTGGTCGTCCTCTAGCATTTTTTTTTTCTTATGTTCGAAAGGATTTAATAGCTTAAATATTTTGGATCAAATGCATGCTCAAATTATTTAACAAGAAAGATGAACACATATGGTGTGTTGGATATGAAGGAAATGTTTTAACGAAAATGAGGAGATAGTATTTCAAAGGCATAATACATAAACATGCCGTTTAACTTGACATCAAATTAATTACATCTATGACCTCAAACTTTGGGTGTCCACAAGTAGATACTTATCTCCTATGTGGCGTCCAATATGGTCAATTCTTGTCCTACATGGCATCCTACCTGAATTATGCACATAGGACGTGTGTGTCTACTTATTCAACTTTATACAAGTTTAAGTGCCTACTTGTGCACACCCACAGTTGGAGGTCATATATGTGATTTGATGTCAAGTTAAAGGGCATGTTTATGTATTATATCTAACCCAAAAGTCACTCAACTATTGATATTTCATCTAGAAAAGTCGATCAACCAATTTAAATTATTTTTTTTTCATTAAATTTTGCTGAAATTGAAATTTTTATTTTAAGCTAAATCTTTAAGAAATAATAACATGCCCATTTAAACCATTTTATTGGGTTACTATGCTAAAATAATCATGTCAATAATTATTTTTCTTAATGGTTGTACAAAGTCAAAATGTGACGAGTAAAAGCAAACAGTGGGAGTCAACAACACTAAGTATTGGGCTTGACTTTTTGTTTCTTCATTCAAGGGACCAAAGAAAGCAATTTTTGATCTCCAAGCTTTTCGCCGACTCTAGAAGCAATTTTGGAGTCCCAGAGATTGAGGCATCTAGGTACTCTGTTCAGATTGGCTTTGCAAAGTTTTATGAACTCTCGTTCGGAGGATGAAGCCATAGCTATGGTACTCTGAAAACTATGATTCCCTTGAATTTTATAGACTCAAAAAGCGGTATTTTCAGCTCCAATAACTATGATTCCCTTGAATTTGATAAACTCAAAAATGTGGCTTCACCATTATCCGATAGTGAACCGGCTATTAACCTCTTCTTCAACATCGTTTGACTTAGAAAATGGATTTTCCGGCCTCGTCGAAGCAACCTAATTCATTAAATTTGCCGTCGGGAGGTTGCGTGAGAAGTTTCACACAAAATTATTCTTGGGGCCCGAGCCCATCCCTGAACCGTAGGCTAACACTCATTGAAACTCACAAAAAAACAACAATTCCAGCCTTTTCGCCTGTTTGATTTGGAAAATGACTCCCTCGACACCGCCAAAGCAACCCGTTCAATTTAATAGATGTTGGGGGACCGCTTGAGAAGTTTCTCCTAGAATCTTTTCCGGAGCCCGCACCATGGTCTGACACCCACCAAAACTAGCAAACACCCACAATACCTACCGCTTCACCCATTTAACTTGGAAAATGGATCCCCATCCCCACCAAAGCAACCCAATCCATTTAATAGTCTGTCGGGAGACTGTCCGAGAAGTTCTTCCAATAATTTTTCCCAGAGCCTGAGTCCCTTCCCCCTTGAACTGTGGGGCTATAGCACCCACCGAAACTTGCAAACAATTTGCAATTCCTGTTGTTTCGGCCGTTTATCTTAGAAATGGTGTAACGACCCGAACCGGGTGCCTAGACGTGACGAGCATCCCAAACCATGAAGGCCCGGTACGCCTTTCTGTATCTGGTAATCATGCACAATATTCAAATAATAAAAGAAAATGCAGAAAATGGAGATCTAGTACGGAAACATGGTCAATCTGAATTTAATCATAATACCAAAACTGTAATTCAAAAACATCTGAATAATAGCATCTGACTCAGTCTGTGAAATCTCTATTAAATCTCAAAACAATACCGTCTGAAATCTGAGACAAGGCCGCTAGTAAACCAAAAACTGTAGAATGATAAATAATTGTAAGACATTAGGCCTTCTGGAATATAGAAGGTTCGCCACTGAACAATCTCTTCTGCTATCCGAATTATCTACTGCTTATCTAGACCCCTATACTGTGCCTCAGAACCTGAGATTTGAACCTCAGAGAAAATCCAAAATAATCATTTATAATCAACATATATGAGAGCAGTTTAAAATTGTTCGTAAACATATCATATAGTAAGAAATCACATGGGCATTTTAAAAGATTCTGTGAAAACATCTGAAATCTGTGACACACTTTGTATTACTTCTGCACTAGATGGTATACCCTACAACTCTGTTATCCCACGGGCTATATGAGATCTGCCATTAACTCGGCAGCCAAGCCCCCAACCCAAGTGTGCCGCAAAGGTCGGAGTCTCTGAATCTACTACGCCACAGGACCGCCGCCAGCGTTCAATAATAATATACCTATATCGGCAAGTACAGTTTTAAGCTAAGAGTTACTTGAACTCAAGCCTTCTTCGGGTAACCACCTAACGCTCTTTAAGTCCATTTTTAACTCTTTCAAAACATGCATTTTTTGAGAACATAATCTGAAATCATACTCTGAAAACATACTCTGTTATGGCATATATACTTATGGTATCGTCATACCACTGACTTGCAAGTCACATCTCTGAGCCCTTATTAGCATATGAAAATCTCCATTCTCAAAACATACGTTTAGGACCACCATATCAGCAAATCATTTCAAAGTACTTTTTCCTTTAATTCATGTAATCAAATGCAAGAAACTCTCTTCTTTCAAACATTTCAAATATACAAGGTGGTCATGCCAAAAACAACAATCATATGCAAATTCTTTCTCTTTAATGAAAGAACGAAATCATATTCAAAAGACTCCCTCTCATCATCATCAAAATCATATTAAATTCTTGAATATTGAAAAGATAACTTTCCAAAACATTGTGCATGCATCTCAAATCATTCTCAACAATTTCATAAACTTTAAATCATCAAAAAGAGGGATTTCAATAGCAATGCTCTCAATCAAATCTTCAATATCATACATATACATATAGGTGTAAATCAATTTAAGGGGAAGGCCTAAAGTCCAAAACAATACCATTATCAAAACATCCATAATGCGGAATTTAAAGTATAATGCGGATTTAAAGCATAAGTTCTAAAACTCCTTTAAAATTCATGCTTGATAATCTTTAAATCATGTTATAGAGTTTACAAGACCATGTAGTTTTTTTTAGAATAAACCCCACGTACCTCAAATTAGGAATTTGATAGATGCTTCTTGAAGCCTACGGTTTTGAGATTCCGAATCTTCAATCAATTTCTAAAACTCACGGTTGAATCTTGAGGGATCTTTATATTTTGGTTGAGACCTTAAGGGTTAGTTCTTGAGAGAAAATTTGAGAAAAGGAGTATATTTTGGTAAATTGGGGGTTAAATCTGATGTTATGGATGAATTTTGGGTGAGGTATAATAACCAAAATACCCCTAAAGAAATAAAAAATATCGCAGAAATTTCTGCCAGTTGACAGGCTGATATGCTGAAGTATATGAGCCATAACTTTTTACTCATATATTGGATTTGGATGAAATCAGTGGAATCGGAAAGAAGACTCAAAGAGATTTCGTTTGATATATAGCATCCCTCACATTTCTTTATATACATGGAGTTATGTTCGTTTCAAGTTAACCTTGAAATGCTGAAATTTGGGCAATAGGCTATGCGTTTTGCTACTTATTTGAAATCCAAACGCGGCCTTATGCGTTCCAAAAAATTCCAAAACTCCCCCAAGATCTACTATGAGCTTTCCCGATAGAAACGCAACTTAAAAATCAAAAATCGGATGTAGGAAAGGTCGAAAATTAATTCCCCGAAGATTGGAAGCTAAAAATGATTCTAAGTCCCCTTTCTCACTTAGAAAAATATTATAGTTGTTAACCCCTTAAACATGACACTAGATGAAATCGAGTCGAGAAATTTACAAGGCGTTTTAATAGGAGTGATCACCACACATATATTAACAAGGAATAGTTCAGTTCGGGTCTATATGCGTAGGAATGATGGTCTAAACTCTATCCCGAAAGTCGGGGTATTACATTATCTCCCCCTTGGGATCATTCGTCCTCGAATGATGGATAGAAATTTGTCGAAGCCTTAAAGGTAAGGAATAATGCGGACATGATGTGTCTTATAAGAAAGGATATAGCTGATCTGAAACATTTAAACTTCTATCATGAAACTGAATTCTGAGCTGACTTTAATTTACTTGCTTCATGGAGCTGATTCATGCTAAGAGTTTAGGATTTCCTTGGATTGTTCATATTTAATTGAGAAGTGAAAACTTATGCAAGTACGAATCATGAGACAACAAGACTTAGATCGTACAAGGATATTACACTGTCTAAGCTAAAATAATTGACTTTTTTTATTGATATTATGCGTTGAACTCTTATGAACTGAGTCATGACCAAATAGCTGAATCCAAAACATGATTCTTGGACTGAACTAAATTCGCAATTTACACGAATGGAATAGATTATCTCTTGGGATGGTCATACACATGAGACTTCAGATAACTGGACTGGGTGAAAAGTTAGAAAACCACAGTAACTTGTCTGCCTGACTAGTAAACTGAATTTGTTGTCTATACAGACTGAATTTTACTGGACACTTATACTTAACTGGAGTATCTCTTCAACACTCTTTTTAAGGAAATTCTAGTAGCATTAGGGAGCAAAAGATCCTGGGCATAAATTACACAAGACATCTAACTAAAGGATCCCAGCATTGATAATCTTTCTACTAATGTCTATCAAGCCTAATTACAAGTCACAAAAATACAACATGCTGCACCACGATACTAGTCTAAACCATATCATTCAACTTTCCATATCATTATAAAGTTCACACCCTAAGCATATCATGCCTTCCCACTTCTATGAATAACTCTGAACTCTTATTATGGCTTCACTAGCGCATGTTGTGTTCCTTCACTAAAATCCCAACATGTCATTCAAGTCTATCTTTATAACCACATATGAACTTCAAGGCAAACACAAATCAAGACGTACTTCATATATTCTCTAATCCACCATCAATACAACTCCTACGCGCTACCCCAAGAATATACACACAAATTTCAAGTAACCATAGCATGTATCAAAGACTTGGCCCCAAATCTTACGTCATACTTATGATCTTATTTAAAACAAGCATACAACGATATTTCATCAACAAGAAATATTTACTCATCACCACTACCATTACATAAGGAGGGGTCACTAAAAGGTTAAAACATAAGCCCTGAAGCATGAAAGGATATTATACGAGACTTGGCACTTAAATGAGGCCTGAGGAATAGCAAATCAACATCAGGGATTTATCAAAATAAATCTGAATTGAGGGAATACACGTCTATAAGCTGAATTTCGCCACTCATTAGGAGTATAGCATGAGTTATAGGAACTGGGCACACTATAAAGCATGAGTACATGAGTCATGAGCTACATTCACAACTTATGAAATGTGATTCCGACTATTAAATGAATTGGGACCCCTCATTAAGAGATTGGAAAAGTACATGATTCTCTATTATATGCATGAACATGAACTATGATTAGGGAACTGAAACATGAGGCATGAGTAGGTATTGGGATAACTGAAAAAAATACTGAGATAAGAATGGGTTGAGTCTCACCCTTACTTTCTAATGTTCTATATCATATCAGCGTCACTACTAGCATCTGAGGGATTGACTTGGTTATTCTTTCTATGATCTCCCCCTTAGCTTCAAGTCATCATCTTAAGTTTAAGAGATCCTTTACTGGACTCTAAACTGAACTACACTCACTGCACTTAGGGGTCTGGAATGCGATATTACACTCAATTAATAGAACTTAACTCGAATGACTGTACCTGGAAGTGGAAAACCCACCGGTAAATCACCTTCCGAGATACACTTTATCATTATATAGACACCAATCGTCATCATACAATACTTAAACACTTACTAACTTCGGATCTTCATGAGTATCCCTATAGTCGAAGTGCACACCCTCTAGCGCTTTAACTCGTATTTTTGTCAGCCCAACCTTCAATACTCAAATATAGATTCTAACACTTAACATGTATATCACCAAGCCTTTAATGAACCATTCTACTTCCGACAGAGCCTACCAATATCGCTACTCCAAACTTATATCTCTCCAATATGAGAATCAAGATCATATAAAAAGGCTCAACACTATCAATCAAAACTCCTTAACTTGGCTATTAATACCATATACCATCCAACTAGTCTTTCTCCACCTAACAACTCAACGATACCACTAGCCACACACAACATGTGATAGCCGTAGAAAAATACCGCAACCTCAATCACCTTGGCATACTTCTACATCATACATACAACATCATTCATACAACATTATTCTTCGTTACGAATCAAATAAACTTAAGCGCCTGCATACACCGTTCAAACCTATTAGATTACTTCCATAAAACTAGTATCATTAACCAAGAAATCATCACATCCACCTTCATGGATATCAACTATTCAAACTTAATATCTAGTGATAAACATAATTTACAACCCAACCTTACACACTATTCACACAAAACATACACCATTAATCTTAAATGTAACGCCCCGTAAAAGCCGTAAATGTGTTACCTTACAATGGCTAGCATTAAGAGTAAGAAACTTGAAATTTTTCTAAGTGTCATGAGGACTTAGAGTCATTTTAGCTAGCAATCTTCGGGATACAACTTTTCAACCTTTGCAACATTCATTTTTAGATTTTCTTGTTGCATTACGATGGGGCAAGGTTGTAGTACGTCTCGGAGGAGTTTCAGAATTTTTAGACGAGCCTAAGGTCATGTTTGGGTTGGAAAAACAATAGCTCTCCACAATAAGAGGGCGCCATCCAGATTAGAGAGCCTCTCTAAGCAAGGAGCCACCCTGGTTAGAGAGCCTCTCGGAGAAGGGCACCGCCCTGCCAGTCTCGGGGGTGCCCAGTTTTCAGCTTTCAACCTCCGAACATTTGAGGGTATTTTGGTTATTTTTCTCTACCCGATCAAGTTAAACACGAGATTTAATCCCTCAAACACCAAAATACACATTCATTCATCAAAATTTCTCAAGAACTCTCCTTAAGGTTTCAAAATAAAAACCCAAATAGTTCAAGATTCGACAGTAGGTTTTCGAAGATAATTATATATTTGGAATCTCCAATCCGCAAGCTTTAAGAAGCATCTATTATCTTTGGAAATAGAGGTATGTGGGGTTTGTCCTAAAAACTACATGGGCTTTAAATTTGTTAAAAGCATGATTTAAGTTTTGATGCATACGTTTTATAGGGGTTTTGAAAACTACATTACATATTTTGTGTTTTGAAGGTCTAAATGCTATTATTGCTTTGCTATTGTGATCCTTCCCCCCAATTTGAATTACATGTATATTTATATGTATATGTATGAACTTGAGATTCTTAATGTTTGAGAGCACAAATCATGAATTCCCTCTCTCGAGTTGATTTTAAAGATCATGACTTTAGTGAGTTGAAAGATGTTTTTATAACAACCTGGCATTTGATCGTGTTTTGAAAGTATTGAGGGGGTGATCTAATATCAATATGTTCTTGTACTTGTAAGAAAGAATTGCATGTGTTTATACAGAGATTCATGACAGTTAATAATGGCTCAGTGATTAGACTTGCAAGTCAATGGTATGACGATACCATATGTGATTATGCCATAACAGAGTATGTTTTCAGAATATGTTTTCATAGTATATTTTCAGAATATGTTTTCAGAGTATGTCTTCGGATTATGTTTTCAGAGAATGCATATTTTTATAGATTTTTAAAAAGGAGCTTAAAGAGTGTTAGGTGGTTATCCAAAGAAGGCGTGAGTTCAAGTAACTCATAGCCCGAAACTGTATTTTTCGATACGGGTAGATTATTATTGTATGCTGGCGACGGGCGTGTGGCATAGTAGAGTTAGAGACTCCGACCCTTGCGGCACACTTGGGTTGGGGGCTTAGCTGCCGAGTCAATGGCAGTTTCCATATAGCGCATGGAATTTTCAAGAATTGTAGGGTATACCACCTTGTGCAGAAAAGTATAAAGAGTGTCACAAATTTCAGATGTTTTCACAGAGTTTCTTAAAGATGCCCATGAGATTTTCTACTATACAATTGTTTATGAACTGTTTCAATTTCTCTCATATGTGTTAATTATAAATGATTATTTTTGGATTAGCTCTGCGTACCAGTACTTTTGTGCTGACCCCTTCCCCCCTCCAACCTCTCAAGTTCTGAGGCTCAGTCTAGGGGTCCAGATAAGCAGTAAATAGTCAGACTTGCAGATCAGATTTTACGGTGGTGAGCCTTCTTTACTCCAGAAGGCCTGTAGATATTTTTTTCAGAGTATTACTAGTAGTTATATTTTGGTCTGCTGGGGGGCCTTGTCCCAGTTTCTTTTCTGACAGATGTTTAGTTCTTAGTAGAAATTTTGCAGACTGATGTCAGATATTATTATTCAGATACGTTTTTAGATTTAACCATGTTTCCTTGTTAAATTTAAATTTTGCATTTATCTTATGTTTTATGAATGTTGTGCATGATTACCAGATAGCGAAAGGGTGTTTCAGGACATCATGGTTCGGGATACTCGTCACGGCTAGGGCCCCGGTTCGGGTCGTGATATTAAACCACTATTATTACAACCACGTTGTGACGCACAATGTCACAACCCATTAAACTCCTCAGGTTTTGGGCATGTTCCGGACTATTCGGGCACATTTTCGAGCTTGATTGCTGCCCATGTTCCAGCACGTTCTAGATGGTCAAAATAGGCTGGCAACACATTTACTAGACTTTAGGAAGTTCACATGGGCTGGTATGAAAGTGCAGATTTTCCAGCTTTGAAAGGTCAACAAAGGTTGGCATGCATGTGCAGGATTTTTCAGATTTTCAGCTTGTAGTTGATAATTGTATAGCTTGCATTGTTGTACCTTGTTGACTTAGGGACTTTTAGGTACTATAAATACATGTTGTAAGGAATCATAGGCATCAGCTCATACTTGTTTTATTCAGTAAATCACACCAGGAAACTTGTGTTTTTGGCCTCCAAAAACATTGTCTTTCTTTAGTTCTTTTCATGTATCTTGGGGACTGTATTAGCGGGGTTGAGGACTGAGTTTAGCATCACTCATCTACCACCAATGAAGAATGCCACAAAATTTACTAGTCCATCAAATTGGGATATTCTACCCAAATACCTCAAAATCTACTACATATTTTTCTCACAAGTAGTACTAGTTTACAACTACCGATGAAAAGAAGGTCAAGGGGTAACGTCACATAATAGACATGATCAACCTTTAATCTTATATTATATCCCCATACAATCTTATCTACTTATACGGATTTCTCACACCACACTTACTTACCCCAGAGGGCATGTAGACTACCTTCAAATTCCCCATTCGACAATGAGTCTATACTTACAATTTACTGGCTAATCTAGCCATTTTCATTCAAAGCCTATAAGGGATTTCTATGCCCATCTTAAATATCCACTCTGGGCTCTTTACCTATTTTGAAAAGAAAAACAAATAACAATCTGAGTCATACGCTTCTTCCACGGACTACCATACAATCCACAAATGGTACTACCACATTAGTCTACCACCACAAAATGGTAAATCATTCTCAATCAACGGTGATTCAACTATAAATATTTAGTTACAAAAAAGTCACCCTCACTCTGACCTCTAAACTCGTGACTTCATTTCGCCAACTTCTTGTTCTAATTTCACTACCAATAGGTCAAGACACCGACACTTTGACTCATACTACTACTCGAGTGGAAATACAGTTCCAACAACACATGATCAACAAGATGGATAACAAATTGCTAGTGAATCGAAATAGGCCTCACACGGCTTCACTAGACTTTGATTTTTGTGTTTTGAACAAGAAAATGAAATGAATAACAAAGCAACTATGCTAGTGAATCGAAAGAGCCCCACACGACTTTACTAGACTTTTTGTTTTTGTTTTCAACAACACAATGATATCAAAATTACAAGAGACAAACTAAATACACAATATTCAATGACCCAAGAATACACATCTTACTCTTTGTCTTAACTGAACTTCTCATACGAACGAGGATAAAATTTTAAACTAGGGAGCTCCTTTCCAGTCCTTTGTGTGACTTCTGAAATTTCTACTAGGAAATTTGAACGCATTATCAGGGAACACCGGTGTGAGGAAAGAATTAGGATAACCTTTATTTCGTATGGACGACACCATAGCGTTAATTAGAGTATGAGGGAAGGACATTCTGACTCTATAGCACGAACTAAAAGATGAAGAAAGAGAAACATTCCTAAATGCCTAGTAGCCTTCTGCTTATAAGTGTTGCGCGCTACACACCCATAAACAAGACTCTACCCGACGCGATTTCGTAGACACCCTGGGACCATAAATCATGTTGTGATACCAAGTTTGTCACGACCCGAACCAGAGACCTATCCGTGACGAGCATCCCGAACCATGAAGGCCCGGTACGCCTTTTTATATCTGGTAATCATGCACAATATTCTTAAAATAAAAGAAAATGTGGAAAATGGAGATCTAGTACGAAAACATGGTCAATCTAAATTTAATCATAATACCAAAACTGTAATTCAAAAACATCTGAATAATAGCATCTAACTCAGTCTGCGAAATCTCTATTAAATCTCAAAACAATACAGGCTGAAATCTGAGACAAGACCCCCAGTAGACCAAAAATTGTAGAATGATAAATAATTGTAAGACATTTGGCCTTTTGGAATATAGAAGGTTCGCCACTGAACAATCTCTTCTGCTATCTGAATTATCTACTGCTTATCTGGACCCCTATACTGTGCCTCAGAACCTGAGGTTAGAGGGGGAGGGGGTCAATACAGATGTACTGGTATGCAGAGAAAATCCAAAATGATCATTTATAATCAACATATATGAGAGAAGTTTAAAATAGTTCGTAAACATATCATATAGTAAGAAATCACATGGGCATTTTAAAAGATTCTGTGAAATCATCTGAAATCTGTGACACACTTTGTATTACTTCTACACTAGGTGGTATACCATACAAATCTGTTATCCCACGGGCTATATGAGATCTGTCATTAACTCGGCAGCCAAGCCCCCAACCCAAGTGTGCCGCAAGAGTCGGAGTCTCTGAATCTACTACGCCACAGGGCCGTCGCCAACGTATACTAATAATATACCCATATCGGCAAGTAAGGTTTAAAGCTAAGAGTTACTTGAACTCAAACTTTCTTCGGGTAACCACCAAACCCTCTTTAAACCCATTTTTAACTCTTTCAAAATATGCATTTTCTGAGAACATAATCTGAAATCATACTCTGAAAACATACTCTGTTATGACATACATACTAGTGGTATCGTCATACCACTGACTTGCAAGTCACATCTCTGAGCCATTATTAGCATATAAAAATCTCTGTTCTCAAAACATACGTTTAGGACCACCATATTAGCAAATCATTTCAAAGAACTCTTTCTTTTAATTCATGTAATCAAATGCAAGAAACTCTCTTCTTTCAAACATTTCAAATATACAATGTGATCATGCCAAAGACAACAATCATATGCAAATTCTTTCTCTTTAATGCAAGAACGAAATCATATTCAAAGGACTCCCTCTCATCATCATCAAAATCATATTAAATTCTTGAATATTGAAAAGATCTCTTTCCAAAACATTGTGCATGCATCTCAAATCATTCTCAACAAGTTCATAAACTCTATATCATCAAAGAGAGGGATTTCAATAGCAATGCTCTCAATCAAATCTTCAATATCATACATATACATATAGGTGTAAATCAATTTAAGGGGAAGGGCTAAAGGCCCAAACAATACCATTATCAAAATATCCATAATGCGGAATTTAAAGCATAAGTTCTAAAACTCCTTTAAAATTCATGCTTGATAATCTTTAAATCATGTTCTAGAGTTTACAAGCCCATGTAGTTTTTTTTAGGATAAACCCCACATACCTCAAATTAGGAATTTGATTGATGCTTCTTGAAGCCTATGGTTTTGAGATTCCGAATCTTCAGTCAATTTCTAAAACTCACGGTTGAATCTTGAGGGATCTTTATATTTTGGTTGAGACCTTAAGGGTTAGTTCTTGAGAGAAAATTTGAGAAAAGGAGTATGTTTTGGTAAATTGGGGGTTAAATATGATGTTATGGATGAATTTTGGGTGAGGTATAATAACCAAAATACCCCTAAAGAAATAAAAAAATGTCGCAGAAATTTCTGCCAGTTGAGAGGCTGATATGCTGAAGTATATGGGCCATAAATTTTTACTCATATATTGGATTTGGATGAAATCAGTGGCATCCTAAAGAAGGATCACAGAGATTCTGTTTGATATATAGAATCCCTCATATTTCTTTATATACAGGGAGTTATGATCATTTCAAATTGACCCTGAAATGCTGAAAACTGGGCAACAGGCTATGCGTTTTGCTACTGATTTGAAATCCAAACGCAGCCTTATGCATTCCAAAAAATTCCGAAACTCCACCGAGATCTACTATGAGCTTTCTCGATCGTAATGCAATTTGAAAATCAAAAATCGGATGTCGGGAAGGTCGAAAATTAATTTCCCGAAGATTGGAAGCTAAAAATGATTCTAAGTCCCCTTTCTCACTTAGAAAAATATTCTAGTTGTTAGCCCCTTAAACATGACACTAGATTAAATCGAGTCAAGAAATTTACAAGAAGTTTTAATAGGAGTGATCACCATACATATATTAACAAGGAATAGTTCAGTTCGGGTCTATATGCGTAGGAATGATGGTCTAAACTCTATCCCGAAAGTCGGGGTGTTACAAATGGATCCTCCAACCCCACAATAGCAAGTCGATCCATTTAATAAGTTGTTGGGTGATCTCTCGAGAAGCTCCACTCAAAATATTTCTGGGCGTCAAAGCCTATCTCCCGAACCATGGACTAACACCCACCAAAACTCGTAAAAAATCCACAGTTCCTATATTTTCACCCATTTGACTTGAAAAATGGCTCCCTCGACACAGCCAAAGCAACCTGTTCTATTTAATGGGCCGTCGGGGGACCACCTGAGAGTTTCACGTCTATTTTTTTCGTGAACTGAAGCCCACACCAGAACCGTGGGCTAACACCAACCGAAATTAGCAAAAAACCCACAATACCTGCCCTTTTACCCATTTCACTTGGAAAATGGCTCTTCGGCATCGTCAAAGTAACCCAATTGTCACGACCGGAACCGAGGCCTTGGGCGTAACGAGCATCTCGAACCATGAAGGACCAAGAGCCCTTCTAACTTTTAATCATATACACCATTCATATACAAATAGAAAAATGCAGAAAATACATAATGAACGGAATCATGTTCATGAATCTTAACTGAATTTATAATATAGAAAGTAAATCCTAACAACAACTAGACAATGTTTGAACCAATCTGCGAAATCTCTACTACATAAGAAAATAACAACTGTCTGAAACTGGGACAAGGCCCCTAGTGGACCTAAACCAAAATAAATAACATAATATGAAAGACATAGACCTTCTGAAATAAAGAAGGCTCATACCAACTGTACACATCCCTGTTGTCTGAAAACTCTACGGCTTAGCAGGACTTTTGAACTGAGCTATTTAGGCTTCTTGACCGTTAAATGGCATAAAATATAATTTTTTTATATATTTTAATTAACTATTCATAATTGGGAGGTAGAGGGTCAATACAATTGTACAGGTACCCAGAGTAATCCAAAATAACGATTTTATATATATAAAATAGTTGATATCTAGTCATAAAACATCATGTATGATATAAATTCAAAACGCATGGGCATTTTTTATAAATCATAAAACTTTCTGTCAATGCAATTTCTGATCTTTGTATTACTTCTAAGTTAGGTGGCACTCCCCTATAAGTCTGATATTTCACGGGCTATATGGAATCCGCCATTGACTCGACGGGGAATCCCCCAATCCAAGTGTATCGCAAGGGTTGGAGTGTATGAGTCTGATACGCCACAGGGAAGTAGGCTAGCCTAATATAATATACCCGGATCGGTAAATCACAGTTTTGGACAATGAGTTGTCTGAACTCGTGCCTTCTTCGGGGAACCACCTAATCTCTCTTTATGCCTAATTTTATTTTGTTCTGAAACATGCATCATTCTAGTTTCATAATCTGAAAATCTGATTTCAAACATGCATTCTATTCTGTTCTAAATTACCATGGCATTATCTGAGTTGGTGTCGTCCCGCCAAGACTTGCAAGTCCTATTTCTGAGCCATAATGCATCATGCATGATTCTTTCATCAAAAATTCAATTCAGACCACCCAAACATGCAAATAGTATAAGAGATTTCATGTTCAGAAAGCACAAGTCAAAACTATGCAAGGATTATCATTCTTTCAATAACAATGTGGTGGTCCTGAAATTAAGCCAGTTAAGTGGGCCAGGCTACCCGGCTCACATAAATGACCTGGCCCGGTTTGACCCGGCCAGGTAAGCCCTAGGGCTTTAGGGCTCCGAGTACCGGGCCAGTTATTTTTTTAGTTTGGGCCCGGTTAACCCGGCCCGACCCGAAATTCTTTTTTTAAAAAAAAAATTAGGGTTTTGGGCCAAACTAGCCATTGGCCCAACAGCTATATAGCCGTTTTTTGGTCCAAACAGCTAGTTTGGGCCCATTTCTTTAAAAAAAATTACTTTAAAAATTATTTTTTAATCCCAAAAAAAATTCTATAAATACCCTACACCTTCAAATCATTTTTCACACAATTTTTCACTCTCTCAAATCTCATTCTCTCTCAAATATTCAATATATTTAATTTCTTAAAGTGTTCGCTTTAATTTTTTAATTTTTTGTTTACAAAGTACGAGCGGAAGTATCTAAAGTTGCAACCTTTGGATACTTCCAAAATTTTGTATTGTCGTTCCATCTCTTACGTTTAATTTTTATTTATTGTATTAATTGTTTAATATTTAATTTTATTATATTTGTGTATTTTGAATTATTTTATTTTAATTTAATTTATACTATGGATAAATTAAGAAACCTCGCTACTAAAGGCGTTAAAATTTTTTGTCCCGGAAGCGGTAGTGGTAGTAAAAAGTGAATTACTAGTGGTAGAGATAGTTCAAGTAGTAGATATACCCATGTGTCTTCGCCTCCGTTACTACTTGGTACGCCTTTTGAGGAAGAAATAGGTGTAGGTGCTCACGATATGGATTATGTAGAAGCTCAAAAAAATTGCGGTATAGAAGAAGAAAATAAAGTAGATGCGGTTAATTTAGACGAAGATAATGAAAATATTGGTGAGACACCCATAGTAGGAAATGCTAACGTTAGATCTGAATCGGTTAATATCCCTCCCCCTCCTTCCCGTGCCCCAAGGCCTCATAAAACAACTAGTGTTGCATGACAATTATTTGAACGTATATCAGATACTAAGGTGTAATGCAATATTTGTCAATAAATATATAAGCATAAAAGCGGAGGCAAACAAGGGGGTACGAGTACGTTAATGAGATGTATAGGTGAAGCTCACAAAAGAGAGTTAAATATTGCACAAGGTGGTGGGAATGCTGGTGGGCCAACGCAAACTAGAATGGACCCAACAACTGGTCAAGTAACAAAGAAGTATAATAAATTGAGGGACTGGGAAGAAATAGCTAAAATGGTAGTTGTAGGTTGTTTGCCTTTTTAGTTTTCCTTCTTATGATGCATTTATTCGTTATATACAAGCAATTTAAAATCCTATATTTAACGGTATTCCTAGAAGTACTTGTCAGTTTGATATTTTTAGACTTCATTCTCAATATTATTTTTATTTATCAACATTGTTAAAAAATATTCAATGTAGATTGTCCCTAACTTCTGATCTTGGTCGTGCTGTAAATAAAAATAGTTATTTAACTGTTACTTGTCACTGGATAGATAGTAATTTCGTGATCCAAAAACGTATTCTTGCTTTTTTATATGATGAAGATCGTAAACATACTGGACATTTTATTATTGATTATATTGTTAAAGTTTCAGGATATTATGGTATCGAAAATAAAATTTTATGTATTGCTTTTGATAATTCTTCTAACAACAAGACTGCTATAAAAAAATTAAAATCTATGTTATCTCCGTCGTTGCCTGAAATTTTTCATATTAAGTGTGCATGTCATATATAGAATTTAATTGTAAAAGATGGTCTTGAGTTTTTTGAGCTTTATATTGAAAAAATTCGTCTTGCTGTTGGTTTTATTCAAGAAAATAATCGTAGATTGAGAATTAGAGAATTTAAAGTTAAATGTCAAGAAAATGGACTTACACCGATATTGATGCCTGAGGAAATTGATATTAGATGGAATTCTACGTATGATTTTTTAAAAAACTTGTTATAAATATAGAATTTCTATTACACTAGTTTTTAACCAATATTGCGGTTCAGTTGTTGATTCTGCTGATTGCATGCTACATGATTCTGATTGGGTTGTAATTAATGATCTTGTTAAGTTTTTAGAAAAAATTTATGTAGCTACGGTTGAATTTTTTGGTGCTTATTATCCTACTGTTTGTAATATTTTGGCATAAATAGCCGATATTTCTGGTTCGCTCAAAGAATATAAAAATAAAGAAGGTTATAAAGAAGCTGTTGGTGCCATGTTTATGAAATTTAAAAAATATTTTTTCCTGATTCCCCCTATTTACTTGGCTGGTGTTATGCTAAATCCGTGCATGAAATATAATAATATGTGCTACTTTAGTACTCTTATTTATACTAGCTTAGAAATAAATATTAACCATGATTCGGAACAAGTACAACCTGATTTGTGGACGGCTATGGGTAATGCAAAGGATTACATAGAAAAATTATATAATCAATATGCTGATTTATTTGATTTAGCCGTACCTACAAATATCACTCCAACTGTCTCTCCTCATCCTCCCGAGGAGCCATCATCTTCTCAAAGGCCGGCATATAGTATTTTTTCTGATTCCTTTTATGATTTAAATTGTTGGAACGGTTTTGATGAGAGAACTTACACATCAACTTATCGGGAAGAGCTAAAATATTATCGTCGGTCGGCATCAGAGGATCGCAGACGATGTGTTGATTGGTGGAGGAGTAATGAAACACAATATCATGTGCTTTCAAGATTAGCTAGAGATATCTTGAATGTTCCAATGTCAACCGTTGCATCAGAGAGCGCTTTTAGTCTGGGACGACAGCAGCTTGGAGGCAACCGATACTCATTGGGAAGCAATGCAATGAATGTTCTAATTTGCCTCAGAGATTGGATTAGAGCGGAAAAAAGAAACCAAGGAATGGAACCGGAGCCGAGCGACAAGCTAAAACTTGAAGAAATTATGTCTTCACGGGAGAACTCAGCAGAATCAAGTCCAATGCATGATTTTGCTCCCGTTGACTTCGACTATCCTATGCAAGTTCCCATTAATATTAACATGAATGAGTTGGAAAAAATGATGCATAATTTGTAGATTTTTCATTCATCTAAATTATAAATTTTGGATCATTTTACAATCAATAAAATTCTCCAAATTCATTCACTCCTTGGTCCTTACTTTTTTATATTTTTTCATTTAATGATTTAAAATTTTAAATGGAATTTCTAGTTTTCTACTTTAAATTAAAAACTTAATTCCAATATATTATTAATTTACTACCAAATATTATTAATTTATTATATTAAGTAGCATATGTTTTGTATATTTGTGTATATATCTTCTATAGACGTAAATATTTAACGTATATGTTTTATAAATTAGTATACAACTACATATAACTATATATATATATATATATATATATATATATATATATATATTGTAATGTGTATATATTGTAGTATATTTTATTAGTAGTAGTATATATACATTGAATGGTGCGTATACATGTGTATATATCTTCTATAGACGTGTATATTTAATGTATACATGTGTATATGTTTTATAAATTAGTATAGAACTATATATATATTGTAATGTATATATATTGTAGTATATTTTATTAGTAGTAATATATATATATATATATATATATATATATATATACATTGAATGGTGCATATACACGTGTATATATCTTCTATAGATGTATATATTTAACGTATACATGTGTATATGTTTTATAAATTAGTATATAACTATATCTATATATATTGTAATGTATATATATTGTAGTATATTTTATTAGTAGTATTATATATACATTGAATGGTGTGTATACATGTGTATATATCTTCTATAGACGTGTATATTTAACGCATACATGTGTATATGTTTTATAAATTAGTATATAACTATATCTATATATATTGTAATGTATATATATTGTAGTATATTTTATTAGTAAGAGTATATAAACATTGAATGGTGAGTATACACGTGTATATATCTTCTATAGATGTGTATATTTAACGTATACAAGTGTTTATGTTTTATAATTAGTATATAACTATATCTATATATATTGTATTGTATATATATTGTAGTATATTTTATTAGTAGTAGTATATATACATTGAATGGTGTGTATAGACGTGTATATATCTTCTATAGACGTGTATATTTAATGTATACATGTGTATATGTTTTATAAATTAGTATATAACTATATCTATATATATATTGTACTGTATATATATTGTAGTATATTTTGTTAGTAGTAGTATATATACATTGAATGGTGTGTATACATGTGTATATATCTTCTATACACGTTTATATTTAATGTATACATGTGTATATATTTTATAAATTAATATATAACTATATCTATATATATTGTAATGTATTGATATTGTAGTATATTTTATTAGTAGCAATATATATACATTGAATGTTGCGTATACATGTGTGTATATCTTCTATAGACGTATATATTTAACGTATACATGTTTATATGTTTTATAAATTAGTATATAACTATATCTATATATATTGTAATGTATATATATTGTAGTATATTTTATAAGTAGTAGTATATATAAAATGAATGGTGCGTATACATGTGTATATATCTTCTATAGACGTATATATTTAACATATACATGTGTATATGCTTTATAAATTAGTATATAACTATATCTATATATATATTGTAATGTCTATATGTTGTAGTATATTTTATTAGTAGTAGTATATAAACATTGAATGGTGCGTATACACGTTTATATATCTTCTATAGACGTGTATATTTAACATATACATGTGTATATGTTTTATAAATCAGTATAGAACTATATATATGCATATATATATATTGTAATGTATATATATTGTAGTATATTACATTAGTAGTAGTATATATACATTGAATGGTGCGTGTACACGTGTATATATCTTCTATAGACGTATATATTTAACGTATACATGTATATATGTTTTATAAATTAGTATATAACTATATCTATATATATTGTAATGTATATATATTGTATTATATTTTATTAGTAGTAATATATATATATATATATATATATATATATTTATATATATATATATATATATATATACATTCATTGAATGGTGCATATACACGTGTATATATCTTCTATAGACGTGTATATTTAATGTATACATGTGTATATGTTTTATAAATTAGTATATAACTATATCTACATATATTGTAATGTATATATATTGTAGTATATTTTATCAGTAGTAGTATATATACATTGAATGGTGCATATACATGTGTATATATATATATCTTCTATAGACGTGTATATTTAACGTATACATGTGTATTTATTTTATAAATTAGTGTATATACTATATATATAGTGTATATATATATATTATTTAGCGTATTTATATTGTATATAGGTGGGTATATATAATGTATATTGAAAAAATGTTTTTTTTTAATTTTTGACCGGGTTCGATCGGTTTTTTAACCGGGTTTGATCGAGTTTAGGTGGGTTTGACTGGGTTGGATTAAGTAGGCCGGGTTAGGGTGGTTTTTAATTTTTTTACTGTTGGTCCCGGCCTGGCCCGGCCCACTTAGACCCCAATCCGGACCCGATCCAGCCCGGCCCTCAACCCGGTTAAATGACACGGGCAGGTTTCGGGTTGGCCCGGCCCGGCCCACTTGACTGCTTTTCCTGAAATCTTTGTCAAATCATGCAACTCTTTCCATTAGATATTTATATTTAATATTTATCAATACAAACAACCCTCTATTTTGATTCAAAAATCATATTCATGTTATAGTATAAATCAATACATTTCGTATCATGCTTTTCAAGATGCATTTCAAAACAATCCATATCATATGGAAAATGAGATAAATTATATCAAAAGAGGGATTTCATGTGAGTCATGCTCTCAATTGAAACATCACTTTAAAATACATACATACATACATATACATAGGATTTCAAATCACTTCGGGGGAAGACCTAAACATCAAACAATATCAACTAAAGCTTCTAAAACATTCTAGTAATGGTAAAATTCAAACCCTTTCCGAAAAATCATGATATCTAAATCTTTAGCATGAATTAAAGAAGGTTTCTTTGCCTATAAATTTTTAGAAAAACCCCATGTACCTTAAATTAGAAGCTTTTGAATGAACTCTCGTGTTAGGGATGCTGCTTCTTGTAGCCCTCGCAATGGGGATTCCGATTCTTGAAGAATTAAGGAAAAGCTACGGTTAAATCTTGAGATATGTTGATGTTTGGGTTGAAACCCTAAGGAGTGTTCTTTGTGATTTTGAGAGAAAATAATGTTATTTTGGTGTTTGGGGAGTTTAATACCGTGGGAAAATACCACCTTTGCCGTTAAAAACGCAAAAATAGAACCTGAGAATTGGGTGCGTGCGACAGAGCGTGCGGCATGCTACTGTCTCAATCACAAAAATGGCCATAACTTTTTGCTCGAGTATCAGATTTTTACGAAATTAGTATCGTTAGAAAGCTAATTCGAAGAGCTTTCATTTGATACATAGTAGGCCCTCTAATTCATTATATACAAAGAGTTATGGTCGATTAAAGTTGACATAAGTTTCGACGCTCACTCAAACTCGAACGATAGGAAAGCTTTCAACTCGTCCTTGAGTTTGGGGACCTCTATGATCTCAATTCATGCTCAAATAGGTTTCCATACTACAAAATTGATGAACATACCAAATTTGCATAGAATTTATGGCTTTTGGATCATCTACGCATAGAAACGACGGTTTTTGTTCTAGCCCGAAATGCGGGGTCTTACACCAATCCATTTAATAGGCTGTTAGGGGACCGGCAGAGTAGTTTTGCCTTCAACTTTCCACGTGAAAAATTTAAGATCACACGGTTAAAGGGAATTTTGGTATGTCAGACATTAGTTTAATTTAAGACTACAAGATTCAAAAGTATTGGTCAAAAGTAAAGGCCACACTCCACAATTGTTACTCTCAGAAAGCGTATTACAGGTTAGGTTACTATGTTTAGAAAACAAAGATCTGCAAATAAGGGAGAGAAAATATTCATGTTTTTTTCTCTTTCAAGAGATTTTGTCTCGGAATCTTGCCTTGACAGGGGATGTTGCCAATCATACCGAGGACTTTATGGATTTCTTTTTCGAGAAGTGAGAGGTACTGGACAAAACCTCCGAATGGGGCCCATAGAGAAAGACATAAAGGAAATCGAGTTTGTTGAGCAAGTCAAACTCGATCTTTCAATTTTCTTAAACTCCATGCTAAGTCAAAACAGATCATTCTTTTTGAAAATAGGGATAACTCTTGCTTCACTCATGTCTCAAGAATAAAGGAAATGCAAAAGTATCATTTATATAAGCTGAAGCTCTCTTGCTAGCAACATTCCTATTCTTCTTATCCTTCCTATACTTTTGCTTGGTCAATTAAATAGTTGCAAAAAAGAAAGGTTGTCTAAAGTACTTATATTAAAATAAAAGGAATCATTCTTCTTCTGCACAAGATTGAAGTGGCTCCACAACAATATTATAAAACTGATTAATGATTTTGCTTAAGTAGTGCCTTAAACAAAGAAGAAGTAGTCAGTTTAGCTTCACTTAATAATCTTTGAAGGTTTAGCATTCTGATCAGAAACACTTTTTTCTTTCTTTACTTCAACAGTTGTTCAATGGACATACTTAATAATGCTGTAGGTGGCTTTGTTATTGAGGTGGGAAAGTTTGTATCTAAATGCATTTATATGAAAGCGTCTTAGCCGCTGCAATGATTTCTTGCATAGATTCTCATTCTTTCGCCAGCTCGTGAACAATTTCGATCCACTTGACAACATCTGGTTTTGGTTTATAGCCTTCTTCCTCAGCTCCTTCCACCTTCGCTTTGATCTCATCTCTAAACTTTGTTAGCTTCTCCATTTCCTTTCTTAGATTTTCAATTTTTGATGAGAAACGGATGATATTTTCAATCTTAGGATTGATGCATTTATATACAAACTTTCCCACCTCGACAACAAAGCAACCTGCAGCATTAATAAGTATGTCCATTGAAAAACTGTTGAAGTAAAGAAAGAAAAAACAACTGTTTCTGATTAGAATGCTATGATAGATTAAACTGATTGTTTCTTCTTTATTTATAGCACAACTTTGAAAGAAGGAAAAAGAAAAAGTAAAAACAGAAGCTAAGGAGAATAGAATAAGTAAAATTGAAGGCAAATGCAGTTACTTTAATTGACAAAGCTAAGATGAATAGAATAAGTAAAACTGAAGGCAAACATATCTGAAAAGAAGAAATGCAATACTTTATTCTTGAGACATGATTGTATTTTTTATTTTTTCTGAAGTAACACAAGAATCTCTTTGGTCCATATTCTGAACTTCATGGACATAAAAAAGTTGTCTATCATAGAGCTTGATGATTAGCTCTCGGCTTGTTGGTAAGGTGAGGACTTCAAGGCGGCCTACGGCAGTGGCGGAGCCACCTTTGATCCAGGGTTTCATCTGAATGAACCCCCTTCGATGGAAAATTATACTATTTTTACATGATAAAAAAATATTTTATATGTATATAGTAGATGTTGAACCCCTTTTGACTAGTCCGTATGTTCACTTCTGAATCCCCTCAATGAAAATCCTAGCTCCGTCACTGGCCTATGGGTGGCATAGCCATCAACAGACCTAAATTTTGTTTTTTTCTTGTTCCAATAACAGAAAAGCAAAACAAAGAGGGGGAAAAGAGATATTGGTCCTATTTAATTTTTTCTATTATAAATGTTGCCATAACTTATGCACTCTAGTTTCCCTGGTTTTGAGTCATACCATTTTGTTGCTACTATATTCAATATGTATACATTATAACGACTTCAACTGATACCATTCGAAAGTGAGCTTCCCCTTTACCCTTAACCAAGTTGTGCGTTGCTACTACACGAAAGCCCTATGAGCCCAAAATTGTCATAATTCATATGAGTATATGCACACCTAGTAACAAATTTTATGTATGATTCTATTTATTGATTTCGAATTTCTAGAAATGACGAATGCTTCAAAGACTATATTTAGCTAATTAAACATAAATACCAAAGACATAAAGAATCTCTTAAAGTTGGCTATAACTTTTTCATACCTCAACTGATCCTTGTATCTATTACACACTTCAAGCATTCAACCCCACACAAAAAATGTACCTATCCCAGTGAGCTAGTTTGGTTGGGAATAGGTTATTTCGAAATTAGTTATTCCAGGATTGTCATTCCTGTGGGGTCCAGTCCCCCAACAATTTTTTTTTCAAGAAGTTGTGTCTGTCTTGGTCAAATATTAGTAGCTCATGCTCTAACTTGGTGGCTCTAAATATTGTCATGCCTTACGTATTAGGCATTGAACTTGCCTATAAAAAAGGACTCCTTTGCTTCTTTGTTGAACACCAAGCAAAGAAAGAAAAATATATAAAGAGAGCAGTGAGGTATTTCACAGACCGTGATAAAAAATAGTCTGTGAAGGAAAATTAGAGTGAGCAATATTTTTTAGTAAGGTGTGGTAGTTATTTTGACTACGGTATAAAATTTCTTACTAGGTGTTTTTAGTAAGGTGGGAGTCAAAAGAGGATTATTTCTTTTGAGTGTTTAGTAGTCACTTTGAGTCTTGTATTGTGATTACGGTGTAAAAATCCTTACTACGATAATATTAGTTGCTTCTCTTCGTCTGTGGTTTTCTCCCGAACTTAGAAGGGTTTCCGCGTAAAATTCTCAGTATCATTATTTTAATATTAAATAAGACTAGAAAAAGAGAATTCCTTTTGGTTAAGATAAAGATTAATAGATAGAAAGATTCATGGGTCGAAGCGACCTATTATTTTACCACAAATACTTTTATTGTTATTCTTGATTTACCCAACAATTCCTTCCTCAATGGTGGACAAATATCGAGAGATGTTGTCCTGCGATTTTATCTCACCAAACATAGAATAAACTCATCCTAAAATTAATCTCATTACTAATCATTCCTTATTCCACGTACCAAACGAGAAAGTGAAGCTTGTGATTTTCAAGCATGCTGACATGGAAAAGGGGACCAAGTAGTTTCTTCTTTCTTCTCATGTGTCCAAATTTAGAAACTAATTGATGGACTGATGACGATGAACAATAAAGCTTCCCCAGTCAAGTAATGAAAATGAAAAACTGTTACCATTTATCTGATATGCAAAAGTGTCCACTGAAAATAAATCTTGATCGATGAAATTCGTGCTACGTGACAGCACATTGAATGAGATCTGATATCAAGTGATTGGTTCTTTCCTTATTTTAGTAATGAAGCGTAGCCTCCCTTCCAGTTGGATAGATAAACTTAAGAGAACTGTAACTATTATATTCTTTTTTAGTCTCTCTGGTCACCGATGGGGACAACCTTCACAATGAGCGCTCGTTGTTCATCTCGCAGCTGTCGCGCCCATATTTCGAACCGATCGAAACAACACAATGGCATGTGGTGGCGTCTAGTGACTCATGGGATTTGAAAAAGTATTTATATGTTTTAGAGTCGGCACCTAACTTTTTAGGAAAATTAGAAAAAACCATTTTTTACTGTAAAACTCTGTTTTAGTCTATCGAAATATTTTGAGATTCTGAATAAGGGTTTTGATTACTCGAGGGGAAGGTGTTAGGCACCCCTTAGAGCCTACCCGAAGATAGTCCTTACGCTTAGTTTAGAAAAATATTAGGAAAGCTATTATTTTGTCATTTGCTTAAAATGGTGATAAGAAAACTTTTGTTATTATTTATTATTCAAGAGAAAATTTAAAGTATATCAAACATGACGCTACCATGTACAAAGAAAGTAATGTAATTATCGCAAAATATACATACATTTTAAGTATGAAAAGGTTGATAGTATAATTTTTATATCTTACAAAAATGTAAAATCTTTAATTCTATAGGAGCAATTGGAGAGTTGTGCGGATTTAAATAGTTAACTATAATTATTTATTGAGTAAATAAAGTATGTTATGACATGGGGATTTATTTATGAAACGTACTTTCAAGTGTGTGAAAAGCAAATGTAGGATTATGGATGTGTCGAAACTATGTAAAAATATTAGTGATGATAATAGCAATTATGATAATAATAATAATAATAGTAGTAGTAAAAATGATGATAATAATAATGAATTAAAATAATGACGGTGGTTTCGGTATGACAATGATAATAATATTAGTATTAATAATTGAAATAATTGCAAATATTATGGTGTAAATAGTAACGGTAATAATAAATATGATGTAAAATAGTTGTTGTGAAAATAATATGAGGTACCTTGTACGTGGTAGCGAAAGAATGTACATACCTCGCGTGTTCTTGTCTCTTGAGAATTGGAAAACCCGAATGAACATAAAAAAATATAAAATATAGCTTAAACATTAGAGTTATATACGGAAAAAGGTTAAAGTTGATGAATAGGCTCTTTGGAAATATCTGAAATTTGGATAACTTTCTCGATTAAGTTGAAACTGAAAATTTATTTATTTATCTTTTGTTATATTAACGAAAAAATGTGAAGGTTGCTAATCTTATGTAGAATGTCGGTAATAAGTTTTCAAGAGAGTCAACCGATTTTGAAAAAATGTATTTTCCTTAGCGATAGTCATGTGTTATTTGCGAAAGTCGAATTGTTAAAACTACTTCTAAGGGATCGACACATAACAAAATAACATAAATTTAACAATTAAGTAAACAAAAAATTTCAATAATGAGAGTCAGTATCATTCTAAAACTCTGCATGATAAATATAAATTAAATTCAGAGAAGATAAGAGATACTAGACTCCATTTAGGAGTTTGGACGTCTAATTTGCGCGACTCCGAGATTTGCAATCCTAGCGACGATTGACCCGATGCTTGGGTCAAAGATGAGTTCCATTGCGGAACTCCAACTCCCGAGTTCATATGTAAAAAAAAAATGATAAGAAATTAGAAAATAATTCAATGTCTACTAAATAAATGAAGCATCAAATAAGAAATATAACAAAGACATAAATTTCAAAGATAATATGTATAGATAACCATTATTCAAAAAAAAAAAAAAAACGTTGTTATACACAGAACAATGCATAGGCCCCAAATGCGTACTTCTGATATAGTTTTAGGCTACCATAAGGGATTGCTATAGTCATAGAAACCAAGAAACAATTAAATATAGTCATCACGAATTTAACAATATTCCATAACCAAAATCAAGTTACGCCATAAATTCACCTAAGCATAAAGAAAGATATTGATACTATAAAACAGATAAAACTTACTAGTAATTTTTTTGTGTGTGATGGGGTTGGTGGATGTCCCATGGAATTATTCGATGTGCGCACAAGTTAGCCCGGACACCACGATATTTAAAAATGATTAAGGTACTTTCCAGCATTTTGTATATCTGGTGTATATCTTCTGTATACACGCATATACAGCCTTGCTTTTTTTGTATCCATTTTTGGGACTTTGGTTGAGGCTTGGACACGAGAAAGTTTGAATGCGAGGATAAATGGAGTCATATAATTTATAAGATCTTGTTGGGGAAATAAGTCAGGTTTTTCGCACTCATCTAATCGACTTGGATTTCTAGGGAACCACTCTCATATCATCTATCCTGAAGGTTGCCAGAATATCATCTCATGTTGCAATCTATTTGGAGCCTATAAGTTGCAGCAACTTGAAGGGTCTTTTTTTTCTTTTTTCTTTTGGAAATTGTAGCTACTAATAATACATTATGGTAGATACTAGACAGGGCTTTAGGAAAGATGATATTACAAGGCAGTGTGGTTGCACATGGAATTATGAATGGACTATAAATAGAATACAAGTCGTGAGTATACCACGCTTAGGCAATCGTATTAAACACGACAAGCAACTATCTATTCATGCTTGAGAATTCCGACCAAAAGGTACAGAATATTGTGACAGAAACCCCAAGCATGGTAAAGATTTAAGCCTTTTGGAGCCCCTTTCCACATGAAGTTAAAAACCGCCAGTAGCTTGTGAATACATAAACCAAATTGGTATATGGTCAAGCCATCGTTATCGTGTTACAGCATCTAGACTGACGTCAGAACGACTCGTCACAAACCACCAAGCATCTATCATGAAACATGAAGCTTCACCGAGCTTGCTTCATCGTCTATACTACTATCACCATATATATCAAACGACGCGAAAACTAACTGCTTCAGAGTTCTTATTCGCAACTAGAAAAACGGGATATCTAACATCATTTGAAAACTTCAATTGCAAACCATTAATAATTTCCAAAGACACTTAACATGAACAAAAGCAAATATATCAATGTTATTTTACTTCACCTTCACTTCACGAACTCACACGATCAAAAATGGGATCTGTTGGTCTATAGAGGTGAGAGGAGGGTTTCCCAAGGAATACGAGCAAAATACTGAAAATGAACCTTTTTTGTTTTTGCAATTTTTTGTGGGTGTTAGCCTAGGGATTAGAGGGTGGGTGCGGTCGCCGGAATGGGATTTGAGCAAAACTTCTTGGGCACACCCCTGATGACCTATTAAATGAGATATGTTGGTCTGGAAGAGTGGGAGAAGGCTTTTCATACGGCATTTGAGTGAAATACTAAAAATGGAGGATTTTTTGAGGTTTTCCGTGGGTGTCAGCATATGGGTCATATCACCCGTTTGATTTGAAAAGTGGCTCCCCTTTCCCCACCAAAGCAACCCGATCCATTTAATATTCCGTCAGAGGACCACCCGAGAACTTTTGCTCAAAATTTTTCTCGGGGACCGAGCCCACCCCCGAATCATGGGCTAACACCAACTGAAACTTGCAAACAACCTGTAATTCCTGTTGTTTCGCCCGATTGACTTGGAAAATGACTCACGCCGCCCCGCCAAAGCAACCTAATCCATTTAATAGGCCATGGAGGGATCGCGCGAGAAGTTCCGCTAGAATTTTTTTCGGGTTCCGAGCCCAACCCCTGAACCATGTTCTAACCCCATTGAAACTCGCAAAAAATCCACAATTCCTGCCATTTTTCCACTTGAGTTCGAAAATGGCTCCCCCAACCCTGCCAAAGTAACCCAATCCATTTTATAGGTCGTCGGGGCACCGCTCGAGAAATTTCGCCAGAAATTTTCCAAAGCCCGAGCACACTCCTTGAACCGTGGGCATAAATCCACCAAAACTTCGCAAAAAAACCTACAATTCCAGTCGTTTCGCCCATTCGACTTGGAAAATGATTCCCCAGCTCTGCCAAAGCAACTCGATCCATTTAATAGGCCATTAGGAGACCGACCAAGAAGTTTCACCCAGAATTTTTATCGAGGTCCAATTCCATCCATGAACCATTGGCTAACACCAAACGAAACTCGCAAACAACCCGCAATTCCTGCCACTTCGCTCGTTTGACTTAGAAAATGGCTTCTCCGACCCCGCCAAAGCAACTAATTCATTTAATAAGCCATCGGGAGGTCTCCTTAGAAGTTTCATACAGAATTATTCTCGGGGCCCAAGCCCATCCCTAACCGTGGGCTTAACACTCATCAAAACTCACAAAAAACCCGCAATTCCTACCTTTTCGCCCTTTTGACTTGAAAAATGGCTCCCTTGACACCGCTAAAGCAACCTGTTCCATTTAATAGATGTCGGGGGATCACCCGAGAAGTTTCTCCTAGAATCTTTTTTGGAGCCCGAACCCGCCCCTGAACCGTGGGCTAACACCCACCAAAACTAGCAAAGACCCACAATACCTGCTGTTTTACCCATTTAACTTGGAAAATAGCTTCCCAAACCCACCAAAGCAACCCAATCTATTTAATAGGTCGTCGGAAGACTGTCTGAGAAGTTTTGCCAAAAAAATTTCCAAAGCCTGAGTCTCCTCCCCCCTCAAACCGTGGGCTAGCACCCACCGAAACTTGCAAACAACTCAATAATCCTATTGTTTTGCCCATTTTTCTTGGAAAATGGCTCCTCCAGCCCCTCAATAGCAACCTGATCCATTTAATAAGCTATCGGGGGACCTGCCGAGAAGCTTCGCCCAGAATTTTTCTCGGCGCCGAAGCCTACCCGCGGAACCATGGGCTAACACCCACCAAAACTCGCAAAAAATCCGCAATTCCTGTCTTTTCACCCATTTTACTTGAAATATGGCTCTCTCGGCACCGCCAAAGCAACCTGTTTTATTTAATAGGTCGTCGAGGGACCACCCGAGTAGTTTCACAATCATGGCTCTCAAAATGAGTATTACCGGTTACTGTGTTTTGAGAACAAAGATTTGCAAATCAAGGAGAGAAAACATTCATTTTTTTTTTTCTCTTTCAAGAGATTTTGTCTTGAAATCGTGCCTTGAGAGGGGATGCTGCCAATCCTACAGAGGACTTTATGGATTGTTTTTTCGAGAAGTGAGAGGTACTAGATTAAACCCCCGAATAGGGCCTGGTAGAGAAAGACATAAAGGAAATCGAGTTCGTTGAGCAAGTCAAACTCGATCTTTCAATTTTCTTAAATTCCGTGCTAAGTTAAAACAGATCATTCTTTTTAAAACAGAGGGAGTATACAATAGGGAAAACTCTTGCTTCACTCATTTCTCAAGAATAAAGGAATTGCAAAAGTATCATTTATATAATATGAAACTCTCTTGCTTGGCAACATTCTTTTTCTTCTTTTCCTTCTTATACTTTTGCTTTGTCAATTAAATAGTTGGATAAAAAAGGTTGTCCAAAGTACTTATATTAAAATAATAGGAATCATTCTTCTCCTATCTGCACAAGAATGAAGAGGTTCCACAAGAACTGTTAAAAACTTATTAAAGATTTTCTTGGAATTCTGCTTTAATAAAGAAGGAAAATAAAATATAAAGTTACTGTGCAAAGTATTTATCTTGCACTTCATCACAGGTTAAATTATTCTTCTTTTAAATCTCAACCATTCAATATGCACGGTGTTTTCTACCAGGAGTTTCTTTATTTAAGGACTCGAACCCGATATCTCTAGTTAAAAGTGAATGGATCAACAAATATTTTTAACTTTATAGTGGAAAAGGACGGTTATCGAAAGCTAAGTTGCTCGGACTCTCTAAAAATGTTGCTGCACCTGTGTCAGATCCTCCTAAAAAGAACTACTTTTGAAGGATCCAACACACACGTGATGACATTTTTGAAGAGTCCGAGCAACACTGATCGAAAGTTTATAGTAGTACTAAAAGGAAACATATTCTCCCTTCCGAGCAAGATTGAATAGGCTCCACAAAGATTGAAGAGGCTCCACAACAATAATATGAAACTTATTAATGATTTTGCTTAAGTAGTGCCTTAAACAAAGAAGTATTCAGTTTAGCTTCACTTGATAATCAGAAACATTTTTTTTCTCTCTTTACTTCAACAGTTGTTCAATGGAAATACTTTTTAATGCAGTAGGTGGCTTTGTTGTTGAGGTGGTAAAGTTTGTATCCAAATGCATCTATCCTAAAGTTGAAAATATCGTCCGTTTCTCGATAAAAATTGAAAATCTAAGGAAGGAAATGGAGGAGCTAGCAAGGTTTAGAGACGACGTCAAAGCGAAGGTGGAAGTAGCGGTGCGAGAAGGCTATAAGCCAAAACCAGATGTTGTTAAGTGGTTCGAAGATGTTCAGAAGCTCGAGAATGAATGGGAAGCTATGCAAGAAAGCATTGCAGCGGCTAAGATGCTTACATATAAATGGTGTCCAAAATGCAGCCTTCGCTCGGAAGTCTCCGCTCAAGCAAAGAACATCCGGGGTCAATTCTGCAAGCTTAAAGAGGTCGGACAAAACTTTGGATCCAATTTGGTGGTAGAAAATTACCGGATGCAAAAAGTTGAGCAGATCCCGGGACCATCAGTAGAAGGCCAGCCAGCTGCAACAAGGAATCTCAACGAACTCCTACGATTATTGGAAGATGATAAGGTATTAATTGTAATTTTTGCTTTGCCTCGAATTATTGAAGTTATTTGATTGCCTACATAATTTCTTTTAGGTTAATTAGTACAATTATGTTTAAAATTTAAATGATTGGGGTCATAATATTGGCATTTGATGAATCATACAATTACTTAAAAATTCTATGATATGTGTAATTTTATCATTTAATTAAAACCTTCGTTTGTTTAATTGATAATTCTTAGTTAGACATATTTCGATATATTATATTATATTATATTATATTATATTATATTATATTATATTATATTATATTATATTATATTATATTATATTATATTATATTATATTATATTATATTATATTATATTATATTATATTATATTATATTATATTATATTATATTATATTATATTATATTATATTATATTATATTATATTATATTATATTATATTATATTATATTATATTATATTATATTATATTATATTATATTATATTATATTATATTATATTATACTCCTATTATTTATTTATTTTTATTTATTTTTTATATAGAAGAGTGAGTAGGTGGGACTACCAAGGGTATTCTTGTTATTTTAAAAAAATCATAATTAGTTCAACTATTTTATCACAAGTCTCCAATATCTAAATGATCATAACTTTTTATTTTGTCTTGTATTTTTAAGAGATAATACACAATTACCCCCGAACTATACCCAAAAAGTTGTGACACACCTAACTTAAAAGGGGGTGCTATTATCCTGAACTAATTAAAAGTGGAATTTTCATCCCCTTAGTGTCTATGTAGCACATACGTGGCAACGGGTTAAGCCTTGAAAACAGACTTTGTCAGAAATGCAAGGTAAGGTTGTACGATACACCCTTGTGGTGGGGCCCTTCCCCGCACACCGCGCATAGCGGTAACTTTAGCGCACCGGGTTGTCCTTTACACGTTTTGTCTAAATGTTAATCGATTCAATTTTAAGACTGTTGTTATGCATTGTTTTATAATACAACATAATGCATATGCAAAGAAATTAACAAACTTGAGTTCAAGAGATTATAATGATGAAAGCCTCCAACGTTCTTATTTCACTAATTTTCTAAATTTCTTCTGTGTGTTCGTTGGTGCATCTTTCACTGGGTAAAGTTATTTGGATTTTGAATCCTTTTAGGTATGCATCATCGGTGTGTGGGGTACCGGAGGAGTTGGGAAAACTACTTTGGTGAAGAATCTGAACAACAAGCTCTTAAAGAATGTGCCAAGTTCCAAACTGTCTTTTGGGGTTGTGATATGGGTTACAGTCCCCAAACCGCCAATAGACATAAGAAAGATTCAAGCACAAATTGCCAGTAGATTAAGCCTCACGGTAGATAACGAGGCAAGTGTAGAAAGCATTGCCAGCAAAATCTGTGAAAGGCTCGAGAAAGAAACGAGTTTTCTTCTCATATTGGATGACGTTTGGGAAGCTATAAATTTGGATGATGTAGGGGTGCCCCAACTTTCCGCGAGAAGCATGGTAATTATAACTTCTCGTTTTTTGAGTGTTTGTAGCCAAATGAAAACAGATGTTGAAATGAAGGTTTACACATTGGACGAGGATGAATCTTGGCAACTGTTTGCCAAAAATGTGGGAGATATTGTCAATCAGGAGAAAATCCATCCATTGGCAAAGGAAATTGCAAGAGAGTGTGATGGTTTACCTTTAGCAATCATTGTTATTGGATCATCCATGAGAGGGAAGACGAGGGTCGAGCTCTGGGAAGATGCTTTGAAATCACTTAGAATGTCGGAACCTCATAGCAAAGTTGTAGAAGATAAGGTTTACAAGGTCATCAAGTGGAGTTTCGATTCTTTTGGATCTCAGGATATTGAATCATCCTCAGAGCAAAGAAGCAAACGTGTGAACAAAAAGAGAGGTGACATTCAAAGTTGTTTCTTGTATTGCTCCTTATATCCGGCGGCTATTCCAACAGATGATCTGATACATTGCTGGTGGGCGGAGGGGATCCTCGGTGAACATGACACATATGAAGAAGCCTACAACAGGGGAATCACAATGATTGAGAGATTAAAGGATGTATGCTTGCTAGAATACCATGGGATGGTGGTTTTTCCGGGGCAGGTTGTGGATTGTGTGAAGATGCATGACGTGGTTCGTGATATTGCTAGATGGATTGCTAGTACCTTTGGGGATGAACACACTTCTGTTTTTCAAGCTGGAATTGGGTTGACTGAGATATCACATATTACAATATCAGCTTCTGTCAAGAGAATATCTTTCGTAAGCAACAAAATTGAATGTCTACCTGATTGCTTCACGAAATGTCCAAAGACAACATCTTTACTTTTTCAAGACAATTATCCCCTTCAGAAAATACCCCAGGAATTGTTTTTGGCATTTCCAGCTCTAAGAGTTCTGAATCTGAGTCAAACTAGTATTGAAGCACTGCCTTCTTCCATCAATAGTTTATGTCAACTCCGTGCTCTAATACTACAAGGTTGCTTTGCGTTGAAAGAGTTACCACCCATTGCTAATCTTCACAATTTGCAAGTGCTCGATTGTGATGAAACATTGTTGAGTTGTCTGCCGCAAGGAATGGACAATTTGATAAATCTGAGGCTATTAAATATGCCTGTTGCTAATATGAAGAGCATCAGCAAAGGATTTTTCCTTAAATTCCCTAGCATTGAAATGTTAGATCTGTCGCATGGCTCTCTTGGAGAGATTTCTTTGGATGAGATATCATCTCGCTCTCTTGGAGCTACTTCTTTTGATGAGATATCATATCTATACAATCTGACTTATCTTTCTATTAGAGTGGATAGCTCATCATTTTTTAATAGAGATTACACCTGGATGACTAGATTGAAAGGATTTCACATTAGAGTTGGGGAAACTTCAATTTATGTACCATACAACAAGTCAGAAAGGGCGATAAATGTCTTCAAGTGTGAAATTTTCAGTAACGGAGAGCTCTCGGGCATGTTGCAGTTTGCTTCACATTTGTACTTGCACGTATGCATGGGTCTCAGGAAGTTGATTGCATACAACACTTTTAATGGATTAAAATTACTAAAGATAGACTACTGTTCTTGTTCTTTTGGACTAGTGGAAGGAGAAAGTGGGCAATTTGACCCTTTGCCAAATCTAGAACATCTCAGCCTCGTTTCAGTAAATAATTTAAGGAGTGTTTCTGATTTCGGTCAATATTTGGGTCTAAGATTTTCTAAATTACGTGAACTGGTAATCTTTCAATGTGCAAGTTTAACATATGTTTTCAACGATGATGGAGCTTGTTATGTACCTAAGCACTTGGAAGAAATTAGAATTATGGTTTGCCCTCAGCTAGTAGAGTTGTATGTGCAATGCAGCTCAAGTGATCAGGCAACACTTATCAACTCAGAAATTCCAAGAGTTCGGAAGTTAGATTTGAACGACTTACCTGAACTAGCAACGTTGGGGGAGCCACAGAATATGTGGGAACACTTGGAGGAACTCACGGTGATCGATTGTGACGGATTAAGGAAGTTGCCTCTCTCTATTCAAACCTCCAAAAACATCAAAATAATAGAAGGAAAACCATCAAAATGGTGGAGCCAACTGGAATGGGATGATGACAACTTCAAGTCAAATTTAGAGCATTGTTACAAAGAATGGTATTACCGATGACAGAAGGATCAAAGGTGATGTGCCAATTTACTTTCATATTTTCAATTGTTGATGGTATTATAATGTTCTTCTTATAAAAGGGTTATTTCACCTGTAGCTTTAATGTTTTGGATTAAATGCTCAAATTATTTTACAAGAAAGATGAACCAATAGGGTGTGTTCGGTACGATGGATAATGTTTTCAATCTGCATTAAATTGAGATTGTGCTTTTATTGCTTCATTCAGGGAAGAATAGAAGCTGAGAAAGGACATTCCTGCACTGGAGAGACACGGGTTTCGAGATAAAGTTAACCAGTGAGTTTGTTGTAATGTATTTCATTAACCAGTTGAGTTTGTTGTAATGTGTTTCCTATTACCAGTCGAGTTTGTTGTAATGTATTTTCTTAACCAGTCAAGTTTGTGGTAATGCATTTTCTGCCAACAATTGTTCCTTGTTTGTACTCGTGCTTTCTGGTTTGGTATTTTGATTGCTTGATTGTACGCTGAGTAATTTCTTGTTTCGATTGTGCCCAGTGAGTGAACTTGGTTGTCTTTGTCTTTGTTCTCATGATAGCACAGACAAACCACCTATCAAGAGGTCTGTTAATTTTTTTAAAACCTAATATGTTACTGCCAACAACGTTTATATTAGTTTTGTAAATTTTTTAGAAAACATATTACATTGGTGAATTGATTTAAAAAATGACTTATGTTGATCAGAACTTAGAATATACTATATATACATATATATAACATATGAAGAAACCAAAAGGGATTTAACATTTGCTATATATACAATAAAAAGATAGGGACTTAAAATTTAATGTCAACTAACAAGTAAATACTTTATGATACTGCACATCTAGACACTTCAACTCGTCCGTACTGTGTCTCATGGTCACTCGACACTTGCATATCACATAAATTTTAAAGGTGTTTGTAGACACCTAATTTTGTCCCTCCCGATGTCTAATTTTATTCATTTTTAGTTCACTTTTCCATGTGTCCAACCCCATGTAGTTATATCCCACAAAAATACAAAAAAATAAACAAAAAGAATACTTCTAACTAATTTATCTTATCCTAACAACCTACTCAATCAAAAGCTTCCACCTCCCTACCCACTCACATTTTTATCCTCACAGTAACAAACAAAAAGGAAGAGGGGGCCCCACCACTAAGAGATGGACTCCACAATTATCATACATACATATACAACAAATCATAAGAAAAAAAAAGGGGTTGGAGTTTTCTTCTTCTTCTTCACTATTCACCTCACGCCATTTTTCTTTTCCTTACTCTTCTTCTTCTCACACAGAGCACTCATCTTCACGAATTCCATTTTTTTACTGAAAAATGAACACCCACCATTGACACTTGCACACACACATTCGCGGATACGGAAGTGAGACCCACGAACAAAAAACTCCATTTTTTTTTCTTTCTTTTTCGGCTCTTCTCCACGCACAACAAGAACCAGAAATCGCGCGCACACACACACATAGAATCGAGAGAGAGAGAGAGAGAGAGAGAGAGAGAGAGTAGCAGAGAGAGTGACGAAGAGAGAGACAGAGAGAGAGATCGGCGGGTTAGAGTTTTTTGGCGGTATCCACGCCGGAATCGATGTTCGTCGTCAGGAATGGGTTGAATCAGTCATAAAATTACTGAAAAATTCTTCATTTTCTTTTGATATTAGGACGATACTTAGCCACAATCCGGTCTATCCCAGCTGGTGTTGTTGTCGTCAACTCGCCTAAGCTCGATTCCACTCGGTTTCGGTTTCTATCGGATTTTTTTTGGTAGGGGGGTCGCAGGTTAATTTCAGTCAGGTTTGGGTTAGATTTCGATCTGTTCGGACGTCTCGTGGATTTGGTATTTGGATCGGACCTTAAGTTCGGGTTTTGTATCGAGTTGGTTAGTTGTTGAGGCTCCCATTTGAGGATTTCGATTTTGGATTTCTTTATTATCAACGAAAACAAGTTCCTTTGAGTTCCATTCTCTTAACTCGTTCTCTTTTCTTTGCCTTGATTGGTTGAATTATTGTGATTATGTGTGGTGTGATTATGGTTGGTGGATTTTGTCGATGTTATGATGTTTTATGTGTTTAACGATGTGATTTCGGTGATACGTGGAATGCATTGGAGTAATGTTTGGTGTAATTGATGGAAACGAAGCTAGGTGGGGGGTTGGAATTAAGAAATTGATAAAATGGGCGAATCTAAATTAATTTTGGTTTATTATTGTTGAATTCGGAATAAACATGAATATTATCGGAACACGATAGAATCATGGTATGTTGAAATGAATAGGCAAATGTAGGTTTGGGTAGGCAAATTTAGAATTGTTGGATTGTGGAAATTCTTGGAATATTTGTTGAATGCTTTTTTTTATCGCATTTGAAAAATGAATTCATTTAGCCGGGGAATGCCTCGAGGTCATTTGTATTTACTCACCGGGAAATGCCCCGAAGAATTTCGTACGCGAAGGATGTTCGTGATCAAGGTCCAAGGCATCGGGTAAAGCATAGTTTAGGACTAGTGTAGGTCATTTCAGTATTTTTATTTCGGTTTGTAATAAATTGGACTGGACGCTAAATTTTGGATTGTTTTATTTCGTTTGCTTGCTTGATTGTTTTGCATGTTTTATTTGATTTATACATTCACAGTGTCAAATTAGCCGATATGCTCCACCAAACGACCGTGGTCGAATCACGGGATTGAGGGGTGCCTAACACCTTCTCCTCGGTCAACAGAGTTCCTTAGCCGAAATCTCTGTTCGCGGATCAGTGTTACAGAGTCAAAGCCGTTTTGAAAAAGGATATCCATGGGTGACTTGGCACACCCGATTTATGCCAAGTGGCGACTTTGAGTTTTGGAATATAATGAATCCTTTTCGAAATGAATTTTTATTTTTTGTCTCTTTAATAAAAGCCCTTTCAAACCTTATATTGAATCTTTTTGGATGTTGATAAAGGGGTGTGACAGCTCTGGCGACTCTGCTCGGGAACTGTTCAGAATCCGAGCTTATTTTGGAGTCGTATTGGCTTTGTTTGGCACTATAGGTGTATAAGCATTTTTTTGTGTGTTGTTTTGTGTTATTGTTTTATCATTATGGAATGTTTTCGTGCTCTTTGTGTACAGTATTTATCCTATGTGTTACCGCTTTTATATCTTGCATCATGTGTCTACCCCCGGCCTTCTTTTTGCAACAAGTCCGTAGTACACGTGTTGTACACGACCTCTAGTTGAGTCACCCTTATTTTAGGAGGGGAGCCATCGGTGTTATGGAGTAGGTGGAAAGCTGTCGCAGCCACTATCGACCATACGCTCCCCCGAACAGCCTTGTTAGTGAACCCCAACGTAGGTTAGCCTTTAGGTCATGCTTATGTGCATCATATTGAGACCTAGCGGGGCCCACTTGGTCCTTTGTGGGAGACTCACCTCTAAAGCATTCCTACGTGCTAAATGTTGCATCTTTGAGGATAACGTGGTCATTTGACGGACTGATTTGGGAAAAACATGTGTTAGAAGTAAAATGTGTGGGTAATGAAAAAAAACAAAAAAAAAGAGTTTCGTAGTTTTTATAGTTTTTTATGGCTTTTATTTTTCACAATTCCAAAATTCAAAAGGACTTTTTTACCTTTCGCACTCATTTTCCCAAAAACATCAAAAAGATTTTCCTTTGTCTCGTTTAGCATGCATTCACAATTCGAAAACTTCAAAAAGATTTTTTTCATTCATAGGATGTGTTTATAAAAGAAAAATACTAAAAAAAAATGTTAGAAACTTTTTACATTTCGTATAACGAAAATACCAAAAAGATTTTTCTTTCATAGTTGTTGATGTCATTTTTCTGTGAAGTATCAAAATGAAAACTCAAAAGATTTTATTAACTTGGTTCATCGTTTGTCTTTGGTCGTATCTCTTAAGTCAGGGTCTAGCCTGTTATTTAATCATTAATTGTTCAATCTGGACGAACTACTCACCCCTGGTTCTCCTCTTTAGGGAGTGAGATACGTAGGCAGCCTATTGTTAGTTCGGGGATCTTATTTGAAAAATTCAAAAATATTTCTTCACTCTCCATTTAGAGTAGGCGTTTCATATACGTCTTTAAAAGAAAACTACAAAAAGATTTTCCTTTAATATGTTCAAGTTTCATTTTCACATGAAATTCAAAAATCGAAAACCCAAAAAGATTTTTCTTTGGTAATCACAGGTTTCATTTTGTATAGAGATTTAAACCTAAAAAAAAATAAAATTTCGTCAATTCTTTTGATACTTTTGTTTCAAGAAAGAAAAAAAAGTTTAATTGACCATTTTGGCAAAACTTCATGAACTACGTACACCTGATTCTTCCCTTTCGGGGGTGAGATACGTAGGCTCCCTCCTAGGGTTCGGTGATTTTTTTTCAAGAAAAAAGAAGAAGAAGAAGAAGAAGAAGAAGAAGAGGTTTTGAAAAATCACTGAACTCTAATGCATTTGCTATCTCTTGTCCAGTTAGTTTAAGGTTGTTGGTTTGTGGCATTTTGGTTGGTCCTCCATATTGCTCCATGTCAAAGAGAAAGTTATGGCCAACAAGGATACCGAGTTTGTTGTCACTAATCAGATGAGGAGTTTGGGGAATGAGAATGTAGGAGCTAATGAAGAGATTTTGAAATTGAGGCATCAAATGATAGAAATGCATCAAGCTTGGGCTAATGGATTGCCGCCTCCTCCATTTCCCACAGATAATCTGGAATATCTTTCTAGTTTGCCTCCAGTGTCACAAGCACAATTTCCTATTTTGGTCGACATGCCACAACATGCATCAGGACCTACTCCGCGACAACAGTATCCAAACACTTCCAATATTCATTTCCTCACTCCTCAATACAAAATTACCACATGCTCGGCTCTGCCTGCTATTCATGTTTTTGCAGCCCCACTCCCATCTGAAGCTCATGCTTTTAATGTCAATCCAACGATTGTGATTCCTCACTCTACAAGCGACCCTGTATTAAATATTTTTAGTGATCATCATTACTCTCCTGAGCCCACATTTAAGTCGACTGGTCCTTACAATTTCCCTCAACCGCCTGAATTTCCTCCTAACACTGAGAAGCCTGTTATGACAGAAGAACAAGAGAAAATAGCCAGAACATTGAGAAGTTTGGAACTGACTATGAAAAACTTGCAAGGACTTGGGGGGTACAAAAGTTTCTCATATAAAGATCTGTGCATGTTTCCAGGTGTACATCTTCCTCTTGGTTTTAAAATGCTGAAGTTTGAGAAGTATGATGGACATGGCGATCCTGTATCACATTTGAGACGCTATTGCAACCAACTAAGGGGCGCTGGAGGGAAGGAAGAATTACTCATGGCATATTTGGTGAGAGTCTTTGAGGTCTAGCTTCAGAATGGTTTGTTGACCAAGACATCGACAAGTGGAATAGCTGGGATGACCTGGCTAATGAATTTGTGCAACAATTTCAATACAATATGGAGTTGATTCCTGACGAGAAATCCTTAACTAATATGAAGAAAAAGAGTACTGAAACTTTCAGAGAGTATGCAATTAGATGGCGTGAACAAGCTGCTAGGGTGAAACCGCCAATGAAAGAAAGTAAGATAGTGGAGGAATTTATTCAAGCGCAGGATGAAACATATTATCAACACTTGTTACCTGCATTAGGCAAGCCATTTATTGAGGTCTTCAAAATGGGGGATATGATAGAGGATGGAATTAAGACTGGTCGCATTGTGAGTTTTGCAACATTGAAAGCGACTACTCAAGCAATTCAAAAAGGTTCGGGAAGTGTGGGAGGAAATAAGAATGAGGAAGATGCATCTGCCATTGCAGTTGGACAACAGGCATGAGCAAGAGGACCACACCATCGTTACCCACGGGCTCAAACCCAAGTTTATGCCCAAGCTCCACAGAATCTTTACCAAAATCTATTATATCCCATTCCCCCACCTCCATATCAAGTGTATAATGCACAACCTTATGTTCAACCTCCATCTTACCCACATTGGCGTGCGCCAACTCTGCCGAGTCATCCTTCAACTCCACATACATACCGAAGCCCTTCTAGGCATGGTTTTCAATTTAAGCCAAATAATGAAATGAGACAGAAGTTGAGGGATAGCTTCACACCCATTGGAGAGTCGTATGCAAGTTTATTCTAGAGATTGGTACAGCAGGGCATGATCACTCTTCACCTTGGGTATACTCCTGACCCATATTCAAGAAGTTTTGATCCTAATGTACGATGTATATATCATTCCGATGTTCAGGGTCACAGTATTGAAGATTGTCGTGCTTTGAAAAGAGAAATTGAAAAGATGATTCAAGATAAATCAATCATGGTGCAGAACATTGACAGTGAGGGAAGCTCTAGTCATGCTGATATGGAAACCAGTGGCTAAGATGTCAGGCTGAGCAATTGAGAAGTCACCCCTCTCCTTACTAGGAAGGGGTTTGGTAGCTTATTTTATTTTATTTTATTTTCTGTTCTCCAAATTATTTCAGGGTTGTAGTTCGGGATCTGTATTGTTTTGTCCTTTTGTTGTTTATGTTCAAACCCTTCTATCTTTTGTTTCAACTAAATGAAGTGTCTCATTTTCTTTTGTGTTTTAAATATGCGTTGTTTATTTGTTTTCTTTATATAGTACATTTTGTGTTGACTCTAGTGATATGACATGCTAGTGAAATTTTCAGCCAGATCTTAAAATCCAATTTAAGCATGAACATTAAATCAGAGGGTTAAAGTTAGAAAAAGAAAGCATATGAGAAAATAGATAGAGTGCTGAGACATTTGGTGACAAGTTAAGGCAACTATTTTGAGAATCACAAGAACTTGGTCATCGATCGAAAGGCAAGTCCCAATTTGGTCAAATGGTGGACGTGTGATCCCTATATCAAGAGAAACAAGAAGATAAGCAGCTCCAATAAAGCATGAGTCATTTGATGTGATGAATTTACAACAAAGGTGGAGTTTACAGAAGAAGTAGTGACTCACAAACTCAATCTGCTTAAAAAGATGTCGCAAATGATCTTCATCTCTCACTTCCAATTGCGTATTATGTACTTGCATTCTCAAGGATTGATATGATGAAGGCATTTCGTTCTGCTATCCAAACATTGTGTCATCCTTTGTTTACCCCATTTGAGCCTTAGTGTTATTTTCTTTCATACCCCTCTTTTGGAATCAAGATAGAGTAAGCAAAGTTCAAAGAATAGTGTCGAGTAAAAAGATAAAGTCAAAAAGTTACCAAAAAAAGACAAAAATATTTCCAAAAAAAAAGAGTGTCAAGAAAAATAGAGTTAGAAAAAAGAATCGCAAAGTGAAAAGAGTGAATAAAAGAAAAAAAAGAAAAATCAGATCAAAGCAAAAGAACAAGCTGCCAGAACTACGCATGACCTGATTCTCCTCTCTCGGGGTGAGATACGTAGGCTTCCCTACTAAGGGCTCGCTCCAACCAAATAAATAATTTAGCGTCACCCAGTCAAAAGAAACTGGGGTATGTGTTTATCCTCATTGTTTGAGTCAATTCCAAAAGTTGTAAGTCCCACCCACTTCAAGTGTTGTTTGGGCCCCTTGGCATCCTTTTCTTTTTAACCCTATCCAAAAGCCAAGTTACAATCAAAGAAAGACCTTCGGATCAATCTTTAAGAATGTTAAGGAAAAGCATGCAAGGGATATGATGATGTATTTGGGAACTACTTGTCTTCCTCAGCACAATGAATCAAGAAAGAAAGAAAAATGAGAGAGTCTTATTGGTGAAAACCCTCACGGGCACCGTAAGGCGATGGTAAGTTAAGAGAAATAAAAATGAGAGAGTCTTATCGGTAAAAAACCTTCGGGCACCATAAGATGAGGGTGAGTTGAGAGAAAAATAAGAGAGGTTTGTTGGCGAAAACCCTTCAAGGTGCCACTAGCCGAATCAGGTCTCCGAATGTAATTGGCCCGAGGAAACAACTCAGTTTCAAGGCCATTAACCCAACAACAACTGGTAGAAAGTGTGGATGGAAAGATCAAGTACATTAATCCAAAATGCATGGCATAATCATTAGAGTTGACTGTCATTTTTAGTTGTTTCAAATAGGGACATTCATTATCTTTTCTTTCCTCTTTACATTTTTATCTTTCTTGAGTCAGTTATCCAAATAAAAATCATTGTCATTTTTCTTTTATTATTGAGTCAAGTCTATGTCGAAACAAGTGAGAAAAGATCTCAAAACATGGCTATCAGCTTCTTCAATTGCACAAAGCAAGACAAAATGCCGACACATGAAAGAGACATGATTGTGAGCCAAAATAAGGCATGAAAAAAGTTTTGTCAACCGACAAGTCTGGGAACTCATGGAAAGACCAAGGTTCAAAGGGGTTATCTGAGAAGCATGACAAAGCAGAGATATTATATCTATTTCAAAGTGACTCTTAGTAATCTGAGTTCGGATCAACGATGCATCAAGTCAATGACATATGCTAATGGTTGAAAGAAAGGTTAATGTGACGGGGGCAAGATCGATTGCCACGAAAGCCAAATCCACAAACCGGCCACCATGTTTTTAAACTAACAAGTTTTCTTTGTATGAAATAGGAACACATGTTTCCTTCAAATCTAGTAGTTCAAAGCCTAAACATCAAAAGTTGCAATGCCTCACTTCCACAAATGCAGGAGACCACTTCCTTGTTTAGTTAATTCAAGCAATATTTGTAAGGAGATGCACTTCCTTGTTTAGGAAATTCAAGAAACATTTGTGAAGAGACGCACTTCCTTATTTGAGTAATTCAAGAGACATTTGTTAGGAGACGCACTTCCTTATTTGGTAATTCGATCGACATTTGTAAGAAGACTCACTTTCTTGTTTGGTAATTCTAATTTCACTTGTAAGGAGACGCACTTCCTTGTTCGGGTAATTCCAACAACATTTGTAAGTAGACGCACTTCCTTATTGGGAAAATTCAAGCAAACATTTGTAAGGAGACACACTTCCTGGTTTGGGCAATTCGAGCAACATTTGTAAGGAGTTGAACTTCCTTAATTCAAGCGCTATCATAAGGAGACACACTTCCTTGTTTGGTAATTCAAGCGATATTTGTAAGGAGACGCACTTCCTTGTTTGGGTATTCAAGCGGCATTTGATAAGGAGACGCACTTTCTTGTTTGGATAATTCAAGTAACATTTGTAAGGAGACGCACTTCCTTGTTTGGGCAAATTCAAGCAACATTTGTAAGGAGACACACTTCCTTGTCTTGATAATTCCAACAACATTTGTAAGGAGACACACTTCCTTGTTTGGTAATTTGATCTGCATTTGTAAGGAGACGCACTTCCTTGTTTGGACAATTCAAGTGACATTTGTAAGGAGACACACTTCCTTATTTTGGTAATTCAAGCTCTATCATAAGGAGACACACTTCCAAAGGAGACGCACTTTCTTGTTTGGTTAATTCAAGCAACATTTGTGAGGAGACGCACTTCCTTATTTGAGTAATTCAAGAGACATTTGTTAGGAGACGCACTTCCTTGTTTTGGTAATTCAAGCGATGTTGGTAAGGAGAAACACTTCCTTGTTTGGTTAATTCAAGAAATATTTATAAGGAAACGCACTTCCTTGTTTAGGTAATTCGAGCAATATTTGTAAGGAGAAGCACTTCCTTGTTTGGTTAATTCATGAAACATTTGTAAGGAGATGAACTTCCTTGTTTTGTTAATTCAAGAAACATTTGTGAGGAGACGCACTTCCTTGTTTGAGTAATTCAAGCAGCATTGGTAAGGAGACGTACTTCCTTGTTTTGGTAATTTAAGCGGCATTGGTAAGGAGATGCACTTCCTTGTTTTGATAATTCAAGCAACATTGGTAAGGAGATACACTTCCTTGATTGGGTAATTCGAATTTTGCTTTTTAGGTGATTCACTTTCTAACTTAAGTCTTGATTCCTAGAAGATGCACTTTCTAGTCGAGTTATTGCACTTAATCCTTAGGAGATGCACTTCCTTGCTAGTTCTTATTTTTCAGGTGACACACTTTTAACTTAAACTTGTATCTCTAGAAGACACACTTTCTAGATAGAATCCCTCACTTTAATTCTTAGGAGTCGCACTTCCTAGTCTTGGTTATTCAATTTTACTCTCAAGAGATGCATTTCTTGGTCAGAGTCTTGATTCATCATTGCAACATGCAAGTAGGTATGATGTGACTTTTCCAAAAGTCTTCTGATGATAAACTTGGAAAAAAAATGTAATTTCTGTTTTTGAAACTTTAGTTTTCTGGCAAACGGCATTTCTCTTTATAATAATATTTGTTTGGGATAATTTTCTTTTTAGTTTTGATGTGATTTCAGGAGCCTGCCCGAAGCACAGGGCAAATAAATGGAAAACTAAGCAACAAGGTGAAGAAATTGAAATTTAAACAGATTGAAAAAATAGCAAGTCAGGAGCCTGCCTGCAGAACAGGGTGAATAAGTTGAAAGCATGACAACAAGTTGATGAAATAGCAAGTCAGGAACTCGCCTGGAGAACATGGTGAAGAAATTGAAAGGCAAGCAACAAGTTAAAGAAATAGCAAGCCAGGAGCCCGCCTTAAAAATAGGGTGATGAAACTCAAGTCAAGAGTCCAAAAGAAGTTGTATAGATAGGATTTTTGTAATTTCATTTGTGCTTTGACTTGTAATTTTCATTTTTAATGTAATGACAGAGCTGTGGACCGGAACCTCGATGGAACCTCACTCGACTCTCCAACTCAGTATAATCCATCTCCTTCCAATCCTTTGAAATACTCATGACTTGATTCTCTCATAACTTGGGTAGGTAGGATGTCTTAAGTCAAGACCCGGTTGTCCTTCTTCCTTCTGTTTCTTTCTTTGAATAATGGTCGGGTCAAAATTTGGTCTCGCTGTCTATTTCTTTGTCTGAAAACACTTCGTGTTTACATTCAAAGGGGGCATGATGTAGACACCTAATTTTGTCCCTCCCGAAGTCTAATTTTTTTCATTTTTAGTTCACCTTACCATGTGTCCAACCCCATGTAATTATATCCCACAAAAATACAAAAAAATAAACAAAAACAATACCTCTAACTAATTTATCTTATCCTAACAACCTACCCAATCAAAAGCTTCCACCTCTCTACCCACTCACATTTTTATCCTCACAATAACAAACAAAAAGGAAGAGGGACGCCCACCACTAAGAGATGGACTCCACAATTATCATACATACATATACAGCAAATCATAAGAAAAAAAAGAGGGTTGGAGTTTTCTTCTTCTTCACTATTCACCTCAAGCCATTTTTCTTTTCCTTATTCTTCTTCTCACATAGAGCACTCATCTTCACGAATTCCATTTTTATACTGAAAAATGAACACCCACCATTGACACTTGCACATACACATTCACGAATAGGGAAGTGAGACCCACGAACAAAAAACTCCATTTTTTTCTTTCTTTTTCGGCTCTTCTCCACACACAACAAGAACCAGAAATCGCACACACACACATACATAGAATCGAGAGAGAGAGAGAGAGAGAGTAGCAGAGAGAGTGATGAAGAGAGAGAGATCGGCGGGTTAGAGTTTTTCGGCGGTATCCACGCCGGAATCGATGTTCGTCGTCAGGAATGGGTTGAATCAGTCATAAAATTACTGAAAAATTCTTCATCTTCTTTTGATATTGGGACGATACTTAGCCACAATCCGGTCTATCCCAGCTGGTGTTGTTGTCTTCAACTCGCCTGAGCTCGATTCCACTCGGTTTCAGTTTCTATCGAATTTTTTTTTTTGGGGGGGGGGTCGCGGGTTAATTTCAGTCAGGCTTGGGTTAGATTTCGATTTGTTCGGACGTCTCGTGGATTTGGTATTTGGATCAGACCTTAAGTTTGAGTTTTGTATCGAGTTGGTTCGTTGTTGAGGCTCTCATTTGAGTATTTCGGTTTTGGATTTCTTTATTATCAACGAAAACAAGTTCCTTTGAGGTCCATTCTCTTAACTCGTTCTCTTTTCTTTGCCTTGATTGATTGAATTATTGTGATTATGTGTGGTGTGATCATGGTTGGTGGATTTTGTCGATGTTATGATGTTTTATGTGATTTCGGTGATACGTGGAATGAATTGGAGTAATGTTTGTTGTAATTGATGGAAACGAAGCTAGGTGGGGGGTTGGAATTGAGAAATTAATAAAATGGGCGAATATAAATTAATTTTGGTTTATTATTGTTGAATTTGGAATAAACATGAATATTATTGGAACACAATAGAATCATGGTATGTTGAAATAAATAGGCAAATGTAGGTTTGGGTAGGTAAAGTTAGAATTGTTGGATTGTGGGAATGCTGAAATATTTGTTGAATGCTTTTTTTTATCGCATTTGAAAAGTGTATTCATTTAGCCAGAAAATGCCTCGAGGTCATTTGTATTTACTCACTGGGAAATGCCCTGAAGAATTTTGTACGCGAAGGATGTTCGTGATTAAGGCTCGAGGCATCGGGTAAAGCATAGTTTAGGACTAGTGTAGGTCATTTCAGTATTTTTATTTTGGTTTGTAATAAATTGGACTGGACGCTAAATTTTGGATTGTTTTATTTAGTTTGCTTGCTTGATTGTTTTGCGCGTTTTATGTGATTTATACATTCGCAGTGTCAAATTAGCCGATATGCTCCACCAAGCGACCGTGGTCGAACCACGAGATTGAGGGGTGCCTAACACCTTCCCCTCTATCAACAGAATTTCTTAGCTGGAATCTCTGTTCGCGGATCAGTGTTACAGAGTCAAAGCCATTTTGAAAAAGAATATCCACGGGTGACTTGGCATACCCAATTTATGCCAAGTGGCGACTCTGAGTTTTGGAATATAATGAATCCTTTTCGAAACGAATTTTTATTTTTTGTCACTTTAATAAAAGCCCTTTCAAACCTTAAATTGAATCTTTTTGGATGTTGAAAAAGGGGTGTGACAGTGTTTAAAGGGACCATCTCATGTTATATGTATCAACCCAGAGGCCATATGCATATTAACTGATTTTGAGCTTATATGAATTCTTAACAGAGAATTTTATGATCTGAACTATGAGTTTTATGAGCTCAACTGAACTCACTGTTTTTTACTCGAACTATGTGTACATAAATAAAGAAAGAAGATAAAAGATCGTACTCATTTCTCCGGCTCTATATTTCCGCCTCTGAGCAGATGCAGAAAGTCAATGTGTACATCAGTATCAACTGTCAAAGCCCAGTAAACTCATTCACAATCATCGACTCCAAACTATCAGCTCAGTCACAACTCTCCTATCAATGCATAACATAAGTGACAAAGGACTCCTGTCACGACCCGAACCGAGGCCCTGGCCGTGACGAGCATCCTGAACCATAAAGGCCCGAGAGCCCATCTAACTCATAATCATGTACACCATTCATAGATAGAATCCCTCACTTTAATTCTTAGGAGTCGCACTTCCTAGTCTTGGTTATTCAATTTTACTCTCAAGAGATGCATTTCTTGGTCAGAGTCTTGATTCATCATTGCAACATGCAAGTAGGTATGATGTGACTTTTCCAAAAGTCTTCTGATGATAAACTTGGAAAAAAAATGTAATTTCTGTTTTTGAAACTTTAGTTTTCTGGCAAACGACATTTCTCTTTATAATAATATTTGTTTGGGATAATTTTCTTTTTAGTTTTGATGTGATTTCAGGAGCCTGCCCGAAGCACAGGGCAAATAAATGGGAAACTAAGCAACAAGGTGAAGAAATTGAAATTTAAACAGATTGAAAAATTAGCAAGTCAGGAGCCTGCCTGCAGAACAGGGTGAATAAGTTGAAAGCATGACAACAAGTTGATGAAATAGCAAGTCAGGAACTCGCCTGGAGAACATGGTGAAGAAATTGAAAGGCAAGCAACAAGTTAAAGAAATAGCAAGTCAGGAGCCCGCCTTAAAAATAGGGTGATGAAACTCAAGTCAAGAGTCCAAAAGAAGTTGTATAGATAGGATTTTTGTAATTTCATTTGTGCTTTGACTTGTAATTTTCATTTTTAATGTAATGACAGAGCTGTGGACCGGAACCTCGATGGAACCTCACTCGACTCTCCAACTCAGTATAATCCATCTCCTTCCAATCCTTTGAAATACTCATGACTTGATTCTCTCATAACTTGGGTAGGTAGGATGTCTTAAGTCAAGACCCGGTTGTCCTTCTTCCTTCTGTTTCTTTCTTTGAATAATGGTCGGGTCAAAATTTGGTCTCGCTGTCTATTTCTTTGTCTGAAAACACTTCGTGTTTACATTCAAAGGGGGCATGATGTAGACACCTAATTTTGTCCCTCCCGAAGTCTAATTTTTTTCATTTTTAGTTCACCTTACCATGTTTCCAACCCCATGAAATTATATCCCACAAAAATACAAAAAAATAAACAAAAACAATACCTCTAACTAATTTATCTTATCCTAACAACCTACCCAATCAAAAGCTTCCACCTCTCTACCCACTCACATTTTTATCCTCACAATAACAAACAAAAAGGAAGAGGGACGCCCACCACTAAGAGATGGACTCCACAATTATCATACATACATATACAGCAAATCATAAGAAAAAAAAGAGGGTTGGAGTTTTCTTCTTCTTCACTATTCACCTCAAGCCATTTTTCTTTTCCTTATTCTTCTTCTCACATAGAGCACTCATCTTCACGAATTCCATTTTTATACTGAAAAATGAACACCCACCATTGACACTTGCACATACACATTCACGAATAGGGAAGTGAGACCCACGAACAAAAAACTCCATTTTTTTCTTTCTTTTTCGGCTCTTCTCCACACACAACAAGAACCAGAAATCGCACACACACACATACATAGAATCGAGAGAGAGAGAGTGAGAGAGTAGCAGAGAGAGTGATGAAGAGAGAGAGATCGGCGGGTTAGAGTTTTTCGGCGGTATCCACGCCGGAATCGATGTTCGTCGTCAGGAATGGGTTGAATCAGTCATAAAATTACTGAAAAATTCTTCATCTTCTTTTGATATTGGGACGATACTTAGCCACAATCCGGTCTATCCCAGCTGGTGTTGTTGTCTTCAACTCGCCTGAGCTCGATTCCACTCGGTTTCAGTTTCTATCGAATTTTTTTTATTTTTGGGGGGGGGGGGGGGGTCGCGGGTTAATTTCAGTCAGGCTTGGGTTAGATTTCGATCTGTTCGGACGTCTCGTGGATTTGGTATTTGGATCAGACCTTAAGTTTGAGTTTTGTATCGAGTTGGTTCGTTGTTGAGGCTCTCATTTGAGTATTTCGGTTTTGGATTTCTTTATTATCAACGAAAACAAGTTCCTTTGAGGTCCATTCTCTTAACTCGTTCTCTTTTCTTTGCCTTGATTGATTGAATTATTGTGATTATGTGTGGTGTGATCATGGTTGGTGGATTTTGTCGATGTTATGATGTTTTATGTGATTTCGGTGATACGTGGAATGAATTGGAGTAATGTTTGTTGTAATTGATGGAAACGAAGCTAGGTGGGGGGTTGGAATTGAGAAATTAATAAAATGGGCGAATATAAATTAATTTTGGTTTATTATTGTTGAATTTGGAATAAACATGAATATTATTGGAACACAATAGAATCATGGTATGTTGAAATAAATAGGCAAATGTAGGTTTGGGTAGGTAAAGTTAGAATTGTTGGATTGTGGGAATGCTGAAATATTTGTTGAATGCTTTTTTTTTATCGCATTTGAAAAGTGTATTCATTTAGCCAGAAAATGCCTCGAGGTCATTTGTATTTACTCACTGGGAAATGCCCTGAAGAATTTTGTACGCGAAGGATGTTCGTGATTAAGGCTCGAGGCATCGGGTAAAGCATAGTTTAGGACTAGTGTAGGTCATTTCAGTATTTTTATTTTGGTTTGTAATAAATTGGACTGGACGCTAAATTTTGGATTGTTTTATTTAGTTTGCTTGCTTGATTGTTTTGCGCGTTTTATGTGATTTATACATTCGCAGTGTCAAATTAGACGATATGCTCCACCAAGCGACCGTGGTCGAACCACGAGATTGAGGGGTGCCTAACACCTTCCCCTCTATCAACAGAATTTCTTAGCTGGAATCTCTGTTCGCGGATCAGTGTTACAGAGTCAAAGCCATTTTGAAAAAGAATATCCACGGGTCACTTGGCACACCCAATTTATGCCAAGTGGCGACTCTGAGTTTTGGAATATAATGAATCCTTTTCGAACGAATTTTTATTTTTTGTCACTTTAATAAAAGCCCTTTCAAACCTTAAATTGAATCTTTTTGGATGTTGAAAAAGGGGTGTGACAGTGTCTAAAGGGACCATCTCATGTTATATGTATCAACCCAGAGGCCATATGCATATTAACTGATTTTGAGCTTATATGAATTCTTAACAGAGAATTTTATGATCTGAACTATGAGTTTTATGAGCTCAACTGAACTCACTGTTTTTGACTCGAACTATGTGTACATAAATAAAGAAAGAAGATAAAAGATCGTACTCATTTCTCCGGCTCTATATTTTCGCCTCTGAGCAGATGCAGAAAGTCAATGTGTACATCAGTATCAACTGTCAAAGCCGAGTAAACTCATTCACAATCATCGACTCCAAACTATCAGCTCAGTCACAACTCTCCTATCAATGCATAACATAAGTGACAAAGGACTCCTGTCACGACCCGAACCGAGGCCCTGGCCGTGACGAGCATCCTGAACCATAAAGGCCCGAGAGCCCATCTAACTCATAATCATGTACACCATTCATAGATAGAATCCCTCACTTTAATTCTTAGGAGTCGCATTTCCTAGTCTTGGTTATTCAATTTTACTCTCAAGAGATGCATTTCTTGGTCAGAGTCTTGATTCATCATTGCAACATGCAAGTAGGTATGATGTGACTTTTCCAAAAGTCTTCTGATGATAAACTTGGAAAAAAATGTAATTTCTGTTTTTGAAACTTTAGTTTTCTGGCAAACGGCATTTCTCTTTATAATAATATTTGTTTGGGATAATTTTCTTTTTAGTTTTGATGTGATTTCAGGAGCCTGCCCGAAGCACAGGGCAAATAAATGGAAAACTAAGCAACAAGGTGAAGAAATTGAAATTTAAACAGATTGAAAAATTAGCAAGTCAGGAGCCTGCCTGCAGAACAGGGTGAATAAGTTGAAAGCATGACAACAAGTTGATGAAATAGCAAGTCAGGAACTCGCCTGGAGAACATGGTGAAGAAATTGAAAGGCAAGCAACAAGTTAAAGAAATAGCAAGTCAGGAGCCCGCCTTAAAAATAGGGTGATGAAACTCAAGTCAAGAGTCCAAAAGAAGTTGTATAGATAGGATTTTTGTAATTTCATTTGTGCTTTGACTTGTAATTTTCATTTTTAATGTAATGACAGAGCTGTGGACCGGAACCTCGATGGAACCTCACTCGACTCTCCAACTCAGTATAATACATCTCCTTCCAATCCTTTGAAATACTCATGACTTGATTCTCTCATAACTTCGGTAGGTAGGATGTCTTAAGTCAAGACCCGGTTGTCCTTCTTCCTTCTGTTTCTTTCTTTGAATAATGGTCGGGTCAAAATTTGGTCTCGCTGTCTATTTCTTTGTCTGAAAACACTTCGTGTTTACATTCAAAGGGGGCATGATGTAGACACCTAATTTTGTCCCTCCCGAAGTCTAATTTTTTTCATTTTTAGTTCACCTTACCATGTGTCCAACCCCATGTAATTATATCCCACAAAAATACAAAAAAATAAACAAAAACAATACCTCTAACTAATTTATCTTATCCTAACAACCTACCCAATCAAAAGCTTCCACCTCTCTACCCACTCACATTTTTATCCTCACAATAACAAACAAAAAGGAAGAGGGACGCCCACCACTAAGAGATGGACTCCACAATTATCATACATACATATACAGCAAATCATAAGAAAAAAAAGAGGGTTGGAGTTTTCTTCTTCTTCACTATTCACCTCAAGCCATTTTTCTTTTCCTTATTCTTCTTCTCACATAGAGCACTCATCTTCACGAATTCCATTTTTATACTGAAAAACGAACACCCACCATTGACACTTGCACATACACATTCACGAATAGGGAAGTGAGACCCACGAACAAAAAACTCCATTTTTTTCTTTCTTTTTCGGCTCTTCTCCACACAGAACAAGAACCAAAAATCGCACACACACACATACATAGAATCGAGAGAGAGAGAGAGAGAGAGAGAGTAGCAGAGAGAGTGATGAAGAGAGAGAGATCGGCGGGTTAGAGTTTTTCGGCGGTATCCACGCCGGAATCGATGTTCGTCGTCAGGAATGGGTTGAATCAGTCATAAAATTACTGAAAAATTCTTCATCTTCTTTTGATATTGGGACGATACTTAGCCACAATCCGGTCTATCCCAGCTGGTGTTGTTGTCTTCAACTCGCCTGAGCTCGATTCCACTCGGTTTCAGTTTCTATTGAATTTTTTTTTGGGGAGGGGGGGGCGGGTCGCGGGTTAATTTCAGTCAGGCTTGGGTTAGATTTCGATCTGTTCGGACGTCTCGTGGATTTGGTATTTGGATCAGACCTTAAGTTTGAGTTTTGTATCGAGTTGGTTCGTTGTTGAGGCTCTCATTTGAGTATTTCGGTTTTGGATTTCTTTATTATCAACGAAAACAAGTTCCTTTGAGGTCCATTCTCTTAACTCGTTCTCTTTTCTTTGCCTTGATTGGTTGAATTATTGTGATTATGTGTGGTGTGATCATGGTTGGTGGATTTTGTCGATGTTATGATGTTTTATGTGATTTCGGTGATACGTGGAATGAATTGGAGTAATGTTTGGTGTAATTGATGGAAACGAAGCTACGTGGGGGGTTGGAATTGAGAAATTAATAAAATAGGCGAATATAAATTAATTTTGGTTTATTATTGTTGAATTTGGAATAAACATGAATATTATTGGAACACGATAGAATCATGGTATGTTGAAATAAATAGGCAAATGTAGGTTTGGGTAGGTAAAGTTAGAATTGTTGGATTGTGGGAATGCTGAAATATTTGTTGAATGCTTTTTTTTTTATCGCATTTGAAAAGTGTATTCATTTAGCCAGAAAATGCCTCGAGGTCATTTGTATTTACTCACTGGGAAATGCCCTGAAGAATTTTGTACGCGAAGGATGTTCGTGATTAAGGCTCGAGGCATCGGGTAAAGCATAGTTTAGGACTAGTGTAGGTCATTTCAGTATTTTTATTTTGGTTTGTAATAAATTGGACTGGACGCTAAATTTTGGATTGTTTTATTTAGTTTGCTTGCTTGATTGTTTTGCGCGTTTTATGTGATTTATACATTCGCAGTGTCAAATTAGCCGATATGCTCCACCAAGCGACCGTGGTCGAACCACGAGATTGAGGGGTGCCTAACACCTTCCCCTCTATCAACAGAATTTCTTAGCTGGAATCTCTGTTCGCGGATCAGTGTTACAGAGTCAAAGCCATTTTGAAAAAGAATATCCACGGGTGACTTGGCACACCCAATTTATGCCAAGTGGCGACTCTGAGTTTTGGAATATAATGAATCCTTTTCGAAACGAATTTTTATTTTTTGTCACTTTAATAAAAGCCCTTTCAAACCTTAAATTGAATCTTTTTGGATGTTGAAAAAGGGGTGTGACAGTGTCTAAAGGGACCATCTCATGTTATATGTATCAACCCAGAGGCCATATGCATATTAACTGATTTTGAGCTTATATGAATTCTTAACAGAGAATTTTATGATCTGAACTATGAGTTTTATGAGCTCAACTGAACTCACTGTTTTTGACTCGAACTATGTGTACGTAAATAAAGAAAGAAGATAAAAGATCGTACTCATTTCTCCGGCTCTATATTTTCGCCTCTGAGCAGATGCAGAAAGTCAATGTGTACATCAGTATCAACTGTCAAAGCCTAGTAAACTCATTCACAATCATTGACTCCAAACTATCAGCTCAGTCACAACTCTCCTATCAATGCATAACATAAGTGACAAAGGACTCCTGTCACGACCCGAACCGAGGCCCTGGCCGTGACGAGCATCCTGAACCATAAAGGCCCGAGAGCCCATCTAACTCATAATCATGTACACCATTCATATGCAAATAGGAAATGCGGAAAATACAAAATAAAACGGAATTATGGTCATAAGTCTGATATAAGTTGAACAATGGAAAATGAAATCCAAACTATCTGACAATATCTTAAAACCGTCTGCGAAATCTCTACTACATGACCACTAACAAAATCTTAAAACTAGGACAAGGCCCCCAGTAGACCAAAACCATAACTAATAATAAATGTCTGAAAATAAATAAGCCTTCTGAAATATAGAAGGCTCACCAATTGGACTCTGCACTACTGCTTATCATGACCCCTAGACTGTGCCTCAGAACCTGGAAGGTAGGGGGTCAATACAGTTGTACTGGTATGCTAAGTAATCCAAAATAAAACTTTTATATATATAAAATAATGGAGAGAAATTTTTCAAAACATCATATATAAAATAGTTTTCAAAACACATGGGCACGTTTCTGAAAAAAATCATAAATCATTCTTGACAATGCAGTTTCTGATCTTCGTATTAATTCTGAGTTAGGTGGTACACCCCTACAAGTCTAAAATCCCACGGGCAATATGGAGTCCGCCATTGACGCGGAGGGGAAGCCCCCAACCCAAGTGTGCCGCAAGGGTTGGAGTGTCTAAGTATAATACGCCACAGGGCACTAGGCCAGCGTATAATAATATACCCGGATCAACAAATCACAATTTTGGGCAATGAATGGTCTAAAACTCGTGCATTCTTCGGGGGACCACCTAACATCTCTTTGTGCCCAATTTTATCCATTTCTAACACATATCATTGAAATCTTAAGTCATGAAAATCTGGTTTCTAAGCTTGTCTGAGTCTATTATGGCATTGTCTATTTTGGTATCGTCATACCAAGACTTGCAAGTCGTAATTCTTAGCCATAATGCATTAAGCATAATCTTTTCATTAAAACTCAGTTCAGAACACCCAACATTTCAAATAGTATAAGAGATTTCATGTTCCGAAACATAAGTCAAAACTATGCAAGAATTCTTCAAATATGTGGTGGTCATGTGCTTTTGGAAAAATCGTGCACCCTTTTTATTATATGAATATTTTCAACATTTATCAACACAACTACCCTCTCTTTTGAAATCCAAATCGTAATCCAATCATAACACAATTCAATATATTTTATACCATTATTTTCAAAGATGCATTCAAAACAATCTATAGCATATGATAAGTAATGGAAAATCAAAACAAGAGAGGAATTTTACATAAGTCAAGCTCTCAATTAAATCATCAACCTTAAAACACAAGCATACATATATATACAATTTCAAATCAATGTGGGGGGAGGTCAAAAGACCAAAACAATACCGTCAAGATTTCTAAAACATGAATGTATTTATAAATCTGAAAACCCCTTTCTTAAAATCATGATTTCTTTGCCCATGAGATTTTAGGAAAATCTGGCATACCTCTATTTAGGGAATTAAAGGATGTTTCTTGATGCCTACGGCTTGGGGATTCCAAATCTCCAATTTGTTTTGAAAACCCACGGTTGAATCTTGAGTTATTTGGGTTTTTAGTTTGAAACCCTTATGAATATTCTTGAGAATTTTGGATGATTGTGAAGGTATTTTAGTGTATTTGGGATTAAATCCCGTGTTTAAGATGATTGGGGAATTGAAAGTTCCCAAAAGACCCTTAAAATCTCGGAGAAAACTGAAAGATAGCCTGGGGCGATACCCAAGGCGTTGCCCTTGGTTGAGCACCGCGATAGCCAGGGCGTCGCCTCGCCTATCGCCTTGCTCATGTTAGAGTGGGTAAAAGTCCCACATTGGTTGAGGAATGGACTAGTGGTTTGCTGATATGGAGTTGGGTAATCCTCACCTCTGGAGCTAGCTTTTGAGGTTGAGTTATGATACGGAAAAGACAACGGAAGCCACAAAACGAACACCAAATCAGTCCACTAGTTTGAAGAACCTGTGGACTTATTTGATGACCACTCTCGGATTCACTACAACAACAACAAGAATGAAATATAAGGGTGTGTTTCAACCCCAAAACAGCCACCAAACTAGATTTAAGAACAAGAAGATAAAGAACAAGATGAACTTAACAATGGGAATAACAACAACACAAACAGGTACAATACAAGATACAAACGTTACAAGATTGCAAGAATAGAAAGGATAGATAGAGTAACATACATTATCTCATAAACTAAGAACCTAAGTGTATTCAAGCACCTAGACCCTTAATACAATGATAATAGGAACACCTACTCTCTTCGGTGAGCACAAAAGAGACCTCAACCTCCTCTAGCACCCAACGTTCTAAGTAAGAATGCAACACTAGTGATTCCACCCTAGTATCACCCTAGTTACAAGTTTCGGATTTGTGCCTCAAGGAGAGAGGACTTGTCTTTCAATGTTATACAACATTCATTATCATCAAATTCTAATGATGAAACCCTAAAAGGTTCTATTTATAGATATTACAAAAATAGTGTGAAATGTCCATAATACCCCTCAAGGGTGAGGTGCCCATCAAGTGCAAGAAGTGGGCTGATTTTGATGTGTTTAGGCCCTCTTCTACACTTCACTTGTGCACTTCCTTGGACGGATTCATTACGCACTCATTCATGTCCATCCTCGTGGTCGTCCTTGTATCATCCTCCCCATCTTGAAAAGGATTCGACCTCGAATCCACACCTCACAAAATCAAGAGAAGACAATAAGCATACATCCTAAAGATATGAGGGGTTAGGGTTAGCAAAATACACACATCACATTCCATGCTAAAGGGGGGATAAACTTGAAGTATATCCACGGGTCCTTTGTGTTGAATATAAAAAGCTTAGTACAAAAGACACAAAGGAAGCGGTCATCATCCATAAAAAGAGATAAGGAAGAACTTTGTCTTCCTTCATTAGAACCCACAACCAAACATTGCTTGTCGTCTTGACCAAGCATTAAGTGGGGAGTGTAGAGATTTCCACATTCCAAGAGGGTGTCGGGATCAAATGGAAAAATTAGCCAAGGGACTAAGCCGAGGCTATCCCTTTCTTCCCCTAGAATGTCACTCCCACATTTGCACATAAAAATATTTTCATACACATAGTCTCTATGAACAAAACTAATTGCAATGCTTTTACCGCACAAGATGTTCAATGAGTCATGTGCATTATCAAGATCAATTCTATAGACATCATCACTAACTTGAGAATTTTTAAGCACACTATTCACATGCTCAAGTAGTGAACTACATTTAAGAGTAAATTGATCATCATGCACACCAAGAGTACTACTAAGAGTACTCATTTCCGAGACTACACATTCCTTGCCCATAAGAGTACTCTCATCTTCCAAGAAGAGATTTTCATCTTTAGGAGGACTGTTGTCACACCATAGTGGGTTAGCATATCGGCTATAGACTTCAAGGCAAGATATACCATCATTTTCATCACTAGGTTCATTAGGAGTGTTTATATCATCTTCAAACAAAACATTAAACCTGAAGAGAGCATGATCTATCTCACAGACAGATTTGGAACTAGCAAGTGCTTCGCTCTCTATAAGTTCACTATCAAGTACCAAAGATGTTTCAATCTCCTCTTTACCTTGGTGTGGGTCGGGGTAGCCCACCTCTTCCTTCGGGAAGATCTCTTCACAAGGTGTTTGGACAAGGGAAGTTGGATTTTGTGGGATAAGTTTAGATAGCAATTGGCGTAGCCTTACCACGTGCCATTTCATTTCTTCAATATAGTCGGTGATGCAGTCAAACGTGGAATCGAGATTGGTGGCAGCCATGGTACCAAAAAGAAAAGACAACAACGAACAACAAAACAAACTTGTTAGCTCAAAAATGTCTCACCACACTCTCACTCTCAATTTTTTACCTCACACTTGGTTTCACAAGTGTTGAAAGTCGGCTTGTACTTCGTGAGTGATTGAGGGATGAGTCTATCTTTGCCCGGAATAGATTTTTGTTTGAGTTGACTCAAAAGAAAATTTGTTTACGAACTTGAACCAACAAGACACAACGAATTCACAAAAGATAAAAGCACACAACAAACGCTTAACACGAATGAACGAACACAAAGACTAACTAATAATCTAGTAGATGAGTACTAGTTTGCCAATTAGTAATGGAACCAACAAAATTGAAACTAAGGAACAACAAAAGGAAACTAAGAAATCTGAAATTGAGCCAAAATTTGATGCGTGAACAGTAATTTAATGATGTGGCAGCCACGTATTGGTTGCGGTTTCTACAATTTTTATTTTTTAAAGTCCAAGTCTAGACCAATTTTAATTTGGATTGGTGAAATTTATTTTAAGGAGGGAAGAATAAGTCTTGGAGCCTTTTTTTCAAGTTTCAAATTTCAAGACTTGACTTTTGTAGTACTTTTCCTTAAAACATGGACCCTTGTTTCATGGGAAAGTGATTGAGAAGTGATGTAAAGTCTTTTGGTGGTTGGGGGTCTTTCAAGACTAACAATTACTTAAACCTCTTTCCTTCACCTTTTAGGATCTATCATTCACTTTATGTTCTAATAATATATGAAGGAAGGTGAAGAACTTAAAGAACACCAACAACCACACCAAGAACAATAACAACAATCTTCAAGAACAACAACAATTTCAACGGCCAACTCCAATCCACAACAACAAACGACCAAGTTTCTTTAGTGTTGTGTCTTCAGTTTTAACAAGAGATGAAGGTTGTGAAGAACTTCAAGAACAATAAAAACATTCACCAAGAATAACAACAACGCTTCTTTCAACAACAACCAAACACACGGCCAATCAAGTTTCTCAACAACAATGTCTACCACAACAATGTTCAACAACAATGGGCCGAGCTTATGTTCACAATAACAACATCAAAATACAAGCTCAAATCAAGATATAGACACAATGTGTTAGTGAGGAACAAAACTAACACTTAGAGACAACAAAGACAAGTAAAAATCTCGGCCAAGACACCACAAAACACAATTTTTGGCCAAGAACACAAAATGGACAGATTGTTCTTTTTCTGGAATTTTCAGATTTCAATTTTATATTTTTTATTTTTCGAGTGACCTAGCCCAAGATTTGATCTTGTAGGAACAAGATCAAGTTATGCTCTGATACCAAATGATACAAAAAAGACAACGAAAACCACAAAACAAACACCAAATCAGTCCACTAGTTTGAAGAACCCATGAACTTATTTAGTGACCACTCTCGGATTCACTACAACAACAACAAGAACGAAATATAAAAGTGTGTTTCAACCCCAAAAAAGCCACCAAACTATATTTAACAACAAGAAGATGAAGAACAAGATGAACTTAACAATGGGAATAACAACAATAACATAAACGGGTACAATACGAGATACAAATGTTACAAGATTGAAAGAATAGAAAGGATAGATAGAGTGACATACACTATCTCATGAACTATGAACCTAAGTGTATTCAAGCACCTACACCCTTAATACAATGATAATAGGAACACCTACTCTCTTCGGTGAGCACAAGAGAGACCTCAACCTCCTCTAGCACCCAACGTTCTAAGCAAGAATGCAACACTAGTGATTTCACCCTAGTATCACCCTAGTTATAAGTTTTGGATTTGTGCCTCAAGGAGAGATGACTTATCTTTCAATGTTATACTACATTCATTATCATCAAAGTCTAATGAATGAAACCCTAAAAAGTTCTATTTATAAATATTACAAAAATAGTGAGAAATATCCATAATACCCCTCAAAGGTGAGGTGCCCATCAAGTGCAAGAAGTGGGCTAATTTTGGTGTGTTTAGGCCCTCTTTTACACTTCACTTGTGCACTTCCTTGGACGGATTCATTACGCACTCATTCACGTCCATCCTCGTGGTCGTACTTGTACTAAGTTATGCCTTAGGTCCATTTATTGACATGGTATCAGAGCCAGGTCCATCCCCATTTTGGGCTCCTGGTCCACATGTCAGTGCCAGTTGTACCTGGGCGTGAAGGGGGATGTTAGAGTGGGTAAAAGTCCCCCATTGGTTAGGGAATGGACTAGTGGTTTACTTATATGGAGTTGGATAATCCTCACCTCTTTAGCTAGCTTTTGAGGTTGAGTTAGGCCCAAGGTCCATTTCTTGACAGCTCACTCCCAAGTGAGGCGATCAGCGAGGCGCCACGGGCTAATCGCCCTGGATCACTGGTTCGTCAACCCAAACTTGCCCTTAAGCTCATCTAAAAAATCCAAAACCCACCCGAGATGTACTCTTGACTTGCCCCATTGTAACGAAATAAAAAAATCAAGAAATGGAGGTCGAGAAGGTCGAAAATAAATTCCTCGAAGATTGAAAGCTAAAAATGATTCTAAGTCCCCTTTTACACTTAGAATATTTTCAAGCTTTTAACTCAACAAGCATACTACTATGATATAACACATGAAATATTTTACGGGGTGTTACATAATCCCCCTTGGGATCATTCGTCCCCGAATGATGACACGAAAACACCGATAAGCACGATTTCACGCATACTAAGGCATAAGAAAGAATAAAACAAGGATTGTATCTTCCATTTCATCACTTGTCGGGTCAAATAATTTTGGGTACCTATCCCTTATGTCATCTTCTTATTCTCAAGTTGCTTCTTCAACTTTCTGATTCCTCTACAACACTTTAACTGAGGCTATCTCTTTGCTTCTCAATTTTCTAACTTGACGATCTAGGATTGCTATAGGCTCTTCTTCATAAGACAAGGAGTCCATTACCTTGACCTCCTCTACAGGCAATACTAAAGAATGGTCTCCAATTCATTTCTTCAACATGGACACATGGAATACCGGATGAACGAAACCCAAACTAGCAGGCAACTCTAACTCATACGCAACTGCACCTACCCTTCTCAAAATCTGATATGATCCTATATAGAGAGGACTCAACTTACCTTTCTTTCCAAATCGCATAACCCCCTTCACAGGAGAAATTTTTAGAAATACCCAATCACCAACCTCAAATTCCAACTCCCTTCTTCTAACATCGACATAGGATTTTTGGCTACTCTGAGTTGTCTTAAGTCGTTCCCTAATAAGTTTCACATCTTTCATCGCTTGGTGAACAATATCAGGCCCGAAAAACTGAGTCTCGCCCACTTCATACCACCCTATAGGCAACCTACATCTTCTTTCATACAGTGCTTCAAAAGGAGTCATCTTAATAATGGCATGGTAGCTATTATTATACACAAACTCTATTATACACAAACTCTATTAGTGGCAAGTGATCCACCCAACTACCCTTGAAATCAATTACACAGGCTCTCAATATATCCTCCCGAGTCTGAATGGTGTGCTCAGCTTGCCCATCCTTCTGAGGGTGAAGTACAGTACTTAGGTTTACTAGGGTACCTAAACCCCTCTAAAAAGACCTCCAAAACTGTGAAGAAAATTGCGTACCTCTGTCAGATATGATGGATACCGGCGCCCCATGCAAGCGAACTATCTCCTCAATGTACAGCTTGGATATTATGCTTTAGCTTCTCTTGCAGCTGAAATAATACGGACTCTTCATTTACTGTGAAACCTTGGAGTATATATTGATTTTTCTCCTGTGTTGTAGTCTGATAACATCAGTGTGTCGCACCACACACACAATCCAATTCTTCATGGCTCAAACAAAAGATGTTGAACTAGACTACCACTTTGATCGTGAGGAGGTTTTTCCTAGGGCAATGATTACCAAATATATCCTGCACTGAACATTTCTATTGCCGTGTAATAAAATAGTAAAAATGAGGATAATCAAAACAAAGGTAGAACCAAAGATGTTGTATCAAAGACAGGTCACATTGTAAAACAGTAGAATTGCTCAACAATAATCATTTTAGGCATTCAGATTTCTTAACACCGGAGGAGAAAGACTTGTTGCTTAATTTGGAGAAAAGGAGTCACACTGAAGAGGGCATAGTTTAATAGAAAATACTTTTCTGTTGGAATGAAATAAAGGAGGAAATGGATAAAAGGGTTGAACAAGAATAGTACCAGTCTTCTTTGGTGGGTAGTGGAACTCCTCGAAGCTCCGGTGTGCAGCAAGCCAGCCGTTTCAGACTCTTGATTTACCTTTGCTTGTTCCCTCTTCACCTTATATTTAGGAGTGTCCCATAATATCAACAGCTTAGACCACACTTCTTCATTCAACCATTTAGGTTTTACCGGTTTCCGGGCCTCATTCAAGTGTTCTTTGATTGGTAGAGCTGCTTCCAACCAAAAAACATTACCTTTAGATGCCATTGATTTTCTTTACTAACCACCTGAAAAAGAAAGAACAACCAAATTTAAGAATAGTCATGTTTGTTTGAAAACAATGTTAACAGACTCTCCATAGTCATGTTTGTTTGATTCACCAGAACTTAGTAACTACCTTTAACATAAACCTTTTTTTTTTTTTACTTTTGAACCTTGCAACAAAATCAACACAGTACTACTTCTCATATTGCTTTCTAATGTTATTAATAACTTTGTAATGCTAACTAAGCCCTTCCTTAGCATCTCTATCATTTTAAAAAATCACTGGCATCTTTTTTTCTCCTAGAAGCAGCAAGCAAGAACAGAACCTCATGATCAGTTAAAAAGATATCCAGTAAATAGCTGAAACAACCCTGCAAGAGGTGTAAAAGCGAGGCAACCTTGTTTTGTTGTGGTATGTTGGTTGATAACAATTATAATGATTTAGGATATCTTTTCTTTTTAAGGAGTGACAAGTTCCTCATATCATTGTTCACTCATGTTATTTGGTGTATATGAAGAGATACGACTGATGGTCAACAAACATGAAGTTGCACCAACAATAATAAGAAACTCATAGTGGTAATGAGGCATACATAAATCAACCTGTTATTGAGCCGCAGGCCATTAGATATTCACCCTCTACCCATTAATTATCAGACAGATGAAGCAACTGTCTTAAATTCCTCATGCACTCACAACAAGTACACTCTCTCTTCCTCCTCATCCTCTTCTTTTCTTTACAACTAACCTGTTCGTCCGAGTTTTGGGGGCAGGGTGATTTCACAATCCACAACCTAAGAAAATGCTTATAGATAAAAATGTTAAAGGTAAAGACACTTTACAGCTACACAAGACAGTAGAAAAGCTGACAACTCTAGATGTAGCATACTCTGCGGCCATTCACTTAATCCAAATACAGAAAGATAGCTGGACACCTCTCTAATTAGGAAGAGTGCAACTTTTATTTTTGGAGTTTTTGGCAATTTGCATTTGCACAGTTCATGGAATTATCACTCCCTTTTTTTCTTTCAACTAATGATGTAGTAAGGACAGTCACTATCATCCTTTTAGTCAGATTACTTAACTTGCATTATGTCCTTTATTTTTACTTTTGTAAAACATTAGCCTGAGATAAGCTTAAATGGAGCATGCCGGTCCCTGAGGATTCATATAGACGACCCCAACTTGTTTGGATCCACGACGCAGTTTTGTTGATTTGTCTGCATTATGCAATAAATAGTTCTGGTTGGATGCTTGCTTCAGTTGAAATGATTTGGTTCCTTTAAAAGGAGTTAAGGGCAACTATGCACCAAATCTGCAGCTACAAGCGAAAAGTTCATCAAAAGTATCTTATCCACACTCTGGTTACACAATGAAGGCTGTATTCTTATTTAAAAGATGGTGACAACCGGGCAGTTATCAGCTGATTCTGTTGTTCCTCTTAGGGGTGGCAAATGGGCGGATTGGATTGGATTGGATTTGAATGGGTTAAATATGGATGGAGCAAAAATGGTTTGGATTGTAATCCGCCCATATAAATATGGGTAAATATGAATTTGGTCAAATATGAATTGTGTAAAAATGGTTCCAGCCCACTTTATGATATCAATTTGACTTTTTTCTCGTTTCTTTTTTTTAAAGTTTTTTCTTTTTAGTTTTTTTTCCTCTCTATTCTATATATAGCCTCTAGTTTTTTTTTTTCATTTTTTTTTTCTCTCTCTTCTATTTCTACCCTTTGCTTCTCTTTCTATTTTTTCTTTTCCTTTTTAGTCTCCTTTTTTTCTAGTTTTTATTTTTTTTTATTTTTACTTCTTTCTATTTTTTTTTCTTTTTTGGTTTTATTTTATATTTTATATTTTTTTTATTTTCAAATAACATGATTAAGTCAAGTACAAATTATGAATAATGACTGAGATATCATAACCATTTAGAATATTTGTATTCATCCTCATTTTTTTTCTTTTTTCTTTTCTCCTTTTTCATTATTTTTTTCTTTCTAATTTTTTTTGTATTTTTTCTTTACGATTTTTCTCTCTCTTCTATCTCTAACTTCTACCTCTCTTTCTTCTTCTTTTTTTCTTTATTTTTGATTTTTTTCTTCTTTTTATGATAACGAAAATATCATAAACGCATATTGATTTATATTCGCCCAACATTTATAATTTTTGTAAGTACACTCAAGTGGACTCCACCTAATGAACAGATACAGAGATAGTATTCAGAAAGATCTTGGAATTACATTCATCAAACCAAATATCTCTAGCAGTCGCAAGAAATACACAAATCAAGGTTTCTACGTACTTCCTTCCTTGCCTGACCTTGAGTTCCTCGCTTCGTTCCTTACTTCTGCTCTAACGAGAACTCTAAGATGAGGGAGTTAGAAGTCGGATTTGAAGCTGGACTTTCCCATAAATCTAAGGCTATGTGGATCCTCAGCCATATATGAAATGAATAAAGATGGACCGAGCTTACTTAATACAATTGTATATTTGTATTTGTTTTTTAGACTTCAAGCTCATATTTGTATTTTATAGTTTGCACCGTCATATATATTTTATATTATTCGCACTTATATTTTATATATATTGATAAAAATTATATTTTATTGATATAAATTGAACAATACAAATAAAAATAATAAAATTATGCAAATACAATAGCTAAATTATACAAATATAAATGTTACATTTGTATGAAATGATACATATTTATACAACTTGAACCATACACATACTAATGATACTTGTTTATATACAAATATAAATGATAAATTTGATATACAAATACTAATGACACATTTGCATTGAATGATACATTGTATATTTATATATTTCAATCTCAAGAAAATATAATTAATTCATATACTTATTTGTATATAAATACAAATGATAAATTGTACATATTGACAACTAAACTATTCAAATACAAATAATAAATTTATTTGAAATATATAGTATGATACAAATAAATTTAAAGTAAAAAAAATATATAAAATATAAAATGTAATGACAAAAAAAAAAGATGAGGAAAAGAATATCAAAAAAGAAGAAAAATGACAAAAATGACGAACCAAGAATGAAAAAGGTGAAAATGAAAATACAAAAAAAAAAAGAATGCGAAGAAAAAATAAATAAAATTAAAAAAGAAAAAAAAATTGATGAAAAATAAGAAAGAAAAAAGTGTAAGAAACGAGTAAAAAATAAGTGCAAAAAATAAAAAAAGAAAAAAGAAAGAAAAAATAGTAAATTAAAGGAAAAAAGAAAGAAAAAAAAGACAAATAAAAAATAGAAAAAAATAATAATAAAGGGGAGAGACTATATATAGAGTATATTTAATTGATAAGAGATACAATGAAGTGTATAGGCTAAATGGAATAATTAGAAGCTTATATTTATTAACCCATGTAGGTCTCAAGCGAATTCGAATGATGAAATAAGAATGAGAAAGGAGAAAATGAAAAAAAAATACAAAGAAAAAGAAATAAAAATAAAAAAAATAGATGAAAAAATGAGAAAGAAAAAAAGAAATTATAAGAAACGAGTAAAGAAATTAAAAAAATGCAAAAGAAAAAAAGTAAATTAAAGGAAAAAAGAAAGAAATTTTTTTTTTTAAAAAAAAAAAGAAAAGAAACTAGAAAAGAAGAAAAAAATGGGTACCCATATTTTACCCATTTTGTCCATATTTGTATGAGCTTTTAAAATGAGTTAAAGTCCATATTTACCCATTTGAAATATGAGTGATCCAATTCAATAAATATAAGTTAAATGGACTCTTTTCACAAATATGAGCTGAAATTGTCATCCCTAACTGTAGTGGTCAAAAATATATATTTAATAATTTATTTATTTTATTATTATTTTTTCTGACTATAGTGGTCGGAAATATATATTTAATAATTTACTTATTTGATTATTTATATTTCTGACTACAGTGGTCGAAAATATATTGCTAATAATTTATTTAAATAATTATTTAATTTCTGTATATATAAGGGCATGATTATATATTTAGTCATATATTTATTTAGCTATTAGTATTTCTGACTATAGTGTCAGATATTGTAACGCCCCGAATCTGGTACCTGGAATGCTACACGATGCTCATGACCCCGAAGGACCATAAGCTAATCATGGCTGATATCTGTACCTGTACACTGCATAACATACCGTAAATAATGTGGAAATAAAGGCTGAAAGGCCACAAGGTTCAAACTGAATAAAACATCTGATAAAACAATGTCTGAAAATGGTATAATATTATCCAAAACTGATAAAAAATGTCTGACATGTTATAGTCTGAAAGCCTCTAGCTATACTGAATAAGGAGTTGAATGAACATGTCTCCAACTAACTCTGAAATACTGAAAATAAACTAAATGCAAAAATACTGAAATGATAAGTGTCCTCGAGTGATGAAGACTCACCATTAGTCTGTCTGTTGAAAATATGGAATACTACTGCTGCTCTGGAGCTCGTGTCTCTAAACCTATGGCATATAAAAAACCATAGCGCGAATACGTCAGTACGACTGAATGTACTGAGTATGCAAGTGAGGTAAACTGAATGCAAAGGGTTTGTATGCATGAACAATGCTAACTGACTAACTAATATGAACGTGAGAATACATACATTCATAAGTAACTGTAACTCAACTCGCGATGATACTGACTATTGAGTCTGAATACTCACAACATGAGTTTGTCAATACTAAGATACTAAATGACTGAGTTTACTGATGTTGATATCTGAGTCACTAATAAGTGAGGAACTGATACTGTATTACTGAATATTGAGAGACTGATACTATATTACTGATAAATGAATGATTGTTTCTGACATTTCTGATTATAAAGAACTGGTCTGATTGACTGTATCTGATAGTATTGAAACTGAATACTGATAACATGAGTTACTAATAACTAATATAATTGATATAACTGTGATGATTGGTATAACCGATATAACTGATATTGAGCGACTGTGTTTGACAATCTAAGTTCTGATGGAACTATCTGAGTTCTATACTGAACTGAGTTGACTGTATCTGACAGTCCTGAATCTGAAGAACTATCTGAGTTCTTTTACTGGAACTGAGACATTGGGAGGTAATCATCTAACCGACCTACCCCGGAACTGAATTGGTGGGGTCCAACCTGTACCCCAGCTGGAAGGGTGTCAATACTGTGCCACAGGTAAAGACAAACTGTGAGTAAACCCTTTTTCTATTTCGGGAGCTTTTTCTATCTACCCCTGTTGTTAGGAGAACTTGAATGAGATATATTAGCCCTATATGTAGGGACATCTCAACCTACGCTGGCTGCGTAGTTATGGAACAGAAGGATTGCTTCTAAGGATCACACCCTCCACTAAATAACAAATGATTCCTCATCCTTGGGTTCACTCAGTGCTGAATCTTACTCCCAACTGAATAGATATTAAACTGATTAACTGAACAAAACTGATAAAAAAGGTATTGTTTAGCTGAGCTGAACTGAGTTCACTGAGTTCCGTTGACTGACGGAAATATTACTGAGATTTGATGATAGACTGAGAGTATCGATATTACGGAGATTAATGGGAATACTGAGGTTACTGAGATTACTAAGTACCGAGATCACTGAGATTACTGAACTACTGAGATTTATGAGATTTTTTAGATTATTGAGTTTCCTTGAGTCACATAACTGACTGAGTTCTATGGATCATTGGTTGACTGAGAGTATCATGAAAACATGACACTGGCTCTAGGCACACAGCTATAGTTTTCGGGTATAAGTACCCTAGGACTCGATATAATGAAACTGACACAACTTGACACTCTTGAACATATGACTAGAGTTCACAATTCATCATATAATAGTTGGGGAATATTTCATGAGGCACTTGATTTCCATAATCTAATACATGGATAAGGGAGCACATAATCATGACTTGTCTACATGCTTCTAATATCATGAACATTTCATCAAGCAAGCTTAATGCAAAATCAATAATATGGGAGTCATGTTAAACATGAGTAAATTTGCATGTATTTAGCATTTAAACCACAATTGGGCCATTATACATGATTTTTAGTATACTAGGCATTTTATTAAACACCTTGCATGCACAATCTAGGGCATAGGTATGATCATCAATTAATTACAATATGATTCCACAATTTATCTCCATTGCATGGATTTCAATCCTATCCTAATATGGTTTCATGAAAACATGATAAAGATTAAATCTTGGGAGTCATGCAACCATCACAACATGAACGCAATCCATTCACAACATAAATATCATGATATATAAGTTAAAAGTGGATTCTTGAACTTTATGGATTAAAGGGATCCACGAATAAAAATTATGCATACCTCAGTTCTTTGATTTAATGAAGATTGACGGAGAGATTCTTGAAAATTGATGGTGGAATTTGCTTGAACTTGAATCCCCCAATTGAAATCCTTGCTTGTTCATGAGAGGATTTTGAGAGAAGTGACTATATTTTGGTGTAAATGAGGGTTAATTCTGTGTTTTAGACTTATATAAGGGTGGGAAGACACGAAGTGTAATGCTGAAAACTGGGCTAAAAGGCTATAGGAGGGGAGCGCCCTGCTTATACCCCCGGTCTATCCTGGGCGGCGCCTGCTTAAACCGGTGGTCTAAGCGAGGCTGCACGGGCTCATAGCCTTTTGCTATTGGTTTGAAAAACCAAACGTGCCCTTACGCTATCCAAAAAAATCCAAAAATTACCCGAGGTGTACTACGACCTTGCCTCATCTCAACGCAACTTGATAATCTAAAAACTAAAGCCAGAAAGGTCATCAAATAAATCCCCGAAGTTTGAAGGATTAAAATAAGACTAAGTCTCAAACACTTAGCTAAATTTTATAAGTGTTGGGATCTCTTATGGAGCTTTACTAGCTGAATTTTATAAGCAATTTTGTGGGGTCTTACAATATCTCCCCTTTGGGAATATTCGTCCTTGAATGAGGCTGACTGAGAAGGGAGAAAGATCAACTGAAGTATGTACAAGACATATACTACTGAAACATGATCTCTTAATTGACATGGCTGATAAGCTGAATATAAATCATATGGAACATGCATATCTGATGCATGGATAATTAATTCATGAATGTAGGACTAAGTGTTCTTATGAACTGAGTTTCTCAAAAATGATAAAGCATATCTGATGCACAACTGATAAGCTGAATCCATACATATCTGATGCATGATTATATAACTGAACTGATACATGGATGCATGACTGAAAGTACTGATAAGCTGATCATGCATATCTGATGCGTGAATACATGACCGAACTGACTCATGAACATGCGGCTGAACATGCAATGGTAAAGGTACCAAATTTGAACTGAAAAGTGAGCATGGAATTGAATACCAAGTTGGTAATAGTAGTTTAATCATGGAACTGAGTAGGTTCAGGAAAAGCTGCTATGCGAACTGAAAAGTACTAATGAACCCATGTTTAAACCAAAATTATACATGTACGGGAATATGAGAACATGACTGATACTAGAACGTGATGCATGGATTGAATTTCGTGAATTGAACTGAGCCCCAAAATACATGGCTCACGACTGAGATTGGAACTTAAGGGTCAACCTAAGAGTACCCCCTACTTAAAATTGGATTCATTATGTGAAGAGGGAATGGGATGCTTATGTTATAAAAGTTTGGGGGATTATAGTGTATCTCCTCCTTGGGACACTAGGTCCCTCAAAGAATTCTGACTTGACTGAGTTACTGAGGAATGACTGGAGCGATGTACAAAGCACCTAGGAGCTGAATCGTGACTGATTATCTGATATCTGAAACTAAAGCATGATACATAAACTGAGTTGAGCTTTATATCTACATGATTGGTTCATCTTAGAATGGTTTCATTCATGAGATTTTGGATAGTGCGAATAGATAGAAAGATGGGAAACCAAACTGTACGAACTTTTCTGACTGACTGCTAGATTGAAGTACTGACTGATTAAACTAATTCCCTACCGGCTGACTCATCTGATCCGCTGACTGATTGATGGTTAAGTACTGGGTATGTAAGATTAAACGACACTAAGTTTGAATAATTAGACTGAGAATATAAAGTCTTTATGAACATGAGAAAGGGACTAACTGAGTAGCATCAGATAGCTAAGCATGAATTCATCAAATACTGTATTATCTGAGAATGCAAGACCAGGCGGATAACATGATTCAAAAATATTTTATAAGCTGAGGTACTAAAGCACTGATGGCATGCATGACTAATAACTACACTATGCCTATGACTGTAGTAGAGGTTGTATCTAAGTCTATAATTGAGACTCATACAGGAACTGAATGTTGGTCTCTGATAATTTAATATGATAGCTAAGGTTTAGGCTGATACTAAAGTACTGAATACTAAATCTGTGATTGAGTCCCGATATCCACTTGAGGAAAATTGACATATATCAAATAAATACCATATCAAGCTCGACACTCGACTAAGGCCTAAGTAATGGAATACCAACATTATGGATTTATCAAAAGATTTAAAGTGAGGGTTTACATGATGTAATCTAAGGTTGACTGATCACTAGAAGTGGAGCATGAGTTATGTGGGTTGAACATACGGTAAAACATAACATGAGTGTGTGAGTCAAGATCTTCATGACCTGAGTCTGAGATTTTTGAGTTCATGGTACATGATTCGTGATACTGAATGAACTGTAAATCCTCATACTAAGAACTTGTAACACACATTATTCTATGAGAGACGTGAGGACATAAGTTGTGTTCATGGAACTGAAATGCGAAGCATGCTTAGGTAATGTGATGACTGGGGTACAAAATATTTGTACTGAGATAAGAATAGGTCGGGAATCATCCTTCCTTATTAATTTTCTACATATACTGGAACTATAACTAGATTCTGAAGGCCTGACTTTCTGACCCTAAAGTTTAACTGCTATGCAGGGCTACAACAGAAAAGAAACTCATGAATATGATGAGACAAAAGAAAACAAACATGTAAATGGGAGGTCTTTAATATACCAGTGACTGCATCAGGACTTTCCTGATCCTGTCGGGACTGAAGTGTATTGAGTCCATTTGGGTGTTGCCCCCTGTTAGCACTGGAATTAGCACCCTGCTATTTCGAGCGACCGAACTGAGCTGAAGAACGACCATGCTGACTTCAAGGACCAGGTTTAGGACTATCTTGAACCTTGTAACCTGCTTCACCATATTCGAAACACACATTACTATCGGCTCTACACCCACCCTTATGATACTTACCACAAGTCTGACAGAGGGGATGGGTAAGAACTCTGCTCTCACTACCCTGGGCCTTGGAGCCTGGCGTACTAGATAAAGAGGAAACTGGGACTGAGGACTTCTGACTAAATTAAGGATGATTTCCCCCCCCCCCGACCTTGACTGATTGAAATTAAAGCTACCTATTCTAGCTCTCTTATTTTCTCTCTCTTTCTTTTTAAGCTTTTGCTCCTCAATCTTTTGAGCATGGACCATCAACCTAGACAAGTCCATATCACTAATCAACATTGCAGTCCAGCACTCTTTAACCACTCTACCTGATACCCTAGACACAAACTTATTCATTCTGGATCTGTTATTTGCTACTACATGGGGAGCATACCTGGCTAACTGAGTGAACTTAAGGAAGTATTCTTTTACGCTCATGGTACCTTGTCTGAAATTGATGAACTCTAACACTTTGGCCTCTTTCTGCTCTAGAGAAAAGAACCTATCTAAGAAAGTCGTAGCAAACTCTTCCCACTCTATGGGCTCTGTATCTTCACCCTGACTACCCTCCACTGCTTATACTATGTATGGGCTACATCTTGAAGCTGATAGGTGGCTAACTCTACAGTTTCACTAGAAGTCACTCCCATGATGTATGTGACTTTCTGAACCTAGTCGAGGAACTCCTGTGGATCCTTTTCGGACTTAGAACCAGAGAATAGAGGAGGATTCATTCGGGTGAAGTCCCGAATCCTGGCTGCAGTAGAATTGGCCATTGGGTTGGCCGGAATAGTAGTTGGTTGTTCATTCTGAGCTGCAACTGAACTGGCTAGAGTGGTGAATACAGTCCTGAATTCTGCATGAGAGACGTGCTCATCTAGAGGATCTTTCTGGACTGGTGGAGGTGCTGAATGATTTCCATTTCCCCCTTAGTTAATCATTTTGGGAGGCATGATCTATAAACGAAGGGAAGAAGCCGATTAGATTAAGAGCTTAACTAGAGCTTATGCTTACCGGCACGGCATGAATATTGAAAGAAGAGAACTATTCCTAGAACATCTCATAGCCTCCTGCACATAAGTGTGGTGTACAACACACCCATGTACAAGACTCTACTAGATGCGGCTTTTCAGACTTCCTAGGACACTGTTGAACCTTAGGCTCTAATACCAAGTTTCTAACGCCTCAAATCTAGTACCCGGAATGCTACAGGATGCTCATGACCTTGAAGGACCACAAGCTAACCCATGATTGATATTTGTACCTATACATTGCATAACATACTGTATATAATGCGGAAATAAAGGCTGAAAGGCCACAAGGTTCAAACTGAATAAAATATCTGATAAAGCAATGTCTAAAAATGGTATAACATTACCCAAAACTGATAAAAACTGTCTGACATGTTATAGTCTGAAAGCCTCTAACTATACTGAATAAGGAGTTGAAGGAACATGTCTCCAACTAACTCCGAAATACTAAAAATGAACTAATACGGAAATACTGAAATGATAAGTGTCCTTGAGTGATGAGGACTCACCACTAGTCTATCTTCTGAAAATATGGAATATTACTGCTGCTCTGGAGCTCGTGTCTCTAAACCTATGGCATATAAAAAACCATAGCGTGAATGCATCAGTACGACTGAATGTACTGAGTATGCAAGTGAGGTAAACTGAATGTAAAGGGTTTGTATGCATGAACAATGCTAACTGACTGACTAATATGAATGTGAGAATACATACATGCATAAGTAACTGTAACTCAAATCGCGATGATACTGACTACTGAGTCTGAATACTCACAACATGAGTTTGTCAATACTAAGATACTGAATGACTGATTTTACTGATGTTGATATCTGAGTCACTAATAAGTGAGGAACTGATGTTGTATTACTGAATACTAAGAGACTGATACTATATTACTGATAAAGGAATGACTGTTTCTGACAGTTCTGATTATGAAGAACTGGTCTGATTGACTATATCTGACAGCCCTGAAACTGAACACTGATAACATGAGTTACTAATAATTGATATAATTGATATAACTGTGATAATTGGTATAACCGATATAACTGATACTGAGCGACTGTGTTTGACAATTTAAGTTCTGATAGAACTATCTGAGTTTCGTACCGATACTGGAACTAAAACTATGGGAGGTAATTATCCAACCAACATGCCCCGAAACTGAACTGGTGGGGTCTAACCTACACCCCAGTTGAAAGGGTGTCAATACTGTGCCACGGGTAAAGACAAACTGTGAGTAAACCCTTTTTATGTTTGGTGAGCTCTTTCCGTCTACCCCTGTTGTTAGGAGAACTCGAATGAGATGTATTAGCCCTATGTGTAGGGACATCTCAACCTACACTGGCTACGTAGTTCTAGAACACAAGGATTTCTTCTAGGGATCACACCCTCCACTGAATAACAGGTGAGTCCCCATCCTTGGGTTCACTCGGTGCTGAATCCTACTCCCAACTTAATAGACACTAAACTAATTAACTGAACAGAACTGATACAAAAGGCATTGTATAGCTGAGCTGAACTGAGTTAACTGAGTTTCGTTAACTGATGAAAATATTACTGAGATCTGATGACTGAATGAGAGTATTGAGATTATGGAGATTAATGGGAATACTGAGGTTACTGAGATTACTGAGTACCGATATCACTGAGATTTCTGAGATTACTGAGTTTTCCTGAGTCACATGACTGACTGAGTTCTATGATCATTGCTCGACTGAAAGTATCATGAAAACATGACATTGGCTCTAGGCGCATGTTGACACCCAATTTTTGCTCTCCGAGCTTAAAATTAAAGTATTCAGGCTCTTGACTGTAAAAGGGAACAAAATATAATTTTTATATATTTTTTACAACTGAGAATAAATTATTGATATTCATCCTTACTTTAGGATTTAATCAATTTATTTTATATTTTTAATATTTTAATAATTTTTTCTATTCTTATCAATTTATTATTTTACAAACATTTTCACACGTACATGGCATCACATTTTTATAACATTTTTCAAATTAATTACATTTTTTTATTTTCAACATTCTTTACATTTCTTTATAATTACAAATCAATTTCTATATTTTTACAGTCTGCAAAAGCTGAGTCAAACCAATTATTTTAATACAAGTATAATGATAATTTGGTGTCTTGTCACATTAATACAAATAGTATTTGTTGATATCCAATTTTGTCCATCCTTTCTATTAATTCATTTTTCTTGAGCTTCCAAATTAATAGTAAGTTGAATATTTTATATTTCACCGTTATTTTAATTTATTACTATTTTTTACCGTTCTTATTTATGCAATACTATTATTACTAATTCTAAAATACTAATGTGTTATCAATAATACTGTTATTATTTTATTTTATTTTATTTTTAAAATCGACCGTTGTTACTTTATTTATTTTTAGTATCATATCTATTAAAGTAGTCATGCATGCATTAAATTTTTGTATTTCTTAAATATTATTATTTAAAGTACATTAAGCTAGCTATTAAATTAGAAGCTCAAAATAGATCAATTTAAAATTGGAAAGGACCCAAATAATAAATTGATAGGAACATAGATATGACTAGTAATAATGTGAGTTTTAGACTTTTAAATAGCATGAAAGATCCGTTCTTATTTCTTTTAGAATGACCTTTTTTTTCAAACATTTTTAAGTCAAGAGAAAATCTTTCCTTTCTTTTCTTTATGTCATCTCAAGAAAAAAAAGAAGGTATTTTTTAATTTGTTAAATACTGCATTTGTCAAAAGAGGATCTTTAATTTTTTTTGTATTGGTCAGCTTTTGCAACCATGTCCTAATTCAAGTTCCCACGTACCACAATAATAACACAACGCAACCAAGCTTGGTTGACCTAGTGGTTAGCGATCGATTCCTGCCTTGTGCATGCAGCAACCAATTGGCCAGCGGCAAACCCTTAAATGGAGCTCAAATCCACGGAGGATTAGTCCTTGTCCTGTCGGGCTGGGGGATACCTTGGGAAACCAAAAAAAAAAAACATAACACATACATTACACACTCCACCCCCAACGGATATATACAAACACTATATGTTCTCACATGAAGGACAGACACTTGGAAGGGAGACACTGATCAGATCTCCATTTCTTCTTACAAAACACACATAAACATACACTACAAAACACCAAGACTAACACACATGAAAAATAAATACACAGATGCCTATTACACAATTTATTTTTTTACTTTAAGCTTTTACTTTCTCTATAGGTCTAAAACATTAATAGTTTATCCGTTCTCCGGCAGCCACATCTCCGGAGAACCAACGCTGACCACAAGCTACACAAGATCCAATTGGCGACAGCCACCACATTCCATCAACCACCACCGCTATCACCAACGCACAAAACACCGCCATCAACCAGCCGCCACCCTATTTCCTCTGACCAATGGGAAATTGACCAAATTTCCCTTGAAGACACGGAGGTGTAATGCTGAAAACTGGGCGAAAAGGCTATGGGAGGGGCGGCGCCCTGCTTAGACCCCCGGTCTATCCTGGGCAGTGCCCTGCTTAGACGGTGGTCTAAGCAAGGCTGCACGGGCTCATAGCCTTTTGCTACTGGTTTGAAAATCCAAACGTGCCCTTATGCTATCCGAAAAATTTCAAAACTTACCCGAGGTGTACTATGACCTTGCTCCATCACAACGCAACTTGAAAATCCAAAAACGAAGGTCGTAAAGGTCGTTAAATAAATCTCTGAAGTTCGAAGGCTTAAAATGAGACTAAGTCTCAAACACTTAGCTAAATTTTCTAAGTGTTGGGATCTCTCATGGATCTTTACGAGCTGAATTTGATAAGCTTTTGCGGGGTCTTACAGATATATATATATTTAATAATTTATTTATTTTATTATTTATATTTCTGACTACAGCAGTTGGAAATACATTGGTAATAATTTATTTAAATAATTATTTAATTTTTGTATAAGGTTCTGATTATATATTTATTAATATATTTATTTAATTATTTATATTCCGACTACAACAGTCGGAATATATATTTCCCAAAATTTACCGCCAAATATTCTGACTATTGAAGTCAAAAATAGTATCGGAAAAATATTTTATAAAAAATAATAAAAAAGTAAATATTCCGACAAAAGTAGTCGGAAATTTGCGACTACTTTTTTTCAGTCGGAACGTTTTGTCGGAAAATAGAAAATTTCTGATAATGCCCTAATAAGGTGAGTCAACATCCTCGTCAATCTTTCCATTCCTCTCTATCATAGTTCACGTATTTATAGAACATCAAGTATTTTTCTCAACAAGAAAAACAAAAGTTATTTCTCTTTGTTTAACAACCGGTAAATTGGATGAACCCCCCCTCTATCACTGTCACGACCTGAACCGAGGCCTGGCCGTAATGAGCATTTCAAACCATGGAGGCTGATGTTGGGCGTATTTATACCCCTAAGAACCATAATTTACCCAGATTTTAGGCTAAGTTTGGAGGATAAAATATATAATTCCTGCACTTTTAGTCCATTTTGTTGTAAGTGAGCTAACCTATGTGATTACCATGTTTTCAGGTATTAATGATGAAAGCACTTTGTGACCTTTGGGAAGCAAAGGAAAAATTCACATAAGAGGGAAGGCAGCTTTTGGAAGCTTGTGGACTGAATGTGACACATGAGAATTTGTCCCTGGCAAAAGCAGTATTTATAAATACTTAGGGGTGCAGCAGTAACTTAGTAGGACAAGGATGTTATAAAAACCTTATTTGCTGAATTTTTCAGCATTCATTCAATCATTATTATTCAGCACTTTTCATTATTCAGTTTACAGATTCTGTAAGTTTAGAACAGAGAAATACGACTTTCTTGAGAAAATGGCTAAGAGAAAAAAACGCCATCTCCTATTGACGCCAACAATCATCTCCATCGCCAAGCTTATTCTAGTTTTGGTATGATGATTATGTCTATTGTGCTTTCCGTTGTAATCATGAGTAGCTAAACTTCTCTGTTAGGATTACGAAAACCTTGTGAGATACTATCTATCACTATGAGTTTGTGAATTCTTGATGTGTATGCTACTTATATCATTACTCTCTTCGTTTTAATTTAATTCTCATGGTTGCAAACATAGAGAACATGTCATTATAGCATTAACTTGTTCGAGAGAAAAGTTACATGTTTGGAAAAGAGAGTGTGACAAGGAAATAGGGCTACCAACCCCTATTTACACGTTTACCGGATTAATTTCTTGGAGAGTTCGTACCATTAGTTATACACTTTAGGCTCAAGAGAGTTAAAGTAAAATAATCCTTGATGGTTGAGAGACACTAGGATTTACCATTACGAATCTCTATAAGTGCATACATGTCTAACTTCCGCATTACTCATAGTTAATAGATACGTAGAACTCATAAGGTGGACATAACCCTAACTTATTATTCTCTGTGGTTAAATCTTACTAAACAAAGCATTCCATTGTTACTTTAATAATAGTAGTTCACACCATAATCCAATCCCCCTTTTTCCGTGGAATTTTCGACCAACAGTCTAATAATAATTGCAACACTTAGTGACCAAGTATTCCCTGTGGGATTCGACACCCAACCCAGTTGGGTTCTATATTTGACAGCGACTGCTTACACTCTTACGAGAGCTGTAGTTTGGGCGTTATCAAATTTTGGCTCCGTTGCCGGGGAATACGGTTGTCAACTAAGTTTGTGATAGTTACTAGACCCTTTGGTCAAAGATTCTTGAATTTTACTTTTAGTTGTTGTTTTTGTTTTATTCAGGTTCTGTTGAGTGCATGCCAAATACTCGAAGTTCTGGTCAGCCATTATTACCTATAAATCCTGAACCTCAACTTATTGGCAGAATGGATGCACAACGTGACATTGAAAGAAGGGCTGCTCAACAGGAGCAGGCTAGATTAGCTGCATTGGCAGCTGCTCAAGTGCACCAGCAGAACATTGATAACCCAGGTCGTGCAACAAATCCTGCTGATGAGGACCTTGGTGATGATGAGGTACTAAATCCAAGGCGTGCAGATGAGGTGGCAGCGCCTGTGAACAGGAGAGATCATCAAGCTAGAGTGAGACCTGATCGCCGAGCTGTTCAGGTTCCTTTTGATGTAGATGATGACGATCTGGATGGAGCTGGTGCCACAGGGGATATTATTCCTCCTCCCTTGGCACCCGGAGCCAAGTTCAATATCACTAGCACCATGATTTAGCTATTACAGCTCAAGGGGTTATTTGGTGGACTTGCTAGCGATGATCCGAATATGCATCTGATCAACTTTATCTCTACATGCAAGTCATTTGATAATCCAAGAGTTGGACAGAATGCAATTAGACTGCGCTTATTTCCATTGTCTCTATCTGGAGAGACAACTCTATGGTTGAACGGGCTAACTCCTGATTCTATTACTAATTGGAGGAAATTGAAAGATGCTTTCCTAGAAAGATTCTTTCCGCCATCCAAGAGAGCCCAATTGAGAGATGAGATAAGAAATTTTTGACAGCTCTCCACGAAACATGGGAGAGGTTCAAGAAGAAGCCTATGCAGTGCCCAAATTATAATATGACCAATGTCTACTTGATGGAGATATTATACAGGTCTTTGAATTCGGTGACTAAGCCAGTGGTTGATAATGCTGCAGGTGGGTCATTCATGGACCTTACTTTTATTGAGGCAAGTGATATGCTAGATCGTATGACGAAGCAGAGTAGAGCTTGGCATACCAGGGATTCTGAGGTAGCAAGCTCTACTGTATCTATTGGCTTGACGGCAGAACAGAGACGAAGAGAAGAGGAACGTGACCAGGATATGGCTCACATGAAAACGCAGATGGATCTTCTTACCAAGCATTTATTATCAGGGAAGACCAAAAACGTCAAGGTTGTTGTATCGCAGGGAAGAGATGAATCCGACTCTGAGGAAGAAGCGAACTACTTGAATAATCAGGGGGGTTTCTGAGGCAATGCCCAAGGAAACCAAGGTCGGAACTATTATGATAAATCCGGATATAAGAATAAGACTGACAAGAGTAGTTTATATGTTCCTCCTGGAAATCGTGAGGCCGCGACATCTGTCTCTGGGAAGATGTTCATGGAAGATATAATGGCTAAGCTGTTGAAAGGAGTGGAGGCAACCAACACGGGAGTAACGGAGGTAAAAAATGATTTGTCCTCAATAAATCAATTGGTTGATTCGCATTCCACTTCAATAAACAGTTGGAACAACAATTGAGTCAACTATCAGCGGTATTCAATCACAGAAAAGCTGGCACCTTACCTAGCGACACTGTGCAAAACCCAAGGAACGACGGATCATGTATGGCTACTAATACCAAGAGTGGTAAGGTGTTGGAAAATCCATCCAAAGGCAAGCAGGTGGTTGATGATATAGCAGATAATGTTATTGATGCAGAGTGTGATGATGTCGTAGAATCTGAAGAGAGCGTTCATGATGTTACCCCTAGATGTCTGCAGCCTGAAAAGATCGATAATCGGAAGCAAGATAAAAAGGAAGTGGTGGAGAAAACTATTCCTCTTCCACCACCACCTTTTCCTCAGAGACTGAAGAAGAAAGCTGATGACACCAGGTTCAGTAAATTCATGACCATGTTGAAGCAGCTGACTATTAATGTCCCTTTGATAGAGGCGCTGGAACAGATGCCTGGGTATGCTAAATTCATGAAGGAACTCTTGACAAAGAAGCGGGCAGCAAGCTATGAGCTGGCGGATAATGTTCATTATTGCAGTGCAATCGCTACAAGATCGTTAGTTCAGAAGAAGGCAGATCCTGGTGCTTTCACTATTCCTTGCACGATTGGATCTTTGGATTTTGCTAAGGCATTGTGAGATTTGGGAGCTAGCATCAATTTGATGCCGCTATCTATTTACAGAAAGTTGGGGTTGGGTGATTCTACACTAACCAATATGCGGCTCGTGATGGCAGATAGGTTGGTAAAACGACCTGTTGGTATCTTATATGATGTATTGGTGAAGGTTTCCACCTTTATTTTTCCTGCAGACTTTGTTATTTTGGATTGTGAGGTGGATTCTGAAGTTCCCATAATCTTGGGGCGTCCCTTCCTTGCAACAGGAAGTGTGCTTATTGATTTAAGAGCTAATGAGCTTTTATTTCGGATGAATGATGAAGCGGTCCGTTTTGACGTATGCAAATCAATGAAGCAGCCCAAAGATATGAATGTGTTCTCTGTAGCTGATGTTTATTATGAAGATGAGAAAGAATTATCTGTAGAGAAGCAGCTTATTATTGATCCATTGGCTTCTGTGCTTATGAATTTTGAGCGTGAGGATGTTGAAGAGTATGAAGAAACTATTTGTGCTCTAACAGGAATAGGGTCCTATTCTCATGCTCCTAAGAAGCTGGATCTTGATCTTAAAAATCGACCTTCACCACCAGCAACGCCATCCATTGAAGAACCACCAGTGCTAGAATTGAAAGAGCTGCCCCGTCACCTAAAGTATGCATTTTTGAGAAGTGGTGATACACTTTCGATTATTGTTGCGGCTGATTTAGGTGAACAGCAGGTTGCGACTCTCATCTCTGTTCTGAAGAGGTACAAGAGAGCCATTGGTTGGACTATTGCTGATATAATTGGTATCTCTCCTGGGATATGTATGCACAAAATTCAGCTCGAAGAAAATTGTGTGCCTACCATTGAGCATCAACGACGTTTGAATCCACCTATGCAAGAGGTGGTGAAGAAAGAAATTATTAAATGGTTAGATGCAGGGGTGGTGTATCCAATCTCCGATAGTAAATGGGTGAGTCCGGTACAATGTGTGCCCAAGAAAGGGGGCATGACGGTGGTCGTAAACGAAAAGAATGAGCTAATTCCACTCAGACCTATCGCAGGGTGGAGAGTGTGCATGGACTACCAGAAGTTGAATTCGTGGGCGCTAAAGGATCACTTCCCAATGCCGTTCATGGACCAAATACTTGATCGATTGGCAGGGAAGGGATGGTTTTGTTTCTTAGATGGTTATTTCGGTTATAATCAGATTTGTATTGCTCTTGAGGATCAAGAGAAGCCCACTTTTACATGCCCGTATGGTACGTTTGACTTCAAACGTATGCCATTTGGGCTATGTAACGCACCTGCCACTTTTCAGCGTTGTATGATGTCCATTTTTTCTGATATGGTTGAAGACACCTTGGAGGTTTTCATGGACGATTTTTTAGTTGTTGGGGAGTCGTTTGAATTGTGCTTGGCGAATCTGAGTATGGCATTGCAGAGATGTGTTGAATTCAACTTGGTGCTAAACTGGGAGAAGTGCCATTTTATGGTTAAGGAAGGCATTGTTCTTGGGCACAAAGTCTCCGAAAGAGGAATTGAGGTTGATCGAGCCAAGATTGAAGTTATCCAGAAACTACCACCTCCAATTTCTGTAAAGGGAGTTCGTAGTTTCCTCGGTCATGCAAGTTTTTATCGGAGATTTATAAAAGACTTCTCCAAAAATGCTAGTCCATTATGCAAACTCTTGGAGAAGGATGCAAAGTTCGACTTCGGTGAAGATTGCTTGAAGGCATTTGAATGCCTCAAAGGGAAGCTAGTTGAAGTTCCTATTATTGTAGCACCCGATTGGTCTCTACCATTTGAAGTTATGTATGATGCAAGCGGGGTAGCTTTGGGTGCTATACTTGGTCAGAAAAGAGAAAGGCTATTTCATCCAATCTACTATGCGAGCAAGGCCTTGAATGGAGCCCAGAAGAACTATACTGTCACGGAATAAGAGCTTCTAGAAGTTGTTTATGCTTTTGAAAAATTTAGTGCTTACTTGTTGGGAAACAAAGTGGTGGTTCATACAGATCATGCGGCTCTGAGATATTTAATGGCAAAGAAGGATGCTAATCCAAGGCTAATTCGGTGGGTGTTATTGCTCCAAGAATTTGATTTCGAGGTAAAGGATAGAAAAGTTTGTGAAAACCAAGTAGCTGATCATCTATCTAGACTTGAGAGTGAGCACATAGCGCAATCCAACCTTCAGATTGATGATGCATTTTCGGATGAAGAGATCCTAGCCACTATGGTGGAAGACTTACCGTGGTATGCAGACTTTGCAAACTACGTGGTAAGTAAAGTGATGCCTGAGAATCTCTACTTTTATCAAAAGAGAAAGTTCATGCATGATGTGAAATACTACTTCTGGGATGAACCATATCTTTTTTGACGATGTGCTGATGGTGTTATTAGGCGATGCATCTCAGATGTTGAGGTTCCTAGCATATTAGATACAAGTCATGCTTCCCAAGTTGGGGGTCACCATGCAGGTGATCGGACAGCCAGAAAGGTATTGCAAAGCGGCTATTATTTCCTTCATTATTCAAGGATGCCTATGATTTTTTGAGAAGATATGATCAGTGTCAGAGGCAAGGCGCGATTTCAAAGCACCATAAGATGCCCATGTCTAAAATTCTTGAAGTAGAGCTATTTGATGTATGGGGTATTGATTTAATGGGCCCATTTGTGAGTTCGTTTGGGATGAAATATATCCTAGTAGCTGTGGATTATGTATCCAAATGGGTCGAAGCAGTAGCGCTGGCTGACAATGAAGGTAAGCGTGTTGTAGCATTCTTAAAGAGAAATATCTTCTCTCGTTTTGGGGTACCACGTACCATCATAAGTGATGGAGGATCACACTTTTGCAACAAGCTTTTTAGAGCCGTGTTTGTAAAATATGGGGTCAAGCAACATAAGGTAGCTACACCTTACCACCCACAAACTAGTGGGCAAGTGGAGGTTTCTAATCAGGAGATCAAGTTTATCCTTGCTAAGACTGTAAATGCTAGTAGGAAAGATTGGTCTCGGAAGCTGGACGATGCCTTATGGGCTTATAGGACTGCGTTCACGACACCAATTGGCATGTCCCCGTACCAACTAGTTTATGGGAAGGCTTGTCACTTTCCAATTGAGCTCGAACATAAAGCATTGTGGGCGTTGAAGCGGCTTAACCTGAATTGGGATGATGCTATTAATCTGAGATTGGAGCAGCTGAATGAGATGGATGAATTCCGTCTACATGCGTATGAAAGAGCAGACCTCTACAAGGAACGGATGAAAAAGTACCATGATCGGAGGATTATCCAACGAAACTTTCAGAAGGGTGATATGGTACTTCTTTTCATCTCCAGACTGAAGCTATTTCCAGGTAAGTTGAAGTCTAAATGGTCTGGTCCATTCAGAATTAGCCAAGTCTACTCGTCTAGAGTAGTAGAGTTAGAAGACAATGATGGTGGTGTCTTTAAGGTGAATAGCCAACGAGTGAAGCCATATATCGGTCCTCTTAACTCGATAAAATGCATGGTCACCATCTATCTCGATGAAGTCTAAGTAATCGAGATAACTATGTCGTGCCGCGACAATAAATCAAGCGCTACATGGGAAGCAACCTATCGTTTTAATCATTTTATTTTACTAGGAGTTTGTTTTTGTTAAATAAAAATCCAAAAAGAAGAGTTGAGCCACGACCAAAACTAAGGCGCTTGGTGGGAGGCAACCCATATTTCTAATCATTTTTGTTGTTTTTGATTAAGTGTAGGTGCAAGACGTACAAAGGAGGGAATTAATTCTGAAATTTTGATTTGAAAGTGAGCCATGTTAAAGGTGGTAAGTTAGGAATAAAGGAACAAAGGCTATCGGTTAGGCATTGCCTATGCTAATCTAGGCAATGGAGAAGGCAATGCCTATGCGAATCTAGGAAACGAACAAGGCAAGGCCTATACCATTTCCTATGCTCACTGCCTCACATAGGCAACGGCGCCAAAATTTGATAACGCCCAAACTACAGCTCTCGTAAGAGTGTAAACGGTCGCTGTCAAATATAGAATCCAACTGGGTTGGGTGTCGAATACCATAGGGAATACTTGGTCACTAAGTGTTGCAATTATTATTAGACTGTTGGTCGAAAATTCCACGGAAAAGGGGGGATTGGATTATGGCATGAACTACTAAACAAAGCATTCCATTGTTACTTTAATAATAGTAGTTCACGCCATAATCCAATCCCCCCTTTTCCGTGTAATTTTAGACCAACAGTCTAATAATAATTGCAACACTTAGTGACCAAGTATTCCCTGTGGGATTTGACACCCAACCCAGTTGGGTTCTATATTTGACAGCGGCTGCTTACACTCTTACGAGAGTTGGTATTTGTATGCTGTATTGTACTTCTTTGACTGCATTTATTCTTGTATTCTTGTTTGTACTTAAATTTTTAGAATTTTAGATTTTTTTTTATATTATGCAAGCATCTTTTTAATAGCCACTCTTTTTCACAACATTTTCAAGTACCAATACACCCTGAGGCATCACTTTCACCATTCTCCTCTTATTTTGTCACATGACTCTACAATTTAAAGTGCTTAGGAATTTGGATCAAATTATGGTCTTGAAAAAAATGGATTAGGCTACATATGAGGCTGTCAAAGAAAATATCTAAAGGCTCAAAAGGGGTTAACTAGGATAATGTACAAAGGTAGGTAAAAAGAAGGTCAACAAATTCAGGGCTGCCAAAGAAATGCCTAAATCATCTCCTAAACTCACACTCTTTATTTCGCTTTACACACACACCAGGCAAGTTCTAGCATCAGTCACAACACAGAATATACTATAAACTCACACACACAAGGCACATGGTCAACTTTATTGGGAGCAGTATAGACTCTTGACCTAACAGATGAATGAATTAAACCACACAAATATCACACAGTGAGTCACACTTAGAGCCTAAATGTATCAATAGCAATGATTTAGCACCAACTCTTGTCATAATACTATACCGTCTATCAGAGCAATCTCACGCAAAATCTAAAAAAAATCTAAAAATCTTAAAATTTAACTACAAACAAGAATACAAGAATAAATGCAGGCAAAGAAGTATAATACAGCATACAAATACCAGCACCCCACACATAGACGGGACACACTGCCCTCAGTGGAAAATAAATAAGGAAAACCTAATTAGTCGGACTCCTCCTCTATGTATGAGGTCATACCCCCTGCGTCGGAATCATCATCAGAGTCGTCGTCATCCGAGTTGTCCTTCACGTCTGAGTCTGGCAGTCGGCGATCATCTTCAGTCGGCACATCATCATCGAGAGGTTCCTCAAAATGTACCCCTACTCCACACATAGCCCGCGCATGCTCATTCATCGGGTAATCATAATCCAACTACTGGAGCTCTGCATCAGTTGGAACACGACCCCCACTCATCATGGTAAACCTCATCATGCCATATAAATGGCGGAAGAAGCTTTCATCATGAGCATGTCTTTCTGCAGTGGTCAGGTTGATACCATGCCCAGTTTCAGGATCTTTAACCTTCATAAGATCAACCTTCTTCGGGTTGTGTGGAAGCTTATGATCTGCAGGTTCCTCTTCAATGTGATCCTTCCTCAATATCGCAGTCAACAAATTGCCAAAGCTGAAATGGGACCTCTTGTGCAGCCTAGCCTTACGCATTGACGATCGTATCACCACACCAATGTTGATGGGAATATTAGTCATCAGAGCGTACACCAAGCATACTCTATCACGTGTGATCTTTGTGTATTGTGTCCCAGGAATCAAGCAAGAGTTGACTATCCTCAACCATATACGAGCTTCTCTATTCAAGGAAGCATACGGGAAGGTATTGTGCCGACCGGTATCTTTGGGACGAATCCACCGTACCATTGACCTTGTTCCGCACAGTGTGTGTCTAATAGCCCTGTAGGGAGGTCTGTGATAAAGCTCCTTAAGCGGTGATGGATCCACAGATGGAAAACCCAGAAAAAAGTTGAAGAACTCCGCATTCAGTTGCAAGACTTGGCCCCGAATCTTCACTTCACTTCCGGTAGTCTTTGGGGACCAATTGGCATAGAAATCTCGTGTTAGATAAAGATTGCATTACCCCATATCTCGGAAAATGAAATCAAGATTTAGCGCCATGATTTTAGCCAAAATGCGGGGCTCTCTGCTTGCTAGATTCTCCTTCTGCATCAAATCCACGTGAATAGATTCTCTCTATTAGGGTTATCAAATTTGGACAAAAATTTATGCTAGCTCCCAGATCGCACAATGCCTTAGCAAAATTCAAAGATCCAACCTTGCAAAGAATAGTGAAAGCACCAGGATCTGCCTTCTTCTGAACTAACGATCTTGTAGCGATTGCACTGCAATGATAAACATTATCTGCCAGCTCATAGCTTGCTGCCCACTTCTTTGTCAAGAGGTCCTTCATGAATTTAGCATACCCAGGCATCTGTTCCAGTGCCTCCACCAAAGGGACATTAATAGCCAGCTGCTTCAACATGGTCATGAATTTACTGAACCTGGTGTCATCAGCTTTCTTCTTCAGTCTCTGAGGAAAAGGTGGTGGTAGAAGAGGAATAGTTTTCTCCACCACTTCTTTTTTATCTTTCTTCAGATTATCAATCTTTTCAGGCTGCAGACATCTAGGGTTAACATCATGAACGCTCTCTTCAGCTTCTATGTCATCATCACACTCTGCATCAATAACATTATCTGCTATATCATCAACCACCTGCTTGCCTTTGGATGGATTTTCCAACACCTTACCACTCCTGGTATTAATAGCCATACATGATCCGTCGTTCCTTGGGTTTTGCACAGTGTCGCTAGGTAAGGTGCCAGCATTTCTTTGATTGAATGTCGTTGATAGTTGACTCAATTGTTGTTCCAACTATTTTATTGAAGTGGAATGCGAATCAACCAATTGATTTATTGAGGACAAATCATTTTTTACCTCCGTTACTCCCGTGTTGGTTGCCTCCACTCCTTTCAACAGCTCAGCCATCATATCTTCCATGGACATCTTCCCAGAGCCAGATGTCGCGGCCTCATGATTTCCAGGAGGAACATACAAACCACTCCTGTCAGTCTTATTCTTATATCCGGATTTATCATAATAGTTCCGACCTTGGTTTCCTTAGGCATTGCCTCGGAAACCCCCTAATTATTCAAGTAGTTCGCTTCTTCCTCAGAGTCGGATTCATCTCTTCCCTGCGACACAACAACCTTGACTTTTTCGGTCTTCCCTGATAATAAATGCTTGGTAAGAAGATCCATCTGCGTTTTCATGTGAGCCATATCCTGGTCACGTTCTTCTTCTTTTCGTCTCTGTTCTTCCGTCAAGCCAATAGATACAGTAGATCTTGCTACCTCAGAATCCCTGGTATGCCAAGCTCTACTCTGCTTCATTATACGATCTAGCATATCACTTGCCTCAATAAAAGTAAGGTCCATGAATGACCCACCTGCAGCATTATCAACCACTGGCTTAGTCACTGAATTCAAAGACCTGTATAATATCTCCATCAAGTTGACATTGGTCATATGATGATTTGGACACCGCATAAGCTTCTTCTTGAACCTCTCCCATGTTTCGTAGAGAGCTTCAGTTGGAAGCTGTCGAAAATTGCTTATCTCATCTCTCAATTGGGCTCTCTTGGATGGTGGAAATAATCTTTCTAGGAAAGCATCTTTCAATTGCCTCCAATTAGTAATAGAATCAGGAGTTAGCCCGTTCAACCATAGAGTTGCCTCTCCAGATAGAGACAATGGAAATAAGCGCAGTCTAATTGCATTCTGTCCAACTCCTGGATTATCAAATGACTTACATGTAGAGATAAAGTTGATCAGATGAATATTCGGATCATCGCCAGCAAGTCCACCAAATAACCCCTTGAGCTGCAATAATTGAATCATGGTGCTAGTGATATTGAACTTGGCACCCGGAGCCAAGTTCAATATCACTAGCACCATGATTCAGCTGTTGCAGCTCAAGGGGTTATTTGGTGGACTTGCTGGCGATGATCCGAATATGCATCTGATCAACTTTATCTCTACATGCAAGTCATTTGATAATCCAGGAGTTAGACAAAATGCAATTAGACTACGCTAGCCAAGATTGAAGTTATCGAGAAACTACCACCTCTAATTTTTGTAAAGGGAGTTCATAGTTTCCTCGGTCATGCAGGTTTTTATCGAAGGTTTATTAAAGACTTCTCCAAAATTGCTAATCCATTATGCAAACTCTTGGAGAAGGATGCAAAGTTTGACTTCGGTGAAGATTGCTTGAAGGCATTTGAATGCCTCAAAGGGAAGCTAGTTGAAGCTCCTATTATTATATCACCCGATTGGTCTCTACCGTTTGAAGTTATGTGTGATGCAAGTGGGGTAGCTTTGGGTGCTGTACTTGGTCAGAAAAGAGAAAGTCTATTTCATCCAATCTACTATGCGAGCAAGGCCTTGAATGGAGCCCAGAAGAACTATACTGTTATGGAACAAGAGCTTCTAGCAGTTGTTTATGCTTTTGAAAAGTCCCGTGCTTACTTGTTGGGAACCAAAGTGATGGTTGCTCCCAATAAAGTTAGAAGACAATGATGGTGGTGTCTTTAAGGTGGATGGCTGCTCCCAATAAAGTTGACCATGTGCCTTTTGTGTGTGAGGTTATAGTATATTCTGTGTTTTGACTGATGCTAGAACTTGCCTGGTGTGTGTGTAAAGCAAAATAAAGAGTGTGAGTTTAGGAGATGATTTAGGCATTTCTTTGGCAGCCCTGAATTTGTTGACCTTCTTTTTACCTACCTTTGTACATTATCCTAGTTAACCCCCTTTGAGCCTTTAGATATTTTCTTTGACAGCCTCATATGTAGCCTAATCCATTTTTTTCAAGACCATAATTTGATCCAAATTCCTAAGCGCTTTAAATTGTAGAGTCATGTGACAAAATAAGAGGAGAATGGTGAAAGTGATGCCTCAAGGTGTATTGGTACTTGAAAATGTTGTGAAAAAGAGTGGCTATTATAGAGATGCTTGCATAATATAAAAAAAAAGAAAAACAGAAAAAAAAATAATAAAAGAATTAGAAAACCAAAAAGATAGTTGTGTTTATGATTGAATAACAAAATGGGTGAAAAGGAGTTGGTAGATGAAAAGAAGGTAGAATGGTTGTTAAAAGATAGTGTAAATGGTATATTGTAGTGTATTAAAGCACTTAGGGAACATAGTCACTATTTCTGGCCAAAATAGTCCTACCTATCCCTTAGCCTACATTACAACCTGTAAAGACCTATTTGATCCTAAGCTTAGCATTCTGATATTAGTGGAGCATTACACTAAGGGAAAGCATATGGTCATCAGTTGCAACATAAGAAATCTTTGTGAGAGTGAGAGCAAGGAGAATCTTATACCCATGTTTCGAAAAATGCAAAACTGGGAGTGATTATGGGTGATATCTTGTGTGAGACACACATGGTTGATGATTGTTGGGTAGTTTTGTATGATTCTTTGTGCCTTAACTTATGGATACAAATTAACCATCATCACGAGTCTACGTTGGAGGTTGAATTGTTTCTTGTAGTGATCAAGAAAACTACTCTTTGTTAATAATTGTCGTGCATGTCTTGTTGAACATTTTGTGTTGCTACTGTGATATTCTAGTTAGATGTTTGCATGGACGTAATATGTTGTTCGAGGACGAACAAAGACTTAAGTGTGGGGTGGTGATGTTGGGCGTATTTATACCCCTAAGAACCATAATTTACCCAGATTTTAGGCTAAGTTTGGAGGATAAAATATATAATTCCTGCACTTTTAGTCCATTTTGCTGTAAGTGAGCTAACCTATGTGATTAGCATGTTTTCAAGTATTAATGATGAATATTTCAGCACTTTGTGACCTTTGGGAAGCAAAGGAAAACTTCACATAAGAGGGAAGGCAGCTTTTGGAAGCTTGTGGACTGAATGTGACGCATGGGGAATTTGTCCCGGGCAAAAGCAGTATTTCTAAATACTTAGGGGTGCAACAGTAACTTAGTAGGACAAGGATGTTATAAAAACCTTATTTGCTGAATTTTTCAGCATTCATTTAATCATTATTATTCAGCACTTTTCATTATTCAGTTTACAGATTCTGTAAGTTTAGAATAGAGAAATACGGCTTTCTTGAGAAAATGGCTAAGAGGAACAAACGTCATCTCCTATTGACGCCAACAATCATCTCCATCGCCAAGCTTATTCTAGTTTTGGTATGATGATTATGTCTATTGTGCTTTCCGTTGTAATAATGAGTAGCTAAACTTCTCTGTTAGGGCTATGAAAACCTTGTGAGATACTATCTATCACTATGAGTTTGTGAATTCTTGATGTGTATGCTACTTATATCATTACTCTCTTTGTTTTAATTTAGTTCTCATGGTTGCAAACATAGAGAACATGCCATTATAGAATCAACTTGTTTGAGAGAAAAGTTACATGTTTGGAAAAGAGAGTGTGACAAGGAAATAGGGCTACCAACCCCTATTTACACGTTAATGCCTTAACCGGATTAATTTCTTGGAGAGTTCGTACTATTAGTTATACACTTTAGGCTCGAGAGAGTTAAAGTGAAATAATCCTTGATGGTTGAGAGACACTAGGATTTACCATTAGAATACGAATCTCTATAAGTGCATGCATGTCTAACTTCCGCATTACTCATAGTTAATAGATACGTAGAACTCATAAGGTGGACATAACCCTAACTTATTATTCTATGTGATTAAATCTTACTAAACAAAGCATTCCATTGTTACTTTAATAATAGTAGTTCACGCCATAATCCAACCCCCCCTTTTCCGTGGAATTTTCGACCAACAGTCTAATAATAATTGCAGCACTTAGTGACCAAGTATTCCCTGTGGGATTCGACACCTAACCCAGTTGGGTTCTATATTTGACAGCGACTGCTTACTCTCTTACGAGAGCTATAGTTTGGGCGTTATCAGAGGCCCGAAACATCCCTATCTGTCTGGTAATCATGCACCTAATTCATATGATCAAAGTAATGCGGAAAAACACAATAATTCGAAAACATGGTCATAAATATGAAAAGAAACAATAACGGGGAGATAAGGTTCCCTCAACATCAATTAACCTCTAAACAACTGTCTGCGAAAATCTCTAACAAATGAATGAGTCAAGTAACCGTATATAAACTGGGACAAGGCCCCCAGTAAACCCTAAAACTGAATATAAGATAAAAGGACTGCAGGACATAAGACCTTCCGAAACATAGAAGGCTCACCACTTGTCTCTACAGCTCTGTCTGAAAGATCTACTGATTCTCTTGACCCCTAGATTGGGCCTCTGAACCTGAGAGGTTGGAGAGGGGAGGGGGTTAGCACAAAAGTACTGGCACGCGGAGAAATCAAAACAAAACATAATATTTTTACAAAATATAGTTGAGAGCCATTATAATACAATTTCATATCAAATCATTAGAAAGCATATGGGTGTAATGTAATAGTTTTTCTCAACAATAATGAAATGCAACTGAGCTAGGTGGAATACCCTACATAATTTACACCAACTGTCTAACCTCGGTTGCCACCGAGATTAGAGTATAGGTGAGGGAGAGACACACAAGATCACGTAGCAGGGTGTCTTGACCCAATGGTAGTGCCCAAGATCACTTAGCCCGGGCTCCTACCTATAGTCCCAATTTGGGAAGGACATGAAGTCAAGTACACAAGATCACTTAGCCTGGTACCAATATTTCATATCAGCAAACATGTTTTCCAGCGATGAGACTTTATATCTCAAACGCCTTCTTCGAGCATCCACTTTTCTCATGTAAAATCAATGCATTCAAATTTCATCTTATTCAATCACATATCGTATTCTGAAAAGTATCGTCAAACCCGACTTGCAAGTCATCAATATCACATCCACATATGCATAATCATGTAAAAACCAAGGTGCTTCATCATTTACAAGTGGTGAACAATATTTATTTCAAATTCATGCTCTCTTTTGTTGATCACAATACAATATGCAGTATCGAAACATTATCATGGGAATTTGAAAATAATTTATCATTCATATTTATCAAACTTCCATGGAAAATCTCAAATCACATATGCATGGTTTCAACCATTGAATTATATAGGCAAACAATTCCCATGACATAAAGAAAATAACTTAGAAATCATATTGAAAGCAAGTTATTAGCATTTGATTGAAAACCCCCATTCAAAAGCATGCATGTTCATAAAAACTACACCCATGAGATTTTAGGATAACCCCACGTACTTCTATTTCCAAGGATAATAGATGTTTCTTGAAGCTTGCGGATTGGTGATTCCGAATATGTAATTATCTTTGAAAACGTACGGTCAAATCTTGAACTATTTGGGTTTTTCTTTTGAAACCCTAAGGAGAATCTTTGAGCACTTTTGATGAATGAATATGTATTTTGGGTTCCTTGGAACTAAATCTCGTGTTTTAGGGCTAAGTAAGGGTGGAAAAGGACCAATTTGTCCCCAACACGGAGTGCTTAAGTCACTAGAATTGTTTACATAGGCGCCGCCCATCCCATTGCCTATGTTCACATAGGCGCCGCCTAGGCTATCGCCTATGTTTACATAGGCACCACCTAGGCTGTCGCCTATGTTTACATAGGTGCCGCCTAGGCTATTGCCTATGCTTTCCAGTTGCCATGGGTGATTGGTTAGGCGACGCTTATCACTTTGAAAGGCCATAACTTCTTGCTCGGGTGTCGGATTTTAGTCAAATTGGTATCGTTGGAAAGCTAACTCGAATACCTATCATTTGAAACATAGTAGGCTTCCTAATTTGACATATACAGAGAGTTATGGTTGATGGAAGCTGACACACTTTACAACGTCCACTAAAACTTAGTCGATCGAAATAGTTTCAACTCGTCCTTGAGTTGAAGACCCTATATGGTCTAAATTCAAGCTTGAGTGGATTCACATGCCACATAATAATTAACATCCTGTATCGGCATAGGATTTTGTGGCTTCGGGATTAACAACGTATCAAAATCATGGTCTATATTGTAGCCCGAATTGCGGGGCATTATATTATCCCCCCGTAGGATCATTCATCCCCGAATGATGATGTGGGACATAGACAGACAAGATTTCAAGCATAATAAAGTACTAGGAAAGATAAGATAGGAATAGTACCTTCTGTCTCCTCCTCCATCGAAGCAAACAAATTGGGATATCTAATTCTCATGTCATCTTTTGACTCCCAAGTTGCTTCTTCAACTTTCTGATTCCTCCACAGTACCTTTACTGAGGCTATCTCTTTGCTCCTCAGCTTTCGAACTTGGTGATCTAAAATTTCAACGGGCTCTTCTTCATAAGACAAGGAGTCTGTCACTTTGATACCCTCTACTGGCAATACCATAGAATGATCTCCAATGCATTTCTTCAACATAGATACGTGGAATACCGGATGAATCGAACCCAAACTTGCAGGCAATTCTAACTCATATGCAACTGTACCAATCTTTTTCAAAATTCGATATGGCCCTACATAACGAGGGCTCAATTTATCCCTTTTACCAAACCGCATAACTCCTTTTATAGGAGAAACCTTGAGAAACACCCAATCACCAATTTCAAACTCTAGTTCTCTTCTCCGAACATCGGCATAGGACTTCTGATGACTCTGAGCAGTCTTGAATCGTTCTCTAATGATCTTCACTTTCTATATCGCCTGATGAACAAGATCAGGCCCATACAACTGAGTCTCACCCACTTCATACCATCCTATTGGAGACCTATATCTCCTCTTATACAAAGCCTCAAAAGGGGCCATCTTGATGCTGGCATGGTAGCTATTATTGTAAGCAAATTCAACCAGTGGAAGGTGATCTACCCAACTACCTTTGAAATCAATGACGCATGCCCTCAACATATCTATGAGGGTCTGAATGGTACACTTAGCTTGCCCATCCATCTGAGGGTGGAAAGCTGTGCTCAAATTCACTTATGTACCTAAACCCTTCTGAAAAGATCTCCAGAACTGAGATGAAAACTGCGTACCTCTATCAGATATAATGGACACTGGTGCCCCATGCAATCGAACTATCTCCTCAATGTAAATCTTAGAATATACCTCTCTCGAATAATTAGTCCTCACAGGCAAAAAGTGGGCTGACTTGGTCAACCGATCTTTAATCACCCAATAGAATCATACTGGTTTCAGGATCTCGAAAGTCCTATAATGAAGTCCATGTTTATCATCTCCCACTTCCATAAAGGTAGGGATATCTCTTGGGAAGTACCACCTGGCCTCGTGTGTTCTACCTTTACTTGTTGACAGTTCAAACACTTGGACACAAAATCAGCTATATCACGTTTCATGTTATTCCACCAATACAAGGTTTTCAGATCATGGTACACCTTAGTAGAGCGTGGGTGAATGACATACCTCGAAGTGTGCACCTCATTAAGGATTCTTTCTCATAGCCCATCGACATTCGGAACGCACAACCTACCCTGAAATCTCAGAATACCATCACCACTAATTTCAAATGACATAACCTTTTATTGACCCACATCTTTCTTGATTTGCATCAAGATGGGATCTTCAACCTGCTACTCCTTAACTTCAGCACAAAGAGATGACTTAGCTAACTCATGAACAATCACCCCTCCATCTTTGAAATCTAAGAGTCGTACTCCCAGATTTGTAAGGCGGTGAATATCCTTCACCATCTCTTTCTTTCCTTCTTCTACATGAGAAAGACTTCCCATAGACAACCTACTGAGGGCGTCGGCTATAACATTTGCCTTGCTCGGATGGTAATACAGACTCATATCGTAGTCTTTCAAAACCTCCATCCAACGTCTCTGCCTGAGGTTCAATTCTTTTTGTGAGAAAACATAATGTAAACTCTTATGGTCAGCATAAATATCAACATGCACTCCATAGAGATAGTGCCTCCAGATTCTAAGTACAAACACCACGGCTACTAACTCCAAGTCATGAGTAGGGTAATTGTGCTCATGCACCTTTAACTTCCTAGATGCATAAGCTATCACCTTACCACACTACATCAAAATACAACCAAGTCCCACACGGGACGCATCACAATAAACCACAAAATCATCTACACCCTCGGGAAGGGTCAAAACAGAAGCAGTAGTCAGCTTGTCCTTCAACTTCTCAAAACTGTTTTCACACAAGTCAGACCACGTAAACTTCATCTTTTTCTGAGTCAGTTTAGTAAGCGGAGCAGCTATGGAAGAAAAACTTTCTACAAACCTTCTGTAATACCCCGTCAAACCCAAAAAGCTCTGAATATCGGTTGGAGTCATGGGTTTGGGCCATTTTCTCACTTCTTCAACTTTCTGAGGATCCACTCTTATCCCATCACTGGACACAATATGCCCCAGGAAGGCAATAACATCTAACTAGAATTCACACTTAGAAAATTTGGCATACAACTGATGATCTTTAAGGGTCTGAAGAATAATTCAAAGGTGATTGGCATGATCCTCTTTACTCTTAGAATAGATCAGAATATCATCAATAAATACAATGACGAACAAGTCAAGAAACTGAAGGAACACTCTATTCATAAGATCCATGAAGGCTGCAGGGCCGTTAGTCAACCCGAAGGACATGACTAGAAATTTGTAGTGACCATATCGGGTTCGGAAAGCTGTCTTGCGTATTTCTGACTCCCTAACTTTCAACTAATGATAACCCAAACGAAGGTCTATTTTTGAAAAACACTTGGCACCCTGAAGCTGGTAAAAAAGGTCATAAATCCTAGGAAGAGGATATTTATTTTTAATCGTGACCTTATTCAACTGACGGTAGTCTATGCACATCCAAAGGGACCCATCCTTCTTTCGCACAAAGAGCACGGGTGCACCCCATGGGGAAACACTAGGACGAATAAAACCTTTGTCTAGGAGGTCTGCAAGCTGTTTCTTTAACTCCTTTAGTTTCGCGGGATCCATTCTATATGGCAGAATAGAAATAGGATGAGTGTTTGGAAACACATTAATGCCAAAATCTATCTCCCTATCAGGGGGTATCTCTGGGAGATCTTCGGGAAAGACTTCTGGGAATTCATTCACTACAGGGACTGACTGCAGAGGAAGGTTTTCAACGTTTTAATCTTTTACTCGGATTAGTTGATACATACAAACTTTGGAGATAAGCTCCTGGGCTCTAAGATAAGAGATAAAGTGACCTCTAGGTTCCACAAAACTCCCTGCCCATACAATTGGTGTCTTACTCGAGAAAGAAAAAATGACCTTTCAAGTTCTGTAATCAAGGGTGGAATAACACGAATGGAGCCAGTCTATCCCAAGGATGGCATCAAAATCTATCATATCCAGTTCTATAAGGTCTGCCACAGTTTCCCTACTATGAATAGACATGACACAATTTCTATATACCCTTCTAGCAACAACAGAATCACCTACAGGAGTAGAAACAGAGAAGGGTTCTACAATAACTTCGGGATCAAACCCAAAACCAACAGCCATATAAGGGGTCACATAAGATAAAGTAGACCCGGGATCAAGCAATACATAAACATCACGAGAAAAGATTCGTAACATACCGGTGACCACAACTGATGAAGCTTTTGCCTCCTGGCGGTTAGTCAAAGAATATAACCGGTTGCGATCGCTTCCAGAAACTGAAGGGCACCCTTAGGAAAAGGAGATGTGGAGGTGGCTTGGGACTTATCCCCCCCTCCCCCCACGTATTTACTCCAGCAGAAGGACAATCTCTCTGAAGGTAACCCACTTTACCACAAGTATAGAAGTTTCTCCCCTCAAACCAGCACTTCCCTAGATGATTCCTTCCGAAAACCTCACACCACGGATAAGTACGATGCTACTGGGCCACACTGCCCTGAGACTGTGTACCTAGAGCTTTGGACCCATGAGGAGTCTGAAAACTCTGAGTTTGTTTGTCTGTTGGTGGTCTGGGTGCTAGGGCGCTGGCTGCTGACTATGCATTATTCCAAAACTTCTTCTTCTTCGACCACTTATTACCCCAGTTACTATTCTGCGGCTGACTCTAGTGCTGGTCCGCAGATCTAGCTCTCTTATCCTATCTGTCTTTCTCTCTAGATTCAGCAATCTTTTTCTTCTTCTCTTCCACCTGCTGCATATAAACGTTCAGTCGAGCAAAGTCTAACTCCTTATTCAACATAGCCCCCTGGCACTCAAGTACCAGGCTATCAGCAAGGCCAGATACAAATTTCCTCATTCGGGCTCTTATATTACTAGTCAACTCTGGTGCATAGCGGGTTAGTTTATTAAACTTCAAAGTGTACTCCTGGACACTCATACTGCCCTGCTTCAGATTCATAAACTCTTCCACTTTGGTCTCCCTCAACTCCAGAGGAAAGAATCGATCAAGGAAAGCTTCCACAAATTCTCCCTAAACTGTGGGCTCAGCACTTTCACCTTTTGCATCTTCCCAGTCGGCATACCACTAATTCGCAACGTCCTTGAGTTGATAAGTTTCTAGTTCCACCCCTCCAACCTCATCCACATGCATCACCTTAAAGATCTTTTCCATCTCATCCACGAATACCTGTGGATCTTTCTCCACATTGGTGCCGGTGAATTTAGGTGGGTTCATCTTCATGAAATGTCCGACTCTAGTATCCTCAGATGTAACAGATGCAGACCCAAAACCTTCCGATCATTGAGCCTAGTTAGCTACCAACTGTGTCAGCATATAAATGGACCGTCTGAATTCTACATTTGAAATATCTCCCTGAGCAGTTGGGGGATGGTTGGCATTAGTCCGCGGAGCCTGATGTGGACTGGTCGGGACTGGAGGGAGTCCAAGAGTAGGGACAAATTTTGGAGTGTGAGCCTTGTTACGGGTCCACATCCCATGGGTGGGACGGACCTCATCTGCCTGAGAATTCTGATCGATGATACGACGTGGAGGCATAACTGTGTTTCTAAAACATAAGTGATTATTGATTAGGGGACAGTTCAAACTCTGAAGCAAACATTTCCTAAACGCCTAGCAGCCTCCTTCTTATAAGTGTAGTGCGCCACACACCCATCAACAAGACTCTACCTGACACAATTTCGCAGACACCCTGGAACCATGAACCGTGCTTTGATACCAAGCTTATCACGACCCTAACCGGCGCCTGGCCGTGATGAGCATTTCGAACCATGAAGGCCCAAAACACCCCTATCTGTCTGGTAATTATGCACCTAATTCATATGATCAAAGTAATGCGAAAAAATAAAATAATTCAAAAACATGGTCATAAATATGAAAAGAAACAATAACGGGGAGATAAGGTTGCCTCAACATCAGTTAACCTCTAAACAACTATCTGCGAAAATCTCTAACAAATGACTGAGTCAAGTGACCGTATATAAACTGGGACAAGGCCCCCAGTAGACCCTAAAACTGAATATAAGATAAAAGGACTGCAGGACATAAGACCTTCCGAAACATAGAAGGCTCACCACTTGTCTCAACAACTGATTCTCTTGACCCCTAGACTGGGCCTCTGAACCTGAGAGGTTAGCGAGGGGAGGGGGTCAGCACAAAAGTATCGGCACGCTGAGCTATCAAAACAAAACATAATATTTTTACAAAATATAGTTGAGAACCATTATAAAGCAATTTCGTATCAAATCATTAGAAAGCATATGGGTGTAATGTAATAGTTTTTCTCAACAATAATGAAATGCAACTGAGCTAGGTGGAATACCCTACATAATTTACACCAACTGTCTAACCTCGGTTGCCACCGAGATTAGAGTATAGGTGAGGGAGAGACACACAAGATCACGTAGCATGGTGTCTTGACCCAATGGTAGTGCCCAAGATCACTTAGCCCGGGCTCCTACCTATAGTCCCAATTTGGGAAGGACATGAAGTCAAGTACACAAGATCACTTAGCCTGGTACCAATATTTCGTGTCAGCAAACACGTTTTCCAGTGATGAGCCCTTATATCTCAAACGCCTTCTTCGGGCATCCACCTTTCTCATGTAAAATCAGTGCATTCAAATTTCATATTATTCAATCACATATCATATTCTGAAGGGGTATCATCATACCCGGCTTGAAAGTCATCAATATCACATCCACATATGCATAATTATGTAAAAACCAAGGTGCTTCATCATTTACAAGTGGTGAACAATATTTATTTCAAATTCATGCTCTCTTTTGTTGATCACAATACAATATGGAGTATCGAAATATTATCATGGGAATTTGAAAATAATTTATCATTCATATTTATCAAACTTCCATGGAAAATCTCAAATCAGATATACATGGTTTCAACCATTGAAGTATATAGGCAAACAATTCCCATGACATAAAGAAAATGACTTAGAAATCATATTGAAAGCAAATTATTAGCATTTGATTGAAAACCCCCATTTAAAAGCATGCATGTTCATAAAAACTACACCCATAAGATTTTAGAATAACCCCACGTACCTCTATTTCCAAGGATAATAGATGTTTCTTGAAGCTTGCGGATTGGTGATTCCGAATATGTAATTATCTTTGAAAACCTACGGTCAAATCTTGAACTATTTGGGTTTTTATTTTGAAACCCTAAGGAGAACATTTGAGCACTTTTGATGAATGAATATGTATTTTGGGGTCCTTGGAACTAAATCTCGTGATTTAGGGCTAAGTAAGGGTGGAAAAGGACCACTTTGTCCCCAACATGGAGTGTTTAAGTCACTAGAATTCTTTACATAGGCGCCGTCCATCCCATTGCCTAACTTCACATAAGCTCCGCCTAGGCTATCGCCTATGTTTACATAGGCACCGCTTAGGCTATTGCCTATGCTTTCTAGTGGCCATGGGCGATTGGTTAGGCGACGCTTATCACTTTGAAAGGCCATAACTTCTTGCTCAGGTGTCGTATTTTAGACAAATTGGTATTGTTGGAAATCTAACTCGAATACCTATCATTTGAAACATAGTAGGCTTCCTAATTTGACATATACAGAGAGTTATGATTGATACACACTTTCAACGTCCACTAAAACTTAGTCAATTGAAATAGTTTCAACTCGTCCTTGAGTTGAAGGCCCTCTATGGTCTAAATTCAAGCTTGAGTGGATTCACATGCCACACAATAATGAACATGCCATATCGGCATAGGATTTTATGGCTTCAGGATTAACAACGCATCGAAATCATGTCTATATTATAGCCCGAATTGCGGGGCGTTACAATCACTGATTGCCAATAACATAAATTTTACACAGAAAGAAGTCAGACAAGATAAATCATAAGAATAATTGTTGCCAACCAAGTAATAATTAAGAAGTTTGCACTTAAAGTATTTGTACTTACTACATAAGATTGACATAAGAAACTAGTCATTTAACAACAAGGGTTGTGGTGGTGGTTCAGCACCTAACCCTTTAAGCAAAAGGTCAGGGGTTCGATCCCCACCTCTAGTGAATGGAAAAAACTCTGTGGCCAGTTCCCTACCTCTTAGTGCGCTGACAATAGGAACGGAGGATTAATCTCACGGTTGCCGGCGGTAGGGATACATTGGGAAACAAAAAAAAAACCATCATTTGAAACATTATGGCATAAACAAACCAGAAGAAAGAAATAAAATTATGGAGGGAATAAGGAAGGAATAAAAATTAAGGAAAAGACAATCTAAAGAAAATCTAGACGCACTTGCACATTGGAAGAAAGGACTCTGGAAAATGACAACTAAGCAGCAAAAATTGTAATTAACTCAAGTCAATCACTGAAAAAACAAGAGATAAGCATCCAGTATCCCCCTCGAATTATGGCCAAAGTTGTTATGATACACTCCAACTTCACAGGTCAAAGGTGTCATGCCACGTCAGCTAGAAAGATTGACAAAAATATGCTAAAATTTAGTTCGGGGGTAATAGGCCTCCCGTGAAGTTGGAGTGTGCCGTAGCAAATTTGGTCATATTCTCAGGGTACTAGATGTTTTACTCCAAAAACAACATATCCACCTAATGTTTACAATAATTTCATTGACATAGAAAAATAAAGAAAGGATAGCTTATTTATTGTGCCCTGAGAACAACAACAACAACAACAAAACCTGGTGTAATTCTATAGGATTGTTCCCAGAGAAAATATACAAATATAAGCTACCACCAACTAAAGAAGTTACCTTGCTTATCATACAATATGAAACCTTTGGTTTTTACACTTTCAACTTACAAATGAGCAAGAGCTAGCAACCCATACAACAATAATTTTCCTCAATTCTAAGCAAATTGGGGTCAATTATTTGAATCCTCACTTATAAATGTCACTACATTTAAGCTCATGTCAACCCAATATTACTAAGAAAAAAGGAAAGTATTGGAAGTTCTATATGCATAATACATAAACAGACTCTCAAACTTGACGTCAACTGGAAAGTAAGTACTCCAACTTTGAGTACGCACATCTAGACACCTCAATTCGTCTCCGCTTGGTCAACTGTACACTCCAACCTACAAAATGAACATTTAGACACCTCCAAAATTTATGTGTCATGTCAGCATCGTATGTCGATGAAATACAGTTGGGACGAGTTGGAATGTTTAGTTTCCAATTGAGGCAAAATTGAGATGCCTGGTTGTCTGGATGCACACACACAAAGTTGGAGTGCTTAATTTCATGTTGAGGCCAAGTTTGAGTGTCCGTTTATGTATTATGCCTTCTATATATATTCTGTTGGCATACAAAACTAAAAATAATATATCAGTGTAATCCCACAAGTGGGGTTTGGGAAAGGTTGAGCATGCACAGACCTTACCCCTAACCTTGGGAGATAGAGAGGTTGTTTATGATAGACATCCGCTCAATAAAAAGCATATCAAAGCAGATACTATAGAAAGCATGATAGATCAAAGCATCTCTACTAGAGAATTCTACCGGCAGATTTTCAAAAAAAAAAAATAGTGACCCATGATTGTGCCTTAAAACTTTCTACCAAATTATAGAGATATAAAGATAAAACTCCTTCCATATGTAATCAAGAAGAGGTAACAACAACATATCTAGCATAAATCCCACACTGTGGGGTGTAGGGAGAGTAGAGTGTACGCAGATCTTACTCTACCTTAGAGGTAAAGAGGCTATTTTCGATAGACTCGGTGCAAGAAAAATAGTCTTAAAAAAGTAACATAGATACAAGAAATATCAAATAGTAACAGTAGATAGTAACAAGAAAGTAACTACAACAAATTAAAATAATAGTCGAAGTACAAGAAATAACACGTAGTAACAGAAATCAAAGGACAAGCAACAACAGGAGCAATACTCCAACTACTACCTACTAACCTTCTACGTTAATAAATGCCCTCCCCAAACTTCTATCTAAAGTCATATCCTTGATAAGCTGAAACTGTTCCATGTCCAGTCTAATCACCTCCCCCAATAAGAGGTAAAGATAAAATAAAGAAACAATGTGTTGGATATATTGATGCTACCTCCATCTTCTCAAGTATAAAAATTGTGCCAAACTAATGCTACAAGCTTCTAGAATCTTATAAAGATCAAATCTTTGGGGTCTTTCGGTTGGAAAATTGTTATCCCGCGATAACTAATACCGAGATTAGTTATTCAGGGGTTACCCGAAATAACTTATCCCACCATGCATATGGGATAGTTATCTCATCACTATAGGGAAAATGGTGGAATAAGTTATTCCACCATGGATTAATCCCTCCAACCAAACAAGGGATTTAAGTGATCTTTTATTTTATCCCAAGATAACTTATCACTTGGATTACCTATACCTCACACCAAACAACCCTAGTGTTTTATGAATCCAAGAACCTCAAGGCTACTATATAGCAGATTGTTTCATCAACATTCATACAAAAATATAATGTAAAATCACTGGAAATTGAAATTATCAAACAAAAGGGTAATTAAAACTTCAAATGTATTACTCCCTATGTTCCAATTTATGCAACACAGTCAATGAAGTAGGGTTGAGCACCATGAGGTCTCAGGTTCAATTCCCAACCAAGACAAACACTAGGTGATTTCTTCCCATCTGTTCTGGCATTGTTGAACAGAGTTACCTGATACCTGTTGCTAGTGGGAGGTGGCAGGTATCCGTGGAATTAGTCGAGGTGCACACAAACTGATTCAGACACCACGGTTATCAAAACAAAAAATTATGCGATACAGTTCAAATTTCGACATTTGATTTTGACAATAAATTTGAAATTATCACTAGAATTTGAAATTATCAAACAAAGGGTAATTAAAACTCCATATACATTGCTCTCTATTTTCCAAATTATACGGTCACAATTCAAATTTCGAGAGTCATACAATTTAATTTTGATAGTAAATTCGAACATGAAATTTTCAAATTTTTGGTAACAAAATTTACATAAAATCAAGGAAGCTCTATTTTCCAATTTATGCAGCTCAGTTCAAATTTCAAGAGTCAAACAGTTTAATATTGACAGTAAATTCCAACACTAAATCTTTAAATTATTTAAAATATACAATATTTAAAAACTAACAAAACAATACTGCAAGTCACAACAACATACTAAGTGAAATTCCATAAATAAAGTATGATAATTTGATAATTTAAAACATTAAAAAATATAGAGAAAATACCTAATTACTCCCCTAACTATGCCCAAAAAGGTTATGACACACTTCAACTTAAAGGGGGTCCTATTACCCTAAACTAATTAAAAATGTAATTTTGACACTCTTGGTGCCTATGTGGCACACACGTGTACCTACATGGACACTTAATATCTCCCAATTCGTTCTATATTCATTTCTTCTTCTTTTTTTCAAAAAAATTTTATTCAATAATTACTTCTTCTCCTTTCACCACCCAAATCTCTACATTAGAAAATAAACAATGGTGTGTGTGAGAGAAAATTTTGTATGATTATGGACTTGACAATAGTGTATGCATTTAGGGGTGGGTTGGGGTGGTGGTGGAGATGAAAGAATGATGTGTTTGCTCATATGAAGAAGAAAAAGAAGCAGCAAAGCAAGAAGCTGCCAAGTGTGTTACGCACACCAAAAAAGTATTTAAAATGTTGTTTTTTAATGGGTTCAAGGGTTCAGATAACAAACATGTAAGTAGGAGTATCCACTTTACAAACTGGACCAAGTACAAGGGTCCACCAAGCTATTTTGGCTCTTGAACTATGGTCAATGTTTCTACGACACACTCCAACTTCACGGGGTTCTATTACCCTTTCCCCAACCCCCGAACTCATTTTTAGCGTATTTTATCACTTTTTTGCGTTGACGTGGTTCCTTCGTTGCATAAAATGGAGCCCGCTTCAAAGGTTCCACGTTGTCTAAAAAGGTTGACAAAAATAAGATAAAATTTAGTCGAAAGGCATCATAGATGTTTCTTTCTGGTAGGGACTTAAAGTTAATGTATGGTCAGACTTTAGCCCATAGTCTTCTAAAGATAACCTTCTTTGTGTTTTTTTTTCTGTTTGTGTTTGTGTGGTTGTTGGTGTTATGCAGTGAATGGGTATGTTCAATTATTAACAATCTTGTTGCACGTAGGTGGAGTTCTAAGTTGAATCTTATTGTAACACCCCGCATTTCGGGGTGTTATAAAAACCATGATTTCGATACGTTGATAATCCCGAAGCCATAAATCCTATTTCAATATGGAATATTAATTATTTGTGTAGTATGTGAATCCATTCAAGCTTGAATTTAGACCATAGAGGTTCTTCAACTCAAGGACGAGTTGAAACTATTTTGATCGATTAAGTTTTAATGGACATTGTAATTTGCGTCAGCTTCCATTGACCATAACTCTCTGTATATTTCGAATTATAGAGCCTACTATGTGTTAAATGATAGGTCTTCGAGTTATCTTTCCAACGATACTAATTTTGCTAAAATTCAGCTCCCGATCAAGAAGTTATGGCCTTTCAAAGTAGTAGGCGGCGCCTATGTAAACATAGGCGATAGCATAGGTGGCTCCTATGTAAACATAGGCGATAGGATAGGTGGCGCCTATGTAACATAGGTGATAGCATTGGCAGCGCCTATGTAAAGGTTTCAGGTGATTTAAACACTCCGTTTTGGGGGCAAAATGGTCCTTTTCCACCCTTACTTAGCCCTAAACACGAAATTCAGTTCCCAAAGACTCCAAAATACACCTTCATTCATCAAAATTGTTCAAAAAACTCTCTCTAGGATTTCAAAATAAAAACTCAAGCAAATCAAGATTCAACCGTGGGTTTTAGAAACTAATCGCATATTTGGAATCCTCTCAACGTAGGCTTCAAGAAGAACCTATCAAATTCGCATATAGAGGTACGTGGAGTTATCTCAAAAATCTCATGGGCTTTAAAAATTCATGTTTTCAAATGGGGGTTTTGAAATTACGAATATGATTATGTTTAAACGTTTTATGATATTGATTTGGCCCTTAGGCCTACTCCCAAAGTGATTTGCTATATGATATATGTATATACATGTATTCCTAAAAGATGTTAACTTGAGAGCATGGATGATATGGAATCCCTCTCTTGATGTGAATTTGTTTTAAATGTTCATATGATATAAATTGTTTGAAAACATCTTGAAAAGCATGACATGAAATATTTTGAGAATTGATATGATTTTGACTTGAAAACGAGAGGGCTATTTATGTTGAAACATGTTGAATACAATGGTTGAATGAGAAGAATGATGTGATATTGATGGCTTGCAAGTCGGGCATGACGATACCCTAAGAATATGATATGTGATTGAATGAAATTTAAATGCATTGATTTTTTATGAGATAGGTGGATGCCCGAAGAAGGCATTTGAGTGTAAGGGCTCATCGCTAGAAACCATGTTTGTCGACATGGGAATTCGGTACCCTTCTTTATGATCTTGCGTACCTGACTTTATGTCATTCCCAAATTGGGACTATGGTTAAGAGCCCTGCTTTGTGATCTTGTGCACTACCATTGGGTCGAGACACCCTACTGTGTGATCTTGTGTGTCTTCCCCTCACTTATACTCTAATCTCGGCGGCAATCGAGGTTTGACAGTTGGTGTAAATGTGATATGTAGGGCATTCCACCTAGCTCAGCTCATTACATTGTAGTTGAAAACAATTACATTACGCCCATGTGTTTTCAAGTGATTTGATATGAAATTGCTTTATAATGACTCTCAACTATATTTTATAAAAATATTATGTTTTGTTTTGATATCTCTACATACCAGTACTTTTGTATTGACCCCCTTCCCTCCCAGGTTCGGAGGCATAGTCTAGGGGTCCAGAAAATCAGTTGATTTCCTCAGACAAATTCGCAGAGTCACTTGGTGAGCCTTCCATATTTCGGAAGACCTGATATCTGGAAGTTTCATTTATCATTTATTAGTTTTGGGTCTACTGGGGGCCTTATCCCAATTTTTAGAAATATATTTGTTTCAGTTCATGTAGTAGAGATTTCGCAGATGATTTTAGAGATGTTGATTGAGATTGTGGGACATTGATTCCCCATTATTGTTCGCATATGATTCTTGACCATGTTTCTGTTATATTGTGTATCTTCCGCATTTCTTTTATCATATGAATTATGTGCATAATTCCCAAACAAATAGGAGTGTTTCGGGCCTTATGGTTTGGAATATTCGTCACGGCCAGGGCCCCAGTTTGGGTCATGACAAACTTGGTATCAAAGCACGGTTCATGGTCCCAGGGTTCTGCAAAATCACGTCGGGTAGAGTCTTGTTTATGGGTGTGTAGCGTGCCACACTTATAAGGAGGAGGCTACTAGGCATTTAGGAATGTCTCTCTTTCTTTATGTTCTAGTTCGTGCAATAGAGTCGGAATGTTCCTCTTTCATACATAAATTCATACTATGGTGTCGCCCATACAAAAGTAACAGTCATCTCAATTCTTTCCTTACTCGGACATTCTCTGACATGTCTCATCATTGGGTCGATTCAAGTACAGAAGTTTAAAGTCTAAATGGTATGGTTCGTTCTGATCGAATCATATAAGATTTTTGCAAGGACTTGAGAAGAGTCTGTTAGTGCTTCAGAGTTTGTTGGTTCTAGTGTGAACCTTGATTTTGATGAAATCGTGCTTTTCAACCTACAGTATTAAGTGTATTCAATTCTTTTCAGAACTTATGTTGCCAGTGTCATGCTTCAGAGGTAATAAGGTGTAGCAAAATGTTGGAACTGTATTTCTACCCGAATAGTAGTTTGTGTTAAAGTGTTGTTGTCATGACCTATTGGCAATGAAATTAGACCAAGAAGTTGGTGATGTGAAGTCACAAAGTTAGAAGTCAGAGTGAGGATGATTTACCCCTTTATAGTGATAAACTAATTTGGTAGCTAGCAACATGTGTGGACGGTATGGTAGTCCATAGAGGAAGTGTTTGACGTAGATTTTTATCTATACAAAGTAAGATGTGTATTCTCAGATTATGGAATATTGTGTGACAAGTTTCTATCTCTTGAAAATATTTTATCGTTGTGTTGACGAAACTAAAAAGTCTAGTGAAGCCGTGTGGGGCTCTTTCGATTCACTAGCATAGTTTCCTTGTCATCCATCTCATTTTCTTGTTAAAAATACAAAACCAAAGTCTAGTGAAGCCGTGTGAGGCCTGTTTCGATTCACTAGCAACTTATTGTCCAACTTGTTGTTCTTTCGTTGGTTTAATATATGTATGGCTGAATCTGTTTGCATGAGATTGAGTTGGTTAAGAGGTAATTCGTCCTTGTGAGTTAGTTTAGTATAAGGTAGAGAAGGAGTTGTTAGTCAAGGTGATTTATTGGTTGCTTGAATGTGAAAATGGCTATATTAGCGAGTAAGTTATGATTATAGACTCATGGTTGTTTGAGGAATTTGAAGGCAGTCTAAATGTATGATTGAGTGAGTAAGTATGAAGTGAGAAATCTGTATAAGTAGAGAAGATTGTATGGGGTTATAATATCAGATTAAGGTTGATCATGTCTATTATATGACTTTACCCCTTGACTTTCTTTTCATTGGTAGTTGTAAACTAGTGCTACTTGTGAGAAGGTATGTAGTAGATTTTTGAGATATTTGGGTAGAATGTCCCAATTTGATGGATTAGTATATTTATATTATGTTGCATTCTTCATTGGTGGTAGATGATTGATACTAAACTATAGGCTTGAATTTAAATGGTATGGTGGTAAATAGTGGCAAGAGTTTGATGATGCATGTTTTGTGGGATTAAATTAGTATGCTTGAGGTGTTGAAATAGTACATGCTAATGGATTATGATAAGGAAAACCGTTAGGTCATGATCGATTATTGTCGTTATGAAGTTCTAGTGTACTAGTATTTCTTGATGTTTATTTCATGGTTTCCAAGTGAGAATCATGCGTAAGGTTGGGTTGTAAAATCATTTTTAGCACTAGACATTAAGTTTGAACAATTGAAAGTTCATAAAGGTGGAAGTGATGATTTCTTGATCAATGATGTTATTTATATGAAAGTGATCTAATAGGCTTGAATGGTGTATGAAATGTCTTAAGTTTAAATTGATTCGTAATGAAGTATAATGTTGTAGGTATGATGTAGAAGTATGCCTAAGGTGACATGAGGTTGCGGCATTCTTTCTAAGGCTATTACTTGTTGTGCGTGGCTAGTGGTACCATTGAATTGTTAAGTGGAGAAAGATTAGTTGGATGGTATATGGTGATCTAAATATCCGTGTTAAGTGTTAGCATCCAAGCTTGAGTTTTGAAGGTTGAATCGATAGAAATAAGTATTGGTGGCTTTGGAAAGATAGAGTGTATCCCAGAAGGTAGTCATTCGGGTTAAGTCTACAATATGCATGTATTGTCATTTTTTTTCTTCCAGATCCTAGAGTGCAGTAAGTGTAGTTCAATTAGAATCTGGTAAGGGATCTCCCAAACTCTAGATGATGACTTGAAGCTAAGGGGGAGATGATAGAACGAATGACCAAGTAAGGCTCTCAGATTCTAATTGTGATGTAGTATGGTTTAGAACATCAGAAAGTAAGGGTGAATCTTAACCCATTCCTATCTCAGTATTTTTCAGTGATCCCAATACATACTCATGCCTTACATGTCAGTTCGATAATCGTAGTTCATGATCATGCTTGTGATAGAGAATCATGTACTCTTTCAGTTCTAAAATGAAGAGTCCCAGTTCATTCAGTAGTTGGAATTACATTCCATATGTTACAAACTCCAAATTGAGGTCATGCAATTCATGAAATATATGTTTGCGCCCTATAGTATGCTCAGTCTCCATAACTCATGTTTTATGCCAAATGATTGGCGAGATTCAGCTTATAGCTATGAATACCCTAAATTCAGAGTGCTTTGATAAATCCCGAATGTTGATTTGATATTCCTCATGCCTCAGTTAAGTGTTAATTTTCATATAATACCCTTCTATGCTTCAAAATCTTATGTTTTACCCTTTTGTGACTCCTTCTTATGTGAGGATGGATGTGAGGAGTAAATGTTTTCCTGTTGATAAAAAGCATAGTATGCTTGTTTTGGATAAGGCCTTAAGTGTTAAGTAAGTTTGGGGCCAAATCTTTGATATATGGATGGTTAGTGAGAATTTGTGTGTGTATGTTCTTGGGGTAGCGCGTGGGAGTTATATTGATAGTAGTTTAGAGAATATGTGAAGTATGTCCTTATGGATGTTTGCCTTGGAGGTCATATGTGGCTATAAAGATAGGCTTGAATGACATGTTGGGATTTAAGTGGAGGGACACAATATGCTCTAGTAAATCCATAGTAAGAGTTCAGAGCTGGTCATTGAAGTGGTAAGGCATGTTATGCTTAGGATGTGATCTTTAAAGGAGGTATAGAAGGTGGCATCATATGGTTTAGAATAATAGCGTGGTGTAGCAAGTTGTATTTTTGTGACTTAGAGTTAGGCTTGATCGCAATGTAAGGATTAAGCTATTTTAGACATTAGTAAAAAAAAAAAAATATTGTCAATGCTCATATGAGAATTTTAAGCTGAATTGAATGAATATGATATTTATAGGAATAGTATGGTTAAGGGATATTCGAGAAGTGTGCTAAGCTTGAAAGTAAGAAGTTGTATTGCCAAAAGTCTAGTAATTCTATCCTAATTTAGGAGTTATATGTCTATATTCCAGACTACAGAGTGGTGTCATTGCGATGATTCCTTAGTGGGTGTCTTGTGTAATCCATACCCAAGATTCATGCCTCCCTATTACCGCTAGAATTTCTTTAGAGAATTGTGCTGAAGAGATACTCCAGTTAAGTATGAGGGTGTAGTATAATTCAGTCTGTATGGCCAATAAGTCAGTTTAGCAGTCATATTCACATGACTTGTTTTCTCGTCTTTGCACTTATTCATGCTACTCGAAATCTCAGACATGCTACTATTCCAAGATAGAGTATACCAGTAGTTACGAGTATAGCCCAATCCATACATCATGCATTAGATTCAGATTCCAGATGTTCTGTTATGATTCAATTCGTAGGTGCCCTGTACATCGCCTCAGTTTTCCGAGTATCTTAGTGAATTGAGTATTCATAGAGGGACAAAGGGTCCCAAGGGGGAAACACCCCATTCAGCTGCATGCATAGATTCTTATTACAAGCTTCGCAACAGTTATCATTGCGTATTCAGTCATACGTCAGTTTAGTCAGATATGCATGCATTAGAAATGCATGTTCAATAGAAAAGTTCAGCTTATCAGTGTATTCCGTTCTGTATTCATGAGAACAACTCAGTAACAAATCCATGCATCAGATATGCACGTCCGGTATAAGAATTTAGAACATCAGTAGTTCCAGTCTTATAGTCATGTTTCAGATCAGTGCATTTTTTCTTAGAGAAACATATCATGTCCGCGTTATTCCATACCTCTAAGCTTCAATATGTTCCTATCCATCATTCGAGGACGAATGATCCCAAGGGGGAGATAATATAACACCCCGCATTTCGGGGTGTTATAAAACCCATGATTTCAATGCGTTGATAATTCCGAAGCCATAAATCCTATGCCAATATGGCATGTTAATTATTTGCGTAGTATGTGAATCCATTCAAGCTTGAATTTAGACCATAGAGGTCCTTCAACTCAAGGACGAGTTGAAACTATTTTGATCGATTAAGTTTTAGTGGATGTTGTAATTTGTGTCAGCTTCCATCGACCATAACTCTCTGTATAGGTCGAAATAGAGAGCCTACTATGTGTCAAATGATAGGTCTTTGAGTTATCTTTCCAACGATACTAATTTTGCTAAAATCCGACACCCGAGCAAGAAGTTATGGCCTTTAAAAGTAGTAGGCAGAGCCTATGTAAAGATTTCAGGTGAATTGAACACTCTGTTTTGGGGGGAAAATGGTCCTTTTCCACCCTTACTTAGCCCTAAACACGAAATTCAGTTCCTAAAGACTCAAAAATACACCTTCATTCATCAAAATTGTTCAAGAACTCTCTGTAGGGTTTCAAAATAAAAACCCAAGCAAATCAAGATTCAACCGTGGGTTTTAGAAACTAATTGCATATTTGGAATCCTCTCAACGTAGGCTTAAAGAAGCACCTATCATATTCGCATAGAGGTACGTGGGGTTATCTCAAAAATCTCATGGGTTTTAAAAATTCATGTTTTCAAATGGGGGTTTTGAAATTACGAATATGATTATGTTTTAAACGTTTTATGATATTGATTTGGCCCTTAGGCCTACTCCCAAAGTGATTTGCTATATGATATATGTATATGCATGTATTCCCAAAAGATGTTAACTTGAGAGCATGGATGATATGGAATCCCTCTCTTGATGTGAATTTGTTTTAAATGTTCATATGATGTAAACTGTTTGAAAACATCTTGAAAAGCATAACATGAAATGTTTGAAGAATTGATATGATTTTGACTTGAAAACGAGAGGGCTATTTGTGTTGAAACATGTTGAATACAATGGTTGAATGAGAAGAATGAGTTGATATTGATGGCTTGCAAGTCGGGTATGACGATACCCTACAGAATATGATATGTGATTGAATCAGATGAAATTTGAATGCATTGATTTTTCATGAGATAGGTGGATGCCCGAAGAAGGCGTTTGAGTGTAAGGGTTCATCGCTGGAAACTGTGTTTGCCGACATGGGAATTCGGTACCCTGCTTTGTGATCTTTCTTACCTAACTTTATGTCATTCCCAAATTGGAACTATGGTTAGGAGCCCTGCTTTGTGATCTTGTGCACTACCATTGGGTCGAGACACCCTGCTGTGTGATCTTGTGTGTCTTCCTCTCACTTATACTCTAATCTCGGCGGCAACCAAGGTTTGACAGTTGGTGTAAATATGATATGTAAGGTATCCCACCCAGCTCAGCTGCATTGCATTGTTGTTGAAAACAATTACATTACGCCCATGTGTTTTCAAGTGATTTAATATGAAATTGCTTTATAATGGCTCTTGACTATGTTTTATAAAAATATTATGTTTTGTTTTGATATCTCTGCGTACCATTACTTTTGTATTGACTCCCTTCCCTCCCAGGTTCGGAGGCACAGTCTAGGGGTTCAAAAAATCAGTTGATTTCCTCAGACAGATTCGCAGAGTCACTTGGTGAGCCTTCTATATTTAGGAAGGCCTGATATCTGGCAGTTTCATTTATCATTTATTAGTTTTGGGTCTACTGGGGGCCTTGTCCCAGTTTTCAGATAGATATTTGTTTCAGGTCATGTAGTAGAGATTTCGCAGACGATTTTAGAGATGTTGATTGAGATTGTGGGACATTGTTTCCCCATTATTGTTCGCATATGATTCTTGACCATGTTTCCGTTATATTGTGTATCTTCTGCATTTCTTTTATCATATGAATTATGTGCATGATTACCAGACAGATAGGGGTGTTTCGGGCCTTATGGTTCGGAATACTTGTCACGGCCAGGGCCTCGGTTAGGGTCGTGACACTTATAGGTTCGAAATTTTAGTTCTTCTAAGTTGTTGAGACGTTCTAAATTGATTATTTGTACTTATTCAATGAATTTTTGATGAGAAATACAGGATTTCGACCAAAGTTATTGAGTTTGACCTCTAGTAACACAACACGTGGCAAAGCTGTTTCTGAAAAACCACCATTAAAAAGTAATGACATGGATGAACTGTTTTGTAACTGCGATGGCATAAACGAGCCAAACTTTTAACGGATGGCATAAATGAACCATTTCTGATAATTAGATGTCATATTTGAGTCTTTTCCCTTTAAACAATGGTCTCTCGTTTGTAAACTGTAAAATCGACAATTCGCGTCCAAAGTAAAACGACTGTTCTACTAGCCACTTCAACTAAGGTGTAGATTGTGATTGCCCTTAAATAGCACGAATTGGAGAAAGAAGCTTTGTTGTATTTTGGTTTTGATGATTTACAAACAAGAATTCAAGGGATCAGGTTCGCGCTGTGCTGATTTAACAATCGAAGGGAAGCGCGTACAGCTGTTTTGGCTAGTAGTGCTGCAGCGGTGATGTAGCTGTCTCGCTGACACCTGGATCGATATTCGTTAGGATTTCACTGGGTATGTTGTTGTTGTTGGCAAATTTATAACACGAGATTGGTCCAGGTGTTGGTTATACCTTATCTTATCAATCCTAACGAAACTCCTATCCAATTTAATTTACATATTTTTCTCGATTTATTTTCGAAAATAGAGAATCTTTCTGAGACATTAAAAGACACTCATGAGCGGTCCAAATTGTAAGTAAGCAGAGAAAGGCATTCCTGGGGACACTGAGATTTTTGTTGTCTTTCTGCATGGGTTCAATTATTGTCAATCATGTTGCATAAAGACGAATTCGAAATTCTAATTCTTTTAAGTTAATGAGCTCTAATTAATAATTTATACATTTTAATGAATTTATTAAGATAAATACAAGATTTAGACCAGAGTTACTAAGTACGGCCGAACCCATTGCTTATACTCTAGCTCCGCCCTGAGTGTTGCATAGTCATCTCTTTTGAGGATAAATACAAAAAGTAGTGCTTCTTATCTTATCTGTTGGTAGTGGCTTTCCTTTTCTTCTTTTTCTTCCTATATGTATATGCCACCTGGTTAATATAATCGGAAGGGAAAAGCGGAGAATATATCTCTTAACTTTACGATTTAAAGTAGTGACTCATATATATACCCTCAATGTTTAACAAATAGAGCATATATTTACTCTAAAAGTTTCACATGGCTTTAAAAAAATATCTCACCATTTTCTTTAACTCGACCTGCTACAGTTTACTCCAATAATTGTCTTCGCCTTTTTCTTTACTTATTCTTTTAGTTCTCAGAATATTAGGGCACGCATCCTAACATACAGAGAATTATCAATAAATTATGAAAAGTAAAAATATGACAACAAATTGATAAAATCCTAACGTAAGGATGATTATCAAGAATTGCAAAAAAAAAAGTGAAAATTGTATTTTGTGCTCTTTAATGATCAGGAAGCCTGAAAACGTTAATTTTAATCATGGAGAGTCAAAATTAGGTGTGAACGCTACTTATTCTATTTTCCATCTTTTTTACTACTTTTTACTTTGCTCTCAAAATTCTGCTATAAATAATGAAGAAAAGATCAGTTGAATAATCATCTTTGAGAGCATCATATATAATACTCTAATCAAAAACACATTTTTTTTCTTTACCTTAAGAATTATTCAATGGACATACTTATTAATGCTGTAGGTGGCATTCTTGTTGAGGTGAGGAGGTTTATGTGTAGATGCATCTATCCTAAGATTGAAAATATCGTCCGTTTCTCGACAAAAATTGAAAATCTAATGGAGAAGCTAGCAAAGTTAAGAAACGATATCAAAGTGATGTTGGAAGGAGCAGAGCGAGAAGGCTATAAGCCAAAACCAGATGTTATCAAGTGGATCGAAGATGTTCACGAGCTGGAGAAAGAATGGGAGTCTATTGGGCAAGAAAGCATTGCAGCAGCTAAGACGCCTTCATATAAATGTTGTCCAAAATGCAGTCTTCGCTCGGAAGTCTCCACTCAAGCACGGAACATCCAAGATCAACTGAGCAGGCTTATAGAGGTCGGAGAAAACTTTGGATCCAATCTGGTGGTAGAAATTTATCGGGTGAAAAAAGTTGAGTTCATCTACGGACCATCAATAGAAGACCAGCAACAAGGAATCTCAATGAAATGCTACGACTATTAGAAGACTATAAGGTAACGTTGAAATTAATCCAAGATTTAATTCTAAATATTTTACCAATCAATAATTGCTAACTTCATTAATTCATGTCTAGTTAGATTTTATAGTCAAAATGTGCTTTAGACAAAAGTAGATTTTTTTTTTTATTATTATAAATGGGTGCTACTACCTCTTTTCTGTAATATCACATACCTCAGTGTATTCGAAATAAACTAATTTCTCGGTACATGCGTTGCACTTGTATACCGCGGTACGATTTTGTAAAGGCATAATATATAACCAGGATCTTTGACTTTACACCAAATTATAACTATGGCCTTTAACTTTGCCAGTGTACAAGTAGGTCCTTTAACTATACAAATGCTGAACAAAAAAACACTCCAATCCTATGTGGCAAAATGCGTGCATGCACTCAAAACCACGCGCGTTAGAGTTAGAATTGAAGTGTTTTTTTGTTCAACTTTTGTATAGTTAAAGGGCCTACTTGTGCATTGACAAAGTTAAAGGTCATAGTTATAACGTGTCTTTTTTATTAGGAGACAACGCCTGAGTGGATTACTAATCCACGTAGGAGCGATTGAGTTTCACGCATGTAAGTTGTAGAATTGGAGTGTTTTTTTATTTAGTTTTTATATAGTTAAAGGGTCTACTTGTATACTAGCAAAGTTAAAGGGCATAGTTATAATTTGGTGTCAAGTTAAAAATCCTCTTTATATATTATGCCTTTTGTAAAAAGAGAGAAAGATTTTTCATAATTCTGCAATTAAATTTAAATAAATCACCATTAATATTGAAAAAATATTATAATTATTTTCTATGAAGGTTACCTTCTTTATTTATATATCTTTTAAAAAAGCACTACAATATGAAAATATGATAGCATAAAGTACAAATTTCATTAGACCAATAATAAATGGCATAATATATAAATATGATCTTAAACTTGACACGAAATTATGAAATTGACCTTAAACTTTGACAGTGCACAAGTAGGCCCTTTAACTATACAAAACTGAACAAATATGACCTCCGATCCTACATGGCAAAACGCGTGTTGTACACGCAAAACTGAGTGCGTCGGAGTAAGAATTGAAGGGTTTATTTGTTCAGGTTTTGAATAGTTAAAGGTCCTATTTGTGCACTATCAAAGTTTAAGGTCCTAAAAATACCTTTGAAAACACTACATGCCGCAATGGATGCGTGTATCTACTTGTTCGCATTCATCATCTATAAAGAATAAGCATCAACTATGTACATTGGTTCAGACAAGTATAAAGTGACTTTAAAAGCATCAAGATAACACATCAAGGCTCAACTCAATCAACAATGGAAAATGTGAGCTACACTACTGCTCCAACTAGCAGTTAGAAACATTTAATCAAACTCAAGATTCTTCTAACCTGGTTCAATTTAAATTAATACAAGTTCGAAGAATGAAACTGTATTCACAATTTAATTTAAATCCTTTCAGGTATACACCATCGGTGTGTGGGGCATGGGAGGAGTTGGGAAAACTACTTTGGTGAAGAATCTGAACAATGAGCTTCTAAAACTTGACGCATCAAGATCCAAGCTTTCTTTTGGTGCTGTGATATGGGTGACCGTGGCCAAACCGCCAACAGACTTAAGAAAGGTTCAAGCACAAATTGCCAGTAGATTAAACCTACAGGTAGATAACGAGGAAAGAGTAGATAGCATTGCCGGCAAAATCTATAGAAGGTTCAAGGGAGAAACGAGTTTTCTTCTCATACTAGATGATGTTTGGGAAGCTATAGATTTGGATGATGTAGGTGTGCCCCAACCTGAAGGTCCCGCAAGAAGCAAGGTTATTATAACTTCTCGTCTTTTGGATGTTTGTAGGCAAATGAGAACAAACATCGAAATGAGAGTTACCACATTGAAGGAGGATGAATCTTGGCAACTGTTTGTCAAAAATGCGGGAGATGTTGCCAATCTGGAGTATATTCAACCATTGGCAAAGGAAATTGCAAGAGAGTGTGGTGGTTTACCTTTAGCCATCACTTCTATTGGAACGTCTATGAGAGGGAAGACTCGGGTCGAGCTCTGGGAAGGTGTTTTGAAATCACTTAGAATGTCGGAACCTCATAGCAAAGTTGCAGAAGATAAGGTGTACAAGGTCATCAAGTGGAGTTTTGATTCTTTAGAACCTCAGGATATTCAAAGTTGTTTTTAGTATTGCCCCTTATATCCAGTAGCTATTCCGATAGATGATCTCATACATTGCTGGTGGGCTGAGGGCTTCCTCGGTGAACATGACACCTATGTGGAAGCCTATAACAGGGGAATCACAATAGTTGAGAGTCTAGAGAATGCCTGTTTGGTAGAAACCCATTGGCCGGTTTCAGTCAAGATGTGCGACGTCGTCCTTGATGTTGCTAGATGGATCGCTAATACCTCTGGGGATGAACATACTTCTGTTTTTCAAGCTGGAATTGGGTTGACTGAGATATCACGCATTAAAATAACAACTTCTGTCAAAAGAATATCTTTCATAAGCAACAAAATTGAATGTCTACCTGATTGCTTCACGGAATGCCCAGAGACGACATCTCTGCTTTTGCAAGACAATGAACCCCTCGAGAAAATATCCCATGAATTCCTTTTGGCATTCACAGCTCTTAGAGTTCAGAATCTGAGTGGAACTAGTATTAGAGCGCTGCCTTCTTCCATCAATAGTTTATATCACCTACGAGCTCTAATACTACATAATTGCATCTGCTTGAAATAGTTACCACCTATTGGTAATCTTTGCAATTTGCAAGTGCTCGATTCTGAAGGTACAGAGTTACGTTATCTGCCTCAAGGACTGGACAAGTTGACAAATCTGAAGCTACTAAATATGTTGGATAGCTATGTTGGACCAACTTCTTTTGATGAGATATCATCTCTTCACAAGCTGACTTCTCTTTTCATAACATTGGATAGCTCATCAATTTTCAATAGAGACTACAGCTGGATGAGTACATTGCAAAGGTTTCACATTGAAGTTGGGAATACTCCAACACATGTACGACTCAACAAGTCAAGAAGGATGATATGCATCTCCGAGTGTGAATTTTTTAGAAACGGAGAGCTCTCAACCATGTTGCAGGTTGCTTCAGATTTGTACCTGCACGAATGCATGGATCTCAGGAAGTTTATTGCATACGACAGTTTTGATGGATTAAAATCACTACACAGAGAGATATATTCTTGTGATTTTGGACCGTCGGAAGAAGGAAGTGGACAGTTTGACCCTCTGCCAAATCTGGAACGTCTCAGCCTCATTTCTGTAGATAATTTAAAGAGTATTTCTGATTTCAGTCAACTTCTTGGTCTAAGATTTTCTAAATTACGCCAACTAGAAATACAATTTTGTGCAAGTTTAACATATCTTTTTAATGTTGGTGGAGCTTTTTCTGTACCCAATCACTTGGAGGACATTTCAATTACCTCTTGTCCTCAGCTGGTAGAGTTGTCAGTGCAATGCAGTTCACCTCAGGCAGCACATATCATCTCAGAAGTTCCAAGAATCCGTAAGTTATATTTGAAAAACTTACCAAAATTAGAAATGTTGGGGGAGCCACGGAGTATGTGGGAACACCTGGAGGAACGTGAGGTGATCAATTGTGGTCGAATCGAACACCAGAAGTTGCCTCTTTCTATTCCAGACACAAACATCAAAGGAATAAAAGGATTATCAGAATGGTGGAACCAACTGACAATTTCAGGTGACGTGCCAATTAACTTTCAGATTTCTCAATGCTTTAATATTTGATCATTTGTCATGCAGAATCCTTTCTTGCACAACTACTATGTGTCCATCCTTTCTCAATGCATAATTTGATCATTCAAATTATGATGTGATCGGTTTGATGCAAAGAGTTTTCTAGTAAAAAAATTGATTTTCTTACTTATTTTCTTGTGTTTGGTACGTAAGCAAAAGAAAAAAAAAATTCTAAAAGCAGTTGAATAATTTTCCCTACTTCTCTTCTACAAGGGAAGTAATTTTCCTCCATTTTAAGGAATTTGTTTTTCTAAAGAAAATATTTTCCAAAATTTTTGACCAATCAAACATGTCGTAGCTTTATATATGACCGAATCACAAAAGATTTACAAGCTAATCAAGTGGAATTTTGATTCTTCAGAATCTCATGATAGCGAAATATCTTCAGATGAAAGAAGCAAACTTGCGACCAAAAGTAGTTGTTTCTTGTATTGCGCCTTATATCCAGCGGCTATTAGAACAGAGGATCTCATAAACTGCTGGTGGGCCGAGGGGTTCCTTGGTGAACATGACTCGTATAACGAAGCCTACAACAAGGGAGTCGAAATGGTTAAAAGTCTAAAAGATGCTTGCATGCTTGAAGCCCATAAGAAGGATTTTCTCAAGATGCATGATGTGGTTCGTGATTTTGCTATATGGAAAGCTAATACCTCTGGGAATGAACTTGACTCTATTATTCAAACTGGAGTTGAGTTGGCCGAGATATCGCATATCAAAGCATCATCTTCTGTCAGGAGAATATCTTTGGTAAGTAATGAAATTGAATGTTTACCTGATTGCTTCACGAAATGCCCAGAGACAACATCTCTGCTTTTGCAAGACAATGAACCCCTCGAGAAAATACCCCATGAATTCCTTTTGGCATTTCCAGCTCTAAGAGTTCTGAATTTGAGTGATACTGGTACTGGAGCACTGCCTTCTTCCATCAATAGTTTGTGTCAACTACGTGGTCTAGTACTACAAAGATGCCCCTGGTTGAAAGAGTTACCACCTATTGGTAAACTTTGCAATTTGCAATTGCTTGATTGTGATAATACGAGGTTATGTTGTCTGCCTCACGGAATGGACAAGTTGACAAATCTGAAGCTTTTAAATCTGCCCGTTGCTGAATTGAAGAACATCAGTAAAGGATTTTTCCTCAAATTGCCTAGCATTGAAATATTAGACATGCTGGATAGAGAAATGACAAATCTGAGGCCATTAAGTCTTATTGATGAGATATCATCTCTACACAATCTGACTTCTCTTTTTATTAGATTGGATAGCTCATCGATTTTCAACCGAGACCACACCTGGATGTCTAGATTGAAAAGATTTCACATTGAAGTTGGGAACACTCCAACGCGTGTACAAATAAACAAGTCAAGAAGGATGATAAGCGTCTCCAAGTGTGAAATCTTCAGTAATGGAGAGCTCTCAGGCATGTTGCAGTTTGCTTCAGATTTGTACTTGCACAAATGCATGGGTTTCAGGAAGTTGATTGCGTACAACAGATTTGATGGATTAAAATCACTACGCATAGAGAGATGTTCTTGTGATTTTGGACATCCAGGAGGAAGTCCACAGTTTGACCCTCTGCCAAATCTGGAACTTATCAGCCTCATTTCTGTAGATAATTTGAAGAGTGTTTCTGATTTCAGTAAACTTCTGGGTCTAAGATTGTCTAAATTACGTCAACTAGAAATACACTTCTGTGCAAGTTTAACATGTCTTTTTACTGTTGGTAGAGATTTTTTTGTACCCAAGCAGTTGGAAGACATTTCAATTACCTTTTGTCCTGAGCTGGTACAGTTGTTAGTGCAACGCAGTCCAACTAAGGCAACACACGTCAGCTCAGAAACTCCAAGAGTTCAGAAGTTAGTGTTGAGAAACTTGCCAAAATTTGGATCGTTGGGCGAGCCGCAGAGTATGTGGGAACACCTGAAGGAGCACGAGGTGATCAATTGTGATGGAATCGAACACAAGAAGTTGCCTTCCTCTATTCAAACCACCAACGTTAAAGTAAAAAAAGGAGTCCTAGAGTGGTTTTACCTACGGACAGTTTCAGGTGATATGCCAATTAACTTTCACATTTCCCAGTTGTCGATGATATTATATTTGATTATTTGTTCTCTACTATGTATTGATCTTCACTTTTTGTGGCTTCATTCAGAGATCTAAAAGAAAGCAAAGGAAGGAACCAGAGAGACAGTGTTTGGAGCTAAAGTTAATCGGTCGAGTTTGCTGTGATGTATTTACTTTCAGATGTCGTTAATTTTTTTCCGCCAATAACTGTTTCTTGTTTGTACCATTCCTGCTTTCTGGTTCTAATATTTTGATTGCTTGATTGTACACTGAGTAATTTCTTGTTTCAACCAAGAAAGTTGAAGAACGTTTTCACACGACAGTAACTTCCCTATGACAAGTTCATATGAATAAGTGTAACATAATATAAGCTAAAGACATTAAGGGAAAAATGCTAATGAAATATTTTCCAAATTATTTAACCAACCGAACATGAGAAAACGTTTTCATCCGTACCAAACGCACCCTATAGCTTATTTTCTCTTCTTTCTTATGTTATTGTACATGTGTCACCAATTGATTTGTCCTTTTTTCCATGTTAGCATGCTTGAAAATCACACTTCTGAAAATACTGAGTTAAGCATCCAGTAACCCCACCTCCCCGAACTATGGCCAAAGTTGCTACAACACACTCCAACTTCACGGGGGTTCTATTACCCCTCCCCCCGACCCCCCGAACTCATTTTTAGCGTATTTTTGTCACTTTTTTGTGCTGACGTGGTACTTTTATTGCATAAAATGGAGCCCACTTCAAAGGCGCCACGTCAGCTAAAAAGGTTGACAAAAATAGCTAAAATTTAGTTCAGGGTAGTAATAGGATCCCGTAAAGTTCAAATTATTAACAAGGGAATCCTGTTGCACATAGTCCGAGCTCGAAGTTGAAGTTTATGGGTTCGAAATTTTAGTTCTTCTAAGTTGTTGAGACGTTCTAAATTGATTATTTGTACTTACTCAACGAATATATTAAGAGAAATGCAGGACCTCGACCAAAATTATTGAGTTTGATTCTAGTAACACGGCACATGGCAAAGCTTTTTTTTAAAAACCACCGTTAACAAGTAATGGCATGGATGAACTTGTTTAGTAACTGCGATAACATAAACGAGGCAAACTTTTAACGGATGGAATAAATGAGCCATTTCTGATAATTCGATGGCATATTTGAGACTTTTCCCTTTAAAACTGTAAAATCGACAATTAGCGTCCAAAGTTAAACAACCGTTTTACTAAACTTTAACGAAGGTGTAGATTGTGATTACCCTTAAATAGCATGAACTAGAGAAAGAAGCTTGTTGTATTTTAGTTTTGATGATTTACAAACAAGAATTCAAGGAATCAGGTCCGTGCTGTGCTGTGCTGATTTAACAATCAAAGGGAAACGCATACAGCTCTAAGTTGTATTCCCTGTTTTGGCTAGTAGTACTGCAGCGGTGATGTAGCTGTCTTGCTGACACCTGGATTAATATTCGTTAGAATTTCACTGAGTATGTTGTTGTTTTTGGCAAATTTATAACACGAGATTGGTTCAGGTGTTGGTTATACTTACCTTACCAATCCTAACGAGACACCTATCCAATTGAATTTACATATTTTTCTCGATTTATTTTTGCAAATAAAGAATCTTTCCGAGACATTAAAAGACACTCATGAGTGGTCCAAATTGAAAGTTGCTCCAATAATTCTGCCTTTCTTATGTTACTGTACAATGGACATGCTTTCTTCCTTTTTGGAAACCAAAAGTAGTGCTTCTTATCTTATCTCTTAGCTTTAAGATTTAGAGTTGATATACCCCTCGTTAAACATGTGATGCATATATACCCTCAACTTTTAACAAAAATAATGTCATGTGACTTTAACAAAAACCCTCACCAAATATTGTCACCCCTGAACTCAATTCTAGCATATTTTTGTCATCCTTTTGTGATGGCGTGACACCTTTATTACATAAAATAGCATCCATGTCAAGGGTGCCATGTCAGCTAAAAGGATTGACAAAAGGTGCCCTGTCAGCACAAAAGGGTGACAAAAATACGCTAAAATTAAGTTCAGGGTAATAGGTCCCCTGTGAAGTTGGAGTGTGTCGTAGCAAATTTGATCATAGTTCAGGGGTACCGGATGCTTTACTCAAAAAAAATATATATCACCCATTTTCTTTAACTCAGCCTCTACAGTGTTACTCCAATAATTGTCATTGCCTTTTTCTTTACTTATTCTTTTAGTTCTCAGAATTCTGTATCAAACAAACAAGAATAAGTCAGTTTAGCTTTATTTGATCATCTTTTCATATCAGAATAATTCAATGGAAATAATAACTACTTTTGTATCTACTTGTGTTGTTGAGGTGGGGAGGTTTATGTGTAGATGCATCTATCCTAAGATTGAAAATGTTGTTTGGTTCTCATCAAATATTGATAATCTGAGGAAGGAAATGGAGCAGCTAACAGAGTTTAGAGACGATATCGAAGCGAAGGTGGAAGTAGCGGTGCGAGAAGGCTATAAGCCAAAATCAGATGTTATCAAGTGGATCAAAGATGTTCACGAGCTGGAGAAAGAATGGGAGTCTATGCAAGAAAGCATCACAGCGGCGAAGTCGCTTACATATAAATGCTGTCCAAAATGCAGCCTTCGCTCAGAAGTCTCCACTCAAGCACGGAACATCCGAGATCAACTTTGTAGGCTTAAAGAGGTCGGAGAAAACTTTGGATCCAACTTGGTGATAGAAAATTACCGGATGAAAAAAGTTGAGCACATCCCGGGACCATCAATAGAAGGCAAGCCAGCTGCAACAAGGAATCTCAATGAGCTCCTACGACTATTGGAAGATGATAAGGTATTAATTGTTGAAATTAAATCTTAGATTAGTAATCCTAAATTTTAGAAAATTTGGTAATTGTTAAATTTGTTAAGTGGATATATATTATTAGACTTTATGTTTTGAGTTTAAAAAAGTAAATGAATGTTAATCCTATCCAGTTAATAAAGGCCATTTAACAAAAGATCCCCATTTGATGAGTCATACAATTTAGTATTATATAAGAAATTGTTCATAACTAGTTCAACTATTTTTAATTTGTCTTGTATTTTTAATTAGTGGAGACATATGCTTTCCAATAAAATCTTAAAATATCTTCTAAAAATACTTTAGAAAATTTGAAAAGCATATGCATTGTGTGGAATTCTAAGAAGCTAATATAACCATTGAATACATTTGTCACACTAAATTGTCTAAACGTTAATCGATTCAATATTATGCATTTTGTTTTATAATAGAACACAATGCATATGCAAAGAAATTAACAAACTTGAGATCAAGAGATTATAGTGATCAAAGCCTCCATCGCTCTTGTTTCACTAATTTTCTAAATTTCTCCTGTGTGTTCATTTCACTGGGTAAAGTTATTTGGATTTTGAATCCTTTCAGGTATGCATCATCGGTGTGTGGGGTACCGGAGGAGTTGGGAAAACTACATTGGTGAAGAATCTGAACAACGAGCTCTTAAAGAATGTGCCAAGTTCCAAACTGTCTTTTGGCGTTGTGATATGGGTTACAGTGCCCAAACCGCCAATAGACGTAAGAAAGATTCAAGAACAAATTGCCAGTAGATTAAACCTGAAGGTAGATAAAGAGGGAAGTGTAGAAAGCATTGCCAGCAAAATCTGTGAAAGGCTCGAGAAAGAAACGAGTTTTCTTCTCATATTGGATGACGTTTGGGAAGCTATAAATTTGGATTATGTAGGTGTGCCCCAACCTGAATATCCCGCAAGAAGCAAGGTCATTATAACTTCGCGTTTTTTGGATGTTTGTAAGCAAATGAGGACAGATGTCGAAATGAAGGTTTACACATTGGACGAGGATGAATCTTGGCTACTGTTTACCAAAAATGTGGGAGATATTGTCAATCTGGAGCAAATCCATCCGTTGGCAAAGAAAATTGCAAGAGAGTGTGATGGTTTACCTTTAGCCATCACTGTTGTTGGATCATCCATGAGAGGGAAGACGAAGGTCGAGCTCTGGGAAGATGCTTTGAAATCACTTAGCATGTCTGAACCTCATAGCAAAGTTGTTGAAGATAAGGTTTACAGTGTCATCAAGTGGAGTTTTGATTCTTTAGAATCTCAGGATATTGAATTATCCTCAGAGCAAAGAAGGAAACATGTGAACAAAAAGAGAGGTGATATTCGAAGTTGTTTCTTATATTGCTCCTTATATCCAGCGGTTATTCCGACAGATGATCTCATACATTGCTGGTGGGCGGAGGGGATCCTCGGTGAACATGACACATATGAAGAAGCCTACAACAGGGGAATCACATTGATTGAGAGTCTAAAAGATGCCTGCTTGCTAGAAGCCAATAAGATGCATTATGTTCAGATGCATGACCTGGTTCGTGATGTTGCCATATGGATAGCTAGTACCTTTGGGAATGAACAGACTTTTGTTTTTCAAGCTGGAATTGGGTTGACTGAGATATCAGCTTCTGTCAAGAGAATATCTTTCATAAGCAACGAAATTGAATGTCTACCTGATTGCTTTACGAAATGTCCAAAGACAACATCTTTACTTTTACAAGACAATGAACCCCTCTACAGAATACCCCCGGAATTCTTTTTGGCATTTCCAGATCTAAGAGTTCTGAATCTGAGGGGTAACACTAGTATTAGAGCACTGCCTTCTTCCATCAACAGTTTATGTCAACTACGTGCTCTAATACTAAAAAATTGCTCTAACTTGAAAAAGTTACCACCTGTTGCTAATCTTCACAATTTGCAAGTGCTTGATTGTGATAATACAGAGTTGCGTTGTCTGCCGCAAGGAATGGACAATTTGACAAATCTGATGCTATTAAATATGACAAATCCGAGGCTATTTGATACAGATTTAATAATTAATTGATCTCTTTAATATTGAAGGGGTTACAGCTGTATATATAGAGAACTGAAGAATAACTAATTACAGAATAACTCAGATGTATTTAATAATTATATATGTAGTCTATTATCCCCCCGCAAGCTGATCAGCGGTAACGAGGGGCAGCTTGGAGCAGAGAGACTGAAAAGGCTGTAACGGAAGAGGCTTGGTGAGAATATCAGCAAGCTGGTCAGTAGATGGGACATAGTGCGTGGCCATCGCTCCTGCAAGTACCTCATCGCGAACAAAGTGACAGTCAGACCCAACATGCTTCATACGATCATGAAGGACTGGATTTTTGGTAACACAAATAGTGGACTGATTGTCACAATAAATCTGTGGTTTCGTCGGGGGAATGCCAAGTGCATCCGTAAGGTATCGTAACCACATGGCTTCAGCAACACCCGCAGCCATGGCACGATATTCTGCTTCTGTGGAGGAACGGGACACTCGCGTTTGCTTCTTGGTGCACCAGGAAATCAGATTCGGTCCCATCATAACAATATATCCAGTAGTGGACTTTCGATCATCTTTGTCGTTAGCCCAATCCGAATCAGAAAAAACAGATATATCAAACGAGCCCTTTTGAAATAAAATTCCACAGTGAAGAGTACCTTGAAGATAGCGCAAAATGCGTTTCAAGGCCTGAAAGTGTTGTTCTGTGGGAGCATGCATTGATTGGGAGACTCGATTGACTGCATATTGGATGTCCGGACGAGTAACAGCAAGATAATGAAGTCCACCGACGAGGCTCCGATATAGTGTAGGATCGGCAAAGGGAGTATTCGGCCCTGGGGATTGGCGGACTGCCATGGGAGTAACCGCGGGTTTGCAGTCTGTCATTCCAGCCCGATTTAGAAGTTCAAGGGTATATTTTGTCTGATGCATCAATATGGTTCCCGATTTGCGGATGAGTTCGAGGCCAAGAAAGAACTCCAGAGGACCGAGGTCCTTAAGTTTGAAGTCACGATGCATAGCTTCAGTAATTTCAGTGATGAGTGATGACGAGCTGCCTGTAATAACAATATCATCCACATAGATAAGAATGATGACTGTCCCTCGAGAACAGTGAATGGTGAAGAGGCTGTTGTCATGATGGTAGGTGCGAAAACCAAGACCCTGCAGAAAAGTAGAGAGACGTGTGTACCAGGCACGAGGGGCCTGTTTCAGGCCATACAGTGATTTGCGAAGCTTGCAAACATAGTGAGGACGGTTGGGATTAACATATCCCGGTGGCTGAACCATATAGATTTCTTCCTCAAGATGACCATGAAGAAAGGCATTGCTGACGTCTAGCTGATGAAGCGGCCAATCATAGTGAAGAGCAAGAGACAAGACCAGACGAATAGTCTGTTGCTTAACAACAGGGCTGAAGGTCTCCTTATAATCCACACCATACTCCTGATGATACCCTTTTGCAACCAGACGTGCTTTATAGCGAGAAAGAGATCCATCTGAATTTCGTTTGATGCGAAACACCCATTTGCACCCAATAGACTTTCGGTTACTAGGCAGAGGTACCAAATCCCATGTACGTTGTTCATTCAGAGCCTGAAATTCCTCATCCATAGCTTGGCACCAGAAACTATTTTTGGAGGCTTGGTTGTAGGTAGTAGGCTCAGTTGTGGGATGTGCATCAAAGGGTATTTGAGTGTGGTAGGCTTTGGGTTTGAAGGTACCGGCCTTGGCTCGGGTTGTCATAGGATGAGTGTTGAGTGGAGGGTGATTAGGAAGGGGTGGTGGAGTTGTATGATGCGTGGGCGGGGGTTGGGTGGGGCTGCCGTGGGAGCTGGGATGTGCAGCGGTGGATGGGGTGGCTGTATGTGTGTTAGGAGTATGATGTAGGGAAGTGGTGGGTTGTGTGGCAGTCGGCTGGGTGTTCGGGTGGGAGGTTTGGGGTTTCGGGTGGGTAGTGGTGTAGTGGGGTACCGGGTTAGGTGCCGAGTGAGCCGGAGCATGAGCGTGAGAAAAGGACGGAAATAATGGCACAACGCCAAGTGGATTGGGGGAGTATGGAGTAGAGGAAAGACTTGTGTAAGGAAATTGTTCCTCCACAAAACGAACATGACGGGAAACATATGTTTTCTGAGATACAGGATCGAAACATTTGTAACCTTTGATAGTGGGATGATAGCCTAGAAAGACACAAGGGGTGGACCGAGGTTGAAGTTTATGTTGAGTGTGCGGACGCAACCAGGGATAAACTAGACACCCAAGCGGGCGGAGATGGATATAGTCGGGTGGATGATTGTAGAGACGGGCATATGGAGTGGAGTTGGAGAGAGTGTGAGTGGGCATGCAATTTATGAGGTAGTTGGCAGTAGCAAGGGCATCAACCCAAAAGGAAACAGGTAAGGTGGAATCATGGAGGAGCGCAACAACTGTTTCTATTAGGTGACGGTGTTTGCGCTCAGCAACGCCATTTTGTTCAGGGGTATATGGACATGAAGTGTGATGAAGAGCCCCTAGATTTTGAAGAAAAACACCAAATGCATTGTTGACAAATTCTTTGCCATTGTCACTTCGAAAAATTTTGATTTTGGCATTAAATTGATTTTGAACCATTCGGTCAAAGTTTACAAAAATAGTATAAGCTTCGGATTTAAATTTCAGAGGATAAAGCCAAGTGAATTTACTGTAATCATCAACAAAACAGATATAATAACGAAAACCTTGAACAGAAGGAACTGAGGTTGGACCCCAAACATCAGAATGAATTAATTGAAATGGCGCAGTGGCCTTGTGTTCAGACAGTGAAAAAGGTAAACGACAAGATTTAGACACTGAACAGGACTCGCAATGTAATTTTTCTGAAAAATTAAAACCTAAGGAAGATAAAATGGATTTGGTGATGGCGGATGATGGGTGCCCAAGCCGGCGATGCCAGGTTGACGAGAGAATGGCTTGACTCACAACAGACGGAGACCTGGATGGAAGAGTGTATAGCCCATGCTCACAGCGGCCCGTGTACCGCACCCGGTTCGTGGTATTGTCCACTATCTGGAAATTGGTGTCATTAAAAATGAGGGTGCAGTTATTTTCTTTAGTAAAGCGATAAACAGATAAAAGATTGGATGTGAGGGAAGGGACGTGGTGAAGGGTTGAGAGATGAAATTTACCATTTGGGGTATAGACATACCCAGAGCCGGTGTTTGTGATGGGAAGGGATTGACCATTGCCTACTGTAATAGTTTCTGAGCCATGATACGGATGAGGAGCTTGAAGTTGTGAATAATCCGACGTCACATGGGTGTTAGCACCTGTGTCTAGATACCAATCGCCAGATTGAGCGTTTGTGGACGCATGCATCGCCCTTGATCCTCCGGACTGGCTATTTACATTCTGCGAGTCATCATAACGATACCAGCAATTAGCCGCAGAATGGCCCCGTTTAGCACAAATTTGGCACGTCGGAAGATCTCGTGTGGGCATCCGCTGGTTTCCTCGTCCCTGTCCGCGGCCTGACTGGAAGCCGTCCCTCGGTGGAGGCCCGCCTCTGCCTTGCTGCCCGGTGTTTTGACGGTCACCGCCGCCGCTGCCTCGCCCTTGGTTACGGCGATCGTCACCGCGACCCCTGGCCGAGCCTCCGTTGCCAGCCGAGTAAAGAGCCGTGACGCCAGGGGTGGAACTGGCTTCTCCGAGCAGTAATTTGTGTTCCATGTCTAGATTCAATTCTTCTGCATTAAGCCATCCAGACAGTTGATTCAGAGTGATTTCGACAGGCGAGAGGCGAATATGTTGTTTGAGAGAGGAATAGCCAGCCGGAAGACCACGTATCACGGCATTCACCACGTCTCGTTCAGGAATAATCTCGTTCACAGCATCTAGGTCAGACAGAATAGAGGCCACATCATCAAGGTATTGAGTCATCGTCTTCGTTCCCTTCCGAAGAGTATGCAATTTGTCACGCAACTGAAAAATATGAGCCGTGGACACAGAGTTGTACCTTGTGGCTAGTGCGTCCCAAAGTGAAGCCGATGTGAGAAAACCCCGGGCGTGTTTGTGCACAGAGGGGCTAATAACTGCGAGAAGACAGGCTCGGATCTGAGTGTCTACGATCATCCACGGAAGGTAGTCGGGATTTGGGAGCTTGACGCCGTCCTTCTCGGCTGTCTCGGGCTGCGGCTTCTCCGCACCGTCAATCCATCCGAGCAGCAAGTTGGCTGCGAGGGCGGTGCGGACGTTAAGTGCCCAGGCCGGGTAGTTGTTGTCAGATAATTTTTCGGGGATGAGATTGTGGAGATTCCTGAGCAGTAATTTTACTCCAGACGGTAATTTTGACAGAGGATCAATAACCTTGTCCATGGCGCCGACCTACGGCGGAGGAGGGAGGCCGTGCGGCGTGGTGTAGACGGTGGCGGCGGCGCACACACGTCGGAAAAGAGGAGAGATTAGGGTTTGGGCGGAAGAAGAAACCCTAGCTTTGATACCATGATACAGATTTAATAATTAATTGATCTCTTTAATATTGAAGGGGTTACAGCTGTATATATAGAGAACTGAAGAATAACTAATTACAGAATAACTCAGATGTATTTAATAATTATATATGTAGTCTATTACTATTAACTTTTCCTCGCGACGGTAATCTGTCGCGAAGCTGTCTTGGAACGCTTGATGAGATATCATCTCTACAGAATCTGACTTATCTTTCTATTAGAGTGGATAACTCATCATGTTTCAATAGAGATTACACCTGGATGACTAGATTTAAAGGATTTCTCATTAAAGTTGGGGAAACTTCACCACATATACCATACAACAAGTCAAAAAGGGTGATAAAAGTCTACAAGTGTGAAATTTTCAGTTACGGAGAGGTCTCAGGCATGTTGCAGTTTGCTTCAGATTTGTACTTAGACAAATGTATGGGTCTCAGGAAGTTGATTTCATTCAACACTTTTAATGGATTAAAATTACTAAATATATACTACTGTTTTTGTTCTTTCGAACCAGTGGAAGGAGGAAGTGGACAATTTGACCCTTTGCCAAATCTGGAATATCTCGTCCTCGAATCCGTAGAAAATTTGAAGAGTATTTCTGCTTTCTGTCAATATTTGGGTCTAAGATTTTCTAAATTACGCCAACTGAATATCACTTATTGTCCCAGTTTAACATGTCTTTTCAACGATGGTGGAACTTGTTCTGTACCCAAGCATTTGGAAGAAATTACAGTTGACGATTGCCGTCAGCTGGTAGAGTTGTTTGTGCGATGCAGCTCAAGTGATCAGGCAACACTTGTCAACTCAGAAATTCCAAGATTTCTGAAGTTAAGTTTGTACAAAGTTCCCCAACTAGGAACATTGGGGGAGCCACAGAGTATATGGGAACACTTGGAGGAACTCACAGTGAACGGTTGTGACGGATTAAGGAAGTTGCCTCTCTCTATTAAAACCTCGGAAAACATCAAAATAATAAAAGGAAAATCAGCATGGTGGAGCCAGCTGGAATGGGATGATGAAAACTTCAAGTCAAATTTAGAGCATTGTTACAAAGAAAGGTAAAACTGATGACAGAAGGATCAAAGTTGAGTTGTTTCCTCTGCATCTCAGGTGATGTGCCAATTAACTTTCATATTTTCAATTGTCGATGGTATTATATTTGATTATTTATCCTCTAAAATCCTCTTTTGCAGAGCTAATTTGGGCCTCTATCGTTCTTCTTAAAAAGGGTTTATAATGTTCATGGTTATTTCACCTATTGCTTTAATGTTTTGGATTAAAAGTATCTCATTGTTGATACTTTAACATAGTTTGTTAATACATATTACAGACATTCTTCATAATTACATTGTTATAATCAAGTCATTTATCTCCCTGGAAAAACATATGCTTTTACAAAAATATTTTCAAACATTGTTAATAACACTAGCATGATTGGGTTATCAATCAAATGTTAACAAGTGTATTGGGCTTCAATTTTTGTCGTAAAATTCATGGGATTAAAAAAGCGGAGGAAGGAACTTCCTGTACCAGGACATAAAGTTTCGAGCTAAAGCTAATCGGTGCAGTTTGCTCTGATGTATTTTCCTATCAGATGTCTTGAGTTTTTTTCTTCCAATGAGTACTCCTTATTTGTACTATCCTCGCTTCCTGGTTCCGATATTTGGATTGCTTGATTGTACTCTTTTTTTTCATTTGTGTTGTGTGATCGTCTTGTTTATTTGTAATAAACTGGTATTGCTTCTGTGTTTAAACATTTTAAAGCATTCTTAAGTTGTACATTCAAAATTTAGCACATTTTCTATGTCTATGCTGAACAACTGAGGGTGTTTCTGAAAATGTTTTTGGAGAAATTGACTCATTTTCAAGTTGAGGAAGGGTAACGGATTCAACCTTTCCACAATCAAAACATTGGAAAGTTTTCATATGACAAGTTGATATGAATAAGTATAATACAGTTGTAATCTGAAGGCATTATGGGAAGAAAAAAGAAAAACTTATTGGAAGCGGCATTGAAGGATGTTCGTCTGAAAACATTTGGCAAAATCAAGCCAATTGATTGTACGCCGGAGATGTTAGCTATTGTAACTCTAGAGGGCCCGCATGGGGTGACAAAGAAATGGACCTTGGACCTAACTCAACCTCAAAGCTAGCTCATGAGGGGAGGATTGCCCAAGACCATATAATGAGACCAAGAACCCTTTAACCCACCGATGTGGGACTCCAACACGGGGTGGAAGTAGTTCTTCAAGAAAGTTTTATAGATCACAGTGATCCTTATGTCCTTCTTAGTGCCTCCAAGTTTATCTACCAGTCCAATTTTGTTTGTCAATTCTAACCCCTTGCCTATGTGTAACTAATACATTGCGACAAGAAAATATCCATTAGTCCCTCAATTTGAAGGATTTTTGTATTCTGATTCATAGGAGTGTCAATAGGTTTACATCCCATCATTTCTGTCTCCTTGAGAATGTCTAAGGCGTACTTGCGTTGCAAATAAGAATACATGATCTGGACTGAGCAACTTCAATACCTAAAAATACTTTAGCCTGCCGAGGTCTCTAGTTTGGAAATGTTGGAAGAGGTGTTGCTTCAATCTAATGATACCTTTGAAAGTGAAAGAGTTGGTTTGGTTTCTTTGTGGGGTCAAACCCATGTGGAAGAAATCTCATATGTCAAATTACTTGGTTAGGAAGTAAATTTGGAGAGCAAGCAAAAATTTGTGGGACAAATTTTGTATTTATTTTCCTTTTCTTAATTTTGTGCTTAGAGGCCAAGTGTTTTTTATTACTCAATGCTCAAGTTTTTTGTAATATATAAAAAGATGGACATTCTTCATAATATTGTCAAACCATCCCAAAAATTTATAATTAAATATATTACAAGTGTTGAGAGTTGAGAGAACAAATCTCTTAGATGTACTTGGGATCTCTCCTCTTTCTTTGTTAATAATATAAAGATAGTTTTTCTAAGGTGGATGTAGGATCATTGGAATTCGGACTATGTTAAATCTTGTATCTTTCTCTTTTTCTTTATTTTTGTTAAGTCTTTAATTTTCACGATTGACAAATTGTATGTTGGAATCTGTTTCCTAAAGATTATGCGATAACATATTGCTAATTCTTAGGGAACAGGTTGGATTCATCAATCACTATCACAGTCAACAACGGCGCAAAGTAGAAAAGTTGGTGAAAAAGCTACTGCCACCTTTTGTCTCAGCCAATGGGATCGCTCCTAGGTTTTTCTGGTGTCATACTATATATTGCTCATCTTCCTTAACAAGAAAATGAATGCTTCCATATTCTTACAACTAAATATCTCTCTGAAGCCTTGAATTAAATACTCCACTTTGCAACAACTGATTGTTCATCGAGATATATTTTTATTTTCTTGTTGTAGTTGAGTCTTTGTATTGTGTTCTTAAGCGTTTGTCTACGTTTGCTTATGATTGTTGGTAGGTGTTGTGGTGTAAACCTCAGGTCTTTGTAATCATCTAGAGTTAGGTGATTGTTCAAGCTAAGGGTGTCTAACGGGCCGGGCCAACTCGAAACCGGCCCTCCCATTTTACCCGGGTTCTGGGCCGGTGACGGGGCGGGTTTGGGGTTAACCGGGCCGGGCCGGGCCAAACAGTAAAAAAATTAAAACCCACCCAAACTCGGCCCACTTAACCCAATCCGGTCAAACCCACCAAGACCCGGTTAAAAACCGGTCAAACCCGTTTTAAAAATAAATAAAAAATTCAATATACACTATATACACTCCAATATACACTATATACACTCCAATATACAATATATATTTTTAAAAAAATATATAAAGTATAAACAATTACACATATATACGTACCATTCAATATATAATTATATATGACTATACGTACTACTTTAAATAAAACATATGCTATAATAGTATAATATATATATATACACTACAATATATATATATACTAATTTATAAAACATATACACATGTATACGTTAAATATATACTACTTTAGAAGATATATACACATATATATGCACCATTCAATATATATGTACTACTTTAAATAAAATATATACTACAGTATAGTGATATACATATATATATATACAACAATATGTATATATATATAGTTACATACAAATTTATAAAACATATACACTTGTATACTTTAAAGATATACGTCTATAGAAGATATATACACATATATACGCACCATTCAATATATATGTACTACTTTAAAAAAAGTATATACTACAATATATATACTAATTTATAAAACATAAAGTAATGTATACGTTAAATATACACGTCTATAGAAGATCTATTCACATATATACACTCTATTCTATGTATATGTAATACTTTAAATGAGATATATACAATATATATACATTACAATATATATTTGTATAGTTATATACTAATTTATAAAATATATACACATGTATACGTTAAATATACACGTCTATAGAAGATCCATTCACTTTATTCTATGTATATGTAATACTTTAAATGAAATATACTATAATGTATATACATTACAATATATATTGGTATAGTTATATACTAATTTATAAAACATATACACATGTATACATTAAATATACACTTCTATAGAAGATATATACACGTGTATACTCACCATTCAATATATATGTACTACTTTAAATAAAATATATACTACAATATAGTGATATACATATATATATATTCAACAATATGTATATATATAGTTACATACTAATTTATAAAACATATACACTTGTATACTTTAAAGATATACGTCTATAGAAGATATATACACATATATACGCACCATTCAATATATATGTACTACTTTAAAAAAAGTATATACTACAATATATATACTAATTTATAAAACATAAAGTAATTTATACGTTAAATATACACGTCTATAGAAGATCTATTCACATATATACACTCTATTCTATGTATATGTAATACTTTAAATGAGATATATACAATATATATACATTACAATATATATTTGTATAGTTATATACTAATTTATAAAATATATACACATGTATACGTTAAATATACACGTCTATAGAAGATCCATTCACTCTATTCTATGTATATGTAATACTTTAAATGAAATATACTATAATGTATATACATTACAATATATATTTGTATAGTTATATACTAATTTATAAAACATATACACATGTATACATTAAATATACACTTCTATAGAAGATATATACACGTGTATACGCACCATTAAATGTATATATACTACTACTTATAAAATACACTACATTATATATACATTACAATATGTATAGATATACTTATATACTAATTTATAAAACATATACACATGTATACGTTAAATATACACTTCTATAGAAGATATATGCACAAATATACAAAACATATGCTACTTAATATAATAAATTAATAATATTTGGTAGTAAATTAATAATATATTAGAAGTAAGTTTTTAATTTAAAGTAGAAAATTAGAAATTCAATTTAAAATTTTAAATCGTTAAATAAAAAAAAATAAAAAACAATGACTAAGGAGTGAATGAATTTGGGGAATTTTATTGATTGCAAAATGATCCAAAATTTATAATTTACATGAATGAAAAATCTATAAATTATGCATCATTTTTTCCAACTCATTCATGTTAATATTAATGGGAACTTGCATAGGATAATCGAAGTCAACGGGGGCAAAACCATGCATTGGACTTGATTCTGCGGAGTTCTCCCGTGAAGTCATAATTTCTTCAAGTTTCAGCTCGTCGCTCAGCTCCGGTTCCATTCTTTGGTTTCTTCTTTCCGCTCTAATCCAATCTCTGAGGCAAACTAGAACATTCATTGCATTGCTTCCCAATGAGTGTCGGTTGTCTCCAAGCTGCTGTCGTCCCTGACTGAAGGCGCTCTCTGATGCAACGGTTGACATTGGAACATTCAAGATATCTCTAGCTAATCTTGAAAGCACAGGATATTGTGATTCATTATTCCTCCACCAATCCAGCGTATTGATCCGTCGTCTGCGATCCTCTGGTGCCGTCCAAAGATAATATTTCAGCTCTTCCCGATAAGTTGATGTGTAAGTTCTCTCATCAACACTGTTCCAACAATTTAAATCATAAAACGAATCAGAAAAAACACTATGTGCCGGCCTTTTAGAAGATGATGGCTCCTCGGGAGGATGAGGAGCGACAGTTGGAGTGATATTTGTAGGTAAGGCTGAATCAAATAAACCAGCATAGTGATTATATAATTTTTCTATATAATCCTTTGCATCAGCCGTAGCCGTCCACAAATCAGGTTGTACTTGTTCAGAATCATGGTTAGTATTTATTTCTAAGTTAGTATAAATAAGAGTACTAAAGTGACACATATGATTAAATTTCATGCACGAATTTAGCATAGCACCAACCAAATAAATAGGGGGAATCGGGAAAAAATATTTTTTAAATTTCGTAAACATGGCGCCAACAGCTTCTTTATAACCTTCTTTATTTTTATATTGTTGGAGCAAACCAGAAATATCGGCTATATATGCCAAAATATTACAAACAGTAGGATAGTAAGCACCGGAAAATTCAACCGTAGCTATATAAAATTTTTCTAAAAACTTAACAAGATCATTAATTACAACTCAATCAGAATTATGTAGCATGCAATCAGCAGAATCAGCAAATGAACCGCAATGTTGGTTAAAAGCTAGTGTAACAGAAATTCTATATTTATAACAAGTTTTTAGAAATTCATACGTAGAATTCCATCTAGTATCAATTTCCTCAGGCATCAAAATCGGTGTAAGTCCATTTTCTTGACATTTAAGTTTAAATTCTCTAATTCTCGATCTACGATTATTTCCTTGAATAAAACCAACGGCAAGACGAATTTTTTCAATATAAAGCTCAAAAAACTCAAGACCATCTTTTACAATTAAATTATATATATGACATTCACACTTAATATGAAAAATTTCAGGCAAGGGTGGAGATAGCGTAGATTTTATTTTTGTTATAGCAGTCTTGTTGTTAGAAGCATTATCAAAAGCAATACATAAAATTTTATTTTCTATACCATAATATCCGACAATTTTAACAATAGAATCAGCAATAAATTGTCCAGTATGTTTACGATCTTCATCATATAAAAAAGCAAGAATACGTTTTTGCATCACGAAATTACTATCCATCCAATGACAAGTAACGGTTAAATAATCATTTTTATTTACAGCACGACCAAGATCAGAAGTTAGGGACAATCTACATTGAATATTTTTTAACAATGTTGATAAATAAAAACAATATTGTGAATGGAGTCTAAAAATATCAGACCGACAAGTAGTTCTAGGAATACCATTAAACATAGGATTATAAATTGCTTGTATATAACGAATAAAAGCATCAGAAGAAGGAAAACTAAAAGGCAAACAACCCACAACTATCATTTTAGCTATTTCTTCCCTGTCCCTCAATTTATTATACTTTTTTGCTACTTGACCGGTTGTTGGGTCCATTCTAGTTTGCGTTGACCCACCAACATCCCCACCACCTTTTGCAATATTTAACTCTCTTTTGTGATCTTGAACTATATGTCTCGTTAACGTACCCGTACCCCCTTGCTTGCCTCCACTTCTATGCTTATATATTTGTTGACAAATATTGCACTGCACCTCAATATCTGATATACGTTCAAAAAATTGTCATGCAATACTAGTTCTTTTACGAGGTTTTGGGGCACTGGGAGGACGGGAAGGGAGATTAACTGATTCAGATCTAACGTTAGCATCTCCTACTGCGGGTGTTTCAGCAATATTTTCATTATCTTCGTCTAAATTAACTGTATCTACTTCATTTTCTTCTTCTATACCGTAATTTTCCTGAGCTTCTACATAATCCATATCGTGAGCACCTACACCTATTTCTTCCTCAAAAGGTGTACCAAGCGGTACCGGAGGCGAAGGCACACGGGTATATCTATTACTTGAACTACCTCTACCGCTAGTAATTCGTTTTTTACTACCACTACCGCTTCCGGGACAAATTTTTTTAACACCTTTAGCAGCGAGGTTTTTTAATTTATCCATAATATAAATTAAATTAAACTAAAAATATTCAAAATACACAAATATAATAAAATTAAATATTAAACAATTAATACAATAAATAAAAATTAAACGTAAGAGATGGAACGACAATACCAAATTTTAGAAGTATCCGAAGATTGTGACTTTAGAAACTTCCGCTCGTACTTTGTAAACGAAAATTAAAAAATTAAAATGAACACTTTAAGAAATTAAATATATTGAATATTAGAGAATTGAGATTTGAGAGAGAATGAGATTTGAGAGAGTGAAAAATTGTGTGAAAAATGATTTGAAGTTGTAGGGTATTTATAGATTTTTTTTGGGATTAAAAAATATTTTTTAAAGTTTTTTTTTTTTTTATTAAATGGGCCCAAACTAGCCGTTTGGACCCAAAAACGGCTATATAGCCGTTGGGCCAACGGCTAGTTTGGCCCAAAATATTTTTTTTCGGGTCGGGCCGGGCCGATTAACCGGCGGGCCTGGACCGGGCTTGATCCGGGCCGGGTTAACCGGGCCCATTTTAAAAAAAAATGGCCCGGGACCCGGAACCCTAAAGCCCTAGGGCTTACCGGGTCGGGTCAAACCGGGTCGGGTTAGCTAATCGGGCCGGGTAGGGCCGGGTCAGCCCGGCCCGTTTGACACCCTTAGTTCAAGCTAGAGTTAGCTTGGTGTGTCTAGTTAGAGTTAGCTGGAACTCGTGGCAGTAGAGTTACTGTTTGGGTCTTCTTTTAATAGAGTTATTGCTACGAGACAATGGATTAGGAGGTTAATTCTTGGAGTCTGTATTCAAAAGTTGCTTAGATATAGTAGAGCTTAGAAATTCTCGAGGCAGGTCGTGGTTTTTCTCCCTTGAGCAAGAAGTTTTCACGTAAAATTCTTGTGTCCGTTATTTATTTTATTCCAAAACTTCTTAGCTTATATCTCTCCTAGCTCTTGTTGTGTGAGTTCATCTGGAAACAAGTTCCAGATTTGAGGAGCAACCCACTGCAACCCTCCATTTGGTGAGCCATGGACATAAATAATAATGCAAAAAAGTACTGCAACATTTTATTTAATTTGTCTTCTTACTTTTTATTTTAATCCTTGTATGTGATATTTGACGAAGTATATTTAACGTTCAATTAATTGAGATGTCCATTTTTAGCCTTTTTGAGCATATTTTAGAAATGTATTAATCATCGTCACATGGATAATATAAATTTAACATAAGCTTTTGTATTATGGAGTAGCGGAACTGTAGGTAATTATGATAAATTTATGAATATTATTATTCACAAGTAAAAAATAAATAAATAATGAACGTTTTAACTAATGTTAAATATTTTTCGTCAATTATTATAAGGACCAAATTCGAATTATTAACTTAATATATTTTTCTCTCTCTGATATTGTCTCCATTGAGAGAAAATGAAAGTAGAAGAAGATATCCAATCTAATTATTCCTTAAAATCACAATTATAAAAAGGTCAGCTCCTCGAAATCTAGAAGAAGGTCAGCCAACCATTAGACCACCAAGATTTAAGGTAGATACGCACTATTTTTTTTAAATGAGGGTTTTTTCCGCTTTAAATTACAAAGTTGAGGAGTATATTTTCCCTTTTTCACTTTCTAAAACAGATCATACATATTTCAAAGGGAAAAGGCTCAAATATGACACTGAACTATTAGAAATTGATCATTTATGTCATCCGTTAAAAGTTGAGCTCATTTATGTCATCGCCGTTACAAAACTGGCTCATCCATGCCATTACTTTTTAACAGACAATTTTTAAAAACAACCTTGACACGTGATAGTTTATTAGAGGGCCACGTCATTTTAAAAAAAAATTAAAAAAATTATAATTTTCTTTTTAATTTTTTTTTTATCCATTAAAAAGAATCCACCCAATTTTTTGATCCATTAAAAATTAATTTGATCTATGTTTTTAAAATTTGATTAATTTTTCATGATCAAACAAATATTTAAAGAATTTTTTTTTGAAAAAATCTACTACTAAAATTTATAACCAAACGCTATTCTAATTAAGCATATAGTATGTCTTATCATACATGAAATATTTTGTCAGCCGAATGTAAGTAACTTTTTAGTTTTCTATTTTTTTTATTAAGCATAGAATGACATCATCAGCATCAGGGGCGGTTCAAGCAAATTTATGGCCTAAGGCAAAAATCAAACTGAGGCCTTGCGTTTTATTTTTTTATATAAAAATTTTCTTTTTCTATAAATAGTATTTAATATATTTCTTAAATTTTGTAATTTATTATTACTAAACAAAAATAGGCCCTCAAATTTTGGGGTCTTAGGTGACCGCCTTTTCTCCTAAAGGATTGAGCCACCTCTAATCAGCATTCAGCATTTGTACGTAACACTTTATGCATCATCATTTATCATTGTAAAAACAGAAAGGCGACAACATGCCGACATATGTAGTATACGTAGAGTTGGCAAAATGAGAAGCTAACTATTAATAATATAATAATAATATTTGATGTTTGTATATCCCTTCAGTTTCAACTGAAAAATGACAAAAGCTTTAGTTAACGTGAATTTTTTTTTTTAAAAAAAAAAGTGATAAAAAACGTGGAGTGTATACTCTCTTCGTTCCCTTTTAGTTACTCGTCCGTCAATTAAAATAGTTATTTTATTATAATATATTTATTAAATGATGTTTACTATTGTATTTGAAATTAATTTGAAGAAAAAAATAATTAATATTAAAGGTAAAATATGAAAACAATCTTAACTTGTCAAAAATGACAAAAAAACGAATCGAACGAGAATGTTTTAAGAATATATTTATGAAAAATTAATCAAATTTTTAAAGCATAGATCAAACTAGTTTTCAATGGATCAAAAAGTTGCGTGGATTCTTTTTAATGGATAAAAAAAAAATATTTTTTAAAAATTTAAAAAAAAACGTGGCTCTCTAATAAGTTGCCACATGGCAAGGCTATTTTTAAAAATCATCTGTTAAAAAGTAATGGCATGGATGAACCGGTTTTGTAACGGCGATGACATAAATAAGTCATTTATGATAGTTCAGTGACATATTTGAGCTTTTTCCCCGTTTCAAATAATAATGAACAACTTCTAAAATTATTTTTTCCACCCAACTTTCTATTTGTACTGATGAACGTAATAAGACTATTCATTTCCACTCTGACACTTGTCATGGTAGAGCCACGTGAAATTTATAGTTAAGATTCATTCGACTCTAGACAATCACTAATTTTAACTTTCTTTTTTAACTTTATTGAGCAAGAAGTTTATGTGTTCACCTTTCGGGGGGTTTATCATATCATTCTGTTAAATGTCGTTTTTAAATATTTTTCTAGAGGCGTTCATATGGTGTCGTTCATGGATTTGCCGAAGTATAACACTGAGCTGACATCTTTGTTTCAAGGTTTAGATACAACACTCAGTTGACATCTCATATGTTAGATTGGATTTGTTTTTTAAAATTTTCAACTTTTATCATTAGCTAAAGTTATAAATCGAAAAAATAAAACCAAATCGAACTAAATCGACAAGAACCAAAATGGTGGTTATTTTTTTATTTGGTTTGGTTTGGTTTTAGAAATTTTAAAATCAACTAAGTTGGTTTGATTATGATTTTGACCAATAACCGACCCAAACCGACCGATGAACGCCCCTAGCGACAAGTCAATGTTGTGGGGTGGGTGAGAGTAATAATAGAGGTAGTACCAATCAAGAGTTAATTGGTGACAAGTAAATGTTGTGGGGATGGGTGAGAGTAATAATAGAGTAGTCGTTTGGCCCTGAAAACTAAAATATTTTGGAATTGGATTTGTGTTTGGTCATATCTTTTTGAAATTTTTTTTCAGACTTTCGGGCCGACTTTTTTAAATATAATTTGAAAAAGGGTCAGAAATACCCTTCAACTATGAAAATTGGCTCAAGACTACCCTTCGTTTATCGATTGGGCCAAAAATACCCCTCCATCCACCTTTGTGGCTCAAATATACCCTCACAATTAATAGAATTTTTTTAAGCCATAATTAGAAATCCTATTAAACAAGTGGCAACTTTTTATTGGTTGTAAATTAAATTATGGTTAATTTTCTATTACTATATTTTTGTCAAATGGAGGTTGCAGGCTTGGCTGGTGTTTCTATGCTATGTTTCACTTCAAGTGCTGCTGTCGCCATATTCACATGATATACCTGTGTGTCTTCTACTGGTCTCATGAGATTGTAATTTGTTCCGACTACTTAAGTTTCTAACAGATAATGCTTTAATGCAGCTTCTTTTTAACTGGCATGAACAGAAGATAAATAGTGTTTGTACATCTCTTCTCATGGTTTTGTATTATTTTATAGGCACTCTTTATAACGTGTCCTTATAGAATGCTACAGCTGGATTTGAAATTCTGGATTTGAGTGAAAATTTCATGAACTAAACATGGTGGAAGGAACCAATTTAACAATCAGTTGCACCTCTGATAATGTTATATAATTGTGTTGATGTCGTAAAGTTTGAGTTGTTATGAGATGTCTCTCTGGATGCTTTCCACAAATATTGGGGGAGCTACAGTAAGACTTAACATAAGAGTTGTATTGGGACATACCAGATATTTCTATAAAAAATTGTGACATGATTGAGAGGGGACTTGGCAAAGGTGCGTCAAGATATTGCCTGCCTCCCTTCTAGTTTAACAATATCATAGTACCTGCTCTTCTCCCTAGACCCCACTTGTGGGATTACACTAGTTACGTTGTTGTTGCTGCTCGTATGAGAAATTACATCTATCTTCCTTGTATTGGATTACGGTAGTCGGTATGTGGACTCCAGTTACTACTTCAACCAAGAATACAAGTAGCTTGGCTACTACATGTTTGGGGGTTGGTGGGGTGGGGGAACCAATCTAACAAAGTAGTTCTTTCCTACAATTAGAGTTCGGTTCACAAAGAGGGAAAACTTTCTAATTCTCTGTTACCTGACCATAATATTTTCCAGGTTCTTCTGTACCTTCAGCGTTTATCAACCTCACACGATAAGTGTTCTGTTCTTGAAATAATGAGTCGGAATCTCATCTTGCTTATCCTATGGAAATTTTCCCTTGATGCAGACAACTTATGTCTGTGATTATATTCTTGGAGGTAAACTTGATGGTTCTAGCTCAACCAAAGAGGCATTTATGCATGTGCTGTCTGAGTTGTCTATTTGACCTGCAGGCTATAGTTGTTGTACTTTGAATTATTACTAATGTTTCCTGTGTGTTTTTGTATAGAAATTTTAATTAATTTAATTTACAATCAATAAAAAGTTGACACTTGTTTAATAGGACTTCTAATTATGGTTTTAATTTTTTTTTTGTTAACTGTGAGGGTATATTTGAGCCAAAAAGGTGGATAGAGGGGTATTTTTGATCCAATAAATAAACGAAGGGTATTCTTGAGCCAATTTCAATAGTTGAAGGGTATTTCTGACCCTTTTCTGAATATAATTTTATACCTCCAGTTTTAAAAACTATCAAAATCACTCAACTTAACTAATTTACCTATAAGATATAACCAAATGTGAGAGGAGACAATAATGTTGCCTTTGTTGTTGGTGTTGTATAAATTCACTAAAGTGAAGTGAAATAATTTTATTTTTTTAAAAAAAGTAAAATTCCTATAGCCAAATCGAAACTAATTCAGAGGCGACAGGTGCATATTGTGGGGATGGGTGAGAGTAATAATTGAGGTAGTACCAATTAAGATTTAGTTTTTGACAAGTCCATTTTATAGTACCATGAGAAGTGACAAACATTTTATAGTACCATAAGAAGTGACAAGTCAATGTTTTGGGGTGGGTGATTGTAACAATAGAGTAGTATACCAATTTAAGAGATGCAATGCATGTTGTGGGATGAGTGAGAGTAATAATAGAGTAGTACCACAATAATTAATAATGTTTTCGAGCATTATTGTATTTCACAGTTTGGGGTATATTTGTCCCATTTTCGATTATATTATTATTAATTATTTCATTAGGATTTGTTGTCTTTGTTCATATAATATACTACAATAATTAAATTCTAGTTGAAAATATAAAAAGTGAAGAAAATAAAATAATTTTTTTCTTAGTTGAAGCGTGAATATCTCGTACTACCTTTATTATTACTCCCACCCACCTCACAACATGGACTTGTCACCAATTAACTCTTAATTGGTACTAAATCTATTATTGCTCTCACCCACCCCACAACATGGACTTGTCGCCTTTTATTTGGCTCCCGTTTGACCATGAAAATGTTTCATTCTTTTCACCAATAGATAAAGTTATTATTTAAAGGGTAGCGTCATTGAGTGGTCGTTGTCAGATGTGACAAGACATTATTGTGTAGTCTTATGGGATGTAACAAGACACCAAATTATTAAATCGTGTAAAAATAATTGATTCGAATTAGCATTTACAGAATGTGCAAAGTGTAGAAATTGATTTGTAATTACAGAATAATATAAAGAATGAAAAATGTAATTAATTTGGAAGAATTGTAATGTCATGTCGTGAACGTGTGCAGATGATTGTGAAAAATATTTAAAATGATAATGAATTGATAAAAATCCTAATGTACAGAGAATTATCAATAAATTATGAAAATAAAAAATAAGACAACAAATTGATAAAATCCTAAAGTAAGGATGATTATCAATAATTTATCAAGAATTGCAAAAAAGATGTGAAAATTATATTTTGTGCTCTTTAACGATCAGGAAGCCTGGAGACGTTAATTTTAAGCATGGAGAGTCAAAATTAGATGTCAATATTACTTATTCTATTTGCCTTCTTTTTTACTACTTACTTTGCTCTCAAAATTCTGCTATAAATAATGAAGAAAAGATCAGTTCAATAATCATCTTTGAGAGCATCATATATAATCATCTATTTTCTTTACCTTAAGAATTATTCAATGGATATACTTTTTAATGCTGTAGGTGGCATTATTGTTGTGGTGGGAAAGTTTGTATCAAAATGCATTTATTCTAAGATTGAAAATGTTGTTTGTTTCTCATCAAATTAGAGCAAGGAAGGGATTTGGATAACTTTCGTATGGACGATGCTATAACACGAACTAGAGTATGAAAGAATGAAAAACAACTCCTAAATGTCCGGTAGCCTCCTGCTTATAAGTGTGGTACACAACACACCCATAAGCAAGACTTTGTTAGACACGGCTTCATAGACACCCTAAGACCATGAACTAAGCTCTGATACCAAGTTTATCATGACCTGAATCGAGGCCCTGGTCGTGACGGGTATCCCGAACCTCGAAGGCCCGAGAGACCCTTAGCATACTATCATAAGCAAAATCCATACATAAATCAAAGTACGAAAGATATAACAGTGTTCATTGAAAACTTATAATCGAAAATGTGTCAACAAGATATGACAATAGAACACCTCAACTACCGTCTATGAAGTCTCTACCGAATACTAACTGTCTAGGCCGGGACAAGCCCCCGGCTGAACCATATACTGAAAGACTCAACATATAAATAAATGTCTTCCGAAAGATGAATGGCGCACCAATTCTGTCAAATCTTAAGTATTCTATTGATGTGATAGAGCATGAGACTATACCACATAACCTGAAATATAAGGGGGTCAATACACCAAGGTATTGGTACGTAGAACAATCCAAAAACAAAATATATTTTTATACAACATAGGTGAGAGCATTTTAGAATAGCATGTCAGCATAAAACAATTGAAAACACATGGACATAATTTAATGGTCTTCAAAACATCCTCTAGAAGTCATGACTCAACTCTTTATTTTACTTCTGAGTTAGATGGTACACCCTACATTTCTAATATTCCACGGACAATATGAAATTCACCCTTAACTCGACGGCCAAGCCCCCAATTCAAGTTTGCCGCAAGGATTAGAGTTCATAAAATCGGTAATACCCTCATGTGAGCATACCTTAGGAATCACCCATGTGAGATGTCCTAATTATCCTCTCATGTAGGATAACATGTTATAAGTCCCGCATCGGCAAAACATGATTTCGGGATACGAGTTATCTGAACTCAAGCCTTCTTCGAGTAACCATCTAACTCTCTTTAAGCTCAATTTTTGTGCTTTTAAATCATACTTCATGCTCAAAACATTTAGTACTTATTCTGTAAAGGGCATATCATCACAGGGTATCGTCATACCCATACTTGCAAGTCATTCTTGTCATATCAAATCGACAACTCTTCTCATTCAAAACATGCAAATGACCACCAAAAGATTTATAACATCACATGAGAATTCTCATTTCGAAAACACATGAAATCTTACGCAAACAAACTCTTTTCTCGAGACTTAAACATGCGGTGACCATTTCAATCATTTAATCACATGCAATTTCTTCATTAGGACAAAGATCCTTTGGAATAAGAATAGCCTCTTTGAAAATATGTAAAATAACAAAATATAACTGATAAAGAAGCATTTATAACTTGAGAAATATAATCATTCGTAAAGTAGCCCTAACATTTAGTTATACATAAATCTCATGATTTTAAAAGGGACTCTTAAGTCATGCACTCAAAACAATTCACAGTTCATGCCATGCAAAGACCATAATTTCATTATGGGGAAGGAAATTTCACAAATCACATTCATAAATCATTTTTGGAACTCAAAACGAGATTATAAATCAATTTTATGCAAAAAAAAAAAAAACATGGCAAATACATACTTTTATCGAATTGGGTTCATGATGCATGCTCTTAAAATAATTTCTCAAAACTCATTACAAATATATAGTACATATATAACTTTAAAGCTTGTAAAAATCATAAAACCTATGCCCATGAGATTTAGGATAGCCCCGCATACCTTAGCAATGACGAAAACGTGGAGAAATTGATCTTTGAAGCTTAAGAGTTCAAGCCCTAGGTTGTTTTCCCTTCTTTAGCTTAAAGATGATGAATTAGGGATTTGGTGAGTGATAAATCATGTATAAGGACTTTAATTCCATCTATAAGTGTTTAAGGACGGTTATGGGACGTGAAAGGACCTTATTGCCCTCAAAATAATATAAAAACGGAGCATTTATGCCACTTTGCCTTAGCCATGCGGTGCGCAGCCCATGGCATAGGCCAATGTGTGCGACGCACAGCCTATGACATAGGCCTTAAGTGGGCGACGCAAGCCCTATCGCATATCCTAGACAGTACCTCATTCAAATACTCATAACTTGTTTCTACAGATTCAGATTGATGAACGGTCAGAAGCGTTGAAAAGAAGACTCAAAGAGCTTCAATTTGATACATAGTAGGCCACATGACTCTTTATATCCTAGGAGAAATAGTCACAGAAAGTTGATCCAAGAAAAATCGTCAACTAAAAATTAATCGATAGGAAAGTGTTCAACTTAATTAATTTTTGAGCTAGGAGATTCTTATGGTGTATTTTCATCTCCAGGGATATTTCCACACTAAGAAAGTTTCATTCACACTTATATTTAAGTATAAATCATTGGGCTTGGATCTATAAACGTAGAAAAAATGATTCAACTTTAGTCCGAAAGTGCGGGATATGTTACAGAACCATATGTGTATATTAAAGAACCAAACTAATTGTTGAAAGGACAAATAGTTATTGGTATTATCCATTTCTTCTATTATATGAGTCAATTTTTGCACCTAACTCTCTATTTGTACTGATGAACGTGCTAAGACTATACATTTTCACTCCGACACTTGTCATGATGGAACCACGTGAATGATATATTTTGATAAGATATAAAATTTAAGAAATATATTAGTTGTCATTTATTAAAAATGTACTATTACTATCTTTAAATGGGTTGGGTCAATAAAAATTAAAACAAAATTGTATTTTTAAAATAGTTATCAAATAAAAAAATGTGATATTCTTTTATGAACAGATAAAAAAATAACGATGCATAAAATGAATCTAGAAAAAGTATATATCAACTCCTTCGATGATTCACGACCAAACTTTTGATCTTACAGTTTAAGCAAATAGTACATGAACTTCGACAAAATAATTAAAGTGACTTTAATTGTCTTTCACCTACCCAAGTACTATATAATTAATTTGCCCAGACGACCAACATTGAAATGAAGTGTGAAAGGATAAGTTTTAATGTTTGATTGATTGCTTAAGTCTAAGTCATCATAGAATTACAATAATATTTTTTTTATTTCATATTAAGCGTCACATTTTTCTTTACATGTTCTTTATTTTTTTTTGAAAAAAAAGTATTTCTTTTTTTAATTTTGATCAGTAACATTTTGAGGTCTTTGATTCAAGTTGTCTTTAATTTTGAGGTGTTTTATCGATGAAAGTAGGAAGAAATGGACGATGTGGTAGTTTGACATTATCTCTATTGTTGAATAAAATTAATAGTTTCAGCAATATAAATAAAAATAATGGGGTCAACAATAATTTAAGTTGGAAAAAAGTATTTGAAATTCTCATGGTCAAACACTCCAATTTTCATTAAACTGAAATAATTTTTTTTTTTAAAAATGAAAATCTTTTATGGCCAAACGGGAATCAATTAAGAGGCAACAAGTCCACATTATGGGGTGAGTGAGAGTAATACTAGAGTAGTACCAAGTACGCGTTTGGCCCTGAAAATTAAAATTTTTTGAAGTTGGAGTTATGTTTAGTCATGTTTTTTTTAATTTTTTTTTTTTTAGCCTTTCGGAATGACTTTTTAAAATATAATTTTATACATTCAATTTTTTAAAACTATCAAAATCACCCAACTTAACTAATTTAGATACAAGATACAATCAAATGTGAGAGGAGACAATAATATTGTCTTTGTTGTTGATGTTGCATAAAGAGTCGCAGAAATGGATGGATTAAGTATTTGAAATTCTCATGGCCAAACATCCCAATTTTCACTAAAGTAAAGCAAAATATTTTTTTGAAAAATAAATAAAAAATTCTTATAAACAAACGGGAATCAATTAAGAGGTGATAAATACATGTTGTGGTCATGTGGGGGCGGGTGAGAGTAATAATAGAGGTAGTACCAATTAAAAATTAAAAGTTAATTGGTGACAGGTCCATGTTATAGTACCATAAGTGACAAGTCAATATTGTGGGGTCGGTGATAGTAACAATAGAGTAGTACAAAAACATATTGTTTTTCCTTATCTTAAGAGTTAATTCGATGGATATACTTTTGAATGTACTAGGTGACATTATTGTTGAGGTGGGAAAGTTTGTATGTAAATGCATCTATCCTAAGATTGAAAATATTGTCCGTTTCTCGTCAAAAATTAAAAATCTAAGGAAGGAAATGGAGGAGCTAGCAAGGTTTAGAGACGACGTCAAAGCGAAGGTGGAAGTAGCGGTGCGAGAAGGCTATAAGCCAAAACCAGATGTTGTTAAGTGGATCGAAGATGTTTAGAAGCTCGAGAATGAATGGGAAGCTATGCAAGAAAGCATTGCAGCGGCTAAGACGCTTACATATAAATGGTGTCTAAAATGCAGCCTTCGCTCGGAAGTCTCCGCTCAAGCAAAGAACATCCGGGGTCAATTCTGCAAGCTTAAAGAGGTCGGACAAAACTTTGAATCCAATTTGATGGTAGAAAATTACCGGATGAAAAAAATTGAGCACATCCCGGGATCGTCAATAGAAGGCCAGCCAGCTGCAACAAGGAATCTCAACGAACTCCTACGAATATTGGAAGATGATAAGGTATTAATTGTAATTTTTGCTTTGCCTCGAATTATTGAAGTTATTTGATTGCCTACAGAATTTCTTTTAGGCTAATTAGTACAATTATGTTTAAAAATTTAAATGATTGGGTCATAATATTGGCGTTTGATGAGTCATACAATTTCTTATTATTACTAGTCCGCTATGCATGGCCCATTGTTGATACTTAAAATTTCTTTGATACGTGCAATTTTATCATTTAATTGAAACCTTCATTTGTTTAATTGATAATTCTTAGTTAGCCATATTTCTATATATTATATTGTATTTTTTTTTTATTATATATACAGAAGGGTGAGTAGGTGGGACGACCAAGGGTACTCTTGTCATTTAAAAAAAAAGTGCATTGTTTGTTTATTTTGTAAGACTTAAAGTTTGTGTATTGATATTTAATGGCGAAAAAAAACAAATCTCTTTTTGTAAATGTCAATTATATCCCAAAATTCTACAATATCTCACATGGATCCCACAGTTTCCTTCACAACTTTTTATAAATGTTTTTTGTAGGTTCTAAAACACAATACTCATTTCTATTCTTTTTTATAAGTGGTGAAATACTAAATTTTATTTTCTTCAAATGAAATGTACACAATAGTAAATTATTTAGTAGAGTAATAAAAAATAAGAAAATATATTACTCCCTTCATTTAAAAAGAAATGATCTATTTTAACTTGATATGGAGAATAAAAAATAAAGAAAACTTTTGTATCTTGTAATCATAAATTAAAGTTATATCAAATGAACAGAATGCCTTTTATTTTGTAGTTCTACACATGACACATGAAAAACTAAAATTACAATACTGTCAAAGAAATAAAAGTTCATTCTTTTTTAAACAAATTAAAACGAAAAATAGGTCTTTAATTTTTAAATTGAGAGAGTCACAAACATCTATAAGACATTTATCTATCCTTTTAAAAACAAAAACAAAAAAAATTGAAAGTTGGGCAAATTATCCCATTTATTAGAAAAGAAAAGTTAAAATCTGTACAAATCAAAATAGGGCCAAACGGCCCATTTAAAAAAAGAAGCCATTTATCTATGCATATAGTTCACATCATTCTAAAATAATTTCAAGTTGAACTTTTTCATAATATCTAAATAATTTTAAAATATAATATGTTAAATCTTAAAAAGTAATTTAAGACGTGAGTTTTCATCATACTTTATTATGATATAGAAGAATTTGTCACAATTTTTTTCTTAAATGTAAATTTAAATAATATACTTGATTCAAATGAGAAGAATAATTTTAAATTTAAAGAGAAATTATATTTTAAGTTTGTTTCATTTAAATATTTTTTAAAATTATGGTGTTCAGACGAGCTTTCTTTTCTCTTAACTTAATCCACGGAATAAACAAGTTACTTTTGAGTATAACATTCATTGCCTAAAATTATTGATAATTAATTTATGTTTAAGGTAACATTTACAAATATAACCAAGGGTATAACATTTTTTTCATAATTTTTCTAATATTTTCGGATAATTTTTTATGTGGACCCCACCACAACTCTATTTTAAATAAAAAAAATGGATACCTCTTCTGTCTCATTTTATGTGTCGCCATTTTCTTTTTGGTTGGTCCCAAAGAGATTGTCACCTTTTATTATTTGGTAACCATTTAAAGAGACAATTGCACTTTTATCCTTATTGGTCCCACTTAATTAAAGATAATAGTATATATATTTTTAATAAAGGATAATTTGGTAAACATCACCAATTCTTTTCTTATTTCTTAATCTCCATGACTGGTTAAAATATGCCACATAAAATGAAACAGAGGAAGTATAATAGTTATTTCATTCGAATCTTTTCAATGTCGCTAATGACGTAATCTTTCGCATAGATCGTGCGCACCTCAACTATAACTCTATTTTAATATGTAGTAAAAAAAATTAAATGCATTATATCAGAATGTCTATTTTAATATATCCTATGTCTGAATTCAAATAATATATCTTTTTTAATCAATTCTAAAAAGAATTGACATTTTTTATTTGGTTAGTATTTTATAAGATTATCAATATTTTACTCATGTTGAATTTGATTTAATTGCCAAAAAGTCCACAAATGAATACTCTTCTATTTATAGTTTATTAATTTTAAAGATAATTTAAGACATTGCGAAGTTTTTTCATATATCTTAAATTTGATGTTTAATCAAAATGATATAAATTGAAATAAGGGAGACGTAGTTTATTTATAGGAGGATGTGTAAATACACAAAGATAAAAAAGTGAAATTAATTGTGGCCACACATTCATAAAGTAACTATTACTATATTATAGTAAAATAATAAAAAATACTCATAAATATTGAATAAGTGTTTATCTGTCAAACACAATAAGAGATTCCTTCATAATTCCAAAACTTCACATGATACATATCATTACAAAGATCTACAATACATATAATTTATGAAAATATAATTATTTACTAATCACCTGTTAAAGTTATTTTAAACAACTAATTTAAAATGTAATATTAACTACCTCGTGTTAAATTATTACAATATATATCATGTTGACTTTTGTTGATTCTTTTGATTCTCTTTATTTGAGGTTTCCTCATCGGGTAGACAAATCACTTTAAAAGAAATTTTTTACTTATTATATTAAATTGGTCTCCTATTTTTGATGTATGTAAGACAACACATGAAGACAATCCTTTAACATTTTGATTCATTAAAATGTTCATCCAATAAGCCCATATTTTCCTTTGTTAAACACCTATAAAACGAATTTAAATGTATTTAGAATTAATTTATGTATGGATTAGTATCATTTATTGCTTCGTATGATTTTATAAAAAATGTTAATAAATAGATATTACAATGTTAAAGCATTAGAATGTACGATATTTTAATTTTGATTATGAAAACTTAAATAAGTTATAGGCTATTATTTGATTTTATAAAAATAAGAAGTTATATTTTTATTACATAGTGTGATGTCTACTTACATTTTCATCATGTTTATTCAAAAATACTATAATCATTTTTAAAAAAAAATTAATTTAATAACTATAAATATATTTAAAATTATAATATTGAGCCCACAAACGGGCCCTTCATAATCTAGTATTATTTATATGTATTATTATATAGAAGAGTGAATTGGAGGACGACCAAGAGTATATTTATCATTTCATATTTAAATGGTACAATCATTACTCAATAGTCTTATCAATAAAGAACTTTATTAGCCATTTTTTTTCTAGGTTATTTGTCTATATTTTCTAAGTGGATCCTTTAAGTGGCTAACAATGTTTTTACTTACTGTAAACAGCTAATTTTGTCCCTCCCAAAATTCATTTTATTCATTTTTCCCTAACGTTATCATACACCCTTACTCACGTGATTATTTCTCACAAAAATATAAAAAAAAAATAACAAATATCTAACCAACCTAATCCTCAAGATTCTCTTAATAACAAATTAACAATGGACAACAAATCACCTACCCTATACCCCTACCCACGTGACCCAACCACCAACCCTACCCCATTTTTTTCACGTATTTTTTAACAATACCATATTTTCTATTTTTCATTGAGATAGACACATAAACAAAAGGGCCCCACAGATTTTCTCCATCATCATCATCAATATGCCCTCACAGAAAAGAGGATTATTCACACATAGGAGGAGTCCCCATTCTGCATGAACAACAAAATCTTCAAAATCCTCACTCACCCTCAGTGAATGGACACACAAAAAAAAACCACACACACGGAGAGAGAGAGTAACGAAGAAGGAGTAGCGCAGAGAGAGAAGATCGAGCAGGAGAAGGTGGGTTCGAGTTTTTTTTTCGACGAACTCGTCACCGGTATACTGTTTTTGGTCGTTTTTCGATTCTACAAGCTAAAAATTTCACACACATACAGAAATTGAAGAGAAGGAGATTGAGAAGGAAGAAATAGTAAGAAAAAATGGATAAAAATGGACTGAAAACAGTCTACGGGTTAATCGGGATAGTATCTCGGTGAAAATTCGGTCGTTCTTCAAGAATCTCCAGCGAAATTTTCTCCGGAATCGATGTCATCGGTGCCCAGTTCTTCTGTTTGACAGTTCCAGTCTAAAATCTCCATATTTTCTCTATTTACCTGTGGTTTTAGCTGAATCTAGACAACATCAAAGCTTTTCGGCGATGATCTCGCCGGAATCCGTTTCCACACGATGGATTAGCCACTATCACCATGAAAATCATTCCTCTCACCCCTGAAAATTCGAACCAACAATTGAAATCAGTTGAAATAGACATTTTGTTTGATTTCATTGAGATTCGAGTTGACTCCGGTGGGATTTCGACATGGTTTTTCTCGGTTCTTCATAATTTCTGTCTTGATTGGTTTAATAGATCTTCTTCAATCTGTTTGTGGTTGATTCTAGGTTCAAATCAATTCGGATCCTTACTTCTCAATATCGGGTTTGGAGTTTTATTTGCTGTCGAGGTTTGGTTCAAGAGTTCGGACGCGATTCTCTTTCCGTTATATTGAAATCTTCAAATTAAGGTCCAAATTCTCAAACTCTATCTCATTTCATTTTATATGTGATGATGTCGTTGATTTGTGTAATTCATGTTTGAGTTTGGTGATTAATTTTTGATAGTGTGTTTGAGTTTTCTTTAATTGTCGTAGTTTGCTTGGTTGATTTAATTGAGACTTGCTTAATCATGTGATTGAGAATGAATCAGGACGGGGATTGAAAATTGGTAAAAAGTGAATATTATGGTATTTTGGTTCATTGTTGATTATGACAGAAGAACAAGAGGAAATGGCCATAAAATTGAGAAGTTTGGAACTGACTATGAAAAACTTGCAAGGACTTGAGGGGTACAAAAGTGTCTCATATAAAGATCTGTGCATATTTCCTGGTGTACATCCTCCTCTTGGTTTTAAAATGCCGAAGTTTGAGAAGTATGATGGACATGGTGATCCTGTAGCACACTTGAGATGCTATTGCAACCAGCTAAGGGGCGCTGGAGGGAAGGAAGAATTACTCATGGCATATTTCGGTGAGAGTTTTTCAGGTCTAGCTTCAGAATGGTTTGTTGACCAAGACATCGACAAGTGGAACAACTGGGATGACCTTACTAATGAATTTATGCAACAATTTCAATACAATATGGAGTTTATTCCTGACGAGAAATCCCTGATTAATATGAAGAAAAAGAGTACTGAAACTTTCAGAGAGTATGCGATTAGATGGCGTGAACAAGCTGCTAGGGTGAAACCACCAATGAAAGAAAGTAAGATAGAGGAGACGTTTATTCAAGTGCATGATGAAACATATTATCAACACTTGTTACCTGCATTAGACAAGCCATTTATTGAGGTCCTCAAAATAGGGGAGATGATAGAGGATGGAATTAAGACCGGTCGCATTGTGAGTTTTACAATATTGAAAGCAACTACTCAAGCAATTCAAAAAGGTTCGGGAAGTGTTAGAGGAAAGAAGAATGATGAAGATGCATCTTCCATTATAGTTGGATAACAGGCACGAGCAAGAGGACCATACCATCGTTACCCACGGGCTCAAACCCAAAAGTTTATGCCCAAGTTCCACAGAATCTTTCCCAAAATCCATTATATTCCATTCTCCCGTCTCCATATCAAGTGTATAATGCGCAACCATATGTTCAACCCCCATCTTACCCACACTGGAACGCGCTAACTCTGCCGAGTTATCCTCCAACTCCACATACATATCAAAGCCCTTCTAGGCCTGGTTTTCAATTTAAGCCAAATAATGAAATGAGACACAAGTCGAGGGATAGCTTCACACCAATTGGAGAGTCGTATGCAAGTTTATTACAGAGATTAGTACAGCAGGGCATGATCACTCCTCTCCTTAGGTATACTCCTGACCCATATTCAAGAAGTTTTGATCCTAATTTATGATATGCATATCATTCTGATGTTTAGGGTCACAGTATTGAAGATTGTCGTGCTTTGAAAAGAGAAATTGAAAAGATGATTCAAGATAAATCAATCATGGTGCAGAACATTGACAGTGAGGAAAGCTTTAGTCATGCTGATATGCAAATCAGTGGCTAAGATGTCAGGCTGAACAATTGAGAAGTCACCTCTCTCCCCTACTAGGAAGAGGTCTGGTAGCTTGTTTTGTTTTATTTTCTGTTGTCCGAATTATTTCAGGGTTGTAGTTCGGGATCTATCTTGATTTGTCGTTTTATTGTTTATGTTCAAACCCTTCTATCTTTTGTTTCAACTAAATAAAGTGTTCCATTTTTCTTTGTGTTTTAAATATGTGTTGTTTGATTGTTTTCTTTACATAGTAAATTTTATGTTGACTTTAGTGATATGACATGTTTGTGAAATTTTTAGCCAGATCTTAAAATCCAGTCTAAGCATGAACATTGAATCAAATGGTTAAAGTTAGAAAAGAGAGCATATGAGAAAATAGATAGAGTGCTAATATATTTGGTGAAAAGTTAAGACAATTATTTTGAGAATCACAAGAACAACTTGGTCATCGATCGAAAGGCAGGTCCCAATTAGGTCAAATAGAGGACGTGTGATCTCTATATCAAGAGAAACAGGAAGAAAATTAGCTCCACGAAGTCATGAGTCCTTTAGCATGAGGAATGTACAACAAAGTGGAGTTGTATGTTGGGCAAGTGTTAAAAAAGAGGTGGCACACATGCCCGGGGCAAGTTAGTGTTGTAAAACATTTCATAAGTGATCTTGATCGTGCACTTTCGCATTGCATGCTATGTACTAGCATTTTCAAGAATTGATATGACGAAGGCATTTCATTCTGCTATCCAAACATTGTGTCATCCTTTGTTTACCCCATTTGGGCCTTAGTGTTATTTTCTTTCATACCCCTCTTTTGGAATCAAGATAGAGTCAACAAAATTAAAAAAAAAAATGTGTCGAAAAAGAAAGAAAAGATGAGAGTCAAGAAAAATTATGTCAGAAAAGTCCCAAAGAGAAAAAGTGTCAAAAAAAAAATAGAATCAATGAAAAGAACAAGCGGCCAGAACTACGCGTGACCTGATTCTCCTCTTTCGGGAGTGAGATACGTAGGCTGCCCTACCCGGGGCTCGGTCCAACCAAATAAATAATTTAGAATTACCCAGTAAAAAAACTGGGACATGAGTTAATCCTTATTGGTTGAGTCGATTCCAAAGTCAAAAGAACAGGGGCATGAGTTATTCCTCATTGTTTGAGTCGATTCTAAAAGTTGAAAGTCCTACCCCACTTTAAGTGTCGTTTGGGCCCCATGCCATCCTTTCTTTCTAACCCTATCCAAAAGCCAAGTTACAACCAAAGAAAGACCTTCAAATCAATCTGTGAAAATGTTAAGGCTAAGAATGCAATGGATGCGATGACGCATTTTGGGATCTACTTGTCTTCCTTAGTGGAATCAGGAGAGAAATAAAAATGAGAGAGTCTTATTGGTGAAAACCCTCACGAGCACCATAAGGCGATGGTAAGTTGGGACAGATAAAAATGAGAGAGTCTTATTGGTGAAAACCCTCACGGGCACCATAAGGAGATGGTGAGTTGAGAGAAAAATGAGAGAGGCTTGTTGGCGAAAACCCTTCAAGGTGCCGCTAGCCGAATGAGCTCTCCGAATGCAATGGGTCCAATAAAGTAACTCAATTTTAGGGTCATTAACTCAAGAACAATTGGTAAAAAGGTTGAATGGAAAAATCAAGCAACTTATTCCAAAATGCATGGCATAATCATTAGAGTTGACTGTAATTTTTAGATAAATTGTTGTTTCTTTGTTTCAAATGGGGACATTCATTTTCTTTTCTTTCTTCTCTTTATTTTTGTTTTATCTTTCTTGAGTCAGTTATCCAAAAAATAAAAAAAATTATTTTTTTTTCTCGTCTTTGAGTCAAGTCCATATCAAAACAAGTGAGAAAAGACTTCAAAACTGGCTACAAACTTCTTTAATTGTGTAAAGCAAGACAAAAGGCCGACACATGAAAGAGACATGATTGTGAGCAGAAATAAGGCATTCAGAAAGTTTTGTCAACCGATAAGTCTGGGAACTCATGGAAATACCAAGGTTCAAAGGGTTTATCTGAGAAGCATGACAAAGCAGAGATACTGTATCTACTTTAGAGTCGCTCTTAAATAATCTAAGTTCGGGTCAATGATGCAGCAAGTCAATGTCACATGCTAATGGTTGAAAGCAACATTAAATATGATAGGGGCAAGAGCGATTTCTGCGAAAGCTAAAACCGCAAACCAGCTACTATGTTTTTAAACTAACAAGTTTTCTTTGTATGAAATAAGAATACATGTTATATTCAGATCAAGGATTTCAGTGCCTAAATATCAAAAGCCGTAATTTCTCATTTCTATAAATACAAGAGGCAATGTTGTTGCACTAGTTTGGTAGTCAAAACCATGGTAAAACTCATAATTCAGGATCTCTAGGAGGCACACTTTCTTCTCAAGGAGACGTATTTCCTTAAAAATTTTAAGCGATATTGGTAAGGAGACGCACTTCCCTGTTTGGTAATTCAAGCGGTATTTGTAAGGACACACACTTCCTTGTTTGGTAATTCAACCGGTATTTGTAAAGAGACCCACTTTCTTGGTTGGTAATTCAAGCAACATTTGTAAGGAGACACACTTCTTTGTTTGGTAATTTAAGCGACATTTGTAAGGAAACGCAAATCCTTGTTTTGGTAATTCAAGAAACATTGGTAAGGAGACACACTTCCTTGTTTGGTAAATCAAGCGGTATTTATAAGGAGACGCACTTCCTTGTTTGGTAATTCAAGCAACATTTGTAAGGAGACGCACTTCTTTGTTTGGTAATTTAAGCGGCATTTGTAAGGAAACGCACTTTCTTGTTTTGGTAATTCAAGCAACATTGGTAAGGAGATGCACTTTCTTGTTTGGTAATTCAAGTGGTATTTGTAAGGATATGCACTTCCTTGTTTGGTAATTCAAGCGGTATTTGTAAAGAGACACACTTCCTTGTTTGGTAATTCAAGCAATGTTTGTAAGGAGACACACTTCTTTGTTTGGTAATTTAAGTGGCATTTGTAATGAAACACACTTCCTTGTTTTGGTAATTCAAGCGGCATTGGTAAGGAGACACACTTCCTTGTTTGGTAATTCAAGCGGTATTTATAAGGAGACACACTTCCTTGTTTGGTAATTCAAGCAACATTTGTAAGGAGACGCACTTCCTTGTTTGGTAATTCAAGCAACATTTGAAAGGATACACACTTCCTTGTTTGGTAATTCAAACGGTATTTGTAAGGAGACGCACTTCCTTGTTTAGGCAATTCAAGCAACATTGGTAAGGAGATGCACTTCCTTGTTTGGTAATTCAAGCGACATTGGTAAGGAGATGAACTTCCTTGATTGGGTAATTCGAACTTTGCTTTTTGGGTAATGCACTTCCTAACTAAAGTCTTGATTCCTAGTAGATGTACCTCCTACTCGAGTTAGTCCCTTGATTTCTAGAAAATGCACTTTCTATTCGAGTTATTGAACTTAACCCTTAGGAGACGCACTTCCTTGCTAGTTTTCATTTATCATGTGGCACGCTTTCTTTTTAAACTGGTATCTCTAGAAGACGCATTTTCTAGTCAGAATCCCTCACTTTAATTCTTAGGAGACGCATTTCCTAGTTTTAGTCATTCAATTTTACTCCCAAGAGATGCATTTCTTGATCAGAGTCTTGATTCATCATTGCAACATGCAAGTAGGTATGATGTGACTTTCCCAAAAGTCTTCTGATAATAAACTGGGGCAAAATATTTAATTTCTATTTTTGGAACTTTAGTTTTCTGGCAAACGAAATTTCTCTTTATAATAATCTTTGTTTGGGATAATTTTCTTTTTTTTAGTTTTGATGTGATTTCAGAAGCCCGCCTGAAGAACAGGTGATGATAGACGAATTTACACGCCTATAGCACTATATTTTGCCCATATTTTAGCCTAGTTTTGAGAACAAATTATATATTTCATGCACTTTTAGTTCTTTTTCCTGTAAGTGAGCTAACGAACATGATTAGCAAAGTTTCAGGTATAAATGATGCAGAATTCAGCATTTCATGGATAACTTGACGCCAAAGAAAGCTTCACGAAAGGAGAAAAGACAATCTTGGACGCCAAGGACTAAAGATGGCGCATGGAAATTCTTTCCCAGGCTAAAACAATATTTCTGAAGACTTTGGGGACTAGCAGTAATTTATTAGGATTAGGATAATGATACATTAAGCTAGTACAATTGGGTTAAGTATTTCATTAACTTATTAGGATTAGGATAATGATACATTAACCTAGTACAATTGGGTTAAGTATTTCATTAGCTTAGTAGGATTTGGTTAAGCATTTCATTAGCTTAGTAGGAAGAGGATATGGGTGTTATAAATACCCTATTCTACTAGAGATTTTGATACATTCACCATTCCACAAACACACTCTTACATTCTCCATTCATACAATTAATTCTACTTTTTATTCTTCTTCTATTCATCAATTCTTAATTTCCGCAACAAGAGAAACGTTACTTTGCTAAGGGATTCACGCCTAACGCCTACCACACCATTACAAACGTGAAATCTTTATTGTGGTATAACAACAATGTCAATTGTGATTTCCTTCGCACTCATGGGTAACTAAACTTCTCTGTTGGGGTTATGGAAGCCGAATGAGATACTATCTATTATTGTGAGTTTGTGAGTTCGTGACACGTATGTTGCTTATATCATTATTCTCTTCATCTTAATCTAAATTCTTTGTGGTTGCAAACGCAAGAATACGCCAGTATAACATTTAACTTGTTCAAAAGAAAGGTTATCTGTCTGGAAAAGAGATAATGTCAAGGTAGTAGGGTCCCATCCCCTATTAAAAAGTTAGTGCCGTAACTGGATTAACCTGTTGGAGAATTCGTACCGTTAGACACGCTTTAAGCTCGAAAGAGTTAAAGTGAAATAATCCTCGAATAGGTCAAAAGACGCCAGGATTTACCATCGAATACAATTCTCTATAAGCACATGCATGTCTGAATTCAACACACTCATAGTCAATAGAGACGTATAACTCAGAAGGTGGACATAACCCCAACTCCTCAATTCTCATTGTTTCACAACCTACTAAACATTCTTTCTTTTTACTTTGCTATTTTCTGCTTTACTCTCTTAATTTGGTTACACATTACAAACCCCCCTTCTTACGAGACTTGCACTAAAAGTCTAGTAATCGTTGCTTACTTGTTGACCAAGCTATTCCCTGTAGGATCGATACCCAACCCAGTTGGGTTCTATATTTGCTAACGACCGCTTTACACTCCTACGAGAGCTGTAGATTGAGCGTTATCAAAAATTAGCGCCGTTGCCGGGGAATACAAGTGTCAATTAAGTTTGTAATAACTACTAGACCCTTTGGTCAAAGATTCTCGTACTTTTACTTTTAGTTTTTGTTTTTGTTTACTGCAGGTTTTTATTCAGTGCATGCCCCATACCCGAAGTTCTGGTCAACCGTTATTACCTATCAATCCTGAACCACAACGTATTGGCAGAATGGAGGCACAACACGCAATTGAAAGGATGGCTGCTCAACAGGAACAGGCGAGACTAGCTGCACTAGCCGCCGCTCAAGTGCATCAACAAAATATTGATAACCCTGGGCGAGCAACAAATCCTGACGATGAAGATCTAGGTGATGACGAGCTACTAAACCCTAGGCATACCGCTGAGATCGCAACACCTGCCAACAGAAGAGATCGTCAAGCTAGGTTTAGGCCTGAACGCCAAGCTATGCAGCCAGCTTTCGACGATGATGATGATGATCTTGATGGAGCCGGAGCCACAGGAGCCATTATTCCTCCACCATTGGCACCCGAAGCCAAGTTCAACATCACAAGCACCATGATTCAGTTATTGCAACTCAAGGGATTATTTGGTGGACTAGCAGACGATGATCCGAATATGCATCTCATCAACTTTATTTCTATATTCAAGTCGTTTGACAATCTTGGCGTTGGTCAGAATGCAATTCGATTACGTCTATTTCCATTGTCTCTGTCTGGGGAGGCAACTCTATGGTTGAATGGGCTGACTCCTGATTCTATTACAAATTGGAGGCAATTGAGAGACGCTTTCCTCGAAAGATTCTTTCCGCCATCCAAAAGAGCACAATTGAGAGATGAAATCAGCAACTTTCGTCAGCTTCCCACTGAAGCTCTTCATGAAACGTGGGAGAGGTTCAAGACAAAGCTAGCGAGGTGCCCAAACCATCATATGACTAATGTTCACCTAATGGAGATATTATACAGAGCCTTGAATTCAATAACTAAACCAGTGGTGGATAATGCGGCTGAAGGATCATTTATGGATCTCACCTTTGGTCAAGCAAGCAATATGCTAGATCGTATGACGAAACAAAGTAGAGCTTGGCATACCAGGGATTCTGAGGTAGCAAGCCCCACTTTATCTATTGGCATGACTGCAGACCAAAGAAGAAGACAAGAAGAACGTGATCAAGATATGGCGCACATGAAAACACAAGTGGATCTTCTTACAAAGCATTTATTATCAGGGAAGACCGAAAAAGTGAAAGTTGTTGCGTCAAAAGGAAGAGACGAATCTGATTCGGAAGAGGAAGCCAACTACTTGAACAATCAGGGGGGTTTCCGAGGCAATGCCCAAGGAAACCAAGGTCAGAACTATCATGGTAAATCTGGAAACATGGACCAAGGTAGTTGGAAGAACAAGAATGATAGTAGTGGTTTGTATGTCCCCCCTGGAAGACGTGACACCACCACATCTAGTTCTCGAAGTATGGAAGACATGATGGCTAAATTACTGAAAGGAGTGGAAGCAACGAGCGCAGGAGTAACAGAGGTAATAGATAATTTTTCCTCTATGAAGCAATTAGTTGATTCTCATTCCACTTCAATCAAGCAAATAGAGCAGCAATTGAGCCAACTTTCAGCAGCACTCAATCAAAGAAAGGCTGGCACTTTACCTAGCGATACTGTGCAAAACCCAAGGAAAGATGGGTCATGCATGGCCATCACTACCCGAAGTGGTAAGGTGCTGGAAACTTCAGAAAAAGGCAAGCAAGTGGTTGACGAAGAAGCGGAAATTGATGATAAGGCGAAAGGGGAAGATGCCGCAGCAGCCAATCCTACCGTCCTTAACGTCACTCCTCACGATGTGCAGCCTAAAAAAAATGAAAAACGGAAGCAAGAGGAGAAGAAATCCGTGGAGAGAACAATTCCATACCCACCACCACCTTTTCCCTAAAGATTGAAGAAGGTGGCGGATGATACGAAGTTCAGCAAATTCATGACTATGTTAAAGCAGCTGACCATTAATGTTCCATTGGTGGAAGTACTTGAACAAATGCCTGGGTATGCGAAATTTATGAAGGATCTTTTAACAAAGAAGCGGGAAGCAAGTTATGAGTTGAAATATGATGTCCATCACTGCAGCGCAATCGCTACCCGGTCAATAGCTCAGAAGAAGGCTGACCCCGGAGCTTTCACTATTCCTTGCACCGTTGGATCTTTGAATTTTGCCAAAGCATTATGTGATTTAGGAGCCAGCATCAATTTGATGCCATTATCTATCTATAAAAAGTTGGGGTTGGGTGATCCTACTCCAACCAATATGAGGCTCGTCATGGCGGATAGGTCGGTAAAACGACCTGTTGGTATCCTATGTGATGTCTTGGTAAAGGTTTCTTCATTAATCTTTCCAGCAGACTTTGTTATTTTGGATTGTGAAGCAGACTCAGAGGTTCCCATAATCTTGGGACGCCCTTTCCTTGCTACAGGAAGTGTGCTCATTGATTTGAGAGCTAATGAGCTTTCATTCCGAATAAATGACGAAGTGGTTCGCTTTGATGTTTGCAAATCAATGAAGCAACCCAAATATCCGAGTGTATTCTCGGTGGCTGATGTTTTCTTTGATGATCTGAAAGAATTACTTAAATAAGAGCAAATCATTGCTGACCCTTTGGCGGTTGTGCTCATGAATGGAGAGAGTAAGGATGCTAAAAATTGCAAAGAAGCTATTTGTGCTCTATCAGTATTAGGGACATATTGCTATGCTCCCAAGAAGCTGGACCTTGATCTCAAAAATTGACCCACACCACCAGCTAAGCCATCTATTGAAGAGCCACCCACGTTAGAATTGAAGGAGCTGCCAAGTCATTTAAAGTATGCATTCTTAGGAAGCGGAAGCACACTTCCAGTCATTGTGGCAGCAGATTTGGGTGAGCAACAAGTTGCAGCTCTTATTACTATTCTACGGAAGTATATTAGAGCCATTGGATGGACCATTGCGGATATTATTGGTATTCCACCTGGGATTTGTACTCACAAGATTCAGCTTGAAGAAAATTGCAAACCAACCATTGAGCATCAAAGACGTCTAAACCCACCTATGCAAGAAGTGGTGAAGAAAGAAATTATCAAGTGGTTAGACGCAGGGGTTGTGTATCCAATCTCTGATAGTACATGGGTAAGCCCGGCACAGTGTGTTCCCAAGAAAGGGGGCATGACAGTGGTCGCAAATGAGAAAAATGAACTTATTCCACTCAGACCCGTCACTGGATGGAGAGTATGCATGGACTACCGGAAGCTGAATTCTTGGACGCTCAAAGATCACTTTCCAATGCCATTTATGGACCAAATGCTAGATCGATTAGCAGGGAAAGGATGGTTTTGTTTCTTAGATGGTTATTCAGGCTATAATCATATTTGTATTGCTCCCGAAGACCAAGAGAAGACAACGTTTACATGCCCATATGGTACGTTTGCCTTCAAGCGTATGCCGTTCGGGCTATGTAACGCACCAGCCACCTTTCAACGCTGTATGATGTCCATTTTTTCTGATATGGTTGAAGACACTTTGGAGGTATTCATGGATGATTTTTCAATTGTTGGTGAGACTTTTGAAGCGTGCTTGACAAACCTAAGTATGGCGTTGCAAAGATGTGTAGAATTCAACCTAGTGCTGAATTGGGAAAAGTGTCACTTCATGGTAAAAGAAGGTATTGTTCTTGGGCAAAAAATCTCCGAAAGAGGAATCGAGGTTGATCGAGCTAAAATTGAAGTCATTGAGAAGCTACCGCCTCCAATTTCGGTGAAGGGTGTTCGTAGTTTTCTCGGCCATGCAGGTTTCTATCGTCGGTTCATCAAAGACTTCTCCAAAATTGCTAGTCCATTGTGCAAACTCTTGGAAAAAGATGCGAAGTTTGACTTCAATGACGATTGCTTGAAGGAATTCGAATGCCTCAAAGGAAAACTCATTAAAGCCCCTATCATGGTAGCACCAGATTGGTCTCTCCCGTTTGAGGTCATGTGTGACGCTAGTGGTGTAGCCGTTGGTGCTGTACTTGGTCAGAGAAAGGAGAAGATATTTAATCCTATCTACTATGCGAGTAAGGTCCTAAATGAAGCCCAAAGGAACTACACTGTTACTGAACAAGAGCTCCTTGCGGTTGTGTATGCGTTTGAGAAGTTTTGTGCCTACCTATTGGGTACTAAGGTGATCGTTCATACAGACCATGCAGATCTTAGGAATCTAATGACAAAGAAGGATGAAAAACCAAGACTAATTCGATGGGTATTGCTGCTACAAGAGTTTGATTTCGAAGTTAAAGATAGAAGAGGTTGCGAGAACCAAGTGGCCGACCATCTCTCTAGACTCGAGAACGAGTATGTGGCGCAACCTGAAATCGAGATTGATGATGCATTCCCTGATGAGGAGATCTTAGCCACGATAATATAAGAGTTACCATGGTATGCCGACTTTGCAAACTTTGTGGTGAGTAATATGATACCTGCAAATTTATCTTACCATCAAAAGATGAAGTTTATGCATGATGTACAACACTACTTTTGGGATGAGCCATATTTGTTTCGACGATGCGCGGATGGTGTTATCTGACGATGTATATCCCATGAAGAGGTGCCAAATATATTGGAAGCATGCCACACTTCCCAAGTGGGGGGACATCACGCAGGTAATCAGACAACAAGAAAGGTATTGCAAAGCGGATACTATTGGCCTTTGATACTTAGAGATGCCTACGACTTTGTTAGAAGATGCGACCAATGTCAGCGACAAGGTGCTATTTCAAAACACCATGAGATGCCCATGTCGAAAATCCTTGAAGTAGAGCTCTTTGACGTATGGGGTATTGATTTCATGGGTCCATTCGTAAATTCATTCGGAATGAAGTACATCTTAGTTGCTGTGGATTATGTCTCGAAATGGGTTGAAGCTGTAGCGTTGGCCGACAATGAGGGAAAGCATGTTGTAGCGTTCTTGAAGAGGAATATCTTCTCTCGCTTTGGAGTACCACGTACTATCATAAGCGATGGAGGATCTCACTTTTGCAACAAGATATTCAAGTCCGTGTTGGCAAAATATGGGGTCAAGCAACACAAGGTAGCCACGCCTTATCACCCACAAACTAGTGGACAGGTAGAGGTTTCCAATCGAGAGATCAAGCAAATCCTTGCGAAGACGGTAAATGCTAATAGGAAGGATTGGTCTCGGAAGCTGGACGATGCACTATGGGCGTACAGGACTGCATTCAAAACGCTAATTAGCATGTCCCCTTATCAACTAGTTTATGGGAAGGCTTGTCACTTACCCATTGAGCTCGAGCACAAGGCATTGTGGGTGCTGAAGCGATTGAATTTGAATTGGGATGATGCAATGAAGCTGAGGATGGAGCAACTGAACGAGATGGATGAATTCCGTCTCCATGCTTATGAAAGATCAGACCTATACAAGGAGCGGATGAAAAAGTATCATGATCAGCGGATTGTTCGTCGAAACTTTCAAAAGGATGACATGGTACTTCTCTTCAACTCCAGATTGAAACTCTTCCCAGGTAAGTTAAAGTCCAAGTGGTCTGGTCCATACAAAGTTATACAAGTCTACTCATCTGGAGTAGTTGAATTGGAAGATAATAATGGTGTTATCTTCAAAGTAAATGGCCAACGTGTGAAACCGTATATCGGTCCTCTTGATTCAATAAACTTCATGTCCATCACTTATCTCGACGAAGTCTAAGTACTCGAGGTAACTATGTCGTGCTGCGACAATAAATCAAGCGCTAGATGGGAGGCAACCCATCGTTTATCGTTTATCATTTTTTTCATTGTTCATTTCGTTTTAGTATGTGTTTTGCTTTTGATAAATAAAAATCCAAAAATAAGAGTCGTGCCACGACCAAAACTAAGGCGCTTGATGGGAGGCAACCCATCGTTCTAATCGTTTTTATTGTTTTTGAGCAAATGTAGGTGCAAGAGGTGTAAAACGAGGAGATTGGTTTCAAAGCTCGATTTGGACGTATTGCATGGTAAAGGTGGTAAGTTAGGAATTAAGATGCATAAGGCTATGGATTGAGCATTGCTCATGACAAAATAAGCATCGAGCAAGGCTAGGCCTAGGTAAAACTAGGCCACGAACAAGGCATGGCCTATACTATAGCATAAGATCTCGGAATCTAGTGTGCTATAGAATAGGCGCCGCCCATGCTCAAGTAAGCCATAGCATAGGCGCCGCCTATGCTATAGCATTTGGTCTCTGAATCTCATATGCCATGCTAAAGGCGCCGCCTATGGTCACTAAAGGCATTGCACTAGGCGCCGCCTATGCTCACCATAGGCTTTGCATTATGCCCCGCCTATGGTCACCATAGGCAAAGATAAAGGCGCCGCCTATGGTCACTTTTTGTCTCCAAAACCGATTTTAAATGGGTCAAAACCCGACCCATTCTTTTCCTATATAAAGGAGACTTAGTCTTGAAACATAAACACATTGAAAACTTGACCTAGGCGCCGCACATACTCTCCAAATCATCTCAAAACTTTTCTTTTTGCTCTCCCACTTCACAAGAACATCTCCAAAGGCTTCAATCATGTAAGTACTCTTTTGTTCTTCATCTATTTTTCGTAAGTGCTACGTTGCTATGTCTATTATGAATTGCTACATCTTGAAGAAATATTGGTGATGTTAATGTGTTTGAATTGTTGATACAAAACCAAGTGAGTGAACATGAACGTTAGGATACTCTTAACTTGTTTCCGACTTGAATTTCATTTTGATGCATTGTTATGCTACTTGCGGAATTGCTACAGTCATGAACATTGCATACTCTTGTCACTTGAATACTTATATGTTAGAATGTCCCATTCATCGGAATAAGACTTATAGTTGCCCACCGACATAGGCGATTGTGATTATTGATAGAAACTATACCATGATGTAATCCCTATGTAGAAGTCTTGATATACCTAACATGAAAGTATTGCAAAGGTTGCAAGAAGTGATACATCTCTGATTTTCTTGTTGGAATATAGCTCCTACAACGTATGTCGATGAAGTCTAAGTAATCGACCACTTTCACTTCACTAATTCGTATCAACAAACTAAGTGTGGGGTGGTACCCCTACTGCTTATGTATAGATTGTATCCATTGAGATTGTGCTAGCGTGAACTCTATTTCAAGTCTCAGGTACAATGGCACCCAAAGCGAGACAAGGCAAGGAGAAGGCTACCACTTCCCAAAAGGGCAAGAAAAGAGGCCGCAAGGAGCAAGGAGAATCATCCTCAATGCAATTACCACGCCGAATGTTTGGAATAAAATGGGTTCTTGAGGAGGAAGCCAAAGAATGGTATAGGAACAACAAGGAAAGAAAATATGTTCATGTCGACTTGATAAACAAGGAAAGCCTAGCGAAGAAGGAGCCGCGCATGTTGGCGAAGATCATGGCATTAAATCTGGATTTCATCTTCCGCGACATGGGAGAATGTAATCTTGATTTGACAAGAGAATTTTATGGCAACTGGTCGCCGAAAACCACAGGCAGTGAAGTCAAGATTCGGGGCCAAGTGTTACAACTCAATGCGGATTTCTTCAACTCCTTTCTTGGCTTGCCTTCAGTCGATCCAACACCATTCAAAGAGCTGTACAGCAGACCTCCTTATAGAGCAATTCGACACACACTCTATGGAACAAGATCCATGGCACGCTGGAGTAGACACAAGGACACTGGTCGACACAACACTTTCCCATATGCTTCTTTGAATAGGGAAGCAAGGATATGGTTGCGCATGGTCAACTGTTGCCTCATTCCAGGGACGCAATACACAAAAATAACAAGAGATAGAGTGTGCTTGGTATACGCATTGATGACGAATGTCCCTATTAACATTGGGACAATCATTCGATCCACAATGCGGAAGGCTAGGCTACACAAGCGGTCCCATTTCAGCTTCGGCAATCTGTTGACTGCAATCTTGAGAAAGGAAGACATCGAAGAGGAACCAACTGACCATAAACTCCCACACAATCCAAAGAAGGTTGACCTCACAAAGGTCAAAGATGCTGAATCAACACATGGCACCAACCTTACTACGGCAGAGAGACATGCTCGGGATGAGAGTTTCTCCTGCCATATGTACGGCATGATGAGGTTTACAATGATGAGTGGAGGTCGTGTTCCCACTGCTGCAGAGCTCCAACAGCTGGACCATGACTATCCAATGAATATTCATGCACGGGAGATGTGTGGAGTAGGTACATACTTTGAGGAACCTCTCGATGACGATGTGCCGACCGATGATGATCGACGAATGCCAGACTCTGACATGGAGGAGAATTCTGATGACGATGACTCCGATGAAGGGGGTATGACCCCCGACATTGAGGACGAGTCCGACTGACCAGGTTCTTTGTATTTATTTTCCACTGAGGACAGTGTCCCGAATAAGTGTGGGGTGGTGGTATTGCATGCTATACTTCTCTACTATCTATGTTTGTTTGCTTTGTTTTTGTTTCGTTTTTTTTTTCATTTTTAGTAGTAAAATTTTTTTAACTTCGCATGAAATTATTCTAATAGGCAGCATGAGATTATGACAAGAGTTTGTGCTAAAATCATGACTATTGAGACATTTAGGCTCTAATTGTGACTCACTATGTGATATTATTTGGTTTAATTCCTTCATCTATTGGGTCAAGAGTCTATACTACTCCCAATAAAGTCGACCATGTGCCTTGTGTGTGTGAGATAATAGTATATTCTGTGCTTGTGGCTGATGCTAGAACTTGCCTGGTATGTATGTAAAGCGAAAATAAAGAGTGCAAGTCTAGGAGATGATTTAGCCATTTCTTTGGCAACCTATGATAAGTTACCTTCTTTTTACCTACCCATGGACATCATCCTAGTTAAATCCTTTTGAGCCTTTAGCCTATTTTCTTTGACAAACCTCGTATGTAAGCCTAATCCATTTTTTTCAAGACCATAATTTGATCAAAATTCCTAAGTGCTTTAAAGTGAAAAAGTCATGTGACAAAATAAGAGGAAATTGGGTGAGTATGATGCTTTAGAATGCATTGGTTCTTGAATGAGTTATTAAAAAGAAAGTGCTATCATAAGAGGTATGTTATCAAAAGAAAAAGGAAAGGAAAACTGAAAAGTGAGTTATGTTTAAAATTGAAAAACAAAAGAGGAGAAAAAGAGTGGTAGAATAAAAGAAAGTAGAAAGGTTGTTTGAAAGAAAAGTGTTAATGATACAATGTGATGTATTAAAGCGCTTAGGAACATAGTCACTATTTCTGGACAAAATAGTCCTACCTGTCCCTTAGCCTACATTACAACCATCAAAAGACCTAGTTGATCCTAAGCTTGGAATTCTGACATTTAGTGGAGCATTACACTAAGGGCAAGCCTATGGTCATCAGTTGCAACATATGAATTCTTTGTGAGAGTGAGAGAAAGGATATTTTGATACCCATGTTTGAAAAATATGCTATACTTGTGAGTGATTATGGGTAATATATTGTGAGACACACATGGTTGATGAGTTTTGGGTAGTCACGTATGATTCTTTGTGCCTTAACCTTTGAATATGAGTTGACCACCATCACGAGTCTATGCTAGAGGTTAAACTGTTTCTACTAATGATCGAAAAACTACTCTTTGTTGATAATTGTTGTGCTTGTCTTGACGAATATTTTGTGTTGTTGCTGTGAAACCCTAAGTTGATGTTTAGAGGGACATGATATTTTGTTCGAGGACGAACAAAGCTTCAAGTGTGGGGTGTTGATGATAGGCGAATTTACACGCCTATAGCACTATATTTTGCCCATATTTTAGCCTAGTTTTGAGAACAAATTATATATTTCATGCACTTTTAGTCCTTTTTCCTGTAAGTGAGCTAACGAACATGATTAGCAAAGTTTCAGGTATAAATGATACAGAATTCAGCATTTCATGGATAACTTGACGCCAAAGAAAGCTTCACGAAAGGAGAAAAGCCAATCTTGGACGCCAAGGACTAAAGATGGCGCATGGAAATTCTGTCCCGGGCTAAAACAACATTTCTGAAGACTTTGGGGACTAGCAGTAATTTATTAGGATTAGGATAATGATACATTAAGCTAGTACAATTGGGTTAAGTATTTCATTAGCTTATTAGGATTAGGATAATGATACATTAACCTAGTACAATTGGGTTAAGTATTTCATTAGCTTAGTAGGATTTGGTTAAGCATTTCATTAGCTTAGTAGGAATAGGATATGGGTGTTATAAATACCCTATTCTACTAGAGATTTTGATACATTCACCATTCCACAAACACACTCTTACATTCTCCATTCATACAATTAATTCTACTTTTTATTCTTCTTCTATTCATCAATTCTTAATTTCCGCAACAAGAGAAACGTTACTTTGCTAAGGGATTCACGCCTAACGCCTACCACACCATTACAAACGTGAAATCTTTATTGTGGTATAACAACAATGTCAATTGTGATTTCCTTCGCACTCATGGGTAACTAAACTTCTCTGTTGGGGTTATGGAAGCCGAATGAGATACTATCTATTGTTGTGAGTTTGTGAGTTCGTGACACGTATGTTGCTTATATCATTATTCTCTTCATCTTAATCTAAATTCTTTGTGGTTGCAAACGCAAGAATACACCAGTATAACATTTAACTTGTTCAAAAGAAAGGTTATCTGTCTGGAAAAGAGATAATGTCAAGGTAGTAGGGTCCCATCCCCTATTAAAAAGTTAGTGCCGTAACTGGATTAACCTGTTGAAGAATTCGTACCGTTAGACACGCTTTAAGCTCGAAAGAGTTAAAGTGAAATAATCCTCGAATAGGTCGAAAGACGCCTGGATTTACCATCGAATACAATTCTCTATAAGCACATGCATGTCTGAATTCAACACACTCATAGTCAATAGAGACGTATAACTCAGAAGGTGGACATAACCCCAACTCCTCAATTCTCATTGTTTCACAACCTACTAAACATTCTTTCTTTTTACTTTGCTATTTTCTGCTTTACTCTCTTAATTTGGTTACACATTACAAACCCCCCTTCTTACGAGACTTGCACTAAAAGTCTAGTAATCGTTGCTTACTTGTTGACCAAGCTATTCCCTGTGGGATCGATACCCAACCCAGTTGGGTTCTATATTTGCTAACGACCGCTTTACACTCCTACGAGAGTTGTAGATTGAGCGTTATCAACAGGGTGAATAAATAGAAAGTCAAGCAGCAAAGTGAAGAAGTTGCAAGTCAAGCAACATTGTGAAGAAGTTGAAAACAAAGCAACAAGGTGAAAAGTTGAAAGTTAACAGATTGAAAAATAGCAAGTCAGGAGCCCGCCTGAAGAACATGGTAATGAAAATTGCAAGACAGGAGCCCGCCTGAAAAATAGCAAGTCATTGTTGATGTTGAACGTAATATGTTGTCGAGCGGGCAGACCAACATTAGGACGGGTAGGCAAGTTTAGAATTGGTGGATTATTGGAATGTTTGAAATATTTGTTGAATGTCTTGTTTACCGCATTTGAAAAGTGTATTAATTTGGCCGGGGAATGCTCCAAAGTATTTGTATTTATTAACCGGGGAATGCCCCGACGTACTATGTTAGCGGAAAATGATCGTGATGAAGGCCCAAGGAAGTGGGTAAAGCAACGGAGTTTAGCCTAGGACTAGTTTAGAATAAGATTTATTTATTTTTTGCATTTTTCTATTCCAGTTTGTAATAATTGGACTGGACATTATGATTTTGAATTTGTTTTGTTTTGTTGTTTTGATTGATTGTTTTGTGTGTTTAATGTGGTTTATACATTCGTAGTGTCAAAATTAGCTGATACGCTCCACCAAGCGACCGTGGTCGAACCACTGGATCGAGGGGTGCCTAACACCTTTCCCTCGGTCAACAGAATTACTTAGCCGGAATCTCTGTTCGCAAACCAGTTTAAAGAGTCAGATGGTTTTGAAAAGGATTTTCAATGGTGACTTGGCACACCAGATTATGCCAAGTGGTGACTCTGATTTCAAATGTAAAAATAATCCTTCTTAGAAACAAATCATTTTATGTTGTCACTTAATAATAAGAACCCTTTCGAATATAATCGTAAATTGATATCTTTTTGGAGTTGAAAAAAAGGGGTGTGACAGCTCTGGCGACTCTATTGGGAAGTCATTTCAGAATTCGAGCTTATTTTTTGGAGTTGTATCGTCTTAGTTTGGAATTATAGGTGTATAAACATTGTTTGTGTTGTTTTGTGTTATTGTTTTGTTTCATTATTGAGTGCCTGCGTGCTCTTTGTTTACAGTTTTTATCTATGTGTTACCGCTTTATATCTGGCATCATGTGCATAACCCGAGTCATTCTTTCTGCATCAAGTTCATAGTGCACGCTGTGTACACGACCTCTAGTTGAGTCCCCCTTATCTTAGGAGGGGGAGCCGTCGGCTGGTATGGAGTGGATGGAAAGCTAAAGGAGCTACTATTGACCATACGTCTCCCTCGAACAGCCTTATTAGTGAACCCCAACGTAGGTCAACTTTTAGGCCATGCTTATCTGCATCATATTAAAACCTAGCGGGACCCACTTAGTCTTTTGTAGGAAACTCACCTCTAAGGCATCCCTACGTGCTAAATATTGCATCTTTGAGGGTAACGAGGTCATTTGACAGACTGATTTGGGCAAAAACATATGTTAGAAGCAAAGTGTGTAAGCAAGAAATTGTTAAAAAAAAAGAAGAAAAAAGAGTGAAAAAAAGAGATTTGGTAGTTTTTAGGGAACTTTATGGCTTTTGTTTTTCCAATTCAATTTTTCTTATTTACTTTTTGCACTCATTTCCCAATAAATCAAAAACGTTAAAAAAAAATTTCTTTTATTTCTTTCGTAAGTATTCACAATTCGAAAACTTCAAAAATATTTTTTTCTCCTTTCAATAGGAGTTTTGTACATTTTTATATAATGAAAATATCAAAAAAAAAAATTCTTTCATAGTTGTTGGTGTTAGTTTCTAATTAAAAACCCAAAAAAGATTTTATTCGTCTGTCTTTAATCGTGTCTCTCAATTCTGGGTTTAGTTTGTCATTTAATCCTTAATTGTCCAATCTGGACGAACTACGCACCCCTGATTCTCCTCTCTCGGGAGTGAGATACGTAGGTAACCTATTGTTGGTTCGGGGATCTTATTTGAAAAATTCAAAAAGATTTTCTTCACTCTTTATTAGAGTAGGTGTGATATACTTCTTTAAAAGAAAACTGCAAAAAGATTTTCATTTAATAATTTCAAGTTTCATTTTCGTAATTCAACATTGAAAACCCAAAAAGATTTCTCTTTCGTAATCATAGATATCATTTTGTATAGGAATATTAAAGCTAAAAAATTGAAAAAGACTTTCGTCAATTCGTTTGACAATTTGTTATTTTCTTTTCATTTTAAAGTTTCAAGTAAAAGAAAAAAAAGAATAAAAGAGTTTAATTGGCCATTTTGGCAAGACTTCACGAACTACGCACACCTGATTCTACTCTTTTGGGATGTGAGATACGTAAGCGCCCTTTTAGGGTTTGGTGACCTTTTCAAAAACAAAAAAAAAAGTTTTTGAAAAAGTATTGAATTCTAACACATTGGTTATCTCCTGTTCAGTTAGTTTAAGGTGGTTAGTTTGTGGCATTTTGGCTGATCCTCCATATTGCATCAAGTAACATAGAAAGTTATGGCCAGTAAGGATACCGAGTTTGTTGTCACTAATCAGATAGGGAGTTCGGGAAATGAGAATTTAGGAGCTAATGAAGAGATTCAGAAATTAAGGCAACAAATGATAGAAATGCATCGAGCTTGAGCTAATGGGTTGCCGCCTCCTCCATTTCCTGCTGATAATCTGGAATATTTTTCTAGTTGGCCTCCAGTGTCACATGCACAATTTCCTATTTTGGTCGACACGCCATAACTTGCATCAGGACCTACTCTCAACTGATGCTCCCGAGTCCACATTTAAGTCGACTGGTCCTTACGACTGCCCTCAACTGCCTGAATTTCCCCCTAATACTGAGAAGCCTATTATGACAGAAGAGCAAGAGGAAATGGCCATAAAATAGAGAAGTTTGGAACTGACTATGAAAAACTTGCAAGGACTTGGGGGTAGAAAAGTGTCTCATATAAAGATTTGTGCTTGTTTCCTGGTGTACATCTTCCTCTTGGTTTTAAAATGCCGAAGTTTGAGAAGTATGATGGACATGGTGATCCTGTAGCACATTTGAGATGCTATTGCAACCAACTAAGGGGCGCTGGAAGGAAGGAAGAAGTACTCATGGCATATTTCGGTGAGAGTCTTTCAGGTCTAGCTTCAGAATGGTTTGTTGACCAAGACATCGACAAGTAGAACAGCTGGGATGACCTTGCTAATAAATTCATGCAACAATTTCAATACAATATGGAGTTGATTCCTGACGAGAAATCCCTAACTAATATGAAGAAAAAAAGTACTGAAACCTTCAGAGAGTATTCGATTAGATTGCGTGAACAAGCTACTAGGGTGAAACCATCAATGAAAGAAAGTAAGATAGTGGAGGAATTTATTCAAGCGCAGGATGAAAAATATTATCAACACTTGTTACCTGCATTAGACAAGCCATTTATTGAGGTCCTCAAAATAGTGAAGATGATAGATGATGGAATTAAGACCGGTCGCATTGTGAGTTTTGTAATATTGAAAGCAACTACTCAAGAAATTCAAAAAGGTTCGGGAAGTGTTGGAGGAAAGAAGAATAAGGAAGATGCATCTTCCATTATAGTTGGACAATAGGCACGGGCAAGAGGACCGTACCATCATTACCCGCGGGCTCAAACCCAAGTTTATGCCCAAGTTCCACAGAATCTTTCCCAAAATCCATTATTTTTCATTCTCCCATCTCCATATCAAGTGTATAATGCGCAACCATATGTTCAACCCCCATCTTACCCACATTGGCACGCGCCAACTCTGCCGAGTTATCCTCCAACTCCACATACATACCGAAGCCCTTCTTCCAATCCTTTAAGATACTTGTGATTTGACTCTCTCATAACTTGGGTAGGTAGGATGTCCTAAGTCAAGACTCGGTTGTCCTTCTTCCTTCTATTTTTTTCTTTGAATAATGGTCAGGTCAAAATTCGGACTTGTTGTCTATTTTTTTGTCTGAAAACACTTTGTGTTTACATCAAAAAAGGGGCATGATATAGATACCTAATTTTGTCCCTCTCGAAATCCATTTTATTCATTTTTCCCTCACGTTATCATACACCCTCACCCACGTGATTATTTCTCACAAAAATACAAAAAAAAAATAACAAATGTCTAACCAACCTAATCCTCAAGATTCACTTAATAACAAATTAACAATCCTCCCTATTAAAAGTGGACAATATATCACCTACCCCATACCCCTACCCACGTGACCCAACCACCAACCCTACCCCATTTTTTCACGTGTTTTTTAACAATACCACATTTCCTATTTTTCGATTGAGATAGACACATAAAGAAAGGGGGGCCCATAGATTTTCTCCATCGTCATCATCAATATGCCCTCACAGCAAAGAGGATTATTCACACACAGAAGGAGTCCCCATTCTCCATGAACAACAAAATCTACAAAATCCTCACTCACCTTCACTGAATGGACACATAAAAAAAACCACACGCACGGAGAGAGAGAGTAACGAAGAGAGAGTAGCGCAGAGAGAGAAGATCGAGCGGGAGAAGGTGGGTTCGAGTTTTTTTCGGCGAACTCATCGCCGGTATACTGTTTTTGGTCGTTTTCCGATTCTACATGCTAAAAATTGCACACACATACAGAAATTGTCCATCTTCTTCCAATCCTTTAAGATACCTGTGATTTGACTCTCTCATAACTTGGGTAGGTAGGATGTCCTAAGTCAAGACTCGGTTGTCCTTCTTCCTTCTATTTCTTTCTTTGAATAATGGCCAGGTCAAAATTTGGTCTTGTTGTCTATTTTTTTGTCTGAAAACACTTTGTGTTTACACCCAAAAAGGGGCATGATGTAGACACCTAATTTTGTCCCTCTCGAAACCCATTTTATGCATAATCGTAAATCGATATCTTTTTGGAGTTGAAAAAAAGGGGTGTGACACTTACAAGTTCCAACTTATTTAACCACATTATTTACGAAGTAATACTTTAAATAAATATAAATTTATAATCCCAATCTACTTTCACGAAATATTAGACTATTTGTATAGAACTAAAATTATTTTTTATTTTTATGTGGTAAATGTTGATTTTTTTCCTTCATATGTTTATTTTGTTATATTTTAAACCTTCTAAGTGAAAATTCTAACAACGTCAAAATTTTCAATACTCTAATTTTTTAATATTTTAGTTTTTGTCCAAAAAATACTATCACGCATGGACTTGGTGGGTTAAAATTTAAAGTTATTAACCTATTTAAAGATTTTTTTTCATTATCAAATAATTTTACAAAAAATATCACTAAATTAGTCTATAGATATTTTACTAGAAATGAAAAAGAACTATAAACATAATATTCATATAAGGCTTCGAATGGACATATTTTGTATTCACTTATGAATTGTAGGTGAATCACAGTTAATGTGCATTCAACTCGAAAAAATAGATATTTAAAAGATAAATTAACCCAAAGAGAGAAAAAAAAAGAATGAAGAGAGTGCGATATAACAGATAAATTAACCTGCATGTAAAATAACTTTAAACTAACATTAAGTAACATATATTTTTTTAATCCCATTAATAAAAATTTTAACTCCACCAATATTATATTAATTTGATTTGTGCTCTATTTTTTATCGATAATTTTCAACCATCAATAATGTATCTTTAGTATTTTATATTATTTTATTATGAAAATGAATATTTGATATATTTATATGGATAAGAATAATCTCTTATCTCCTTAATATAAACACACTGTTTACTTTTCTTTATATAATATATTAGGTAAAATATCATATTTTAAGAAAATATTGCACGTCAGATTTTGTAAAAAATGTTAATATACTGAAACTTATAATTTCAATTAATCCTCTTAGTTTTCAAATAAAATTGAAAAATTATTTGAAAACTAAAAATATTAAAATTAGTTACTTAATTTAAGAAAATGTGTTTAACCTGATGTTAAAATAAACATTAAAGCATATTATATTTTAATTTTAATTAGAAAAAATTTAAAAAGTTGTAAGCTAGCTAACATTTGATTTTATAAAAATAAAAATATCTTTTTTAAAATGTTATTTCTATTATCATTTTCTATCATGTTTTTTAAAAATATTAATTTAATTTTTTGGATAAAATAACTAAATAATGATAAATACATTTAAAACTGTAATATTGGGCCTTCATTTTCTAGTATTATTATAATTATATTAATGAAATTTGTATAAGAATATTTTAAATTGTTAACATGACACCCATAAAATTTCGAGAGTCAATCAAATATTTCATATTTTAAAAATTTTTTAAGTTGTTAATTGTTGTGATTAATATATTTTTTATGTATTTTTTTGAAATATATAACAAATTAATTTTTTTTTAGATATTTTAAGTTGTTAACTATTGTAATTTATAATATTTTTTTAGGAAAAATGCTCAAATATGCCATCGAACTATCAAAAATGACTCATTTATGCTAGCACGGACCCAAAATATATTATTTTTTAGTTTTAATTTATATGACATAAATAAAATTTAGATAATCAATAGTCAATTATATTTTAAAAATACTTTAATTTTTTAATTATTAAGATTTATAATACTTTTTTTCTATTCAATTTAAATGATACTGATATAATTTTTGTAGTCAACAAAATATTTATATCTTTACAATTTTTTAAGTTGTTAATCATTGTGAATTATAGTATTTTTTAAAAGTATATGATAAATTATTTTTTTAGATGCTTCACGAAGTCAAATATTGTAATTTATAATTCCTTTTATGTGATTTTCAAATAATTAATTAGTAGTGATACATTAAAATATCGATTGAAACAGCTTAAAAAAATCCTCAAATAATAATAAGTGAAAATTTGAGGAGCTTAATAGTCATTTTAAAAACCATCCTTTTATTAAATATTATTAATATTATAATATTTAAATGACTTATAATAATTAAATATGAGAGTTATAGTAAAATTATGCTTGCAGCAGCTGAAACAGTTAACACAACCATATAAGCTGCTCAACATTTACGCTTCTTTTATATACAGTAATACAAGAAAAAATTCATAATTAGTTCAACTATTTTATCACAAGTCTCCAATATCTAAATGATCATAATTTTTTTATTTTGTCTTGTATGTTTAATATGTGGAGACAGAGACATACTTCAATAAAAACGATGTATCTTAGAATCTCTTCTAAAAATCCTTTAGAAATTTGAAAAGCCATGATTGAAATTTAAGGTGAGGTGAAAATTTTGTGGAATTCTAAGAAGCTAATATAACCATTGAATACATTTGTCACACTAAATTGTCTAAAGGGGAGCCTTGGAGCAACTGGTAAAGTTGTTGCCACGTGACGAGGAGGTCACGGATTCAAGTCTTGGAAATAGCCTCCGGCAGGAGTGCAAGGTGAGGGATATACCCTTGTGGTGGGCCCTTCCCCCGGACACCGCTAAACGTCAATCTATTCAATTTTAAGACAGTCGTTATGCATTGTTTTATAATAGAACACAATGCATATGCAAAGAATATAACAAACTTGTGATCAAGAGATTATAGTGATCAAAGCCTCCAATGTTCTTATTTCACTAATTTTCTAAATGGTTTTTTTGTGTGTCCATTGGTGCATCTTTTGCTGGGTAAAGTTATTTGGATTTTGAATCCTTTCAGGTATGCATCGTCGGTGTGTGGGGTACCGGAGGAGTTGGAAAAACTACATTGGTGAAGAATCTGAACAACGAGCTCTTAAAGAATGTGCCAAGTTACAAACTGTCTTTTGGCGTCGTTGTGATATGGGTTACAGTGCCCAAACCGCCAATAGACATAAGAAAGATTCAAGAACAAATTGCCAGCAGATTAAACCTGAAGGTAGATAAAGAGGCAAGTGTTGAAAGCATTTCGAGCAAAATCTGTGAAAGGCTCAAGGAAGAAAAGAGTTTTCTTCTCATATTGGATGACGTTTGGGAAGCTATAAATTTGGAAGATGTAGGCGTGCCCCAACCTGAATATCCCGCGAGAAGCAAGGTCATTATAACTTCGCGTTTTCTGGATGTTTGTTAGCAAATGAGGACAGATGTCGAAATGAAGGTTTACACATTGGACGAGGATGAATCTTGGCAACTGTTTGCCAAAAATGTGGGAGATATTGTCAATCAGGAGCAAATCCATCCATTGGCAAAGGAAATTGCAAGAGAGTGTGACGGTTTACCTTTAGCCATCACTGTTGTTGGATCATCCATGAGAGGGAAGACGAAGGTCGAGCTCTGGGAAGATGCTTTGAAATCACTTAGAATGTCGGAACCTCATAGCAAAGTTGTAGAAGATAAGGTTTACAGTGTCATCAAGTGGAGCTTTGATTCTTTAGAATCTCAGGATATTGAATTATCCTCAGAGCAAAGAAGGAAACATGTGAACAAAAAGAGAGGTGATATTCGAAGTTGTTTCTTATATTGCTCCTTATATCCAGCGACTATTCCGACAGATGATCTCATACATTGCTGGTGGGCGGAGGGGATCCTCGGTGAACATGACACATATGAAGAAGCCTACAACAGGGGAATCACATTGATTGAGAGTCTAAAAGATGCCTGCTTGCTAGAAGCCGATAAGATGGAGATTTGTGTGAAGATGCACGACCTGGTTCGTGATGTTGCCATATGGATAGCTAGTACCTTTGGGAATGAACAGACTTCTGTTTTTCAAGATGGAATTGGGTTGACTGAGATATCACATATTAAAATATCAGCTTCTGTCAAGCGAATATCTTTTGTAAGCAACAAAATTGAATGTCTATCACATATTAAAATATCAGCTTCTGTCAAATTACTTTTGCAAGAAAATTATCCCCTTGAGAAAATATCCCACAAATTCTTTTTGGCATTTCCAGCTCTAAGAGTTCTGAATCTGAGTCAAACTGCTGTTAGAGAACTGCCTTCTTCGATCAATAGTTTATGTCAACTATGTGCTCTAATACTACAGCGTTGCTCTGAGTTAAAAGAGTTGCCACCTGTTGCTAATCTTCACAATTTGGAAGTGCTCGATTGTGAATATACAGAGTTACGTTGTCTGCCGCAAGGAATGGAAAATTTAACAAATCTGAGGCTATTAAATATGCCTGTTCCTGATTTGAAGAGCATCAGCAAGGGATTTTTCCTCAAATTTCCTAGCATTGAAATGTTAAATATGCCGCATAGCTGTCTTGGAGCGACCTCTTTTGATGAGATATCATCTCTACACAATCTGTCTTATCTTTCTATTAAAGTGGATAGCTCATCATGTTTCAATAGAGATTACACCTGGATGACTAGATTGAGAGGATTTCACATTAGAGTTGGGGAAACTTCAGTTCATGTACCATACAGCAAGTCAATAAGGGCAATTAATGTCTACAGGTGTGAAATGTTCAGTAACGGAGAGCTCTCAGGCATGTTGCCATATGGATAGCTAGTACCTTTGGGGATGAACACACATCTGTTTTTCAATCTGGAATCGGGTTGACTGAGATATCACTTATTAAAATATCAGCTTCTGTCAAGAGAATATCTTTGGTAAGCAACAAAATTGAATGTCTACCTGATTGCTTCACGACATGTCCAAAGACAACGTCTTTACTTTTGCAAGGCAATGAACCCCTTGAGAAAACACCCCACGAATTCTTTTTGACATTTCCAGCTCTAAGAGTTGTGAATCTGAGTGAAACTAGTATTAGAGAACTGCCTTCTTCCATCAATAGTCTATGTCAACTACGTGCTCTAATACTACAAAGTTGCTCTAAGTTGAACGAGTTACCATCTGTTGCTAATGTTCACAATTTGGAAGTGCTCAATTGTGAATATACAGAGTTACGTTGTCTGCCGCAAGGAATGGACAATTTGACAAATCTGAGGCTATTAAATATGCCTGTTGATAATATGAAGAGCATCAACAAAGGATTTTTCCTCAAATTTCCTAGCATTGAAATGTTAAATATGCCGCGTAGCTGTCTTGGAGCGACCTCTTTTGATGAGATATCATCTCTACACAATCTGACTTATCTTTCTGTTGGAGTGGATAGCTCATCATTTTTCAATAGAGATTACACCTGGATGACTAGATTGAAAGGATTACTCTTTGAAGTTGGGGAAACTCCAATTTATGTGCCATACAAGAAGTCAATAAGGGCTATAAATGTCGACGAGTGTGAAATTTTCAGTAACGGAGAGCTCTCAGGCATGTTGCAGTTTGCTTCAGATTTGTACTTGCACGACTGCATGGGTATCAGGAAGTTGATTGCATACAACACTTTTAATGGATTAAAATTACTAAATATATACTACTGTTCTTGTTCTTTTGGATCAGTGGAAGGAGGAAGTGGAAAATTTGACCCTTTGCCAAATCTGGAATATCTCGAGCTCCATTTCGTAAATAATTTAAAGAGTGTTTCTGATTTCGGTCAATATTTGGGTCTAAGATTTTCTAAATTATGCCAACTGAATATCACTTATTGTGCAAATTTAACATGTCTTTTCAACTATGGTGGAACTTGTTCTGTGCCCAAGCACTTGGAGGAAATTACAATTGAACTTTGCCGTCAGCTGGTAGAGTTGTTTGTGCAATGCAGCTCAAGTGATCAGGCAACACTTATCAACTCAGAAATTCCAAGAGTTCTGAAGTTAAGTTTGTACAAAGTTCCCCAACTAGGAACATTGGGGGAGCCACAGAGTATATGGGAACACTTGGAGGAACTCAGAGTGAGCAATTGTGACGGATTAAGGAAGTTGCCTCTCTCTATTCAAACCTCGGAAAACATCAAAATAATAAAAGGAAAATCAGAATGGTGGTGCCAACTGGAATGGGATGATGACAACTTCAAGTCAAATTTAGAGCATTGTTACAAAGAAAGGTAAAACTGATGACAGAAGGATCAAAGTTGACGTTGTTTCCTCTGCATCTCAGGTGATGTGCCATGTAATCTCCTTATTGCAACTTTAACATAGTTTGTTAATACATATTACAAATATTCTACTTAATTACATTATTATAATTAAGTCATTTTCCTCCCTGGAAAAACATATGCTTTTACAAAAATATTTTTAAACATTGTAAATAACATTAGCATGGGTTATCAATCAAATGTTAACAAGTGTATTGAGCTTCAATTTTTATTGTTTCATTCAGGGGATTAAAAAAGCGGAGGAAGGAACTTCCTGCACCAGGACATAAAGTTTCGAGATAAAGTTAACTGGTGCAGTTTGCTCTGATGTATTTTCCTGTCAGATGTCTTGAGTTTTTTTCTGCCAATGAGTACTCCTTGTTTGTACTATCCTCGCTTCCTGGTTCCGATATTTGGATTGCTTGATAGTACTTTCTTGTTTCATTTGTGTTATGTGATCGTCTTGTTTATTTGTAATAAACTTGTATTGCGTCGGTGTTTAAACATTTTAAAGCATTCTTAAGTTAAACATTCAAAATTTAGCACATTTTCTATGTCTATGTTGAACAACTGAGGGTGTTTCTGAAAATGTTTTTGGAGAAATGACTCATTTTCAAGTTGAAGAAGGGTAACGGATTCAACCTTTCCACAATCAAAACATTGGAAAGTTTTCATACGACAAGTTAATATGAATAAGGATAATACAGTTATAATCTAAAGGCATTAAGGGAAGAAAAAAGAAAAACTTATTGAAAGCGGTATTGAAGGATGTTCATCTGAAAACATTTGGCAAAATCAAGCCAATTGATTGTATGCCGGAGATGTTATCTATTGTAACTCTAGAGGGCCAGCATGGGGTGGAAGTAGTGTAGAGAATAGCAGAAGAAAGGTGTAGTTGGGGAGACCTTCTACTAGCCCAAGATCGTTAACTAAAATCGGAAGATTCAACTAAGAAGAGGAAGCTAGAAAGGTGAATGAAAATATTAAAAGAGAGAACTTTGGAAGAAGACTATTTAATATGCTTTGTATTGGATTTGATTTTTGGATGATTACAAATGAATAAGACCATCCCTATTTATACTTGTTCATGGATGGTTCTAGAAAATCTTCTAGATAATTCTACATGAAAAAACTAGTAAACTTTTTCTACCACTAATCTAGAATATCTAGATAATTCTACAACATATTTGTTCATGACTGTCATGACCCAACCTGAGGCCCTAGACGCGACGGACATCCCAAACCACACAGGCTCGAGATATCCCTGTCATGTCCCAACCCACTAGTGATATTTTCCGCTCTGGGCCCAGGCCCGCACGGCTTTAAAACACGTCACTAGGGAGCAAGACTTTCTTACTTATATACCCAGTATCCCTCCTGTATTTTGTCGATGTGGGACTCATTCCTAAGTTGGGGTGTTACATACACCCCCCCTTACGGACTCAGCGTCCTCGCTGAGGTTTGCCCCACCGAATGGGATTTGCCTACACTCAGGACTGAGGTTTGCCCCACCTTACCGGGATTCGCCTACACTCAATTTGAACTCTAGCCCACATCGAGAGGGATGACACAGGAGCGGCTCTGATACCATTCTGTCACGACCCAAGCCGAGGCGCTAGCCGCGACGGGCATCCTGAACCACACAGGCCCGAGATACCCCTGTCACGTCCCAACCCACTAGTGATATTGTCTGCTCTGGGCCCAGGCCCACACGGCTTTAAAACGCGTCACTAGGGAGTAAGGCTTTCTTACTTATATACCTAGTATCCCTCCTGTGTTTTCTCGATATGGGACTCCTTCCTAAGTTGGGGTGTTACATAAAATGTAACGCCCCGTAAAAGTCGTATGTATACTAGCTTCAAGTGGTGTGGTTTTAAACTTGAAAACTTGAAAATATTCGAAGTGTTGAAAGACTTAGACTCATTTCTAGCTAGTAACCTTCTGGGATTTTATTTTCAACCTTCCCGACATCCGTTTTTAGATTTTCTTGTTGTGATAGGGCAAGGTTGTAGAACATCTCGGGAGAGTTTCAGAATTTTTGGACAACGTTTAGGGCGTGTTTGATTTCCAAAATAGTAGAACCATGCGATAAGCATGCGTCGCATGCTCCATCGCATGGTGGCAGCATACGATATAGCATGCGTTGCATGCTCCACTGTGGTGGGAAATAGCATGCGACGTATGGTTTGTTGCACGCCTGGGAAATTTTCAGCAATTAAGCCCCGATTCATTAAGGGCATTTTGGGTATTTTTCACCCTTCTACCAACTTAAACATGGGATTTCACTCCCTATTGAGCATAATATTGATATTTTCATCAAAATTGTTCAAAAACACTCTCAAGGTTTTCAAAATAAAAACCCAAGTAGCTCAAGATTCAACCGTGGGTTTTCAAAACAAATTGAAGATTTGGAATCCCCACAACGTAGGCTTCAAGAAACACCTAATATTTTAGCGTATAGAGGTATGCGGGGTTTATCCTAAAAACTACATGGGCTTGAAATTGGTTAAAGCATGATTCAAGTTTTTGTAATGCGTGTATTTTATGGGGGGTTTGAAAACTATATTATAGATTTTGTGTTTCAAAAGTTTCAATGCTATTATTGCTTTGTTCTTATGGCCTTTCCCCCTAAATTGAATTACATGTATACGTATATGTATGAAATCAAGATTTGAGCTTTGTTTGAGAGCATGAATTATGGACTCCCTCTCTTGTAATAAATTAAAGATTGTGGCTTTATTGAAAAGAGAATTGAAATGCATGTTTTTGTGATTTGAAATGTCATGGCACTTGATATATTGTTTTAGAGTTATTGAGAGGGTGTCTTGATATGACTATGTTTTGAGTCAAAGAGAAGAATTGCATGAGAAAGAGACTTTGGGTCATGACCACCATTGCTTTGTTGAACTGTTGACAAAAGAGTTATTTGCATATGTATACATGAGGTTTTCTTGAATTGTTTTATTGATATGGTGATCCCGAACATATGTCTTGAAACAGAGATTTTTGTATGCTAATAATGGCTCAGAGATGTGACTTGCAAGTCAATGGTATGACGATACCATAAGTAATTATGCCATAACAGAGTATGTTTTCAGAATATGTTTTCAAGCATGTTTTTACTGTATGCATATTTTATAGAGTTTTAAAAAGGGTCTTAAAGAGTGTTAGGTGGTTACCCAAAGAAGGCGTGAGTTCAAGCAACTCTTAGCCTGAAACCGTATTTGTCGATACGGGTAAATTATTATTGTACGCTGGCGACAACCGTGTGGCATAGTATATTCAGAGACTCTAACCCTTGCGGCACACTTGGGTTGGGGGCTTGGCTACCGAGTTAATGGCAGTTTCCATATAGCCCATGGAATTTTCAAGAATTGTAGGGTACACCACCTAGCACAAAAAAGTACAAAGAGTGTCACAGATTTCAGATATTTTCACAGAGTCTTTTAACAATGCCCATGAGATTTCTTACTATACGATTGTTTATGAACTGTTTTAACTGCTCTCATCTATGTTAATTATAAATGATTATTTTGGATTAGCTCTGCGTACCAGTACTTTTGTGCTGACCCCATCCCCCTTCCAACCTCTCAGGTTCTGAGGCTCAGTCTAGGGTCCAGATAAGCAGTAGATATTCAGACTTTCAGATTGGGTTTTGCAGTAGTGAGCCTTCTTACTTCAGAAGGCCAACGGATTTTTAGAGAATTATTAGTAGTTATGTTTTGGTCTACTGGGGGCCTTGTCCCAGCTTTTCAGACAGTTGTTTAGATTCATGATAGAGATTTCGCAAACTGAGTCAGACTTTATTATGATTAAGATATATTTTGGATTTCAGTTATCAGTATTATGATCATGTTTCCATATTAAATTCTATCTTTTTGCATTACCTTTATTATACGAATGTTGTACATGATTACCAGACAAAAAAGGGTGTTCTGGACCTTCATGGTTCGGGATGCTCATCACGGCCAGGGCTCTGGTTTGGGTTGTTACAAATTTGGTATCAGAGCACGGTTCATGGTCCCAGGGTGCCTGCAAAATCGCGTCGGGTAGAGTCTTATTTATGGGTGTGTAGCGTGCCATACTTATAAGTAGGAGGATACTAGGCGTTTAGGAAATGTTTCCCTTATTTGTGATTTAGTTCGTGCTTCAGAGTCAAGTCTGTTCCTAATCCGTGATCTTTTGTCTTACAAAAATAACAGTTATGCCTCCTCGTCGCAATACTAATCAGAGTTTTCAGAATGATGAAGTCCGTCCCACTCATGGGATGAGGACACATAATAGAGCTCCCACTCCATATTCTATCCCTACTCCGGGAGTTTCTCCAGTCCCGACCAGTCCACCTTGGGCTCCACGTACCATTGTTAACTAACCCCCGACTAATTAGAGAGATATTTCGAATGCATAATTCAGACAATCCATTCATATGCTGACACAGCTGGTGGATAGTCAGGCTCAACGATCAGAAGATGCTGGTTCTGCACCGGTTACATCTGAAGCTACTAGGGTGGGTCAGTTCATGAGAATGACCCCCCCATGTTTACTGGCACTAAAGTAGAAGAGGATCTGCAGGAATTTGTGGATGAAATAGAAAAGATCTTTAAAGTGATGCACGTAGATGAAGTAGAGGGAGTAGAGTTTGCATCCTATCAGCTGAAGGATGTAGAAAACTAGTGGTACAACGAGTGGGAAGATGTGAAGGGTGATAGTGTTGAGCCCACCGTTTGGGGCAAATTCGTAGAAGCTTTCCTTGATAGGTTTTTTCCTCTAGAGCTGAAAGAATCTAAAGCGGAGGAGTTCACGAACCTCAAGCAGGGTAAGATGAGCGTGCAAGAGTACACTTTAAAATTTAATCAGCTGGCCTGTTATGCTCCTGAGATGACAAGTATTATGAGGGCCCGAATGGGGAAGTTTGCTTTCGGCCTTTCAGATGATCTGGTGCTTGAGTGTCAGGGGGTTATACTGAACAAGGATTTGAACTTTTCTGGGCTGACAGTTCATATACAACATGTAGAGGAAAAGAAAAAGAAGATTTCTGAAGCTAGAGAGAGAGAAAGATAGGCAAAAAGAGCTTAATCTGCAGACTAGGGTCATAGTCTGCAGCAGGGTGGTAACAGGGGTAACAAATGGCAGAAGAGAAAGAATTGGAGTAATGCACAGTCAGCAGCCAGTGCTCCGACGCCCAGACCTCCAATAGATCAGCGACCCCAAAACTTTTAGTCTAGCCAAGGGCCCCGAGTGCAGGGTACACAGTCTCAGGGAAGTGTAGCTCAAACCTTTCGGTCATATCCTCGTTGTGGGAAATGTGGAAGAAATCATCTCAGGAAATGTCAGTTTGGTACCATGGTGTGTTATTCTTGCGGTCAACCAGGCCATATTCATAGAGACTGTCCGGCAGCAAAGAGTAGTGCTGGGGGAGCCAGGACACAGGTAAATTCTTCTACACCACTACCTCCTAAGGGTGCCACGTCATCCATCGAGAATGGCCGCAACAGGTTGTATGCTTTGACCAACCGTCAAGAGGTAGAGGCCTCGCCAGATGTAGTTACCAGTATGTTGCAAATCTTTTCTCGTAATGTTTATGTATTACTTGACCCCGGGTCTACCCTATCCTATGTGACCCCTTATGTGGTTGTTGGTTTTAGGTTTGAGCTCGATGTGATTTCTGAACCCTTTTCTATTTCCACCCTGGTGGGGGATTATGTTGTTGCTAGAAGGGTGTATAGGGGTTGTGTTGTGACTGTTGGTAGATGGGATATGGTGGCAGATCTCATAGAACTAGATATGGTTGCTTTTGATGATATCTTAGGGTTGGATTGGCTCCATTCGTGCTATGCCACAGTGGGAAGGATATTCTTTAGCACCTAGAGGGCACTTTATATCCTATTTCAGAGCCCGCAGACTCATTTCTAAGGGTTTTTTGTATCACCTTATCCGGGTTAAGGACTCTAATGCCGAGAGTCTTCCTCCTCAGTCTGTCCCTGTAGTAAATAAATTTCCAGAAGTCTTTCCAGATTATCTCCTAGGCACCTGATAGGGTGATAGATTTTGGTATTGATGTGTTGCCAGGTACCCGCCCTATTTCTATTCCACCATATAGAATGGCTCCTGCAGAGTTAAAAGAGTTGAAAGAGCAGTTAACAGACCTCCTAGATAAAGGCTTTATATTCCCCAGTATGTCTCCCTGGGGTGCACCTGTACTTTTCGTGCGAAAGAAAGATGGTTCCCTTCATATGTGTATAGATTACCGTCAACTAAATAAAGTCACCATTAAAAATAAGTATCCTCTTCCTAGGATTAATGATCTTTTTTACCAGCTCCAAGGTGCTAGATGTTTTTCAAAGATAGACCTCTGTTTGGGGTACCATCAGTTGAAGGTTAGGGAGTCAGACATCCCTAAAATAGCTTTCCGAACCAGATATGGTCACTATGAGTTATTAGTTATGTCCTTCGGGTTGACTAACACCCCTGCAACTTTCATGGACCTAATGAATAGGGTCTTCCGCCAGTTCCTGGATCTGTTTTCTATTGTATTCATTGTTGACATCTTGTTTTATTCAAAAAATGAGGAGGATCATGCCACCCACCTCCGAATTATCCTTCAAACTCTTAAAGATCATAGCTTGTATGCGAAATTCACCAAGTGTGAATTCTGGCTGAATGTTATTGCTTTCTTGGGACATATTGTGTCCAGTGACAGGATTAGAGTGGACCTCCAAAAAGTTGAGGTAGTAAGAAAATGGCCCAGACCCACGACTCCAGCCGACATTCGGAGCTTCTTGGTTTTGGCAGGCTATTACAGAAGGTTCGTAGAGAGTTTTTCTTCCATAGATTCTCCACTCACTAAATTGACTCAAAAAAAGGTGAAGTTTGTGTGGTCTGAATTGTGTGAAAATATTTTTGAGAAGTTGAAAAACAAGTTGACGATTGCTCCTATTTTGACCCTTCTAGAGGGTGTAGATGGCTTTGTGGTACACTGTGATACATCTCGTGTGGGACTTGGTTGTGTGTTGATGAAGCATGGTAAGGTGGTAGCTTATGTATCTACGCAGTTAAAGGTGTACGAGCGAAATTACCCCACTCATGACTTGGAGTTAGCAGCCGTGGTGTTTGCACTTAGAATCTGGAGGCATTATCTATATGGGGTGCATGTTGATATTTTTACTGACCAAAAAGTTTGCAGTATGTTTTTTCGTAGAAAGAATTAAACCTCAGGTAGAGGTGTTGGATGGAGCTTTTGAAAGACTATGATATGAGCCTGCATTACCATCCGGGCAAGGCAAATGTTGTAGCCGATGCTCTCAGCAGGTTGTCTATGGGTAGCCTTTCTCATGTTGAAGAAGGGAAGAAGGAGATGGTGAAGGACATTCACCGCCTTGCGAACCTGGGAGTGCGACTCTTAGATTTCAAAGACGGAGGGGTGATTGTTCATGAGATAGAAAAATCATCCCTTTGTGTTGAAGTCAAAGAAAAGCAGGCCGAAGATCCCATCTTGATGCAGATTAAGAGGGATGTAGGTCAATAGAAAGTAATGTCATTTGAGATTGGTGGCGATGGTATTCTGAGATATCAGGGTAGATTGTGTGTGCCTGATGTAGACGGGTTGCAGGAAAAAATCCTTGATGAGGCTCACACTTCGAGGTATGTTGTTCACCCGAGCTCTACTAAGATGTATCATGATTTGAAAACCATTTATTGGTGGAATAATATGAAGCATGATATGGATAAATATGTTGCCAAGTGTTTGAATTGTCAACAAGTCAAGGTGGAACATATGAGGCCAGGTGGTACTTCGCAAGAGATAGTTTTTCCTTTATGGAAGTGGGAGATGATCAATATAGACTTTATTACAGGACTTCCGAAGTCTCGAAACCAGTATGACTCTACATGGGTGATTGTAGATAGGCTGACCAAGTCAGCGCATTTCCTGCCTGTCAGGACTAATTATTCAGGAGAAGATTATGCTAAGCTGTTCATCGCAGAAATAGTTCATTTGCATGGGGCACCTGTGTCTATCATATCTGAACGAGGTACGTAGTTTTCTTCTCAGTTTTGGAGATCTTTTCAGAAAGGGTTAGGTACCCAAGTGAACCTAAGTACAACATTCCACCCTCAGACTGATAGGCAAGCTGAGCGTACCATTCAGACCCTTCAGGACATGTTGAGGGCTTGTGTGATTGACTTTAAAGGTAGTTGGGTAGATCACTTGCCATTGATAGAGTTTCCGTATAATAATAGCTTCCATTCAAGTATTAACATGGCACCGTTTGAGGCATTGTATGGTAGGAGATATAGGTCTCCAATAGGGTGGTATGAAGTAGGTGAGATATAGATATTTGGGCCTGATCTTGTTCATCAGGCAATGGAAGATGTGAAGCTTATTAGAGAACGACTTAAGACAGCTCAGAGTCGTCAGAAATCCTACACCAATGTTAGGAGGAGAGAGTTAGAGTTTGAGGTTGGAGATTGGGTATTCCTTAAGGTTTCTCCCATGAAGGGAGTTATGCATTTCGGAAGGAAAGGTAAGATGAGTCCTCACTTTATAGGACCCTATCAAATTATGAGAAGGGTAGGTGGTGTTGCATATAAGTTAGAGTTACCGGCAAGTTTGGGGCCCGTCCATCCGGTATTTCATGTATCCATGCTGAAAAAGTGCATTAAAGATCATTCGTTAGTAGTACCTATTGAAGAAATCAAACTGAGAGACTCCTTTTCCTATGAAGAAGAGCTGGTAGCGATTTTGGACCGCCAAGTTAGAAAATTGAGGAGCAATGAGATAGCCTCAGTTAAAGTGTTGTGGCAAAATCAGCAAGTTGAAGAAGCAACTTGGGAATCAGAAAAAGACATGAGAATTAGATACCCAAGCCTATTTGATCCGGTGAATGGTGAGATGGAAGGTACAATTCTTGTCTTATGTCTTTTTTTCTATATCTGAGTATATTTGAAATCGTACGTAACTGTATTCTGTGTCATCATTCGAGGACGAATGATCCCAAGGGGGGATAATGTAATGCCCCGTAAAAGTCGTACGTATACTAGCTTCAAGTGGTGTGGTTTTAAACTTGAAAACTTGAAAATATTCTAAGTGTTGAAAGACTTAGACTCATTTCTAGCTAGTAACCTTCGGGGATTTTATTTTCAACCTTCCTGACACCCGTTTTTAGATTTTCTTGTTGCGATGGGGAAAGGTTGTAGAACATCTCGGGGGAGTTTCAGAATTTTTGAACATTGTTTAGGGCGTGTTTGATTTCCAAAATAGTAGCACCATGCGATAAGCATGTGTCGCATGCTCCATCGCATGGTGGCAACATGCGATATAGCATGCGTCGCATGTTCCACTGTGGTGGGAAATAGCATGCAACACATGGTCTGTTGCAAGCCTAGGAAATTTTTAGCAATTAAGCCCCGACTCATTAAGGGCATTTTGGGTATTTTTCACCCTTCTACCAACTTAAACACGGGATTTCACTCCCTATTGAGCATAATATTGATATTTTCATCAAAATTGTTCAAGAACACTCTCAAGGGTTTCAAAATAAAAACCCAAGTAGCTCAAGATTCAACCGTGGGTTTTTAAAACAAATTGAAGATTTGGAATCCCCGCAACGTAGGCTTCAAGAAACACCTAATATTTTCGCGTATAGAGGTATGCAGGGTTTATCCTAAAAACTACATAGGCTTGAAATTGGTTAAAGCATGATTCATGTTTTTTTAATGCATGTATTTTATGGGGGTTTGGAAAACTATATTATAGATTTTGTGTTTCGAAAGTTTCAATGCTATTATTGCTTTGTTCTTAAGGCCTTTCCCCCTAAATTGAATTACATGTATACGTATATGTATGAAATCAAGATTTGAGCTTTGTTTGAGAGCATGAATTATGGACTCCCTCTCTTATAATAAATTAAAGATTGTGGCTTTATTGAAAAGAGAATTGAAATGCATGTTTTTGTGATTTGAAATGTCATGGCACTTGAAATATTGTTTTAGAGTTATTGAGAGGGTGTCTTGATATGACTATGTTTTGAGTCAAAGAGAAGAATTGCATGACAAAGAGACTTTGGGACATGACCACCATTGCTTTGTTGAACTGTTGACAAACGAGTTATTTGCATGTGTATACATGAGTTTTTCTTGAATTGTTTTATTGATATGGTGGTCCCGAACATAAGTCTTGAAACAGAGATTTTTGTATGCTAATAATGGCTTAGAGATGTGACTTGCAAGTCAATGGTATGAAGATACCATAAGTAATTATGCCATAACAGAGTATGTTTTCAGAATATATTTTCAGAGAATGTTTTCAGTGTATGCATATTTTATAGAGTTTTAAAAAGGAGCTTAAAGAGTGTTAGTTGGTTACCCGAAGAAGGCGTGATTTCAAGAAGCTCTTTTCCTGAAACAGTATTTGCCGATACGGGTAAATTATTATTGTACGCTGGCGACAGCCGTGTGGCATAGTAGATTCAGAGACTCTAACCCTTGCGGCACACTTGGGTTGGGGGATTGGCTGCTGAGTCAATGACAGTTTCTATATAGCCCATGGAATTTTCAAGAATTGTAGGGTACACCACCTAGCGCAAAAAAGTACAAAGAGTGTCACAAATTTCAGATGTTTTTATAGAGTCTTTTAACAATGCCCATGAGATTTCTTACTATACGATTGTTTATGAACTGTTTTAACTGCTCTCATATATGTTAATTATAAATGATTATTTTGGATTAGTGCTGTGTGCCAGTACTTTTGTGCTAACCCCCTCCCCCCTCCAACCTCTCAGGTTCGTGACTCGGTCTAGGGGTCCAGATAAGCAGTAGATATTCAGACTTGTAGATTGATTTTTGTAGTGGTGAGCCTTTTTTACTCCAGAAGGCCTACGTATTTTCAGAGAATTATTAGTAGTTATGTTTTGGTCTACTGGGGGCCTTGTCCCAGCTTTTTAGAAAGTTGTTTAGATTCATGATAGAGATTTCACAGACTGAGTCAGACTTTATTATGATTCAGACATATTTTGGATTTCAGTTATCAGTATTATGACCATGTTTCCGTATTAAATTCTATCTTTCCGCATTACCTTTATTATATGAATGTTGTGCATAATTACCAGACAGAAAAGGGTGTTCCGGACCTTTATGGTTCGGGATGCTCGTCACGGCCAGGACCCCGGTTCGGGTCGTGACAATGACACTACTCTAGGACATTCTACAAGAACTTAGATTATTCGATCACTAGACTATTATAGAAAACTTAATTAGAAACTTTGATACTCAATTCTTCCAAAAAATTCACTTTACATATTTTTCACACTCCCCCTTAAAGTAATTTTTTGGAAGCTATCCCAAACTCATTGTAGAAGAACTGAAATGAAGCTTTGAACCATGTCTTGGCGAAAATCTTAGCAGTTTTTTTCTAACTCCTCTTTCTTCTTTCAATGATGAATATTTTCCTACATCGATTTGTCCTTGCTGTGTTTTACGATGTTGACTTCTCGAACCCCCTTTCTCTGAACTTATCCACAACTTCATTACCTGGAGGCACATATGTGATGGAAAAATTTGGAGCTCTAGAATGCAACATTTTAGAACTTATTCTTTCTAAAGCAACTCCATAACATAAGGATATTTCATCTGTATCAGCCTCCTCATTTGATTCTATGACGATCTGATCATCAATTTTCTGTGAAGTCTTAGTATCATAACAGGATCCACCACTAGATTCCATTTCTAGCTCTTCAATTATATTGTATATCTCTCCATCTGAAATTGGGGCTTCATCGTTCATTAGATCTTTAGCTTTTTCATCAGCTTCCAGTATTTCCTCTAAGCCAGCAATTGAACTTGATACGATAGATGATTGATCAGAGAATTCAACTTCCACTACATCTTCCTTAATGCTTTCTCTGATAAATTTATCACCAGCATATAGAGTTTCATACACGGTCTGTCCAAAATCTACTTCAATATCCTCCACATTCAAACTTTTATTAACATTTTCAGGATTTCCTTCTTTGATTTCCTTGATAGAAGCTGGCACATCTCCAGTCGTAACGTCTTCAATATCATCTTGCCTTTTTTCAATGCCCTCCTTCTCCATATGATGAACTATATTATATCCGATCCAATCTCTTTTCAAATTTATGAAAGCTAAGGCATTTATTGCTCGACTCTCAGCTTCTAAGCATCTTTTCCAGCCTTCTTCTTCTTCAACAACTTTTTTCAAAAGAGCCATGTTGCTCTCTATGGCTCGACAATATCTCCTAATGTTTCCTACTTTACCACACCGATAACACCTAAGAGGACTTTTACCATAACTTACACAAAACTCTTCCTTATTTCCAGGCGATCTTGAACCACCAGAGAATCGAGAGTGAGACATATATCTTGTCTTTCCTCTAACGTTCCTCTTGTCAGCTATAAGAGCATTTCCTTCCCTTTATTTAACAAATTCACCAGCCAATTGTTCAGCTAGTAACTTTTGTGATGATAACAAATTCTTAAATTCCTCCAAAGATGGTTGTTGAGCCCATCCTTGAATCGATGTCACAAAGGGAATATATTCTGGCTTCAAACCACGTATAATATTTCTTATTATTCGTGCTTCAAAGATAGCCTCATCCGAATTTAATAAGTAGATCTCAGAACATAAATTCTTAAGAAATACTCGGCAATAGAAAGATTACCTTGGTTGGCGATAGCCAATTCATTCTCCAATATCTGCAGCCGAGCTTCATTATTCTTGTTGAATAACTGATCAAGCATCCTCCAAATATCATGAGCTGATTTACACCTTATAATATGGTCAAATAAATTTGAGGTGATGGACCTCTTCAAAATGAACTCCGCCTTCGCATTAATCTGCTTCCACTTCTTGCATGCACTACTATTCTCCGATCCGTCTTCTGGAGGACTTGTGTTATTCCCGTTAACAACATTCCACAAATCCTCCCCCACAAGGTATGATTCCATACAAGTCTTCCATACCTTGTAATTGGACTGATTCAACAACTCCATTCCCAGTCCATTAACGTGATCGCTAAAATCCATTCGCACGAACTAGTTGAATCAACCACAAACCCGATCTTGAAATAAACTTCAGAAGCCAACGTGTGACTATGGCTCTGATACAATGTAGAGAATAGCAGAAGAAAGGTGTAGTTGGGGAGACCTTCTGCTAGCCCAAGACCGTTAACTAAAATCGGAAGATTCAACTAAGAAGAGGAAGCTAGAAAGGTGAAGGAAAATATTAAAAAAGAGAACTTTGGAAGAAGACTACTTAATATGCTTTGTATTGGATTTGATTTTTGGATGATTACAAATGAATAAGACCATTCCTATTTATACTTGTTCATGGATGGTTCTAGAAAATCTTCTAGATAATTCTACATGAAAAAACTAGTAAACTTTTTCTACCACTAATCTAGAATATCTAGATAATTCTACAACATATTTGTTCATGACACTACTCTAGGACATTCTACAAGAACTTAGATTATTCCATCACTAGACTATTCTAGAAAACTTAACTAGAAACTATGATACTCAATTCTTCAGAAAAATTCACTTTACATATTTTTCACAAGTAGTTCATCAAGAAAGTTCTATAGATCACAGTGATCCTTATGTCCTTGTTAGTGCCTCCAAGTTTATGTACCAGTCCAATTTTGGTTGTCAATTCTAACCCCTTTCCTATGTGTAACTAATCCATTACGACAAGAAAACCTCCATTAGTCCCTCAATTTGAAGGATTTTAGTATTCGGATCCATGGGGGAGTGTCAATAGGTTTACATCCCATCATTCTTGTCTCCTCGAGAATGTCTAAGACATACTTGCGTTGCAAAATAACAATACCTGGACTGAGCAACTTCAATACCTAAAAAATACTTTAGCCTGCCTAAAAAATACTAAAGAAAATTCCGCCTAACACCCCAAAAATAAAGTTTTCACTATAATAACATTTGTACAAATATAAAAATACAATACAAAATTAAAAGGGCCTCTTTGACTGCAACTCTCGACGAGTAATCCAAATAACCTGTATAAACACTTGTAAAAATGTTAGTAACGAATAAATAATAATCAAAATAAATTGAACAAGTATGTGTGTATATAAATATTTAAAAAGATATATTTTTTTTTGTTAAAAAGTGGGCTCAAAAAAAGTCATGACTGCGAAATGGTTGCTCAATTAATTGGCCGTCCTAAATCGTTTTGCTACGAAGTGGTTGCTCAATTAATTGGCCGTTCTAAATCGTCTTGTAAAAATCTGAATTGTAAAATCTTGTATTGTTATAAAGTTTCATCATCTCCCATAAAATATTTTTATTACGTATTTGTATACGTAAAATCCGTCTTTTGTTTAAGGAGGCCTCAAAATCAATAATACTTTTTTCATTGGACAAATATGTAGTATCCATTCACTATCAGTGTAAATAAATGAGAAGGACAAAAATCGTCCAAAAATCACTCCAACAGCAGCAAACTCAAGGAAAAAAAATGGTCAATAACAGTGATAATAAAATAGCAAAGCAAACAGAGACAAACACACTATCTAATTAATTCCAATATCCATCCAAACGGCTTTGACCAGATCTTTGTAGTAAATGAAAAATATTAGAGAAAAGGGGCGGCTCGTGGCGGTTTCTCGATGTTGGTAGCGGCTGTTGTAGTGGTTAATGGCGACAGATATGGGAAGAAATTCGATGCTCACCGATCATCACCTCCGGCGAGCTTGCGGCGAGACGTAAAGGGAAAGCTTGTAGCATGGGGGGTGGTATTGTTGGGCGGCTGTTTCGGGGAAGAAAACCGTGTGGAGGTGGCGCGTGAGATCGGATGAACTGTTAGTATCTATGGAGAAGACTAAAGCTTGAAAATGGAAACTATGTAGTAGGCATCTGTATATATATTTATATGTGTGTCATTGCTGTTGATGGTAAAAAATGAAACAAAATGGAGGTTGTTTTTCTATGTATGCGTGTGTTTATGTGTGTTTTATATATATTTTTTGTGTGTGTTTTGGAAGAGAAAAATGAAATAAATAAAATATGCTTGTATATTTATGAATATGTGTGTGGGTTTGCAAAGAAAAAATGTTTATGAGTTGTAAAAAATAAATATATGTGTAGTTTGAAAGAGAGGAAAAATGAACAAAAATGTGTGTCCAAAATGTATCCTCCCACCACCTATTTATACAAAAAATTGAGCACCCCTTTTATCCAATGGATAAAGGGGTCTCCTCTCTTTTTATAATAGAACACCCTTAGGTCCTTAAGTTATTGGTCAAAGGATTTTCATCCTTTTGACCAACGGACAAAGTAATTATTCAAAGGGTAGTGTCATTGAGTGGTCATTGTCAGATGTGACAAGACAATACTGAGTGGTCATTGTCGGACGTGACAAGACATTATTGTGTAGTCGTTGTCGGATGTGATAAGACATTGAATTATTATACTGCACAAAAATAATTGATCCGAATCAGCGTTTGCGGAATGTAAAATATAGATGTTGAATGAAAAAATGTAAAGAATATTAAAATTATTAAAATATAATTAATTTAAAAATACTGTAAAATAAAATATATATATATATATATTTATATAACGTCATGTCGTGCACATGCGCAAATATTTGTAAAATAATAAATTGATAAGAATAAGAAAAATTATTAATAAATTATAAAGAGTAAAAAAAAATCCTAAAGTAAGGATGAAAATCAATAATTTGTTATCAATTGTAAAAAATATGTGAAAGTTGTATTTTGTGCCCTTTAACGGTCAGGAAGCCTGAATACGTTACTTTTAAGCACGGAGAGCAAAAATTTAGTGTCAACAGTTGCCGTTTTTCGTTTGAAGGTGATGTAGAAGTCTTCAAACGAAAACGTTGGCGTACAACCAATTTTGCTCGACAAAACAATTTGATGAAAATTTGACCGAACTCCGATTTAGAGTTGCCTACATACCTCGAGTTGTGTGATGATTAGGTCAGGTGTAGTTCAAATCATAGAAAAAATTTTATAAATACAAAATTTGCCCCAGTGTAGAATTATGGTGACACTAGGTTCCTTCACGGATGACAATAAAGATTTTAACAGGAATGGAATGAATACGGGTGCTTGTTCCAAAATTGACTGTTTGGGGAGCTGAAAATAAGTAGATGTCGAATAACAATATTTGCTGGGGACTTTGAAGGAAAAGGAGATTGCTAATTTTCAAAGATTGCCCCAGTATCGAATTAAGACGACATTGAGTAATGATAATAAGGATTATAAAAATGAGAGATTTGGGTCGAGTTGAGTCAAGTTTCTTCGCTGAAATTCCTGACGTAACTAGGGATCCCTGACATTCCGCTAGCTTTCCCCAGTTTGCTGCTAAGAGGATAGTTCCACGTTGTACTGCATGTTCTAGTATTGTCTCTATTTTTGAAGGCAATCCGCCTGGCGGGCTGATAACTGAAATGTAAATAGCCTCCGTCGGCTGAGCAGTAATTGAAATATAAATAGCCTCCGTTGGATGAGCAGTTGATGAAATATAAATAGCCTCTATCAGCCAAAATTTAAATAGCTTCCGTCGGCTGAGCAATTGCTGAAATGTAAATAGCCTTCGTTGGCTGAAATATAAATAGCCTTCGTCAGCTGAAATGTAAATAGCCTCCGCCGGCTGAAATGTAAATAGCCTCCGCCAGTTGAAATGTAAATAGCCTCCGCCGGCTGAAATGTAAATAGTCTCCGTCGGCTGAAATGCTTATTGAGGAAGTGAAAGTTGCATTATATGCCCTATTATTGGGGGCGGGCGTGCCCTGTCCTATTGTTAGGGGCAGACTTACCCTGTCTTATTGTTCGGGGCAGACTGCCCTGTCCTATTGTTCGGGGCAGACTACCCTGTCCTATTGTTCGGGGCAGACTACCTATTCCTATTGTTCAGGGCGGACTTCCTTGTGTTATGTTAGAGTTTTTTGAACATCTGTTAGTACGTGATGACCGAGTCTTAATGGGGATATCCCTTTAATGCGACCTGCAAAAAAAATCAAGAAATTTATTTTAGAGTTAGAAAGTATTAGCGAATGAATTGATAAAATCTGGCTTCCTGGCTTGTGATAAAGGTGTAATGTTGAGTTTCTGATGGAATGTTGTAAGATACTCGACACGTGACTCCTTGAGTATTATTATGACCTGCAAGATTCGAGAAGATTCTTTAGTGTCTTGAAATAATTATGGAATATTGACGATACTTGGATTCTTAGCTTATGATGGTGAGGCAGTATTTAGGCTTCCAAGATGTTTGAAACTTTGTTGTAGCGATATTGTACCTGCGCTCAAAGAAAGTTTCTTAGTTTGGGGAGGGGATGTTGATTTTGTGTTGATCGAGAACTCGGCCTAGCAGCTATCTCGTCTTTCAATCTTTCGACAATTGGTAATCTATTCAGGATTTGGAGTAGTGACACTTCCTAACTCCACATAATGTGCTTATACTAGTATTTCTTCTGGTGGGAACTTTCTCCATCTTGATCTTCGCTTTCGGACTTCCATCAAAGTGACGTGGTTATTGTGGCTTGAGATGATAAATGAAATTTGAAAATATGTAAAAGATTATGTTGTTTATATGACCGAGCCTGACTTAAGCTGCCTACATATCCTAGAATAGGAATCAAGTCGAAACGTATTTTCGTGTGAGGGGAATCAAGAAAAATTTGGCCACAAGGGTGAGTATGTGGAGAATGGTAAGGTTGATAATCATGAGCTTGCTTTGGAAAGCTTATTTGGCCATTTGTTGAAGAGGTGCCTTTTATGTACGGGTCTTCAACATCTTATGGCTTTTCTTGTGCTAACGATTAACATCAAAGAATTTCTTAATTTGAGTGATGCTTTTGTAAGTTGTTGGAGTCGATCAAGCATTGAGATTTGCATCTCAATGTTTTTCATGTCAAGGTTTTGAGAGGAAGAGTAGTGAACACGTTGTATAAGCTATCTTCATATGTAGTCTCACTGACTTGCATTTTGATGAAAGCAACAGGCTTGGGTACATGCGCGAGTCTTCTCTGCGTAAACTCTGAATATTTCTTGGGCGCCTTATTGATAGTCTCTTTATCTTGTGGGAGTCTTCGTATATGAACTCTTTTTGGGTCCACTACAGTCGTCCTTTTGTGTACCTGTTTGAAAAGAAATAACTTGCAACAACAGACACAACAACCCTTTTGGTTGTTGCATAATTATTTGTCACTTGAATAGGTCTTCAAAGTGGGGTGCCCCTTTTGGACACCGACGACACTTTATGCAAAAGGTTCCTGTGATTGTGTAATTTTGTGTTGATGTAGTAACCCCTTTGAGTCACCCATAATGCTTGTGGAGTGATGACCTCTCTGGTTATTGTCAATAATTCTTCGCATACGATCTCGGATAAGTCTTGCGCATCTTTTGTATCAATACGACTTATAGATTCCTCTTGAATCGTCAATCTTTGGTTTAAATTGCGCTTTATTTGATGTTAGATACGAGGCGACTTATAGATATCCTTTGAATTACTAACCTTTAGGTAATCCTGCACATTATCTGACTTTGGATAAGAGACGACTTAAAGATATCCCTCCAATAGCTAGCTTTCAGGTGTTCCTGCACATCTTCCGACCTTGGACACAATATGACTTATAGATATCTCTCAAATTGTTAGTCCTTGGGTAATCCTGCACATAATTGATCTTGGATATAACGTGGCTTATATAGAACCCTTGGACATACCAATTTGGCAATCTCGCATATTCTCCGGTAAGGATTTAGTCGTGACTTATGGGTAACCTTCAGACTATCAATTTTAGGTAACCCTGCATACTATCCGGTTAGGATGTTATTGCGTCTTACGGATGACCTATGGGATATCAACTCAGAGATAATCTTGCACACTATCTTATTTCAAATAATATGACTTATAGATGATCCTCAAATTGTCAATTTCAAGGAAATCTCATATGTCGTTCGCTTTCAGATAGCGACTTAAAGATGTATCTCTGAATCATGTGCTTCAGAGGAATTCAGATGCTGATTCATAAGATGATGAGATACCTCGACATCAACGCTATCTCGTGTGTCAACAGATATTGAATGTTGATATCCTCGATCGATGTATTAGTCATAATCCAAGCTTGAACGCTTTTAAGTATATTTTAGAAATCCTCCTGAAGATTTGGTTAACCTCCTTATGACTGAAGTAACGAGTGTTTGATCCTGCGCTGATCGTTGATGTGATTTTGGAGCATTTGTATTGATAGTATCCTTTAACAATATTTGTAGAAAATATCTTTATAGAATTTATAGATAAGATCTTTGGTTAAATGGTGGAAGTGTCTTCTGTATTAACCCTTGTGCAGTTTCTCAATATTATAGTCAATTTGTCCCCCGTTGATGCCTTGTAGCTTTAGTGATGACTTGCGTTATCTGGTACAAATTTGTACCATTTCTAAGTTAAACGTCCAGGCCTTCGTTGATCTTTGAAGCGTTCTTCAAAAATTTTCCCCAGTCTCTTAGAGAGACTTTCTCGACGATCCTTAGTTGCGTATCTTGGGATAGTCTTGATGGATCGTGTCAGGTTTTCTAGATACCGTCGTATTCAATCTTCGCACGTCTTTAGGGAAAAATAGAATTTGGTATTATAAAGGGACCGAGCCTTATACAGTCTGCCTACGTATCCCGGCGAGGGAAATCAGGTCGCACATAGTTTCAATTACAAAAGGGATTTATTCTACTTAAGTATGACCGAACCCGATGAGGGTTGCGTACGTATCTTACCATGAGAATCAGGTCAGAACGTTGTTCTGATACATGATAATTAGAGGAGATCCTATGCCTTCAAATATAGGACTCTATTTATTGTCTCTGAGTCGATCAACTTGGATTCGTCTATATCTTATTCCCCCTAAAGTTAACGGTTCTCTGTAGAGTGGCTTATATGAAGGCCCCGCTGGCTCGACGTGGAGGATGGTATCTCTCACGTCATATACACTCCTCTATTTTAATGATTGGGCACCGAATCATTATTTGCATTTGGTTGCTCTTCGACACATTGGATTGCCCCGACCTTGATCAAGCACTCAATTCTATGCCTTAACGTATTACAATCTCCACTATCGTTCCCTAAAACTCCAGAGTGGAAAGCACATAGCTTTGTTTCATCGAACCATTTAGGTAATGGATTAGGAATCTTCGCCAACTCCGGTCACAATAAATTTACAGCTCTCAGTCTCTCAAAAAGTGTCAATGGTTCAATAAATTGAGTGCAGCTTCGATTGCGCTTACCCTTCGAATTTTGTCTTAGCGCAAAAGGTGTCGGATTTTGATAAACTGACAATTGGATTGGTACACATAGTTGTGGGAGGTTGTGGTGTCTGATAGCGTTTAGGTATTGGAGTTTCTAGCGATAAAAAATTAGGAGGGCGCGGTAGAGTAGCCGTGGATGGATGTGTAGGATCCTTTCCTTGGTGTAGTTCTTATCTTAACATCTCGAGTTGTTGCTCTAAAAGAAGCATACATTCATTATCTTGTCTTTTGAAAATTCCTGATACGTTTGCCAGCGTTGGAACACTTCTGGTCGGGTCGACGGTATTGGTGTTCATTATATAGCTTAAGTCGGCTAGTTCTATCGATCAACAGAATCAACCTCTATCGGGGAATAATGCAATCACAAATGAAAGTTCAAGAGTTAGTTCATGTCGATGGACAAGCACATTCAGACAACGTCGAGTAAGCGTATCTTATATTGTGGAGCCTTATTTTGCCAGAGGTAGGCCTTCGTCCAAACAAATTGATATAGATGAATTTAGATTTTCACACATTTTGGATTCAGAACAATTTTAAGTTTTCTTGAAGAGGGAATGTATCCAACAAGGGCGGCTAAAAGAGACCTATATAGTCGATAAGAATTGATAGAAGCAGGCTAAAATGATGCCTTTAAAAGAGTGAGTATCTCAAGTCTCGTTATTTATGAATGAGGATCTTGTGGTAGAGATATTGAATGGAGGTGATGTATCGACGATGCCTCACGCTCATTGTCTGGAAAGAGTTAGAAGTGGGTGAAGACGAATAATATTCCACATTCATTGTTTTGAAGAAGGGTGTCAAATAATTGTAGAGTTTGAATAATATTCTACGTCTGTTGACTAGAAAAAAGAATCAAACATTGGAAGAATGCTTGAAGACATTCCACTCTAGTTTGGATCAAAAAAGAAAAAGTTAGACGCAGGTGGAGTTTTTAGTGATATTCCTATCTGCGGACTTGAAGAGAAAGTCGAACGAAAGCAAAGTATTTTTAGAACACTCGGCTTTCATGGACTCTAAGAAAGATATTTGTGAAGCGGAGTTTTAACAACACTCTGTATTCGTGAAAATGGTGTCAAATGTTGGCTAGTTTGGGTAATACTTTATGTCTATTGATGTGAAAATGATGTCCAATGAAGGAAGAGTAAAAGAAGGCCAATTTGATTGTTCTAAATCCATTAATGTTCGATTTCTTTATTATCTGAATCAGTTCTAACACAAAATATGTCATAAAGGTTTCATAACCTTCTGACGAAAGGGTGGCTTCCTAGTTCCGAAGACGATACCTTGGACCGTCCCGCCTAAGGTATATGCAATATGACCTATTATTAGAGTAGGATTTTTCCCTAAATGTTCTAGAGTGGGACTGAATATTTGCGAGAAGGTGCACTAACCTAACTGCACCAACTCTGAAACTAAGGAATCCAAAGAAGGTTCGGAGGATTGCAGTACACCCCTCGCGTGTATCACAGTGTGTGAATTGTGTACGGCCAAAGACTCGATAGAAAAATGCAAGTGATAAAGCAGTAACAAGTAGTGTTATTCAAACAAATAAGGAACGCAAGTTTGGATTTGGATTGCTCCCTTTCACACATAGCATGATATAAAAATATGTAAAACAAATAACATAATAAAGCATAAAAATCCTAAACTAAGCATGATAAAAAAAATATAAAGAATTTATGACCAAATTCAAATAATTTGCAGTGTAATAGGTAAAGAATTTAATCATATACAAAAAATATAAAAATACCTCCCTCGATTGAAAATTGAGTCGATCATGGTTAGAATGTCTCCTCTTCCCCAACAGTGTCGCCATTCTATCATACCCCATTTTTACCTGAGGTTAAAACGAGCACGACATTATGGACTCTAAAAGAATGAAAATTTTCACAGAATCGCCACCTAATTTTTAAGAAAAATAAGGAAACCTATTGAAGTATTAACATGTGATTAATGCTTTTAGTCTGCGAAAAACCAATTGAGACTCTAGGTAAGGGTTCAAGTTATTCCGAATGAAAGGGGTTAGGCATCCTTCAGAATCCACCAGTATGGTACCCGGCTAGACTAAATTTTTCAAAGAGGAAGGAAGTATAAAAAATAATGTAGAAGTGTATGTATTAAATATAAAATAATATAAATGTTTAAAATTATGTAAAGATGTATGTATATTAAATATATAAATAAAACATGTTATTATAAAAAAAAAATACGTGTGAAAAGAAAATATTTTATGTTGTGTGAAAGAAAATATATCTTGATATGTCAAGAAGAGAAAGAGAAAAATAATGTTCTTTGTTTGATTAAAGTTTATGAAAAAGTAAAGGTTTACTTTAACAAAAAGATCACAATGTTTATGATGTCAAAGTATGTAAACTAACTTGATTAATTTAATTTATTAGTGTAAACGTTAACGACCCAAGTTTGCATAAACACGAGGTGAAGTTGTATAAAGAAAATTCCGCCCAACACCCCAAAAATAAAGTTTTCACTATAATAACATTTGTACAAATATAAAAATACAATACAAAATTAAAAGGGCCTCTTTGAATGCAACTCTTGACGAGTAATCCAAATAACCTGTATAAACACTTGTAAAAATATTAATAACCAATAAATAATAATCAAAATAAATTGAACAAGTATGTGTGTATATAAATATTTAAAATGATATATTTTTTTTGTTAAAAAGTGGGCTCAGAAAAAGTCATGACTGCGAAATGGTTGCTCAATTAATTGGCCGTCCTAAATCATTTTGCTACGAAGTGGTTGCTCATTTAATTGGTCGTCCTAAATCATCTTGTAAAAATCTGAATTGTAAAATCTTGTATTGTTATAAAGTTTCATCATCGCCCATAAAATAATTTTATTACGTATTTGTATACGTAAAATCCGTCTTTTGTTTACGGAGGCCTCAAAATCAATAATACTTTTTTTATTGGCCAAATGTGTAGTATCCATTCACTATCAGTGTAAATAAATGAGAAGGACAAAAATCGTCCAAAAATCACTCCAACAGCAGCAAACTCAAGGAAAAAAAATAGTCAATAACAGTGATAATAAAATAGCAAAGCAAACAGAGACAAACACACTATCTAATTAATTCCAATATCCATCCAAACGACTTTGACCAGATCTGTGTAGTAAAATAAAAATATTAGAGAAAAGGGGCGGCTCGTGGCTGTTTCTCGGTGTTGGTAGCGGCTGATGTAGTAGTTGATGGCGGCAGATCTGGGAAGAAATTCGATGCTCACCGGTCATCACCTCCGGCGAGCTTGCGGCGAGACGTAAAGGGATAGCTTGTAGCGTGGGAGGTGGTATTGTTGGGCGGCTGTTTCGGGGAAGAAATCGTGTGGAGGTGACGCGTGAGATCGGATGAACTGTTGGTATCTATGGAGAAGACTAAAGCTTGAAAATGGAAACTATGTAGTAGGCGTCTATATATATATTTATATATGTGTGTCATTGCTGTTGATGGTAAAAAATGAAACAAAAATGGAGGTTATTTTTCTATGTATGCGTGTGTTTATGTGTTTTTATATATATTTTTTGTGTGTATTTTTGAAGAGAAAAATGGAATAAATAAAATATGCTTGTATATTTATGAATATGTCTGTGGGTTTGCAAAAGAAAAATGTTTATGAGTTGTAAAAAATAAATATATGTGTATTTTGAAAGAGGAGAAAAATGAACAAAAATGTGTGTGCAAAATGTATCCTCCCACCACCTATTTATACAAAAAATTGAGCACCCCTTTTATCCAATGGATAAAGGGGTCTCCTCTCTTTTTATAATAGAACACTCTTAGGTCCTTAAGTTATTGGCCAAAGGATTTTCATCCTTTTGACCAACAGACAAAGTAATTATTCAAAGGGTAGTGTCATTGAGTGGTCATTGTCAGATGTGACAAGACAACACTGAGTGGTCATTGTCGGACGTGACAAGACATTATTTTGTAGTCGTTGTCGGATGTGATAAGACATCGAATTATTATACTGCACAAAAATAATTGATCCGACTCAGCGTTTGCGGAATGTAAAATATAGATGTTGAATGAAAAAATGTAAAGAATATTAAAATTATTAAAATATAATTAATTTAAAAATACTGTAAAATAAAAAATATATATATATTATATATATATATATATATATAACGTCATGTCGTGCACGTGCGCAAATATTTGTAAAATAATAAATTGATAAGAATAAGAAAAATTATTAATAAATTATAAAGAGTAAAAAAAATTCTAAAGTAACGATGAAAATCAATAATTTGTTATCAATTGTAAAAAATATGTGAAAGTTGTATTTTGTGCCCTTTAACGGTCAGGAAGCCTGAATACGTTATTTTTAAGCACGGAGAGCAAAAATTGGGTGTCAACATCAAGTTTTTGTAATCTATAAAAGGATGGACATTCTTCATTGTAAAACCATTCCAAAAATTCATAGTTAAGTATACTGTAAGAGTAGGGAGTTGAGCTAGGGAGTTGAGCGAACAATTCTCTTAGGTGTATTTGGAATCTCTCTCGTTTCTTTGTTAATAATATAAAGACAGTTGTTATCTTGTGGATGTAGGATCATTTGAGTTCAAACCACATTAACTCTTGTGTCTTTTTCTTTTTCTTTATTTCACGTTTCCTCTAATAATTGGTATCAGAGTCAAGGTTCTGTCTGAGTATGCTCTGTGGTTGCACCACTGTCTGAAATTCCATAACGAAAAAGAATTACTTTGATTTTCTGTATTTTCAAATACTATTTGTTGTAGAAAAGGACAAACAAGTAATGATGAGTTCCATGAATTTTAAAATTGATAAATTTAGTGGGTGCAACAATTTTAATTCTGATTCTTGTGTTACCAACAAGCCCAGAAGAACAACAATACAATCATGTTTCACAAATGAAGATATATACTATACTATAAAATGGGAAAATTCATTACTCCATTCTTGTCTAAAGAATAAAGTATTTCTTCTTTACCTTCCTATATGTTTGCTTTTTTTAATTAAAGTAATTGTATTTGTTAATAATATAAAGACAGTGAACTATTCTCTGGTAGATGTAGGATCATTTTGTAACACCCCGCATTTTTTGGGCTGAAATCGAAGCGTCGTTCCTATGCGTATAGACTCGAATTAGATGATTCCTTGTTAATATATGTGTGGCGATAAACCCTACAGTGTGGGAATACCTTCATATACTAATTGAGGTCACAAAATCCCCTAACTCTAAGGCGAGTTGAAAACATTTCTATCGTTCAAGTTTTAGTGAATGTTTAAACTTGGGTCAACTTCAATCGATCATAACTCATTGTATATGATGAACTAGAGAGCCCACTATATATAAAATGAAAGGTCTTCGAAGTAGGTTTCCAATGATACTAATTTCACCTTAATCCGTCAACCGAGCAAAAAGTTATAGCCATTTTCGTGAGAGGCAGTAGCGCAGGGCGATAAGCCCACAGCGCCCTCGCTATTTCGGCCGGTGTATTTTTCTGCAGTCAGCTCCACGTTTTTCAGGGGCATTTGGGTCAATTCCATCCCTCTTAATTCAGCCTAAACACTGAATTTTAACCCCAAAACAGCACTTTAGACCCCCAAATTTATATTCTCTCCAAAATTCCTCTCAAGAACACTCTATTAGGGTTTCAAACTAAGAATCCTAATAACTCAAGATTTAACCGTGGGTTTTAGAAGATAATTGAAGATTTGGAATCCCCGCTACGTAGTCTTCATGAAGCATCTGTCAGTTTCTTAAATAGAGGTACGTGGGGTTTTCCTAAATTCTCATGGGCATAGAAATCATGTTTTAAGAAAGGGGTTTCTGAATTCATGTACATATTCATGCTTTAGAAGCTTTAATGATATTGTTTTGCCCTTTTGACTTTCCCCCAAAGTGATTTGAAAGTTATATATAGATGTATGTATGTATGTGTTTAAGTCTTGAAATATGAATTGAGAGCATGATTTGCATGAAATCCCTCTCTTGATGTAAATTTTTCTATGTTTCACATGATATGGATTGTTTTGAAATACATCTTGAAAAGCATGTTACGAAATGTCGTGATTTATGAATGATTTGGTTAAGAATCTTGATTTCAAAAGAGAGGGTTGTTTGTATTGACAAATGTTGAATATCCATCTAATGAAAGAGTGCATGGTTTTGCCAAAAGCACATGATCACCATATGTTTTGAAGAGTTTTTGCATGATTTTTGTTTTATGTTTCGGGACATGAAATCTTTTGTACTATTTGCATGTTGGGTGGTCTGAATTGAGTTTTTATGAAAGAATTATGCTTAATGCATTATGGCTCAGAAATAGACTTGCAAGTCGGGTATGACGATACCCTGCAGAGTATGACATGTGATTGATTGAATTGAGTTTGATGCATTGTTTTTGTGAGATAGGTGGTTACCCTAAGAAAGAACGAGTCAAATGACTCTACGATGGAAATCGTGTTTGCCGACTCGGGAACTTGGTACCCTGCTGTGTGATCTTATATACCTGACATTATGTCATCCCAAATTGAGACTATGGTTAGGGGCCCTGCTTTGTGATCTTGTGCACTACCATACTTGATTGGGTCGAGACACTCTGTTGTGTGACCTTATGTGTCTTTCCCTCACTTATACTCTAATCTCGGCGGCAACCAAGATTTGACAGTTGGTGTAAATGTGAAATTATAGGGTGTACCACCTAGCTCAGAAGTGTTGCATTGTTGTTGAAAAAAAATCATTATGTTATGCCCATGCATTTTTCGAAACATTTTTAAATAATGTGCTTTGTAATAGCTCTCACTTATGTTATATAAGAACCTCTATTTTATTTTTGATTACTCTGCATACCAGTACACCTGTATTGACCCTCCTCCTCCAACCTCTCAGGTTCTGAGACACAGGCTAGGGGTCCAGAACAGTTGTAGATTTCATCTGTCAGAGTTGTTGTGTCTAGTGGTCGCAGACGGTTTTCAGATGTCGATAGATGTTGTGGGACTTTATTTCCCATTATTGATTTTATTAGACTCATGACCATGTTTCCGTAGTATTGTGTATTTTCCGCATTTCTTTTATCATATGAATTATGTGCATGTTTACCAGATAGATAGGGGTGTTTCGGGCCTACATGGTTCGGAATGCTCGTCACGACCAGGGCCCCGGTTCGGGTCGTGACACATTTGAATTCTAACCACGTTAACTCTTATATCTTTTTCTTTTTCTTTATTTCACGTTTTCTCTTTGTTATCAGAGCCAAGTTCGTCTGAGTATGTTCTATGATTGCAGCATAGTCTGAAATTCCACATCGGAAAAGAATTACTTTGATTTTCTGCATTTTCAAATACTATTTGTAGTAGAAAAGGAAGAAAAAGTAACAATGAGTTCCATGAAGTTTAAAATTGACAAATTTAGTGAGCGCAACAATTTTAATTCCGATTCTAGTGTTACCAACAAGCCCAGAGCTAATCTTATTGAATGATACAACTTCTGTTACTTCAGAAGAATGGACCAAACAGATTCTTGTGTTACTCCAGTAAAACAAAAATATAATCATATTTCACAAGGGAAGGCATATACTATACTATAAAATGGGAAAAGTCATTACTCCATTCTTGTCTAAAGAATAAAACATTTCTTCTTTCTATTCCTATATGTTTGCTTTGTCAATTAAAGTAATTGTATTTGCCTTCAATTTTACTTATTCTATTCACCTTAGCTTCTTTTTTACCTTTTCTTTTTGCCTTCTTTCAAAGTTGTGCTATAAATAAAGAAGAAACAATCAGTTTAATCTATCATAGAATTCTAATCAGAAACATGAGTTGTTTTTTCTTTACCTTAAGAATTGTTCAATGGAAACTCACGCTTGGGGTTGCAAAGTCGGAGGTCATATTTGTTCAGGTTTGGAATAGTTAAAGGTCCTATTTGTGCACTATCAAAGTTTAAGGTCAAAGTTATAATTTGGTGTCAAGTTTATGCCTTGTTTTTTCTTTACCTTAAGAATTGTTCAATGGAAATACTTATTAATGTTGTAGGTGGCTTTGTTGTTGAGGTGGGAAAGTTTGTATCTAAATTTATGTATCCTAAGATTGAAACGGATGGAGTATATTTCTTCCATTGCTGAAATGCTTGTGTTATTGTCACGTACATATATCATGCTCACTAAGTGCTTGATGAATTGCTCATGTGAACTAATAAGAGAAAGAAAGCATGTCCTAAGATTAAAGCTCCGATACCAACTGTTGGTTTAAAATCTATCAAGGAAAATAACGCATGAATTCAATAGTCAAAAGTTGGCCGATTTTTTTTCTTGTAAAGCGTTTGTTATTAATCATCAATTAGCAACTTAAATAGTTGCTATTACAACTAAAAATAGGGAAAATAAACAACTTATTTCTATCAAAATTAAAATAACTAATTAATTTTCTAGGACTCCTAACTTAACTAGGGTTTGTACATAAAAAGAAAACCGGAGAAAAAGGAAAAAAATAGTTGCATTCTAAAGCAACTTTCAACATAACCTGCAGTAGCTTAACATTGCAGCTTTGTTCCATAGAGTTGGAGTCTTTGGCCGACACACTTTATCCCACGACACTATAGCCTTCTTAGAAATAGTCACATTGCCAGTCCATAGGAACGTTCTGAGAATTGTATTAATTAGCTTCGAGACTTTCTTGGGAAACATGAAAATCTGAGCCCAGTATGTCTGAATTTCAAGGAGGACCGATTTAATCAACTGATCTCTCCCATCACATGAGAGGAGTTTTGCAGCCCAGCAGGTTATTTTCCCTGTTATCTTTTCAATAAGGAGCATAAAATGGTGGATAGCTAATTTCTTTGAGTCCCAGTGATCTTTCCTTTTTATTGGAATTTCCCCAAAAAATACACTACTTTGGAAGAATCCGACATACACTCCTCGGTATTTTTGAAGAGTCCGAGCCAGTGGCGGACCAGGATTTAGGGGGCGTGGGTGGGCCAGAAGGGTTGAACACACATATTGACGCCCAAAGATTTAAGGTTCTGGAAACCAAAGCACCGAGCTATCTTCTTGATTTTCAGGGTGTGTTTTTATATTCTATATGCATCGAATTTAACTGTGCCGCAAAATTGCACATAAGTTCGCCCCTAGTCAAAGCTGCACAGTGTTGAACAAACATTGGCTATTGAATCTTTTTCTGTTATGCATATCTTTGTCATTTGTTTATGTTTCAAAATTGACATAATACATAAATATGACCCTAAATTTGACATCAAATTATAACTTTGACCTTAAATTTTGATTATGCACGAATATGACCTTTAGCTATTCAAAACTGCACAAATATGACCTCCGATCCTACGTGGCAAAACGCGTATTCAACACGCAAAACTGGGCGTGTCCATCTTAAAATCTAAGGGTATAATACATAAATATGACCTTAAACTTTGACAGTGCACAAATATAACCTTTAACTATTCAAAACTGCACAAATATGACCTTTAAATGACTTTTTACTACTCCTTCCGTTCCAAAAAGAATAACCTACTTTGACTTGGCTCGGAGTTTAAGAAAATAGAGAAGACTTTTCAATCTTGTGGTGCTAAATTAAAGATATGTCAAATGTACCAAAATGCCCTTTAATCTTGTGGTTTAAACATACCATGTGGAAAGTTAAAATTAAAAAGTTGTTAAAAAGGAAAAAGGGTCATTCTTTTCAAAACAAATTAAAGAGGAAAGTAGATCATTCTTTTTTAAATGGAGGGAATATTATTTTTTCATTATTTTCGTCTCAAAGATGAAAATGACATCTAATTTCTTTTGTCATTACGAAAAAAGAGTAATATTGAAGATTTATTAATTAGGTGGGTCAGCCTCATACGAAAAAAGATCGCTGGGTATGCATATATATTATAAAGCAGAGGGCGAATTTAAGTTATATAATAAATCTAAATATTACTTATTTAATTATTAAATTAAAGATGAAACTATACTAATAATAAAAAAATTATAGTTTTAATAAAACGTGATTAAATTAGTGTTAATAAGGATAGTAGTAGTAGTATATTAAATTAACGTTATCAAATTAACGTAATTAAAATGTTATTAAATTAACGTTATTAAATTAACATAGGGGCGGACCTACGTGGTTGCCATGGGGTTCACCCGAACCTCCTCGGTAAAAAATTTACGTTGTCTATATATAAGGTATAAAATATATATTTATGTACGTATATTAATGTTGAACCACATGAAACAAGGCACTTAGATAGCCCAGTGGTGTTATTTGCTCTTCTTGGGCGCTTCCTTCAGCCTCCTGCGTGAGTTCGATCCCTGCTAGTGGCTGTTATTTTTCTTTTAATTAAAAAAAAGCTAGGTGCTGCTATAGAAATAAATAAAATAATAACAACAACAACAACAACAATAATAATAATAATAATAATAATAAAAACGACGCCATTTTAACACAAAAATAAGACTTTGAGAGTGTACAAATATGACCTTTAACTATTCAAAACTGCACAAATATAACATCCCTCCAAGTCGGCCCTTTTAACAACGTGGCACCGTGTAATTTGGATTTCCTTTCCACGTAGGCGCGAGTGAGACTCACGCATGGGGTTGCAAAATCCGAGGTCATATTTGGTGTCAAGTTTAGGGTGTTATTTATGTATTATCTCTTCAAAATTAGTTTGTTTTTTAAACGCAATTAGGTTGACATTCCAGGAGCTACGAGTTGATGGAGCTTATACTCAAAGTTTACATCTACAAAGAAGGGAAAAGGCCGATTTTTCATCAACCTTATCTTAGAGGAATTTATTCATCCGAGGGATGGTTCATGAAGCTGATGGAGGATAGTCACCAGTTTGTGACAAGGGATCCACAAAAGGCTCACCTGTTCTATCTGCCATATAGCGCCCGTCAGTTGCAAAGGGCTCGATATGTGCCTAACTCACAGTCTTAAGCCGTTATCAATGTTCCTGCAGAACTATGTGAACATGCTAGCTGCAAAGTATCCTTTCTGGAACCGAACACGTGGCTCAGATCACTTTCTTGTTGCTTGCCATGGTTGGGTATGCATACATATTAATATTGTCTGCTAAATTAGTCATTAAGTTGCTCGGACTCTCCAAAATTGTTGCCTTACCCGTGGCGGATCCTTCTAAAATACACTATTTTTGGACGACATGCACCTGTCGACATTTTTGAAGAGTCCGAACAACATATTATTTCTTCCATAAGCATTCTTCTGTGGACCTAAACTCTTAAAATTTGCATTTTACTCATGGGAATTTGGACTTACTCTTATACAAGAAAAGAGTAGACTGATCTAATCAACATGTGTGGATTAGATGCATGCCAAGGTTAGAGGAGCGGATCTATTATCCATCGAGTTTCGAACCGTGCATATAAAAGAAAAGTTCTTTTCCTGCATAAGAAGCTGCTCTCTCCGTCCCAATTTATTTGACACTCTTTCCTTTTAGTTTGTTCCAAAAAGAATATCGCCTTTCTATATTTACAAACAATTTAACTGTAAAATTCTCATTTTACCTATTGTGAGATGATTTATAGCCCACACAAATATCTATGATTTTTTTAACACACAAGTTTTAGAAGTCGCTTTTCCTTTCTTAAACTTCGTGTCAGTCAAATAAAGGCACATAAAATGGAACGGAGGGAGTATATAGTACCAATAAGAAAACCTTTTCTGCAATTATTATGTGTTGACCTCTTTTCTGGTCATTGATTTGGAACATTATGTGTTTTCTATTGGCGAGTATTTTATGTTTTCTTACTATTATGTTTTAACAAATTCTTATAGGGCCCTTACACTCTAAAAGGACCATCAGGAGCTAAGTAGAAACACTATTAAAGCTCTCTGCAATGCAGATATATCTGAAGGAATATTTGTTTCTGGGAAGGATGTTTCCCTTCCCGAGACAACTATAAGTAATCCCAGGAGGCCTCTTAGAAACCTCGGTGGAAAAAGAGTGTCACAACGCCCGATTCTTGCCTTTTTTTCTGGAAATATGCAAGGTCCGGTATGTCCCAAACTCCTCAAGTATTGGAGAAACAAAGATGAATCCATAAGAATTTATGGGCCTTTACCCAATAGAGTCTCAAAAGTCATGTCTTATTCCGAACACATGAAATCAAGCAAGTACTGCCTTTGTCCGATGGGTTATGAAGTGAACAGTATTGGAACTCTTATAGAGGATCATGGTTGAGCCGATATAATTAGTGAGCTAAATAATTTAAAATGTAGTAAGTAGAAGTTTGTTGGAGTCAGTAGAATGTCCAGCTGGCAAGAGTAGTTAGGAGTTTGTTAGAGTTGTTAGAGGAAGTTTTTTAGAGTTGTTAGAGGTAGTTGGTACACAGTACTATATAAATAGTGATCCAAAGCATATTCCAAAATTTAGAGATTCTTCCAATTTTGTGAATAGCGCAGAAATTGCAGCAATCTGGAAACACTTGTTTCTTCTCTTATTGCTTCTGTTCTCAACTAAGTTGCATAAGAGATATGGAGGATGTTCTCAACTAAGTTGCATAAGAGATATGGAGGAAGCTTTAATTCAACATGGTATCAAAGCCACATCAATCACACTGAAGCTCAGTCTTCGATTGCGTTTCAATTTGAGATATTTTTCATCTTAACAGTTAGAGCTGGTAGTTTGTTCATCTCAATCAGTGCAGTGCGACAATGGCTACTGTTAGTGAGGGACGATCTACTGTTAGTGAGGAAATCACGATTGGATCAAACCATCCATTGTATATGAGGCCTTCGGATTCGCCAGGTGAACACTTGATTGAATTCAAACTTACTGGTACGGAGAATTACAATTTATGGTGTCGTTCTATGCGAATTGCCCTATTTGCGAAAAATAAGTTTGGTTTTGTTGATGGAACTTGTAAAAGAGATTCGTTTGATGCTCCTCTTCGTGGTCAATGGGATCGCTGTAATGCTTTTGTTCTCTCCTGGATTATGAATGCTGTAGCAAAGGATCTATACAGTAGTGTTGTGTATGGATCAAATGCAGCTAGTGTATGGGGAGAGCTTAAGGAGAGGTTTGATAAGAGGAACATTTCGAGAATCTACAAGTTACATCAGGAAATCGCGGAGTTAAATCAAGGATTAGGATCTGTCTCTGCCTATTACTCCAAATTGCGTGATCTTTGGGAAGAATATGATGCTATGGTCCCAATTCCGTCTTGTCCATGCCCTGAATCAAAGGTGTTTGCAGATTATCTTCAACAACATCGCTTGGTACAATTTCTTAGTGGTCTTAATGAGTCATTTGCACAAGCTAAGAGCCAGGTCCTGTTAATGATTCCTACACGCAGCATTAATGAGGCTTATGGACTAGTGATACAAGAAGAAACTCAAAGAACCAAAGCAATCGTAGTAAAACCTCTAGATATTAGTGCTCATGCAATGACGTACCACAATGGACAGGGTAGTGGAGGTAACTACAACTTAGCTGGAGGATACCCTCAAGGATCAAGAGGGCATTTCAGAGGGCAACCACAAAAAAATAGCAGATGTGACTTTAGCAAAAAGAAAGGCCACACTAGGGACTCTTGTTGGAAATTAGTGGGATATCCTGATGATTTTAAGAATAAAAGACCTTTTGGAACTCACACTGCAGCTTCCAACAATGCACAGTTCAACCAAAATTCTAGAGGATCAACAGGAGATCAAGCCATTGAACATGCAGGGTAACTACTTTACTGATGAACAATACCAACAGATATTGCAAATGCTGTCACAAAATCAGATTTCTCATGATGTAGCTGCTCATGCAAAAGTGAAAGGTATACCTCTATCTCTTCTTAGTCAAATTGAGAAGGATAGATGGATAGTCGACTCAGGAGCCACCAATCATATGGTGTCTCACTTGGATGCTTTCACTACATATAGGGAATTGTCTGTTGAAAGCTTTAGAAAGGTACAACTACCTATTGGAGAAACTAGTCGGATCACACATATAGGTTCCTCTCACATATTAGGAGGTCATCTGATGTATTATTTGTCCCTCAGTTTAGATATAACTTGCTCTCAGTGTCTAAACTTACAAGGGAAGCTGGTTTGTTTGTGTCTTTCTTCTCTGATTGTTGTGTCTTTCAGGACATCTCAACTGGCAAAGTAAAAGGGATTGGTAGAGTGGAACATGACCTTTATGTGATGGATCTAACAGAGTACGAAAGTTGTGCTGAAAAGTTGGTGCATGGTGCTGCGTCTGGGAATTCTGTTGTTGCATTGAATACAATAAATGGCCAGTTATGGCATGGGAGATTAGGGCATGTACCCTTAGATATTATGAAGAAAATTTCCATATTTTCAAATGTGAAGTTGCTGAATTGTCTTGAACACTGTACTGTTTGCCCATTGGCAAAACATACGAGATTACCCTTTCCTAATACCATCGGCAGAAGTGCTTATTTTGCAGATATTGTACTGTGATGTTTGGGGTCCCTTCAAGCTCCCAACTTATGATCATAAGAGGTACTTTCTAACCCTTGTGGATGATTATAGTAGATATACTTAGGTTTGCTTAATGAAATCTAAAGATGAATCTATAGTGGTGTTGAGATACTTCATTTCCATGCTTAGAACCAAATTTTGTTGTACCATTAGAACACTAAGATCTGACAATGGTGGAGAGTTCATGAATCAGAAAATGAGGGACTTGCTTGGTATGGAAGGCATCACACATCAATCTTCTTGCTCATACACTCCTCAACAAAATGATTTAGTTGAAAGGAGACATAGATCCATACTTAATACAACACGAGCTCTTAGTTTTCAGGTAGGTTTAACATTAAAATTCTGGGGGGATTGTATCTTAGGAGCAGTCTACCTTATGAACAGGCTTCCATCCAAGACCATAGGTGGTAAATATCCATTTGAACTTCTTTTCCACAAGGATCCTTCATTCGTTTACCTTAAAGTGATAGGCTGTCTTTGTTATGCTGCCAATCTTAAGAAGAACTATAAATTCTTTGCTAGAGCAATTCCTGCAGTCCTTTTGGGTTATTCTATGGTGCAGAAAGGCTATAAACTTTATGATCTCAAACATCATTGTTGCTTCATTAGTAGAGATGTCACATTTCATGAGAATATATTCCCTTTCCTCACTAACAACCTGCCAAAATACTCTCTTGCTGATCCACCAGCTGCTGATGATGTTTGTGTGTTTGAGGATTCACCTCTCAGGTTTTTTCCTATATCCAGTGGTTCTACAGCTGATGCTTCAACTGATCATCACTCAGTTCCACCGACTCAACCTGTTGATGATCACTTTACTTCAGTTGAAGGTACTATATTACCCGATCCTTCACCTCAAACTCCTGCAGTTGCTCCAAGAAGGTCTACCAGAATATCCAAGCCTCCTGCTTGGTTACATGACTATGTGACTCAAAAACCTTCTTCTTCCTCCTGTTTGTATCCTATATCTAATTCTATCAGTTATAATTCCTTGAAGCCTGCATACTCTTCTTGCCTTGTATCCTACTCATCTGAAGTAGAACCTCAGTCTTATCGGGAGGCATCTCGGGATCCTAAATGGATCAAGGCTATGCAAGAAGAAATCTTAGCTCTTGAGGAAAACCATACTTAGAGTATTGTTACCTTGCTCTCAGAAAAACATCCTATTGGATGTAAGTGGGTTTTCAAAATCAAGTACAAAGCCTCCGGGGAAGTGGAAAGATACAAGGCAAGGTTGGTTGCCAAGGGTTATACTCAGCAAGAAGGACTAGACTACATTGATACTTTTTCACCAGTGGCCAAGATGGTCACTGTGAGATCCATTATTGCAGTTGCTGCTTCACATGATTGGCACATCTTCCAGATGGATGTGCACAATGCCTTCTTGCAAGGAGACTTAGAAGAGAAAGTCTACATGACTGTTCCTCCTGGCTTTTCTTCCCAGGTTGCAATGCAGGGGGAGATGCAAGTATGCAGACTTTAAAAATCACTGTATGGGCTTAAACAAGACTTCAGGCAGTGGAATTTGAAACTCACACATTCTCTTCAACAATTGGGATTAACTCAAAGTCACTATGACTACTCACTATTTAGGAAACAAGACGGAGTAAAGCTACTTTTCGTGCTCATCTATGTAGATGACTTATTAATTACAGGAAATGATCTTGATCTTATTACACAAGCTAGGAAGGATCTGCAGAAGTGCTTCAAGATGAAGGACTTAGGGGAGCTAAAGTTCTTTCTTGACATTGAGTTTGCTAGATCAAACAAGGGAATTTATTTGAACCAAAAGAAGTATGCTTTGGAGTTGATTGGTGAATTGGGTTTAGGAGGTTCTAAACCATCCACTACTCCTTTGGAAATCAATAAGAAGTTGACCTCTGTTGAATTTGATAAGGCAACTGGCAAAGCTGATGAAGGGCAAGAGGATCCAATGTTGTCTAGTCCAAGTTTCTATCAAAGGATAGTGGGTAGGCTTTTGTATCTGACCATGACAAGGCCAGATATATCATTTTCTGTTCAATCTTTAAGTCAGTACATGCATGCTCCTATACAATCTCATTTGGAGGTAGCCATGAAGGTGGTAAGATACATAAAATTAGCACCTGGACAGGGTATTCTGATGCCTTCATCAGGAAAAAATGAGTTGTTAGCATATTGTGATGCCGATTTGGGTGCTTGTCTGCAGACCAGGAGATCAATCACTGGTTACTTAGTTTACTTTAGAGATGCTTTGATATCTTGGAAGTCCAAAAAACAAGAGACAGTGGCTAGAAGTTCTACTGAGGCAGAATTCAGAAGTATGGCTTCCACAGCAGCAGAAATAGTATGGTTGAAAGGTCTGTTTAATGAACATGGGCTTGCAGTGAAGGAACCGGTTCAAATGTTATGTGACAGCAAAGCTTCAATCTAAATAGCATCAAATCCAATCTTCCATGAACGAACAAAGCACATTGACATTGACTGTCATTTAATTAGAGAAAAGGTGAAAGATGGAACTATACAAACACAACATGTGAACACAAAGGATCAATTGGCAGATATATTGACAAAAGGATTGGATAAGACTCAACATCATCATTTGATGTGCAAGCTTGGTGTGAAGAACATATTTCTTCCCATCAGCTTGAGGGGGAGTATTGGAACTCTTATAGAGGATCATGGTTGAGCTGATATAATTAGTGAGCTAAATAATTTAAAATGCAGTAAGTAGAAGTTAGTTGGATTCAGTAGAATGTCTAGCTGGCAAGAGTAGTTAGGAGTTTGATTGTCACGACCCGAACCGGGGCCCTGGCCGTGACGAGCATTCCCAAACTGCGAAGGCCCGGGACGCCCTCTGTCTATCTGGTAATCATGCACATAATTCATATGATAAAAGATAATGTGGAAATAGAAATATAATACGGAAACATGGTCAATCTGAATGTGATCATAATACTAAAAACTAAAATCCAAAATATATCTGAATAATAATGTCTGACTCAGTCTGCGAAATCTCTACTCTGAACTAAATAAAGCTATCTAAAAACTGGGACAAGGCCCCCAGCAGACCAAAACATAACTAATAATAAAAGTCTGACATGACTAGGCCTTCTGAATAATAGAAGGCTCACCACTGCAAAATCCGGTCTACAACCTGAAAATATCTACTGATTAGCTGGACCCCTAGACTGTGCCTCTGAACCTTGAAGGGGGGGGGGGGGTCAGCACAAAAGTACTGGCACGCGAAGCAGTCCAAAATAGAATATTTGAACATACTTATATATAATATGAGAGCAAAGTTTTCATTAAACATCATGCATCAAGTAGTTTCTGAAAATACATGGGCACTTTCTGAAAACATGTAACCTGTCTGTAAACTTTAAATTCTGATTTGTGAATTTCTTCTGAGTTAGGTGGTATCCCCTACAAATCTGATATTCCACGGGTGGTATGGAATTTGCCATTAACTCGGCGGGGAAGCCTCCAACCCGAGTGTGTCGCAAGGGTTGGAGTTCCTGAATCTGATACGCCACAGGGCTCTAGGCCAGCGTAATATATAAACCCGGATCGACAAATTAGGATTTTGGAAAATGAGTTGTCTGAACTCATGCCTTCTTCGGAGAACCACCTAAGCTCTCTTTATGCCCAATTTTATCCTGTTCTGAATCATGCATGTTTCTAATTTCAACATCTGGAAAGTCTATTTTTAAACATACATTAAATCTGTTTTGAATTATCATGGCAAAATCTGAATTGATGTCATCACACCAAGACTTGCAAGTCCTATTTCTGAGCCATAATGCAATAAGCATGATCTTTCATTAAAACATGGTTCAGACCACCCAAACATGCAAACAGTATAAGAGATTTCATGTTCCGAAAGCATAAGTCAAAACTATGCAATAACTCTTCAAACATAAGGTGGTCATGTGCTTTTGGCAAAATCCATGCACTCTTTCATTATATGTATTTTCAACATTTTTCAATACAAACAACCCTCTCTTTGGAAGTCAAGATTCATAACCAAATCATTCATAAATTAAGACACTTCATAACATGCATTTCAAGATGCATTTCAAAAACAATTCATATCATATGATAAGTAAGGGAAATCATAACAAGAGAGGGATTTTCATATGAATCATGCTCTCAATTCAATCATCAACATTAAAACATGTACATATATACATATATCAATTCAAATAAATTTGGGGAAGGCCTAAAGACCAAAACAATACCGTCAAAACTTCTCAAAACATAATTATATTCATAAATTCAAAATCCCATTCTTAAAATCATGATTTCTATGCCCATGAGATTTGAGGAAAACCCCGCGTACCTCGAATTTAGAAAACAATGGGTGCTTATTGAAGCCTACGTTCTGGAGATTCCAAATATGAAATCAATTTCAAAAACCCACGGTTGAATCTTGAGTTATTTGAGATTTTTCTTTGAAACCCTAATGGGTGTTCTTGAGAGAAAATTTGAGAAAAGGATTGTATTTTGATGAATTGGGGGCTAAATCTGGTGTTATAGACGAAATTTGGGTGGGGTGAAATGACTAAAATTCCCCTAAGAAAACAAACAAAGTCGAAACTGTCCCTCACTTGACAATCTGACAGGCTGAAGTAAAACGGGTATAACTCCTTACTCAAATATTTTATTTTGATGAAACCAGTTGCATTAGAAAGAATACTCAAAGAGATTTCATTTTATAGGTAGAAGCTCTCCCATTTCATTATATTCCGAGAGTTATGATCGTTTGAAGTTGACCCTGAAATGCTGAAAACTGGGCAATAGGCTATGCGTTTTTCTACTGTTTTGAAATCCAAACGCAGCCTTATGTGTTCCAAAAAATTCCGAAACTTATCCCAGATGTACTATGAGATTACCCAATCGTAACGCAACTTGAAAATCTAAAACGGATGTCAAGAAGATTGAAAAGTTGTATCCCAAAGAATGCCAACTAAAATGACTCTAAGTCCTTATTACACTTGGAAAATTTTTCAAGTTTTTAAGTCTAAGAGCACTCTATTAAAGGCTAATCCATGCACGACTTTTACGGGGTGTTACATTATCTCCCCTTGGGATCATTCGTCCTCGAATGATGGGTAGGAACTTGTTGAAGCCTTAAAGGTATGGAATAACGTGGACACGACATGTCCTCTAATAAAGAATACAGTGATTTGAAACATGACCATATGGCTGGAACTACTGATATTCTAAATTCTTATATCGGACAAGCATATCTGATGCATGGAATACACGACTGAAGCTACTCATAAGCAGAGTTCTCATAATGAACATGCATATCTGATGCATGGATTTGTTACTGAGTTGTTCTCATGAACGCAAAACTGAATACACTGATAAGCTAAACTTTTTCTATTGGACATGCATTTCTAATGCATGCATATCTGACTGAACTGACGTATGAACGTATGACTGAATACACAATGATAACTGGTGCAAAGCTTGTAATAAGAATCTATGTATGCAACTGAATGGGGTATCTCCTCTTTGGGACCCTATGTCCTTCTATGAATGCTCAATTCACTAAGATGCTCAGAAAACTGAGGCGATGCACAGGGCACGTACGAATTGAATCATAACTGAACCTCTGGAATCTGAATCTAATGCATGATGCATGAACTGGGCTATACTCACAACTATTGGTATACTCTATCTTGGAATAGTAGCATGTCTGAGATTTCGAGTAGCATGAACAAATGAAAAGACGAGAAAACGTCATGCAAATCTGACTGTTAAACTGACTTACTGACTATACAGACTGAATTATGCAGGACCTTCATACTTAACTGGAGTATCTCTTCAACACTCTCTCTAAAGAAGTTTTGGTAGTAATAGGGAGCCACGAATCTTGGGTATGGATTACACAAGACATCCAACTTAGGAAATCACAACATTGACACTACTCTGCAGTCTGGAATATAGACATATAACTCATAAATTAAGATGAAAGGCCTTTGGCAACACAACTTCTTACTTTCAAGCTTAGCACACTTCTCGAATATCCCTACTATACTATTCTCATTAAATACCATACTCATTCAATTTAGCTTAAAATTCTCATATGAGCATTGACAAATCTTTCTACTAATGTCTAAAATAGCTTAATCCCCTTCACTGTGATCAGGACTAACTCCCACTCACAAAATACTACATGCCACTCCACGATACAAGTCTAAACCATAAGATTCAACCTTCTATATCTCTTAAAAGATCAGACCCTAAGCCTATCATTATAACAACATATGAACTTCAAAACAAACACTCATAAAGACACACTTCACATAATCTACTAACCATCTATCGATATAGCTCCCACACGCTACCCCAAGAACATACACACACCTTTCAGCTAACCATCACATGCATCACAGATTTGTCCCCAACCTTACTTCACACGTATGGCCTTATCTAAAACAAGCATACCATGATCTTCCATCAACAAGAAACATTTACTCCTCACCACTATCATCACATAAAGAGGAGTCACTAAAGATTAGAACATAAGATCTTGAAGCATGGAAGAATATTATATGAAACTTGACACTCAACTGAGGCCTGAGGAATAGCAAATCAACATCCGGGATTTATCAAAGAAAATCTGAATTGGGGCATACATGACTATAAGATGAATCTCGTCAATCATAAAGAGTATAGCATGAATTATGGGAACTGAGCACACCATAAAGCGTGAGTATATGAGTCATGAGTTGCATGACCTCAATTTGAAGTTTATAACATATGGAATGTGATTCCGAATATTGAATGAACTGGAACTCCTCATTTTAGAACTAGAAGAGCACGTGATTCTCTATCATATACATGAACATGAACTATGATCATGGAACTGAAACGTAAAGCTTGAGTAGGCATTGGGATCACTGAAAAATACTGAGATAAGAATGGGTTGAGTCTCACCCTCACTTTCTGACGTTCTATATCATCACGACATCACTACTAGAATCTGAGAGCCTGACTTGGTTATTCGTTCTATCATTCCCCCCTTGGCTTTAAGCTATCATATTAAGTTCAAGAGATCCCTTATTACTAGACTCTAAAATGAACTACACTTACCGCACTCTGGGGTCTGGAATACAACAATACACATAATTAAATAGAAATTTACCCCGAAAAACCACACATGAAAGTGGAAAGCCCACTGCTAATACTACCTTTTGAGATACACTCTATATTTTGATAGCCCCAATAGTCATAGTATAATGCTTGCACACTTATTTCTATCGGTTCAACCTTCAAAGCTCAAACTTAGATTTTTAACACTTAACATGGATATCACCGAGCCTTTGACGAACCATACCACTTTCGTCATAGCCTACCAATATCGCGACTCCAAACTTATATCTCATTACTATGAGAATCAAGATCATATAAAAGAGCCCAACACTATCAATCAAAACTCTTTAACCTGGCTATTTAGAGCCCATATAACATCTACTATTCTTTCTCCATCTAGCAACTCAATGGTACTACTAGCCATACGCAACATGTAATAGTCTTAAAGAAATTCCACTACCTCATATCACCTTGGCATACTTCTACATCATACATACAACATCATACTTCATTATGAATTTAAATAAACTTAATCTCTTGCGTACACTGTTCAAGCCTATTAGATCACTTCTATAAATTTAGTATCATTACTCAAGCAATCATCACAACTACCTTAATGGCCATCAACTGTGCAAACTTAATGTCTAGTGCTAAACATGATTTACAATCCAACCTTAAATTTGCAATCCAACCTCACACATAATTCTCACTTGGACACTACGAAATAAACATCAAGAAACACTAGTATGCTAGAACTTCACAACCACAATAATCGATCATGACCTTACGGCTTTCCTTATCATAATCCCTTTGCACGTACTATTTCAACACATCAAGCCTACTAATTTGATCTCACAAAACATGCATCATCAAGCTCATGCCACTATTCCTACATCCACATTCTACATTAAATTCAAGCCAATGGTCTAGCATCAATCATCTACCATCAATGAAGAAGGTAACATAATATACTAGTCCGTCAAATCTGAACATTCTATCCAAATACCTCACAAATATACTACATACCTTCTCACAAGTAGTACTAGTTTACAACTACCAACAAAAGAAGGTCAAGGGGGGAGGGTAAAGTCACATAATAGGCATGGTCAACCTTAATCTGATATTATAACCCCATACAATCTTATCTACTTGTACTGATCTCTCACCTCCTACTTACTTACTCAATCTCATGCAAACAGATTCAGCTATATATATATTAAACCAACACAAGACCAACAAGTTGGACAACAAGCTTCTAGTGAATCGAAATAGGCCTCACACGGCTTCACTGGACTTTGATTTCTGTGTTTTGAACAAGAAATGAAATGAATAACAAAGCAACTATGCTAGTGAATCAAAAGAGCCCCACACGGCTTCACTAGACTTTGATTTTTCAAAAACACCATGATAATAAGATTACATATTACAAGAGATAAAAAATTGACACACAATATTCAATGATCTAAGGATACACATCTTACTCTGTATAAATAAAAATCTGAGTCAAACACTTTCCCCACAGACTACCATACAATCCACACATGCTACTAGCTACCACATTAGTCTATCACCATAAGGGGGGTAAATCATTCTCGAACATCGGTTATTCAACTAAAATATTCATTTACACAAAAGTCACCCTCACTCTGACTTTTAACTTTGTGACTTCACATCCCCAATTTCTTGGTCCAATATCACTACCAATAGGTCATGACAACAACACTTTAACGCATACTACTATTCGGGTGGAAATACAGTTGCAACATTCTACTACACACCATCCTCTCTTAAGCAAGACATTTGTAACATAAATTTGAAGGGGACTAAATGCAATTAATACCTCAAACTGAAAAGCACGATTCCATCAGGATCAATGTTTACATCGGAATCAATACACATTGAAGCACTAACGGACTCTTCTCAAGTCCTTGCACAAGAAAGGACCATACCATTTAGATTCTAAACTTCTGTACTTGAATCACCTCAATGATGAGATATATCTGAGGAAATTAGAGTAAGGAAAGAATTTGGGATGACTTTTTACTTTCGTATGGGCGACACCATAGCACGAATTAGAGTATGAAAGAGGAACATTCTGACTCTATTGCACGAACTAGAACATGAAAAAAAAGACATCCTAAACGCCTAGTAGCCTCCTGCTTATAAGTGTGGCGTGCTACACACCCATAAACAAGACTCTACCCGACGTGATTTCTCAGACACCCTGGGACCATGAACCATGATTTGATACCAAGTTTGTCACGACCCGAACTGGGGCCCTATCCTTGATGAACATTCCCGAACCGCGAAGGCCCGGGACGCCCTCTGTCTATCTGGTAATCATGAACATAATTCATATGATAAAAGATAATGCGAAAATAGAAATCTAATACGAAAATATGGTCAATCTGAATGTGATCATGATACTGAAAACTGAAATCCAAAATATATATAAATAATAATGTCTAACTCAGTCTGCGAAATCTCTACTCTGAACTAAACAAAGATGTCTAAAAACTAGGACAAGACCCCCAACAGATCAAAACATAACTAATAATAAAAGTCTGACATGACTAGGCCTTCTGAATAATATAAGGCTCACCATTACAAAATCCGTTCTGCAATCTGAAAATATCTACTGATTAGCTGGTCCCCTAGAATGTGCCTCTGAACCTGAAATGAAGAGGGGGGGTCAGCACAAAAGTACTGGCACTCGAAGTAGTCCAAAATAGAGTATTTGAGCATACACATATATATATATATAATATGAGAGCAAAGTTTTCATTAAACATCATGCATAAAGTAGTTTCTGAAAACACATGGGCACTTACTGAAAACATATAACCTGTCTGTAAACTTCAAATTCTGATCTGTGAATTTCTTCTGAGTTAGGTGGTATCCCCTACAAATCTGATATTCCACGGGCGGTATGGAATCCGCCATTGACTCGGCGGGGAAGCCTCCAACCCGGGTGTGCCGCAAGGGTTGGATTTCCTGAACCTGATACGCCACAAGGCTCTAGGCCAGTGTAATATATAAATCCGGATCGGCAAATCACAGTTTTGGGCAACGAGTTGTCTGAACTCATGCCTTCTTCGGGGAACCACCTAAGCTCTTTTTATGCCTAATTTTTATCCTGTTCTGAATCATGCATGTTTCTAATTTCAACATCTGAAAAGTCTGATTTCAAACATGCATTAAATCTGTTCTGAATTATCATGGCAAAATCTGAATTGGTGTCGTCACACCAAGACTTGCAAGTCCTATTTCTGAGCCATAATTTAATAAGCATGATCTTTCATTAAAACATGGTTCAGACCAGCCAAACCTGCAAACAGTATAAGAGATTTCATGTTTCGAAAGCATAAGTCAAAACTATGCAAGAACTCTTCAAACATAACGTGGTCATGTGCTTTTGACAAAATCCATGCACTCTTTCATTATATGTATTTTCAACATTTTTCAATACAAACAACCCTCTCTGTGGAATTCAAGATTCATAACCAAATCATTCATAAATTAAGACACTTCATAACATGCTTTTCAAGATGCATTTTAAAAACAATTCATATCATAGGATAAGTAAGGAAAATCATAACAAGAGAGGAATTTTCACATGAATCATGCTCTCAATTCAATCATCAACTTTAAAACATGTACATATATACATATATCAATTCAAATAAATTTTGGGAAGGCCTAAAGATCAAAACAATACCGTCAAAACTTCTAAAAATATAATTATATTCATAAATTCAAAACTCCATTCTTAAAATCATGATTTCTATGCCCATGAGATTTGAGGAAAACCCCGCGTACCTCGAATTTAGAAAACAATGGGTGCTTCTTGAAGCCTACGTTCTGGGGATTCCAAATATGAAATCAATTTCAAAAAACCACGGTTGAATTTTGAGTTATTTGGGATTTTTTTTTTGAAACCCTAACGGGTGTTCTTGAGAGAAAATTTGAGAAAAGGATTATATTTTGATGAATTGGGGGCTAAATCTGATGTTATAGACGAAATTTGGGTGGGGTAAAATGACTAAAATACCCCTAAGAAAACAAACAAAGTCGAAACTGTCCCTCAGTTGATAAGCTGACAGGCTGAAGTAAAAAAGGTATAACTCCTCACTCAGATGTTGTATTTGGATGAAACCAGTTGCATTAGAAAGAAGACTCAAAGATATTTCATTTGATAGGTAGCAGATCTCTCATTTCATTATATTCAGAGAGTTATGATCGTTTGAAGTTGACCCTGAAATGCTGAAAACTGGGCAATAGGCTATGCGTTTTGCTACTGTTTTGAAATCCAAACGCAGCCTTATGCGTTCCGAAAAATTCCGAAACTTATCCGAGATGTACTATGAGATTACCCGATCGTAACGCAACTTGAAAATCTAAAAACGGATGTCGGGAAGGTTGAAAAGTTGTATCCCGAAGAATGCCAGCTAAAATGACTCTAAGTCCTCATTACACTTGGAAAAATTTTCAAGTTTTTAAGTCTAAGAGCACTCTATTAAAGGCTAATCCATGCACGACTTTTACTGGATGTTACATTGTTACAGTTGTTAGAGGAAGTTTTTTAGAGTTGTTAGAGGTAGTTGGTACACACTACTATATAAGTAGTGATCCAAAGCATATTCTAAAATTTAGAGATTCTTCCAATTTTGTGAATAGCGCAGAAATTGCAGCAATCTGAAAACACTTGTTTCTTCTCTTATTGCTTCTGTTCTCAACTAAGTTGCATAAGAGATATGGAGGAAGCTTTAATTCAACACAGCCCGAGGATAGTTGAGGCAATATATTATGAGTGTGTTCCGGTTATCATTGCTGATAATTTCGCCCTTCCGTTTAGTGAAGTTCTTAACTGGACTGCCTTTTCTGTGGTTCTTTCTGAGAAAGATATTCCTAAGCTAAAGGACATTTTATCAAGTATACCTCTGAGACGTTACCAGGACATGCAAAATAACGTCAAGATGGTGCTGAAGCATTTTCTTTGGGACTCAACACCGACTAGATATGATCTGTTCCATATGATTTTGCATTCAATTTTTGGTTTAGCAGGCTCAATCAGCTTCAAGTATCGCAGATATCATAATTCCTCGAGTTGTAGTTTTTCCAGTTTGATGGTCTATTGGATTTGGATTTATGACCTTTAGAGGCCAGAGCTTATCAATTCGGATGTCGATATACAATAACCTTCTCAAGAGCTGCAGCTGGTTCAGTTCTCTTAGTGGGCGTTTGGGGATATTCCAAATATTTTTCACTTTATTTGGAATCTATGAATTTGGAGTTAAAGATGGAATTGGTTTGGTTATACATTTTGCAACGGAGAGAGGAGAACACTTTATTTGGAATTTATGAAGATAGAGTTGAAAAGCAGGCTTGGGGCAGGAGCACTTCTCCAAATTTGGAATCCAACTCCGAATCGAATATGATGTTGTTGCTGTTTGTAGGGAAAAAGAAATCACGGTTAAACTTTTTCCCAAACATCATGACTAGCATTTCACAGATTTCCGACATACTGAACTACTTGAAATGATCTCAAGTTTGGTGTTTTTGGAACTACTAGAAGTGTGCTGGTGTTGAAATGGTCGGCATATCTCTATGATGTCTATGCAAGCAACAGAGAGTTACTTTGAGAAAAAAAGAAGGATGAGGGGGAGAGCATTGAGAAGAAAGAAACGGAGAAAAAAATAAGTAGAAGAAGAAGAAGAAAGTGAAGCGAACATTTTCCGCATTCTACAACACTCCTTTGTCGGGGATGTTATGTCTTCATAGATGCGTTGTGACTGAGCTGATAGTTTGGAGTCGATGATTGTGAATGAGTTTACTGAGCTTTGACAGTTGATACTGACGTACACGCTAACTTTCTGCGTGTGCTCAGAGGCGAAAATATAGAGCCGGAGAAATGAGTACGATTTTTATCTTCTTTCTTTGTTTATGCACACATAGTTCGAGTAGAAAATAGTAAGTTCAGTTGAGCTATTAAAACTCGTAGTTCAGATGATAAAATTATCTATTTTAGATTTCATTTTGTGTATGCATATAAGCTCAAAAACAGTTAATATGCATCTGGCATCTGGGATGATGCATATAAGATGACATGCCAGTGTCAAGTAACCATGAGACTCAGTGCGGACAAGTTGTAGTCTCACAATTAGAGTGTTTACTTGTTACTTGACGTTAAAGTTTGAGTCTCACAATTAAATCCCTTTTGGTTTCTTCATATGTTAGATATATGTATGTATGTACATACATACACACACACACACACACACACACACACACACATATATATATATATATATTCGAAGTTTTTATCAACATGAGCCATTTTTCAAATCAATCTACCAATGTAATATGTTTTCTGAAAACTAGTATAAACATTTTTCGCAGTAACGTATTAGGTTTTAAAATAATTAACGGACCTCTTGATAGGTAGTTTTTCTGTGCTATCATGAGAACAAAGACAGAGAAAACCAAGTTCATGTTATAAATTCTGAATGTACAATTTAAGAACATGAGATCACACATTGGGCACAATCGAAACAAGAAATTACTCAGTGTACAATCAAGCAATCAGAAAGCACGACGAGTACAAACAAGGAACAGTCATTGGCAGAAAATACATTACACAAACTAGACTGGTTGAGGAAATACATTACAACAAACTCGACTGGTTGAGGAAATACATTACAACAAACTCGACTGGTTGAGGAAATACATTACAACAAACTCGACTGGTTAAGGAAATACATTACAACAAACTCGACTGGTTATAGGAAATACATTACAACAAACTCGACTGGTTAAGGAAATACATTACAATAAACTCGACTGGTTGAGGAAATACATTACAACAAACTCAAACTCGACTGGTTAACTTTATCTCGAAACCTGTGGCTCTATTCTTCCATGAATGAAGAATAATTTGAGCATTTAATCCAAAGCATTAAAGCTACAGGTGAAATAACCCTTTTATAAGAAGAACATTATAATACCATCGACAATTGAAAATCTGAAAGTTAATTGGCACATCACCTATGCAGCGGAAACAACGTCAACTTTGATCCTTCTGTCATCAGTTTTACCTTTCTTTGTAACAATGCTCTAAATTTGACTTGAAATTTTCATCATCCCATTCCAGTTGGCTCCACCATTCTGGTTGTCCTATTATTTTGATGTTTTTGGAGGTTTGAATAGAGAGAGGCAACTTCCTTAATCCGTAACACTTGATCACCGTGAGTTCCTCCAAGTGTTTCCACATACTCTGTGGCTCCCCCAACGTTCCTAGTTTAGGTAAGCGATACAAGTTTAACTTCCGAACTCTTAGAATTTCTGAGTTGACAAGTGTTACCTGATCACTCGAGCTGCATTGCACAAACAACTCTACCAGCTGAAGGCAAAGTTCAATTGTACTTTCTTCCAAGTGCTTGGGCACAGAAAAAGCCCCACCATCATTGAAAAGACATGTTAAACTTGCACAATAAGAGATGTTCAGTTGGCGTAATTTAGAAAATCTTAGACCCAAATAGTGACCGAAAGCAGAAATACTCTTTAAATTATATACGAAATGGAGATGGAGATATTCCAGATTTGGCAAAGGGTCAAATTGTCCACTTCCTCCTTCAGCTGGTCCGAAATCACAATAACAGTCCTTTATATGTAGTAATTTTAATCCATTAAAAGTGTTGTATGCAATCAACTTCCTGAGACCCATGCATTCTTCCAAGTACAAATCTGAAGCAAACTGCAACATGCCTGAGAGCTCTCCGTTACTGAAATTTTCACACATGTGGACATTTATCACCCTTTCTGACTTGTTGTATGGTGATACATCAATTGAAGGCTCCCCAACTTCAATGAGAAATTCTTTCAATCTAGTCATCCAGCTGCAATCTCTATTGAAAGATGATGAGCTATCCACTCTAATATAAAGATAAGTCAGATTGTGTAGAGATGATATCTCATCAAAAGAGGTTTCTCCAAAACAGCTACACGACATATTTAACATTTCAATGCCAGGCAATTTGAGGAAAAATCCTTTACTGATGTTCTCCAATTTAGCAACAGGCAGATTTAATACCCTCAGATTTGTCAACTTGTCCATTCCCTCAGGCAGACAACATAACCTTGTATTATCACAATTAAGCGATTGCAAATTGTGAAGATTAGCAACAGGTGGTAACTCTGTCAACTTATAGCATCTTTGTAGTATTAGAGCACGTAGTTGATATAAACTATTGATGGAAGAAGGCAGTTCTCTAATACCAGTTCGACTCAGATTCAGAACTCTTAGAGCTGGAAATGCCAAAAAGAATTCCTGGGGTATTTTCTCAAGGTGATAATTGTCTTGCAAAAGTAAAGATGTTGTCTTTGGACATCTCGCGAAGCAATCAGGTAGACATTCAATTTTGTTGCTTACGAAAGATATTCTCTTGACAGAATCTGATATTTTAATATGTGATATTTCAGTCAACCCAATTCCAGCTTGAAAAACAGAAGTGTGTTCATCCCCAAAGGTACTTGCTATCCATCTAGCAACATCACGAACCACGTCGTGCATCTTCACAAAATCCATCTTAATATAGTCCTTCTCACGGGCTTCTAGCAAGCAGGCATCTTTTAGACTCTCAATCAACATGATTCCCCTATTGTAGGCTTCTTCATATGTGTCATGTTCACCGACGAACCCCTCTGCCCACCAGCAATGTATGAGATCATCTATCGGAATAGCCGCTGGATATAACGAGCAATACAAGAAACAACTTTGAATATCGCCTCTCTTTTTGTTCACATGTTTGCTTCTTTGCTCTGAGGATAATTCAATATCCTGAGATTCTAAAGAATCAAAACTCCACTTGATGACCTTGTAAACCTTATCTTCTACAACTTTGCTATGAGGTTCGGACATTCTAAGTGATTTCAAAGCATCTTCCCAGAGCTCGACCCTCGTCTTCCCTCTCATGGATGATCCAATAACAATGATTGCTAAAGGTAAACCATCACACTCTCTTGCAATTTCCTTTGCCAATGGATGGATTTGCTCCTGATTGACAATATCTCCCACATTTTTGGCAAACAGTTGCCAAGATTCATCCTCGTCCAATGTGTAAACCTTCATTTCGACATCTGTTTTCATTTGGCTACAAACACTCAAAAAACGAGAAGTTATAATCACCTTGCTTCTCACGGAAAGTTGGGGCACGCCTACATCATCCAAATTTACAGCTTCCCAAACGTCATCCAATATGAGAAGAAAACTCGTTTCTTCCTCGAGCCTTTCACAGATTTTGCTTGAAATGCTTCGATCACTTGCCTCTCTATCTATCTTTATGTTTAATCTGCTGGCAATTTGTGCTTGGAACTTTTCTTATGTCTATTGGCGGTTTGGGCACTGTGACTGTTGACACCTAATATTCGCCCTCCACAACTATATTTAATCTCGAGTTTCTTCGATTTTCAAATAAAATCACAACAATTATTTTTTCCAAATAAACACATTTTAAGATATGCATTTGGGTTAAATTTGTCATTTAAGTGATAATTATATATTTTTGTATTTGGATATATGGGATTGTATAAATGATGTCATTTAAATGAACATTTTTATCAAAATTGGACTTTAAATTAAGGATTATTTGAAAAATAAATTTAATAATTAAAATCTTGGTTTAAACATAATTTGATCTCAAAAATAATTTATTTGAATAAATAAGTGTTCTATTTTATCAAATCAAGAAGCTCGAGGGTTAAATAAGTATCAATTTATTTCGAATTTTTATTTAATTTAGCCAACCTAAGATTTGGCCTTAATTGAAATCAAATTGACCATAATTGCGATGCAATTGGCCAATTAATTTTCAAATTGGCCAAATCCCCACTTCTTTCTCTAAATAAACTACCCGACCCAGGCCCAAAATCACCCATTTTCTCCAACAACCAACCCTCCACACCAGCCCAGTCCAAAGCCCAAAAGTCGCCTGACCCGGTCCATCACCTATTAACCCTTCTCTTTCAACAAGACATCACCAAAACAAGAACAACTTAAAAAATTCAACACCACCACCAATATCTCAACCCAGCTTCGACCCAAATTCTCCCGAACCGCGTGAATACTCAACAAAACATCAACAACCAGTGAAACCGATCAGCTTTAACAACAACCCGAACCAACCCATATCCCACGAAACCCGTACCCGTTCCACTCGCTTTCAAATAATAAAAGCCCTGGAAACTTCCTAAAGTTGATGCGCTGGCCCTCTCCAACGTTTGAGTCCCGAGTTTCTCGGGCTGATGTGTACGATTTCGTACATAGTTGGTTATCTCGCATTGGTTTAGGGGCTGTATTTCATTTTCTTTTTATCCATTGGTCCACCGTTGCAATTTCTGGGAAAAAATCTAAAAATAGGTACCGATTAAGGACAAAAATGAAGCTGGAGAGGAGATTCACATTTCGAATTTCAAAAATATCTCCATCAAAAATCCCTAATTTACCCCCAAAATAATCCCTAGCCGATTTTCTCTATAAAAGGGTTGTTTTAGCTAGATTGGGAAAAAAAATTCTCTTCGGGGAGGGGGTCGAAAATTCCGGGGTTCTTTGGTGGCTGGAAATTCTAGGGTTGAAAAATTTGGTTGAAATCTTGAGGTTGGAATTCTGGGGTTTCGAAATTTTGGGTTTGAACAATTTGAAACTAAGGAATAAATAAAAGAAGAAAGAAGTTTTTGGAGAAAATCGAGTCCCTAGCAGTAATTCTTTCCTAGGAAGTTCGTCAACTAATTGAAATTCCGAGTTGACGACGACGACAATATTCTCGGGTGGTGACTATGAATCCGACACTAGCTCGTGGTCCTGTTTTGCTGCCCTGAAAGAGGTAAACCTACCCTCGCCCTTTTAACTTATTGTTTTCTGCTTCATCCCCTTTATCTATAGAATTATTTATCTATTTAGTGGTAATCATGAATGAGGCTGGGTTGTTTGCTGTAGAGGCCTTAAAGGCCATAGGTTTGTATTTAGTATATAAGAACATTTAGTTGTGTTGTTACGTCAGGTTGTTTCCTATTTGAATTTTATGATTGTGGTTTCTGTCATTCTTGTCTCGATTTTGTAGCTCGTCATGTAATCTTGACATTATCAAGTAATTTTTGATCTGGATGTTCATCTTATGTAGTGTTTGTGCCTTGAATCTCTGGTCTTCAGGGTCAAAATTCATGTTTTGATTATCGTTTAACAGCTTAGCCTGACGTTTTGTCTTGTTTAAAGTGGATATATGCCATTTTCTTGTCTATTGTTATTGTTGGATTGCTATCGTAACTGTCGAGCTAATAGCATCGTTGATAGGACTACCTCTTGAGGTCCTTTGGCTTCTCAAATGCCAAAAGGATGATGAGAAAACGTCCAACAGTAAAATTAGAAAATCCTATGATTCTCCGATAACCATGTGACAGCCAAAAACTAATTCTTGAGTTTGTCGGGAAGGAGAGGAGGATAGAAATACTATGCCCCACCGGTTTGTTTTTAGCCTATAGATTGTACTCTTTCTATTGAAGCTTTTGGAGTGTAACTGTATGTTGAAGAATGCCAAATCTGGTAATAGATTTAGTCTCTTGTTATACGTTTGATGTCGAAAATCGATGAAGTTTATAGCCCCTTTTTCTTTGAGCATGATTCGTATCGCTTCCTACTTAGGTATTGATTTCGCAGTCTAAAACTTTCAAAGTTTTGCAAGACCATGTTTTATGGAATACTAGTGATTGCCTTCGTCTATAAGGACTATTATAGAACGAAGGACCAGACTTTCTGTGGCAGGGTGTTCGCATTAGTCTTAGGCTTATTGCTCCGATCCGCAAAGAATTTTAAAAAAATAAAATCCTGTTGTTTTTTCCTCATCACCGCCTTTAGCTAGTTTGGGATTTCTTTGGATTAACACTGTTTTTTTAGGCTATGTTATGAAAGAATTAATGTCCAGATTCAAGGTTCTTTCACTAGTGTTATGAAAGAATTTTTGTCCAGAATTCTTTGGATTAAACTGCTTTAATTACATCAACTTACGTTTCTTTATGTTTGGGTAAATGCTATATGGGAGATCCTGTTTCCTCCTTATTTTAGTCATCAAAGATGTCTTTATGTGTGTTAGGTTTATTTCCGAAATGTTGGCCTGGATGTGACAATGAATGCTAAATTTTTCTCATGTCTTCTGTGAACCTATAGGACCACCTTGAGCATGAATATAATTTTTTTGATTGCCATTTGCAGTTTATTATGATGTACGCTTAATTATACTAAGTTCAAACGGTCCAACGCAGAGTCTTAATCCTTTTCTCCTTCATTTTTGGATGCATGTGAATGTGTTATGTTTGAGTTCACCATGAACTCTTGATTGCATTTTTCTCATCGAGTCAACCCCTAGAAGAAGTCCCAACATCTATCTTATGACATACCGAGAACAAGGAGTCGAAAGAGAAGAAAAATGGGGCGAAAGTCCCATCTTTGAAGCGGGGAAGGAGGCTTGAAAGTCTCACTGTTTTCGTTTATTTATCCATTGTTGTCATCATTTATTTATTTATATTTTATTTAGCTACTTATTTATTCATTTATTTGGGCCTCGAAGTCAAAGTTGTAAATTTAATACAGGTGAAGCATGACTCGAGCCAAAGGCTCGAAAACTAGACTAGGACAGGTGAAATGGGTCAAAGGCCTAATTAGACTAGGACAGGTTTTCTTGGTTTGGGCCAATGGCCTAAATCCCTTATTTCCTCCCCTTCCGCTTTTCTTTATGATTGTTTGTCTTATGTGTTTTGCGAATCTAGTTAAATCGTTAGTTAAGTCGCTAAAAAACTGGTTTTGCATAAACATAAAAATATTGCTAAAATCGATTTTCTTTTCAAAAAATCAACTTCTCAGAGTTAATCAAATACGTTTTCAAACAGTCCAGATAACCGCAAGTTAGAGGACGTTTTAGGTGCCTAACACCTTAAAACGTTAATAGGAACAGCTTACTCAGAATCTCTTAACTTAAACGATTTTTCTGTTTTGAATTGTCTAAGTACATTTAAAGGTTTCTTAATTCCTTTTCAAAATTAAGTGGTGACTCTTTCAAAAGTCAAAATATCTTCAAAACAGTGACCCATATCACAACACCAAAAAACAGTTTGTGTCACGCCCCAAATCCCATTGGAGCGGACTGGCACCCGTAGTCGAGGAGGCTCGGGAGAACCCGTTCATAACCTATACTTTCACAATTACATTACTTATGAAAATTAGAAATTTGGGCAGCACTTCGTTGTAAATAGAAGAAAACAGTATCTGTATCAGCCCAGCAGACACGCACATATATATATATAAACAGTGATTGGCCGTCAGAGCCATCACGTCTATCAACCAAACACTCCTATGGATGTACAATATGTCTACAAAAGCCTCTACATAGATACACAACTGAGTTAGGGTCGGGACAAACTCCCGCCCATAAAAGACTTTTATACAAATACCAAAAATACATATAGAAACGACTTGGGATGCCCCGAAACAACTGGAGCTCACCACTATCAACAGAATGTCCTGGCTCTTACTGCAGAGGTGTACGACCTAAAGTACCTGCTCCTGCAGGCATGAATACAGGTCCCCCGTGAGGGACGTCAGTACGGAAATATGTACTGAGTATGTAAGGCAGTGAGTATCAAGATGAGATACAAAAGATCAACAGAACCCAGATACCAGTGAATAAACAGTATGAGTAGACCACACCTAAAAGAGCTGATGGGATACCTGCACATTACTTTCATATCACTACTTCCCGTATTCCTTATCAATACATAACATATGTCATACAATGGCCAACTGATCAGTTGTACTAATACAATACATCAGGGACCACCCCTGGAATAGCATATATACGTAATCTTTATAATACAATGGCCAACTGATCAGTGGTACTAATACAATACATCATATCATCAATTTAAAATAACGACATTCCATTTCTTAATTCAATTAATCTTTGAGATTGGTTACTTTGTGGTCACACCTTATGGAACTTGAAACCATGATACCTCAATAGGAAAAACATGTAAATAGGTAATCAATATCATGAAAATGAAGTAGAGTATCATGGATACCTCATTAAACCATTTCGGAGTCAACAATAGTATATGGACATTTTTTTGACTAGCCGGACATCTTAAAAGTGAAAACAAGTTCAATTGGTAGTGTCGAAGATCATATGATGTTATTATGTGTCATGTGTCGTAGGACAATGTTTGGAATCTTACTTGAGAGTGCCATGGGTCATTATTCATGCCAAAGAATAGATAGAGTATGTCTTACATACCTTGATATAACCACTTCAATACAAGTCCAACTTGACTTCCCGTACTCTTCGAACACTTATCTACAATAAGTCATTTGTGGCAAACTAGTATTAGCAACCAAACCTTACCATTTAGGTATTAACTTCACCAAATAATGTCTAGGAAGTAATCCTTTAACTCATCAATAAGAGTGCTACATACATCCTCTTCTACTCTTATTACATTCACATATCATGCCTTTTCATGCAATATCCCTCAACATCACTCTTAGCCTTTATTTCCCCTCTTAATCACCATCCAATACCAACATGATCACTAGGCATACATAACCACTAATATAATGATAGATCACCACAATTCATCCTCCATAATCCAATACAACAACTTCCATAATTTACTACTAACAATTTATACAAAACAATTCATAACTATGTTTCTAGTTATCTTCCAACATCAAGACAATACTCATAATCCTTTATCAATACTTATTCATGGATAAGAATCAAGAATAAACAATATTCATACCTTAACAATGAACTCTTGTATTTAGAATCCTCCTTACATAACCATGGGGTGCTTCTCGAAGCTTTCGAGATGGTGAACACAACTACGGAACCAATTCGAATTTTCTACGGTTGAATCACAAAATATTTGAAGTTGAAATTAGGCTAGGGTTTCACCTTCTCTTAATAATTGGATGATATATGATATATATGAGGCTAAGTGTATGTTTATAAAGGGCAATTTTCGTCCAAGAGGTAATAGAAAATGACTATTTTACCCTAAAAATTTAAATAAATCCGAATCTGTCCCCAGTGGACTGTTTTGACAGGCTGAAGTAAATCGATCATAACTCTTTTCTCCGGTATCGGATTTGGGTGAAACCAATTGCATTGGAAAGATAATTCAAAGGTATTTCATTTTCATATAAAGTATACCACCCAGTTCTTCCTGTACAAGTATTTATGGTCGTTTAAAATTGACCAAAAATTCTGTTTTTTTTTTATAGGCTGTAGTAAAACGGGTATATCTCCTTACTCAGACATTAGATTTGGATGAAACTAATTTCATCGGAAAGAAGACTCTCGGAGATTTTCGTCGATATATAGAAGCTCACACAGTTATTTTTGTACAAGGAGTTATGATCGTCTAAAGTTGATCCAAAAAAAAAATTGCCTAGCTGCAGTAATTTTCCTGCAGATTTACTATTCACAGGCTTCCCGGCCACCGTTTTGAAATTTCGAATGTGCTCGCTTATATGAAATACTCCTCTGTTTTGGGCAAATTTTATATCGTTGGAAAGCTTATTCCAATACCTACTCATACAACTATTGACGGGATACTTCCGAACACCATAAACTTTATTTAACCCATACGCAAGCCTTTAGGACTCCATATAATCGCGATAAGTGTACGAAAAAATTTACGGGGTGTTACATTCTCCCCCCCTTAAGAAAATTCGTCCTCGAATGTTAGAATAGTTACTCAATTAAGACATGTCCAAGCTTACAATTAACATATTCATCATCATAACATACTTGCATAAAAATAAACACTTACTTGTTATTGTTCTTCTTCCGTCTCATGAACTTCCTCCTCATCGTTGAATAGGTAAGGGTACTTAATATTCATCGCTTCCTCGGCTTCCCATGTGATCTCCTCAACTTGTTGATTCCTCCAAAGTACTTTTACCGATGCTATCTCTTTATTCCTTATATTTTTAATTTGGCGATCAAAAATAGCAATAGGCATTTCTTCAAAAGTGAGATCTTCTGTAACTTGTACATCTTCCGTAGTAGTGATGTGCGATGGATCTCCGATGTACTTGTGAAGCATCGAAACATGAAATATGGGATGAACTGCTGAGAGCTCTTGAGGTAGCTCTAACTCATAAGCAACTTGTCCAAATCTTTGAATGATCTTGTACGGACCTATGTATCGTGGACTTAACTTTCCTTTATTGCCAAACCTCATCACTCCTTTCATTGGTGATACTTTCAAGAATACCCAATCGTCGATAGAAAACTCAAGTCCTCTTCTTCTAACATCCGCATAAGATTTGTGTCGACTTTGAGCTGTTTCAAGCCGTTGTTGGATCACTTTAACCTTCTCCATTGCTTGATAAACAAGATCCGGTCCAAACAAGACCGCATCACCTGCTTCAAACCATCCTATTGGCGATCTACACTTTTTTCCATACAATGCTTCATATGGTGCCATTTTGATACTTGAATGATAGCTATTATTGTAGGCAAAGTCGATAAGAGGTAGGTGATCACCAGTTGCCTTTGAAATCTAATACACATGCTCGTAGCATATCTTCAAGTGTCTGGATGGTACGTTCCACTTGTCCGTCCGTCTGAGGATGAAAAGCCGTACTTAGATTTACTTGTGTCCCTAAACTCATTTGAAAAGACTTCCAGAAATTCGCGGTAAATTGGGCTCCTCGATCGGATATAATGGAAATTGGAACTCTATGTAACCGAACGATCTCCTTAATGTACAACTTCGCATACTCTTCTGCCGTATAAGTTGTCTTAACTGGTAAGAAGTGCGTGGATTTGGTAAGCCTATCAATGATCACCCATATGGAATCAAACTTCCGAAATGTACGACGCAAACCCGTGATGAAATCCATATTGATCTTTTCCCACTTCCAGACGGGAAGATCTATACATTGCATGTAACCACCGGGTTTCTGGTGTTCTACTTTGACTCTTTGATAATTCGGACATTCCAGTACAAATTCGGCAATATTCTTCTTCATGTCATTCCACCAATATATTGCTTTCAAATCTTGATACATCTTAGTCGACCCTGGATGGATGGAATACCTTGAACAGTGTGCTTCTGTCATAATTCTCTTTCTTAGCTCAACTACATCAGGTACACATAAACGATCCTGACACTGAAGCACTCCTTCTCGCGTAAGCTCAAATGCCTTGGTCGTGCCACTCTGCACATCCTCCTTAAGCTGCAATAAAATTGGATCTGCATACTGCTTCTCTTTCACTTCAGCTATCAATGAAGATTCCGCTGCATTACGTACAATAACCTCTTCATCTGGAGTTTCGAGAAGTCAAACTCCCAAATTAGCTAGTTGGTGAAGATCCTTAATCATCCCCTGCTTTTCTATAGATTCCATTTTAGACCTACGACTCAGTGCATCCGCTACCACATTTGCTTTCCCTGGATGATGCAAGATATCAACATCATAATCTTTCAACAATTCAAGCCATCTCCGCTGCCTAAAGTTTAGATCTTTCTGACTGAAGATATATTGCAGGCTCTTATGATCGGTATATATGTCAACATGAACCCCATATAAGTAGTGGCGCCATATCTTCAAAGCAAATACAACTGCAGCTAGCTCAATATCATGCGTGGGATAATTCCTCTCATGTGGTCGCAACTGTCTAGAGCCATAGTCTATTACTCTACTATGTTGCATTAATATGCATCCTTAGCCAATTCTCGACGCATCACAGTACACTGCATACCCTTCTGTGCCTTCAGGAAGTACCAATACCGGTGTAGAAGTCAACTTGCTCTTCAGATCTTGGAAACTCTTTTCACAGGCATCATTCCATTAAAACTTGGAGGCTTTATGCGTCAACTTAGTCAAGGGTGCAGAAATAGAAAAAAAAACTTCAACAAACCTTCTATAATAACCTGCCAACCCGAGGAAACTACGAGTCTCCATAGGCGTCGTGGGTCTTGGCCAATTCTTCACAGCCTCAATCTTCTAAGTGTCAACTTTTATGCCTTCACTGGATACAATATGGCCCAAAAATTCCACTGACTTGAGCCAAAACTCACATTTAGAAAACTTCGCATACAGCTTACGATCACAAAGAATATGCAACGCCTGCCTTAAGTGATTAACATGATCCTCTTCTGATCTAGAGTAGACCAGAATATCATCTATGAAAACTATCACGAACACATCTAGAAACGGCTTAAACAACCTATTCATCAGATCCATAAAAACTGCGGGTGCATTTGTCAGCCTGAATGACATAACCAGGAATTCATAATGACCATACCGTGTTCGGAAAGCTGTCTTCGGTATATCTTTATCCTTGACTCTCACTTGATGATAGCCTGATCTCAAGTCAATCTTGGAAAAACACTGGGCACCCTGCAACTGGTCAAATAAATCATCAATTCGGGGAAGAGGGTATTTATTCTTGATAGTCACCTTATTCAATTGCCGATAGTCAATACACATCCTGAGCGAACCATCTTTCTTACGCACAAAAAATACTGGTGCTCCCCAAGGGGACATACTAGGCCTGATGAATCCCTTCTCTAGCAAGTCTTTCAGTTGCTCTTTCAATTCTCGCAACTCTGCTGGTGCCATTCTAAAAGGAGGAATTGAGATTGGCTGTGTGTCTGGCAGCATATCAATACCAAACTCCACTTTTCGTTCAGGAGGTAAACCTGGTAGTTCTTCAGGAAATACATCAGGAAATTCATTCACAACCGAAATGGTCTGAAAAGTTGGTGGCTCTGCCTCTGTATCCCTTACTCTAACCAAATGGTATATGTACCCCTTGGAAATCATTTTTCTTGCCCTAAAGTAAGAAATAAATCTACCTCTCGGCGCGCCAACATTACCCTTCCATTCAAGGACTGCCTCATTTGGGAAATGGAAATATACCTTCTTAGAACGGCAATCTACTGTAGCATAACAAGACGCTAACCAGTCCATGCCCATAGTAACATCAAAATCTACCATTTCTAACTCAACAAGATCGGCCATCGTGTCACGACCACAAATATTCACAACACAATATCGATAAACATTCCTAGCTATAAGAGATTCCCCCACTGGCGTTGATACTTCAAATGGCTTGGCTAATAATTCGGGTGTTCTTTCGAACCTTCCCGCAACCAAAGGAGTAGCATACGATAATGTAGAACCAGGATCAATTAAGGCATACACATCAAATGCAAAGGTGGACAACGTACCTGTAACCACATTTGGAGAAGCCTCTAAATTCTGCCGATCTGCTAGGGCATACACACGGTTCTGAGCTCCGCTAGAACTAGTTTCTCCTCTATCACCTCTACCGTGACCCATAGGTTGTGTACCCCTACTCAAAGGAGGCACCGATGATGACGCAATAGTTGATCCGGTAGGTCGTGTTATACCACCTGTGGTTCTGCGTGGGCAATCTCTAGCCATATGCCCCGGCCTACCGCACCAAAAGCAATTGTTCGTTCCAAGCCGATATTCCCCAAAGTGAAATCTTCTACATATGGGGCACGAGTGTCGTGGAGGTCTCAATTGACTCATACTCCCTTGCCCTTGATACCCCATTGTTCGCGAACTCTGATTTTCACTGCTTTGCCCGAACTGATTACCTCTAAACCTTTGAAATTGCGGTGGAGCACTAATTGCAGGATAAGAAGATAACGGTCTAGGCAATCTATGAGAGAACGAAGGCCTAAAACCTCCCTGAGATGCCGTAAACTGCCCTATAGCTCTGGCCCGCTTAGAATATCCTTTTTCTGATTCCTGGGTTCTTCTTCTTTGCCTCTGATCTTCTATTTTCTGAGCGAAAGCTTGTATCCTCGCTATATCCATGTCCTTGTTCAAAGCAGCAATGGTACAATCTCTAACCAAGTATGGTTCCAATCTATCCACATAGTGATGAACTCTGTCATCCATAGTAGCTACCACATTAGAAGCATATCGAGACAAGGAGTTAAATCGAAGACTATACTCCCTTACACTCATATTACCCTAACGAAGATTTAAGAATTGATCTGCATGGGCCTGACGAGTCTCAAATGGAAGATAATGATCAATAAATGCATCTTTGAACTCTCCCCATGTAGTTGGAGGTGCATCAATACCCCTAGATCGTTTCCAATCCTCGTACCACAATATAGCCTCTCCTTTCAGTCTATATGCTGCTAGCTCAACCATATCTTTACCGGATATATGCATAACATCTAGAGCCCTTTGGGTTTGATCGACAAAGTCCTGCGGGTCTTCGTTAATATCTGATCCGGTAAAAGTAGGAGGATCCAGTTTCAAAAATCCTGTGTCCGAAGGCTAGCTTCTCTATCCGTACCACTAGATCCCGTGGTAGGAATAGCTTGACCTTGAACTTGACCGGCAACAATATGCGTCAGAAGTTGTACTGCATCCCTCAAATCTCGATCAACAGCATTAATAGATGGCCCTTCCGGAGGAGAAGAAGTTCCTGCTATATGCTCAGCTTAAGACTCACTTTGTTCAGCTTGTGCCGGTGGTGACTTACAGTACCTTCTCCGGCCACTACATCTACTCGCTTCCACTTATTCTTTCTCCTTGTAACCGGCATCATTACTATAATAATTAAAAAAAACAATTGGATTAAGCTATCGATTATGACTTTATCTCTAATATGGGCTCTATTGCACGATCTAAGAAATGGAGAATGGAAACAATCCCTAAATGTCCAATAGCCTCCTGTTTATAGATGTGGTGCACAACACACCGATAAACGAGATTCTACGTAGACACGGCTTTGTAGACTCACTAGGATGAACTGCTCTGATACCACTTCTTTCATGCCCCAAATCCCATTGGAGCGGACTGGCACCGGTAGCCGAGAAGGCCCGTGAGAACCCGTTCATAACCTATACTTTCACAATTACATTACTTATGAAAATTAGAAATTTGGGCAGCACTTCGTTGTAAATAGAAGAAAATAGTACCTGTATCAGCCCAACAGACACTCACATATATATATATAAACAGTGATTGGCCGTCAGAGCCATCACGTCTATCAACCAAACACTCCTATGGCTGTACAATATGTCTACAAAAGCCTCTACATAGATACACAACTGAGTTAGGGCCGGGACAAACTCCCGCCCACAAAAGACTTTTATACAAAAACCAAAAATACATATAGAAACGACTTGGGATGCCCCGAAACAACTGGAGCTCACCACTATCAACAAAATGTCCTGGCTCTTACTGCGGAGGTGTACGACCTAAAGTACCTGCTCCTGTAGGCATGAATACAGGTCCCCCGTGAGGGATGTCAGTACGGAAATATGTACTGAGTATGTAAGGCAGTGAGTATCAAGATGAGATACAAAAGATCAACAGAACCCAGATACCAGTGAATAAACAGTATGAGTAGACCACACCTAAAAGAGCTGATGGGATACCTGCACATTACTTTCATATCACTACTTCTCGTATTCCTTATCAATACATAACATATGTCATACAATGGCCAACTGATCAGTGGTACTAATACAATACATCAGGGACCACCCCTGGAATAGCATATATACGTGATCTTTATAATACAATGGCCAACTGATCAGTGGTACTAATACAATACATCATATCATCAATTTAAAATAACGACATTCCATTTCTTAATTCAATTAATCTTTGAGATTGGTTACTTTGTGGTCACACCTTATGGAACTTGAAACCATGATACCTCAATAGGAAAAACATGTAAATAGGTAATCAATATCATGAAAATGAAGTAGAGAATCATGTATACCTCATTAAACCATTTCGGAGTCAACAATAGTATATGGACATTTTTTTGACTAGCCGGACATCTTAAAAGTGAAAACAAGTTCAATTGGTAGTGTCGAAGATCATATGATGTTATTATGTGTCATGTGTCGTAGGACAATGTTGGAAGCTTACTTGAGAGTGCCATGGGTCATTATTCATGCCAAAGATTAGATAGAGTATGTCTTACATACCTTGATATAACCACTTCAATACAAGTCCAACTTGACTTCCCGTACTCTTCGAACACTTATCTACAATAAGTCATTTGTGGCAAACTAGTATTAGCAACCAAACCTTACCATTTAGGTATTAACTTCACCAAATAATGTCTAGGAAGTAATCCTTTAACTCATCAATAAGAGTGCTACATACATCCTCTTCTACTCTTATTACATTCACATATCATGCCTTTTCATGCAATATCCCTCAACATCACTCTTAGCCTTTATTTCCCCTCTTAATCACCATCCAATACCAACATGATCACTAGGCATACATAACCACTAATATAATGATAGATCACCACAATTCATCCTCCATAATCCAATACAACAACTTCCATAATTTACTACTAACAATTTATACAAAACAATTCATAACTATGTTTCTAGTTATCTTCCAACATCAAGACAATACTCATAATCCTTTATCAATACTTATTCATGGATAAGAATCAAGAATAAACAATATTCATACCTTAACAATTAACTCTTGTATTTAGAATCCTCCTTACATAACCATGGGGTGCTTCTCGAAGCTTTCGAGATGGTGAACACAACTACGGAACCAATTCGAATTTTCTACGGTTGAATCACAAAATATTTGAAGTTGAAATTAGGCTAGGGTTTCACCTTCTCTTAATAATTGGATGATATATGATATATATGAGGCTAAGTGTATGTTTATAAAGGGCAATTTTCGTCCAAGAGGTAATAGAAAATGACTATTTTGCCCTAAAAATTTAAATAAATCCGAATCTGTCCACAGTGGACAGTTTTGACAGGCTGAAGTAAATCGATCATAAATCTTTGCTCCGGTTTTGGATTTGGGTGAAACCAATTGCATTAGAAAGATAATTCAATGGTATTTCATTTTCATTTAAGTATACCACCCAGTTCTTCCTGTAAAAGGAGTTATGATCGTTTAAAGTTTACCCAAAAATCTGTCCCAAAATTCTGTTTTTTTTTTGTTAGGCAGTAGTAAAACGGGTAAATCTCCTTTCTCAGACAATGGATTTGGATGAAACTAATTTCATCAGAAAGAAGACTCTCGGAGATTTTCATCGATATATAGAAGCTCACACAGTTCTTTTTGTACAAGGAGTTATGATCGTCTAAAGTTGATCCAAAAAAAAAATTTCCTAGCTGCAGTAATTTTCCTGCAGATTTACTGTTCACAGGCTTCCCGGCCACCGTTTTGAAATTTCGAATGTGCTCGCTTATATGAAATACTCCTCTGTTTTGGGCAAATTTTATATCGTTGGAAATCTTATTCCAATACCTACACATACAACTATTGACGGGATACTTTGGAACACCATAAACTTAATTTAACCCATACGCAAGCCTTTAGGACTCCATATAATCGCGATAAGTGTACGAAAAAATTTACGGGGTGTTACATTCTCCCCCCCTTAAGAACATTCGTCCTCGAATGTTAGCATAGTTACTCAATTAATACATGTCCAAGATTACAATTAACATATTCATCATCATAACATACTTTCATAAAAATAAACACTTACTTGTTATTGTTCTTCTTCCGTCTCATGAACTTCCTCCTCATCGTTGAATAGGTAAGGGTACTTAATATTCATCGCTTCCTCGGCTTCCCATGTGATCTCCTCAACTTGTTGATTCCTCCAAAGTACTTTTACCGATGCTATCTCTTTATTCCTTATCTTTTTAATTTGGAGATCAAGAATAGCAATAGGCATTTCTTCAAAAGTGAGATCTTCTGTAACTTGTACATCTTCCGTAGTAGTGATGTACGATGGATCTCCGATGTACTTGTGAAGCATCGAAACATGAAATATGGGATGAACTGCTGAGATCTCTTGAGGTAGCTCTAACTCATAAGCAACTTGTCCAAATCTTTGAATGATCTTGTACGGACCTATGTATCGTGGACTTAACTTTCCTTTCTTGCCAAACCTCATCACTCCTTTCATTGGTGATACTTTCATGAATACCCAATCGTTGATAGAAAACTCATGTCCTCTTCTTCTAACATCCGCATAAGATTTGTGTCGACTTTGAGCTGTTTCAAGCCGTTGTTGGATCACTTTAACCTTCTTCATTGCTTGATAAACAAGATCCGGTCCAAACAAGACCGCATCACCTGCTTCAAACCATCCTATTGGCGATCTACACTTTCTTCCATACAATGCTTCATATGGTGCCATTTTGATACTTGAATGATAGCTATTATTGTAGGCAAACTCGATAAGAGGTAGGTGATCATCCCAGTTGCCTTTGAAATCTAATACATATGCTCGTAGCATATCTTCAAGTGTCTGGATGGTATGTTCCGCTTGTCCGTCCGTCTGAGGATGAAAAGTCGTACTTAGATTTACTTGTGTCCCCAAACTCCTTTGAAAAGACTTCCAGAAATTCATGGTAAATTGGGCTCCTCGATCGGATATAATGGAAATTGGAACTCCATGTAACCGAACGATATCCTTAATATAAAACTTCGCATACTCTTCCGCCGTATAAGTTTTCTTAACTGGTAAGAAGTGCGCGGATTTGGTAAGCCTATCAATGATCACCCATATGGAATCAAACTTCCGAAATGTACGAGGCAAACCCGTGATGAAATCCATATTGATATTGTCCCACTTCCAGACGGGAAGATCTATACATTGCATGTAACCACCGGGTTTCTGGTGTTCTACTTTGACTCTTTGACAATTCGGACATTCCGCTACAAATTCGGCAATATTCTTCTTCATGTGATTCCACCAATATATTGCTTTCAAATCTTGATACATCTTAGTCGACCCTGGATGGATGGAATACCTTGAACAGTGTGCTTCTGTCATAATTCTCTTTCTTAGCTCAACTACATCAGGTACACATAAACGATTCTGACACTGAAGCACTCCTTCTCGCATAAGCTTAAATGCCTTTGTCGTGCCACTCTGAACATCCTCCTTAAGCTGCAATAAAATTGGATCTGCATACTGCTTCTCTTTCACTTCAGCTATCAATCAAGATTCCGCTGCATTACGTACAATAACCTCTTCATCTGGAGTTTCGAGAAGTCGAACTCCCAAATTAGCTAGTTGGCGAAGATCCTTAATCATCCCCTGCTTTTCTATAGATTCCATTTTATACCTACGACTCAGTGCATCCGCTACCACATTCGCTTTCCCTGGATGATACAAGATATCAACATCGTAATCATTCAACAATTCAAGCCATCTCCGCTGCCTCAAGTTTAGATCTTTCTGACTGAATATATCTTGCAGGCTCTTATGATCGGTATATATGTCAACATGAACCCCATATAAGTAGTGGTGCCATATCTTCAAAGCAAATACAACTGCAGCTAGCTCAATATCATGCGTGGGATAATTCCTCTCATGTGGTCGCAACTGTCTAGAGCCATAGGCTATTACTCTACCATGTTTCATTAATACGCATCCTAAGCCAATTCTCGAAGCATCACAGTACACTGCATACCCTTCTGTGCCTTCAGGAAGTACCAATACCGGTGTAGAAGTCAACTTGCTCTTCAGATCTTGGAAACTCTTTTCACAGGCATCATTCCATTGAAACTTGGAGGCTTTATGCGTCAACTTAGTCAAGGGTGCAAAAATAGAAGAAAAACCTTCAACAAACCTTCTATAATAACCAACCAACCCGAGGAAACTACGAGTCTCCGTAGGCGTCGCGGGTCTTGGCCAGTTCTTCACAGCCTCAATCTTCTGAGTGTCAACTTTTATGCCTTCACTGGATACAATATGGCCCAAAAATTCCACTGACTTGGGCCAAAACTCACATTTAGTAAACTTCGCATACAACTTACGATCACGAAGAATCTGCAACGCCTGCCTTAAGTGATTAACATGATCCTCTTCTGATCTAGAGTAGACCAGAATATCATCTATGAAAACTATCACGAACACATCTAGAAATGGCTTAAACAACCTATTCATCAGATCCATAAAAACTGCGGGTGCATTTGTCAGCCTGAATGACATAACCAGGAATTAATAATGACCATACCGTGTTCGGAAAGCTTTCATGGGTATATCTTTATCCTTGACTCTCACTTGATGATAGCCTGATCTCAAGTCAATTTTGGAAAAACACTGGGCACCCTGCAACTGGTCAAATAAATCATCAATTCGGGGAAGAGGGTATTTATTCTTGATAGTCACCTTATTCAATTGCCGATAGTCAATACACATCCTGAGCGAACCATCTTTCTTACGCACAAACAATACTGGTGCTCCCCAAGGGGACATACTAGGCCTGATGAATCCCTTCTCTAGCAAGTCTTTCAGTTGCTCTTTCAATTCTCGCAACTTTGCTGGTGCCATTCTATAAGGAGGAATTGAGATTGGCTGTGTGTCTGACAACATATCAATACCAAACTCCACTTTTCGTTCAGGAGGTAAACCTGGTAGTTCTTCAGGAAATACATCCGGAAATTCATTCACAACCAGAACGGTCTGAAAAGTTGGCGGCTCTGCCTCTGTATCCCTTACTCTAACCAAATGGTATATGTACCCCTTGGAAATCATTTTTCTTGCCCTAAAGTATGAAATAAATCTACCTCTCGGCGTGCCAACATTACCCTTCCATTCAAGGACTGCCTCATTCGGGAAATGGAAATATACCTTCTTAGAACGGCAATCTACTGTAGCATAACAAGACGCTAACCAGTCCATGCCCATAATAACATCAAAATCTACCATTTCTAACTTAACAATATCGGCCATCGTGTCACGACCACAAATATTCACAACACAATTTCGATAAACATTCCTAGCTATAAGAGATTCCCCCACTGGCATTGATACTTCAAATGGCTTGGCTAATAATTCGGGTGTTCTTCCGAACCTTCCCGCAACCAAAGGAGTAGCATACGATAATGTAGAACCAGGATCAATTAAGGCATACACATCAAATGCAAAGGTGGACAACGTACCTGTAACCATATTTGGAGAAGCCTCTAAATTCTGCCGATCTGCAAGGGCATACACACGGTTCTGAGCTCCGCTAGAACTAGTTGCTCCTCTATCACCTCTACCGTGACCCATAGGTTGTGTACCCCTACTCAAAGGAGGCACCGATGATGACGCAACAGCTGATCCGGTAGGTCGTGTTATACCACCTGTGGTCCTGCGTGGGCAATCTCTAGCCATATGCCCCGGCCTACCGCACCAAAAGCAATTGTTCGTTCCAAGCCGATATTCCCCAAAGTGAAATCTTCTACATATGGGGCACGGGTGTCGTGGAGGTCTCAATTGACTCATACTCCCTTGCCCTTGATACCCCATTGTTCGCGAACTCTGATTTTCACTGCTTTTCCCGAACTGATTACCTCTGAACCTTTGAAATTGCGGTGGAGCACTAATTGCAGGATAAGAAGATAACGGGCTAGGCAATCTATGAGAGAACGAAGGCCTAAAACCTCCCTGAGATGCTGTAAACTGCCCTATAGCTCTGGCCCGCTTAGAATATCCTTTTTCTGATTCCTGGGTTCTTCTTCTTTGCCTCTGATCTTCCATTTTCTGAGCGAAAGCTTGTATCCTCGCTATATCCATGTCCTTGTTCAAAGCAACAATGGTAAAATCTCTAACCAAGTATGGTTCCAATCTATCCACATAGTGATGAACTCTGTCATCCATAGTAGCTAACACATTAGAAGCATATCGAGACAAGGAGTTAAATCGAAGACTATACTCCCTTACACTCATATTACCCTGACGAAGATTTATGAATTGATCTGCACGGGCCTGACGAGTCTCAAATGGAAGATAATGATCAATAAATGCATCTTTGAACTCTCCCCATGTAGTTGGAGGTGCATCAATACCCCTAGATCGTTTCCAATCCTCGTACTACAATATAGCCTCTCCATTCAGTCTATATGCTGCTAGCTAAACCATATCTTTACCGGATATGTGCATAACATCTAGAGCCCTTTGGGTTTGATCGACAAAGTCCTGCAGGTCTTCTTTAATATCTGATCCGGTAAAAGTAGGAGGATCCAGTTTCAAAAAATCCTGTGTCCGAAGGCTAGTTGCTCTATCCGTACCACTAGAACCCGTGGTAGGAATAGCTTGCCCTTGAACTAGACCGGAAACTATACGCGTCAGAAGTTGTACTGCATCCCTCAAATCTCGATCAACAACATTAATAGATGGCCCTTCCGGAGGAGAAGAAGCTCCTGCTATATGCTCAGCTTGAGACTCACTTTGTTCAGCTTGTGCCGGTGGTGACTTACTAGTACCTTCTCCGGCCAATACATCTACTCGCTTCCACTTATTCTTTCTCCTTGTAACCGACATCGTTACTATAATAATAATAAAAAAAAACAATTAGATTAAGCGATCGATTATGACTTTATCTCTAATATGGGCTCTATTGCACGATCTAAGAAATGGAGAATGGAAACAATCCCTAAATGTCCAATAGCCTCCTGTTTATAGATGTGGTGCACAACACACTGATAAACGAGATTCTACGTAGACACGGTTTTGTAGACTCACTAGGACGAACTACTCTGATACCACTTCTTTCACGCCCCAAATCCCATTGGAGCGGACTGGCACCCGTAGTCGAGGAGGCCCGGGAGAACCCGTTCATAACCTATACTTTCACAATTACATTACTTATGAAAATTAGAAATTTGGGAAGCACTTCGTTGTAAATAGAAGAAAACAGTACCTATATCAGCCCAGCAAACACGCACATATATATATATAAACAGTGATTGGCCGTCAGAGCCATCACGTCTATCAACCAAACACTCCTATGGCTGTACAATATGTCTACAAAAGCCTCTACATAGATACACAACTGAGTTAGGGTCGGGACAAACTCCCACCCACAAAAGACTTTTATACAAATACCAAAAATACATATAGAAACGACTTGAGATGCCCCGAAACAACTGGAGCTCACCACTATAACAGAATTTCCTGGCTCTTACTGCGGAGGTGTACGACCTAAAGTACCTTCTCCTGCAGGCATGAATACAGGTCCCCCGTGAGGGACGTCAGTACGTAAATATGTACTGAGTATGTAAGGCAGTGAGTATCAAGATGAGATACAAAAGATCAACAGAACCCAGATACCAGTGAATAAACAGTATGAGTAGACCACACCTAAAAGAGCTGATGGGATACCTGCACATTACTTTCATATCACTACTTCCCGTATTCCTTATCAATACATAACATATGTCATACAATGGCCAACTGATCAGTGGTACTAATACAATACATCATGGACCACCCCTGGAATATTATATATACATAATCTTTATAATACAATGGCCAACTGATCAGTGGTACTAATACAATACATCATATCATCAATTTAAAATAACGACATTCCATTTCTTAATTCAATTAGTCTTTGAGATTGGTTACTTTGTGGTCACACCTTATGGAACTTGAAACCATGATACCTCAATAGGAAAAACATGTAAATAGGTAATCAATATCATGAAAATGTTGTAGCGAATCATGGATACCTCATTAAACCATTTCGGAGTCAACAATTGTATATGGACATTTTTTTGACTAGCCGGACATCTTAAAAGTGAAAACAAGTTCAATTGGTAGTGTCGAAGATCATATGATGTTATTATGTGTCATGTGTCGTAGGACAATGTTGGAAGCTTACTTGAGAGTTCCATGGGTCATTATTCATGCCAAAGATTAGATAGAGTATGTCTCACATACCTTGATATAACCACTTCAATACAAGTCCAACTTGACTTCCCGTACTCTTCGAACACTTATCTACAATAAGTCATATGTGGCAAACTAGTATTAGCAACCAAACCTTACCATTTAGGTATTAACTTCACAAAATAATGTCTAGGAAGTAATCCTTTAACTCATCAATAAGAGTGCTACATACATCCTCTTATACTCTTATTACATTCACATATTATGCCTTTTCATGCAATATCCCTCAACATCACTCTTAGCCTTTATTTCCCCTCTTAATCACCATCCAATACCAACATAATCACTAGGCATACATAAACACTAATATAATGATAAATCACCACAATTCATCCTCCATAATCCAATACAACAACTTCCATAATTTACTACTTACAATTTATACAAAACAATTCATAACTATGTTTCTAGTTATCTTCCAACATCAAGACAATACTAATAATCCTTTATCAGTACTTATTCATGGATAAGAATCAAGAATAAACAATATTCATACCTTAACAATGAACTCTTGTATTTAGAATCCTCCTTACATAACCATGGGGTGCTTCTCAAAGCTTTCGAGATGGTGAACACAACTACGGAACCAATTCGAATTTTCTACGGTTGAATCACAAAATATTTGAAGTTGAAATTAGGCTAGGGTTTCACCTTCTCTTAATAATTGGATGATATATGATATATATGAGTCTAAGTGTATGTTTATAAAGGTCAATTTTCGTCCAAGAGGTAATAGAAAATGACTATTTTGCCCTAAAAATTTAAATAAATCCGAATCTGTCCCCAGTGGACAGTTTTGACAGGCTGAAGTAAATCGATCATAACTCTTTGCTCCGGTATCGGATTTGGGTGAAACCAATTGCATTGGAAAGATAATTCAAAGGTATTTCATTTTCATATAAAGTATACCATCCAGTTCTTTCTGTACAAGTAGTTATGGTCGTTTAAAGTTTACCCAAAAATCTGTCCCAAAATTCTGTTTTTCTTTTTTGATAGGCTGTAGTAAAACGGGTATAACTCCTTACTCAGACATTGGATTTGGATGAAACTAATTTCATCGGAAAGAAGACTCTCGGAGATTTTTGTTGATATTTAGAAGCTCACACATTTCTTTTTGTACAAGGAGTTATGATCGTCTAAAGTTGATCCAAAAAAAAAATTGCCTAGCTGCAGTAATTTTCCTGCAGATTTACTGTTCACAGGCTTCCCGGCCACCGTTTTGAAATTTCGAATGTGCTCGCTTATATGAAATACTCCTCTGTTTTGGGAAAATTTTATATCGTTGGAATGATTATTCCAATACCTACACATACAACTATTGACGGGATACTTTCGAACACCATAAACTTAATTTAACCCATACGCAATCCTTTAGGACTCCATATAATCGCGATAAGTGTACGAAAAAATTTACGAGGTGTTACATTATGAATCAGCACACCTGTGTTTAGGAGCTCGTTGTTCAGATTCATCACCAATGTAGTTTTCCCAACTCCTCCGGTACCCCACACACCGATGATGCATACCTGAAAGGATTCAAAATCCAAATAACTTTATCCAGTGAAAGATGCACCAATGGACACAAAAAAACATTTAGAAAATTAGTGAAATAAGAACATTGGAGGCTTTGATCACTATAATCTCTGATATCAAGTTTGTTAATACCGTCTTAATGGTGTCCAGGGAAGGGCTGTTAGAGTACGTGCCCTACTGATTTTAATATTATACTCGACTGGTTGCCTATCTGTGGAACAAGTAATCTAACGTGGTTCACAAAAGTAAAACTTGAACATAGTATTTTTACGTGGAAAACACCCGGCTCAAGAAAGGTGTAAAAAAACATGACCTGTACCTCTACAAGATTTAACCCCAATTTCACTATTTCACTTGAGCCTCAACAATCAACAAAAATACAAGACTTCTTGTAAACTAGGAATTAAAACTTCTAACTCCTACTTCTACAAAAACACAAATCTTCCCAAGATAAGTGTTCCGAAGTCTTCGAGTTTTCCAACTTGAAGACGTTAATCCTAACTCAGTTTATACTTCATTGAGACTAGAGATTACAACTTAATATGGCTCAACGACCAATCTATTACACAAAGTCTATGACTCTAAGTAAAGGACCAGGTTGTTCCAATAGCTCCTTAAAGTTGTAGAACTGATTTGCTGATTGTTGAATGTCTTTTCAGTGCATGAGTGGAACACTTGAATGTCGTTTGTTGTATTTAAGCTGACTCCTGATTGAGTCCTTTAGTTGATGTACACTTCTAACTTCAATAGGACTCCCAGGTGATTTTACTCTTCATTGCTTCCATTTCTCTCTCCTTGACTGGATAGGACTCTTCTCTTTTATCCCTTAGTCTTGTAGAACTCCTTGATCAACTCAACTTCTAGATATTGCATTTATCTTCTCCTTAATAGTAGCATCTGAAACAATTTTGAGCTTCCTTGCTTATCCACTTTTGTCTTAATGCATTGTCAGCATTGTATCACTTCAACCAATAACTTCTTTTTTATGACTTGTATGGGACAGCTTGCACAACATGTTTCATTCACATGTACATCATCAAAACTTCACATTCCCTAACAAATTTCCCCAGCATAGCATCCATCATAAGATCTTAACATACTCAAAAAAAAGATTTTAAATAAAAGAACACTGAATGAAACAGGTTAGTCAATTGAGTTATAAGCATTGTATAATCTATTCTTCCCCCTTTTGACATCATCGAAAAGCTAGCCCAACAAGTGAAAAATATTTAATAATCCATGGACACTGGGGCTATCACTAAAACAATCAAGACTCAGAGCAAGAGAAAAACTATGCATTATGAAAAAGAAGAAGCAGATCTTAATAAACAAAGAGGTCCATTTCATTCACAAAACAAGATACAATTATCATTACCCAAAAACAACAAAAAAGATAGACAACAAGGACCAGAAAAACAAGGAAAATATTCCTAAGGCACTAAGAAGGAGCTAAGAGGAGGAAGAAGAGGGAATAAGGGAGGTCAGCTTCCTAATAACATCAACATTCTCAGCTCTTTCACGCTCCAAGAAAGCTGTAAGTGAGGTAATATGAGCTTGAAGAACTCTCTTCTCATCCTCATGAGCAGCCTCCAGTGTAGCCTTACCAACCTCCACTTCTGCATGCTTTACTATCAGTGCATTTCTTAACTTCTGCATTGGGTTATCAGCACTCCTAATAGAAACAAGTAACATTATATGGTTCACACTCCCTATGATATCCTTGGTAGTCTGTGAAGACCAGACTTGGACAGACACTCCAAACTCCTTAAACATAGGAGTGAGCCAGAATTCATAAGAGAAGGCATGCCTATTCACTTCCTTGAGGAGAACCTTTTGCATATGCTTCAATATGAGTAGAGGAAAATCAATTTTCACCTCAGTGTACAACAGTTCCATGAGAGTAAGGTCAAGAAAACTAGCACAGTCCCTCTTTTCTTCCTAGGGATGATCATCTCATGCACTACATTAAAATAGAGTTGGTGGAGCGGAGATATCTCCCTCTTAAGAACTCTTCTATGATTGATCAGGTGAGGATTTCTAGAGAACTTATGACAAATATGAAGAGAAGAGGCAAGATTATCAAGAGGTGGCCAAGTGAACAAATGCCAAGACCAGAGGCAAGATTATCAAGAGGTAGCCAAGTTCCCTTGACATAGTGCCCCCACCCCTAAGAATGGATATGCAAGATTCGAGCAATGTCTGCAACATAAAGGTTCATAGTAACCCCTCGAACAGTGGTAGAAAGTATCTCACCAATAACTACCCCATTAGTATAGAATTCATACACTTCAGGTTTGTCAAACTTCCTTTGAAGGTCACCCTGAAGAATTAGGTGTGACCATCCTTGAAACTCCAGTTTACCCAACAAGGTATGTATATCAACACCCCCAAAACCACTAATAAACCTCTCTCTAGCAAATTTTCACTTTTGAAAGTGAAGGTGGTGTTCCTCAGGAGTGTCCTGATGTGAAGATGGTTCTTGAAACTCAAAATTTGGATCCAACTCAGCAGTAGCATCTAAAGGTGAGTCAAAGTCATATAAGTCAAAAGGAACAGGTTTGGTTACCTTTTTCTTTAAATGAGAAGAGGACTTCAGAGGAGAAACTTTGGAGAATGAGAAATCTTTGACAGTAGGGGTAGCTTAAGAAGGTGAGGAAGCTTTATGAGTAGGTTGAGATGATGTTTTACGAGACAAGGAGGTTTTGGGGCTTTGGCAATGATCGTCTTCTTCCTTCTTACTGATCGAAGAAGAAGATCAGGAGAAGATGCACGAGGAGGAGTGGAATCAGATGTAGCCACACATTTCTTTTTACTAACTTGAAGTACTTCTTCCAAAGAAGCATCTTTCCGTTACTTTTTACCTCGAGTATGAGGAGTACGGGGAGTGGAGACAATAGGAGGGGGTTGTACAAGAGCATTGTCATCAACATCATTAGAGATAGAAGAGGGTTTTCTTTTTGGTTTAGACCCGTACCTTTGAGGAATTAGGTCTGTAATAGGAACATCATATCGATCAATAATCTGAAGAGGGATTGGAGGTGTTAGTGAGGGTTCAAAAGATGGTGAAGATTTGGAAGAAAATCGGGTAAAAGGGTTTTGAATATTCTTGACATTGTAAAATTGGATAATTTGATTTAAATTGGGGGAGGAATGATTGGAGGTAAGGTAATATCGAGATGAAGTATAATGGATATTGAAGGAGCAGTAGTGGAGTCAGTTGATGGCTTAGAGGAAGAGGATGCAATGGTGAATAAAGAGGAAAATAGTGATTTAATTGTGGTTATGTGAGTGGTGAATGATGAGAAGAGAAGGAAACGTATTTAAGGTGGATATAGAGAAGATTAAGCCTGGGTGGAGTGTATTTGGTGAAGGAAACGTAATGATTAGGAAGTCCTGTTCTGATGGGAAAGGTCTGAAAGCTTTTTGAAGGAGAAAGGCTTTTGGGGTTTTGGTGGTTTAAGTGTACCAAAAAGGATCATGTAGACAACCTGTTTCTCTTTATGCTACTATGGGCAAGCAATAATCATACCTTAATTCTGAATAGAAATAGACAAAATTGCCTTGAAATTCCAGTCTTTTTGCAAAATCAATGCATAGCTAAGTCAATTTACTCTAAAATCTTAGAATTAGGATACACAACTAAATGTGTAAGACTAAATTAATCAATAATCACTTAAGAGCAGCTTATTCTAGTCAATCATAAAGGGAGATTTATATAATTTTAATCATCCCCAAGGCTAACTTATTTTTTTCAAAGTGTTCTCTTCTCAAAGCCTTAGTGAATATGTCAGCAATTTGTTCCTCAGTAGAATAAAGCATAATTGATAGATGACCTTTTTCAACATTATCTCTAAGAAAGTGATGTCTAATAACAATATGCTTAGTTCTTTTATGTTGAATAGGATTTTTGGCTATGTTAATGGCACTTGTATTATCACAAAAAATAGAAACACATCCAACATCTATACCAAAATCTATAAGTTGTTGCTTAATCCATAATAATTGAGCACAACAAGATCCTGCAACAACATATTCAGCTTCAACAGTAGACAAGGCTACTGAATTTTGCTTCTTAGTGGACTGGGTAATCAAACATGATCTAAGGAAGTATGCCATGCCTGTAGTGCTCTTCCTGTCAACCAAATATCCTGCATAGTCAGCATCAGAATATCCAACCAAGTTGAAATTACTACCTTTTGGGTACCATAAACCAAGATCACTGATTCTTTTGAGATATCTAAAGATCTTTTTTACAGATTTTAGATGAGACTCTTTAGGATTTGCTTGAAATCTAGCACATAATCCTACACTGAACACAATATCAGGCCTATTTTCTGTAAGATATAGCAATGAACCTATCATCCCTTTGTACATTTTTTGCTACACATCAGGACCTGTTTCATCCAAATCATGCTTTGTAGCAGTGGCTATTGGAGTGCTGATCTCTTTTGCCTCTTCCATGGAGAATCTTTTAAGGAGTTCTTTTACATACTTCTGTTTATGGATTATTGTTACAGATGCTGTTTGTTTGATTTGCAATCCTAAGAAGTAATTTAGCTCCCCCATCATGTTCATCTCAAATTCACAACTCATGAGTTTGGCAAAATCATGAGTCATGTTCATGTTTGTGGATCCAAAAATGATGTCATCTACATATAACTGCACAACCAATAGATCTTTTCCATTAGTTTTCAAGAAGAGAGTGTTGTCAATTTTACCTCTACTATGACCATGCTCTGGTAGAAATTTTTACAATCTCTCATACCAAGCTCTTGGAGCTTGTTTCAACCCATACAAAGCCTTATCCAATTTATACACATGATCAAAGAACTCTTTGCTTTCAAATCCTGGAGGTTGTTTAACATATACCTCCTCTTTGAGAATGTCATTCAAGAATTCACTCTTAACATCCATTTGATATAGAATGAACTCGATATAGGTAGCAAAGGCAACAAGTAATGTAATAGCTTCAATTCTAGCTACAGGAGAAAAAGTCTCATCAAAATTTATCCCTTCTTATTGATTGTATCCTTGAACCACCTCCTTGGACCACCAACCTTGTCTTGTTCCTTGTAACTGTTCCATGCTCATCAACTTTATTTCTATACACCCACTTAGTCCCAATTACTGTTCTATATTTTGGGAGAGGAACTAAGTGTCATACTTTGCTTCTCTCAAATTGATTTAGCTATTCCTGAATGGCTATGATCCAATTAGCATCAACTAGTGCTTCAGTTACCTTCTTTGGCTCAATTTCTGACAAGAATGCCTTGAAAGCACATATACTTCTTAATCCAGACCTTGTAGTGATCCCAGAAGTGAGATCAGTGAGAACAGTTTCAATAGGATGTGATCCTTGATACTTGTAACCTTGTGGGACCAAGCCTAGTAAGCTACTAGGATCACTACTGATATTCTGGGCTGGGGTAGTTAGGGGCTCAGTTCCCCCTGTCACTGTGCCTCCAGATTTAGTTCCCCCTATTGAGGTGCCTCCATGTTTGGTAGCTCCAATCGATGAACCAGGTTGTGTAACCTGTTCCTCAGAGTCACTTCCTTCCTGCAGGTTAGTCTTAGCATAAGATTCATCAAAAACTACATACATTCTTTCTTCAAAACAGTTAGTTTTGTTGTTTACAATCCTATAAGCCTTACTATGAAGTGAATAGCCTAAGAAGATTCCCTCATCACTTTTACCATCAAATTTTCCCAGATTATCCTTTCCATTATTATGTATGAAACATTTATAATCAAAGGTTCTAAAATAAGAAATGATTGGATTTCTTCCTTTTAGTAATTCATAGGGAGTTTTCTCTAACATAGGTCTGATCATGCATCTATTATGATATATACTGCTGTACTTATTACCTCAGCCCAAAGTTTTTTAGCAATATTTGCTGCAAGCATCATTGTTCTATCCATATCTTCTAACGTTCTATTCTTCCTTTCCACTACTCTATTTTGTTGTGGGGTTCTAGGAGCAGAGAAGGTATGATCTATACTATTTGCTGAACAAAATTCTAAGAACTTGACATTCTCAAATTCTGTACCATGGTCAGATATTATGAAAACTAATGAAGTTCTCAGTTTCTTTTAAATTTTCTCGATGAAAATTGCAAAGATATCAAAGGCATCTTCTTTAGAGGATAGAAACAATGTCCAAGTGAACCTAGAATAATCATCAACAATTACAAAAACATACCTTTTTCCACCTCTGCTTTGAAGTCTCATTGGTCCACACAGGTCCATATGAACCAGGTCAAGACACTTGGTAGTGCTAACATGGTTCTTTGACTAAAAAGAAGATCTTACTTGCTTCCCCCCTACACAGGCGCTACATAACTTTTCTTCCTTAAACTTGGTCTTGGGCAATCCCAATACCATATCTTTGAAAGAAAGTATGTTTAGTTGTTTCAAACTTGCATGTCCAAGTCTCCTGTGCCAAATAAGGGGATCATTATCTATTGCACTAAGAAAAGTCAACTCTGGTCTTGGTATTGCCGTTATGTCAGCTTTGTATATATTTCTGTATCTTCTTACAAAGAGCACAATCTCTTTGGTGTCCATCCTCTTGACTTTGACTCCTGCAGAAGTGAAAATAACGTAATTACCTTTATCACACAGTTCTGAAATGCTCAACAGGTTGTGCTTCAATCCTTCTACAAGATAGACATCTTCCAATGCTCTTGACTCAGATGAGCCAATTTTTCCAACTCCAGTAATGATTCCCTTTTTTCCATCACCAAAAGATAAATGATTCTTGAGCAAGCACTGTCCAAGTACCAATGCCTTTTGCTTCCTTTCACCTTCTCCTACAAAAAATAAATGGTAATACTTAGGAACTCAGACAAGCTTGGGTCCTGTTTTATGAGTAAATGGATGAATTAAATTTCTTCTAGTCCATGCAGGCAACATGTAGTGCAACCTGTTTCTCAGACCTGAACTAGTTCTCTTCTTTTTGGTCTGAGAAAATTTTCTTGCCAGGTTTTGATTATTTGATCTACTTTTAGAAGCTACTGGACATTCAGTGGTTGGATGTCCTAGGTTCCCACAGATATAACATAAGTCTTAAGGATCATCAACACTTTTGTGAAATACCAAACCTGCCTTTTCATTGTGATTTCTTTCACTCAATTTGTGAACAATTCTTGACGAATTTGTCCACATATTTTCTCTTTCAAGATCAAGTTTCAGTTTAGAGACTTCTTTTCTCAATTTGTTTATCATGTCAACTGCATTACTACATTCTTGTTTGTACTTCTCTAATTCAGGTTCAACATTTTCTTGTTCTTTACTCATGGACTTTTTCCCATTTTTAGTGAGAGTCAATTTTAGGATTTCGGACTTAAGATCATTATTTGAAGAATCAAGTTCTGCAACCTATTTCTTGAGAGTGCAGTTTTCCTTGTCAATTGTGTCTTTAGAAGCTTTTAAATCAATGAGATCAAATTTAAGGTTTGCAAGACTATTGAACAACTCATCCCTATCAGAAGTTAATTCTTGGAAATCATCAATTAGTGCACTCATCAAGGAAACAAGTTTTGATTTAGAAAACAAATGCAATTTTTCTTTAAGTCCAACTATGCTTACCTCAGAAGTATCATCTTATTACTCTGAGTCTGAATATCCAAGTGCCATGATTGTAGTTTTATCAGCTTCATCATCTTGTGAATCAGATCCCCATGCTGCAATCATTGCATGTTCCTCCTTTCTTTTGTCCTTTTCTTTCAGTTCCTTTTCAGCCCTTTCCTTTTTCCATACAATTTCCCAGACTGGACAATCCCTGATCTAATGATCAGTTTTTCCACACTTGTAGCATGCATTTAGATTGTTATTTGAACGTTTTATGCTACCTGTTCCCTTCTTTTTTTTGAAGAATTTGCTGAAGTTCTTAGTTATTGTAATGCCCCGTGTTTTGGGCTAGAATGAAAACCATCATTTCTATGTGTAGATGATCCAAAAGCCATAAATCCTAGGTAAATTTTCCATTTTAATCAAGTATGTAGTGTGGTAACCTATTTGATCATGAATTGAGATCATAAAGGTCCCCTAACTCAAGGACAAGTTGAAAGCTTTCCTATCGTTCGAGTTTTAGTGAGCATCAAAACTTAAGTCAACTTAAATCAACCATATCTCCTTGTATATAACGAACTGGGGGTCCTACTATATATCAAATGAAATATCTTAGAATTAGCTTTCCATCGATATCAAATTCGCCTAAAACGGACACTCGGTGAAGAAGTTAGAGCATTTTTAGTGTCAGCATTCCCGATTGACTGGCCACCGCATCGCGATGAGCCTTAAATTGACAATTGTCAATTTCAGTAGCTCACCACGATTTCCAACGCATCGCGGTGAAGTCTTTTACGGCGTTTAAGTCCCAGATTTTAAATTTCATGGTCAAATTAGACATTTCCCATGGCCCCAAACCCATCCAAACACGGGATTTAATCCCAAATACACCTAAATACATACACTTTCACCAAAATTCATCAAGAACGCTCTCTAGGGTTTCAAACAAGAATCCCAAATAACTCAAGATTCAACCGTGGGTTTTCAAAAGCGATTGAAGATTTGGAATCCCCAATCCGTAAGTTTCGAGAATTACCTATTATCTTTTGAGTTTAAGGTACGCAGAGTTTTCCTAAAATCTCAAGGGCATAGAAATCATGATTTTAAGAAAGGGGTTTTCAAATTTATGAATACATTCATGTTTTAGAAATCTTGACGGTATTGTTTTATTCTTTTGACCTTCCCCATATTGATTTGAAATTGTATATATATATATATATATATGTATGTGATTTAAGTTAATATTTGAATTAAGAACATGACTCACATTAAATCCCTCTCTTGATGTGATTGTTTCCATGTTTCACATGATATGGATTGTTTTTGAAATGCATCTTGAAAAACATGTTACGAAGTGTCTTGATTTATGAATTTTTTGGTTATGAATCTTGAATTCAAAAGAGAGAGTTGTTTGTATTGAAAATACATATAATGAAAGAGTGAATGGATTTTTCCAAAAGCACATGACCACGTTATGTTTGAAGAGTGCTTGCATAGTTTTGACTTATGCTTTCGGAACATGAAATCTCTTATACTATTTGCATGTTTGGGTGGTCTGAACTATGTTTTAATGAAAGAATTATGCATGATGCATTATGGCTCAGAAATAGGACTTGCAAGTCTTGGTGTGACGACACCAATTTAGATTATACAATGATAATTCAGAATAGAATAGAAAGTATGTTTAAAATCAGACTTTTCAGATGTTGAAACTAGAAAAATGAATGATTCAGAACAGGATAAAAATGGGAACAAAGAGAGCTTAGGTGGTTCCCCGAAGAAGGCATGGGTTCAGACAACTCGTTGCCCAAAACCATGATTTGCCGATCCGGGTATATTATATTACGCTGGCCTAGAGCGGTGTGGCATATCAGAATCAGAAACTCCAACTCTTACGGCACACTTGGGTTGGGGGCTTTCCTGCTGAGTCAATGGCGGATTCCATACTTTTCGTGGAATATCAAAATTGTAGGGGAGTGCCACCTAACTCAAAATTAATACGAAAATCAGAAACTACCTTGTCAAGAATAATTTATGACTTTTCAGAAAGGTGCCCATATGTTTTAGAACTATTGTATGTATGACATTTTGATAAATTGCTCTCCAACTATTTTATGTATATATACAAATTTTATTTAGGATTACTTTGCGTACCAGTACATTTGTATTGACCCCGTCCTCCTCTCTCCAGGTTCTGAGGCTCAGTCTAGGGGTCCAGAGAAGAAGTAGTATTTATCAGACAAAGTTGCAGTGTCTAGTTGGTGAGCCTTCTCTATTTCGAAAGGACTTTCTTTTCAGATTATGCCATTTATTTCTGTTTTGGTCTACTGGGGCCCTTGTCCCAGTTTTAGACAGTTGTCAGATTTTCTTGTAGTAGAGATTTCACAGACTGAGTCAGATATTATTAGGTGTAGTTGATTTTTAATTTTCATGCTTATGCTGAATTCAGAATTGACCATGTTTTCGTAACAGATTATGTTTCCGCATCTTCTTTATTTATATGAAAGTGTGCATGCTTACTAGAGAGGGACATTCTAGGACCTCATGGTTTAGGATGTCCGTCACGGCCAGGCACTAGTTCGGGTCGTGACAAACTTGGTATCAAAGCACGGTTCATGGTCCCAGGGTGTCTGCAAAATCATGTCAGGTATAGTCTTGTTTATGGGTGTGAAGTGCGCCACACTTATAAGAAAGAGGCTACTAGGAGTTTAGGAATGTTTCCCTTTCTTCATGTTCTAGTTCGTGCTATTAAGACAGAATGTTCCTCTTCCATACTTTAATTCGTGTTATGGTGTCGCCCATATGAAAGTAAAGCTATCCCAATTCTTTCCTTACTTTGATGTGCCCAGATATGTCTCATTATTGGGGTGATTCAAGTGTAGAAGTTTACAGTCTATATGGCATGGTCCTTTCTGGTTGAGTCACATAAGATTTTAAAATTTGTGCAAGGACTTGAGAAGAGCCCGTTAGTGCCTCAGAGTGTATTGATTTTAGTGTGAACTTTGATTCCGATGAAATCATGCTTTTCGTCCTACGGTATTAAGAGTATTCCATTTTTTTTTCAGAATTTATATTGCAAATGTCATGCTTAAGAGGGAACGATGTGTAGCAGAATGTTGGTACTGTATTTCCTCCCGAGTAGTAGTATAAGTTAAGTGTCGGTGTCATGACCTATTGGTAGTGATGTTGGACCAAGAAGTTGGTGATGTGAAGTGACAAAGTTAGAAGTTAGAGTGAGGGTGACTTGTGCGTAAATAAATATTTTAGTTGAATAACTGATGTTTGAGGATGATTTACCACTTTATAGTGATAGACTAATGAGGTAGCTAGTAGCATGTGTGGATTGTATGGTAGTCTGTGGGAGAAGTGTTTGACTCAGATTTTTATTTATAAAGAGTAAGATGTGTATTCTTAGATCATTGAATATTGTGTGTCAACTTTCTATCTCTTGTAATATGTAATCTTGTTATCATGGTGTTTTTGAAAAATCAAAGTCTAGTGAAGCCGTGTGGGGCTCTTTCGATTCACTAGCATAGTTGCTTTGTTATTCATTTCATTTTCTTGTTCAAAACATAAAAATCAAAGTCTAGTAAAGCCGTGGGAGGCCTACTTTGATTCACTAGCAACTTGTTGTTCATCTTGTTGTTCTTGTGTTGGTTGGAACTGGGGGTTTAGGGGCGAAATAGCAAGAAAGGTGGTAAGGGAGGTTTCTTGAATATATGTATAGCCGAATTTTTTTGCATGAGATTGAGTTGGTAATTAAGTGATACGTCCTTGTGTGTTAGTTTAGTAGAAGGTAAAGAAGGAGTTATTAGTCAAGGTAGATTATTGTTTGCTTGAAGTTTGAAAATGGCTAGATTAGAAAGTAAGTTAGGATTATAGACTCATGGTTGTTTGTGGAATTTGAAAGTAGTCTAAATGTACGCTTAGGTAAGTAGGTATGATGTGAGAAAACCGTATAAGTAGATAAGATTGTACGGGGTTATGATATAAGATTAAGGTTGACCATGTCTATTATGTGACTTTACTGACCTTCTTTTTGTTGGTAGTTGTAAACTAGTACTACTTGTGAGAAGGTATGTAGTAGATTTTTGAGGTATTTGGATAGAATGTCCCAATTTGATGGACTAGTATATTATGTCGCCTTCTTCATTGATGGTAGATGATTGATGCTAGACTATTGGCTTGAATTTAATGCAGGACGTGGATATGAGAATAGTGGCTTAAGATTAAGGATGAATGTTTTGTGATAATTGTGTGTAAGGTTGGGTTGTAAATCATATTTAGCACTAGACATTATGTTTGAACAGTTGATGTCCATGAAGGCGGATGTGATGATTTCTTGGTTAATGATACTAGTTTTATGGAAGTGATCTAATAGGCTTGAATAGTGTATGCCAGAGCCTAAATTTGTTTGATTCGTAATGAAGTATGATGTTGTATGTATGATGTAGAAGTATGCCCAAGGTGATATGAGGTTGCGGTAATTTTTCTAAGGCTATTACATGTTGTGTGGCTAGTAGTACCGTTGAGTTGCTAGATGGTATACGGTGTTTCAAATAGCCAAGTTAAGGAGTTTTGATTGATAGTGTTTAGCCTTTTGATATGATCTTGAATTTTCATGGTAGAGAGATATAAGTTGGGGTCGCGATATTGATATGCTATGACGGAATTAATATGGTTCATCAAAGGCTTGGTGATATCCATGTTAAGTGTTATAATCTAAGTTTGAATGTTTGAAGGTTGAACTGAAAGAAATAAGAGTTGAAGCGCTATAGGGCGTGCACTCCAACTATGGGAATACTCATGAAGATTCGAAGTTAATAAGTGTTCAAGTATTATATGATGACTCTTGGGTCTATAGAATGATAGTGTGTCTCAGAAGGTTGTATTAGCAGTGGGTTTTCCACTTCCAGGTGTAGTTATTCGGGTTAAGTTCTATTAATTATGTGTATCGTCGTATTCCAGACCCCAGAGTGTAGTGAGTGTAGTTTAGTTTAGAGTCTAGTAAGGGGTCTCTTGAACATAAGATGATGGCTTAAAGCTAAGGGGGAGATGATAGAACAAGTGACCAAGACAGGCTCTCAGATTCTTGCAGTGATGTCAGTATGATATAGAACATCAGGAAGTGAGGGTGAGGCTCAACCCATTCTTATCTCAGTATTTTTCAGTTATCCCAATACTTACTCATGCTTTACGTTTTAGTTCCACGATCATAGTTCATGTTCAGGTATATGAGAGAGAATCACGTTCTCTTCCAGTTCTAAAATGAGGAGTTCCAGTTCATTCAGTAGTCAGAATCACATTCCATATGTTATGAACTTCAAATTTAGGTCATGCAGCTCATGACTCTTGTACTCACGCTTTATAGTGTGCTCAGTTCCCATAATTCATTCTATACTCTTTATGATTGACGAGATTCAGCTTATAGTCATGTATGCCCCAATTCAGATCACTTTGATGAATCCCTGATATTGATTTGCTATTCCTTCAGCCTCAGTTAAGTGTCAAGTCTCGTATAATATCCTCCCACATTTCAAGGTCTTATGTTCTAACCTTTTAGTGACTTCTCCTTATGTGATGATAGTGGTGATGAGTAAATGTTTCTTGTTAATGGAAGATCATAGTATGCTTGTTTTAGATAAGGCAATAAGTGTAAAGTAAGATCTGGGGCCAAGTCTTTGATATATGTGATGGTTAGTGGAAATTTGTGTGTGTATGTTGTTGGGGTAGCGCGTGGGAGTTATGTTGATAGTGGATTAGAGAATATGTGAAGTCTGTCCTTATGAGTGTTTGCCTTGGAGTTTATATGTGGTTATAAAGATAGGCTAGAATGATATGTTGAGATTTAAGTGGAGGAACGCAATATGCTCTAGTGAATCCATAGTAAGAGATCAAAGTTAGTCATTGAAGTAGTAAGGCACGTTATGTTTAGGGAGCTATCTCTAAAAAGGGTATAGAAGATTGAATCATATGGTTTGGACCATTATCGTGGTGTGGCATGTTGTATTTTGTTATTTGAAGTTAGGCTTGATCATGGTGAGAGGACTTATGTTACTTTAGGCATTAGTAGAAAGATTTATCAATGCCAAATGAGGATTACAATTTGAATCAACGAGTATGGTATTTAAAGGGAATAATATAGTTAAGGGAGTATTCAAGAAGTGTGCTCAGCTTGAAAGTAAGAAGTGCATTGCCTAAGGCCTGGTAGTTTTATCCTAGTTTATAAGTTATATATCTATATTCCATGCTATAGAGTAGTGTCATTGTTGTGATTCCTTAGTTGGATGTCTTGTGTAACTAGTGCCCAAGATTCTTTGAACCCTAATGCTACTATGACTTCTTTAGAAAGAGTGTTGAATGAGATACTCCAGCTAAGTATCAGGGTCCAGCATAATTCAGTCTGTATAGCCAGTAATTCATTTTAGCAGTCAGATAGACAAGTTACTATGGGTTTCCACCTTTTCACCCAGTCCTACTATCCGAAGTCTCAAGCGTATGACCATCCCAAGAGAGAATCTATTTCATCCATGTAAGTTGCGAATTCAGTTCAGTCAAAGCATCATGTTTCAGATTCAGCTACTTAGTCATGACTCGGCTCATAAGAATGTAGAGCATAATTTCAAATGTTTCCAAGTATTTTAGCTCAGGCAGTTCAGTAACCTGGTGCGATCTTAGACATATTGCCTCATGATTTGTACTTGCATAAGTTATCAATTCTCAATTCAATATGTATGATTCGATCATGAACACTTCAAGGGAATCTTAAACTCTCAGCATGAATGAGCCCCTTGAAGTAAGTGAAGTCAAGTCAGCTCAGAATTCAGTTTCATGATAGAAGTTTAAATGTTTCAGATCAGTTATATCCTTTCTAAGAAGACACAGCAGGTCCACGTTATTCCATACCTTTAAGCTTCAACATTCCTATCCATCATTCGGGGACGATTGATCCCAAGGGGAGATATTGTAACGCCCCGTGTTTCGGGCTAGAATGAAAACTGTCATTTCTATGCGTAGATGATCTAAAAGCCATAAATCCTATGAAAATTTTCCATGTTAATCAAGTATGTAGTGTGGTAACCTATTTGAGCATGAATTGAGATCATAAAGGTCCCCTAACTCAAGGACAAGTTGAAAGCTTTCCTATCGTTCGAGTTTTAGTGAGCGTTGAAACTTGAGTCAACTTAAATCGACCATATCTCCTTGTATATAACGAACTGGGTGTCCTACTATATATCAAATAAAATATCTTAGAATAGCTTTCCACCAATACCAAATTCGCCTAAAATGGACACTCGGTGAAGAAGTTAGAGCATTTTTAGTGTCAGCGTTCCCGATTGACTGGCCACCGCGTAGCGATAAGCCTTAAATTGACAATTGTTAATTTCAGTAGCTCACCGCGATTTTCAGTGCATCGTGGTGAAGTCTTTTATGGTGTTCCAGTCCCGGATTTTAAATTCTAAGGTCAAATTAGACATTTCCCATGGCCCTAAACTCATCCAAACACGGGATTTAATCCCAAATACACCTAATTACATACACTTTCACAAAAATTCATCAAGAATGCTCTCTAGGGTTCAAACAAGAGGATTGATTTTAAGTTTGAAAGGGTTTTTTATTATCAAAGTGACAAAAAGATTGAAAATTTGTTTGGAAAAAAAATTATTTACATTTTTTATTTAGAGTCAACACGACATAATCCGGTGTGCCAAGTCACCTTTGAAAGATCCTTTTCAAAATGATTTGACTCTTTAAACTGGTTTGCGAATAGAGATTCTGGCTAAGGAATTCTGTTGATCGAGGGGAAGGTGTTAGGCACCCCTCGATCCCATGGTTCGACCACGGTCGGTTGGGAGATTGTATCGGCTAATTTGACACTACGAATGTACAAACCACACAAAAACATGTAAAACAATAAAAAAAATGAATAGAAAATATAGTGTCCAGTCCGAGTTATACAGTCCCAAAATAAAAAAATACGTAAATGTAAATCCTATTCTAAACTAATCCTAGACTAAGCTCCAATGCCTCACCCGATGCCTCGGGCCTTCATCACAAACCTCCTTTCCATACACGATACGTCGGTGCATTCCCCGGTGAATACATACAAGTGGCTTCAGGGTATTCCCCGGCTAAATGAATACATTTTCAAATGCGAGAAAAAGAGAATCATTCAACAAACATTCCACATTACTCAATAATCCACAAACTCAGTATTTTCCTACCCAAGCCTACCATTTTCCTATCCTGTTCGACCTATCATGATGCTATCGCATTCAACAATATTCATACTCAAACCAAATTAAACCAAAGTCTTAATCAATCCTAATTCACCCTTTTATCAATTTCTCAATTCCGCCCCAAACAACCAATTTCAATTCTCAATGAGATATCATTCCATTACACACTCTATAACCAAACACCAAATCAAAACAAACAACCATTCATCACACAACAAGGATCAAACAATACATGATATTCAATCTAACAACATACGATATTCAATCCAACATACCCAATATAGCAAATAATGAAGCAAAAAGAGGAAAAGAGTAGAATTGGACCTCGATTCATAGCTTTCAAACTCAAATATTAATCGAGTGAAAAGATGAAGACCGTATCCAAATATCCCTAGAAGAACCTCAATCAACGAACCCACAACTTGGATCCACCAACTCGAACCAAAATTAGGAAAACAAAGATTCAGACCAAATTTTGGCAAAGCTGCCCAAATTGGAACTGAAAATCGCGAAACAATGAGAGATCTAGACTAGATTATGATGGCCTCTAATGGAATCGGAAGCAAATTGGAACTGGGGGGAACTATTTCGCATCGTCGGAGCTCCGGCGAGCTCCAGCGGTGACCGAAAACGAAAAAGAAAAGCTGGCAGTAATGTTTTTCGATGAAAACTCACCGGAAAAACTATTTCACGCTGATTTCATTCTGATTTTTGGACTATTTTCTCCCTTTTCTCAGTTCTCGAATGATTTTCTCTCCCTCTCGATTCTCTTTAACCCAATCTCTATCTTTCTTCGTTGAAGGCGTTTGGTGCGTGTTTCGTCTATGTGTGTTCACTGGTGGAGAAGAAAAAGAAATCTCTAGTGTGTAATGGTCTCCTCTCTCACGCTTAAATATCTCCCTCTATATGGTTTTCTCTCCGTGCAGCTCCCCCATCTCTGATCTGTGTGTGAAGTTTGTAGTAGATTGATGGCGTAATCAGTGTGTGCGTGAATTTGTGAGGGTGGGATGTGCGTGTGAATGGATTCTGTTATGACCAAAGAATAGAAAAAATGTGAGGGGAACTGGGTGGGGTGACATGGGTAGTGAGGTGGGGTATCGTGGGTTAGGGGGTAAGGTAGGTGGTTAGGATAAGGTAGAGGGTGTTGAGATTTTATTGGTTGAGTAGTTAGTTTGTTATTTTTTGTATTTTTGTGAGAAATAATCACACGGATGAGGGCACGCAGTAAGACGAGGGTAAAATGGTAAAAATATTTTTAGGGAGGGGCAAAATTACGTGTCTACAACCTTTTCTGACTTAAGTATAACTTACACTTTTCTATACCCCTCATAATTTCCATGCAAATAATCTTCTTTGTTGCTCCTAGATTCTTCATCTCAAACTCCTTGTTGAGCTGGGCTTTGACTTTTATTATCTCTCTTATATCCTTTGCTGCAATCAATATATCATCAACATAAAAGAGAAGATACACGAACGAATCATCACTTCCCTCCTTGAAGTAGACACATCTATCATAACTAATCTTCTGAAATATATGAGAAGTCATAAAAGAGTCAAGCCTCTTATACCACTGCCTGGGGGGCTGTTTTACGCCATAAAGAGACTTTTTCAGCAAACATACGTAGTCCTCCTTTCCTGAGACTACAAAACCCTCTGGTTTCTGCATATAGATGTCCTCCTCAAGTTCTCCATGTAAGAATGCAATTTTGACATCCAACTGCTCAAGCTCAAGATCATGCATGGCTATAATACCAAGCAAGGCTCGACTCGAACTATGCTTAACAACTGGAGAAAACACATTTTTGCAGTCAACACTTGGAACCTGACTGTAGCCTTTAGCAACTAGTATTGCTTTGTACCTAGATTCTTCAACTCCCAATGTTCCTTCTTTCGTTTTAAATACCTACTTGCAATGGACAACTTTCTTATCTTTAGGCAATCTCACCGAATCCCATGTGCCATTCTTATGAAGTGATTCCATCTGCTCCCGCATAGCAATCATCCATTGGCCGAAATCATCACAACTAACTTCCTCTGAGTAATAAAAAGGTTCTTTACCAGAATCAATACCTTCTTCTACATTCAATATATAAGCAACCAAATTAGCTTCAGCATACTTCTGAGTAGGTCTAATATCTCTCCTAGGCCTGTCTTTAGAAATGGAATATTATGGTACCACTGGTGGTGAAGAACAAATAGTATCACTATGTATCTCCGAGCTAGACTGAGAAGTAGGCGCTAGTGTAGACTCTGCTCCAATCTGCAATTCATGCGGGTGCTTGATTTTTGTTGATTTATGTCACTAAGCTCATCTGGAGGAGAAGCACTTGATTGGGAGGAAGCCCGAAGCATGGAAGTTTCATCAAACACAACATCCCTGCTAATTATAACCTTTCTGTTTTTTGGACACCAAAGTTTATAACCTTTAACACCAGGTTTATAACCCATAAATACGCACTTGCCAGATCTAGGTTCCAACTTTCCAGTATCAACATAAGCATAAGAAAGACATCCAAATATCCTCAAATCAGAATAACTAGCAGGAGTACCAGACTATACCTCTTATGGAGTCCTTTTATCAATTACGACTGAGGGAGAGCGGTTAATAAGAAGACAAGCTGTGAAAGTAGCTTCACCCAAAAAAGAATTGGGAAAGAAAACATTAGAGAGCATACAACGCACCTTCTCCATTATAGTCCTATTCATTCATTCGACAACACCATTCTACTGCGGAGTATGATAAACTGTCGAGTGCTGAACAATTCCTTCTAACTTGCACAGAGCATTAAATTCATTAGAACAGAACTCTAAACCATTATCAGTCCGAAGGCGTTTTACCTGTTTCTCAATTTTCTTTTCAATCATAGTCTCCCACTCCTTGAAAGTAGGCAACACATCATTATTTTGCTTCAGGAAGAACACCCAAATTTTTCTAGAATAGTTATCAATAATAGTTAACAAGCAATTCCTACCTCCTCAAGAACGTACTCTAAAAGGACCCCAGAGATCAGAATGAATATAATAAAGTTTGCCTTTAGTTAAGTGGATGCCTTTAGTGAATCTGACTCTCTTCTACTTCCCAAAAATGCAGTGCTCACAGAACTCCAATTTGGTAATACTCTGCCCATCAAGAAGTCCTTTCCTACTTAGTTCATCCATCCCGTTTTCACTCATATACCCTAGGCGCATATGCCAAAGTTTAGCAATGTCACTTTCTGATAGAGAGGAGTTAGAAACAACTGCATCACCTGTAACCGTAGAGCCTTGCAAGACATATAAATTTGCAGACTTTCTCTGTCCCTTTATCACAACAAAAGCACATTTAATAACCTTCAAGACTCCACCTTCACCAGTGTACCTATATCCGTTTGAATCAAGGGTACTCAAGGAAATAAGATTTATCTTTAGGTCTGGGACATATCACAAATCACCAAGTGTCCTCACAACCCCATCAAATATCTTAATTCTGATTATTCCAATACCAGCTATCTTACAAGGTGTGTTATTTCCCATCAACACAATACCTTTAGAGACTGTTTCATATGTTGTAAACCAATCCTGATCGAGACATCTATGAAATGTGCAAGATGAATCAAGAATCCAATCCTCACAGGGTTTAGAGTTACCATAAAAAACTACCAAGAGTTCTCCATCACTATCGTCATCTTCAATAAAACTGGCTTCACCAGAATTCTCTAGTTGGTTTCCCTTTGGTTTTAGAGCTTCTCTTTTCTCTCTAGTCTGTAGCTTTCAACACTCGGATTTGATATGACCCTTCTTCTTGCAGTAATTACAGGTTTTATTTCTGTTTTCGGATTTTGATCTTTTTCTATCATCATCCCTAGAGTTCCTCTCATGATTCCTTCCTCGAACTGAGACCATCCGCTTGAGTCTCCGACCCATTCACAAGATGTTTCATCTTCTCCTTAGATAACAACACACCATAGACTTCATCTATGGTCAAGGTATCATGACTACATAAAATCGTATCCCTAAAGGTCATATATGATGCAGGCAACGAACACAACAAAATCAACCCTAGATCTTTCTTAGCGTAGTTAAACTCCAGAGTTTAAATTAGAGATGATTTCCTTAAAGACAGATAAGTGATCCTCCAAGGATGCACCCTCAGACATACGATGGGAATAAATTCGTTTTTTATGATGAAACTTACTTGTTAGGTGATTCATCATACATAATGATTCCATTTTCAACCACAACGCAATGGCAGTGGTCTCCTTCAAAACATCCTGTAGAATCTGTTTGGATAAATGAAGGTGGATCTAAGATAGAGCCTTCCGATACTTACTCTGTTTGTCCTCATCTTTCCATGATGAGGGCATCTTATCAAACCCTAATAGAGCATCGTCCAAATTCATCTGCACGAACACAACCTATATCTTAACCTGTCATAATGAAAATCTGGTGTTGCAATCCAATAACGGAATATCATACTTCATGGTTGCCATCCCCATGAAAACAATCAAACAGGCTCTGATACCAATTTGTTATGATTCTGACAAAATAAGAAAATCACAAGTAAAAGAAAATAAGAACAACACAGATTTATGTGGAAACCCTTGTGGGAAAAACCACGGGCAGAGGTAAAGGAGGTTTCACTATAATGGAGAGAGTACAATGTGAAGAAGGCTGAATTTTTTGAATAACGAAAATAACCCACTAAATCGCACTTATATAGTACATGCGTACAAATAGGTCCTAGGCCCGAAAACATAAAGCTCCATACCTATCAGCCCGATCCCTACTCTACCACCACAAACCCCATTGAAATCACAAACAAGGATCGCACTGCGAAACTTTCATGGTTGGACCAACAAGATTCGGGTCACAACTCTAATATGAACAATATATAGAAAGACTAAAAACATCTAGAGGAGCTCATATATATTATTTGGAATTGTTTAGAGAAATTTGAGTTGGTCGGGATTGAAAAAAAAAGAATGTATAAATATTCTATAAGCAGTGTTTATGAATATATACAATATTCTATTTATACAATATCACTGCATAATATATACTGAGTGATCAAATCCTCCTAAGTCCTTGTTTCTCAAATTTTCTTAATTTTTTTTTATGACTCTTATTGTTGCATCTTTCACTTGTGTGTATGTAAATAGTTTTTTAAGTATTTGAATCCTTTCAGGTGTTTATCATAGGTGTGTGGGGAGCTGGACGAGTTGGGAAAACAACATTGGTGACTAATCTAAACAATGAGATCCTAAAGACCGGTGTGTTAAGTAGTAAACTATCTTTTGGTGTTGTGATATGGGTCACTGTTCCTAAACCACCAATCGGCATAAGAAAGTTCAAGCACAAATTGCCAGCAGATTAAACATAAAGATAGACAGCGAGGGAAGTGATCGAAGCATTTCAAGAAAAATTTGTGAAAGTGTCACGACCCGAACCGGAGGCCTGGCCGTGACGAGCATTCCCAAACTCGAAGGCCTGGAACGCCCTCTGTCTATCTGGTAATCATGCACATAATTCATATGATCAAAGTAATACGGAATAGACACAATAATACGGAAACATGGTCAATAATTTAAAATAGTTAAAGGCCTGAAAACATGCCCAACAATATTTAATAAACATCTGCAACAGTCTGCCAAATCTCTACTGACATACTATCTGAATAACTGGGACAAGGCCCCCAGCAGACCAAAAACCATACTGAAATAAATACCTAAATTACTAGGCCTTCCGAAGCAAAGAAGTCTCACCAACTGAACTCTGAGACAACCCTGTCTGTAGACTCTACTGAGGATTTGGACCCCTAGACTACGCCTCAGTACCTGGGAGGAAGGGGGGTCAGCACAATTGAACTGGCATGCGAAGCAATCCAAAATAGAGTAATTGAACATATATATATATATAATACGTGAGAGAAAATTTTCATCAAACATTATGCATAAAACAGTTTCTTAAAAACACATGGGCACATTCTGAAAACATGTAACCTGTCTGCAAATCTCAAACTCTGATCTGTGTATTACTTCTGAGTTAGGTGGTATCCCCTACAAGTATGATATTCCACGGGCAATATGGAATACTCCATTGACTCGGCGGGGAAGCCTCCAACCCGAGTATGCCGCAAGGGTTGGAGTTCCTAAATCTGATACGCCAGACTACACTTAAGTCAGCGTATAATAATATACCCGGGTCTACAAACCACGATTTTAGGCAATGAGTTGCTTGAAATAAAGCCCTCTTCAGGGAACCACCTAACATCTCTGTATGCCCATTTTTAACCTTTTCTGTACATGGAACATTCTAAATGTCTAAAATCATGATAGTCTGAAATGTCTATTAGTCTGAGTCTGATATTGCATTGGTCTGAATTGGTATCGTCATACCAAGACTTGCAAGTCATGATTTATGAGACATAATACATTAAGCTAAATTTTTCATTTAAAGCATAATTTATACCACAAAAAACATGCAACTGATATAGAAGATTTCATGTTTCAAAACTCAAGTCAAAATCATGCAAAAACTTCATCAACATGTGGTGGTCTAGTGCCTTTAGAAAATCCATGCACTCTTTCATTACATGCATTATGAACATTAAACATTCATGATAGATTCCCTCTTTAGTGATTTAAAATAACCTTTAAATCATAACAAGAGTTCAATCATTTCATATAGTGCTTTTCAAGGATGCATTGCAAAACAATTCATATGCTATGAGAAATCTAAAAAAAATCATAATAAGAGGGAATTCACCGAAAATCGTGCTCTCAACAAGAATTCATTCTTAAATACATGTTTCATAAATTCATATTCTCAAATCACTTTGGGAAAGGTCAAAAGACCAAAACAATGATGTTAAAACATTTAATACATGAATATATACATAGATTCAAAAAATCCATTCTAAAACATGATTTTTCTATGCCCATGAGAATTTAGGAAAACCCCGCGTACCTCTATTTTGGAAATTAATGGGTTCTTCTTGAAGCCTGTGGATTGGGGATTCCGAATCTCTAATCAATTTTGAAAACCCACGTTTAAATCTTGATTTATTTGGGTTTTTAGTTTGCAACCCTTGGGAGTGTTCTTGAGAACTTTTAGATGAATGTGGATGTATTTTGGAGAATTGGGGACTGAATTTCATGTTTATGGATGAATAAGGGTGGAAAAAGGACCATTTACCCCAAAAACGGAGTGTTTAAGTCACTTGAAACCATAAGATATGCGCCGCATATGATATCGCATATATTTACATAGGCGCTGCATATGATATCGCCTAAATTTACATAGGTGACGCATATTATATCGCCTATATTTACATAGGCGCCGCATATGATATCGCCTATATTTACATAGGCGCCGCATATGCGATAACTTAATCGATCGAAATAGTTTCAACTCGTCCTTGTGTTGAAGGACCTATATGGTCTAAATTCATCCTCAAATGGATTTACATACTGCATAATTGATTAACATGACAAATTGGCATAGGATTTAAGGCTCTGGGATTATCAACGAGTCAGAGTCATGGTTTTTATTCTAGACCAAAATGCGGGGTGTTACAGAAAGGCTCGAGAAAGAAACAAGTTTCCTTATTATACTAGATGATGTTTGGGAACCTATAAATTTGGATGAGGTAGGTGTTCCCCAACTTTATGCAAGAAGCAAGGTAATTATAACTTCTCATTTTTTGAGTGTTTGTATCCAAATGAAAATAGATGTAGAAATGAAGGTTTCCACATTGGACGAGGATAAATCTTAGAAACTGTTTGCCAAAAACATGGGATATACTGTCAATATGGAGAAAATCCATCCATTGTCAAAGGAAATTACGAGAAAGTGTGATGGTTTACCTTTAGCAATCATTGTTATTGGATCATCCATGAGAGGGAAGACGAGGTTCGAGATCTGGGAAGATGCTTTGAAATCACTTAGAATGTCTGAACCTCATAGAAAAGTTGTAAAAGATAAGGTTTTCAAGATCATCAAGTGGAGTTTTGATTCTTTGGATCTCAGGATATTGAATCATCCTCAGAGCAAAGAAGCAAACGTGTGAACAAAATGAGAGGTGACATTCAAAGTTGTTTCTTGTATTGCTCCTTATATCTGGTGGCTATTCCAACAGATGATCTAATACCTTGCTGGTGGATATAGGGGTTGCTTGGTGAACATGACACATACGAATAAGCCTACAATAGGGGAATCGCAATGATTGAGAGATTAAAGGATGCATGCTTGCTAGAATCCCATGGGATGGATTCTGCAAAGATGCATGACGTGGTTCGTGATGTTGCTAGATGGATAGCTAATTCCTTTAGGGATGAACACAATCTTGTTTTTCAAGCTGAATTGGATTGACTGAGATATCATATATTAAAGTATAAGCTTCTATTAAGAGAATATATTTCATAAGAAGCAATATCTCTCACCTACCTGATAACTTCACCGAATTCCCAAAGATAACAACTTTATTATTTCAATATAATGGTCACCTTTGAGATATTTGATGAATTAGTGATTAAGAAGCAGCTGAGTGGATGATCAAGCAGCAGTAGAGTATGAAGATGATGAAGATGAAAAAGTAGAAGAAGAAGAAGAATTAGAAGATTAGAGTGAAATGAGAGAAGAAGAAAACTGTCAATCTATATTTTCATTCATCTGAGTAGTACATGTAGCCTATGTATATATAGAGTAGTATTCTTCTAGAAGATAACTAACTACCTTCCTAACTAACTTTTGTAACTGACTGATACTTAACTCCTTTGTTACATTTGTATTAACCTATCTCCTTAACACTCCCCCTCAAACTTGGTACTTCAAATATATTAGCAAGTCCAAGTTTGGAGATTAAGTATTTATGTTGGACTCTATTTAGACTTTTGGTTAGGGCATCTGCCGATTGATCATATGTTGAAATGTATTCAGGCTTTATTATGTTGAATCTTTTCTCTGATAAAGTGAAAATCTATTTCTATGTGTTTAGTCATCTCATGATACACAGGATTTGCTGATATCTGAATTGCACCTTGGCCACAAGTCTTTGATAGGCACCTTGGTCAGCAAGCACATCACAATCTTGATCAGTTTCCTTGATATGCTGATCATACTCACTAGTGTTTAACTTTGTAGTAGTGTCCATAGGTGTAGGATCTAGTTTGGAATCACTAAGTCCATTTTCAGATATGAGTTCAAGAGCATACTTTCTCTGATGCATGACAATACCTTGTTAAGATTTGGCAAACTCAATACCTAAGAAGTATCTTAGTTCACATAGGTCTTTCATCTTAAAAGAATTGTGTAGTGTTGTCTTTGTGTTTAAGATTTGATCTAGCTGATCTCCAGCAACAAGTATATCATCAACATATACTAATACAATAACCAATCCTTCCTCTGATTTTCTAATAAATAAGGAGTGATCAAACTGACTCTGTCTGAATCCAAAGTTGATTAAGGCTTTAGATAGTTTTTCATTGCACTGTCTGGGAGCTTGGTTTAGACCATACAAGGATTTTGAGAGTCTGTATACATGGTTATGTTTCTCCCCCTAACTCTGAAATCCTTGAGGAAGCTCCATGTAGATTTCATCCTCCAAATCACCTTGTAAAAAGGCATTAAACACATCCATATGATGGATGTGCCAGTGTTTAACTGCAGCAATTGCAAGAATTGTTATCAAAGTCACTATCTTAACCACAGGACTGAAAGTCTCTTAATAATCAATCCCTTCCTTTTGGCTATAACCTTTAGCAACTAACCTTGCTTTGAATCTATCCACCTCTCCCGTTGACTTATATTTCACCTTATAGATCCATTTGCATCCAATTAGCTTCTTGCCTTCAGGTAAAGGAACCAATGTCCAAGTGTGGTTTCTTTCAAGGGCTGCAACCTCAGTTTGCATAGCTTCGATTCACCTGGGATCCTTGATAGCTTCTGCATAAGTTGTTGGTTCAACAATGTTAGAAAATGCAGACAATTAACATTGATATTTAGATGACAATTTATCATATGATATATAGTCAGATAAAGGGTAACAAAAATTGTCATTGATTGTTAATGACACAAAGTCTTTCATCCATCCCGGAGGATGTGATCCTCTTGCTGATTTTCTCTGCAACTCCTGAGCTTGTCTAGCAGTAGTACTTCTGGCTTGTCTAGTGGTAGGAACATATGTTGTTCTTGTGGTTGCGGTTATTGTCTGATTTGTTATAGAAGAAGGCATTGCAGTGGAAAAAGATGGCTGAAGTGAGCTTATAACATCAGTAGTTGACTGTTGTTGCATAGGTGCTTGAGATACATGCAACTCAGTATCAGTTCTCTGAGTCATAGAATTGCCAGTGTCTAGTAATAGATCTTGATCTGTCATAGCGAAAATTGCTTCAGCCGACTGACTAATCTAACTTTTGAATGGGAATATATCTTCCATGAATATGACATCCCTATTCACAAAAAATGTTTTGTTAGTCAGATCAAGTAGAATGTATCCCTTCTTAGTTTATGAATATCCCATATGTACAGCTTTTCTTGATCTAGGCATAAGTTTATTTGATTCATTAACAGTATTTGCATAGCACAGATAACCTAACACTCTTAAATGATCAAGGGAAGGCTTTCTGTTATATAACTTTCATAAGGTGCTACATGACCAATTATAGGTGTAGGAATTCTATTAATTAAGTAGGTAGCAGCCTTGACACAGTGCCCCAATATTTGAGAGGAATGTTAGCCTAATAGCTCTAGTCATTTCTAGTAGATGTCTATGTTTTTTTTTTTTCGAAAACTCCATTTTTCTGTGGAGTATAATAACAAGAAGTTTGATGGTTTATACCTAAGTTAGTAAACAATTCAGCACATAAACTATTTACAAACTCTGTTCTATTATCAGTTCTCAAGGTTTTCATGCAAGTATGAAATTGATTCTGAATGTAAAAAAGGAAATTCTTAAGCACAACAAACACATAGACTTTAATTTGAGTAGAAAGATCCATGTCATTCTTGAGTAATCATCTACAATAGTAAGAAAGCATTTATGGCCATCACAAGTAGGTACTCTATAGGGGCCCTAAAGGTCCATATGGACTAGATCAAAGGCCTTTTCACTAACTGATGCACTAGTTGAAAAAGGTAGCCTAGTTTGTTTAGCAAATGGGCAAATACTACATGTAGTAATTTTATTTTCTGATCCTAGCCATCTATTCAGTATTTTGTAAGAAACATGGCCAAGTCTTTTATGCCATAGTTCCACATGAGTATTATTTGCAGGCATCATATTGAAGCATTTGGTTCTTTTAGTTCCTGGTAGTCCCTTATTCAGTAAGAAGTATAATCCATCTCTTTCTCTATCAATCTCCTTCACCTTTCCACTCCAAATATCCTGAAATACACAAAAGTTAGGGAAAAGGGTAGCTGAACATTGTAGTTGTTTAGTAGCTTTTGAAACTGATAAGATATTATATTTAAATTGTGAAATGTGAAACACATTTGTGAGAGAGGTATTATCAGATATGTTACTGGTTCCAGTGTGTGTAACTTATGAAACATCACCAATTGGTAATACCACCTTCATAGGGTGCACAGACTCAGATATTGAATCTTGATTCAGAATATCAATATCTACAGTCATGTGGTTAGTATCCCCTGTGTCAATGATCCATTCTTGTGGATCATATGTAACTAGCAGGGCACTACAAGTACTTGACAAGTTTGCAGAGTTAGCTGAGGGTCCTGAAGCTGAAGTAGTCATGTTATGAACTGGGACTAGGTTCTACAATATTTGACAAATTTGCTCATATTGTTCAGGTGTGAACCTTGGTGGCATGACTACATATCCTGTATTTTGGATGTTGTAGGCTGACTGTGATGCTTGAGTAGCATCCTAAGATTGCATTTGCACTAGTTGACAGTTCCAATTCTCAGCTATAGCATTGTGTGCACTAGGACTAGTTCTTCTTTGCTTGGATCTGTGATCATACCCTTGTCTGTGACCATAGTTGTTTCTTGTCTCAATATTCCCTTTGGAATCACCATGCCTAGAATACCCTGGTGGATATCCAACTAGCTGAAAGCACTCACTCTTGTAGTGTCCTTTCAGTTTGCAGTGATCACATAATGCATTTGGATTATTGTTGGTTTTATAACCTGTTTTCCCTATCTAATATGCACCACCTGAGTAACCGGACTTAGAGTACATGGCTACAGCATCACCCATATTAGGTGCAGCACCAAGAAGACCCGTGGCATTGACAACTTGAGCCATAGACTTCTGACTTTCATCACTCATAATCATAGAGTATGCCATGTTAGGTGTCATTAGCAATATCTGACTTCTTGCTTGAAAGTATGTGTGTTGACACCCAATTTTTGCTCTCCGTGCCTAAAATTAACGTCTTCAGGCTTCTTGATCATTAAAGGGCACAAAATATAATTTTCACATCTTTTTTATAATTGTTGACAAATTATTGATAATCATCCTTACTTTAGGATTTTTATCAATTTGTTATCATATTTTTACTTTTCATAATTTATTAATAATCCTCCTGATATTACGATTTTTATCAATTCATTATCGTCTTTAATATTCTTTTAACAATCATCTGTACACATACACTACATGACATCGCATTTTTTCTTCTCATTTTTCAAATTAATTATATTTTTTAATTACAAATCAATTTCTGCATTCTTTTTTACAGTCCACAAACGCTAAGTCGGATCAATTAATTTTACACAGTATAATAATTTGATGTTTTGTCTCATTCGACAATGACCACACAATAATGTCTTGTCACATCCGACAGTGACTACACATAATGTCTTGTCACATCCGACAATGACTACGCAATGATGTCTTGTCACATCCGACAATGACTATACATAATGTCTTGTCACATCTGACAATGACAACTCAATGACACTACCCTTTGGACAATAACTCTATCCATTGGTTAAAAGGATGAACATCCTTTGGTCAATATCCTAAGAACTAAAGGATGTTCTATTACAAAAAAGAGGAGACACCCCTTTATCTATTGGATAATAAGGAGTGCCCAATTTTATTATAAATAGGCAAGGGTGGAAGACAATTTTATTCATCTTTTCTCTCTACATACACATTTTCATACACCTACACATATGTTTTTTCTCTCTCAAATACATACACAAAAAAAAACACAAGAAAAAATCTTTCCTCATTTTTCATTTTCTCTTCCAAAAATACACAAATGCATATGCACATTTTTTAATCACACACACATTATATTCTTCTTTCTATCCTCTCTCAAGACTAAACAAATACACATAAATTTTTTATCCTTTTTCTCAATCTCAAACACACATATACACATAAAAATATATTAAATTTTTGCTCCCTATTTTGGTGAAATTCCACCATTTTTACTAGGGATTATGTTGGTTACATTTATATATATATATATATATATATATATATATATATATACATATATATATATATATTTCTGAAGTGTTGTTGTTGCTATTCATATTTTCTTACTGTTCATGGCCGATGAAAATATCTATTCGTCGGATACTTGAGGCCATTCCATTACAAATGACGGATTTTATTTTCAAAAGATTACTATTTTATCTCAAAATAAATTCTTGGTCAATGACATTATCTCTCCGTTGGATACTTGAGGCCACCCCGCAACAAAAGACGGATTTTTATTTCTCAAAGTTTACTTATTTACATCAAAAATAAATGCTTGGCCGATGAAGAAATTCTCCGTCGATTTTTGAGGCCTCCACAAATAAAAGACGGATATTACGTATATAAATACATAGTAAAAAAATTAAATATTTCGGGCTATGACGAAACTTTTATAACACCACGACAACACAAAAGGTTTTATGATTCGTATCTTGGCAAGGCGATTTAGGAAGGCCGATTAGTTGAGAAACCACTTCGTAGCCATGGAGAGTCTAAAACTTAATACGAGCCCACGTTATAACAAAAATTTATTTTTATATGTACATCTATATGTACATGTGTGCACATTATTTCACTTACTTTAATAATTATTTGTTCATTTTATTACTTTATCAATCACTTATACATAATTCTCGAGCTTTATGTTTGTAGTTTATTTTCATTTGTATAATTGTACATAAAGATTAAATATAGTAAAAACTTTACTTTTTGGGTGTCGGGCGGAGATATTCTTCATTTACATAATTTCATCACTTTTAGGCAAAACTTAGGCAATTAATATTTACATAAAAGAATCAAGTTAATCAAGTAATTCACGTATTGTGTAGTCTTTTCTTCTCAAATAAATTTTACTTTTTCATAATTTAAATCAAATAAAAATATTACTTGTAAATACCTTTTCTTTTCATGACACATTAAAATACATTTCTTTTCGTATGTCATAAAATACTTTTCTTTTTCACATGTAATTTATACATTTTATACATATCTTTTACATGTTTTTATTTATATAGTTAATAAACATAAACTTCTACATGGTTTTAAACATTTATATTTTTTTCAAAGAATTATTTTATACTTAATACACATACACTTTTATATTATTTTAAATATTTATACCTCCTCCCTCATTGATAAGTTTAGTCTAGCCGGGCACCACATTTGTGGATCCTGAAGGGTGCCTAACCCCTTCCCTTCGGTATAATTTGAACCCTTACCTAGAGTCTCAATAGGTTTTCGTAGACTAAAACATTAATCATACATATTAACAAATAAATAGGTTTCCTTATTTTCCTTTAAAAATTAGGTGGCGACTCTATACAAAATTTCAATTCTTTAGAGTCCAATAAGTCATGTTTGGTTTGACCTTGGCAAAAATAGGGCATGACAGAATGGCGACTCTGTTGGGGATTAACAATAGGTTCTGACCACAATAGGCTCAATTTTTCAATTGAGGAGGGTATTTTTAATTTTTTCTCTTGCATACGTTAGTTCTTTGATTCTTTATCTATTTACACTGTAAATTATGTAGAATCGTTCATAAATCTTGTAAATTATTTACACAAATTAATTTTGTTGTTATATCAAATTCTTTTATTCATTACTTGTTTATATACACTTTATCTGTATATTGAAAAACTGCTACACATTATTTAATCATAAATTACAATTCCATCGAGTCTTTGGCCGTACATTTCACACATTGTGCTTCACGCGGCGGGTGTCTTACACTCCCCCAAACCTTCTTTGAATTCCATAGTTTCAGAGTTGGTGCATTTACATTAGTGCGCCTTCTCACAATCATTCAGTCCTACTTTCAACCATTTAGGAAGATTCCTATTCTAGAAGTAAATCACGCCATATACAAACTCATAAAAAATAGGTTTGAACTACATTTTGACCTGATTCTTGTCCTGACAAGATACATAGGCAACCCTGTATGAGGGTTCGATCTCTTCACTGTTTCAAAATAATTTCTTCGGTATTCATACTGGGGCAATTTTTCTGAAATAGTTCAAAGACGCTCTCCAAAAGTCTTCAAGAGCGTAAATAAATGATTCCTCAAATTCAAATCTCAATAACATTAGTGTTTAGGCGACCTACCTCCAAATCCTCACCCGATTTTGGTTTGAGAACACCTAGCTTCTTCTTTCGGACGTCGTAAATCATTAAATTTATGGTGTATCAATCCCCACTATCAAGCAAGGGTTCAATATTCTTTCATTCATAACAATCCTGCCAACTACGGTGAAATAATGCCATAACTTCTTCAATGTCTGACCTTCTCAATCTCGTTGACATATTGAAGTAATTTCAAAACTCTCCTCATGCTCGACATCCATCCTCTTGATCGTCTAATCAAACCAATTTTGCAGATACAAGCAATTCCTTCCTGATCATCTTTCACATTATTTTTTCAAAGATGACCACCACTTTTGTACATTCATACATGTTACATAGAGATTTACAAATTTGCCTGAACTACGCAGACCTGATTCTTGTTTTCACAAGATACACAGGAAACCCTCATTTGGGTTCGGTCCCATTCTTTTTTTTAAATAAAATAAAATTTTGACTTGGTTGGTACCAACACAATTAGGAGTGTGCATGAGAAAGAACAAATTTGTATGATGGAGAGGACCGACTTCGAGGTAAACCATAGATTCTTTTCGTACCTATTAATCAAATCTGAGTAAAACTTGAAAATTCTCTTGCATACATCTAAGACAAGAACAAAGCCAACCCCATCATTTCAAGTGCATTGTGTGGTGAGATTTAGACTAGTTCATTGCATTACATTTTTGATCCAGAACTTGGCCTGGATATCTATTGAGGCAAAATTCTGAGTTACACTTAGTTTGGGAAAGGATTGTAGGCCTTTCTTGACTAGATTGTGCCTTCCACAGCCTACCAAATTACATCAATCCCTAGTATTTCCCCCTTTGAGCCTGAAACCCTTTCTTTGGAATAACCACATTTGAGCCTATACCTTTTGAGTGCTTACATGCACTATCCCTCTTTGGCCCACCTCCTTGAGCGCACTAAGTATGTGCAAGTTGCGAATGAAGATTCAAGATCAAAGTTACCAAAGGCAAAGGACGTATATCCACAGAAGAACAAAAATAAAAGACGACTTCAAAGAAAGAATGAGCAAGACCCTCCATAAAGAAAAAAAAAAGAGATAACTCTGATAAAAGTGGGAATCATCATCCCCCAGAAAGGAAAAAAAGAAGGAAAATATATCGAAAGGGGGAAAAACTCCAACACAAGATTCAAAAGAAGTCGAAACAAATACAAAATAAGGGGCAAAAAAGCACAATAAAGAAGATCGAGCGTCAAAAGCACGGATACAGTGCAATGCTCATTGAGGAATTAGTCACTTTTATCCCAGATGTCATCCTACCCGACCCCAAGACTACATTACAAGCCAATAAAAAGTTCTACAAGATCCTACTCTAAGTTTTCTCACATTAGTGGATACTTACATGAAGGCCAAGCCTATGATATCATAATTACATCCATTGAACTTCTTTCGGAGTGTGAGCATATATCTCTAAACATCTCCAAATTTAAGAGAAAAATAATACTCAAATAGGTGTAAGAACGAGACATTCTTTCTGGAGAGGGCACTTGAAACATGGGAACATGCACAATTCAAAATCTTTGTTTGAAGCAAGACGAACAAATCTTGTTGATACGTAGGTATGTCTGAGGCACCACTCGAAGCTATCGAAGTTACCCTGAAGTCGATCTCGGTTAGCTGGAAAAGGGATAAGGGAATTCTTATACACACTACTAATTGTTGGTACCAACTGTAGTCAAGACACAATTATATCTTTTCATTATTCAACATTTCTTACAAAGAAAATACAAAACAATCTTCTGTATTTTCACCTTTCTGCATTCTTACAAAGAAAACACAAATAATGTTCTTCATTTTTACCTTTCAGCATTTCTTACAAATAAAACACAAAGCAATCTCCCGCATTTTTCATCTTTCAACACATTTTTACAACTAAAAAAAAAAAAAATCTTTCCTTTCAAACCATGCCTTCACATACATGCATCACACTTTACGTGCAAGACGCCTATCTCCGAATACCAACAATTGGCCTTTCTCTTCAAGATGCAGGCTTCAAACACAATCATTTTGCTTTTCAATTGGGTGTTATTAGAGCTTTTTACATTTCCATAGCCCCAACAGTCGAGTGGCTATCACCTTTCAAAGCCCCGCCAGTCGAGAGGCTCTTTACATTCTTATAGCCCCGCCAGTCGAGAGGCTTTTTACATTTTCATATCCCCGCTAGTCGAGTGCCTATTACTTTTCAAATCCCCTCCAGTTGAGAGGATTTTACATTTTCATAGCCCCGTCAGTCGAGTGGCTATTACCTTTCAAAGCCCCGCCAGTCGAGAGGCTTTTACATTTTCATCGCCCCGCCAGTCGAGTGGCTATTACCTTTCAAAGCCCCACCAATCGAGAGGCTTTTACATTTTCATACCCCCGCCAGCCGAGAGGCTATTACCTTTTAAAGCCCCGTCAATCTAGAGGATTTTACATTTTCATAGCCTCGTCAGTCGAGAGGCTATTACCTTTCAAAGCCTCGCCAGTCGAGAGGCTTTTACATTTCCAAAGCCCCACCAGTCGAGAGGCTATTACCTTTCAAAGCCCCGCCAGTAGAGAGGCTTTTACATTTTCATAGCCCCGCCAGTCGAGAGGCTATTACCTTTTAAAACCTCACTATTCAAGAGGCTTTTACATTTTCATAGCCCCGCCAGTCGAGAGGCTATTACCTTTTAAAACCTCACTATTCAAGAGGCTTTTACATTTTCATATCCCCTCCAGTCGAAAGGATTTTACATTTTCATATCCCTGCCAGTCGAGAGGCTATTATCTTTTAAGGCCCCGCCAGTCGAGATGCTTTTACATTCTCATAGCCTCTCCAGTCGAGAGGATTTTACATTTTAATAGCCCCGCCAGTCGAGAGGCTATTACCTTTAAAAACCCCGCCAGTCGAGAGGCTTTTTACATTCTCATAGCCTCTCCAGTCGAGAGGCTATTACCTTCCAGCTTTTCCACCAATCGAGAGGTCATTACCTCATCGGTTGATGACCTTAGTCTTCATAGACAATCGAGGATGACCATCACATAGTCTCCATAGATAATCGAAGATAACAATCAACATCAGTCTCCATAGATAATTGGAGATGTCATCAAGTCTTCATATACAATCGAAGACATCATTCATCACATAATCTCCGTAGACAATCGGAGATGACAATCAGCATCTATCTCCATAGACAATTGGAGATGTCATCAAGTCTTCGTAGACAATTGAAGACATTATCATTCATCACAGTCTCTGTAGAAAATCGGAGACAACAATAAACACCAGCCTCCATAGAAAATTAGAGGTGTCATCCATCAATTCTCCGTAAACAATCGAAGAAAACAATCAACACAAGCCTCCATAGACAATTGGAGGTGTCATGCATCAATTCTCCGTAAACAGTCGGAGACAACAATCAATATACACCAGCCTCCATAGACAATTGGAGGTGTCATGCATCATTTCTTCGTATACAATAGAAGACATCATCATTCAACATCAGTCTCCATAGACAATTGGAGATGTCATGCATTAAGTCTTCGTAAACAATCGAAGACATCTTTCATTCATCAACATCAGTCTTCGCAGACAATCAAAGACAGTCGTCATTCATCCTCAAGCCCCCGTAGACAATCAGAGACATCATACATGTTTTCAACGAAAGGTACAATTCAGAACAAATTTTTTTTTTTCAAATCCTATAAATCACACACTGGGGCAAATTTTAAGAACCATCTCAAATTTTTCCCATTTCCTCATTTCGAACTACATTGACCTGATTCTCGTGACACTCGAGATATGTAGGAAGCTCTATGCAGAGTTCGGTCATTACAACCCCACAGTCATTTTTTCTCCCCAGCAAGTACACAATCTTGCATCCCTGGCATCTCACAACTCGATACTGGGCAATTTCAAAAGGAGCATCGAAAATGTGTGAATACTTCTGCTCCCACATAACCCGCCTCTCAATGATCATTTCATATGATCATTCTCCCCAAATAACAAAGCAAGAGACAATCTGCCAATTCTTTTGAACTATACCCGACCTGATCTCTCATTAACTTGAGGTATGTAGGTAACTCTAAATTAGAGTTCGGTCGAATTTTTCTATAACAAAAAAAAATCATTTTTTGTCGAGAAAAATTGGCTACACGTCAACGTTTTCGTTTGAAGACTTCTACATCGTCCTCAAACGAAAAGGGGCAACTATTGACACCCAATTTTTACTCTCCGTGCCTAAAATTAACGTCTTCAGGCTTCTTGATCGTTAAAGAGCACAAAATATAATTTTCACATCTTTTTTATAATTCTTGACAAATTATTGATAATCATCCTTACTTTATGATTTTTATCAATTTGTTATCGTATTTTTACTTTTCATAATTTATTAATAATCCTCCTGGTATTAGGATTTTTATCAATTCATTATCGTCTTTAATATTCTTTTAACAATCATTTGTACACGTACACGACATGACATGACATTTTTCTTATCATTTTTCAAATTAATTATATTTTTTAATTACAAATCAATTTTTGCATTCTTTTTTACAGTCCGCAAACTGTAAGTTGGATCAATTAATTTTACATAGTATAATAATTCGATGTCTTCTCGCATTCGACAATGACCACACAATAATGTCTTGTCACATCCGACAGTAACTACACATAATGTCTTGTCACATCCGACAATGACTACTCAATGATGACTTATCACATCCGACAATGACTACACATAATGTCTTGTCACATCTGACAATGACAACTCAATGACACTACCCTTTGGACAATAACTCTATCGATTGGTCAAAAGGATGAACATCCTTTCGTCAATATCCTAAGGACTAAAGAATGTGCTATTATAAAAAGAGGGAACACCCCTTTATCCATTGGATAATAAAGAGTACCCAATTTTATTATAAATAGGCAAGGGTGGAAGACAATTTTATTTATCTTCTCTCTCTTCATACACATTTTCATACACCCACACATGTTTTTTCTCTCTCTCAAATACATACACCAAAAAAAACACAAGAAATAATTTTTCCTCATTTTTCATTTTCTCTTCCAAAAATACACAAATGCATATGCACATTGTTTAATCACACACACATTATATTCTTCTTTCTCCCCTCTCTCAAGACTAAACAAATACACACAAATTTTTTCTCCTTTTTCTCTATCTCAAACACACAAAAAATACACATATACACATAAAAATAAATTAAATTTTTACTTCCTATTTTGGTGAAATTCCACCATTTTTTTGCTAGGGATTATGTTGGTTATATATATATATATATATATATATATATATATATATATCTCAAGTGTTGTTGTTGCTATTCATATTTTCTTACTGTTCATGGCCGATGAAAATATCTATTCGTCAGATACTTGAGGCCACTCCATTACAAATGACGGATTTTATTTTCAAAAGATTACTATTTTATCTCAAAATAAATGCTTGGCCAATGACATTATCTCTCCGTCGGATACTTGAGGCCACCCCGTAACATAATACGGATTTTTATTTCTCAAAGTTTACTTATTTACATCAAAAATAAATGCTTGGCCGATGAAGAAATTCTCCGTCGATTTTTGAGGCCTCCACAAATAAAAGACGGATATTACGTATATAAATACATAGCAAAAAAATTAAATATTTCGGGCAATGACGAAACTTTTGTAACACCACGACAACACAAAAGATTTTATGATTCGTATCTTGGCAAGGAGATTTAGGACGGCCGATTAGTTGAGCAACCACTTCGTAGCCATGGCGAGTCTAAAACTTAATCCAAGCCCATGTTATAACAAAAATTTATTTTTATATGTACATCTATATGTACATGTGTGCACATTATTTCACTTACTTTAATAATTATTTATTCATTTATTACTTTATCAAGCACTTATACATAATTCTCAAGCTTTATGTTTGTAGTTTATTTTCATTTGTATAATTGTACATAAAGATAAAAAATAGTGAAAACTTTACTTTTTGGGTGCTGGGCGGAGATATTCTTTATTTACATAATTTCATCACTTTTAGGCAAAACTTAGGCCATTAATATTTACATAAAAGAATCAAGTTAATCCAGTAATTCACGTATTGTGTAGTCTTTTCTTCTCAAATAAATTTTACTTTTTCATAATTTAAATCAAATAAAAATATTACTTGTAAATACCTTTTCTTTTCATGACACATTAAAATACATTTCTTTTCGTATGTCATAAAATACTTTTCTTTTTCACATGTAATTTATACACTTTATACATATCTTTTACATGTTTTTATTTATATAGTTAATATACATATACTTTTACATGGTTTTAAACATTTATATTTTTTTCAAAGAATTATTTTATACTTAATACACATACACTTTTATATTATTTTAAATATTTATACCTCCTCCCTCATTGATAAGTTTAGTCTAGCCGGGTACCACATTTGTGGATCCTGAAGGGTGCCTAACCCCTTCCCTTCAGTATAATTTGAACCCTTACCTAGAGTCTCAATAGGTTTTTGTAGACTAAAACATTAATCATACGTATTAACAAATAAATAAGTTTCCTTATTTTCCTTTAAAAATTAGGTGGCGACTCTATACAAAATTTCAATTCTTTAGAGTCCATTAAGTCATGTTTTGTTTGACCTTGACAAAAACAGGGCCAGACAATGTGTCATTTAATCCCATAAAAAATTGGTACAATTTTTTCCTCTGGAGATACATCACAAACTCTCTTGATTTCTCACAATTGCAGGCAGGAGATGGCACCATAGAATCAAACTCATCCCACAAGTTTTTTGGCTTAGTAAAGTAGACAAAAACAGACTGAACTCCTTGAGAGATAGTAGCAATTTCTTGATGGAGATTATAGGTTCTTGAACCATCAATCTTATCAAATCTTTCTTTTAAATCTTGCCAAACAAGGTGTGCATTAGATGCATACACTATTCCACCAATAAGATCAGAAGATACAAAATTCATTAACCATGATAGAACAATTGCATTTACTCTTTCCCACTGATTACCGAATTCAACTGAGAAACTTTCTTTCTTACAAGATCCGTCAACAAGGCCAAATTTTTTATGCCCTAATAATGCAATTCTAATTGCTTTACTCCAAACAACATAGTTCTCACTTCCTTTCTACTGGAATGAAACAAGAGAGTTACCAGATACATCCACAGCCGATAGGTGCAGAGGATGATTGATATCCAGAATTACAGAGAAATGGGAACTGCTCTGAGTAGGAACTGCAGTTGAATCCATTGCTTGAGATTCTGATAATGCCCAACAGATTCAAATAAAATGTGAATTTCTTGATATCAAGAAGAATATAGGATCGCGTGAGCACTGATTTGAATCAACCTGGCTCTGATACCATGATGAATTAGTGATTAAGAAGCAGCTGAGTTGATGATCAAGCAGCAGTAGAGTATGAAGATGATTAAGATGAAGAGGGAGAAGAAGAAGAAGTAGAAGATTAGAGTGAAATGAGAGAAGAAGAAAACTGCCAATCTATATTTTCATTCATCTGAGTAGTACATGTAGCCTATGTATATATAGAGTAGTATTCTTCTAGATGATAACTAACTACCTTCCTAACTAACTTTTGTAGCTGACTGATACTTAGCTCCTTTGTTACATTTGTATTAACCTATCTCCTTAACAATATTCCCCATGAATTCCTTTTGGCATTTCCAGCCCTAAGAGTTTTGAATTTGAGCCAAACAAGTATTAGCACACTGCCTTCTTCCATCAATAGTTTATGTCAACTACGTTCTCTAATACTAAAAAATTGCTCCAATTTCCAAGATTTACCACCTATTGGTAATCTCTGCAATTTACAATTGCTCGATTGTGATAAGACATCGTTACTTTATCTGCCGCAAGGAATGGACAAACTGACAAATCGGAGGCTATTGAATCTGCCTATAGGTCAGTTGAAGGAGATCATTGGCCAAGGATTTATCCTCAGTTTTTCTAGCATAGAAATGTTAAATGTGAAGGGTATCTGTGTTGGATCAACTTCTTTAGATGAGATATCATCTCTATACAATCTGACGTCTCTTTTTATTAGATTGGATAGCTCATCGAGTTTCAATAGAGACCACACCTGGATGACTAGATTGAAAAGGTTTCATATTATAATCGGGGATTATCCAGTGCAAGAAAATATCAACAAGTCAGCAAGGACGATATGCATCTCCGAGTGTGAAATTTTCAGTAACGGAGAGCTCTCAGGCATGTTGCAGTTTGCTTCTGATTTTTACTTGGAATATTGCAAGGATCTCAGGAAGTTGATTGGATACAACAGTTTTAATGGATTAAAATCACTATCCATGCAATCAAGTTTAATGGAAGAAGGATTTTGACAGTTTGACCCTTTCCCAAATCTCGAATATCTCAGCCTCAAATTTGTATATAATTTAAAGAGTGTTTCTGATTTCAGTCAACATCTGGGTCTCCGATTTTCTAAATTACGCCAACTGGATATATCTGATTGTCGAAATTTAACATGTCTTTTTAAAGTTGGAGATTTCTCTATACCCAAGCACTTGGATGAAATTACAGTTGAAGATTGTCAACGGTTGGTAGAGTTGTTTGCGCAATGCGCCTCAACTCAGACAACACTTGTCAACTCAGAAATTCCAAGAGTTCGGAAGTTACTGTTGAGAAAATTACCAAAATTAACAACATTGGGGGAGCCTCAGCGTATGTGGGAACACCTGGAGGAACTTAAAGTTATTGGTTGCGGTGGAATAAGGAAGTTGCCTCGCTCTATTCAAACCTCCAACGACATCAAACTAATAGAAGGACCACTATTGTGGTGGAAGCAACTCGAGTGGGATGACGATAACTTCAAGTCAAATTTAGAAAATTGTTTCCACTTGCCAAATTTTAAATTGCTTTCGCTGCATTTTCTCAGGTAATGTGCTAACTAATTAACTTTCAGATTTCTCAATACTTTAATATTTGATTGGTCGTCCTCTAGCTTTCCCTTTTTTCTTCTTATGTTCAAAAGCATTTAATAGTTTTAATGTTTTGGATCAAATGCATGCTCAAATTATTTAACAAGAAAGATGAACACATATGGTGTGTTGGATATGAAGGAAAATGTTTTAAAGAAAATGAGGAGATAGTATTTCAAAGGCATAATACATAAACATGCCCTTTAACTTGATATCAAATCATATCTATGATCTCGAACTTTGGGTGTGAACAAGTAGACACTTAAACTTATATAAAGTAGAACAAGCAGACACATATGTCATATGTGGCGCCCCATGTGGCCAATTCTTATCCTACATGGCATCCTATGTGTATTATGCTACATATATAGGACGTGTGTGTTTACTTGTTCAACTTTATACAAGTTTAAGTGCCTACTTGTGCACACCCATAGTTGGAGGTCATGGATGTGATTTGATGTTAAGTTAAAGGACATGTTTATGTATTATGCCTAACCCAAAAGTCACTCAACTATTGATATTTCATCTAACGTCAGAACTTAATGCATTTGCTAGTGATGAGGACCTTTCTGAGAAGGAACTTAATGCTTTTGCTAGAGATGAGGACCTTTCTGAGGAGCAGGGGGAAGGGCTGGATATATGTTTTGAAAAAGTAGCTAGGGATGGGGATCTCTCACCAAGGCAACAAAGAAGTGGAAGCAGCATGGAGAATTTATTCCAAGGCACATGGAAGGCAACATAGTTGGGACGGTAAGGTTACTGGGGAGTTTATTCCAAGGCACCTGCCGATGCAACTTGCTAAGCAAAATCATATGACAGTGTCAACAACTTCAATAAAATTCAGTAAGGTAATTCTCTAGCTCATATTTTCTTCATGCTGGTTAATTAGTAGGGGTTTTGTTACCTCATTAAAATTGGTAAGGTAAGGTCTAGCCCCCTTACTTGTACTTATTCACATTGAGGATTTTATTATTAATAAAAGACCGTTGGACACTCAGTTTAGTGGTATTAAATTTTTTTCTTTTAGAAAAAAAAGTCAATCAACCAATTTAAATTATTTTTTTTCATTAAATTTTGCTGAAATTGAAATTTTTATTTTAATCTAAATCTTTATGAAATAATAACATGCCCATTTTAACCATTTTATTGGGTTACTATGCTAAAATAACCATGTCAATAATTATTTTTCTTAATGGTTGTATAAAGTCCAAATGTGACAAGTCAAAGCAAACAGTAGGAGCTAACAACACTAAGTATTGAGCTTGACTTTTTGTTTCTTCATTCAAGGGACTAAAGAAAGCAATTTTGGATCTCCAAGCTTTTCGCAAGCAATTTTGGAGTCCCAGAGATTGCGGCATCTAGGTACTCTGTTCAGTTTGGCTTTGCAAAGTTTTATGAACTCTTGTTCGGAGGATGAAGCCATAGCTATGGTAGTTAGCACATGTGCCGCGACCTTATTTTGGAGAAAAGAGTCATATTTGTTTTATGTATTTTCAGCTCTGATAACTATGATTCCCTTGAATTTGATAGACTCAAAAAGCGGTATTTTCAGCTCCGATAACAATGATTCCCTTGAATTTGATAGACTCAAAAACGCGGCTTCACCATTATCCGATAGTGAACCGGCTATTAACCTTTTCTTCAACATCGATTAACCATTTTATCAAATTGTACTAAAAATATAAATCATTTGGCCATGATTAAAACATAATAGTTTGAGTGAAAGTCACGTCTGGTACGGAGAATCTGATATAGATTATAAAGAAAGAAAATCAAGCAAGTTGAAGAATTGATTAGGATACAACCTTTCTGCAATCAAATCATAAGAAATTTTATATGACAAGTTCATATGAATAAGTGTAATATTACTATAAGTTAAAGGCATTAGGGGAAGAAAAACTTTTTGGAAATTAAATAACTTGGTAAAATATATTTCACAGAATTTACGGAGTTCACACCCTATATGTTACAACAGATAACATATACACAAGACAACTTTCTGTTTTTCATAAAAGGGACATAGGAATATAGACATCGTGTCAAACTAACTGATGACCTATTAAATGGGATGTGTTGGTCTATAGAGGCGAGAGGAGGGTTTCCCAAGGAATACGAGCGAAATACTTAAAATGAACCTTTTTTGTTTTTGCAATTTTTTTGTGGGTGTTAGCCTAGGGATCAGAGGGTGGGTGCAGTCGCCGGAATGGGATTTGAGCGAAACTTCTTGGGCACACCCCTGTTTACCTATTAAATGTGATATGTTGGTCTGGAAGGGTGGGAGAAGGCTTTTCCTATGACATATGAGTGAAATACTAAAAATGGAGGATTTTTTGAGATTTTCCGTGGGTGTCAGCATATGGGTCATTTCACCCATTTGATTTGAAAAATGGCTCCCCTTTCCCCACCAAAGAAACTCGATCCATTTAATATTCCGTCGGAGGACCGCCCGAGAACTTTTGCTCAGAATTTTTCTCGGGGACCGAGCCCACCCCCGAATCATGGGCTAACACCAACCGAAACTTTCAAACAACCTGTAATTCCTGTTGTTTCGCCCGTTTGACTTGGAAAATGACTCACGCCGCCCCGCCAAAGCAACCTAATCCATTTAATAGGCCATGGGGGATCGCGCGAGAAGTTCCGCTAGAATTTTTTTCGGGGTCCGATCCCAACCCCTGAACCATGTTCTAACCCTATTGAAACTCGCAAAAAATCCACAATTCCAGCCATTTTCCACTTGAGTTCGAAAATGGCTCCCCCAGCACTGCCAAAGCAACCCAATCCATTTTATAGGTCATCGGGGCACCGCTCAAGAAATTTCGCCAAAACTTTTTCCAGAGCCCGAGCACACACCTTGAACCATAGGCGTAAATCCACCAAAACTTCGCAAAAAACCTACAATTCCAGTCGTTTCGCGCATTCATCTTGGAAAATGATTCCCCAGATCTGCCAAAGCAACCCGATCCATTTAATAGGCTGTTAGGGGACCGCCCAAGAAGTTTCACTTAGAATTTTTCTCGAGGTCCAATTCCATCCATGAACCTTTGGCTAACACCCAACGAAACTCGTAAACAACCCGCAATTCCTGCCATTTCGCTCGTTTGACTTAGAAAATGGCTTCTCCGGCCCCGCCAAAGCAACTAATTCATTTAATAGGCCATTGGGAGGTCGCCTTAGAAGTTTCATACAGAATTATTCTTGGGGTCCAAGCCCATCCCCTAACCGTGGGATTAACACTCATCAAGACTCACAAAAAACCGCAATTCCTACCTTTTCGCCCTTTTGACTTGAAAAATGGCTCCCTTGACACCGCTTAAGCAACCTGTTCCATTTAATGAATGTCGGGGGATCACTCGAGAAGTTTCGCCTAGAATCTTTTTCGGATCCCGAATGATACAAGCACGATTACGAAGATGGACACTTTTGAGTATTTTGAATGCAACATACAGAGTGTATGAGTTGAAGTGTTAAAAGAGCTCCAGATTCGCCCCTCTATTGAACTCCATGGGCTCCATTTTGTTCATTTAACACTAAGGGGCACTTTTGTCATTTTGTCTCTTATTGTAATAAGTCTATAAATAGAACATGTTAGGGTTTTAGCTCATTAGTTGTTGAATGTTGATGATAGAACACATCTCTTGAGAGAGAGAGCCTCCCTAGGCCGAAACTAGGACATGAGCAAGTGTGGATTCACTTGTGAATGTGTATTGCTTGGAAACGATGGTGCTTGAGCGGTGGAATCCCTCCCGTGTCTTCGTAAGAGTGTGGTGTTGCTATCGTAAGTTCTAGGGGTCCTTAGATTTAATATATCTTTGGGTTCTTGGGTCTTATTGTAGTGTATGTCTCACTATCTATCTCTACATTTTATGTCTTAGTGTTGTTTAGGGAAACCATTGGTTCTTGTTGTTCATGTATCTTGTAACCGTTTATTGTTGTTATTATCCTTATCATATTGTTGTCTATCTTCTTGTGTTGATCATGTTTTAGTGGCTGTTTTGGTGTATAAATACACCTTGTTTCCTAGTATTCTTATGTTGTAGTTGTTTGACCGAAACTAGCTCTCAAAGGGGTCCTCGGATTCCTCTTGATTTGTGGACTGTTTTGAGCCTTTTCTTGTGTTCCTTGGTCTTCTTGTATCATTTGGTATCAAAGCATGGCTTGATCTTGTTCCCACAAGATCAATCTTTGGCTTGTTAGTTGAAAAATAAAAAATAAAAAAAAATTGTTGAAAACTGAAAATTCCAGAAAAAAAAGAGCAATTTGTCCGTGTTGTGTTCTTGGCCGAAATCTGTGTTCTTGTTGTGTCTTAGCTGAGATTTTTACTTGTATTTGTTGTCTCTAAGTGTTAGTTTTGTTCCTCACTAACACATTGAGTCTATATCTTGATTTGAGCTTACATTTGTTGTAGTTTTCACCTTGGCCTTGTGATGTTATTGTTGTTCTAAGCTTGGCCTTGTGTTGTTGTTGTGGATTTGGACTTGGAAGTTGGATGTTGTTGGTTGTTCTTGAAGTTTGTTGTTGTTCTTCGAGAATTTTGTTGTAGTTCTTGATGTTCTTCACAACCTTTATGTCTTGTTAAAATAAAGTGCTTATTTGATCCATAAAGGTGAAAGAAAAAGGGGGTGTGACTTGTTAGTCTTGTAAGACACTACAATCACCAAAGACTTTATCAACCATTTTTCAACAACTTTCCTTAAAACAAGGAACCTTGTCTTGTGGGACTAGTAAAGTCAAATCTCACCTTTTGAGTTTGAAAAGTTGAAAGGTTACAAGACTTTACTTTCCTTCCAATATCAAGTCATCCATTACAAAAAATTATGTAAAGATTAAGACTTCAAGTGATGAACAAATTGTGTGGGCCGTGACCAATTGTAAACTGCCATGTCACCATATATACTGTTCACGCAACAAATTTTGGCTCAAATTTTGATCTTCTAGTTTCAATTTGTTGTTCTTTAGTTTCATTTGTTGATTCCAATACTAATTTACAAACTAGTGACTATTTACTAGATTGTAAATTAGTTTTGAAAATCGTTCTTCGTGTCTGCGTTCCTTTGTGTGTCCTAGTCTTTTTTTTTGAGTCGTTGTAAACATTTGGTTCACCTCTCAACACCTCCCGGAGTACAAGAAAGCTTAAAACACTTGTGAAATTAAAGTGTGAGGAATCCGAGAGGCAAAGAAATAAAGGGAGAGTGTGAGGACCTTTCTTGTACAACTAATTTGTTTGTGTTTTGTAGGTAACTTCTTGGCTACAATGAATAACAACGTTCCTAGTGCTATATTTGCCGGGCATGAAACTCAATTGAGCTGAATAAGATTGAAGGCAAATCTCAAGATGGAGAGAAAGCTGAGGTGCAAAATGAAGATGTTTGCTGAGACTTGAAGTTTGTTATGTCATCGGTTTCTTCTTATTTTGTGGACTGTTTTGGGAGCCATTTTCATTTGGTTTGTGCCGTGAATTTGAGGTCAAATTACTCTCAAGATGGAGAGGATGATACAAGCACGATCACGAAGATGGACACTTTTGAGTATTTTGAATGCAACATACAGAGTGTATGAGTTGAAGTGTAAAAAGGGCTCCAAAGTCTCCCCTCTATTGCACTCCATGGGCTCCATTTTGTTCATTTAACACTAAGGGGCACTTTTGTCATTTTGTCTCTTATTGTAATAAGTCTATAAATAGAACATGTTAGGGTTTTAGCTCATTAGTTGTTGAATGTTGATGATAGAACACATCTCTTGAGAGAGAGAGAGCCTCCCTAGGCCGAAACTAGGACATGAGCAAGTGTGGATTCACTTGTGAATGTGTATTGCTTGGAAACGATGGTGCTTGAGCGGTGGAATCCCTCTCGTGTCTTCGTAAGAGTGTGGTGTTGCTATCGTACGTTCTAGGGGTCCTTAGATTTAATATATCTTTGGGTTGTTGGGTCTTATTGTAGTGTATGTCTCACTATCTATCTCTACATTTTATGGCTTACTATTGTTTAGGGAAACCGTTGGTTCTTGTTGTTCATGTATCTTGTAACCGTTTGTTGTTGTTATTATCCTTATCATATTGTTGTCTATTTTCTTGTGTTCATCACGTTTTAGTGGCTGTTTTGGTGTATAAATACACCTTGTTTCCTTGTATTCTTGTGTTGTAGTTGTTTGACCGAAACTAGCTCTCAAAGGGGTCCTCAGATTCCACTTGATTTGTGGACTATTTTGAGCCTTTTCTTGTGTTCCTTGGTCTTCTTGTATCACCGAACCCACCCCCGAACCATGGGCTAACACCCACCAAAACTAGCAAAGACCCACAATACCTGCTGTTTCACCCATTTAACTTGGAAAATAGCTTCCCGACCCCACCAAAGCAACCCAATCTATTTAATAGGCCGTCGAAAGATTGTCCGAGAAGTTTTGCCAATAATTTTTCCAAAGCCTGAGTCCCCTCCCCCTCGAACCGTGGGCTAGCACCCACCGAAACTTGCAAACAACTCAATAATCCTATTGTTTTGCCCATTTTTCTTGGAAAATGGCTCCTCCAGCCCCTCAATAGCAACCCAATCAATTTAATAAGCTATCGGGGGACCTGCCGAGAAGCTTCGCCCAGAATTTTTCTCGGTGCCGAAGCCTACCCACCTAACCATGGGCTAACACCCACCAAAACTCGCAAAAGATCCGCAATTCCTGTCTTTTCACCCATTTTACTTGAAAAATGGCTCTCTCGGCACCGCCAAAGCAACCTGTTCTATTTTTAAGGTCATCGGGGGACCAGCCGAGAAGTTTCACACAGAATTTTTTCGGGGGCTGAAGCCCACCCCCGAGTAGTTTTGCCTCCAACTTTCCACGTGAAAAATTTAAGATCACACGGTTAAAGGGCATTTTGGTATATCTGACATAACTTTAATTTAAGACTACAAGATTCAAAAGTATTGGTCAGAAGGAAAGACCACACTTCACAATCATGGCTCTCAAAACGAGTATTACCGGGTACTGTGTTTCGAGAACAAAGATCTGCAAATCAAGGAGAGAAAACATTCATGTTTTTTTTTCTCTTTCAAGAGATTTTGTCTTGGAATCGTGCCTTGAGAGGGGATGCTGCCAATCCTACAGAGGACTTTATGGATTTATTTTTTCTAGAAGTGAGAGGTACTAGATAAAAACCCCGAATAGGGCCTGGTAGAGAAAGACAAAGGAAATCGAGTTCGTTGAGCAAGTCAAACTCGATCTTTCAATTTTCTTAAACTTCGTGCTAAGTCAAAACAGATCATTCTTTTTAAAACAGAGGGAGTATACAATATGGAAAACTCTTGCTTCACCCATTTCTCAAGAATAGAGGAATTGCAAAAGTATCATTTATATAATATGAAACTCTCTTGCTTGGCAACATTCTTTTTCTTCTTTTCCTTCTTATACTTTTGCTTTGTCAATTAAATAGTTGGAAAAAAAAGGTTGTCCAAAGTACTTATATTAAAATAATAGGAATCACTCTTCTCCTATCTGCACAAGAATGAAGAGGTTCCACAACAACTGTTAAAAACTTATTAAAGATTTTCTTGGAATTCTGCTTTAATAAAGAAGGAAAATAAAATATAAAGTTACTGTGCAAAGTATTTATCTTGCACTTCATCACAGGTTAAATTATTCTTCTTTTAAATCTCAACCATTCAATATGCACGGTGTTTTCTACCAGGAGTTTCTTTATTTAAGGACTCGAACCCGATATCTCTAGTTAAAAGTGGATGGATCAACAAATATTTTTAACTTTATAGTGGAAAAGGACGGTTATCGAAAGCTAAGTTGCTCGGACTCTCCAAAAATGCTGCTGCACCTGTGTCGGATCCTCCTAAAAAGAACTACTTTTGAAGGATCCGACACTCACGTGATGACATTTTTGAAGAGTCCGAGCAACACTGATCGAAAGTTTATAGTAGTTCTAAAAGGAAACATATTCTCCCTTCCGAGCAAGATTGAAGGGGCTCCACAACAATAATATAAAACTTATTAATGATTTTGCTTAAGTAGTGCCTTAAACAAAGAAGAAGTATTCAGTTTAGCTTTGAGAGTTTAGCATTCTTATCAGAAACACTTTTTTTCTTTCTTTACTTCAACAGTTGTTCAATGGAAATACTTTTTAATGCAGTAGGTGGCTTTGTTGTTGAGGTGGGAAAGTTTGTATCCAAATGCATCTATCCTAAAATTGAAAATATCATTCGTTTCTCGTCAAAAATTGAAAATCTAAGGAAGGAAATGGAGGAGCTAGCAAAATTTAGAGACGACGTCAAAGCGAAGGTGGAAGTAGCGGTGCGAGAAGGCTATAAGACAAAACCAGATGTTATCAAGTGGATCGAAGATGTTCAGAAGTTCGAGAATGAATGGGAAGCTATGCAAGAAAGCATTGCAGCGGCTAAGACGCTAGTGTATAAATGCTGTCCAAAATGCAGCCTTCGCTCGGAAGTCTCCGTTCAAGCAAAGAACATCCGGGATCAATTCTGCAGGCTTAAAGAGGTCGGACAAAACTTTGGATCCAAATTGGTGGTAGAAAATTACCGGGTGAAAAAAGTTGAGCACATCCCGGGAACATCAATAGAAGGCCAGTCAACAGCAACAAGGAATCTCAACGAACTCCTACGATTATTGGAAGATGATAAGGTATTAATTGTAATTTTTGCTTTACCTCGAATTATTGAAGTTATTTGATTGGCTACATAATTTCTTTTCGGTTAATTAGTACAACTATGTTTAAAAATTTAAATGATTGGGTCATAATATTGGCGTTTGATGAATCATACAATTACTTAAAAATTCTATGATATGTGTAATTTTATCATTTAATTAAAACCTTCGTTTGTTTAATTGATAATTCTTAGTTAGACATATTTCGATATATTATATTATATTATATTATATTATATTATATTATATTATATTATATTATATTATATTATATTATATTATATTATATTATATTATATTATATTATATTATATTATATTATATTATATTATATTATATTATATTATATTATATTATATTATATTATATTATATTATATTATATTATATTATATTATGTTATACTCCTATTATTTATTTATTTTTTATTTTTTTTATATTGAAGAGTGAGTAGGTGGGATGACCAAGGGTATTCTTGTTATTTTAAAAAATTTATAATCAGTTCAACTATTTTATCACAAGTCTCCAATATCTAAATGATCATAACTTTTTATTTAGTCTTGTATTTTTAAGAGATAATACCCAATTACCCCCTGAACTATACCCAAAAAGTTGTGACACACCTCAACTTAAAAGGGGTGCTATTACCCCTGAACTAATTAAAAGTTGAATTTTCACCCCCCCCTTAGTGCCTATGTGGCACATACGTACGGGTTAAGCCTTGGAAACAGACTTTGTCAGAAATTCAAGGTAAGGTTGTACGATACACCCTTGTGGTGGGGCCCTTCCCGGTACACCGCGCATAGCGGCAACTTTAGCGCACCGGATTGTCCTTTACACGTTTTGTTTAAATGTTAATCGATTCAATTTTAAGACTGTTGTTATGAAGTGTTTTATAATACAACATAATGCATATGCAAAGAAATTAACAAACTTGAGTTCAAGAGATTATAATGATCAAAGCCTCCAACGTTCTTATTTCACTAATTTTCTAAATTTCTTCTGTGTGTTCATTGGTGCATCTTTCACTGGGTAAAGTTATTTGGATTTTGAATCCTTTTAGGTATGCATCATCGGTGTGTGGGGTACCGGAGGAGTTGGGAAAACTACTTTGGTGAAGAATCTGAACAACCGCCATCAAAGATCCAAACTGTCTTTTGGGGTTGTGATATGGGTTACAGTCCCCAAACCGCCAATAGACGTAAGAAAGATTCAAGCACAAATTGCCAGTAGATTAAGCCTCATGGTAGATAACGAGGCAAGTGTAGAAAGCATTGCCAGCAAAATCTGTGAAAGTCTCGAGAAAGAGACGAGTTTTCTTCTCATATTGGATGACGTTTGGGAAGCTATAAATTTAGATGATGTAGGCGTGCCCCAACTTTCCGCGAGAAGCAAGGTAATTATAGCTTCTCGTTTTTTGAGTGTTTGTAGCCAAATGAAAACAGATGTCGAAATGAAGGTTTACACAATGGACGAGGATGAATCTTGGCAACTGTTTGCCAAAAATGTGGGAGATATTGTCAATCAGGAGAAAATCCATCCATTGGCAAAGGAAATTGCAAGAGAGTGTGATGGTTTACCTTTAGCAATCATTGTTATTGGATCATCCATGAGAGGGCAGATGAGGGTCGAGCTCTGGGAAGATGCTTTGAAATCACTTAGAATGTCGGAACCTCATAGCAAAGTTGTAGAAGAGAAGGTTTACAAGGTCATCAACTGGAGTTTCGATTCTTTTGGATCTCAGGATATTGAATAATCCTCAGAGCAAAGAAGCAAACGTGTGAACAAAAAAGAGAGGTGACATTCAAAGTTGTTTCTTGTATTGCTCCTTATAGCCGGCGGCTATTCCAACAGATGATCTGATACATTGCTGGTGGATAAAGGGGTTGCTTGGTGAACATGACACATATGAAGAAGCCTACAACAGGGGAATCACAATGATTGAGAGATTAAAGGATGCATGCTTGCTAGAATACCATGGGATGGTGATTTTTCCGGGGCAGGTTGTGGATTGTGTGAAGATGCATGACGTGGTTCGTGATATTGCTAGATGGATTGCTAGTACCTTTGGGGATGAACACACTTCTGTTTTTCAAGCTGGAATTGGGTTGACTGAGATATCACGTATTACAATATCAGCTTCTGTCAAGAGAATATCTTTCGTAAGTAACAAAATTGAATGTCTACCTGATTGCTTCACGAAATTTCCAAAGACAACATCTTTACTTTTGCAAGACAATTATCCCCTTCAGAAAATACCCCAAGAATTCTTTTTGGCATTTCCAGCTCTAAGAGTTCTGAATCTGAGTCAAACTAGTATTGAAGCACTGCCTTCTTCCATCAATAGTTTATGTCAACTACGTGCTATAATACTACAAGGTTGCTTTGCGTTGAAAGAGTTACCACCCATTGCTAATCTTCACAATTTGCAAGTGCTCGATTGTGATGAAACATTGTTGAGTTGTCTGCCACAAGGAATGGACAATTTGATAAATCTGAGGCTATTAAATATGCCTGTTGCTAAATCTGAGGCTATTAAATATGCCTGTTGCTAATTTAATTGTGGTTATGTGAGTGGTGAATGATGAGAAGATAAGGAAACGTATTTAAGGTGGATAAAGAGAAGATGAAGCCTGGGTGGAGTGTATTTGGTGAAGGAAACATAATGATTAGGAAGTCTAGTTCTGATGGGAAAGGTCTGGCAGCTTTTTGAAGGAGAAAGGCTTTTGGGTTTTTGGAGGTTTAAGTGTACCAAAAAGGATCATGTAGACAACCTGTTTCTCTTTAAGCTACTATGGGCAAGCAATAATCATACCTGAATTCTGAAGAGAAAATAGACAAAATTGCCTTGAAGTTCCTGTCTTTATGCAAAATCAATGCATAGCTGAGTCAATTTACTCTAAAATCTTGGAATTAGGATACACAACTAAATGTGTAAGACTGAATTAATCAATAATCACTTAAGAGCAGCTTATTCTAATCAATCATTGAGGGAGATTTATATAATTTTAATCATCCCCAAGGCTAACTTATTCTTTTCGAAGTGTTCTCTACTCAAAGCCTTAGTGAATATGTCAGCAATTTGTTCTTCAGTAGAATAAAACATAATTGATATATGACCTTTTTCAACATTATCTCTAAGAAAGTGATGTCTAATATCAATATGCTTAGTTCTTTTATGTTGAACAGGATTTTTGGCTTTGTTAATGGCACTTGTATTATCACAAAAAATAGAAACACATCCAACATCTATACCAAAATCTATAAGTTGTTTCTTAATCCATAACAATTGAGCACAGCAAGATCCTGCAACAACATATTCAGCTTCAACAGTAGACAAGGCTACTGAATTTTACTTCTTAGTGGACTAGGTAATCAAACATGATCCAAGGAAGTGTGCCATGCATGTAGTTCTCTTCCTGTCAACCAAATATCCTGCATAGTCAGCATCAGAATATCTAACCAAGTTGAAATTACTACCTTTTGGGTACCATAAACCAAGATCACTGATTCCTTTGAGATATCTAAAGATCCTTTTTACAGATTTTAGATGACTCTTTAGGATTTTCTTGAAATCTAGCACATAATCCTACACTAAACATAATATCAGGCCTATTTTCTGTAAGATATATCAATGACCCTATCATCCTTTTGTACATCTTTTGCTCCACATCAGGACCTGTTTCATCCAAATCAAGCTTGGTAGCAGTGGCTATTGGAGTGCTGATCTCTTTTGCCTCTTTCATGGAGAATCTTTTAAGGAGTTCTTTTACATACTTCTGTTTATGGATTATTGTTCCAGATGCTATTTGTTCGATTTGCAATCCTAAGAAGTAATTTACCTCGCCCATCATGTTCATCTCAAATTCACAACTCATGAGTTTGGCAAAATCATGAGCCATGTTCATGTTTGTGGATCCAAAAATGATGTCATCTACATATACCTGCACAACTAATAGATCTTTTCCATTAGTTTTCAAGAAGAGAGTGTTGTCAATTTTACCTCTACTATGACCATGCTCCGGTAGAAATTTTTACAATCTCTCATACCAAGCTCTTGGAGCTTGTTTCAACCCATATAAATCCTTATCCAATTTATACCCATGATCAGGGAACTCCTTAATTTCAAATCCTAGAGGTTGTTTAACATATACCTCCTCTTTGAGAATGTCATTCAAGAATTCACTCTTAACATCCATTTGATAAAGAATGAACTCCATATAGGTAGAAAAGGCAACAAGTAATCTAATAGCTTCAATTATAGCTACAGGAGCAAAAGTATCATCAAAATCTATCTCTTCTTATTGATTTTATCCTTGAACCACCTCCTTGGACCACCAACCTTGTCTTGTTCCTTGTAACTGTTCCATGCTCATCAACTTTATTTCTATACACCCACTTAGTCCCAATTACTGTTCTATATTTTGGGAGAGGAACTAAGTGACATACTTTTCTTCTCTCAAACTGATTTAGCTCTTCCTTCATGGCTATGATCCAATTAGCATCAACTAGTGCTTTAGTTACCTTTTTTGGCTCAATTTCTGACAGGAATGCCTTGAAAGCACATATACTTCTTAATCCAGACCTTGTAGTGATCCCAGAAGAGAGATCAATGAGAACAGTTTCAATAGGATGTGATCCTTGATACTTGTAACCTTTTGGGACCAAGCCTAGTGAGCTACTAGGATCACTGCTGATATTCTAGGCTGGGGTAGTTGGGGGCTCAGTCCCCCCTGTCACTGTGCCTCCAGATTTAGTTCCCCCTATTGAGGTGCCTCCATGTTTGGTAGCTCCAATCGATGAACCAGGTTGTGTAACCTATTCCTCAGAGTCACTTCCTTCCTGCAGGTTAGTCTTAGCACAAGATTCATCAAAAACTGCATACATGCTTTCTTCAACACAGTTAGTTTTGTTGTTTAAAACCCTATAAGCCTTACTATGAAGTGAATAGCCTAAGAAGATTCCCTCATCACTTTTAGCATCAAATTTTCCCAGATTATCCTTTCCATTATTATGTATGAAACATTTACAATCAAAGGTTCTAAAATGAGAAATGATTGGCTTTCTTCCTTTTAGTAATTCATAGGGAGTTTTATCTAACATAGGTCTGATGCATCTATTTATGATATATACTGCAGTACTTATTGCCTCAGCTGAAAGTTTTTTAGCAATATTTGCTGCAAGCATCATTGTTCTAGCCATATCTTTTAACATTCTATTCTTCCTCTCCACTAATCTATTTTGTTGTGGGGTTCTAGGAGCAGAGAAGTTATGATCTATACCATTTGCTAAACAAAATTCTAAGAACTTGACATTCTCAAATTCTGTACCATTGTCAGATCTTATGAAAACTAATGAAGTTCCCAGTTTCTTTTAAATTTTCTTGATAAAAATTGCAAAGATATCAAAGGCATCTTCTTTAGAGGCTAGAAATAATGTCCAGGTGAACATGGAATAATCATCAACAATTATAAAAACATACCTTTTTCCACCTCTTCTTTGAAGTCTCATTGGTCCACAGAGGTCCATATGAACCAGGTCAAGACACTTGGTAGTGCTAACATGGTTCTTTGACTTTAAAGAAGATCTTACCTGCTTCCTCCCTACATAGGCACTACATAACTTTTCTTCCTTAAACTTGGTCTTGGGAAATCCCAATACCATATCTTTGCAAGAAAGTATGTTTAGTTGTTTCAAACTTGCATGTCCAAGTCTCATGTGCCAAAGAAGGGGATCATTATCTATTGCACTTAGACAAGTTAACTCTGGTCCTGGTATTGCCATTATGTCATCTTTGTATATATTTTTGTATCTTCTTACAAAGATCACAATCTCTTTGGTGTCCATCCTCTTGACTTTGACTCCTACAGAAGTGAAAATAATGTTATTACCTTTACCACACAGTTGTGAAATGCTCAACAAGTTGTGTTTTAATCCTTCTACAAGATAGACATCTTCCAATGCTCTTGACTTAGATGAGCCAATTTTCCAACTCCAGTAATGATTCCCTTTTTCCCATCACCAAAAGAAACTCCTCCTCTATTTATTTTGGAAAGTGAAAGGAATTTTTTCGTATCACCAGTCATGTGTCTTGAGCAAGCACTGTCCAAGTACCAATGCTTTTTGCTTCCTTTCACCTTCTCCTACAAAAAATAAATGGTTAGACTTAGGAACTCAGACAAACTTGGGTCCTGTTTTATGAGTAAATGGATGAATTAAATTTCTTCTAGTCCATGCAGGCAACATGTAGTGCAACCTATTTCACAGACCTAAACTAGTTCTCTTCTTTTTGGTATGAGAAAATTTTCGTGCCAGGTTTTGATTGTTTGATCTGCTTTTAGAAGCTACTGGACATTCAGTGGTTGGATGTCCTAGGTTCCTACAGATATAACATAAGTCTTTAGGATCATCATCACTTTTGTGAAATACCAAACCTTCCTTTTCATTGTGATTTCTTTCACTCAATTTGTGAACAATTCTTGTGGATTTTGTCCACATATTTTCTCTTTCAATATCAAGTTTCAGTTTAGAGACTTCTTGACTCAATTTGTTTATCATGTCAACTGCATTACTACATTCTTGTTTGTACTTCTCTAATTCAGGTTCAGCATTTTCTTGTTCTTTACTCATAGCCTTTTTCCCATTTTTAGTGAGAGTCAATTTTAGGATTTCAGACTTAAGATCATTATTTGAAGAACCAAGTTCTGCAACCTGTTTCTTGAGAGTGCAGTTTTCCTTGTCAATTGTGTCTTTAGAAGCTTTTAAATCAATGAGATCAATGCGTAGATGATCCAAAATCCATAAATCCTAGGTAAATTTTCCATGTTAATCAAGTATGTAGTGTGGTAACCTATTTGAGCATGAATTGAGATCATAAAGGTCCCCTAACTCAAGGACAAGTTGAAAGTTTTCCTATTGTTCGAGTTTTAGTGAGCATCAAAACTTGAGTCAACTTAAATCAACCATATCTCCTTGTATATAACAAACCGGGTGTCCTACTATATATCAAACAAAATATCTTAGAATTAGCTTTTCATCGATATCAAATTTGCCTAAAACGGACACTCGGTGAAGAAGTTAGAGCATTTTTAGTGTCAGTGTTCCCGATTGACTGGCCACCACGTCGCGATGAGCCTTAAATTGATAATTGTCAATTTCAGTAGCTCACCGTGATTTCCAGTGGATTGCGGTGAAGTCTTTTACGGCGTTTCAGTCCTGGATTTTAAATTCCAAGGTCAAATTAGACATTTTCCATGTCCCCAAACCCATCCAAACACGGGATTTAATCCCAAATACACCTAAATACATACACTTTCACCAAAATTCATCAAGAACGCTCTCTAGGGTTTCAAACAAGAATCCCAAATAACTCAAGATTCAACCGTGGGTTTTCAAAAGCGATTGAAGATTTGGAATCCCCAATCCACAAACTTCGAGAATTACCTATTATCTTTCGAGTTTAAGGTATGCGGAGTTTTCCTAAAATCTCAGGGGCGTAGAAATCGTGATTTTAAGAAAGGGGTTTTAAGATTTATGAATACATTCATGCTTTAGAAATCTTGACGGTATTGTTTTGGTCTTTTGACCTTTCCCACATTGATTTGAAATTGTATATATATATATATGTATGTGATTTAAGTTTATATTCGAATTGAGAGCATGAATCACATGAAATCCCTCTCTTGATGTGATTGTTTCCATGTTTCACATGATATGGATTGTTTTTGAAATGCATCTTGAAAAACATGTTACGAAGTGTCTTGATTTATGAATGTTTTGGTTATGAATCTTGAATTCAAAAGAGAGGGTTGTTTGTATTGAAAATACATATAATGAAAGAGTGCATGGATTTTGCCAAAAGCACATGACCACCTTATGTTTGAAGAGTGCTTGCATAGTTTTGACTTATGCATTCGGAACATTAAATCTCTTATACTATTTGCATGTTTGGGTGGTCTGAACTATGCTTTAATGAAAGAGTTATGCATGATGCATTATGGCTCAGAAATAGGACTTGCAAGTCTTGATATAGAACATCAGGAAGTGAGGGTGAGGCTCAACCCATCCTTATATCAGTATTTTTCAGTTATCCCAATACTTACTCATGCTTTACGTTTTAGTTCCACGATCATAGTTCATGTTCAGGTATATGAGAGGGAATCACGTTCTCTTCCAGTTCTAAAATGAGGAGTTCCAGTTCATTCAGTAGTCGGAATCACATTTCATATGTTATGAACTTCAAATTTAGGTCATTCAGCTCATGACTCATGTACTCACGCTTTATAGTGTGCTCAGTTCCCATAATTCATTATATACTCTTTATGATTGACGAGATTTATCTTATAGTCATGTATGCCCTAATTCAGATCACTTTGATGAATCCCTAATATTGATTTGCTATTCCTTCGGCCTCACTTAAGTGTCAAGTCTCGTATAATATCCTCCCATGTTTCAAGGTCTTATGTTCTAACCTTTTAGTGAATCCTCCTTATGTGATGATAGTGGTGATGAGTGAATGTTTCTTGTTAATGGAAGATCATAGTATGCTTGTTTTAGATAAGGCCATAAGTGTGAAGTAAGATCTGGGGCCAAGTCTTTGATATATGTGATGGTTAGTGGAAATTTGTGTGTGTATATTCTTGGGGTAGCGCATGGGAGTTATGTTGATAGTGGATTAGAGAATATGTGAAGTATGTCCTTATGGGTGTTTGCCTTGGAGTTTATATTTGGTTATAAAGATAGGCTAGAATGATGTGTTGAGATTTAAGTGGAGGAACGCAATATGCGCTAGTGAATCCATAGTAAGAGATCAGAGTTAGTCATTGAAGTAGTAAGGCACATTATGTTTAGGGAGCTATCTCTAAAAAGGGTATAGAAGATTGAATCATATGGTTTGGACCATTATCGTGGTGTGGTATGTTGTATTTTGTTATTTGAAGTTGGGCTTGATCATGGTGAGAGCACTTATGTTACTTTAGGCATTAGTAGAAAGATTTATCAATGCCCATATGAGGATTAGAATTTGAATCTACGAGTATGGTATTTGAAGGGAATAATATAGTTAAGGGAGTATTCGAGAAGTGCGCTCAGCTTGAAAGTAAGAAGTGCATTGCCTAAGGCCTGGTAGTTTTATCCTAGTTTATAAGTTATATATCTATATTCCATGCTTTAGAGTAGTGTCATTGTTGTGATTCCTTAGTTTGATGTCTTGTGTAACTAGTGCCCAAGATTCTTTGCTCCCTAACGCTACTATGACTTCTTTAGAAAGAGTGTTGAATGAGATACTCCAGTTAAGTATGAGGGTTCAGCATAATTCAGTCTGTATAGCTAGTAATTCATTTTAACAGTCAGATAGACAAGTTACTGTGGGTTTCCACCTTTTCACCCAGTCCTACTATCCGAAGTCTCAAACGTATGACAATCCCAAGAGATAATCCATTTCATCCATGTAAGTTGCAAATTCAGTTCAGTCAAAGTATCATGTTTCAGATTCAACTACTTAGTCATGACTCGGCTCATAAGAATGCAGAGCATAATTTCAAATGTTTCCAAGTATTTTAGCTCAGCCAGTTCTATAACCTGGTGTGATCTTAGACATATTGCCTCATGATTTGTACTTGCATAAGTTATCAATTCTCAATTCAATATGTATGATTCGATCATGAACACTTCAAGGGAATCTAAAACTCTCAGCATGAATGAGCCCCTTGAAGTAAGTGAAGTCAAATCATCTCAGAATTCAGTTTCATGATAGAAGTTTAAATGTTTCAGATCAGTTATATCCTTTCTTAGAAGACACATCAGGTCCACGTTATTCCATACCTTTAAGCTTCAACGTTCCTATCCATCATTTGAGGACGAATGATCCCAAGGGGGAGATATTGTAACGCCTCGTGTTTCGGGCTAGAATGAAAACCGTCATTTCTATGCGTAGATGATCCAAAAGCCATAAATCCTATGAAAATTTTCCATGTTAATGAAGTATGTAGTGTGTTAACCTATTTGAGAAGGAATTGAGATCACAAAGGTCCCCTAACTCAAGGACAAGTTGAAAGCTTTCCTATCGTTCGAGTTTTAGTGAGCGTCAAAACTTGAGTCAACTTAAATCAACCATATCTCCTTGTATATAACTAACTGGGTGGCCTACTATATATCAAATGAAAGATCTTAGAATTATCTTTCCACCGATACCAAATTCGCCTAAAACGGACACTTGGTGAAGAAGTTAGAGCATTTTTAGTGTCAGAATTCCTGATTGACTAGCCACCACGTCGCGATGAGCCTTAAAGTGACAATTGTCTATTTCAGTAGCTCACCGCGAGTTTCAGAGCATCGCGGTGAAGTCTTTTACGGTGTTCCAGTCTCGGATTTTAAAATCCAAGGTCAAATTAGACATTTCCCATGGCCCCAAACTCATCCAAACACGGAATTTAATCCCAAATACACCTAAATACATACACTTTCACCAAAATTCATCAAGAAAGCTCTCTAGGGTTCAAACAAGAATCCCAAATAACTCAAGATTCAACCATAGGTTTTCAAAAGCGATTGAAGATTTGGAATCCCCAATCCGCAAGCTTAGAGAATTACCTATTATCTTTCGAGGTTAAGGTACGCGGGATTTTCCTAAAATCTCATGGGCATAGAAATCATGATTTTAAGAAAAGGGTTTTCAGATTTATGAATACATTCATGTTTTAGAAATTTTGACGGTATTGTTTTGATTTTAAGAAAAGGGTTTTCAGATTTATGAATACATTCAAAGCCTTAGTGAATATGTCAGCAATTTGTTCTTCAGTAGAATAAAACATAATTGATATATGACCTTTTTCAACATTATCTCTAAGAAAGTGATGTCTAATATCAATATGCTTAGTTCTTTTATGTTGAACAGGATTTTTGGCTTTGTTAATGGCACTTGTATTATCACAAAAAATAGAAACACATCCAACATCTATACCAAAATCTATAAGTTGTTTCTTAATCCATAACAATTGAGCACAGCAAGATCCTGCAACAACATATTCAGCTTCAACAGTAGACAAGGCTACTGAATTTTACTTCTTAGTGGACTAGGTAATCAAACATGATCCAAGGAAGTGTGCCATGCATGTAGTTCTCTTCCTGTCAACCAAATATCCTGCATAGTCAGCATCAGAATATCTAACCAAGTTGAAATTACTACCTTTTGGGTACCATAAACCAAGATCACTGATTCCTTTGAGATATCTAAAGATCCTTTTTACAGATTTTAGATGACTCTTTAGGATTTTCTTGAAATCTAGCACATAATCCTACACTAAACATAATATCAGGCCTATTTTCTGTAAGATATATCAATGACCCTATCATCCTTTTGTACATCTTTTGCTCCACATCAGGACCTGTTTCATCCAAATCAAGCTTGGTAGCAGTGGCTATTGGAGTGCTGATCTCTTTTGCCTCTTTCATGGAGAATCTTTTAAGGAGTTCTTTTACATACTTCTGTTTATGGATTATTGTTCCAGATGCTATTTGTTCGATTTGCAATCCTAAGAAGTAATTTACCTCGCCCATCATGTTCATCTCAAATTCACAACTCATGAGTTTGGCAAAATCATGAGCCATGTTCATGTTTGTGGATCCAAAAATGATGTCATCTACATATACCTGCACAACTAATAGATCTTTTCCATTAGTTTTCAAGAAGAGAGTGTTGTCAATTTTACCTCTACTATGACCATGCTCCGGTAGAAATTTTTACAATCTCTCATACCAAGCTCTTGGAGCTTGTTTCAACCCATATAAATCCTTATCCAATTTATACCCATGATCAGGGAACTCCTTAATTTCAAATCCTAGAGGTTGTTTAACATATACCTCCTCTTTGAGAATGTCATTCAAGAATTCACTCTTAACATCCATTTGATAAAGAATGAACTCCATATAGGTAGAAAAGGCAACAAGTAATCTAATAGCTTCAATTATAGCTACAGGAGCAAAAGTATCATCAAAATCTATCTCTTCTTATTGATTTTATCCTTGAACCACCTCCTTGGACCACCAACCTTGTCTTGTTCCTTGTAACTGTTCCATGCTCATCAACTTTATTTCTATACACCCACTTAGTCCCAATTACTGTTCTATATTTTGGGAGAGGAACTAAGTGACATACTTTTCTTCTCTCAAACTGATTTAGCTCTTCCTTCATGGCTATGATCCAATTAGCATCAACTAGTGCTTTAGTTACCTTTTTTGGCTCAATTTCTGACAGGAATGCCTTGAAAGCACATATACTTCTTAATCCAGACCTTGTAGTGATCCCAGAAGAGAGATCAATGAGAACAGTTTCAATAGGATGTGATCCTTGATACTTGTAACCTTTTGGGACCAAGCCTAGTGAGCTACTAGGATCACTGCTGATATTCTAGGCTGGGGTAGTTGGGGGCTCAGTCCCCCCTGTCACTGTGCCTCCAGATTTAGTTCCCCCTATTGAGGTGCCTCCATGTTTGGTAGCTCCAATCGATGAACCAAGTTGTGTAACCTATTCCTCAGAGTCACTTCCTTCCTGCAGGTTAGTCTTAGCACAAGATTCATCAAAAACTGCATACATGTTTTCTTCAACACAGTTAGTTTTGTTGTTTAAAACCCTATAAGCCTTACTATGAAGTGAATAGCCTAAGAAGATTCCCTCATCACTTTTAGCATCAAATTTTCCCAGATTATCCTTTCCATTATTATGTATGAAACATTTACAATCAAAGGTTCTAAAATGAGAAATGATTGGCTTTCTTCCTTTTAGTAATTCATAGGGAGTTTTATCTAACATAGGTCTGATGCATCTATTTATGATATATACTGCAGTACTTATTGCCTCAGCTGAAAGTTTTTTAGCAATATTTGCTGCAAGCATCATTGTTCTAGCCATATCTTTTAACATTCTATTCTTCCTCTCCACTAATCTATTTTGTTGTGGGGTTCTAGGAGCAGAGAAGTTATGATCTATACCATTTGCTAAACAAAATTCTAAGAACTTGACATTCTCAAATTCTGTACCATTGTCAGATCTTATGAAAACTAATGAAGTTCCCAGTTTCTTTTAAATTTTCTTGATAAAAATTGCAAAGATATCAAAGGCATCTTCTTTAGAGGCTAGAAATAATGTCCAGGTGAACATGGAATAATCATCAACAATTATAAAAACATACCTTTTTCCACCTCTTCTTTGAAGTCTCATTGGTCCACAGAGGTCCATATGAACCAGGTCAAGACACTTGGTAGTGCTAACATGGTTCTTTGACTTTAAAGAAGATCTTACCTGCTTCCTCCCTACATAGGCACTACATAACTTTTCTTCCTTAAACTTGGTCTTGGGAAATCCCAATACCATATCTTTGCAAGAAAGTATGTTTAGTTGTTTCAAACTTGCATGTCCAAGTCTCATGTGCCAAAGAAGGGGATCATTATCTATTGCACTTAGACAAGTTAACTCTGGTCCTGGTATTGCCATTATGTCATCTTTGTATATATTTTTGTATCTTCTTACAAAGATCACAATCTCTTTGGTGTCCATCCTCTTGACTTTGACTCCTACAGAAGTGAAAATAATGTTATTACCTTTACCACACAGTTGTGAAATGCTCAACAAGTTGTGTTTTAATCCTTCTACAAGATAGACATCTTCCAATGCTCTTGACTTAGATGAGCCAATTTTCCAACTCCAGTAATGATTCCCTTTTTCCCATCACCAAAAGAAACTCCTCCTCTATTTATTTTGGAAAGTGAAAGGAATTTTTTCGTATCACCAGTCATGTGTCTTGAGCAAGCACTGTCCAAGTACCAATGCTTTTTGCTTCCTTTCACCTTCTCCTACAAAAAATAAATGGTTAGACTTAGGAACTCAGACAAACTTGGGTCCTGTTTTATGAGTAAATGGATGAATTAAATTTCTTCTAGTCCATGCAGGCAACATGTAGTGCAACCTATTTCACAGACCTAAACTAGTTCTCTTCTTTTTGGTATGAGAAAATTTTCGTGCCAGGTTTTGATTGTTTGATCTGCTTTTAGAAGCTACTGGACATTCAGTGGTTGGATGTCCTAGGTTCCTACAGATATAACATAAGTCTTTAGGATCATCATCACTTTTGTGAAATACCAAACCTTCCTTTTCATTGTGATTTCTTTCACTCAATTTGTGAACAATTCTTGTGGATTTTGTCCACATATTTTCTCTTTCAATATCAAGTTTCAGTTTAGAGACTTCTTGACTCAATTTGTTTATCATGTCAACTGCATTACTACATTCTTGTTTGTACTTCTCTAATTCAGGTTCAGCATTTTCTTGTTCTTTACTCATAGCCTTTTTCCCATTTTTAGTGAGAGTCAATTTTAGGATTTCAGACTTAAGATCATTATTTGAAGAACCAAGTTCTGCAACCTGTTTCTTGAGAGTGCAGTTTTCCTTGTCAATTGTGTCTTTAGAAGCTTTTAAATCAATGAGATCAATGCGTAGATGATCCAAAATCCATAAATCCTAGGTAAATTTTCCATGTTAATCAAGTATGTAGTGTGGTAACCTATTTGAGCATGAATTGAGATCATAAAGGTCCCCTAACTCAAGGACAAGTTGAAAGTTTTCCTATTGTTCGAGTTTTAGTGAGCATCAAAACTTGAGTCAACTTAAATCAACCATATCTCCTTGTATATAACAAACCGGGTGTCCTACTATATATCAAACAAAATATCTTAGAATTAGCTTTTCATCGATATCAAATTTGCCTAAAACGGACACTCGGTGAAGAAGTTAGAGCATTTTTAGTGTCAGTGTTCCCGATTGACTGGCCACCACGTCGCGATGAGCCTTAAATTGATAATTGTCAATTTCAGTAGCTCACCGTGATTTCCAGTGGATTGCGGTGAAGTCTTTTACGGCGTTTCAGTCCTGGATTTTAAATTCCAAGGTCAAATTAGACATTTTCCATGTCCCCAAACCCATCCAAACACGGGATTTAATCCCAAATACACCTAAATACATACACTTTCACCAAAATTCATCAAGAACGCTCTCTAGGGTTTCAAACAAGAATCCCAAATAACTCAAGATTCAACCGTGGGTTTTCAAAAGCGATTGAAGATTTGGAATCCCCAATCCACAAACTTCGAGAATTACCTATTATCTTTCGAGTTTAAGGTATGCGGAGTTTTCCTAAAATCTCAGGGGCGTAGAAATCGTGATTTTAAGAAAGGGGTTTTAAGATTTATGAATACATTCATGCTTTAGAAATCTTGACGGTATTGTTTTGGTCTTTTGACCTTTCCCACATTGATTTGAAATTGTATATATATATATATGTATGTGATTTAAGTTTATATTCGAATTGAGAGCATGAATCACATGAAATCCCTCTCTTGATGTGATTGTTTCCATGTTTCACATGATATGGATTGTTTTTGAAATGCATCTTGAAAAACATGTTACGAAGTGTCTTGATTTATGAATGTTTTGGTTATGAATCTTGAATTCAAAAGAGAGGGTTGTTTGTATTGAAAATACATATAATGAAAGAGTGCATGGATTTTGCCAAAAGCACATGACCACCTTATGTTTGAAGAGTGCTTGCATAGTTTTGACTTATGCATTCGGAACATTAAATCTCTTATACTATTTGCATGTTTGGGTGGTCTGAACTATGCTTTAATGAAAGAGTTATGCATGATGCATTATGGCTCAGAAATAGGACTTGCAAGTCTTGATATAGAACATCAGGAAGTGAGGGTGAGGCTCAACCCATCCTTATATCAGTATTTTTCAGTTATCCCAATACTTACTCATGCTTTACGTTTTAGTTCCACGATCATAGTTCATGTTCAGGTATATGAGAGGGAATCACGTTCTCTTCCAGTTCTAAAATGAGGAGTTCCAGTTCATTCAGTAGTCGGAATCACATTTCATATGTTATGAACTTCAAATTTAGGTCATTCAGCTCATGACTCATGTACTCACGCTTTATAGTGTGCTCAGTTCCCATAATTCATTATATACTCTTTATGATTGACGAGATTTATCTTATAGTCATGTATGCCCTAATTCAGATCACTTTGATGAATCCCTAATATTGATTTGCTATTCCTTCGGCCTCACTTAAGTGTCAAGTCTCGTATAATATCCTCCCATGTTTCAAGGTCTTATGTTCTAACCTTTTAGTGAATCCTCCTTATGTGATGATAGTGGTGATGAGTGAATGTTTCTTGTTAATGGAAGATCATAGTATGCTTGTTTTAGATAAGGCCATAAGTGTGAAGTAAGATCTGGGGCCAAGTCTTTGATATATGTGATGGTTAGTGGAAATTTGTGTGTGTATATTCTTGGGGTAGCGCATGGGAGTTATGTTGATAGTGGATTAGAGAATATGTGAAGTATGTCCTTATGGGTGTTTGCCTTGGAGTTTATATTTGGTTATAAAGATAGGCTAGAATGATGTGTTGAGATTTAAGTGGAGGAACGCAATATGCGCTAGTGAATCCATAGTAAGAGATCAGAGTTAGTCATTGAAGTAGTAAGGCACATTATGTTTAGGGAGCTATCTCTAAAAAGGGTATAGAAGATTGAATCATATGGTTTGGACCATTATCGTGGTGTGGTATGTTGTATTTTGTTATTTGAAGTTGGGCTTGATCATGGTGAGAGCACTTATGTTACTTTAGGCATTAGTAGAAAGATTTATCAATGCCCATATGAGGATTAGAATTTGAATCTACGAGTATGGTATTTGAAGGGAATAATATAGTTAAGGGAGTATTCGAGAAGTGCGCTCATCTTGAAAGTAAGAAGTGCATTGCCTAAGGCCTGGTAGTTTTATCCTAGTTTATAAGTTATATATCTATATTCCATGCTTTAGAGTAGTGTCATTGTTGTGATTCCTTAGTTTGATGTCTTGTGTAACTAGTGCCCAAGATTCTTTGCTCCCTAACGCTACTATGACTTCTTTAGAAAGAGTGTTGAATGAGATACTCCAGTTAAGTATGAGGGTTCAGCATAATTCAGTCTGTATAGCTAGTAATTCATTTTAACAGTCAGATAGACAAGTTACTGTGGGTTTCCACCTTTTCACCCAGTCCTACTATCCGAAGTCTCAAACGTATGACAATCCCAAGAGATAATCCATTTCATCCATGTAAGTTGCAAATTCAGTTCAGTCAAAGTATCATGTTTCAGATTCAACTACTTAGTCATGACTCGGCTCATAAGAATGCAGAGCATAATTTCAAATGTTTCCAAGTATTTTAGCTCAGCCAGTTCTATAACCTGGTGTGATCTTAGACATATTGCCTCATGATTTGTACTTGCATAAGTTATCAATTCTCAATTCAATATGTATGATTCGATCATGAACACTTCAAGGGAATCTAAAACTCTCAGCATGAATGAGCCCCTTGAAGTAAGTGAAGTCAAATCATCTCAGAATTCAGTTTCATGATAGAAGTTTAAATGTTTCAGATCAGTTATATCCTTTCTTAGAAGACACATCAGGTCCACGTTATTCCATACCTTTAAGCTTCAACGTTCCTATCCATCATTTGAGGACGAATGATCCCAAGGGGGAGATATTGTAACGCCTCGTGTTTCGGGCTAGAATGAAAACCGTCATTTCTATGCGTAGATGATCCAAAAGCCATAAATCCTATGAAAATTTTCCATGTTAATGAAGTATGTAGTGTGTTAACCTATTTGAGAAGGAATTGAGATCACAAAGGTCCCCTAACTCAAGGACAAGTTGAAAGCTTTCCTATCGTTCGAGTTTTAGTGAGCGTCAAAACTTGAGTCAACTTAAATCAACCATATCTCCTTGTATATAACTAACTGGGTGGCCTACTATATATCAAATGAAAGATCTTAGAATTATCTTTCCACCGATACCAAATTCGCCTAAAACGGACACTTGGTGAAGAAGTTAGAGCATTTTTAGTGTCAGAATTCCTGATTGACTAGCCACCACGTCGCGATGAGCCTTAAAGTGACAATTGTCTATTTCAGTAGCTCACCGCGAGTTTCAGAGCATCGCGGTGAAGTCTTTTACGGTGTTCCAGTCTCGGATTTTAAAATCCAAGGTCAAATTAGACATTTCCCATGGCCCCAAACTCATCCAAACACGGAATTTAATCCCAAATACACCTAAATACATACACTTTCACCAAAATTCATCAAGAAAGCTCTCTAGGGTTCAAACAAGAATCCCAAATAACTCAAGATTCAACCATAGGTTTTCAAAAGCGATTGAAGATTTGGAATCCCCAATCCGCAAGCTTAGAGAATTACCTATTATCTTTCGAGGTTAAGGTACGCGGGATTTTCCTAAAATCTCATGGGCATAGAAATCATGATTTTAAGAAAAGGGTTTTCAGATTTATGAATACATTCATGTTTTAGAAATTTTGACGGTATTGTTTTGGTGTTTTGACCTTCCCCACATTGATTTGAAATTGTATATATATATGTATGTGATTTAAGTTAATATTCGAATTGAGAGCATGACTCACATGAAATCCCTCTCTTGATGTGATTGTTCCCATGTTTCACATGATATGGATTATATTTGAAATGCATCTTGAAAAGCATGTTACGAAGTGTCTTGATTTATGAATGATTTGGTTATGAATATTGAATTCAAAAGAGAGGGTTGTTTGTATTGAAAATATTGAAAATACATATGATTCAAAAATAGGACTTTCAAGTCTTGGTGTCACGAAACCAATTTAGATTATGCCATGATAATTCAGAACAGAATAGAAAACATGTTTGAAATTAGATTTTTCAGATGTTGAAACTAGAAAAATGCATGATTCAGAACAGGATAAAAATGGGCACAAAGAGATCTTAGGTGGTTCCCCGAAGAAGGCATGGGTTCAGACAACCCGTTGGCCAAAACCGTGATTTACCAATCCGGGTATATTTTATTACGCTGGCCTAGTGTCGTGTGGCGTATCAGAATCAGAAATTCCAACCCTTGCGGCACACTCGGGTTGGGGGCTTCCCCGCCGAGTCAATGGTGGATTCCATACTATCCGTGGAATATCATAATTGTATGGGAGTGCCACCTAACTCAGAATTAATTCAAAGATCAGAAACTGCCTTGTCAAGAATGATTATGACTTTTCAGAAAGGTGCCCATGCGTTTTAGAACTATTTCATGTATGACATTTTAATTGCTCTCCAACTATTTTATGTATATATATAAATTTTATTTTGGATTACTTTGAATGACAGTACATATGTATTGACCTCCCCCTCCTCCCTCCAGGTTCTGAGCCTCAATCTAGGGGTCTAGAGAAGCAGTAGTATTTATTAAACAGAGTTGCAGTGTCCAGTTGGTGAGCCTTCTCTATTTCGGAAGGCCTGTCTTTTCAGATTATGTCATTTATTTCTGTTTTGGTCTACTGGGGGCCTTGTCCTAGTTTCAGACAGATGTCAAATTTTCTTGTAGTAGAGATTTCGCAGACTGAGTCAGATGTTATTAGATATAGTTGATTTTCAATTTTCATGCTTATGCTGAATTCAGAATTGACCATGTTTCCGTAGCAGATTATGTTTTTGCATATTCTTTATTTATATGAATGTGTGCATGCTTACCAGATAGAGAGGTACATTCTGGTCCCTCATGGTTTGGGATGTCTGTCACGGCCAGGCCCTAGTTCGGGTTGTGATAGTTATGAAGGCAACTTGTTCCTTATCAAGTTCAAATTCTTCATCACTATCAGAAGCCTTCAATGCCAAGATTTTTTAAGGAACTGCTTGTTCTTTGGTTCCATCAACTTCCATTTCATAAGTCCTTAAGTTCCCTACTAGTTCATCCAGGGTCATGCCTGTGGATCCTTATTTGCCTCCCTAATTGAAGTTACCTTAACATTCCACTTTGACTTTGACAGTACCCGCAGTACCTTTCCAATTTCTTCCTCCTCAGTGATGACCTTTCTCAAGGAAGCCAGCCCATTTGTTAAGGTAGTAAGCCTTGTCATTATCTCATGTAAGGATTCATTCTTCTTCATCTTAAATGCCTCATACTCAGTGAAAAGAAGAGAAATCCTGAATTTTCTTCCCTGAGAGGTATCCTCATGTGCATTTACCAGTGCATCTCAAATTTACTTAGCAGTGGTGCAGGTTGATACCCTGTTATATTCAACAGGACCTAATCCACAGACTAGAATGTTCTTAGCTTTTGCATTTTTCTTTAATGCCACTAAATCATCATCAGTAAATTCACTCCTTACTTTCTTGAATGGTTCACCATCAACTAACATCATTAGAATAGTAGGACCATCAGTAATCCTATCCCATAATTCATAGTATTAACCTTGGATGAATATCTCCATCCTGGCCTTCCACTAAATGAAGTGAGAACCACCAAAGAGTGGAGGTCTTGTAGTTGAATGACCTTCACTGTACCCAGTAGGAGGTGCGGAATTCATCATTGTGATCTTTTCTTAGGTGCTAGCCTTATTTAAGACAACCTCGCTCTGATACCACTTTTTACAGTGCGTGCCCTGCTGATTTTAATATTATACTCTACTGGTTGCCTATCTATGGAACAAGTAAGCTAACGTGGTTCACAGAAGTAAAACTTGAACATAGTATTTTTACGTGAAAAATACCCGGCTCAAGAAAGGTGTAAAAAATCATGACCTGTACCTCTACAAGATTTAACCCCAACTTCACTATTTCACTTGAGCCTCAACAATAAACAAAAATACAAGACTTCTTGTAAACTAGGAATTAAAACTTATAACTCCTACTTCTACAATAACACAAATCTTCCCAAGATAAGTGTTTCCAAGACTTCAAGTTCCCCAACTTGAAGACATTAATCCTAACTTAATTTATAATTCACTGTGACTAGAGATTACAACTCAATATGATTCAACGACCAACCTATTATACAAATTCTATGACTCTAAGTAAAGGACCAGGTTGTTCCAATAGCTCCTTGAAGTTGTAGAACTAATTTGCTGATTCTTGACTGTCTTTTCAGTGCATGAGTGAAACACTTGAATCTCGTTTGTTGTATTTAAGCCGACTCCTGATTGAGTCCTTTAGTTTATGTACACTTCTAACTTCAATAGGACTCCCAGGTGGTTTCACTCTTCATTGATGTTGTTTCTCTTTCCTTGACTGGATAGGACTATTCTTCATTATCCCTTAGTCTTGTAAAATTCCTTGATCAACTCAACTTCTAGATATTGCATTTATCTTCTCCTTAATCATAGCATTTGAAACAATTTTGAGCTTCCTTTCTTATCCACTTTTGTCTTAATGCATTGTCAACATTGCATCACTTCAACCAATAACTTCTTTTTCATCACTTGTATGGAAAATCTTGCACAACATGTTTCATTCATATGTCCATCATCAAAACTTCACATTCCCTAACTAGGGCCCCACCACAAAGGTGTATATTACGCAACCTTACCTTGCATTTCTGCCAGAGACTATTTTCAAAACTTGAACCCGTGACCTCCTGGTCTGTCACGAGCCGAACCGGGGCCCTAGCCGTGACGAGTATCCCGAACCATGAAGGCATGGAACACCCTTTCTCTATCTGGTAATCATGTAAAACATTCATAAAAACATAAGAAAATGCGGAATTGAAATCTACTATGGAAACATGGTCAAATCTAAAATGTATCTGAATAATAATATCTAACATCATTCTGTGAAATCTCTACTAAGAACTCAACATCTGTCTAAAAAAGAAACTAGGACAAGGCCCCCAGTAGACCAAAATATAACTACTAATAGTACTCTAAAAAAATCTACAGGCCTTCTGGAGTAAAGAAGGCTCACCACTGCAAAATTTGATCTGCAAGTCTAAATATCTACTGCTTATCTGAACCCCTAGACTGAGCCTCAGAACCTGAGAGGTTGGAGGGGGGAGGGGGTCAGCACAAAAGTACTGGTACGCAAAGCTAATCCAAAAATAATCATTTATAATTAACATATATTGGAGCAATTAAAATAGTACATAAAAAATTGTATAGTAGGAAATCTCATGGGCATCTTTAAGAAACTCTGTAAAAAAAATATCTGAAATTTGTGACACTCTTTATACTTTTCTGCGCTAGGTGGTATACCCTACATTTCTTGAAAATTCCATGGGCCATATGGAAACTTCCATTGACTCGGCAGCTAATCCCCCAACCCAAGTGTGCCGCAAGGGTCGGAGTCTCTATCTCTACTACGCTACATGGCCGTCGCCAGCGTACAATTATAATCTACCCGTATCGGCAAATACGGTTTTGGGATATGAGTTACTTGAACCCACGCCTTCTTCGGGTAACCACCTAACACTCTTTAAGCCCCTTTTTAAAATTCTATGAAAACATGCATTCTCTGAAAACATACTCTGAAATCATATTCTGAACACATACTCTGAAAACATACTCTATTATGGCATAATAACATATAGTATCGTCATACCATTGACTTGCAAGTCCTATCTCTGAGCCATTGTTAAATTTTCATGGATCTCTGTATAAACACATGCAATTAACTCATCTTTTTGAATCAAAACATAGTAGCATCAAGATACCCTCTCAATAACTCTAAGACAATGTTTTCAAATACTATGGCATTTCAAATCACAAGAAAATGCATTTCAATTCTCTTTTCAATAAAGCCAAAATCTTTAATTTATCACAACAGATGGAGTCCATAATTCATTCTCACAAACAAAGATCAAATCTTAGTTTCATGCATAAACATATACATGTAAAACAATTTAAGGGGGGAAAACCACAATAACAAAGCATAATAGCATTTAAACCTTTGAAACACATAATCTATGATATAGTTTTCAAAACCCCCATAACCTATGTGCATAAAAACTTAAATCATTCCTACAAATTTCAAGCCCAAGTAGTTTTTAGGACAAACCCCGCGTACCTCTATTTCCAAAGATAATAGGTGCTTCTTGAAGCTTGCGGATTGGGGATTCCGAATCTCTAATCAATTTTGAAAACCCACAGTTGAATTTTGATTTATTTGGGTTTTTAGTTTGAAACCCTTGGGAGTGTTATTGAGAATATTAGATGAATGTGGATGTATTTTGGAGAATTGGGGACTGAATTTCGTGTTTATGGCTTAATAAGGGTGGGAAAAGGACCCTTTTGCCCCAAAAATGGAGTGTTTAAGTCACTTGAAACCATAAGATATGCGCCGCATATGATATCGCACATAGGCGCCACATATTCTATCGCCTATATTTACATAGGCTCCGCATATGCTATCGCATATTCTTTCTAGTGGCCATGTGTGATTGGTTAGGCGACGCATTCTACTTTGAAAGGCCATAACTTCTTGCTCGAGTGCCGGATTTTTGCAAAATTGGTATCGTTGGAAAGATAACTCGAAAACCTATCATTTTACATGTAGTAGGATCTCTAACTCTACATATTCAAAGATTCATGGTTGATAGAAGTTGACACAAATTATAATGTCCACTTAAACTTAATCTATCGAAGTAGTTTTCAACTCGTCCTTGAGTCAAAGGACCTCTATGGTATAAATTCAAGCTTGAATGGATTCACATACTATGCAAATAATTAACATGCCATATTGTCATAGGATTTATGGCTTTCAAGTTTATCAACGCATCGGAGTCATGGTCTAGATTGTAGCCCAAAATGTGGGGCATTACATTATCCCCTCCTTTGGATCATTCGTCCCCGAATGATGATGCGGGACACAGACAAACACGATTTCAAGAATAATAAGGACTAGGAAAGATAAGATAGGAATAGTACCTTCTGTCTCATCATCCATCGAAGCAAACAAATTGGGATATCTAATTCTCATGTCATCTTCTGACTCCGAAGTTGCTTCTTCAACTTTCTGATTCCTCCACAATACCTTTAATGAGGCTATCTCTTTGCTCCTCAACTTTCGAACTTGGTGATCTAAAATTTCAACGGGATCTTCTTCGTAAGACAAGGAATTTGTCACTTTGATATCCTCTGCTGGCAATACCAAAGAATGATCTCCAATGCATTTCTTCAACATGGATACATGGAATACCGGATGAATGGAACCTAAACTTGCAGGTAATTCTAACTCATAAGCAACTGCACCAATCTTTCTCAGAATCTGATATGTCCCTATATAGAGAGGGCTCAATTTACCCCTTTTTCCAAACCGCATAACTCCTTTCATTAGAGAAACCTTGAGAAACACCCAATCACCAACTTCAAACTCTAATTCTCTTCTCTGAACATCGGCATAGGACTTCTGACGACTCTGAGCAGTCTTGAGTCATTCTCTAATGATCTTCACTTTCTCTATCGCCTGATGAATAAGATCAGGCCCATACAACTGAGTCTCACCCACTTCATACCATCCTATCGGAAACCTACATCTCCTCCCATACAAAGCCTCAAAAGGATCCATCTTGATACTGGCATGGTAACTATTATTGTAAGCAAATTCAATCAGTGGTAGGTGATCTACCCAACTACCTTTGAAATCAATGACACATTACCTCAACATATCCTCGAGGGTCTGAATGGTACGCTCAGCTTGCACATCCGTCTGAGGGTGGAATGCTATGCTCAAATTCACTTGTGTACCTAAACCCTTCTGAAAAGATCTCCAGAAATGAGATGAAAACTGCGTACCTCTATCTGATATAATGGACACTGGTTCCCCATGCAACCAAACTATCTCCTCAATGTAAATCTTAGCATAACCCTCTCCCGAATAATTAATCTTCATAGGCAAAAAGTGAGCTGACTTTGTCAATCAATCTACAATCACCCATATAGAATCATACTGGTTTTCGGATCTCGGAAGTCCTGTAATGAAGTCCATGTTTATCATCTCCCACTTCCATAAAGGCAGGGCTATCTCTTGGGAAGTACCACCTGGCCTCATGTGTTCTACCTTTACTTGTTGACAGTTCAAACACCTGGACACAAAATCAGCTACATCACGTTTCATGTTATTCCACCAATACAAGGTTTTCAGATCATGGTACATCTTAGTAGAGACTGGGTGAACGACATACCTCGAAGTGTACGCCTCATCAAGGATTCTTTCCCGCAGTCCTTCAATATTTGGAACGCATAACCTACCCTAAAATCTCAGAATACCATCACCACCAATTTCAAACGACATAACCTTTTGTTGACCCACATCTTTCTTAATTTGCATCAAGATGGGATCTTCAACCTATTTCTCCTTAACTTTAGCACAAAGGGATGACTTAGCTAACTCATGAAAAATTACCCCTCCATCTTCAAAATCTAAGAGTCGCACTCCCAGATTTGCAAGGCGGTGAATATCCTTCACCATCTCTTTCTTTCCTTCTTCTACATGAGAAAGGATTACCATAGACAACCTACTGAGGGCGTCGTCTACAACATTCGACTTGCCCGGATGGTAATGCAGGCTCATGTCATAGTCTTTCTAAAGCTCCATCCAATGCCTCTACCTGAGGTTTAATTCTTTCTGCGAGAAACATACTACAAACTTTTGTGGTCAGTGTAAATATCAACATGCACTCCATAGAGATAATGCCTCCATATTCTAAGTGCAAATACCATGGCTGCTAACTCCAAGTCATGAGTATGGTAGTTCCGCTCGTGTACCTTCAACTGCCTAGATGCATAAGCTACTACCTTCCCATGCTGCATAAGTACACAACCAAGTCCCACACGGGATGCATCACAGTATACCACAAAGCCATCTACACCCTCGGGAAGGGTCAAAATAGGAGCAGTGGTCAGTTTGTCTTTCAACTTCTCAAAACTATTCTCACACAAATCATACCACAAAAACTTCACCTTTTTCTGGGTCAGTTTGGTGAGCGGAGTAGCTATGGAAGAAAAACTTTCTATGAATCTTCTGTAATAACCCGCCAGGCCCAAGAAACTCTGAATATCGGTTGGAGTCGTGGGTCTGGGCCATTTTCTCACTGCCTCAACCTTTTGGGGATCCACTCTAATCTTGTCACTAGATACAATATTGCCCAAGAAAGCAATAGCATTCAACCAGAATTCATACTTGGAGAATTTCGCATACAAGCTATGATCTTTAAGAGTCTGAAGAATAATACGGAGGTGATTGGCATGATCCTCCTCACTTTTGGAATAGATCAGAATATCATCAATGAACACTATGATGAATATTTCCAAAAACTGATGGAACACTCTATTCATAAGATCCATGAAGGCTGCAGGAGAGTTAGTCAACCCGAAGGACATGACTAGAAATTCATAGTAACCATATCGGGTTCGGAAGGTCGTTTTTGAAATGTCTGACTCTCTAACCTTCAACTGATGATAACCCTAATGAAGGTCTATTTTTGAAAAACATCTAGCACCTTGAAGTTGGTCAAAAAGATCATCAATCCTAGGAAGACGGTATTTATTTTTAATCGTGACCTTATTCAGCTGACGGTAGTCTATGCACATACGAAGGGAACCGTCTTTCTTTCGCACGAAAAGTATAGGTGCACCCCAAGGAGACACACTGGGGCGTATAAAACCCTTATCTAGAAGGTCTGCTAGCTACTCTTTCAACTCTTTTAGTTCTTCAGGAGCCATTTTATACGGCGAAATAGAAATGGGATGGGTATCTGGCAGCACATCAATACCAAACTCCATCTCCTTATCAGGTGGTATTCTTGGGAGATCATCTGGAAAGACTTCTGGAAATTCATTCACTACAGGGACAGACTGAAAAGGAAGACTCTCGGCATCAGAGTCCTTAACCCGAATAAGGTGACATAAACAACCCTTAGAAATGAGTCTGCGGGATCTAAGATAGGATATAAAGTGTCCTCTAGGTGATAAAGAATGCCCTTCCCATTCTACCACTTGCTCGTTCGAGAAGGAGAAAGTAACTCTTCGAGTCCTACAATCTAACGTGGCATAGCATGAATAGAGCCAATCCATCCCTAAGATAGCATCAAAAGAAACCATATCTAACTCTATGAGATCTGCCATCGTATCCCGGCTACCAACAGTCACAACACAACCCTTATACGCTCTTATAGCAACAACAGAATTCCCCAACGGGGTGGAGACAGCAAAGGGTTCAGAAATCACTTCGAGCTCAAACCCGAAACCAGTAGCCACATAAGGGGTAACATAGGATAGGGTAGACCCAGGGTCAAGCAATACATATACATCACAAGAAAAGATTTGCAATGTACTGGTAACTACATCTGGTGAGGCCTCTACCTCTTGGTGGTTGGTTAAAGCATATAACCTATTGCGGCCGTTCCCGGCGGATGAAGTGGCACCCTTCTGAGGTGGTGGTGCAGAAAAATTTACCTGTGTCCTGGCTCCCCCAGTACTACTCTTTGCTACCAGACAGTCTCTCTGAATATGGCCTGGTTGACCGCAAGAATAACACGTCATGGTACCAAACTGACATTTCTCGGAATGATTCCTCCCGCAATTCCCACAACGAGGATATGGTCGAAAAGTTTGAGCTACACTCCCCTGAGACTGTGTATCCTGCACTCGGGACCCTTGGATAGATTGAAATTTTTCGGGTCGCTAATCCGTTAGAGTTCTGGGCACCGGAGCACTGGATGATGACTGTTCATTACCCTAATTCTTTCTCTTCTGCCATTTGTTACCCCAGTTACCGCCCTGCTGCTGGTTGTGACCCTGGTCTGCAGATGTGGCTCTCTTTGCCTGTCTTTCTTTCTCTCTAGCTTTAAAAATCTTCTTTTTCTTCTCCTCTACCTGTTGCATATGAACTGTCAGTCTAGAAAAGTCCAACTCCTTGTCCAGCATAGCTCCCTGACACTCAAGAACTAGATGATCCGAAAGGCCGAAAGCAAACTTCCTCATTCGGGATCTCATACTACTTGTCATTTCAGGAGCATAACGGGACAGTTTATTAAACCTTAAAGTATACTCCTGCACGCTCATCTTACCCTTCTTGAGGTTTATGAACTCTTCTGCCTTAACTTCCCTTAGCTCCAGAGGAAAAAACCTGACGAGAAAAGCATCAACAAACTCATTCCATATCGAGGGCTTAGAATTGTCACCCTTCACATCTTCCCAATTGCTATAGCACTGATTCGCCACCTCTTTCAGCTGGTAAGCTGCCAATTCTACCCCTTCTACCTCATCAACATCAATCACTATGAAAATATTCTCTATTTCATCTACAAATCCCTGCGGGTCCTCTTCTACCTTAGTACCTGTGAATTTAGGAGGATTCATCCTCATGAATTGGCTCACCCGAGTAGCTTCGGAAGTGACAGATTCAGACCCAGTATCCTCTGACCGCTAAGTATGTACATCCACCAAATGCGGCAATATATGAATGGACTATCTGAACTCTGGGTTTGAAATATCTCTCTGATTAGTTGGGGGACGATTAATATTTTTCCATGGAGCCCGAGGTGGACTGGTTGGGACAGGAGAAACCCCTGGAGTAGGAACAGGCTCTGGGGTGGGAAATATATTATGGGTCCGCATCCCATAGGTGGGACGAACCTTATCTGTCTGAGCATTCTGATTAATGTTGCGACGGGGAGGCATAACTGTGTTTCTGAAATACAAGAGATCATTGATTAGGGAACAGTTCAGACTCTGAAGCACGAACTAAATCACAAAGAAGGGAAACATTTCCCAAACTCCTAGTAGCCTCTTGCTTATAAGTATGGTGTGCTACACACCCATAAATAAGACTCTACCCGACGCGATTTCGCAGACACCCTGGGACCATGAACCATGCTCTGATACCAAGTTTGTCACGACCCAAACCGGGGCCCTAGCCGTGATGAGTATCCCAAACCATGAAGGCTCAGAACACCCTTTATCCATCTGGTAATCATGCACAACATTCATAAAAACATAAAAAAATGCAAAATTGAAATCTACTACGGAAACATGGTCAAATCTAAAATGTATCTGAATAATAATATCTAACATCATTCTGTGAAATCTCTACTAAGAACTCAACATCTGTCTAAAAAAGAAACTAGGACAAGGCCCCCAGTAGACCAAAATATAACTACTAATAGTACTCTAAAAAAATCTACAGGCCTTCTGGAGTAAAGAAGGCTCACCACTGCAAAATCTGATCTGTAAGTCTGAATATCTACTGCTTATATGTACCCCTAGACTGAGCCTCAGAACCTTAGAGGTTGGAGGGGGAGGGGGTCAGCACAAAAGTACTGGTACGCAGAGTTAATCCAAAAATAATCATTTATAATTAACATATATGAGAGCGATTAAAATAGTTCATAAACAATTGTATAGTAGGAAATCTCATGGGCATCTTTAAGAAACTCTGTTAAAAAAAAATATCTGAAATCTATGTCACTCCTTATACTTTTCTGCACTAGGTGGTATACCCTACATTTCTTGAAAATTCCATGGGCCATATGGAAACTTCCATTGACTCGGCAGCTAAGCCCCCAACCCAAGTGTGTCAAAAGGTTCGGAGTCTCTATCTCTACTACGCCACACGACCGTCGCCAGCGTACAATTATAATCTACCTGTATCGGCAAATACGGTTTCGGGCTATAAGTTACTTGAACCCATGCCTTCTTCGGGTAATCACCTAACACTCTTTAAGCCCCTTTTTAAAATTCTATGAAAACATGCATTCTCTGAAAACACACTCTGAAATCATATTCTGAACACATACTCTGAAAACATACTCTATTATGGCATAATAACATATGGTATCGTCATACCATTGACTTGCAAGTCCTATCTCTGAGCCATTGTTAAATTTTCATGGATCTCTGTATAAACACATGCAATTAACTCATCTTTTTTAATCAAAACATAGTAGCATCAAGAACCTCTCAATAACTCTAAGACAATGTTTTCAAATACTATGGCATTTCAAATCACAAGAACATGCATTTCAATTCTCTTTTCAATAAAGCCAAAATCTTTAATTTATCACAAGAGAGGGAGTCCATAATTCATGCTCACAAACAAAGCTCAAATCTTAGTTTCATACATAAACATATACATGTAAAACAATTTAAAGGGGAAAAAACACAATAACAAAGCATAATAGCATTTAAATCTTTGAAACACATAATCTATGATATAGTTTTCAAAAACCCCATAAAATATGTGCATAAAAACTTAAATCATGCCTTTAACAAATTTCAAGCCCAAGTAGTTTTTAGGACAAACTCCACGTACCTCTATTTCCAAAGATAATAGGTGCTTCTTGAAGCTTGCAGATTGGGGATTCCGAATCTCTAATCAATTTTGAAAACCCACGGTTGAATCTTGATTTATTTGGGTTTTTAGTTTGAAACCCTTGGGAGTGTTCTTGAGAATTTTAGATGAATGTGGATGTATTTTAGAGAATTGGCGACTGAATTTCGTGTTTATGGCTGAATAAGGGTGGGAAAAGGACCCTTTTTCCCCAAAAATGGAGTGTTTAAGTCACTTGAAACCATAAGATATGCGCCGCATATGATATCTCCTATATTTACATAGGCGTCGCATATTCTATCGCCTAGATTTACATAAACTTAATCGATCAAAGTAGTTTTCAACTCGTCCTTGAGTCAAAGGACCTCTATGGTATAAATTCAAGCTTGAATGGATTCACATACTACACAAATAATTAACATGCCATATTGGCATAGGATTTATGGCTTTCGGGATTATCAACGCATCGGAGTCATGGTCTTTATTGTAGCCCGAAATACGGGGCATTACATGGTCACATGGCAACAACTTTATTGGTTACTCCAAGGCTCCTCTTTAGACAATTAAGTGTGATAAATGTATTCAATGGTTATATTAGCTTCTTAGAATTCCACAAAATTTTCACCTCAATTTCAAATTTTCAAATTGAATCAATCTGACCTATATATATGGATAGATCGATTATCAATCTGATAGATCAATTATCGATCTGACCTATATATGGATCGGACAGATAGATTATAAATTCGACGAGAAAATATAAGTAATCCATTTTGCTAATTGGAAACTTGAAGAGGCTTAATAGCCAAATTTTCTCAGTAGGCCATTTTGCTAATTGGAAACTTGAGGAGGCTTAATAGACAAATTTTCTCCATCAAACGCCAAATTTTAACATAATTTACTAATTATCCCAAAAGAAATTAAGTAGGCAATCGATGAAATAACCTCACTAGTTAGAGGCAAAGCAAAAATTATTATAGAAGGCGTTCACGTACTTTATTAAGTTAACTGGATATGATTTTCATTCATTTATTTTTTTAACAATTACCAAATTCTGTAAAATTTAGGATTACTAATCTTTATTTAATTGCAACAATTAATACCTTATCATCTTCCAATAGTTGGAGGAGTTCGTTGAGATTCTTTGATGTTGTTAACTGGCCTTCTATTGATGGTCCCGGGATGTGGTCAACTTTTTTCATTCGGTAGTTTTCTATCACCAAGTTGGATCCAAACTTTTCTCAGACCTGTTTAAGCCAGCAGAGTTGATTTCGGATGTTCTTTGCTTGAGTGGAGATTTCCAATAGAAGGATGCAATTTGTACAACACTTACATGTAAGTGTCTTAGCCACTGCAATGCTTTCGTGCATAGTTTCCCATTCATTCTCCAGCTTGTGAACATTTTTGATCCACTCGAGAACATCTGGTTTTGGTTTATAGACTTTTTTTCTCCTTTTCTTCCACCTTTCCTTTGATATCATTGCTAAACTTTGTTAGCTCATTTATTTCATCCCTTCGATTATCAATATTTGATGAGAAACAAACAACATTTTCAATCTTAGGATAAATGCATCTACATATAAACTTCCCCACCTCAACAACACAAGTAGATACAACAGTAGTTATTATCTCCATTGAACAATTCTGATATGATTTGCTAGGTAATGATGCTCTCCAAGATTATCAAATAAAGCTAAACTGACTTATTATTGTTTGTTTAATACAGAATTCTAAGAACTAAAAGAATAAGTAAAGAAAAAGGCAAAGACAATTATTGGAGTAACACTGTAGAGGCTAAGTTAAAGAAAATGGATGAGATATTTTTTTGAGTAAAGCATCAAGTACCCCTGAACTATGATCAAATTTGCAATGAAACACTCCAACTTCACGGGGTGATACAAGTCAAATGTCCACCTTAATTTTTGAAGAAATGATTGGAGGTCATAATTTAAAGGCTCAAGACTTGGTCACCCCGAGGGCACAGGAATATGCAAGGAAGACCCGTTTTGAGCACAAGCAAGGCCGTGTGTGGAAAATTGCTTGGAGCATAGAATACTTGAGGACTCACAATTTTGGACAACACTTAATGGGTCATGATTTTGTCATCTTCATTAAGGGTATTTTGGTACTTCATTGGGTCCAAATGCATTCCATGGCCACCCCACCCTTTAAGGGCATTGTTGTTATTTTGCCTTGTCTTGTAATAGAATATAAATAGAATATTTTAGGTCTTTTTCTCATTATTTGTTCATTGATTTAATACTTGAAACATGAAACACCTTTAGTTGTAGGGCTTGGAATAGCCACCATACCGAAATGAGGGCAACAAGTGTGGATATCACTTGTGTTGCAATGTTGGCTTGAGACGTTGGTGTTTAGAGGAGGTAAAGTTCCTCTTGTGTTAACGTAGGAGTTAGGTTAAACGTTGTGTGAAGTGTTAAGGGTACAAGATTACCATATTCTTGGATTCTTAAGAGTATACCAACCAAGGTCTAACTATCTATCCATTTTGTTTATGTTGTAATTGTTTGTTTGTGTTCTTGTAATTCAAATCCGTGACTTGTGGTTCTTGTTCCATTGTTGTTGTTCTTCATCTTGTTGTTGTTAACATAGTTTGTTGTTAGCTGTTTTTAGGTGATAAACACATCAATACATTGTGTTCTTGTTGTTGTTTGTTGAATCCGAGTGTGGTCTTCAAAAGGGTCCTCGGATCTTTGATCTTGTGGACTGATTTTGAAGTGTGTTTTGTGTTGTCCTTGTAGTTTGGTATCATTTGTTATCAAATCCATCTTTGATTTTGTTCTAACAAGATCAATCTTGGGCTTGAGAGTTGAAAAAAAAATATCAAAAAAAAAAGAGTTGAAAAGCTGGAAAAAAAATTCAGAAAAGGAGTAATCTGCCCGTTCTTGTTGTTCTTGGCCGAGAAGGTTGTTGTTCTTGTTGTTGTCTTGGCCGAGACATGTTTCTTTGTGACTAGATCTTGTAGTCTTTTGTTGTTTAGAGTGTTTCTAGTGTTGGTTTCTTTCTCACCAACACTAAAAAGTGTCCAAATCTAAGCTTGAACTTGTTGATGTTGTTAATGTGAACAAAGTGTGGCTGATTTGATGTTGTTGTCATTCTAAGCCTTGACCGTGTTGAAGGACTTGTTTTTTTGGAGTTGGGCGTTGGAATTTGTTGTTGTTCTTGGAGAATATTGTTGTTGTTCTTGGTGTTGTTATTGTGTTCTTGTTGTTGTTCACCCTTTTTATCTTTTGTTAAAGCAAAAAGTGAATATTAGATCCACAAAAGGTGAAAGATCAAGTTGTAGTACTTGTTGGTGAAAGACTTGATCACATCACTCAAAAACTTGACAACCACTTTTCACCTACTTTCCTTGATTTCAGGACCAAGTACCAAGAAGGTCAAGTCTTGTTTTGAACTTGAAAATGAAGCTCCAAGACCAAATTTCCCTCCATTAACCAAATCCACCATTTCCAAATTGTAGATTGGTCAAGACTTGAAATTGGAGAGTAAATTTTTGACAAAATCGAAGCCAATAGTGGACCTCCACATCACTAAATTACTGTTCATGCAACATTTTGAGTTCAACTTTTAGATTTCTTAGTTTCATTTTATTGTTTCTTAGTTTCGTTTGTTGGTTTCAACACTAATTGACGACCTAGTAATCTCCTACTAGCTTGTTAGTTAGTTTTTGTGCCCGTTTGTTCGTGTTAGCGTTATTTGTGCTTTTCTTGTTTTTGAATCGTAGAATTTCTTGGTTCAAGTTCGTACGTTATTTCCTTGAGTCTTCAAACAAAGAATCCATTTCGACAAAGGAGTAGACTCACCCCTCGGCTCATCACGAACTACAAGCCGACTTGCAACACTTGTGAATCCAAGTGTGAAATGATCAAGTGTATAAGAGTGTGGTGAGGTTGTTTCGAACTAACTTGTGTTTTATTTTGTAGACTTGTTCTTTTCTTTTCTTTTTTAGGTGCAATTACGATGGAACCCGCGGCTGCAAGTGCTATTTTGGCTAAACTTGAAGCCATTACCCTTTAATGGGAAGTGATAAATGAAAGGTTGGATCATATGGGAGTTCCAAGGGAGCAAGTGGGCTACCCGGCCACACGTCAAGATGAAGACCGTAGCTCATGTGAGCTACGAGGTAAAAATGTTATCCCCTACACTCATATGAACGTAGTTGCGGTTTTATCTAGTGTAGGAGTGCATGAGTATTCATTTTGTGATACTCTTGATATTGTTAGGTCACATGATGACCAAACTCTTATTGTAGGTACACAAGCACTAGTTGATCCTTTAGATGACTAAATTGATTCTCCTCGTGAGAATGATTTGTGTCCATCTGGTGCTAGCACTTACAACTTGACTAAGGTTCCATTACCAAATGACGAGAGTATTCACACACTAGTTGACCCTTGTGTAAAACAAGGTGAGTCTACATTGGTATGTGAATTGCCAACAACTAGTGAGGGTGAGAAAAATGGTCAACCGGGCGTAGATGATCTTGATTCGGTTGAATATTTAGAAAACCCGAATTGTGATTGTCTTTGTGAAGATGATTTTGATTGTGGTCCTTTGGCTTCCCGTGATGGTTTGTACGTATGTGAGGACAGCTCTTGTGAAAGAGAAGGTGATATGTGCTTAGAAATGCCATCTACTACATCTTTATGTGTTTCTTATATTGGGCATATTCCTAGTGGAAAGTTTGAAACTAGTAGTAAGTGCATGCATGGGAACCCCTTATTTGAAGTTGACTTATGGAACACCTTTCTCAACCCTCTTTTAGTTCATGATATTTTCAATAGTGATAAAGAGGGCTTGCTTAATTTCGAGGATGATACCCTAGGGGAAAGTGAGAGTGGCCGAGACCTAAGCCCTTGGTTACGTCTCCCCTTCGATCCCGGTAACTTCCTAGGGTGTGAAGGATGGATAGTTGTTGGTCGATCCACTTGTTTGAGTGATATTGTTATATGTGTTAGGTGGACTTTACTTTTAATTAGGACACCACCCCTTGATGGTGAAACCTTTCACCAACTCCTTTGTAATTTTTTTCTAAGTCCCTCGTGATTATAACAAAGGACGTGTGGTTATATCTCAAGTGTGTACCTCCTTGTCATGTTGATGTTGTTTATTGTACTAACTCTAACCCTCATGTCATGAGAATGTGGTGCTTGTTTGTCTTCTCTTTGTTCTTGCAAGGATTGGATTCGAGGTCGAATCCTTTTCAAGAAGGGATGGATGATAGAAGTCAAATGGCAACCTTAATTTTTGAAGACATGATTGGACGTCATCATTTAAAGGCTCAAGACTTGGTCACCCCGAGGGCACAAGAATATGCAAGGAAGACCCGTTTTGAGCATAAGCAAGGCCGTGTGTGGAAGATTGGTTGGAGCATCGAAGACTTGAGGACTCACGGTTTTGGACAACACTTAATGGGTCATGATTTGGTCATCTTCATTAAGGGTATTTTGGTAACTTCATTGGGTCCAAATGCACTCCATGGCCACCCCACCCTTTAAGGGAATTGTTGTCATTTTGCCTTGTCTTGTAATAGAATATAAATAGAATATTTTATGTCTTTTTCTCATTAGTTGTTCATTGATGTAAGACTTGAAACATGAAACACCTTTAGTTGTAGGGCTTGGAATAGCCACCACACCGAAATGAGGGCAACAAGTGTGGATATCACTTATGTTACAATGTTGGCTTGAGACGTTGGTGTTTAGAGGAGGTAAAGTTCCTCTTGTGTCAACGTAGGAGTTAGTTTAACCGTTGTGTGAAGTGTTAAGGGTCTAAGATTACCATATTCTTGGATTCTTAACATTATACCAACCAAGGTCTAACTATCTATCCATTTTGTTTATGTTGTAATTGTTTGTTTGTGTTCTTGTAATTCAAATCTGTGACTTGTGGTTCTTGTTCCATTGTTGTTGCTCTTCATCTTGTTGTTGTTAACATAGTTTGTTGTTATCTGTTTTTAGGTGATAAACACATCAATACATTGTGTTCTTGTTGTTGTTTGTTGAATCCGAGTGTGGTCTTCAAAAGGGTCCTCGGATCTTTGATCTTGTGGACTGATTTTGAAGTGTGTTTTGTGTTGTCCTTGTAGTTTGGTATCACGGGGGACCTATTACCCCTGAAATTAATTTTATCGTATTTTTGTCACCTTTTTGTGCTGACATGACACCTTTTGTCAATCCTTTTAGCTGGCATGGCACCTTTGACGTGGATGCTATTTTATGTAATAAAGGTGTCACGTCATCACAAAAGGGTGAAAAAAATATGCTAGAATTGAGTTCAGGGGGTAATAGGACCCCTGTGAAGTAGGAGTATGTCATAGCAAATTTGGCCGTAGTTCGAGGGGGTACTGGATGATTATATCTATTTTTTAAAAGTTACATGACATTATTTTTGTTAAAAGTTGAGGGTATATATGTATCACATATTTAACGAGGGTATATCAACTTTAAATCATAAAGTTAAGAGATAAGATAAGAAGCACTACTTTTTGTTTGCAAAAAGGAAGAAAGCATGTCCATTGTACAGTAACATAAAAAAAGCAGAATTATTGGAGTAACTTTCAATTTGGACCACTCATGAGTGTCTTTTAATGTCTCAGAAAGATTCTTTTTTTTTTTTCCAAAATAAATTGAGAAAAATATGCAAATTAAATTGGATAGGAGTCTCGTTAGGATTGGTAAGGTAAGGTATAACCAACACCTAGACCAATCTCGTGTTATAAATTTACCAACAACAACAACATACCCAGTGAAATCCCAACGAGTATTGATCCCAACTAAGGTGTCGGCTAGACAGCTACATCACTGCAGCACGACTAGCCAAAACAGGGAATACAACTTACAGGTGTATGCGCTTCCCTTCGATTGTTAAATCAGCACAGCGCGGACCTGATCCCGTGCGTTCTTGTTTGTAAATATCATCAAAACCAAAATACAACAAGCTTCTTTCTCTAGTTCATTCTATTTAAGGGTAATCACAATCTACATCTTAGTTAATGTGTCTAGTAAAACAGTTGTTTAACTTTGGATGCGAATTGTTGATTTTACAGTTTACAAACAAGAGACCATTGTTTAAAGGGAAAAGGCTCAAATATGACATTGAATTATCAGAAACGGCTCATTTATGCCATCCGTTAAAAGTTTGGCTCGTTTATGTCATCGTCGTAACAAAACAGGTTCATCCATGTCATTACTTGTTAACGGTGGGTTTTCAAAAGTAGCTTTGCCACGTGTCATGTTACTAGAGGTCCACATCATTAATTAAAACAAAGAGAAAAGGCTCAAATATGTCATCGAACTATAAAAAATGGCTCATTTATGCCATCCATTAAAAATTTGGCTCGTTTATGCCATCGCCGTTACAAAATATGTTTATACATGTCAGACTTGTTAATGACGGTTTTTCAAAAACAACTTTTCCATGTGTCATCTTAATAGAGGTCCACGTCATTAATTAAAATAAATTAATAAGTATTGATTTATTTTCTCTTACATTTTATTCATAATAGTCAGTGCCTTGAATCTTTGAGGAAGATCACCCGTCATAGCATTGAATGAAAAATCCCTGAAGCATAAATATTAATCGACCAAAATGTATGCAACAGATTATGATTAACTAGTCATTTTGAGGTTTGTAAGGCTTGGCAAAAGAATATTTTAGGCCTCATTTTTTTTTTTTTACAGTTATTGAAGCTTGATCTAAGAATATCTCGAAATATATTCAACTGTTTAGTTAACTTAATTGGTACAATCACATAATTTTAATTAGTGACGTGGACCTCTAGTAAGACGACGCGTGGCAATGCTATTTTTGAAAAACCACTGTTAACATGTAAAGGAATGGATGAACCTGTTTTGTAACGACAATGGCATAAACGAGATAAACTTTTAACGGATGGCATAAATGAGCCATTTCTGATAGTTCGATCCTTTTTTCATTATTTAAATTAATGATGTGGACCTATAGTAAGATGACACGTGGCAAAGCTATTTTTGAAAAACCACCGTTAACAAGTAATGGCATGGTCGATGATCTTGAAATTCAGGCTACCAAGTTAAGCGTATGTATAAATTAATTGTCAATGTCAGTAAATTTGATATCTGTATTTCCTTCACTAAGTGATATTTTGAGTAAAATGAATCCCATCTCAGTGATAATATCATCCGCGTTATTTAAATATGGTTTTAAACAATCTTTACTTTATGAGCTAGCTTTTGGGTTTGAGTTAGATCTTAGGTCCAATTTACATAAATATTCTTACTAGAGTCTACAGTTTCATGCTACCTTGCATTTACTTAAGATGGTTTTCTTTGTGCGACGCAGTGGATGCCTCTAATCCATGGAGATGATATGTTCTAGAAAATAATCGACATTTTCATCGCTCAACTAGGGAGCCGTTACTGCAGATTGTTTGTTCATCTTTGTTGTTAGTTAATACTAAGGTTAGAAGGGGACAAAAAAGGGCAGCCCGGTGCACTAAAGCTCCCACTATGCGCAGGGTCTGGGGAAGGGCCCCACCATAAGGGTGTATAGTATGTTGTTTCCAAGGCTAGAACCCATGACCTACTGGGCATATTGCAGCAACTTTACCAATTACTTCAAGGATCTGGGGAAAAGTACAACAAAATTCTCTTGATTTCATCAATTGGACAAGTAATTTGAGACTACTACTCTTTATTAGTACAGGGGTCAAGTAAAATTATTAGGAGTGTTTATATCATCTTCAAATAAGACACTATACCTAAAGAGAGCATGATCTATTTCACGGGCAGATTCGGAACAAACATATTCAGCACTCTGTAAAAGCTCAATATCACGTTTTAAAGAGATTTCAAGTACAAGATTATCCCAAGAATAGCTCTCGGGTTCACTCCCCTTTTGTTGACCAACTTTTTCAAATACTTCACTCACTTGATTTTTATTAATCACATCACACACATACTCAAGTGGTGGACAATTTTCACAAATAGGCTGATCAACACATATTACACAAGACGATGTACTTCCGTTTAACATATAGGCTTCAACACTATGTTGACATAAATCGATCTTACAAGAAGAGTCAATTTGGTCATCAATAGGATCAACTAGTGTATCCACACTCACAACATGTACATCATTAACAAAAGTCAAAGAATCATTAGACTCACAAGTAAGTAAGCTACTACTCACACTCAATGGGCTACTAGCCACACAATTATCATTCACATGCACAAAAGTGTAAGAGTTAGCTATTTTACCTTGAAGTTCTTGAGTCGACTCTCCTTTGTCGCGTTGTGAAGGTCCTCCATAAGCTTGGGCAGAAATCTCACTTTGGCATTGCTCTCCATCACTTGCCATGTCGGTACCTACACAAATGTCCTTAGAAATAGAAGGACAAACAATGTTAGCCCGGTTTGGTGGCAATCCCCTCGCTTCGCTCCACACAACCTCTCTTTTTTCCACTCTTGGATTACCACCTTACACACCCTTACTCCTCTCAATCTTTTGTCTCTCAAAAGCATTCAGATTGGAGTAAATATTCACTTCTCTTTGCAGCTCGGGAAGCATGTATGTCATGAGGTGATTTCCCCACCGGTCTCTTACAATATTAGGCCAATTTTGCATATTTGGAACTCTATGTTGTGTAAACCAATCGGCACCTAAGCATACATGACCATATTTCAATGGAATAATATCACACCACACCTCCTCATAGTACTCAAATTGGAAGAAAACAACTTTGACCCTCTCGGTAACCTTAAACCCGTCCAAGAAGTATGGAACAAGTAAAGGCTCGCAAAACAATCCCAAGTAGTCAACCATGGATAGAACGATGTAGTTTCTATAGTACCTATCATTTAACACAATGAGGAATCCCGGTATCCCACAAATGGTCACCTTTCTGGAGTGTACACTCCTTCTTGGATCAACATTGTAAAGGACACGAGTACCTCTCGGTTTTGGAGATGCATACCTTCTTCTTCTCGTTGAACAACCTCCACTAGAGCTAGTATAACCATTCACACTATATCGATCTTTATAAGAAGTACTACAAGGTGGAGAATATGAATCTTCACACTCCTCACATGTACTCTCATCATAGCTCTCATAAGATTTGCGAACGAAAGGGTTATACCTAACACCAAATCTAGATTTGGAGTGATAATTGTAGGACTCCTCACATGCCCCAACGTCATCATAAGATCCATCACGAGGTCCTACATCATCTCCAAAGTCACCATAAGCACTAGGCACTTCATTCACCTCATTTTCTCCCTCAAAACAGTAACTTTCAAATCTGCCAATTTTCGATCATGGCTATTTTCATAGCCTCTGCAATCTCCCTCAACTTCGTAGTCATAAAGTCCCTCACTACAACCATAGTCTCCCATATTGTAGTCACAATAATCCCCATCTATCGAAGACATATTCCCCTTATATCACCTTTTGAACCTACAAAATGGACAAACAAGATTAGTAGTAAAAGCTCCTCACCAACACTCGTATTCACTCACTTTTGTGATCCTCACAATTGGAGCGGCGAATATTGAAAGTTGCTTATACTCCGGTAGTCAATAAGATGTCAATTCTACTTAGCGGTCGGAGTAGATTCTTGTTTGATCGACTCAAGAACAAAATTTTACTTACAAACTTGAAACAAAGAAGTTACTACGAGTTAAAAAATGAGAAAATCACACAAATAACGAAGGCACGAAAGAAACGGATTCAATAATTAATCTACAACTAAGTAGGTGATTACTAGTTGTTAATTAATTCTAGAATCAAGACATGAAACTAATTAAACAATAAAATGAAACTAAGAATCTAAAATTTTGAGCTCAAAAATATTGCGTGAACAGTAGCAGTGATGATATGGCAGCCACGTATTGGTTGCGGTTTCTACAAAAAAAAATTCCAAAGTCCAAGTCTGAACAAATTTTAATTTGGCTTGGTGGAATTTGTTTTAAGGAGGGAAGAATAAGTCTTGGAGCCTTTTTTCAAGTTTCAAATTTCAAGATTTGACTTTTGTAGTACTTTTCCTTAAAACATGGACCCTTGTTTCATGGGAAAGTAGTTGAGAAGTGATGTAAAGTCTTTTGGTGGTTGGGGGTCTTTCAAGACTAACAATTACTTACACCTCTTTCCTTCACCTTTTAGGATCTATCATTCACTTTATGTTCTAACAATATATGAAGGAAGGTGAAGAACTTAAAGAACAACAACAACCACACCAAGAACAATAACAACAATCTTCAAGAACAACAACAATTCCAACGGCCAACTCCAATCCACAACAACAAACGGCCAAGTCTCTTTAGTGTTGTGTCTTCGGTTTTAACAAGAGATGAAGGTTGTGAAGAACTTCAAGGACAACAACATTCACCAAGAATAACAAAAACAACCCTCCTTTCAACAACAACCAAACACACGGCCAATCAAGTTTCTCAACAACAATGCCTACCACAACAATGGGCCAAGCTTATGTTCACAATAACAACATCAAAATATAAGCTCAAATCAAGATATAGACTCAATATGTTAGTGAGGAACAAAACTAACACTTAGAGACAACAAAGACAAGTAAAAAACTCGGCCAAGACACAACAAAAACACAATTTTTGGCCAAGAACACAAAAAAAATTCAGATTTCAATTTTTTTTTTCAAGTGAGCTAGCCCAAGATTTGATCTTGTAGGAACAAGATCAAGCCATGCTCTGATACCAAATGATACAAGAAAACCAAGGCACTCACGAAATGACTCAAAACAGTCCACAAAACACACTCCAAATCAGTCCACAATCTTAAGGATCCGAGGACCAAGATGGAGACCACTCTTGGATTCACTATCAACAAAAAGAATACAAGATACAATGGTGTATATAACACCAAAAACAGCTAAAAAACTTGAGGAACAAGATGAATAACAATAACACAAGTTTCGGATTCAATAAAGAACCCAAAACAGTCCACTACACAAGATGACAACAACAAAAGTAAAGGATAGATAGTGAGACCAAGATTATTACAAGATTAAGAACTAAAGAGAGTATTAAACTCAAAAACCCCTAATGGATGTAATAATCAAAACCACACTCTTACGGTGACCGCCAAGGGAATCAACTCACCTAAAGATCCACCGTTTCCAAACAAAGATCAATACTAGCTTTTCCAAGCCCTAACTAAGACTAAGTGTTCGCTTTTCCAAGCCCTAACTAAGACTAAGTGTTCTACTCTCAAGAGAGAGGATTTTTGATGTTTCAATCTTTCATCTTTCATCAACTAAAGAGAAAAGACCTAAAATGTAGTACTTATAGTATATTACAAAAGTAGACAAAAAGATCACATTACCCTTAATGACCAAGGGTGGCCTTGGTGTGTTGGAAGACAATATGAATTGTCCAAAATGCCCTTAAGGCTAAGTAACCAAAATGCCCTTAGTAAAGGGAACCAAAACTGTGAACCAACAAAGGTGGTCCAAACCCGAGGGTCCTTAAGTCTTCAATGCTCCAAGCAATCTTCCTCACTTGGGTTTGATCAATGGTAGGCTCAAAACGTCCCCTCCAAGTATGATCTCGTATCCTCCATGCGACCAAAGCTTGATTCTTCACATAGTGACTTTGAATGATGTCGTCAAAAGCTAAGGCGGCCATTATTCTTGTATCACAGAGGGTCAAACTTTCCACTTACTTCTTCCACTGGTACGAAATTACAAGAACAATACAAAATGTGTAGTGATTTTAATCCGTTAAGACTATTGTTCTGTCACGACCCGAGCCTAGGCCCTAGCCGTGACGAGCATCCCGAACCATGAAGGCCCGGAACACCCATTCTCTATCTGGTTATCATGCACAACATTCATAATCATAATAAAATGCGGAATTGAAACTGAGTACGGAAAACATGGTCAAGTTCTGCAATATTTCTGAATAATACTATCTGACATCAATCTGCGAAATCTCTACTAGGAACATAAACATTTGTCTGAAAAGAAGCTGGGACAAGGCCCCCAGTAAACCAAAAACATAATAAATAAGATAGTGTCTGACATAATTAGGCCTTCCGAATAATAGAAGGCTCACCACTGTGAGATCAAGTATGCAAACCCGAGAATGTCTACTGAGTAGCTGGACCCCTAGACTGTACCTCAGAACCTGGAAGGAGGGGGGGTCAGCACAAAAGTACTGGCACGCGAAGCAATCCAAAAGTAGTATAATGGAACATACATATATATATATATATTAAGGGAAAGCAATTTTTTTCATCAAGACATCATGTATAAAAACTGTTTCTGAAAAAAACACATGGGCACTTTCTAAAAACATGCAACCTGTCTGTTCGTTTCAAATCATGATCTGTGTTTTACTTCTGAGTTAGGTGGTATTCCCCTACAAGTCTGAATATTCCACGGGCTGTATGGAATCCGCCATTGACTCGGCGGGGAAGCCCCCAACCCATGTGTGCCGCAAGGGTTGGAGTGTCTGAGTCTGATACGCCACAGGACATTTAAGTCAGCGCATAATAATATACCCGGGTCGGCAAACCACGGTTTTAGGAAAAGAGTTGTCTGAACTCCCGCCTTCTTCAGGGAACCATTTAATCTCTCTTTATGCCCTATTTTAGCCTTTTCTGAACATGTATCATTCTGAAATTTCTAAATCATGAAAGTCTGATAAAAATCTGATTTCTGAACTAGTCTGTGTCTGTTATGGCATTGGTCTGAATTGGTATCGTCATACCAAGACTTGCAAGTCCTATTTCTGAGCCATAATGTATTAAGCAAGAGCTTTCATTCAAAACATAGTTTAGACCACCAAAACATGTAATTTGCATTAAAGGTGTCATGTTCCGAAACTCAAGTCAAATCCATGCAAAACTTTCATCAAACATATGGTGGTCATGTGCATTTTTGGCAAAACCATTCATTCTTCTATTACATGCATATTCAACATTCACAACCCTCTCTTTCGTGTTCAAAACATTGTATATTACGTGAAACATGGAAAAATTTACATTAAGAGAGAGGTTTCATGAAAATCATGCTCTAAATTCATATTTCAGGACAAACGCATATATATATATACATAAAACTTTCAAATCACTTTGGGGGAAAGCCAAAAGGCCAAAACAATATCATTAAAGCTTCTGAAACATGAGTATGTACATGAATTCGAAAACCCAATTCTTAAAACATGATTTCTATGCCCATGAGATTTTAGCAAAACCCCGCGTACCTTATTCTCCACGAATTTTTGGTGTCTATCGAAGCCTACGTCGAGAGGATTCCGAATCTGTAATTTGTTTCACGAAGAAGTTTCGGAAGGATCGGTCCTTCAAGCTTATTTTCCCAAACCCTAGTTGCTCCTTCTCTTAAGTTTTTGAAGGATTAGATTTTTGGGGTTTTATAGGAGGCTTCAATGTTGTTAATAGGCCCAAGTCCTTTTAGGAGTGGGTAAGGACGATTTTTGGGTTTTGTAAGGACTGACTTGGGCTAAAAGTAACTCAAAACGGAGGCCCAAATCCGTTTAGGAGTGGGCGCCGCCCTATGCATCGCCTATATGTGCATAGGCGACACATTCAACTTTGAAAGGCCATAACTTCTTCACCGGGTGTCCGTTTTAGGCGAATTTGGTATCGTTGGAAAGCTTATTCAATTATCTACAATTTGGTATATAGTAGGCCACCCAGTTCATCATATACAATGAGTTATGGTCAATAGAATTTGACACAAATTACAACATCCACTAAAACTTAATCGATCGATATAGTTTTAACTCGTCCTTGAGTTGAAGGACTTCTATGGTCTAAATTCATGCTCAAATGGATTCACATACTACAAACTTGATTAACATGCCAAATTGGCATAGGATTTAAGGCTCGGGGATTATCAACGCATCAGAGTCATATATTTTATTCTAGCCCAAAATGCGGGGCGTTACATGTTCGCTATCAACTTCCTGAGACCACCCATGCATCTTTTCAAGAACAAATCTGAAGCAAACTGTAACATGCCTGAGAGCTCTCCATTACTCAAAATTTGACAATTGGAGAGACATATCATACTTGCTGACTCGTAGAATGGTTCCTCCCATTGTAACTTTTCTCCAATTTCAATACGAAATCTTTTCAATCTATTCATCCAGGTGTAGTCTATATTCAAATTTGATGAGCTATTCACTCTAATAAAAAGAGAAGTCAGATTGCGTAAAGATGATAGCTCGTCAAAAGAAGTTGAATCAAGACTGCTACACAACATATTTAGTAGCCTAAGATTTTTCGCCTCAGATTTGTCAACTTGTTCATTCCCTGTGGCAAACAACGTAACCATGTATAATCACAATCGAGCAACTGCAAATTGTGAAGATCACCCATAGGTGGTAACACTTGCAACCCAGGGCATCTTTGTAGTACTAGAACATGTAGTTGACATAAACTATTGATGGAAGAAGGCAGTGCTCCAATACCAGTATCACTCAGATTCAGGACTCTTAGCGCTGGAAATGCCAAAAAGAATTCATGGGGAATTTTCTTAAGGGGTTCGTTGTCTTGCAAGAGTAAAGATGTTGCCTCTGGGTGTTTCGTGAAGCAATCAGGTAGACGTTCAATTCCACATACTTCACCTTCAGAAAAAACTTCTCATGGGCTTCTAGCAAGCAGACATCTTTTAGACTCTCACTCAACGTGATTCCCCTGTTGTAGGCTTTTTCATATGTGTCATGTTCACCGAGGATCCCCTCTTCCCACCAGCAATGTACGAGATCATCTATTGGAATAGCCGCTGGATATAAGGAGCAATACAGAAAACAACTTTGAATATCCTGAGATTCTAACGAATCAAAACTCCACTTGATGACATTGTAAACCTTGGCTTTTACAGCATTGTCATAAGGGTTAGACCTTCTAACCGAATCCAAAGCATCATCCCAGAGCTCGACTCTCGTCTTCCCTCTCATACATGCTCCAATAACAATGATTGCTAAAGGTAAACCGCCACACTCTTTTGCAATATCCCTTGCCAATGGTTGAATATGCTCCAAATTGGCACTATCTCCAGCACTTTTGACAAACAATTCCCAAGATTCATCCTCCTTTAATGTGGTAACATTCATCTCAATGTCTGTTCTCATTTGCCTACAAACCTCCAAAGAATGAGTAGTTATAATGATTTTAGTTCTTGCGGGAACTGCAGGTTGGGGCACACCTACATCGTTCAAATTTATAACTTCCCAAACATCGTCTAGTATGAAAAGGAAACTGTTTTCTTGCTTGAGCCTTTCATAGATTTTGCCTGCCTTGCTCTCTACACTTCCGTTGCTATCTATCTCTAGATCTAACCTGCTGGCAATTTGACCTTGAACGTTTCTTATTTCTATCGGCGGTTTTGGGACCGTAACCCAGACAACAACACCAAAGGACAGTTTAGCACTTGACACATTAGCCTTTAGAAGCTCATAGTTGAGATTCTTCACCAACGTCGTTTTCCCAACTCCTCCCGTACCCAATACACCAATGATGCATACCTGATAGGATTCAAATACCCAAAAAAATAATTTACCCACAAGTGAAAGATGCAATAATGGATTTAACCTATCAAATTTCGCATCAACTAATTGAATTGAGTTGTGGCTCCACATCAACATAAGGTGCAAATAAATACAGAAAAAAAAAAAAGTTTAAGGTACTTATGCCTTTTCTCAAAATTAAATGTTGACTTATTTTGAACAATACCTTATCATCTTCTAATAGTTGTTGGATTTTGTGGAGATTTTTTTCTGCAGCTGGCTGGTCTTCTATTGATGTTACCGGGATGAGCTCAACTTTTCTCATCTGGTAATTTTCTACCACCAAATTGGATCCAAAGTTTTCTCCGATCTCTTTAAGCTTGCGAATTTGATCTTGGATGTTCCGTGCTTGAATGGAGACTTCCGAACAAAGACTGCAACTTGGACAACATTTATACACAAGCTTCTTTGCCGCTGCAATGCTTCCTTGCATAGTTTCCCATCTATCCTCGAGCTCATGAACATCATCGAACCACTTTACAACATTCGGTTTTGGTTTATAGCCTTCTCCCTCAGCTTTATCCACCTTGCCTTTAATATCGTCTCTAAACTTTGTTAGCTTCTCCATTTCCTCCTTTACATTTTCAATTATAGATGAGAAACGGACAATTAGGATGAATACATATGCACACATTCTTTCCTACCTCGACAATAACGCCGCCTACAGTGTTAAAAAGTACTTCCATTGAACAAAAGTACTTCATGAACTTGTTCAATTTTTCACAACCAAGCTGTCTTTTAGCTGCCGAAAACAATCTATTCAATACATTATGAGTTCCGCCAAACTCAATAACTTTGGTCGAAATCCTGCATTTCTCATCATAAATTCATTGAATAAGTACAAATAATCAATTTAGAACATCTCAACAACTTAGAAGAATTAAAATTTCGAACCTGTAAGCTTCAACTCCGAGCTCGGCCTATGTGCAACAGGATTTTTAATAATTGAACATTCCCATCCACTGCAGAACGCCAACAACCACACAAACACAATTAGAAAAAAAGACAAAGAAGGTAATCTTTAGAAGACTATGGGCTAAAGTCTGGCCATACATTAATTTTAAGAGACCCTACCCAGAAAGAAACAGCTATGATGCCTTTTCACTAAATGATCCTTCTCTGCTTACTTTCAGTTTTAACTACATTTCAATATTCAGATATTCTCATAAAATGTGATTTTCAAACATGCTAACATGGAAAAAAAAGACCAATCAATTGGTGACACATGTACAATAACATAATAAAGAGAGATAAGCATCCACTACTCCCGAACTTTGGACAAAGTTGTTACAACACACTCCAACTTCACAAGGATTCTATTATCCCGTACTCAATTTTAGCATATTTTTGTGCCGATGTGCCACCTTTATTACACAAAATGGGGCTCACGTCAAAGGTGCCACATCAGCCAAAAATATTGACAAGAGGTGCCACGTCCGCTAAAAGGATTGACAAAAATACGCTAAAATTGAGTTCAGGGATAATAGGACCCCGTGAAGTTGGAGTATGTCGTAGCAAATTTTGTCATAGTTCAGAGGGGTACTTGTAACACCCTGAAATTTTGAACTAAAAAAAAGAAATTGGACCGCTCTTCATATGTACGTAGACCCAGAAAATTTATTGTATCTAAGTGTAAAGGTCATGTCTAAATTGTCGTACAAGTATCAAGTTTAAACAAGCATATCTCCTACAATTATTAGAGTTACGTAACCCATTACCTATCAAATTAAAGATTTTTGAGTCTTTTTTCTAACGCCACCAACGGCTCATCAATCTGAGTCTCAAGTAAAAAGTTTCGTGTATTTTACTAATAACGGTCGGAACAGACATATACCAGACAAAAAATTTCTATTTTTTCTTTACTTTTCACATTCTTGGGGTGATTTCGTCCCTTCCTTTTCTCATAACCTCCAAACATTTTAAAGCCTTTTTATTCATCAGTTTTAAGACATTTTTTTCACCACATAATACCCCTTATTCTCCTCCCTGATACAACTATTAAGAATCCATGAGGATTCGATTCAAGAACCAAGTAAAATCCCTCCATTCCAATCACAATTCACGGTTTTGAGGTACGTAAAACTACACTTTCTTTGTAATTACTTGAATTTCATGTTCTCCAATTCACGTGCTTCCAACATAAAATAGGATTGAACAATCCCTATAATCCTATTTCCTCAAGTAAGTTCTTTTTTAAGATATCTATGGGTAAACTTTCTCTTTTCTCGATCTGCTCTAAATTATTTCATTATGGGAAACTTATGCGTAATTTCAAGTGTTGAAAATTCTTTTGATGCATGAACTTTTGTAAATCCATGAATCACTTGAAGTTTTGAAATAATTGAACTTATTACTACGAATTTCATGACCTTAACTCATATTAGCTCCAAAAATTGTGAATTTGATACAGAATGGAACTTTTCTTGATTTCTAGTATGGACAGTTTTGTTTATTCTCCTACAATAATATTGTAATTTATTTTTACTACTGGATCCATTTGCTGATTTGAGCCTTTCCATTACATAATATGAATATGAATCCTAATAAGAATATTTTCAGTTAACTCATTATTTCCTCAAAAGCTATGGGAGCCATATTCATGAACTATAACATAGTGAAGTATGATATTGTCTCTCATAACTATCCAATAATGATAATAACTCATGATTTATGAACTCAATGTGGTTTGTTTTCTGGCATATCCTTAATTATTTTGTTATAACAAGTCTACCGGAAAATACTTTCACATTTGAACGGGAATTGTGACCCCCAACAAAAAGAATTCAATTTGCTCAATAATGTATATAAATGCTATGAAAAGCTTTGAACTGAACCATTAACCTAATGTATCATGATGCTCCAAGAATGCTAAAAATGACATGAACATTCCAAAAACTCACTCTCCTTAAAGTGATGAAAATCCTTTAACTTATGAATTAATTTGGCATAATCAATTACGATTCTACCTCCCACGAACCCTCGATCATGCTAATGAATCATGTAAATTAGGAGCATGAGCTAAAAGTGGCAAAGTCATGATAATGAGCCTAAGGTATCTAAATCTCAAATATGAACCCAAGTTGATAAATTCTCAGGCATGAGCCCTAAAGTGGCTAAACCATGAATATGAGCCTAATATGGCTAATCCATGAACAGAAATCAGTAAGATAAACACATAACACTATGAGCTTAAGTGAGTTAGTTAGCTGACTGTGAAGGCATAGGTTTAAATAACAAATGCCCAAAATTATGTTTGCCGACATAGGATAGAGATTATTCCGCCATTCGGATGACTCTTTTCTTCATGTGTCCCGAAAAGGAGCTAACCATGGATACTTGATACCAAACGGTATCTAAATGAGTACCAAACAGTCCACAATCTTCACAAAACAGTCCACACGACAAGACACCAAACTGAAACAACAAACACAAACTTAAACGAAAAAAAAGATAGGTAACTTGACACAAAGAGAACACATAAGGTAGCAACTAAAGAGTAAATTAAACTCTAAAACATCTACAAAATACGTTAATAAGCGCCAAGTTCTTACGGTGACCGCCAAGAGAATCAACTCACCTCAAGATCCACCGTTTCCAAGCAAAGAACAATATTGGCTTTTCCAAGCCCTAAGCTACAATGGCTAGTCCAAGCCCTAACTAAGAACTACACTAAGGTGGTCTACTCTCAAGAGAGAGAATTTTCAATATCTCATATTTTCATCATTAAACAACTAAAGAGAAAAGACCTAATAAGAGATTATATATAGCCTAGCTTATTACATAGTATAATGGACCAAAATACCCTTAATGAAAGGGAGGTCATGGGTTGTTTCTTTAACATGTGCAATCCCCAAAATACCCTTAATGAAGGGTGCTTCTTCAATTCTCCAAAACCATGGGGTCACACTTCAAAACTTGTAGTCTCGAATTGGCATCAAATGTAAGCCAACAAATCATCTCAACATGCCAAGGTTGCACATATTTACAATATAACCAAGGATTCTTTGAATGAAATATTAAAAACTCAATGAAAAATGTACGGAGGATTTGGTTATGGGATTCACCAAGAGTGACACTTTGTTTGTCATGTAGACCAAGCAACAAGTTGGGTACACCAACATCACCTTTTCCATATTTGGCATCGGGGTCAAACGGGAAGAGTGGCCATAGACACGGGTCTAAACAACACTCCCCTTTCCCGTGGTCTCCACCCAAACTAAATGACATACTCTCTACAATAACATACATATCATCCAAAGAAAATAGAGAGTAGAGAAAAGTATCACTCAAGTCAACTTCTACTAAGGTGCCCTCATGTGTGTACTCACTACTAGTTTCCCAATCATCACCATGAGTACTCTCAACAATAAAATCACACAAAGTAGAAGAAGGAGTAACTTCCAAGACTTCATATTCCTTACCCTTAAGAGTACTCTCATCTTACAAGAAGAGATTTTCATCTTTAGGAGGAATGTTGTCACACCATAGTGGGTTAACATATAGGCTATAGCCTCCAAGGTAAGCTATACCATCTTTTTCATCACTAGGCTCATTAGGAGTGTTTATATCATTTTCAAACAAGACATTATACCTAAAGAGTGAATGATCCAACCCACGGGCAGATTTGGAACAAGCAAGTTCCTCACTCTCTAAAAGATCAATATCAAGTTTCAAAGCGGTTTCAAGCACAAGATTGTCACAAGAATAGCTCTCAGGTTCACTCCCCTTTTGTTAACCAAATTTTTCAAATACTTCACTCACTTGAGTTTGATTAATCACATCACACACATACATTTTCACAAATAGGTTGATCAACACCAATTACACAAGACGATGTACTTCCATTCAGCATGTAGGCTTCAACACTATGTGGACATAAATTGATCTTACAGGAAGAGTCGATTTGGTCATCAATAGGATCAACTAGTGTATCCACACTTACAACATGTACATCATCAACAAAAGGCAAAGAATCATTAGACTCACAAGTAAGTAAGCTACTACTCACACTCAGTGGGCTACTAGCCACACAATTATCATTCAGATGCACAAAAGTGTAAGAGTTAGCTATTTTACTTTGAAGTTCTTGAGTCGAGTCTCCTTTGCTGTGTTGTGAAGGACCTCCACAAGCTTGGGAAGCAACTTCACTTCGGAATTTCTCTCCTTCACTTTCCATGTCAATACCTACACAAATGTCCTTAGAAATAGAAGGAGAAACAATGTTAGCTCGATTTGGTGGCAATCCCCTCACTTCGCTCCACACAACCTCTTCTTTTTCCACTCTCGGATTACCACCTTGCATACCTTTACTCCTCTCAATATTTTGTCTCTCATAAGCATTCGGATTGGAGTAAGTATTCACTTCTCTCTGCGGCTCGGGTAGCATGTATGTCACGAGGTGATCTCCCCACCGGTCTCTTACAATATTTGGCCAATTTTGCACATTTGGAACTCTATGTTGTGCAAACCAATCGGTACCTAAGCATACATGATCGTATGTCAATGGAAGAATATCGTACCATACCTCCTCATGGTATTCAAATTGGGAGAAGACAACTTTGACCCTCTCGGTAACCTTAAACCCGTCCAAGAAGTATGAAACAAGTAAAGGCTCGCAAAACAGCCCCAAGTAGTCAAACATGGATGGAACAATGTAGTTTCTATAGTACCTATCATTTAACACAATGAGGCAGTCCAGTAACCCACAAATGGTCACCTTTCCAGAGTGTACACTCCTTCTCGGATCAACATTGTAAAGTACACGAGTACCCCTTGGTTTTGGAGATGCATACCCTCTTCTTCTCGTTGGACAACCTCCACTAGATCTAGTATAACTATTCACACTATATAGACCTTGATAAGAAGTACTACAAGGTGGAGAATATAAATCTTCACACTCCTCACGAGTACTCTCATCATAGCTCTCATAAACTTTGCGAACAAAAGGGTTATACCTAACACCAAATCTAGGTTCGAAGTGAGAAGTGTAAGACTCCTCACATGCCCCAACGTCATCATAAAATCCATCACAATGTCCTACATCATCTCCAAATTCACCATAAGCACTAAGCACTCCATTCACCTCATTCCCACCCTCAAAATCGTAACTCTCAAATCTGCCCAAGTTTTGATCATGGCTATTTTCTTAGCCTCCGCAATCTCCCGCAACTTTGTAGCCATAAAACCCCTCACTACAATCATAATCTCCCATGTTATAGTCACAATAATCTCCGGCTATCAAATACATGTTCCCCTTATATCACCTTTATACCTACACAATGAACAAACAAGATTAGTAGTAAAAACTCCTCACCAACACTCGTATACACCCACCTTTGTGATTCTCACAATTGGAGCGGCGAATATTGAAAGTTGCTTATACTCCGGTAGTCAATAGTATGTCAATTCTACTTGGCGGCCGGAATGGTTTCTTTTTTGATCGACTCAAGAGACAAAAACAAAATTTACTTACGAACTTAAAACAAAGAAAATATTACGGCTTATAAACGAGAAAAACACAAAATACAACGCTTAACACGAAAGAAAACATACTCAAAAACTAATCTACAATCTAGTAGGTATTTACTAGTTTGCTAATTAGTATGAGAACCAACAAAATGGAAACCAATTGAATCAAAAAAGTGAAACTAGGAATTCCAACGTTCTTGAGCTATTTATGACGTAGCACTCGACTACTGGTCGATGGACAAAAAAAATATTGTTGAAATTGAAAATTTTTGTTCCACAATTTTGGTTGTTCAAATTTCACAAAGATCGGGAGAATTTCGGTTTTGGTAGGTTAACAAACAAGACTTTAAGCCCTTTTTTTTTTCAAAATTCAAACCTTGACCAACTTTCACCTTTTTGGCAAGACAACCTTTTAGAGGTCTTGTCCCCCTTTCCTCTTTTGGCTTGTCTAGAAAAATGAACTTACTCCTTTTGGTATGAAGACTTTTGAGAGGTCTTTTATTTTTTTCCCCTTTGATAATGTCTTGAAAGTTGTTTCAAGACTAACAAGAACCCACACTCTCTTCCCTTTGAATTTAGATCAAACAACAACCTTTTACAAGACTTCTTCAACACAACACAAGAAATTCAACAACAACAACAACAAAACCGTCCACTCTTCCCATAACAACTTGCAATTTTTTTTGCTCAAGAACTTGGGTTGGACTCAAGTAGTGTTAGAGAGAAATAAAACCAACACAAGAAACAACAAAGACAATCAAAACAACACCCAAATATAGACACAAATTCGGCCAAACAACAACAACACTTCGGCCAAGACACCAAACCCGTAGAATAACTTCTTTTTGTGAGATTTTCGACCTTGGATACCTATTCTAATGTTAGGAAACAAGGATCTAACACTAGAACACACAAAACACACAAAAATCACAAGAAAACTAGGCTTCAAATTTTGGCCTAAACATAAAAACGTGGACAGATTACTATTTTTGAGTTTTTCAGCTTTTCAACACTTTTTTTTTGAGTGAACAAACCCTAGATTGATCTCGTGGGAACGAAATCAATGATGGCTCTGATACCAAATGATACCAAACGGTATCTAAATGAGCAAAAAACAGTCCACAATCTTCGCAAAACAGTCCACACGACAAGACACCAAATGGAAACAACTAACACAAACTTAAACGGAAAAAAAAAGATAGGTAACTTGACACAAAGAGAACACATAATGTAGCAACTAAAGAGTAAATTAAACTCTAAAACCTCTACAAAATACGTTAACAAGCACCAAGTTCTTACGGTGACCGTCAAGGGAATCAACTCACCTCAAGATCCACCGTTTCCAAGCAAAGAACAATATTGGCTTTTCCAAGCCCTAAGCTACAATGGCTAGTCCAAGCCCTAACTAAGAACTACACTAAGGTGGTCTACTCTCAAGAGAGAGGATTTTCAATATCTCATATTTTCATCATTAAACAACTAAAGAGAAAAGACCTAATAAGAGACTATATATAGCCTAGCTTATTACATAGTATAATGGATCAAAATACCCTTAATGAAAGGGGAGATCATGGGTTGTTTCTTTAACATGTGCAATCCCCAAAATACCCTTAATGAAGGGTGCTTCTTCAATGCTCCAAAACCATGGGGTAACACTTCAAAACTTGTAGTCTCGAATTGGCATCAAATGTAAGCCCCCACGCAATCTTCCACACATGGGTTTGTTTAATGGCATGCTCAAAACGGGTCCTCCATCCATGTTCTCGTATCCTCGAGGTGACCAAGTCTTGAGCCTCGATGTGTTGGCCTCTAAAGATGTCATCAAAAGATAAGATGACCATTTATCCCGTATCAATACTTGCTAGCAAATTATGTCATGTTATGACCTATGCCAGGCAAGGTATAGGATGGCTTAACTGATCGGGCTAAGATCACACTCTATGCGCTCACATGGTAGTTTATGACGGTTCACTATTTTATCCCACAAATAATCAAAGGAATTAAATCTACCTTGGTTAATCATAAATTTAGCTTATATTCTTGTTCCTTTCCAGTTGTCTTCTTTTACACTTGAATTTTATTGTCATTTCTAATCTCTTGATGTACTACTCTCCTGAAATGGTTTTACATGCCAATACATTCCACGTATTGACCGCCTTTGGCACTACATCATGATGTAGGTTCTGGATCTTATGTCCGTGGTCAGGCGTCTTATTAGGATCTCTATCTTCTGTCATTGGTGAGCCTCTTTCCTATCAGGAGGTTGGATGATATGATGACTTCTTTATATCTTCTTTTCTTTTAGTATTGGTACTTATTAGAGGCTTCACAGGTTGGTATAGTTGTCAGAAAGATCTTGTAAGTTTTAGTCTTATTTATCATGAATATTGTATCTTCGGACGTTAAGTGATATTAATGAACATTGATGAAAAACTTTCTCCTTTAAGAAATCTTATTTTATATTATTTTCTCTTTATTCATTTCGTTAGTTGTATGAACGTTCGCTCATACTAGCAATAGTATCGGGTGCGTGCCACGTCTAGGGCCTTGGCTCGGGGCGTGACACTTCCCTTGTGAAACATGATTGTATTTTTGTTTTTTCTGAAGTTACACAAGAATCTATTTGGTCCATTCTTCTGAAAAAAAAAAAAGTTGTATCATTCAATAAGATTAGCTCTGGACTTGTTGGTAACACAAGAATCGGAATTGAAATTGTTGCGACCACTAAATTTGTCAATTTTAAACTCCATGGAACTAATCGTTACTTGTTTGTCCTTTTCTACTACAAATAGTATTTGAAAATGTAGAAAACCAAAGTAATTCTTTTCCGATGTGGAATTTCATACTGCATTGCAACCACAGAGCATAATCAAACAGAACCTTAGCCCTGATATCAATTATTAGCGAAAAAAGTGAAATAAAGAAAAAGAAAAAGACACAAGAGTTAACGTGGTTTGAATTCGAATGATCCTACATCCACAAGAGAACAAATGTCTTTATATTATTAACAAAGAAAGGGGAGAGATTCCAAATACACCGAAGAGAATTGTTCGCTCAACTCCCTACTCTTAAATATACTTAACTATGGAATTTTGGGATGGTTTACAATGAATAATGCCCATCCTTTTATAGATTACAAAAACTTGAGCACCGAGTAATAAAACCTGGCCTCTAAGCACAAAATTAAGAAACAGAAAATAAATACAAAATTTGTCCTCTACAAATTTTTGCTTGCTCTCCAAATTTACTTCCTAACCAAGTAATTTGACATATGAGATTTCTTCCATATGGGTTTGACCCCACAAAGAAACCAAACCAACTCTTTCAAAGGTATCATTAATTTGAAGCAACACCTCTTTCAGCATTTCCAGACTAAAGACCTCGGCAGGCTAAAGTATTTTTTAGGTATTGAACTTGCTCAGTCCAGAGCATGTATTGTTATTTTGCAACGCAAGTATCCCTTGAACATTCTCGAGGAGAGAGGAATGATGGGATGTAGACCTATTGACGCCCCCCAATGGATCCGAATACTAAAGTCCTTCATATTGAGGGACTAATGGAGATTTTCTTCTCGCAAAGTATTAGTTATACATAGGCAAGAGGATAGAATTGACAAACCAAATCAGACTATTAGTTAAACATAGGCAAGAGGATAGAATTGGAGAACAAAATCAGACTGGCAGATAAACTTGGAGGCACTTACAAGGACATAAGGATCACTGTGATCTATAAAACTTTCTTGAAGAACTACTTCCACACATCTCTGGCATACAATCAATTGGCTTGAACACCCTTCAATGCCGCTTCCAATAAGTTTTTCTTTTTTCTTCCCTTAATGCCTTTATCTTATAACTGTATTATACTTATTCATAATAACTTGTCATATGGCGGTTACTGTCATATGAAAACTTTCTTATATTTTGATTGCGGACAGGTTGAATCCTTATCCCTTCTTCAACTTGCAAATGAGTCATTTATCCAAAAACATATTCAGAAACACCCTCAGTTGTTCAACATAGACAGAAAATTTTGAATGTACAACTTAAGAATGCTTTAGAATGTTTAAACACCGAAGCAATACCAGTTTAATACAAATAAACAAGATGATCGCACAACACAAATGAAACAAGAAATTACACGGTGTACAATCAAGCAATTCAAATATCGGAACCAGGAAGCGAGGATAGTACAAACAAGGAATACTTATTGGCAGAAAAGAACTTAAGACATCTGACAGGAAAATACATCACAGCAAACTGCACCGATTAACTTTAGCTCGAACCTTTATGTCCTGGTGCAGGAAGTTCCTTCCTCCGCTTTTTTAATCCCCTGAATGAAGCAACAAAAAATAAAGCTCAATACATTTGTTAACATTTGAATTACAACCCAATCATGCTAGTGTTATTGACAACGTTTAAAAATATTTTTGTAAAAGCATATGATTTTCCAGGGAGATAAATGACTTGATTATAACAATGTAATTATGAAGAATGTTTGTAATATGTATTAACAAACTATGTTAAAGTATCAACCATGAGATACTTTTAATCCAAAACAATAAAGCAATAGGTGAAATAACCATGAACATTATAAACACTTTTAAGAAGAACGATAGAGGCCCAAATTAGCTCTGCAAAAGAGGATTTTAGAGGATAAATAATCAAATATAATACCATCGACAATTGAAAATATGAAAGTTAATTGGCACATCACCTGAGATGCAGCGGAGACAACGTCAACTTTGATCCTTCTGTCATCAGTTTTACCTTTCTTTGTAACAATGCTCTAAATTTGACTTGAAGTTTTCATCATCACATTCCAGCTGGCTCCACCATGCTGATTTTCCTTTTATTAATTTGATGTTTTCCGAGGTTTGAACAGAGAGAGGCAACTTCCTTAATCCATCACAATTGCTCACTCTGAGTTCCTCCAAGTGTTCCCATATACTCTGTGGCTCCCCCAATGTTCCTAGTTGGGGAACTTTGTACAAACTTAACTTCAGAACTCTTGGAATTTCTGAGTTGAGAAGTGTTGCCTGATCACTTGAGCTGCATCGCAAAAACAACTCTATCAGCTGATCGCAAGCATCAACTGTAATTTCTTCCAAGTGCTTGGGTACAGAACAAGTTCCACCATCGTTGAAAAGACATGTTAAACTGGGACAATAAATGATATTCAGTTGGCATAATTTAGAAAATCTTAGACCCAAATATTGACCAAAAGCAGAAATACTCTTCAAATTTTTTACGGAATAGAGGACGAGATATTCCAGATTTGGCAAAGGGTCAAATTGTCCACTTCCTCCTTCCACTGGTCCGAAAGAACAAGAACAGTAGTATATGTTTAGTAATTTTAATCCATTAAAAGTGTTGCATGAAATCAACTTCCTGAGACCCATACATTCGTCCAAGTACAAATCTGAAGCAAACTGCAACATGCCTGAGAGCTCTCTGTTACTGAAAATTTCACACTCGTAGACTTTTATCACCCTTTTTGACTTGCTGTATGGTATATGTGGTGCATAACATGAAGTTTCCCCAACTTTAATGAGAAATCCTTTCAATCTAGTCATCCAGGTGTAATCTCTATTGAAACATGATGAGCTATCCACTCTAATAGAAAGATAAGTCAGATTCTGTAGAGATGATATCTCATCAAGCGCTCCAAGACAGCTACGCGACAGATTACCGTCGCGAGGAAAAGTTAATAATCTCAGATTTGTCATATTTAATAGCCTCAGATTTGTCAAATTGTCCATTCCTTGCGGCAGACAACGCAACTCTGTATTATCACAATCAAGCACTTGCAAATTGTGAAGATTAGCAACACGTGGTAACTTTTTCAAGTTAGAGCAATTTTTTAGTATTAGAGCACGTAGTTGACATAAACTGTTGATGGAAGAAGGCAGTGCTCTAATACTAGTGTTACCCCTCAGATTCAGAACTCTTAGAGCTGGAAATGCCAAAAAGAATTTCGGGGGTATTCTGTAGAGGGGTTCATTGTCTTGCAAAAGTAAAGATGTTGTCTTTGGACATTTCGTAAAGCAATCAGGTAGACATTCAATTTCGTTGCTTATGAAAGATATTCTCTTGACAGAAGCTGATATTTTAATATTTGATATGTCAGTCGACCTAATTCCAGCTTGAAAAACAGAAGTGTGTTCAACCCCAAAGGTACTAGATATCCATATGGCAACATCACGAACCACGTCATGCATCTTCACACAATCCTCATCCTCCATCTCATCGGCTTCTAGCAAACAGGCATCTTTTAGACTCTCGATCAACGTGATTCCCTTGTTGTAGGCTTCTTCATATGTGTCATGTTCACCGAGGATCCCCTCTGCCCACCAGCAATGTATGAGATCATCTGTCGGAATAGCCGCTGGATATAAGGAGCAATACAAGAAACAACTTTGAATATCACCTCTCTTTTTGTTCACATGTTTGCTTCTTTGCTCTGAGGATAATTCGATATCCTGAGATTCTAAAGAATCAAAACTCCACTTCATGACCATGTAAACTTTTTTCTCGACATCTTTGTTATGAGGTTCGGACATTCTAAGTGATTTCAAAGCATCTTTCCAGAGCTCGACCCTTGTCTTCCCTCTCATAGATGATCCAATAACAGTGATGGCTAAAGGTAAACCACCACACTCTCTTGCAATATCCATTGCCAATGGTTGAATATACTCCAGATTGGCAACATCTCCCGCATTTTTGACAAATAGTTGCCAAGATTCGTCCTCTTCCAGTGTGAATATGTTCATTGCTGTGTCTGTTTTCATTTGCCTACAAACATCCAAAAAACGCGAAGTTATAATGACCTTGCTTCTCGCGGGATATTCAGGCTGGGGCACCCCTACATGATCCAAATTTATAGCTTCCCAAACGTCATCCAATATGAGAAGAAAACTCGTTTCTTTCTCGAGCCTTTCACAGATTTTGCTGGCAATGCTTTCTACACTTCCCTCTTTATCTACCTTCAGGTTTAATCTGCTGGCAATTTGTTCTTGAATCTTTCTTACGTCTATTGGTGGTTTGGGCACTGTAACCCATATCACAACGCCAAAAAGTTTGGAACTTGGCACATTCTTTAAGAGCTCGTTGTTCAGATTCTTGACCAATGTAGTTTTCCCAACTCCTCCGGTACCCCACACACCGATGATGCATACCTGAAAGGATTCAAAAACCAAATAACTTTACCCAGTGAAAGATGCACCAATGGACACACAGAAGAAATTTAGAAAATTAGTGATATAAGAACATTGGAGGTTTTGATCATTATAATCTCTTGATCTCAAGTTTATTAATTTCTTTGCATATGCATTGTGTTCTATTATAAAACAAAATGCATAATATTGAATCAATTAACGTTTAGACAATTTAGTGTGACAAATGTATTCAATGGTTATATTAGCTTCTTAGAATTCCACAAAATGCATATGCTTTTCAAATTTTCTAAAGTATTTTTAGAAGATATTTTAAGATTTTATTGGAAAGCATATGTCTCCACAAATTTAAAATACAAGACAAATTAAAAATAGTTGAACTACTTATGAACAATTTCTTATATAATACTAAATTGTATGACTCATCAAACGGGGATCTTTTGTTAAATGGCCTTTATTAAGTTAACTGGATAGGATTAACATTCATTTACTTTTTTAAACTCAAAACATAAAGTCTAATAATATCCACTTAACAAATTTAACAATTACCAAATTTTCTAAAATTTAGGATTACTAATCAAGATTTAATTTCAACAATTAATACCTTATCATCTTCCAATAGTCCTAGGAGTTCATTGAGATTCCTTGTTGCAGCTGGCTGGCCTTCTATTGATGGTCCCGGGATGTGCTCAACTTTTTTCATCTGGTAATTTTCAACCACCAAATTGGATCCAAATTTTTGTCCGACATCTTTAAGCCTACAAAGTTGATCTCGGATGTTCTCTGATTGAGTGGAGACTTCCGAGCGAAGGCTGCATTTTGGACAGCATTTATATGAAAGCGTCTTGGCCGCTGCAATGCTTTCTTGCATAGACTCCCATTCATTCTCCAGCTTGTGAACATCTTCGATCCACTTGATAACATCTGGTTTTGGCTTATAACCTTCTCCATCCTCTTCTTCCACCTTTCCTTCGATATCATCTCTAAACGCTGATAGCTCCTCCATTTCCTTCCTCAGGTTTTCAATTTTTGATGAGAAACAAACAACATTTTCAATCTTAGGAAAAATGCATCTACACATAAACCTCCCCACCTCAACAACACAAGTAGATACAACAGTAGTTATTATTTCCATTGAATTATTCTGATATGAAAAGATGATCAAATAAAGCTAAACTGACTTATTCTTGTTTGTTTAATACAGAATTCTGACAACTAAAAGAATAAGTAAAGAAAAAGGCAAAGACAATTATTGGAGTAACACTGTAGAGGCTGAGTTAAAGAAAATGGGTGAGATATTTTTTTGAGTAAAACATGGAACTATGATCAAATTTGCTACAGCACACTCCAACGTAACAGGAATCCTATTATCCCTGAACTTAATTTTAACATATTTTTGTCACCTTTTGTGCTGACGTGACACCTTTTGTCAATCCTTTTAGCTGACATAGCACCTTTGACGTGGATCCCGTTTTATGTAATAAAGGTGTCGCGCCATCATAAAAGGGTGACAAAAATATGGTAGAATTGATTTCACAGGGTAATAAGACCCTTGTGGAGTTGAAGTATGCCGTAGCAAATTTGGCCATAGTTTGAGGGGTACTGGATGATTATCTCTATTTTTTCAAAGCCACATGACATTATTTTGGTTAACAGTTGAGGGTATATATGCATCACATGTTTAACGTGGGTATATCAATTTTAAATCGTAAAGTTAAGAGATATATTTTAAAAAAGGAAAGTCAGTTGGGTAGTTTAAATGTATGCTTGGGTAAGTAAGTGTGATGTGAGAAGCCGTATAAGTAGATAAGATTGTATGGGGTTATAGTATAAGATTAATGTCGATCATGTCTATTATGTGACTTTACCCCTTGACCTTCTTTTCCTTGGTAGTTGTAAACTAGTTCTACTTGTGAGAAGGTATGTAGTAGATTTTTGAGTTATAGTAGTAATGTCATAAAGGTGTTTTGGTCGTGGATAGTATCTAGATAAAATGAGGTATTTGGGGTAGAATGTCCCAATTTGATGGACTAGTAAATTATGTTGTATTCTTCATGGGTGGTATTTACTAAATAAAACAAGTATGAGCTGATGCCTATGATGCCTTACAACATGTATTTATAGTACCTAAAAGTCCCTAAGTCAACTATGCCTTACAATGCAAGCTATACAATATTCAACTACAAGCTGAAAATCTGAAAATCCTGCACATGCATGCTGAAATTTCTGCACATGCATGCCAACCTTTGTGGACCTTTTAAAGCTTGAAAATCTGCACTTTCATACCAGCCCGTGTGAACTTCCTAAAGTCCAATAAATGTGCTGCCAGCCTATTTTGACCATCTAGAAGGTGCTGGAATGTTGGCAACAATGCGGGGCATTTATCGAAGCCCCGTCAAGCTCGAAAACGCGCCCGAATAGTCCGAAACATGCCCAAAACGTGAGGAGTTTAATGGGTTGTGACGTTGAGCGTCACAATGTGGTTGTAAAAATAGTGACTTAAGATTAATGATGTATGTTTTGTAAGAATTATGTATAAGCTTGGGTTGTAAATCATGTTTAGCACTAGACATTAAGTTTGAACAATTGATGTCCATGAAGGTGGATGTGATGAGTTAATCATACTAGTTTTATGGAAGTAATCTAATAGGCTTGAATGGTATATGCAAGAGCTTAAGTTTATTTGATTTGTGGTGAAGTATGATGTTGCATATATAATGTAGAAGTATGCCCAAGGTGATCTGAGGTTGCGGTATTTTCTAAGACTATTACACGTTTTGTGTGACGAGTGGTACCGTTGAGTTGCTAGGTGGAGAAAGACTAGTTAGATGGTATATGGTGTTCTAAATAGACAAGTTAAGGAGTTTTGATTGATAGTGTTGAGACTTTTTATATGATCTTGATTCTCATAGTAGAGAGATGTAAGTTTGGAGTCGCGCTATTGGTAGACTATGTCGGAAGTAGTATGATTCATTGAAGGCTTGGTGATATCCATGTTGAGTACTAGATTCTAAGTTTGAGTTTTTGAAGGTTGAACTAATAGAAATAAGAGTTAAAGCACTAGAGGGTGTGCACTCCGACTATGGGGATACTCATGAAGACCCGAAGTTAGTAAGTGTGCAAGTATTATATGATGACTACTGGGTCTATATAATGATAAAGTGTATCTCAGAAGGTAGTATTAACAGTTGGTTTTCCACTTTCAGGTGTAGTCATTCGGGTTAAGTGTCGTGATATGCGTGTATAGTAGTTTTCCAGACCCCAGAGTGCAGTGAGTGTACTTCAGTTTAGATTCTAGTAAGGGATCTCCCAAACTTAATATGATGGCATGAAGCTAAGGGGGAGATGATAGAGTGAATAACCAAGTCAGGCTTTCAGATTCTAGTCGTGATGTCATGATGATATAGAACGTCAGAAAGTGAGGGTGAGACTCAACCCATTCTTATCTCCGTATTTTTTTTTCAGTTATCCCAATATCTACTCATGCCTTACGTTTCAGTCCAATGATCAAAATTCATGTTCATGCTTATGATAGAGAATCATGTACTCTTCAAGTTCCAAAATGATAAGTTTCAGTTCATTTAGTAGTCGGAATCCTATTCCATAAGTTATGAACTCAAAATTGAGGTCATGTAGGTCATGACTCATGTACTCACTCTTTATAGTATGCTTGTTTTAGATAAGACCATAAGTGTGAAGTAAGATCTGGGGCCAAGTTTTTGATAGATGTGATGGTTAGTGGAAATTTGTGTGTGTATGTTCTTGGGGTAGCGCGTGGGAGTTATATTAATAGTGGTTTAGAGAATATGTAAAGTGTGTCTTCATGGGTGTTTGCCTTGAAGTTCATATGAGGTTATAAAGATAGGCTTGAATGACATGTTGAGATTTTAGTGAAGGGACGCAATATGCGCTAGTGAATCTATAGTAAGAGTTCAGAGTTAGTCATTAATGTGGGAAGGCATGATATGCTTAGGGTGTGAACTTTAAAAAGATATGGAAGATTGAATCATATTGTTTAGACTAGTATCATGGTATGACATGTTGTATTTTTGTGACTTGGAGTTAGGCTTGATCGCAGTGAAAGGATTTAAGCTACTATAGACATTGTAGAAAGAACTATCAATGCCTATATGAGAATTATAAGTTGAATGGAATGAATATGGCATTTAAGGGAAATAGTATAGTTAAGGGAGTATTAAAGAAGTGTGCTAAGCTTGAAAAAACAGAAGTTGCATTGTCCAAGATCTTTTGCTCCATAATGCAACTAGAATTTCTTTAGACAGAGTGTTGAAGAGATACTCCCGTTGAATATAAGTTTCTGGTGTAATTCAGTTTAGCAGTCAGGCAGACAAGTTACGGTGGTTTTCCACCTTTTCACCCAATCCTTCTATCCGAAGTCTCATGCGTATGACCATCCCAAGAGATAATATATTTCATTCTAAGTTGCGAATTCAGTTCAGTCAAAGCATCATGTTTTAGATTCAGCTATTTTAGTCGTGACTCAGTTCATAAGTGTTCAGTACATAATCTCAAATACTTCCAAGTATTTTAGCCCAGGTAGTATAATACCCTGGTACGATCTAAGTCTTGATGCCTCGTGATTCGTAATTGTATAAGCTATCACTTCTCAATTCAATATGTATGATTGGATCATGAACACTTCAAGGGAATCCTAAACTCTTAGCATGAATCAGCTTCTTGAAGCAAGTAAGGGCAAGTCAACTCAGAATTCAGTTTCGTGATAGAAGTTTAAATGTTTCAGATCAGTTATATACTTTCTTAGAAGACACATCATGTCAGCGTCATTCTATACCTTTGAGCTTCAACATTTCCAATCCATCATTCGGGGACGAATGATCCCAAGGGGGAGATAATGTAACACCCCGTAAAAGTCGTGCATGGATTAGCCTTTAATAGAGTGCTCTTAGACTTAAAAACTTGAAAATTTTTCTTAGTGTAATGAGGACTTAAGAGTCATTTTAGCTGGCAAACTTCGGGATACAACATTTCAACCTTTCCGACCTCTGTTTTTAGATTTTCAAGTTGCGTTATGATCGGTAAAGCTCATAGTACACCTCGGATAAGTTTCGGAATTTTTCAGAACGTATAAGGCTGCGTTTGGATTTCAAAATAGTAGCAAAACGCATAGCCTATTGCCCAGTTTTCAGCATTTCAGGGTCAACTTCAAACGATCATAACTCTCTGAATATAATGAACTGGGAGAGCTGCTACCTATCAAATGAAATATCTTTCAGTCTTATTTCCAATACAACTTGTTTCATCCAAATCCAACATCTGAGTAAGGAGTTATACCCGTTTTACTTCAGCCTGTCATCTTGTCAACTGAGGGATAGTTTCGACTTTGTTTGTTTTCTTAGGGGTATTTTAGTCATTTCACCTCACCTAAATTTCGTCTATAACACCATATTTAGTCCCCCAATTCATCAAAATATAATCCTTTTCTCAAATTTTCTCTCAAGACACCCCTTAGGATTTCAAACAAAAATCCCAAATAACTCAAGATTCAACCGTGGGTTTTGGAAGATAATTGGTGATTTGGAATCCCCACATCGTAGGCTTCAAGGATCATCCCTCAATTTCTTAAATAGAGGTACTTGGGGTTTTTCAAAAATCTCATGGGCATAGAAATCATGTTTTAAGAATGGGATTTCCGAATTCATGTACATACTCATGTTTTAGAAGCTTTAATGATATTGTTTTGGCCTTTTGGCTTTCTCCCAAAGTGATTTGAAAATTATATGTATATGTATATATGTGTTTGTCTTGAAATATGAATTGAGAGCATGATTTACATGAAATCGCTCTCTTGATGTAAATTTTCCCATGTTTCACGTGATATAGATTGTTTTGAAATACATCTTGAAAAATCATGATATGAAATGCTTTGACTTTTGCTATGTTTGGAATATGATTTTGAGCACGAAAGAGAGGGTTGTGAATGTTGAATATGCATGTAATGAAAGAATGCATGGTTTTTCCAAAATGCACATGACCACCATATGTTTGAAGAAAGTTTTGCATGGATTTGACTTGAGTTTCGGAACATGAAATCTTTTATGCAAATTACATGTTTGGGTGGTCTGAAACTACACTTTTATGAAAGATCATGCTTAATGCATTATGGCTCAGAAATAGGACTTGCAAGTCTTGGTATGACGATACCAAACTCAGAAAATGCCATAACAGACACAGACTAATGCAGAAATCAGACTTTATCAGGTTTGCATGTTTTAGAACTTCAGAATGATACATGTTCAGAAAAGGTTAAAATTGGGCATAAAGAGATGTTAGGTGGTCCCCGAAGAAGGCGTGAGTTCAGACAACTCATTGCCCAAAACCGTGATTTGCCAATCCAGGTATAATATTATACGCTGGCTTAAGTGTCATGTGGTGTATCAGACTCAGACATTCCAACCCTTGCGGCACACTTGGGTTGGGGGCTTCCCCGTCGAGTTAATGGCGGATTCCATATAGCCCGTGGAATATCAGACTTGTAGGAAAGTGCCACCTAACTCAAAAGTAATACAAAGATCAGAAATTATTTTGACAAGAATGTCTTATGATTTTCGACTGATGCCCATGTGTTTTTGGAAACTATTTTATGCATGATGTGTTGATGAAAATTGCTCTCATCTATTTTATATACATGAATACTCTATTTTGGATTGCTTAGCGTACCAGTACATCTATATTGACCCTTCCCCCCCTCCTTCCAGGTTTTGATACACAGTCTAGGGGTCCAGATAAACAGTAGATATTTCAGATCGCAGAGAAGATTGTGCAGGGGTGAGCCTTCTATATTCCAGAAGGCCTGTTTACTTTCAGATATTTATCCTTAGTCATGTTTTGGTCTACTGGGTTCCTTGTCCCAGTTTTCAAATAGTTTTTTTTAGTTCATAGTAGAGATTTCGCAGACTGAGTCAGACATTATTATTATCCAGATATATTTTGGATTTCAGTTTTCAGTATTATGATCACATTCATACTGACCATGTTTCTGTATTTGATTTCTATTTCCGCATTATCTTTTATTATATGAATATTGTTCATGATTACCAGATAGATAGAGGGCATCCCAGGCCTTCACGGTTCGGGAATGCTCGTCACGGCCAGGGCCCCGGTTCGGGTCGTGACAACAAATTAGAGTTGTATGTGTTTCCCTTCGATTGTTAAATCAGCACAGCGCGGACCTGATCCCTTGAATTTTTGTTTGTAAATCATCAAAATCAAAATACAACAAGCTTCTTTCTCTAGTTCATGCTATTTAAGGTACAATCTACAACTTAGTTAAAGTGTCTAGTAAAATAGTTGTTTAACTTTGGACGCGATTGTCAATTTTACAGTTTACAAACAAGAGACTATTGTTTAAAGGGAAAAGGTTCAGATATGCCATCGAATTATCAGAAATGGCTCATTTATGTCATCCGTTAAAAGTTTGGCTTGTTTATGCCATCGCAGTTACAAAATAGGTTCATTCATGCCATTACTTGTTAATGCTGGGTTTTCAAAAACAGCTTTGCTAGGTGTCGTGTTACTAGAGGTCAAACTCAATAACTCTGGTCGAGGTCCTGCATTTCTCTTAATATATTCGTTGAATAAGTACAAATAATCAATTTAGAACGTCTCAACAATTTAGAAGAACTAAAATTTCGAACCCATAAGCTTCAACTCCAAGTTCGGACTATGTGCAACAGGATTGTTAATAATTTCATACCTATCCACTGCAGAAAGCCAACAACCACAAAAACACAAACAAAAAAAGAAGGTTATCTTTAGAAGACTATGAGCTAAAATTTGGCCATACATTAATTTTAAGAGTCCCTTTTGACTAAAGGATCCTTAGCTGCATATAGTACACCCCTCAACTATGACCAAATTTGTTACGACACGCTCCAATTTTACAGGGGTCCTATTACCATCCTGAACTAAATTTTAGCTTATTTTTGTCAACCTTTTTAGTTGATATGGTACCTTTGAAGTGGGCCTCATTTTATGCAATAAAGGTACCACGTCAGCACAAAAAAGTGACAAGAGTACGCTAAAAATGAGTTCAGGGGTAATAGGACCCCTGTAAAGTAGGAGTGTGTCGTAGCAACTTTGGTCATAGTTCGGGAAGTGGGGTTACTTATCTCAATATTTTCAGAATTGTGATTTTCAAGCATTCTAACATGGAAAAAAAGGACCAATCAATTGGTGACACATGTACAATAACATAAGAAAGAAGAGAAAATAGGCTATAGGGTGTGTTTGTGTAACACCCCGCATTTTGGGCTAGAACGAAAATAGTCATTCCTAATCGTAGATGTTCCAAAACATAAATACAATGTAAGTGTAGTGTGAATCCATTTGAGCATGAATTGAGATCATAGAGGTCCCTTATCTCAAGGATGAGTTGTATGCTTTCCTACCGATAAAGTTTTAGTGAGCGTCAAAACTTGTGTAAACTTTCATAGACTATAAATTTTGTATATGACTAATTAGAGTTCCTACTATATATCAAATGAAAGGTGTTTGAAATATCTTTCCAACGATACCAATTTTGCCAAAATCAGATAACCGGGCGAAAAGTAATGGCTTTGCAAAGTGGAGTGCATCTCCTAACAAATTGCCTAAGGCTACTGGAATGGGTATGCTATAAGTTGTGCGACGCACAACCTAGTTTATGCAATAAGTTATGCGCCCCATACCTTGTGGCCCAAAAACTTAAATTCATCATTTTAAGTCATTTTTAAGGGTATATTGGGTATTTTTTACCCCCTTTAACATCTTAAACACGGGATTAAGCTTCTAATTGACCAAAATATGGTCATTATCTCCAATTCCCTCAAGAACTAAGAACTTAGGTCTCAACCTAAGAATCAAGATCCCTCAAGATTCAACCATAGCTTTTCAAAAATTCTTCTAGAATCGGAATCCCCAGACCGAGGGCTTCAAGTAGCACCCATCAATTGTACGAATAGAGTCCCGAAAGCAAGAGTTCATCCAAATTCATAATTTAAGGTGCGTGGGGTTTATCCTAAAATCTACATGGTCTTCTAAACACTAGAACATGATTTAAAGATTATCAAGCATGAATTTTAGAAATGGGTTTCGAAATACATGACTTTATTATGCATTATGAATGTTTAATTGTATTGTTTATTCGGTCTTTGGGCCTTTCCCCCTTAAATTGATTTACATGTATATGTATATGTATGAAAATTTATACTGAAGATTGTTTGAGCGCACAACTGTTGAAATCCCTCTCTTTTGATAACTTTAAGTTTATGATCTCAATGTGAAGGGTTTGAAATGTATGATTTATGGCTTGAAAATAGTCTACTCAAATACCATAGTATTTTGAGCATGATTTAGAGAATTATGAGAGGGAGTTTCTTGATGTAAATATGTTTTGAAAGATTTGCATGAGATTAAGAACTTTGACATGACTACCTTAGATCATTGAAATATTGACAAAGAGAATTGCATACATGTGTTGACATGAGTATTTAAAGAAAGAGTTCTTGTAATGATTTATTGATATGGTGGTCCTAATAATATGTTTTGAAAACAGAGATTATAATAAACTAATAATGGCTCAGAGATGTGACTTACAAGTCAATGGTATGACGATACCATATGTGTGTATGCCATAACAGAGTTAAAGCTTTCAAAGTATGTTTTCAGAGAATGCATGTTTTAAAGAATTAAAAATGGGCATGAAGAGAGTTAGGTGGCTACCCGAAGAAGGTTTGAGTTCAAGCAACTTTAGCCTGAAATAGTATTTGCCAATACGGATAGATTATTATTGTATGCTGGAGATGACCTTGTGGCGTAGTAGAGACAGAGACTCCGACCCTTGCGGAACTCTTGGGTTGGGGGTTTGGCTGCCGATTTAATGGCAGATTCCATATAGCCCGTGGAATTACAAAATTGCAGGGTATACCACCTAGAGCAGAAGTAAAACAAAGAGTGTCATAGAGTTCAGATGATTTTACAGAGTTCTTTCAACATGCCCATGTGATTTCTTACTACACGATATGTTTATGAACTGTTTTAAATTGCTCTTATATATGTTGAATATAAATTATTATTTTGGATTTGCTCTACGTACCAGTACATTTATATTGACCCCCTACCTCCCAGGGTCTAAAGTTTAGTTCAGAGGTTCTGCTAAGCCATAGAGTTTTCAGACAGCAGTGAAGTGTGCAGTTGGTAAGCCTTCTTTATTCCAGAAGGTCTATGTCTTTTAGATTTTGTTATTTATTTTGGTTTAGGTCCACTGGGGGCTTGTCCCAGTTTTCAGATAGTTGTCATTTGATCATATAGTAGAGATTTCGCAGACTGTTCCAGATGTTATTTAGTTGATTTATGATTTCATTCCTTATTGTTAAACTAAACCCAGAGTTTTGACCATGTTTCCGTATTAAGTTATATTTCCGCATATTCTTTATTTATATGAATGTTGTGCATGATTACCAGATAGAGTAGGACGTTCGGGCCTTCATGGTTCGGGATGTCCGTCACGGCCAGGCCCTAGTTTGGGTTGTGAAAAACTTGGTATCAGAGCAGGGTTCATGGTCCCAGGGTATCTCCAAAATCGCGTTGGGCAGAGTCATATTTATATGTGTGTAGCGCTCCACACTTATAAGTTGAAGGCTACAAGGTGTTTAGGAATGTCTCTCTTTCTTCATGTTCCAGTTCGTGCTATACAGTCAGAATGTTCCTGTTTCATACTCTAATTCATGTTATGGTGTCGTCTATACGGGAGTAAAGTTATCCCAATTCTTTTCTTACCTTGATGTTTTTAGATATGTCTCATTGTTGAGGTCATTCAAATGCAGAAGTTTAGAATTTAAATGGTATGGTCATTTATGATTGAGCCATATAAGATTTTGAAATTGTACAAGGACTTGTAAAGAGTCCATTAGTGCTTCAGGGTGTATTTATTCTAGTGTGAACTTTGATTATGATGAAATCGTGCTTTTCAGCCTGCGGTGTGTAGTAGAATGTTGGAACTGTATTTCCACCCGAGTAGTAGTATAAGTTAAAGTGTCGGTGTCATGACCTATTGGTACTGATGTTGGACCAAGAAGTTGATGATGTGAAGTCACAAGGTTAGAAGTCAGAATGAGGGTGAATTTTGTGTAAATAAATATTTTAGTTGAATAACTAAAGTTTGACGATGATTTACCCCTTTATAGTGATAGACTAATGTGGTAGCTAGTAGCATGTATGGATTGTATGGTAGTCTGTGGGGGGAGTGTTTGACTCAGTTTTTTATTCATACAGAGTAAGATATGTATTATTGTGTGTCAAGTTTCTATCTCTAGTAATCTTGTTATCATTGTGTTGTTGAAACTCAAAGTCTAATGAAGTCGTGTGGGCTCTTTCGATTCACTAGAATAGTTTCCTTGTTATTCCTCTCATTTTCTTGTTCAAAACACAAAATCAAAGTCTAGTGAAGCCGTGTGAGGCCTATTTTGATTCACTAGCAACTTATTGTTCTTGTGTTGGTTGGAACTGTGGTTTAGAGGCTTAATGGAAAGAAAAGTGGTATGGGAAACTTATTGAATATATGTATAGCCAAATATTTTTGCATGAGATTGAGTTGGTAATGAAGTTATACGTCCTTGTGTGTTAGTTTAGTAGAAGGTAGAGAAGGAGTTATTAGTTAAGGTGAATTGTTGTCTGCTTGAAGTATGAAAATGGCTAGATGAGCCAGTAAGTTATAATTATAGACTCATGGTTGTTTGTGGAATTTGAAGGTAATCTAAATGTACTCTTGGGTAAGTAAGTGTGATGTGAGAAAGCCGTATAAGTAGATAAGATTGTATGGGGTTATAATATAAGATTAAGGTTGACCATGTCTATTATGTGACTTTACCCCCTCCCCCCCTCCTCCCCCCGACCTTCTTTTCATTGGTAGTTCTAAACTAGTACTACTTGTGAGAAGGTATGTGGTAGATTTTTTGAGGTATAGTAGTAATATCATAAAGGTGTTTTGGTCGTGGGTAGTATCTACATAAAATGAGGTATTTGGGTAGAATGTCCTAATTTGATGGACTAGTATATTATGTTGCATTATTCATAAGTGGTAGATAATTTATGCTAGACTATAGGCTTGAATTTAAATGTAGAATGTGGTTGTAAGAATAGTGTCTTAAGATTAATGATGTATGTTTTGTGAGAATTGTGTGTAAGGTTGGGTTGTAAATCATGTTTAGCACTAGACACTAAGTTTGAAACAGTTGAGGTCTATGAAGGTGGGTGTGATGATTTCTTGGTTAATGATATTAGTTTTATGGAAGTGATCTAATAGGTTTGAATGGTGTATGCAAGAGCTTAAGTTTATTTGTTTCGTAATAGAGTATGATGTTTTCTGTGTGATGTATAAGTATACCCACGGTGATATGGAGCTGTGATATTTTCTAAGACTATTACATGTTGTGTGTGTCTAGTAGTACCGTTGAGTTGCTAGGTGGAGAAAGACTAGTAGATGGTATATGGTGTTCTAAATAGCCAAGTTAAGGAGTTTTGATTGATAGTGTTGAGCCTTTTTATATGATCTTGATTCTCAATATGGTAGAGAGATATTAGTTTGGAGTCGCAATATTGGTATACGATGACGGAAGAAGTATGGTTCATCAAAGGCTTGATGATATCCATGTTAAGTGTTAGAAGCTAAGTTTGAGTTTTGAAGATTGAGCTAATAGAAATAAGAGTTGAAGCACTAGAGGGTGTGCACTCCGACTATGGGGATACTTATGAAGATTCGAAGTTAGTAAGTATGCAAGTATTATATGATGACTATTAGGGATATAGAAATATAGGAGTGTGACTCAGAAGGTATTATTAGCAGTGGGTTTTCACTTCCTGGTGTAGTCATTCGGGATAAGTTCTATTAATTGTGTGTATTATCGTATTCCAGACCCCAGAGTGCAATGAGTGTAGTTCAGTTTAGAATTTAGTAAGGGATCTCCCAAACTTAAGATGATGGCTTAAAGTTAAGGGGGAGATGATAGAACAAGTAACCAAGTCAGGCTCTCAGATTCTAGTAGTAATGTCAGTATGATATAGAGCATCAGAAAGTGAGGATGAGGCTCAACCCATTTTTTTTATCTCAGTATCTTTTAGTTATCTCAATACCTACTCATGCCTTACGTTTCAGTTCCATGATCAAAGTTTATGTTCATGCATATGATAGAGAATCAGGTGCTCTTCCAGTCCCTTAGTGAGGGGTTCCAGTTCATTTAATAGTCGGAATCACATTACATAAGTTATGAACTCCAAATTGAGGTCATGCAGCTCATGACTCATGTACTCATGCTTTATAGTATGCTCAGTTCCCATAACTGTAAGACCCTATAAATTTTCCGAGTCGTTAAAAATCTTTTAAGCGTGTTAAGAGAAGCTTAACACTTGAAAATTTGGCTAAGTGTTGGAACTTTTCCATTCCATAAGTCAGAAAAACTTTGATGAATTATTTTTTGACCTTCCCGACCTCTGTTTCTTGATTTTTCAAGTTGCGTTGAGATGGGGAAAGATCATAGTACATCTCAGGTAAGTTTCAAAATTTTTTGAATAGCGTAAGGGGGTGTTTGGATTTTCAAACCAGTATCAAAAGGCTATAAGCCAGCACAGCCTTGCTTAGACCACCGGTCTAAGCAGGGTGCCTCCCAGGCTACACCGGGGGTCTAAGCAGGGCACAGCCTAGGCTAGACCAGGGATCCAAGAAGGGCACCACCCTAGGTATAGCCCTGGGCCAAAATTTAACAGTTCAATTCGTGCTTCCAAAGGCAAACTTGTAATTTTCCAACCACTATATATATTCTTTAACACGATATTCAACATATTTACACCCAAAATATAAGGTTTTCTCTCAATTTTCCTCAAGAACAAACATTAGGGTTCATAGTTCAAGACCCAGATCGTCAAGATTTCTCCGTCAATTCACTCCAAATCAAGAAACTACGGTATGCAGATGTTGATTCTTGGGTTCCTTACACCCAAGAAGTTCAAGAATCCTCTTTAAAGTTGTAAAGTTTATGTTTTTATGCGATTTCATGATTGATGTTTATTGAAGTTCATGATTTTGTTTTGTTGAGTTATAATTCATGCTTTAGAATACAAGTTGCAAGCTTTGATCTTGATATGAGTTGAATTGCATTATGTCTATGTTAAATCCCTAAATTTTGCAAGTTGGTTGATGAAGTCATGATACTTAGGTGTAGTAATTTTTGAATAACCAAAGCATGCTCCCCACATGTTTGATAAAATGCTTATGTGAAGGAATTAGAGTCATTATAGCATGTTGATAAGAAATCCCCAATTGTGTGGTGTTAATGCATGCCAAATGCTTGTTGAGAAGCCTTAGTGAATAAGTTGTTACATGTTAGCATGATATCCCCCAAATTATGTGCACTTGAATGCATGCTACGTATTTATTGCAAAACCTTATGGGATGAGTTATGAAGTGTTGTCATGCATTCCCTATGCAAATACATATAAGTATTTCCAAGTGCCTGAAGAGATGTTTTATTAAATGTATGGTGAATCTATTGTCATGATGTTGATGTTGGTCATGAATTCAAGGAGTCATGTCTTGTCACTTTCCTTCTATCGAGTCCTAGGGGTACTTGTACCCGAAAAATATAGTTGTGTGCCTAGAGCCGAGTCAGTCTCAAGATAATCTTAGTCGTGCCATGATCAGTAGAATTCAGACAGTTACAAAACATAAAGAAATTCAGTAATCTCAGTATTAGTGCAATTCAATCTTAGCATCACTCTAATCCAACTCAGTATTCAGTTACGATTTAATAGTATTCAATAGTATTTAGTAATATTTAGTAGTACTCATTATTCAGTTCAAACTTTAGTGAAACTCAGTAAGCTAACAAGAATTCAGTAGCATTCAGTCAGACAGTAGAATCCAAGTAGTATTCTGTTAGATAACGAAGACAAGTGAACTCAGTCAGATCAGTCAAGTAAGATAATCAGTAACAAGATTCAGCTCAGTCTAAGTTTAGTTAAGAATCAATTCAGAGTCTTTCAGTTGGGAGTAAGAACTAGCACCGAGCGAGTGCAGGGATGATGACTTCCCCGTTAGAGAGGCAAAGTCGTTAGTAGCAGTCCCTGTATTCCTGAACTGAGTAGCCAACGCAGGACGAGGGGTCACCCATTAGATAAAGGCTTGACTACCCTGCAGGAGTCACCTATAGCCTTAGGCCTGACTTCCTCTTCAGGGTCACTTATTAGAGAGGCTTGACCATAGAAGTGTCTTTACCTGTGGCACGGTGGTTGGACCCCACTAGTTCAGATTCGGGGCATGTCGGTTAAGTAAAAACTACCACAGTTTCAGATTCAATCTTCAGAATAGAACTCAGAAATCAGGACTATCAGATACAGTCACTTAGTTCAGTAAGGGACTTAGATAGTCCAAAGGCTCAAAGATCACCTGCTAGATAGTCCTGATCTTAGATACAATCATACTTAGAGATCATCCGCTAAATAGGTTTGATCTCAGATTCATTCAGTCGATATCAGCAAGCTCAGAACTAAGTTGACGACATCAGTAGACTCAGTTATTCAGTATTCTAAAGTTAGTGAACTCAAACATCAGTACTAGTAGACTCTGTCATCAGTAAGTCCATATTCAGAAACCAGTATTAAGAGTTCGTATTCAGTGTTACTACGTGTTCAATTTTATTTTGTGTTTTTACGCATAAATTTTCATCCAGCACTCTCATGACATTCAGTTAAGTTATGTTCATGCATAAGCCCTTGCATTCAGCCTTACCCCATCTTGCATACCAGTACATTCAATCGTACTGACGTATTTGCACTATGGTGTTTTACTTTACGCCATAGGTTTAGAAGCATGAGATCCAGAGCACCCTTAGCAGCTCAGTTCCAATCAACAGCAGTAGACCTAGCAGTGAGTCCTCATCATTTGAGGATGGTTCTTATTTTATTTGATTATTAGTTTCAGCATTTCAGTAGTTAGGGTTAGTCTTTGATGTATGTGATGGTTAGTGAAAATTTGTGTGTGTATGTTCTTGGGGCAGCACGTAGGAGTTATATTGATAGTGGTTTAGAGAATGTGTGAAGTATGTCTTTATGGGTGTTTTCCTTGAAGTTCATATGTGGTTATAAAGATAGGCTTGAAAGACATGTTGGGATTTAAGTGGACACAATATGCACTCGTGAATCCATAGTAAAAGTTCAGAGTTAGTCATTGAAGTGTTAAGGCACGTTATGCTTAGGGTGTGAACTTTAAAAAGATATAGAAGGTTGAATCATATAGTTTAGACTAGTATCGCGGTGTGGCAGGTTGTATTTTGTGATTTAGAGTTAGGCTCGATCTCGGTGAAGGGATTTAAGCTACTTTAGACATTAGTAGAAAGAGTTATCAATGCCCATATGAGAATTATAAGTTGAATCGAATATATATGGTATTTGAAGGGGATAGTATAGTTAAGGGAGTTTTCTAGAAGTGTGCTAAGCTTGAAAGTAAGAAGTTGCATTGCCTAAGGCCTGGAAATTCTATCCTAGCTTATGAGTTAAATGTCTATATTCCATGCAATAGAGTAGTTCCAAGGTTGTGATTCCTTAGTTAGATGTTGTAACACCCCGCATTTCTGAACTAGAAATCAAATCATCGTTGTAACACCCCACAAGAATCCTCAATGTGGTATCTCACCTAGTAGCATGTTTGAGGGGCTAGCAACTTGAAAAATTTTCTAAGTGTAGAAAGAGACTTAGTCTTATTTTGAGCTCCCGATCTTTGAGGAATTATTTCACGACCTTCCCGACCTCTATTTCTTGATTTTTTTGTTGATACGCGATGGAGCAAGTCAAGAGTACATCTCGGGTGAGTTTCAGAATTTTTAGACGAGCTTAAGAGCATGTTTGGTTGCCCAAAATAGTAGCTCTCCGCGATAGTGAGGTGCTTCCTAGGGTTCTCCCCCGCTCTAAGCGGGGCGCCTCCCAGGTACCTCCCCCGTTATAAGAAGGGCGCTGCCCTGGGTTCTCCCAGGTTCCAGGAAGGGCGCCACCCCGGCAACTCCCGTTGGGCCAAATTTCAGCATCTTCCTCCGATCCATTAAGGGAAATTTGGGTAATTCCCAACCCCTTATCAACTTTAACACGGGATTAAATACCCCAAACACCAAAATAAGGTTATTTTCTCTCAAAATCACCAAGCACACTCCTTAGGGTTTCAACCCAAAGATCAATATATATCTCAAGATTCAATCGTAGCTTTTCCTTAATTCTTCAAGATTCGAAATCTCTATTGTGAGGGATACAAGATGCACCCATCAATCGTACGTATAGCATTCCAAAAGCTAGAGTTCATTCAAAAGCTTCTAATTTAAGGTACATGGGGGTTTTCCTAAAATCTCATGGGCATAGAAATCATGTTTTTAAGAAAAGTATTTCGGATTTATGAATAAATTCATGTTTTAGAAGCATTGATGATATTGTTTTGGCCTTTAAGCCTTCCCCCAAATTGATTTAAAATTTATATATATATATATATATATATATATATATATTTAAGCATGTGTTTGAAGGTTGATGATTGAATTGAGAGCATGATTCATGAAAAATCCCTCTCTTTTTATGATCTTCATTTACTTATGATATGCTATGAAATTGTTTGAATGCATCTTGAAAAGCATGATACGAACTGTCTTGAGTAATGTTATATTTGGAGTATGATTTTGATTTCAAAAGAGAAAGGGTTGTTTATGTTGATGAATTTTGAACATAATCATATAATGAAAAGAGTTGCATGGTTTATTAAAGATTAGATGACCACCACGTGTTTATTGAAAGGATGGAAATTTAGCATAGTTTTGACTTATGTTTTTCAGAACATGAATTCTCTTTTGTAAATTACATGTTTGGGTGGTCTGAACTATGTTTTAATTAAAACATGACTTGAAAGTCTTGGTATGAAGGTACCAAATCATAAAATGCCATAACAGACTCAGACTAATACAGAAATCAGACTTTATCAGTCTTTCATGATTTAGACTTCAAAATAACTCATGTATCGAAACAGGATAAAATTGGGCATAAAGACAGCTTAGGTGGTTCCCCAAAAAAGGCATGAGTTCAGACATCTCATTGCCCAAAACCATTATTTATCGATCCGAGTTTATTATATTACGTTGGCCTAGAGCCCTGTGGCGTATCAGACTCAGACACTTCAATCATTGCGGCATACTTAGGTTGGGGGCTTCGCCACCGAGTCAATAGCGGTTCCATATAGCCCGTGGAATATCAAACTTGTAGGAGAGTGCCACCTAACTCAGAAGTAATACAAAGATCAGAAAACTACATTGACATAAAGGATTTATGATTATCAGAAATGCCCATGTGTTTTGAATTTATATCTTTCATGATATTTTATGACCAACACTCAACTATTTTATTTATTTAAAAGCTTTATTTTGGATTTACTCTGTGTACCAGTACATTTGTATTGACCCCCTACCTCCCAGGGTCTAAAGTTTAGTTCAGAAGTCCAGCTAAACCATAGAGTTTTCAGACAACAGTGATGTGTACAGTTGGTGAGCCTTCATTATTCCAGAAGGCCTATGTCTTTCAGATTATGATACTTATTATGGATTTGGTCTACTGGGGGCCTTGTCCCGGTTTCCAGGTAGTTGTTATTTTCATATGTAGTAGAGATTTCGCAGACTGGTTCAAATGTTGTTTAGTTGATATTGGGGTTTTATCCTTCATTGTTAAATTAAATTCAGAGTATGACCATGTTTTTGTATTATCGTATATTTCCGCATTTTCCCTTCATATTTTATGAAAGTGTGTATGATAGCCAAACAGAGAAAGGTTATTGGGCCTTCATGGTTTGGGATGCTCGTCATGGCTAGGGCCTCGGTTCAGGTCGTGACAGATGTCTTGAGTAAATCATGCCTAATATTCTTTACTCCCCAATGCTAATAGAACTTCTTTAGAAAGAGTGTTGAAGATATACTACAGTTAAGTATAAGTTTCAAGTATAATTCAGTCTGTATAGTCAGAAATTTAGTTTAACAGTCAGGCAGACAAGTTACTGTGGTTTTCTACCTTTTCACCCAGTCCTACTACCGAAGTCTCATGTGTATGACCATACCAAGAGATAATCTATTCCATCCATTTAAATTGTGAATTCAGTTCAGTCCAAGCATCATGTTTTAAATTCAACTATTTAGTCATGACTCAGTTCATAAGAGTTCAGCGCATAATCTCAAATTTTTCCAAGTATTTTAGGTCAGACAGCGTAATACCCTAGTACTCTAAGCCTTTTTGCCTCATGATTAGTACTTGAATAAGTTATCACTTCTCAACTCAATATGTATGATTGGATCATGAACACTTCAAGGGAATCCTAAACTCTCAGCATTAATCAGCTCCTTAAAGCAAGTAAAGTCAAGTCAGCTCAGAATTCAATTTCATGATAGAAGTTTAAATATTTTAGATCAATTATATCCTTTCTTAGAATACACATAATTTCCGCGTTATTCCATACCTTTTTGAGCTTCAAGAAATACCTACCCATTATTCGGGGACGAATGATCCTAAGGGGGAGATAATGTAACACCCCGCATTTCAGGCTAGAACGAAAACCGTCATTCCTACTCGTAGATGTTCCAAAACATAAATCCAATATAAGTGTAATGTGTGAATCTATTATAGCATGGATTGAGATCATATAGGTCCCTTATCTCAAGGATGAGTTGAATGCTTTCCTACCGATCAAGTTTTAGTAAGCATCAAAATTTGGGTCAACACTCCATATTCTTCTTGTTCACATGAGACTTCGATCTGTACTTTGATTGGATCCTTCCCTGTTGGCTAGTATGAACTTTCACAAAGAGACTAACTTCATCATCTTTGTCTCTTTCAAAATGCCTCCTCACATCACAAGAGTTAAGTTCTTGCCGCACTTGCTCAAGAGTGATAAGCTCTTTACTATACATCATTGAATTCTCAATATCATGATCTTTTGAAGTCAATGAAAATAACAAAGCACATGCAAGCGTCTCGTCATTCTTTTTAATTCCAATAGTGTGTAAGTTCATGACAAGTTTATTGAACACATCTAGATGGTCTTGCAACAAAGTACCTGACTCCATCTTAAATGACGTCGTTGTAACAACATCCTTGTTGTCATTGACCGGTCCTAGTAAGTGTAACGCCCCGATTCTTGGAACCAAAATGCACGGTGCCCATGATCCTGAAGGACCACTAGCTAACCCCATGACTGATATATTTACCTGTACACTGCATAATATACATGATAATGTGGAATACGTAAAAGTTGTAAGGCCATAAGGTTCACATCTGATAAAATATAACATCTGAAATATGGTATTACAATACTATACTAGAAATACTGAAGTCTGAATCAACTCTGCAAGCTTCTACATATTTTCTAATTAAGGAGTGGAGGGGACATGTTCCCAACTAACCCCATATACTGAAAGAAACAATAATAACATAATCGTCCTTGAAGGATGAGGACTCACTGCGACTCTGTTGCTGAACTGAAAAGCTACTGATTATCTGGAGCCCGTGCTGCTGAACCTATGGTATAAAATAAAACACCATAGCACAGAGAAAAGTATACATCAGTACGATTTAATGTACTGGTATGCTAGTGAGGTAGGCTGAATGCATGGGGTTCATATGCATGAACAATAATGACTAATCATGAACGTGAGAATACATGCATGAATACATAGTAACTGGAATTGTGATAACATGATTACTGAATTTGAATACCGATAATGTGGGTTACTGATAACTGATATACTGATAAGTGTTGAGTGACCCTCATATATCAGGTACTCTCATGGGAATGGTGGGACCCTTATCTATTAGGTTAAGCCACCTCATCTATTATCTGAGTAACTGTACTTGACAGTCCTGAATCTATGGAACTATCTGAGTTCTATTACAAAGACTGATACTGAAACTATGAGAAGTAGTTATCCAACCAACATGCCCCATATATTGCTATGATAGCTGAGCTGGGGTCCAATCTGTACCCTGACTGGAAGGGTGTCGATACCGCGCCATTGGTAAGGACAACTCTGGGTGACCCTTATCTGACAATGTCCCCAAAAGAGAATGGTGGGACCCTCATCTGGTAGTGTTTGTCCACCTCATCAACCCTCATCTGACAGTGTTGATGTCTCAACCTATGCTGTCTACATAGTTCTGAAACGCAAGGATGACTGCTAAGAATCACACCCTTATCTGACAGTGTGTGTTCCCATCCTTGGGTTCACTTGGTGCTGATTACTGCTCCCATCTGATTAGACTCTGAACATGATTAACTGAACTGTGCATGGACTGAGCTTATTGAATCCAGTTGACTGACGGAATATTACTGATAACTGATAACTGACTGAATTCTACTGACCATGGCTTGATTGAGAGTATCGTAAAAACATGACACTGGCTCTAGGCACACAGCTATATTTTTTTCGGGTACAAGTACCCCCAGGACTCGATGGAAGGAAACTGACCCAACATGACCGTATGACCAACATCAACAATCCATAATACCATAACTTAGGGAATTTCATGAAGTATATGATTATCAAATCTTGTACATAAATTGGGATTGCAAATAGACATGGCATAACTTCATAAATCTAGTTCATGAATAACCCAACAAGGTTTTCAAGACACATTCATAACATGGAAAACATTTGAACATGGGGGTATATCATGAATCCATCATTTTGTCGTAATTTATTGATATTACAGGATTTCTAGTTTTATTTAGGCATTTTATCAAACTCCTTACATGCACATCTTAGGCTTAGGTGAATTCATCAATTTGACAAATCTTAAACCACCAAACTCACAAGTTTCTAACTCACATACTCCCATAGTTCATATCAACACACAAATATCCCATCTTGGGAATCATACAACCACAAAAACAAGATCATCAACATCCAACAATATGAACATCCAAATTTTCACATACTAGGACTAAAGCTTAGATCTTTGCAAGCAAATCATGAGTCCAAACTCAACAACACATAATCTTGAACTTCAATACACCTAAATCACGAAATTTCATAACAACATAGACTTCAAAATTTTGAAAAGGTTTCGTGAGCTTCATGGATGAAATAACTCCATGAATCAACACTAAACATACCTTAATACGTGAATCTACGAAGATTGACAGAGAGACTTTCTTGAAATTGGATCTTCTATGAAAATCCTTGTTCTTGTTCTTGAGGGAAATTGATGAAAAGGAGTATATTTTGCTTTGAATTGGCATAAATTCCGTGTTTGAGGCTTATATAGGTTGGGCAAAAGACTAAAATACCCCCAAGGAAAGAGAGAAAGACGCAGCTGTCCCTCTGTTGTTTACAGGCTGATATGCTGAAGTAAATTGAGCATAACATTTTACTCCGATTGTCAAATTGGATGAAACCAATTGCATTGGAAAGAACACTCAAATATATTTCATTTGATATATAGCAGCTCTCCCAGATCATTATATACAGGAAGTTATGATCATTGGAAGTTGACCCTGAAATTTGGACTGAAATGCACCAGAAATGCGGGAGCATTAAGAAACCAGTAAGTTAAGCCACTGAAATGCGCCCAAAATGCGCCTGGAATGTTCCCAAGGCGTACTAGTGACTTTCCCGATTGCAACGCAACTTGAAAATCGACAAACGGAGGTTGGGAAGGTTGTGAAATAAATCCCGAAGTTCGTAGGAATGAAATGAGACTAAGTGTTGAACACTAAGCAAAAATTCTTCTAAGTGTTGGATTTTCTTCTTATCAAGCCTTAAGGAGCTGAATTAGACGAGAGATTTTCGCGGGGTCTTACATAAAGCCCTTGCGGTTTATCCCAGAAATGTTTGGTCGTCTCATCAGTACTTGCACTCACTTCACAGAGCACGTTAGGTGCAAGGAACAGTTGGATGCCACTCAATGCATCATCTTTAATATTCTCCTTGTCAAAATCCGATGTACCATCGGGGCACTTTCCTTCAATAGCATGGATTGAACCTTCCCTTTGCAGCAATACCATCATCTGGATCTTCTAGATATTGAAGTTGTTGGGCCCACTAAATCTATCAATTTTTAACTTCATGGAACTCATCGTTGCTTGTTCTTCCTTTCTACTACAAATAGTATTTGAAAACATAGAAAACTAAAGTAATTCTATTCCGATGTGGAGTTTCAAATTGTGTTGTAACCACAGAGCATATCTTGGCTCTGATACCAATTATTAGCAGAAACGTAATTTCTCCTCCACAAATTTTTGCTTGCTCTCCAAGTTTACTTCCTAACCAAGTAATTCGACACATGAGATTTCTTGCACATGGGTTTCACCCCACAAAGAAGCAAAACCAACTCTTTCACTTTCAAACGGATCGAAATCCTTCATATTGAGGGAATAATGAAGATTTTCTTGTCGCAATGTATTAGTTATACATAGGCAAGGGGTTAGAATTGACAAACAAAATCGGACTGGTAGATAAACTTGGAGGTACTTACAAGGACATAAGGATCACTTTGATCTATAATACTTTCTTGAAGAACTACTTCCACATCATGCTAGCTCTCTTGAGTTACAATAGCTAACATCTCTGGCATACAATCAATTGGCTTGATTTTGCCAAATGTTTTCAGACAAACATCCTTCAATGTCGCTGCCAATAAGTTTTTCTATTTTCTTCCCTTAATGCCTTTAGCTTATGACTGTATTATACTTAGAGAAAATACACTCTTTCTCCCCTGAACTATAAGCGAAATTGCTGAGACACGCCCGAACTTAAAGGGGGTCCTGTTACCCCCCCCCCCCCCCCGACAAATTAAAATCGTATTTTTGACAACCTTAGTGCCTATGTGGCACATATGTTTACCAACAGACTGAACGTCCACGTATGTGCCACATAGGCACTAAGGTTGTCAAAAATACGATTTTAATTTGTCTGGGGGGTAACAGGACCCCCTTTAAGTTCGGGCGTGTCTCTGCATTTTTGCGTATAGTTCAAGGTGGAAATACAGCATTTTCCCTTATACTTATTCATATCAACTTGTCATATGGAGGTTACTGTCATATGAAAACTTTCTTAAGTTTTGATTGCGGAAAGGTTGAATCCTTATCCCTTCTTCAACTTGCAAATGAGTCATTTCTCGAAAAACATTTTCAGAAATTGACTTTAAAATCAAGTGCATCTGCTAAATTTTGAATGTACTCAAAATGCTTAAACACTGAAGCAATACCAGTTTATAACAAATAAACAAGATGATCGCACAACACAAATGAAACAAGAAATTACTCAGTGTACAATCAAACAATCCAAATATCGGAACCAGGAAGCAGGGATAGTACAAATAAGGAACAATTATCGGCAGAAAAAACTTAAGAATAGACATCACAGCAAACTGCACCGATTAACTTTAGCTCGAAACTTTATGTCCTGGTGCAGGAAGTTCCTTCTTCTGCTTTTCTAATCCCCTGAATGAAACAACAAAAACTGAAGTTCAATACACTTGTTAAAATTTGATTAAAAATGTTCAAAAAAAAAAATTGTAAAAGCATATGTTTTCACAGAGAGGTAAATGACTTAATTATAATAATGTAATTAAGTAGAATGTTTGTAAAATGTATTAACAAACTATGTTAAAGTTGCAATAAGGAGATTACATGGCACATCACCGGAAATGCAGCAGAAACAACGTTAACTTTGATCCTTCTGTCATCAGGTTTACGTTTCTTTGTAACAACGCTCTAAATTTGACTTGAAGTTGTCATCATCCCATTCCAGTTGACTCCACCACTCTGATTTTCCTTCTATTATTTTGATGTTTTTGGAGGTTTGAATAGAGAGAGGCAACTTCCTTAATCCGTCACAAGCGATCACCTTGAGTTCCTCCAAGTGTTCCCACATACTCTGTGGCTCCACCAACGTTACTAGTCCAGGTAAGCGATACAACTTTAACTTTCGAATTCTTGGAATTTCTGAGTTGACAAGTGTTGCCTGACAACTTGAGCTGCATTGCACATACAACTCTACCAGCTGAAGGCATACGTTAATTGTAATTTCTTCCAAGTTCTTGGGTACAGAACAAGCTCCACCATCGTTGAAAAGACATGTTAAAATTGAACATTGAGAGATAACCAGTTGGCGCATTTAGAAAGTCTTAGACCCAAATGTTGACCAAAATCAGAAACACTCTTTAAATTATATAGTAATAGAGGTTGAGATATTCCAGATTTGGCAAAGGGTCAAATTGTCCACTTCCTCCTTCAACTGGTCCGAAAGAACAAGAACAGCCCAATATTTTTAGTGATTTTAATCCATTAAAAGTGTTGTATGCAATCAACTTTCTGAGACCCATGCAGTCGTGCAAGTACAAATCTGAAGCAAACTGCAACATGCCTGAGAGCTCTCCGTTACTGTAAATTTCACACTCGTAGACATTTATCACCCTTTTTAACTTGTTGTATGGTACAAAAATTCTGGTTTCCCTAACGTTAATGCGAAATCCTCTCAATCTAGTCATTCAGGTGTAATCTGTATTGAAAAATGATGAGCTATCCACTTTAATAGAAAGATAAGTCAGAGTATGTAGAGATGATATCAAAAGAAGTCGCTAAAAGAGAGAAAAACGGCATATTTAACATTTCAATGCTAGGGAATTTAAGGAAAAATCCTTTGCTGATGCTCTTCATATTAGCAACAGGCATATTTAATAGCCTCAGATTTGTCAAATTGTCCATTCCTTGCGGCAGACAACGCAACACTGTTTCATCACAATCGAGCACTTGCAAATTGTGAAGATTAGAAACAGGTGGTAACTCTTTCAACTTAAAGCAACATTGTAGTATTAGAGCACGTAGTTGACATAAACTATTGATGGAAGAAGGCAGTTCTCTAATACTAGTTAGACTCAAATTCAGAACTCTTAGAGATGGAAATGCCAAAAAGAATTCTTGGGGTATTTTCTCAAGGGGTTTATTTTCTTGCAAAAGTAAAGACGTTGTCTTTGGACATTTCGTGAAGAAATCAGGTAGACATTCAATTTTGTTGCTTACGAAGGATATTCTCTTGACAGAAGCTGATATTTTAATATGTGATATCTCAGTCAACCCAATTCCAGCTTGAAAAACAGAAAAGAGTTCATCCCCAAAGGTACTAGCTATCCATCTAACAACATCACGAACCACGTCATGCATTTTAACACAATCCACAACCTGCGCCCTCACAATCTCCATCTTATTGGCTTCTAGCAAGCAGGCATCTTTTAGACTCTCAATCAATGTGATTCCCCTGTTGTAGGCTTCTTCATATGTGTCATGTTCACCGAGGATCCCCTCTGCCCACCAGCAATGTATGAGATCATCTATCAGAATAGCCGCCGGATAGAAGGAGCAATATAAGAAACAACTTTGAATATCGCCTCTCTTTTTGTTCACATGTTTGCTTCTTTGCTCCGAGGGATAATTCAATATCCTGAGATTCTAAAGAATCAAAACTCCACTTGATGACCTTGTAAACCTTATCTTCTACAACTTTGCTATGAGGTTCGGACATTCTAAGTGATTTCAAAGCATCTTCCCAGAGCTCGACCCTTGTCTTCCCTCTCATGGATGATCCAATAACAATGATTGCTAAAGGTAAACCGTCACACTCTCTTGCAACTTCCTTTGCCAATGGATGGATTTGCTCCTGATTGACAATATTTCCCACATTTTTGGCAAACAGTTGCCAAGATTCATCCTCATCCAATGTGTAAACCTTCATTTCAACGTCAGTTTTCATTTGGTTACAAACACTCAAAAAACGAGAAGTTATAATTACCTTGCTTCTCGCGGCTAGTTGGGGCACACCTACTTCATCCAAATTTATAGGTTCCCAAACATCATCTAGTATGAGAAGGAAATTTTTTCTTCCTTGAGCCTTTCACAAATTTTGCTGGAAATGCTTCGATCACTTCCCTCGCTATCTATCTTTATGTTTAATCTGCTGGCAATTTGTGCTTGAACCTTTCTTATGTCTATTGGCGGTTTGGGCTCGGTGACCCGTATCACAACACCAAAAGACAGTTTACGACTTAACACACCGGTCTTTAGGAGCTCATTGTTTAGATTAGTCACCAATGTTGTTTTCCCAACTCCTCCTGCTCCCCACACACCTATGATGAATACCTGAAAGGATTCAAATACTTAAAACAAAATATTTACATACACACAAGTGAAAGATGCAACAATAATAGTCATATAAAAAAATTAAGAAAATTTGAGAAACAAGAACTTAGGAGGCTTTGATCACTCAGTATATATTATGCAGTGATATTGTATAAATAGAATATTGTATGCATTCATAAACACTGTTTATAGAATATTTATACATTCTTTTATTTTCAATCCCGTCCAACTCAAATTTCTCTAAACATTTCCAAATTATATATATTAACTCCTCTAGATGTTTCTAGTCTTCTTATATATTATTCACTTAGAAAAAAATTCATGTTTACAGTACGTTAAATTTTAAAATCAAGCATTGAAGAAGGACGAGAAGAAGAAATGACTCATCTTTGTCATCGAACTATTAGAAATGACTAATCTATGTCACTAACATTACAGAAGGTTCATTCGTGTCATTAGTTTGCAGAGCAGGGGTTATGCAAAACTATTTTTGACACATAAACTCTTATTAGAAGTGGTCACTAAATCTACAACAACCAATATTACTTGAACCAAAATAAAAATCGAACCTATCAAATTAAAACTCAACGCAATTAATAGGTCTGATTTTATTTTTAACGAGTCAGATTTTTACTTCTAATGAGCTCAATTTTTATTTTAACCGTGTGGATCAAATTTTATTTTAATTTTGATTTTAAATAATACTATCGACTGATTTGGATTTGGTGACGAGGACCTCTGACAAGAGGCACATGGAAAAATGGTTTTGTAGAACCACTGTTACAAATAATGACACGAATGAACCTTTTGCAATAACAGTGACATAGATGAGTCAAACTCTTAAAATCTCTACCATAGATGAGACAAACTTATAACGGATGGCATAGATGAACATTTTTTAATAGTTCGATGACATATTTAAGCCTTTAATTTATTTCTCATTTTACCCTTTATGAAATAATTTATAATAGAAAAAAAAACTACTTTTGTGAGAAGAACATTTAGACTATAAAATCTAATTACACAGGAGTTAGAGGCGAATCTAGGATTTAGGGTTTATGGGTTCCCCATATTAGACTAGGGGATTTGAACCCGCAACCAAGAGGTCAATAAACTTTTTACAAGTCCTTCTACTCCACTAGACCAACAACACATTTTATTTATGGGTTCTCAACTTATAATTGTTATATATGTACTAGATTTCTCTATAGAAATACTACATACGCACAAAAGTTAGTGGGTTCCCGGTAACCCCCACCCGGCCTTTTAGATCCTCCCCTCAGGAGTAAATGAAATTAAAAGCTATCAATTCGTAAAACATTTAGCATTAAATCTTGGATTAATTCCAACATTACCTCATCATCTTCCAATAGTCGTAGGAGTTTGTTGAGATTCCTTGTTGCTGTTAACTGGCCTTCTATTGATGGTCTCGGGATGTGCTCAACTTTTTTCACCCGGTAATTTTCTACCACCAAATTGGATCCAAAGTTTTCTCCGACCTCTTTAAGCTTGCAGAATTGATCTCGGATGTTCTTTGCTTGAGCGGAGACTTCCGAGCTAAGGCTGCATTTTGGAAAGCATTTATACGCAAGCGTCTTAGCCGCTGCAATGCTTTCTTGCATAGCTTCCCATTCATTCTCGAGCTTCTGAACATCTTCGATCCACTCAACAACATCTGGTTTTGGCTTATAGCCTTCTCGCTCGGCTCCTTCCAACTTCTCTTTGATATCGTCTCTAAACTTTGCTAGCTTCTCCATTCCTTCCTCAGATTTTCAATTTTTGTGAGAAACGGACGATATTTTCAATCTTAGGATAGATGCATTTGGATACAAACTTCCCCACCTCAACAACAAAGCCACCTACAGCATTAAAAAGTATTTCCATTGAATAATTCTTAAGGTAAAGAAAAAATGTGTTTTTGATTATAGTATTATATATGATGCTCTCAAAGATGATTGTTAAACTGATCTTTTCTTCATTATTTCTAGCAGTATTTTGAGAGCAAAGTAAAAAGTTAAAAAGAAGGCAAATAGAATAAGTAAAACTGAAGGCAAACATATAGGAAGCTAAGGAAAAGAAGACATGCTATACTTTATTCTTGAGACATGATTGTATTTTTTGTTTTTTTCTGAAGTAACACAAGAATCTCTTTAGTCCATAGTCTGAACTTCATGGACATAAAAAAGTTGTGTATCATAGAGCTTGATGATTAGATCTCGGCTTGTTGGTAAGGTGAGAACTTCAAGGTGGCCTACGGCAGTGGCGGAGCCACCTTTGATCCAGGGGTTCATCTGAATGAACCCCCTTCGATGGAAAATTATACTATTTTTACATGGTCAAAAAATATTTTTTATGTATATATAGTAGATGTTGAACCCCCTTCGACTGGTCCGTATCTTCACTTCTAAATCCCCTCAATGAAAATCCTGGCTCCGCCACTGGCCTACGGGTGGCATAGCCTTCAACAGACCTAAATTTTGTTTTTTCTTGTTCCAATAACAGAAAAGTAAAACAAAGAGGGGGGAAAGAGATATTGGTCCTATTTAATGAGCTACCCCTTTACCCTTAACCAAGTTGTGCGCTACTATTACACTAAAGCCCTATGAGCACATACGTGGTACATCAGTGAAGGTCCACATAGGCACTAAGGTTGCCAAAAATACGGTTTTAATTAGTCCAGAGGGGTAATAGGATCCTCCTAAAGTTCAGGTGTGTCTCAGCAATTTCGTGTACAGTTTAGGATGGAAACAATGCATTTTCTCTATTATTTAAAATCAAAATTAAAATAAAATTTGATCCACGCTGTTAAAATTAAAATTGAGCTCATTAGAAGTAAAAATAGGACTCATTAAAAAAAAATCAGACCCATTAATTGCGCTAAGTTTTAATTTAATAGGTTTGATTTTTATTTTGGTCCAAGTAATATTGGTTGATTTATATTTGGTGACATGTACTTCTAATAAGAGTTTATGTGTCAAAAATAGTTTTGTATAACCCCCGCTCTACAAACTAATGACACGAATGAACCTTTCTGTAATGATAGTGACATAGATGAGCCAAACTTATAATGGATGACATAGATTAGTCACTTCTAATATCTTGATGACAAAGATGAGTCATTTTTGTAAACTTGAATTTTTTCAAGTGAATTGTTATGATTCAGACAGAATAAGCAAACCACAAGTAAAAGAAAAGAAGAATAACACACAAATTTACGTGAAAACCCTTGCAAAAAAAACACGGGCAGAGACAGCGGAGGTTTCACTATAATGGAGAAAGAGTACAATGTGGAGAAGGCTGAATTTTTTGAATAACGAAAATAACCCACTAAATGACACTTATATAGTATGTGCGTACAAATAGGTCCTAGGCCCAAAAACATAAAGGTCCATACCTATCGGCCCGATCCCTATGCTATCACCATAGACCCTTTTAAAAAGCACAAACATGGGTTGCACCATGAAACTTTCAGGGTCGGACCAACAAAATTTGGGTCACAACTCTAACAATCTCCACCTTGACACGAATTCTAATTGAGAACTCAAATCCATTTCAAGACAAACTCTCCACCTCTTCCACAAAAGACCCTAAGGGTACATCTTAACAGCTAACACCAACCAAGTCCAAGCAATGCTCAAACTTTGCACTTGGTAGTGTTTTGGTCATCATATCAGCAGGGTTATCATGGGTACTAATCTTGCTTACCACAATATCACCACGAGCAATAATTTCACGCATAAAATAATACCGAACATCGATGTGGTTTGTTCTCTCATGAAACATCTGATCTTTCGTAAGAAAGATGGCACTCTGACTGTCACAAAAGACCTTAGTAATCTGTAAGTCTTTGATAAGTTCACTAAACAGATCCTTCAACCAAATAGCTTCCTTGAAAGCCTTTGTAATAGTCATGTACTCTACTTTAGTAGTTGACAAAGCAACTGTAGTATGTAAGGTAGCTTTCCAATTGATAAAACAACCACCAATGGTGAAAACATAGCTTGTAAGGATCTCCTTTTATCATGGTCTCCTGGAAAATCAGAATCAATATACCCGATCACTCCATCTCTATTTTCCCAAACTGCAAACAAGCATCAACAGATCCATGCAAGTATCTGAAAATCCACTGAACTGCTTTCCAATGTTCTTTGCCAGGATTTGCCATGTATCTGCTAACTGCACTGACTGTATAAGATAAATATGGTCGGGAAGACACCATCGCATACATAAGAGACCCAACGGAACCAGAGTATGGAACTCGAGACATATAGTCATGCTCATTATCTATCTTTGGAGATAAAGTGGCTGTGAATTTGAAGCGAGCTGCCAATGGAGTACTGACAGGCTTGTCATTTTTTATATTGAACCTGTGAAGCACATTCTCAATATACTTACTTTTGTAGACAAGTAATTTTGTCCCTCCCTGAAAATATTTTTACCATTTTACCCTCGTCTTACTGCTTGCCCTCACCCGTGTGATTATATCTCACAAAAATACAAAAAATAACAAACTAACTACTCAACCAATAAAATCTCAATACCCTATACCTTATCCTAACCACCTACCTCACCCCTAACCCACGATACCCCACCTCACTACCCACGTCAGCCCACTCAATTCCCCTCTCATTTTTTCTATTCTTTGGCCATAACAGAATCCATTCACACGCACAGCCCACCCTCATAAATTCACGCACACACTGATTACACCATTAATCTTCTACACACTTTACACACAGATCGGAGATGGGAGAGCTGGATGGAGAGAAAACCAGATAAAGGTAGAGATTTGAGCGTGAGACAGGAGACCATTACATACTGGAGATTTCTTTTTCTTCTCCACCAGTGAACACACACAGATGGAACACGCACCAAACGCCATGAACGAAGGGAGATAGAGATCGGGTTAAAGAGAATCGAGAGAGGGAGAGAAAATTGACCAGGAACCAAGAAAAGGGAGAAAATAGTCCAAAAATCAGAATGAAATCAGCGTGAAATAGTTTTTTTGGTGAGTTTTCATCGAAAAATGTTACTGCCAGCTTTTCTTTTTCATTTTCGGTCACCGCCGGAGCTCGCCGAAGCTACGACGATGCGAAATAGTTCCCCCTAATTCCAATTTGCTTCTGATTCCGTCCAAGTCCATCAGAATCTAGTCTAGATCTCTTGTTGTTTTGCGATTTCCAGTTCCAATTTGGGTAGTTTCACCGAAATTTGGTCTGAATCTCTGTTTTCCTAATTTTGGTTCGAATTGGTGGATCTGAGTTGTGGGTTCGTTGATTGAGTTTCTGCTCAGGATATTTGGATGCGGTCTTCGTCTTTTTACTCGATTAATATTTGAGTTTGAAAGCTACGAATCGAGGTCCAATTCTACTCTTTTCCTCTTTTTGTTTCATTATTTTCTATATTTGGTATGTTGGATTGAATATCGTATGTTGTTAGATTGAATATCATGTATTATTTTATCCTTTTTGGGTGATGAATGGTTGTTGGTTTCAATTTGTTGTTTGGTTATAGATTGTGTAATGGAATGATATCTCATTGAAAATTGAAATTGGTTGTTTGGGGCGAAATTGAGAAATTGATAAAAGGGTGAATTGGGATTGATTAAGACTTTGGTTTAATTTGATTTGAGTATGAATATTGTTGAATGCAATAGCATCATGATAGGTCGAACAGGATAGACAAACGGTAGGCTTGGGTAGGAAAATATTAAATTTGTGGATTGTTGAGTAATGTGGAATGTTTGTTGAATGATTCTCTTTTTCTTGCATTTGGAAATGTATTCATTTAGCCGAGGAATCCCCTGAAGCCAGTTGTACGTATTCACCATTGAATGCCCCGACGTATCATGAATGCAAAGGAGGTTCGTGATGAAGGCCCGAGGCATCGGGTGAGGCATTGGAGCTTAGTCTAGGATTAGTTTAGAATAGGATTTACATTTTTGTATTTTTCTATTTTGGGACTGTATAACTCGGACTGGACACTATATTTTTTATTCGTTTTGTTTTGTTTGTTTGTTTGATTGTTTTACATGTTTTTGTATGGTTTGTACATTCGTAGTGTCAAATTAGCCGATACACTCTACCAAGCAACCGTGGTCGAACCACGGGATCGAAGGGTGCCTAACACCTTTCCCTCGGTCAACAGAATTCCTTAGCCGTAATCTCTGTTCGCAAACCAGTTTAAAGAGTCAAATCATTTTGAAAAGGATCTTTCAAATGTGACTTGGCACACCGGATTATGTTAAGTGGCGACTCTGAATAAAAAATGTAAACAATCCTTTTTCAAAACAAATTTTCAATCTTTTTGTCACTTTGATAATAAAAAACCCTTTCAAACTTAAAATCAATCCTCTTTTGGTTAAAAAAAAAGGGGTGTGACAGCTCTGGCGACTCTGCTGGGGATTTTTCCAAATTCGAGCTTATTTTTTGGAGTTGTATCGGCTTAGTTTGACATTGTGGGTGTATAAACATTGTTTGTGATTATTGTTTGTGTTATTATTATCTCTGTTGTGCGCTTTCGTTCTCTTTGTTTACTATTTTTCTTTATGTGTTACCGCTTTATATCTTACATAATTTGCATAACCCGAGTCAATTCTTTCTGCAACAAGTCCCGGAGTGCACGTCATGCGCACGAACTCTAGTTGAGTCACCCTTATTTTAGGGGGGGAGCTGTTGAATGTATGGAGTAGGTGAAAAGCAAAGTAGCCGCTATCGACCATATGCTCCCCCGAACGGCCTTGTTAATAAACCACTACGTACGTCAGCCTTTAGGTCATTCTTATGTGCGTCATATTGAGACCTAGAAGGGCCTACATGGTCCTTTGTAGGAGATTCACCTTTAAATCATCCTTACGTGCTAAATGTTGCATCTCAGAGGGTAACGTGGTCATTTGACGGATCGATTTGGGAAAAGCATGTGTTAGAAGTAAAGTGTGTAAACAAGAAAGTGTTGAATAAAAAAGAGAGAAAAAGAAAAGGTGAGTCAAAAAAGAGTGTTTCGTAGTTTTAGAGTTCTTTATGGCTTTTGATTTTTTTTCATAATTCAAAATTTTCAAAAAGATTTTTTTTCCAAACAGGAGCTTTTTATAAAAAGAAAATTAAAAAAAAAAATGGTAGAAGTTTTGTACATTTCATAAAATGAAAAAAAAAATCTTTCATAGTTGTTGGTGTCATTTTTATGTGTAGTGTCAAACTGAAAACTCAAAAAGATTTTATTTACATTGTTCATCGTCTGTCTTTGGTCATGTCTCTTAAGTCAGGGTTCAGTTCGTTATTTAATCCTTAATTGTCCAATCTGGACGAACTACGCACCCCTGATTCTCCTCTCTCGGGAGTGAGATACGTAGGCAGCCTATTGTGGGTTTGGGAATCTTATTTGAAAAATCCAAAAAGATTTTCTTCACTCTTTATTTAGAGTAAGTGTTTCATATACATCTTTAAAAGAAAACTGCAAAAAGATTTTCCTTTAATAGGTTCAAGTTTCATTTTCATATGAAATTTAAAACTGAAAAACCAAAAAGATTTTCTTTGGTAATCATTGATTTCACTTTGTATAGGTATGTTAAAGCTGAAAAATTCAAAAACATCTTCGTCAATTATTTTGACAAATTGTTATTTTCTTTTCTTCTTAAAGTTTCGAGAAAAAAAAAAGAAAACAAAGAGTTCAATTGGCCATTTTGGCAAGACTTCACGAACTACGCACACCTGATTCTCCTCTCTCGGGAGTGAGATACTTAGGCGCCCTTCTTGGGTTCTATGATCTTTTCAAAAAAAAAAGTGAAAGGTTTTGAAAAAGTGTTGAACTCTAACACATTTGTTGTTTTTTGTTGAGTCAGTTTAAGGTGGTTGGTTTGTGGTATTCTGACTGGTCCTTCACATCACACCAAATCCAAAGGGTTAGTTGTGTCCAGCAAATATAGAGAGAGTGACATTATGGATCAAACAAAGAATCAGCAAAATGAGAGTTTGAAGCAAGAGATTAGGAGACTAAGACAACAAATGACAGAAATGCATCGAGCTTGGGCCAGTGGGTTGCCTCCTCTATTTCCCTTTATTGATCCTACAAATACCTCAAGTTTTCCACCAAAATCTAAAAGTCAGTTTTCTACTGTTGCACCGCAACATGACTCAGAATTCATTCCAAGACAAAATCATCTCAATACTTCCACCACTTTTCCTCTAGCTCTTCAGTATAAGCCTGCTACATTCACAACACCACATGCCGTTCGTGAACTTGTTGCTCAATCCGCTACTGAGGCTTATATATTGGCTGGCCCACCCAACGGTTGTGCATCCCATGCTTCTAGTGAACCTATATTCAATACTCCTGGTGATCATTATTATACTACAGAGCCTGCTTTTAAGTTAACTGAACCACCAAAATTTCTTAACAAGAAGTCCAGTGTGCCAGAAGAGTCGGAGAAAATGGTTGGAAAAATAAAGAGTGCAGAAAATGCTATGAAAAATTCTCTAGGACCTGCGGGTAAAGAAGATCTTTCATACAAAGACTGAAGCATGCCTTCAAGTGTTAACCTTCCTCCAATCTTTGAGATATCAAAATTTGAGGAGCAAGATGGGCATGAGGAATCCGTGAAACATTTGGGACAATATTGCAATCAATTAAGGAAACCTGGAGGGAAGAAGAATGAGAAAGATGACACTGGTATTGTAGTTGGAGAATGGGCACATTCAAGAAGACGACGTCGTCATTGCCGTCAGTCTCAAGCCCAAGTTCATACCCAAGCTCTCCATAATCGCTCCCAAAATCCATTATACTCTGTTTCCCCACCTCCATATCCAGTGTATAATGCATAACCACATGTTCAACCCCCATCTTACCCACACTGGAACACACCAACTCCTCAGAGTTGTCCTCTAACTCCACAAACATACCAAATCCCTTCTAGGCCTGATTTTCTATCCAAGCCAAATAATGAAATAAGGCAGAAGTCGAGAGATCGCTTCACACCAATTGGAGAGTCGTATTCCAGTTTATTTCAGAGATTGGTACAATGGGTCATGATCACTCCTCTCCTTGGGTGCACTCTTAATCGACGTTTAAGAAATTTTTATCCTAATGTACGATGCGCGTATTATTCTGATGCTCAGGGTCATAGTATTGAAGATTGTCGAGATTTGAAAAGATGATTCAAGATGGATCAATTATGGTGCAGAACATTGACAGTGTAGGAAGCTCTAGTCAGGCTGATATGCAAACTAGTGGCTAAGTTGTCAGGCTGAGCAATTGAGAAGTCACCCCTCTCTCTACTAGGAAGAGGTCTAGTAGTTTATTTTGTTTTCTTTTCTGTTTTTCGAATTATTTCAGGGTTGTAGTTCGGGATCTATCTTGTTTTGTCTTTTTGTCGTTTATGTTCAAACTCTTCTATATTTTATTTCAACTAAATGAATTGCCCTTTTTTCCTTTGTGTTTTAAACATATGTTGTTTGTTTGTTTTCTTTATACAGTACATTTTATGTTGACTCTAGTGATATGACATGCTTGCAAAATTTTCAGCCAGATCTTAAAGTCCAATTTAACCATGAAACATGGAATCAGAGGGCTAAGTTTAGAAAAGCATCTGAGAAAATAGGTAGAGTGCTGAGACATTTGGTAACAAGTTGAAGCCTTTTCTAAAAATTAAGGCAATTATTTTGAGAATCACATGAATAACTTGGTCATCAATTGAAAAACATATCTCAATTAGGTCAAACAGTGTCTGCTGATCCTAGCAAGAGGAACAAAAAGAAAATCAACTCCACGAAAGCATGAGTAATTCAATGTGAGGGATGTACAAAAAATATAGAGTTGTATGTTTGACAAGTATAGAAAAGAGCTGTCACACCCCTTTTTTAACCAAAAGAGGATTGATTTTAAGTTTGAAAGGGTTTTTTATTATCAAAGTGACAAAAAGATTGAAAAAAAATTTCGAAAAAGGATTGTTTACATTTTTTATTCAGAGTCGACACTTGACATAATCGGTGTGCCAAGTCACCTTTGAAAGATCCTTTCCAAAATGATTTGACTCTTTAAACTGGTTTACGAATAGAGATTCTGACTAAGGAATTCTGTTGACCGAGGGGAAGGTGTTAGGCACCCCTCGATCCCATGGTTCGACCACGGTCGCTTGGTAGAGTGTATCGGCTAATTTGACACTACGAATGTACAAAACATACAAAAACATGTAAAACAATCAAAAAAACAAACAAAACAAAACGAATAAAAAATATAGTGTCCAGTCCGCGTTATACAGTCCCAAAATAAAAAAATATGAAAATATAAATCCTATTCTAAACTAATACTAGACTAAGCTCCAATGCCTCACCCGATGCCTCGGGCCTTCATCATGAACCTCCTTTGCATACATGATACATCGGTGCATTCCCAGATGAATACATACAAGTGGCTTCAGTTCATTCCCCGGCTAAATGAATACATTTCCAAATGCGACAAAAAGAGAATCATTCAACAAACATTCCACATTACTCAACAATCCACAAATTCAGTATTTTCCTACCCAAGCCTACCGTTTTCCTATCCTGTTTGACCTATCATGATGCTATCGCGTTCAACAATATTCATACTCAAACCAAATTAAACCAAAGTCTTAATCAATCCCAATTCACCCTTTTATCAATTTCTCAATTCCGCCCCAAACAACCAATTTCAATTCTCAGTGAGATATCATTCCATTACACAATCTATAACCAAACACCGAATCAAAACCAACAACTATTCATCACCCAACAAGGATCAAACAATACATGATATTCAATCTAACAACATACGATATTCAAGCCAACATACCAAATATAGCAAATAATGAAACAAAAAGAGGAAAAGAGTAGAATTGGACCTCGATTCGTAGATTTCAAACTCAAATATTAATCGAGTGAAAAGACGAAGACCGCATTCGAATATCCCGAGCAGAAACTCAATCAACGAACCCACAACTTGGATCCACCAACTCAAACCAAAATTAGGAAAACGGAGATTCAGACTAAATTTTGGCGAAGCTGCCCAAATTGGAACTAAAAATCGTGAAACAACGAGAGATCTAGACTATATTCTGATGGCCTTGGACAGAATCAAAAGCGAATTGGAACTGGGGGGAACTATTTCGCATCGTCGGAGCTCCGGCGGTGACCGAAAATGAAAAAGAAAATCTGGCAGTAATGTTTTTTGATGAAAACTCACCGGAAAAACTATTTCACGCTGATTTCATTCTGATTTTTGGACTATTTTTTCCCTTTTCTCAATTCCCGAATGATTTTCTCTCCCTCTCTTGATTATCTTTAACCCAATCACTATCTTCCTTCGTTCACGGCGTTTGGTGCATGTGTCGTCTATGTGTGTTCACTGGTGAAGAAGAAAAAGAAATCTCCAGTGTGTAATGGTCTCCTCCTCACACTTATATCTCTCCCTCTATCTGGTTTTCTCTCCGTGCGGCTTCCCCATCTCTGATTTGTGTGTGAAGTGTGTAGAAGATTGATAGTGTAATCAGTATGTGAGTGAATTTGTGAGGGTGGGCTGTGCGTGTGAATGGATTCGGTTATGGACAAAGAATAGAAAAAATATGAGGGGAATTATGTGGGGTGACGTGGGTAGTGAGGTGGGGTATCGTGGGTTAGGGGGTGAGGTAGGTGGTTAGGATGAGGTAGAGGTGTTGAGATTTTATTGGTTGAGTAGTTAGTTTGTTATTTTTGTATTTTTGTGAGATATAACCACACGGATGAGGGCACGCTGTAAGACGAGGGTAAAATGGTAAAAATGTTATCAGGGAGGGGCAAAATTACGTGTCTACAACCTTTTCTGACTTAAGTATAACTTACACTTTTCTATACCCCTCATAATTTCCATGCAAAGAATCTTCTTTGCTGCTCCTAGATTCTTCATCTCAAACTCCTTGCTGAGCTGGGTTTTGACTTTTATTATCTCTCTTATATCCTTTGCTGCAATCAACATATCATCAACATAAAAGAGAAGATACACGAACGAATCATCACTTACCTCCTTGAAGTAGATACATCTATCATAACTAATCCTCTGAAACATATGAGAAGTCATAAAAGAGTCAAGCCTCTTATACCACTGTCTGAGAGGCTGTTTTAAGCGATAAAGAGACTTTTTCAGCAAGCATACGTAGTCCTCCTTTCCTGAGACTACAAAACCCTATGGTTTCTGCATATAGATGTCCTCCTCAAGTTCTCCATGTAAGAATGCAATTTTGACATCCAACTGCTCAAGCTCAAGATCATGCATGGCCATAATACCAAGCAAGGCTCGAATCGAACTATGCTTAACAAGTGGAGAAAACACATTTGTGCAGTCAACACCTGGAACCTGACTGTAGCCTTTAGCAACTAGTCTTGCTTTGTACCTAGCTTCTTCAACTCCCGATGTTCCTTCTTTCATTTTAAATACCTATTTGCAATGGAAAACTTTCTTATCTTTAGGCAATCTCACCGAATCCCATGTGCTATTCTTATGAAGTGATTCCATATCCTCCCGCATAGCAATCATCCATTGGCCGAAATCATCACAACTAACTTCCTCTGAGTAATAAAAAGGTTCTTTACCGGAATCAATACCTTCTGCTACATTCAATACATAAGCAACCAAATTATCTTCAGCATACTTCTGAGTAGGTCTAATATCTCTCCTAGGCCTGTCTTTAGCAATGGAATATTATGGTGCCACTGGTGGTGAAGAAGAAATAGTATCACTCTGTATCTCCGAGCTAAATTGAGAATTAGGCACTAGTGCAGACTCTGCTCCAATTTGCAATTCATGAGGGTGCTTGATTTTGGTTGATTTATGTCACTAAGCTCATCTGGGGGAGAAGCACTAGATTGGGAGGAAGCCCGAAGCATGGCAGTTTCATCAAACACAACATCCCTGCTAATTATAACCTTTTTATTTACTGGACACCAAAGTTTATAACCTTTAACACCAGGTTTATAACCCATAAATAAGCACTTGATAGATCTAGGTTCCAACTTTCCAGTATCAACATAAGCATAAGCAAGACATCCAAATATCCTCAAATCAGAATAACTAGCAGGAGTACCAGACTATACCTCTTATGGAGTCTTTTTATCAATCGCGACTGAGGGAGAGCGGTTAATAAGAAGACAAGTTGTGAAAGTAGTTTCGGCCCAAAAAGACTTGGGAAAGCCAACATTAGAGAGCATACAATGCACCTTCTCCATTATAGTCCTATTCATTTATTCGACAAAACCATTCTTCTGCAGAGTATGGCGAACTGTCAAGTTCCTAACAATTCCTTCTAACTTGCACAGAGCATTAAATTCATTAGAACAGAACTCTAATCCATTATTAGTCCGAAGGCATTTTACCTGCTTCTCGGTTTGTTTTTCAATCATAGTCTTCCACTCCTTGAAAGTAGGCAACACATCATTCTTTTGCTTCAGGAAGAACACCCAAAATTTTCTAGAATAGTTGTCAATAATAGTTAACAAGAAATTCCTACCTCCTTAAGAACGTACTCTAAAAGGACCCGAGAGATCGGAATGAATATAATAAAGTGTGTCTTTAGTTGAGTGGATGCCTTTAGTGAATCTGACTCTCTTCTACTTCCCAAAAATGCAGTGCTCACAGAACTCCAATTTGGTAATACTCTGCCCATCAAGAAGTCCTCTCCAACTTAGTTCATCCATCCCATTTTCACTCATATACCCCAGGCGCATATGCCAAAGTTTAGCAACATCACTTTCTAATAGAGAGGAGTTAGAAATAGTTGCATCACCTGTAACCATAGAGCCTTGCAAGACATATAAATTTGCAAACTTTCTCTATCCCTTTATCACAATAAGAGCACATTTAATAACCTTCAGGACTCCACCTTCACCAGTGTACCTATATCCGTTTGAATCAAGGGTACTCAGGGAAATAAGATTTATCTTTAGGTCTGGGACATATTGCAAATCACCAAGTGTCCTCACAACTCCATCAAATATCTTAATTCTGATTATTCCAATACCAGCTATCTTACAAGGTGTGTTATTTCCCATCAACACAACACCTTTAGAGACTGTTTCATATGTTGTAAACCAATTCTGATCGAGACATATATGAAATGTGCAAGCTGAATCAAGAATCCAATCCTCAAAGGGTTTAGAGTTACCATCAAAAACTACCAAGAGTTCTCCATCACTATCGTCATATTCAATAAAATTGGCTTCACCGGAATTCTCTAGTTGGTTTCCCTTCGGTTTTAGAGCTTCTCTTTTCTCTCTATTTTGTAACTTCCAACACTCGAATTTGATATGACCCTTTTTCTTGCAGTAATTACAGGGTTTTTTTTCTGTTTTCGGATTTTGACATGTTTCTATCATCATCCCTAGAGTTCCTCTCATGATGCCTTCCTCGAACTGAGACCATCTGCTTGAGTCTCCGACCCATTCACAAGATGCTTCATCTTCTCCTTAGAGAACAATGCATCATAGACTTTATCTATGGTCAAGGTATCATGACTACATAAAATTGTATCCCTAAAGGTCATATATGATGCAGGCAGCGAACACAAAAAAATCAACCCTAGATCTTCCTTAGCGTACTTAAACTCCAGAGTCTCTAAATTAGAGACGATTTCCTTAAAGACAGATAAGTAATCCTCCAAGGATACACCCTCAGATATACAATGGGAATAAAGTCATTGTTTGTGATGCAACTTACTTGTTAGGTTCTTCATCATACATAATGATTCCAGTTTCAACCACAACGCAATGGCAGTGGTCTCCTTCAAAACATCCTGTAGAATCTGATTGGATAAATGAAGGTGGATCTGAGATAGAGCCTTCTGATCCTTACGTTGTTTGTCCTCATCTGTCCATGATGAGGGCATCTTATCAAACCCTAATAGATCATTGTCCAAATTCATCTGCACGAACACAGCCTATATCTTAACTTGTCATAACAAAAATCTAGTGTTGCAATCTAATAACGGAATATCATACTTCATGGTTGCCATCCGCGAGAAAACAATCGAACAGGATCTGATACCAATTTGTTATGATTCGGACAAAATAAGCAAACCACAAGTAAAAGAAAATAAGAACAACACAGATTTATGTGGAAACCCTTGCGGGAAAAACCATGGGCAGAGGTAGAGGAGGTTTCACTATAATGAAAAGAGACTACAATGTGAAGAAGGTTGAATTTTTCGAATAACAAAAATAACCCACTAAATCGCACTTATATAGTACATGCGTACAAATAGGTCCTTGGCCCAAAAACATAAAGGTCCATACCTATCGGCCCGATCCCTACTCTACCACCACAGACCCCATTGAAATCATAAACATGGGTCGCACTGCGAAACTTTCATGGTTGGACCAACAAGATTCGAGTCACAACTCTAACATGAATAATATATAAAAAGACTAGAAACATCTAAAGGAGCTCATATATATAATTTGGAATTGTTTAGAGAAATTTGAGTTGGTCAAGATTGAAAAAAAAAGAATGTATAAATATTCTATAAGCAGTGTTTATGAATATATAAAATATGTTATTTATACAATATCACTGCATAATATATACTGAGTGATCAAAGCCTCCTAAGTCCTTGTTTCTCAAATTTTCTTAATTTTTTCATATGACTATTATTGTTGCATCTTTCACTTGTGTGTATGTAAATTGTTTTTTAAGTATTTGAATCCTTTCAGGTGTTCATCATAGGTGTGTGGGGAGCTGGAGGAGTTGGGAAAACAACATTGGTGACTAATCTAAACAATGAGCTCCTAAAGACCGGTGTGTTAAGTCGTAAACTGTCTTTTGGTGTTATGATATGGGTCACCGTGCCTAAACCACCAATCGACATAAGAAAGGTTCAAGCACAAATTGCCAGCAGATTAAACATAAAGATAGATAGCGAGGGAAGTGATTGAAGCATTTCAAGAAAAATTTGTGAAAGGCTCGAGAAAGAAACGAGTTTCCTTATTATACTAGATGATGTTTGGGAACCTATAAATTTGGATGAGGTAGGTGTGCCCCAACTTGCTGCAAGATGAAAGGTAATTATAACTTCTCATTTTTTGAGTGTTTGTATCCAAATGAAAACAGATGTAGAAATGAAGGTTTACACATTGGACGAGGATAAATCTTGGCAACTGTTTGCCAAAAATGTGGGAGATACTGTCAATCTGGATAAAATCCATCCATTGGCAAAGGAAATTATGAGAAAGTGTGATGGCTTACCTTTAGCAATCATTGTTATTGGATCATCCATGAGAGGGAAGACGAGGGTCGAGCTCTGGGAAGATTCTTTGAAATCACTTAGAATGTCCGAACCTCATAGAAAAGTTGTAGAAGATAAGGTTTTCAAGATCATCAAGTGGAGTTTCGATTCTTTTGGATCTCAGGATATTGAATCATCCTCAGAGTAAAGAAGCAAACGTGTGAACAAAATTATAGGTGACATTCAAAGTTGTTTCTTGTATTGCTCCTTATATCCGGCGGCTATTCCAACAGGTGATCTAATACCTTGCTGGTGGATAGAGGGGTTGCTTGGTGAACATGACACATACGAAGAAGCCTACAAAAAGGGAATAACAATGATTGAGAGATTAAAGGATGCATGCTTGCTAGAATCCCATGGGATGGATTTTGCAAAGATGCATGACGCGGTTCGTGATGTTGCTAGATGGATAGCTAATTCCTTTAGGGATGAACACAATCTTGTTTTTCAAGCTAGAATTGGATTGACTGAGATATCATATATTAAAGTATCAGCTTCTGTTAAGAGAATATCTTTCGCAAGCAGCAATATCTCTCACCTACCTGATAACTTCACCGAATACCCAGAGACAACAACTTTATTATTGCAATATAATGGTCACCTTTGGGATATTTGATGAATTAGTGATTAAGAAGCAGCTGAGTTGATGATCAAGCAGCAGTAGAGTATGAAGATGATGAAGATGAAGAAGTAGAATAAGAAGAAGTAGAAGATTAGAGTGAAATGAGAGAAGAAGAAAACTGTCAATCTATATTTTCATTCATCTGAGTAGTACATGTAGCCTATGTATATATAGAGTAGTATTCTTCTAGAAGATAACTAACTACCTTCCTAACTAACTTTTGTAACTGACTGATACTTAGCTCCTTTGTTACATTTGTATTAACCTATCTCCTTAACACTCCCCCTCAAACTTGGTAATGCAAATATATTAGCAAGTCTAAGTTTGGAGATTAAGTATTCATGCTGGACTCTGTTTAGACTTTTCGTTAGAGCATCTGCCGATTGATCATGTGTTGAAATGTATTCAGGCTTTATTATGTTGAATCTTCTCTCTGATAAAGTGACAATCTATTTCTATGTGTTTAGTCATCTCATGATACACAGGATTTGCTGACATCTGAATTGCAGCTTGCCCAGAAGTCTTTGATAGGAACCTTGGTCAGCAAGCACATCACAATCTTGATTAGTTTCCTTGATATGCTGATCATACTCACTAGTAGTTAACTTTGTAGTAGTGTCCATAGGTGTAGGAGCTGGTTTGGAAGCACTAAGTCCAGTTTCAAATATGAGTTCAAGAGCATACTTTCTCTGATGCATGACAATACCTTGTTGAGATTTGGCAAACTCAATACCTAAGAAGTATCTTAGTTCACCTAGGTCTTTCATCTTAAAAGCATTGTGTAGTGTTGTCTTTGTCTTTAAGATTTGATCTAGCTGATCTCCAGTAACAAGTATATCATCAACATATACTAATACAATAACCAATCCTTCCTCTGATTTTCTGATATATAAGGAGTGATCAAACTGACTCTGTCTGAATCCACAGTTGATTAAGGCTTTAGATAGTTTTGCATTGCACTGTCTGGGAGCTTGCTTTAGACCATACAAGAATTTTGAGAGTCTACATACATGGTTATGTTTCTCCCCCTGACTCTGAAATCCTTGAGGAAGCTCCATGTAGATTTTATCCTCCAAATCACCTTGTAAAAAGGCATTAAACACATCTATATGATGGATGTGGTGTCTAGCTGCAGCAATTGCAAAAATTGTTATCAAAGTCACCATCTTAACCACAGGAATAAAAGTCTCTTGATAATCAATCCCTTCCTTTTGGCTATAGCCTTTAGCAACTAGCCTTGCTTTGAATCTATCCACCTTTCCCGTTGACTTATATTTCACCTTATAGATCTATTTGCATCCAATTAGCTTCTTTCCTGCAGGTAAAGGAACCAATGTCCAAGTGTTGTTGCTTTCAAGGGCTGCAACCTCAGTTTGCATAGCTTCTATTCACCTGGGATCCTTGATAGCTTCTGCATAAGTTGTTGGTTCAACAATGTTAGAAAATGCAGACAATTAACATTGATATTTAGATGACAATTTATCATATGATATATAGTCAAATAAGGGGTAAGAAACATTGCCATTGATTGTTAATGACATAAATTCTTTCATCCATCCCGGAGGATGTGATCCTCTTGCTGATTTTCTCTGCAACTCCTGAGCTTGTCTAGCAGTAGTACTTATGGTTTGTCTAGTGGTAGGAACATATTTTGTTCTTGTGGTTGAAGTTCTTGTTTGATTTGTTGTAGAAGAAGGCATTTCAGTGGAAAAAGATGGCTGAAGTGAGCTTATAACATCAGTAGTTGACTGTTGTTGCATAGGTGCTTGAGATACAGGCAACTCAGTATCAGTTCTCTAAGTCATAGAATTGCCAGTGTCTAGTAATAGATCTTGATCTGTCATAGGAAAAATTACTTCAGGTGATTGACTAATCTGACTTTTGAATGGGAATATATCTTCCATGAATATGACATCCCTATTCATAAAAAATATTTTGTTAGTCAGATCAAGTAGAATGTATCCCTTCTTAGTTTCTGAATATCCCATATGTACAGCTTCTCTTGATCTAGGCATAAGTTTATTTGATTCATTAACAGTCTTTGCATAGCACAGACAACCTAACATTCTTAAATGATCAAGGGAAGGCTTTCTGTTATATAACTTTCATAAGGTGCTACATGACCAATTATAGGTGTAGGCATTCTATTAATTAAGTAGGTAGCAGCCTTGACACAGTGCCCCCAATATTTGAGAGAAATGTTAGCCTGAAACCTAATAGATCTAGTCATTTCTAGTAGATGTCTATGTTTTTTTTTCGAAAACTCCATTTTGCTGTGGAGTATAATAACAAGAAGTTTGATGGTTTATACCTAAGTTAGTAAACAATTAAGCACATAAACTATTTACAAACTCTGTTCTATTATCAGTTCTCAAGGTTTTTATGCAAGTATGAAATTGATTCTGAATGTAAGAAAGGAAATGCTTAAGCACAACAAACACAACAGACTTTAATTTGAGTAGAAAGATCCATGTCATTCTTGAGTAATCATCTACAATAGTAAGAAAGCATTTATGGCCATCACAAGTAGGTACTCTATAGGTGCCCTAAAGGTCCATATGGACTAGATCAAAGGCCTTTTCACTAACTGATGCACTAATTGAAAAAGGTAGCCTAGTTTGTTTAGCAAATGGGCAAATACTACATGTAGTAATTTTATTTTCTGATCCTAGCCATCTATTCAGTATTTTGTAAGAAACATGGCCAAGTCTTTTATGCCATAGTTCTATATTAGTACAATTTGCAGGCATCACATTAAAGTATCTGGTTCTTTTAGTTCCTGGTAGTCCCTTATTCAGTAAGAAGTATAATCCATCTCTTTATCTATCAATCTCCTTCACCTTTCCACTCCAAAGATCCTGAAATACACAAAAGTTAGGGAAAAAGGTAGCTGAACATTGTAGTTGTTTAGTAGCTTTTGAAACTAATAAGAGATTATATTTAAATTGTGGAATGTGAAACACATTTGTGAGAGAGGTATTATCAGATATGTTACTGGTTCCAGTGTGTGTAACTTATGAAACATCACCATTTGGTAATACCACCTTCATAGGGTGCACAGACTCAGATATTGAATCTTGATTCAGAAGATCAATATCTACGGTCATGTGGTTAGTATCCCCTGTGTCAATGATCCATTCTTGTGGATCATTTGTAACTAGCAGGGCACTACAAGTACCTGAAAAGTTTGCAGAGTTAGCTGAGGGTCCTGAAGCTGAAGTGTTCATGTTATGCACTGGGACTTGGTTCTACAATATTTGACAAATTTGCTCATATTGTTCAGGTGTGAACCTTGGTGGCATGACTACAGCTCCTGTATTTTTGATGTTGTAGGATGACTGTGATGCTTGAGTAGCATCCTGAGATTGCATTTGCACTGGCTGACAGTTCAAATTATCAGCTATAGCATTGTGTGCACTAGGACCAGTGCTTCTTTGCTTGGATCTGTGATCATACCCTTGTCTATGACCATAGTTGTTTCTTGTCTCAATATTCCTTTTGGAATCACCATGTCTAGAATGCTCTGGTAGATATCCAACCAGTTGAAAGCACTCACTCTTGTAGTGTCCTTTTAGTTTGCAGTGATCACATACTGCATTTGGATTATTGTTGGTTTTATAACCTCTTTTCCCTTTCTGATATGCACCACCTGAGTAACCGAACTTACCCGTGGCATTGACAACTTGAGCCACAGACTTCTGACTTTCATCACTCATAATCATAGAGTATGCCATGTTAGGTGTCATTAGCAATATCTGACTTCTTGCTTGAGAGTATGTGTGTTGACACCCAATTTTTGCTCTCCGTGCCTAAAATTAACGTCTTCAGGCTTCTTGATCGTTAAAGGGCACAAAATATAATTTTCACATCTTTTTTATAATTGTTGACAAATTATTAATAATCATCCTTACTTTAGGATTTTTATCAATTTGTTATCGTATTTTTACTTTTCATAATTTATTAATAATCCTCCTGATATTAGGATTTTTATCAATTCATTATCGTCTTTAATATTCTTTTAACAATCATTTGTACACATACACGACATGACATCACATTTTTTCTTATCATTATTCAAATTAATTATATTTTTTAATTACAAATTAATTTCTGCAATCTTTTTTACAGTCCGCAAACGCTAAGTCGGATCAATTAATTTTACACAGTATAATAATTTGATGTTTTTTCACATTCGACAATGACCACACAAAAATGTCTTGTCACATCCGACAGTGACTACACATAATATCTTGTCACATCCGACAATGACTACAGAATGATGTCTTGTCACATCCGACAATGACTACACATAATATCTTGTCACATCTGACAATGACAACTCAATGACACTACCCTTTGGACAATAACTCTATTCATTGGTTAAAAGGATGAACATCCTTTGGTCAATATCCTAAGGACTAAAGAATGTGCTATTATAAAAAGAGGGAACACCCCTTTATCCATTGGATAATAAGGAGTGTCCAATTTTATTATAAATAGGCAAGGGTGGAAGACAATTTTATTCATCTTTTCTCTCTACATACACATTTTCATACACCCACACATATTTTTTCTCTCTCTCAAATACATACACAAAAAAAAAAAACACAAGAAAAAATCTTTCCTCATTTTTCATTTTCTCTTCCAAAAATACACAAATGCATATGCACATTTTTTAATCACACACACATTATATTCTTCTTTCTCCCCTCTCTCAAGACTAAACAAATACACAAAAAAAATTCTTTTTTTTCTCTATCTCAAACACACAAAAAATACACATATACACATAAAAATAAATTAAATTTTTGCTCCCTATTTTGATGAAATTTCACCATTTTTACTAGGGATTATGTTGGTTACATTTATATATATATATATATATATATATATATATATATATATATATCTCAAGTGTTGTTGTTGCTATTCATATTTTCTTACTGTTCATGGCCGATGAAAATATCTATTCGTCAGATACTTGAGGCCACTCCATTACAAATGACGGATTTTATTTTCAAAAGATTACTATTTTATCTCAAAATAAATGCTTGGCCAATGACATTATCTCTCCGTCGGATACTTGAGGCCACCCCGTAACATAATACGGATTTTTATTTCTCAAAGTTTACTTATTTACTTCAAAAATAAATGCTTGGCCGATGAAGAAATTCTCCGTCGATTTTTGAGGCCTCCACAAATAAAAGACGGATATTACGTATATAAATACATAGAAAAAAAATTAAATATTTCGGGCAATGACGAAACTTTTGTAACACCACGACAACACAAAAGATTTTATGATTCGTATCTTGGCAAGGAGATTTAGGACGGACGATTAGTTGAGCAACCACTTCGTAGCCATGGCGAGTCTAAAACTTAATCCAAGTCCATGTTATAACAAAAATTTATTTTTATATGTACATCTATATGTACATGTGTGCACATTATTTCACTTACTTTAATAATTATTTATTCATTTATTACTTTATCAAGCACTTATACATAATTCTCGAGCTTTATGTTTGTAGTTTATTTTCATTTGTATAATTGTACATAAAGATAAAAAATAGTGAAAACTTTACTTTTTGGGTGCTGGGCGGAGATATTCTTTATTTACATAATTTCATCACTTTTAGGCAAAACTTAGGCCATTAATATTTACATAAAAGAATCAAGTTAATCCAGTAATTCACGTATTGTGTAGTCTTTTCTTCTCAAATAAATTTTACTTTTTCATAATTTAAATCAAATAAAAATATTACTTGTCAATACCTTTTCTTTTCATGACACATTAAAATACATTTCTTTTCGTATGTCATAAAATATTTTTCTTTTTCACATGTAATTTATACATATCTTTTACATGTTTTTATTTATATAGTTAATATACATATACTTTTACATGGTTTTAAACATTTATATTTTTTTCAAAGAATTATTTTATACTTAATACACATACACTTTTATATTATTTTAAATATTTATACCTCCTCCCTCATTGATAAGTTTAGTCTAGCCGGGTACCACATTTGTGGATCCTGAAGGGTGCCTAACCCCTTCCCTTCAGTATAATTTGAACCCTTACCTAGAGTCTCAATAGGTTTTTGTAGACTAAAACATTAATCATACGTATTAACAAATAAATAAGTTTCCTTATTTTCCTTTAAAAATTAGGTGGCGACTCTATACAAAATTTCAATTCTTTAGAGTCCATTAAGTCATGTTTTGTTTGACCTTGACAAAAACAGGGCATGACAATGTGTCATTTAATCCCATAAAAAATTGGTACAATTTTTTCCTCTGGAGATACATCACAAACTCTCTTGATTTCTCACAATTGCAGGCAGGAGATGGCACCATAGAATCAAACTCATCCCACAAGTTTTTTGGCTTAGTAAAGTAGACAAAAACAGACTAAACTCCTTGAGAGATAGTAGCAATTTCTTGATGGAGATTATAGGTTCTTGAACCATCAATCTTATCAAAACTTTCTTTTAAATCTTGCCAAACAAGGTGTGCATTAGATGCATACACTATTCCACCAATAAGATCAGAAGATACAAAATTCATTAACCATGATAGAACAATTGCATTTACTCTTTCCCACTGATTACCGAATTCAACTGAGAAACTTTCTTTCTTACAAGATCCGTCAACAAGGCCAAAATTTTTATGCCCTAATAATGCAATTCTAATTGCTTTACTCCAAACAACATAGTTCTCACTTCCTTTCTACTGGAATGAAACAAGAGAGTTACCAGATACATCCACAGCCGATAGGTGCAGAGGATGATTGATATCCAGAATTACAGAGAAATGGGAACTGCTCTGAGTAGGAACTGCAGTTGAATCCATTGCTTGAGATTTTGATAATGCCCAACAGATTCAAATAAAATGTGAATTTCTTGATATCAAGAAGAATATAGGATCGCGTGAGCACTGATTTGAATCAACCTGGCTCTGATACCATGATGAATTAGTGATTAAGAAGCAGCTGAGTTGATGATCAAGCAGCAGTAGAGTATGAAGATGATGAAGATGAAGAGGGAGAAGAAGAAGAAGTAGAAGATTAGAGTGAAATGAGAGAAGAAGAAAACTGCCAATCTATATTTTCATTCATCTGAGTAGTACATGTAGCCTATGTATATATAGAGTAGTATTCTTCTAGATGATAACTAACTACCTTCCTAACTAACTTTTGTAGCTGACTGATACTTAGCTCCTTTGTTACATTTGTATTAACCTTTCTCCTTAACAATATTCCCCATGAATTCCTTTTGGCATTTCCAGCCCTAAGAGTTTTGAATTTGAGCCAAACAAGTATTAGCACACTGCCTTCTTCCATCAATAGTCTAGCCGGGCACCACATTTGTGGATCCTGAAGGGTGCCTAACCCCTTCCCTTCGGTATAATTTGAACCCTTATCTAGAGTCTCAATAGGTTTTCGTAGACTAAAACATTAATCATACGTATTAACAAAAAAATAGGTTTCCTTATTTTCCTTTAAAAATTAGGTGGCTACTCTATACAAAATTTCAATTCTTTAGAGTCCAATAAGTCATGTTTGGTTTGACCTTGGCAAAAATAGGGCATGACATAATGGCGACTCTGCTGGGGATTAACAATAGGTTCTGACCACAATAGGCTCAATTTTTCAATTGAGGAGGGTATTTTTAATTTTTTCTCTTGCATACGTTAGTTCTTTGATTCTTTATCTATTTACACTGTAAATTATGTAGAATCGTTCATAAATCTTGTAAATTATTTACACAAATTAATTTTGTTGTTATATCAAATTCTTTTATTCATTACTTGTTTATATACACTTTATCTGTATATTGAAAAACTGCTACACATTATTTAATCATAAATTACAATTCCATCGAGTCTTTGGCCGTACATTTCACACATTGTGCTTCACGCGGCGGGTGTCTTACACTCCCCCAAACCTTCTTTGAATTCCATAGTTTCAGAGTTGGTGCATTTACATTAGTGCGCCTTCTCACAATCATTCAGTCCTACTTTCAACCATTTAGGAAGATTCCTATTCTAGAAGTAAATCACGCCATATACAAACTCATAAAAAATAGGTTTGAACTACATTTTGACCTGATTCTTGTCCTGACAAGATACATAGGCAACCCTGTATGAGGGTTCGATCTCTTCACTGTTTCAAAATAATTTCTTCGGTATTCATACTGGGGCAATTTTTCTGAAATAGTTCAAAGACGCTCTCCAAAAGTCTTCAAGAGCGTAAATAAATGATTCCTCAAATTCAAATCTCAATAACATTAGTGTTTAGGCGACCTACCTCCAAATCTTCACCCGATTTTGGTTTGAGAACACCTAGCTTCTTCTTTCGGACGTCGTAAATCATTAAATTTACAGTGTATCAATCCCCACTATCAAGCAAGGGTTCAATATTCTTTCATTCATAACAATCCTGCCAACTACGGTGAAATAATGCCATAACTTCTTCAATGTCTGACCTTCTCAATCTCGTTGACATATTGAAGTAATTTCAAAACTCTCCTCATGCTCGACATCCATCCTCTTGATCGTCTAATCAAACCAATTTTGCAGATACAAGCAATTCCTTCCTGATCATCTTTCACATTATTTTTTCAAAGATGACCACCACTTTTGTACATTCATACATGTTACATAGAGATTTACAAATTTGCCTGAACTACGCAGACCTGATTCTTGTTTTCACAAGATACACAGGAAACCCTCATTTGGGTTCGGTCCCATTCTTTTTTTTAAATAAAATAAAATTTTGACTTGGTTGGTACCAACACAATTAGGAGTGTGCATGAGAAAGAACAAATTTGTATGATGGAGAGGACCGACTTCGAGGTAAACCATAGATTCTTTTCGTACCTATTAATCAAATCTGAGTAAAACTTGAAAATTCTCTTGCATACATCTAAGACAAGAACAAAGCCAACCCCATCGTTTCAAGTGCATTGTGTGGTGAGATTTAGACTAGTTCATTGCATTACATTTTTTATCCAGAACTTGGCCTGGATATCTATTGAGGCAAAATTCTGAGTTACACTTAGTTTGGGAAAGGATTGTAGGCCTTTCTTGACTAGATTGTGCCTTCCACAGCCTACCAAATTACATCAATCCCTAGTATTTCCCCCTTTGAGCCTGAAACCCTTTCTTTGGAATAACCACATTTGAGCCTATACCTTTTGAGTGCTTACATGCACTATCCCTCTTTGGCCCACCTCCTTGAGCGCACTAAGTATGTGCAAGTTGCGAATGAAGATTCAAGATCAAAGTTACCAAAGGCAAACGACGTATATCCACAGAAGAACAAAAATAAAAGACGACTTCAAAGAAAGAATGAGCAAGACCCTCCATAAAGAAAAAAAAAAGAGATAACTCTGATAAAAGTGGGGAATCATCATCCCCCAGAAAGGAAAAAAAGAAGGAAAATATATCGAAAGGGGGAAAAACTCCAACACAAGATTCAAAAGAAGTCGAAACAAATACAAAATAAGGGGCAAAAAAGCACAATAAAGAAGATCGAGCGTCAAAAGCACGGATATAGTGCAATGCTCATTGAGGAATTAGTCACTTTTATCCCAGATGTCATCCTACCCGACCCCAAGACTACATTACAAGCCAATAAAAAGTTCTACAAGATCCTACTCTAAGTTTTCTCACGTTAGTGGATACTTACATGAAGGCCAAGCCTATGATATCATAATTACATCCATTGAACTTCTTTCGGAATGTGAGCATATATCTCTAAACATCTCCAAATTTAAGCGAAAAATAATACTCAAATAGGTGTAAGAACGAGACATTCTTTCTGGAGAGGGCACTTGAAACATGGGAACATGCACAATTCAAAATCTTTGTTTGAAGCAAGACGAACAAATCTTGTTGATACGTAGGTATGTCTGAGGTACCACTCGAAGCTATCGAAGTTACCCTGAAGTCGATCTCGGTTAGCTGGAAAAGAGATAAGGGAATTCTTATACACACTACTAATTGTTGGTACCAACTGTAGTCAAGACACAATTATATCTTTTCATTATTCAACATTTCTTACAAAGAAAATACAAAATAATCTTCTGTATTTTCACCTTTCTGCATTCTTACAAAGAAAACACAAATAATGTTCTTCATTTTTACCTTTCAGCATTTCTTACAAATAAAACACAAAGCAATCTCCCGCATTTTTCATCTTTCAACACATTTTTACAACTAAAAAAAAAAAAATCTTTCCTTTCAAACCATGCCTTCACATACATGCATCACACTTTACGTGCAAGACGTCTATCTCCGAATACCAACAATTGGCCTTTCTCTTCAAGATGCAGGCTTCAAACACAATCATTTTGCTTTTCAATTGGGTGTTATTAGAGCTTTTTACATTTCCATAGCCCCAACAGTCGAGTGGCTATCACCTTTCAAAGCCCCGCCAGTCGAGAGGCTCTTTACATTCTTATAGCCCCGCTAGTCGAGAGGCTTTTTACATTTTCATATCCCCGCTAGTCGAGTGCCTATTACCTTTCAAATCCCCTCCAGTCGAGAGGATTTTACATTTTCATAGCCCCGTCAGTCGAGTGGCTATTACCTTTCAAAGCCCCGCCAGTCGAGAGGCTTTTACATTTTCATCGCCCCGTCAGTCGAGTGGCTATTACCTTTCAAAGCCCCACCAATCGAGAGGCTTTTACATTTTCATACCCCCGCCAGCCGAGAGGCTATTACCTTTTAAAGCCCCGTCAGTCTAGAGGATTTTACATTTTCATAGCCTCGTCAGTCGAGAGGCTATTACCTTTCAAAGCCTCTCCAGTCGAGAGGCTTTTACATTTCCAAAGCCCCACCAGTCGAGAGGCTATTACCTTTCAAAGCCCCGCCAGTAGAGAGGCTTTTACATTTTCATAGCCCCGCCAGTCGAGAGGCTATTACCTTTTAAAGCCCCGCCAATCGATAGGATTTTACATTTTCATAGCCCCGCCAGTCGAGAGGCTATTACCTTTTAAAACCTCACTATTCAAGAGGCTTTTACATTCTCATATCCCCTCCAGTCGAGAGGATTTTACATTTTCATAGCCCTGCCAGTCGAGAGGCTATTATCTTTTAAGGCCCCGCCAGTCGAGATGCTTTTACATTCTCATAGCCCCTCCAGTCGAGAGAATTTTACATTTTAATAGCCCCGCCAGTCGAGAGGCTATTACCTTTAAAAACCCCGCCAGTCGAGAGGCTTTTTACATTCTCATAGCCTCTCCAGTCGAGAGGCTATTACCTTCCAGCTTTTCCACCAATCGAGAGGTCATTACCTCATCGGTTGATGACCTTAGTCTTCATAGACAATCGAGGATGACCATCACATAGTCTCCATAGATAATCGAAGATAACAATCAACATCAGTCTCCATAGATAATTGGAGATGTCATCAAGTCTTCATATACAATCGAAGACATCATTCATCACATAATCTCCGTAGACAATCGGAGATGACAATAAGCATCTATCTCCATAGACAATTGGAGATGTCATCAAGTCTTCGTAGACAATCGAAGACATTATCATTCATCACAGTCTCTGTAGAAAATCGGAGACAACAATAAACACCAGCCTCCATAGAAAATTAGAGGTGTCATCCATCAATTCTCCGTAAACAATCGAAGAAAACAATCAACACAAGCCTCCATAGACAATTGGAGGTGTCATGCATCAATTCTCCGTAAACAGTCGGAGACAACAATCAATATACACCAGCCTCCATAGACAATTGGAGGTGTCATGCATCAATTCTTCGTATACAATAGAAGACATCATCATTCAACATTAGTCTCCATAGACAATTGGAGATGTCATGCATTAAGTCTTCGTAAACAATCGAAGACATCTTTCATTCATCAACATCAGTCTTCGCAGACAATCAAAGACAGCCGTCATTCATCCTCAAGCCCCCGTAGACAATCAGAGACATCATACATCTTTTCAACAAAAGGTACAATTCAGAACAAAAAAAAAATTTCAAATCCTATAAATCACACACTGGGGCAAATTTTAAGAACCATCTCAAATTTTCCCCATTTCCTCATTTCGAACTACATTGACCTGATTCTCGTGACACTCGAGATATGTAGGAAGCTCTATGCAGAGTTCGGTCATTACAACCCCACAGTCATTCTTTCTCCCCAGCAAGTACACAATCTTGCATCCCTAGCATCTCACAACTCGATACTGGGCAATTTCAAAAGGAGCATCGAAAATGTGTGAATACTTCTGCTCCCACATAACCCGCCTCTCAATGATCATTTCATATGATCATTCACCCCAAATAACAAGGCAAGAGACAATCTGCCAATTCTTTTGAACTATACCCGACCTGATCTCTCATTAACTTGAGGTATGTAGGTAACTATAAATTAGAGTTCGGTCGAATTTTTCTATAACAAAAAAAAATCATTTTTTGTCGAGCAAAATTGGCTACACGTCAATGTTTTCGTTTGAAGACTTCTACATCGTCCTCAAACGAAAAGGGGCAACTATTGACACCCAATTTTTACTCTCCGTGCCTAAAATTAACGTCTTCAGGCTTCTTGATCGTTAAAGAGCACAAAATATAATTTTCACATCTTTTTTATAATTCTTGACAAATTATTGATAATCATCCTTACTTTATGATTTTTATCAATTTGTTATCGTATTTTTACTTTTCATAATTTATTAATAATCCTCCTGATATTAGGATTTTTATCAATTCATTATCGTCTTTAATATTCTTTTAACAATCATTTGTACACGTACACGACATGACATGACATTTTTCTTATCATTTTTCAAATTAATTATATTTTTTAATTACAAATCAATTTCTGCATTCTTTTTTACAGTCCGCAAACTGTAAGTTGGATCAATTAATTTTACATAGTATAATAATTCGATGTCTTCTCGCATTCGACAATGACCACACAATAATGTCTTGTCACATCCGACAGTAACTACACATAATGTCTTGTCACATCCGACAATGACTACTCAATGATGACTTATCACATCCGACAATGACTACACATAATGTCTTGTCACATCTGACAATGACAACTCAATGACACTACCCTTTGGACAATAACTCTATCGATTGGTCAAAAGGATGAACATCCTTTGGTCAATATCCTAAGGACTAAAGAATGTGCTATTATAAAAAGAGGGAACACCCCTTTATCCATTGGATAATAAAGAGTACCCAATTTTATTATAAATAGGCAAGGGTGGAAGACAATTTTATTTATCTTCTCTCTCTTCATACACATTTTCATACACCCACACATGTTTTTTCTCTCTCTCAAATACATACACAAAAAAAAACACAAGAAATAATTTTTCCTCATTTTTCATTTTCTCTTCCAAAAATACACAAATGCATATGCACATTGTTTAATCACACACACATTATATTCTTCTTTCTCCCCTCTCTCAAGACTAAACAAATACACACAAATTTTTTCTCCTTTTTCTCTATCTCAAACACACAAAAAAAACACATATACACATAAAAATAAATTAAATTTTTACTCCCTATTTTGGTGAAATTCCACCATTTTTTTGCTAGGGATTATGTTGGTTATATATATATATATATGTATATATATATATATATATATATATATATATCTCAAGTGTTGTTGTTGCTATTCATATTTTCTTACTGTTCATGGCCGATGAAAATATCTATTCGTCAGATACTTGAGGCCACTCCATTACAAATGACGGATTTTATTTTCAAAAGATTACTATTTTATCTCAAAATAAATGCTTGGCCAATGGCATTATCTCTCCGTCGGATACTTGAGGCCACCCCGTAACATAATACGGATTTTTATTTCTCAAAGTTTACTTATTTACTTCAAAAATAAATGTTTGTCCGATGAAGAAATTCTCCGTCGATTTTTGAGGCCTCCACAAATAAAAGACGGATATTACGTATATAAATACATAGAAAAAAAAATTAAATATTTCGGGCAATGACGAAACTTTTGTAACACCACGACAACACAAAAGATTTTATGATTCGTATCTTGGCAAGGAGATTTAGGACGGCCGATTAGTTGAGCAACCACTTCGTAGCCATGGCGAGTCTAAAACTTAATCCAAGTCCATGTTATAACAAAAATTTATTTTTATATGTACATGTGTGCACATTATTTCACTTACTTTAATAATTATTTATTCATTTATTACTTTATCAAGCACTTATACATAATTCTCGAGCTTTATGTTTGTAGTTTATTTTCATTTGTATAATTGTACATAAAGATAAAAAATAGTGAAAACTTTACTTTTTGGGTGCTGGGCGGAGATATTCTTTATTTACATAATTTCATCACTTTTAGGCAAAACTTAGGCCATTAATATTTACATAAAAGAATCAAGTTAATCCAGTAATTCACGTATTGTGTAGTCTTTTCTTCTCAAATAAATTTTACTTTTTCATAATTTAAATCAAATAAAAATATTACTTGTCAATACCTTTTCTTTTCATGACACATTAAAATACATTTCTTTTCGTATGTCATAAAATACTTTTCTTTTTCACATGTAATTTATACATTTTATACATATCTTTTACATGTTTTTATTTATATAGTTAATATACATATACTTTTACATGGTTTTAAACATTTATATTTTTTTCAAAGAATTATTTTATACTTAATACACATACACTTTTATATTATTTTAAATATTTATACCTCCTCCCTCATTGATAAGTTTAGTCTAGCCGAGTACCACATTTGTGGATCCTGAAGGGTGCCTAACCCCTTCCCTTCAGTATAATTTGAACCCTTACCTAGAGTCTCAATAGGTTTTTGTAGACTAAAACATTAATCATACGTATTAACAAATAAATAAGTTTCCTTATTTTCCTTTAAAAATTAGGTGGCGACTCTACAAAATTTCAATTCTTTAGAGTCCATTAAGTCATGTTTTGTTTGACCTTGACAAAAACAGGGCATGACAATGTGTCATTTAATCCCATAAAAAATTGGTACAATTTTTTCCTCTGGAGATACATCACAAACTCTCTTGATTTCTCACAATTGCAGGCAGGAGATGGCACCATAGAATCAAACTCATCCCACAAGTTTTTTGGCTTAGTAAAGTAGACAAAAACAGACTAAACTCCTTGAGAGATAGTAGCAATTTCTTGATGGAGATTATAGGTTCTTGAACCATCAATCTTATCAAATCTTTCTTTTAAATCTTGCCAAACAAGGTGTGCATTAGATGCATACACTATTCCACCAATAAGATCAGAAGATACAAAATTCATTAACCATGATAGAACAATTGCATTTACTCTTTCCCACTGATTACCGAATTCAACTGAGAAACTTTCTTTCTTACAAGATCCGTCAACAAGGCCAAATTTTTTATGCCCTAATAATGCAATTCTAATTGCTTTACTCCAAACAACATAGTTCTCACTTCCTTTCTACTGGAATGAAACAAGAGAGTTACCAGATACATCCACAGCCGATAGGTGCAGAGGATGATTGATATCCAGAATTACAGAGAAATGGGAACTGCTCTGAGTAGGAACTGCAGTTGAATCCATTGCTTGAGATTCTGATAATGCCCAACAGATTCAAATAAAATGTGAATTTCTTGATATCAAGAAGAATATAGGATCGCGTGAGCACTGATTTGAATCAACCTGGCTCTGATACCATGATGAATTAGTGATTAAGAAGCAGCTGAGTTGATGATCAAGCAGCAGTAGAGTATGAAGATGATGAAGATGAAGAGGGAGAAGAAGAAGAAGTAGAAGATTAGAGTGAAATGAGAGAAGAAGAAAACTGCCAATCTATATTTTCATTCATCTGAGTAGTACATGTAGCCTATGTATATATAGAGTAGTATTCTTCTAGATGATAACTAACTACCTTCCTAACTAACTTTTGTAGCTGACTGATACTTAGCTCCTTTGTTACATTTGTATTAACCTATCTCCTTAACAATATTCCCCATGAATTCCTTTTGGCATTTCCAGCCCTAAGAGTTTTGAATTTGAGCCAAACAAGTATTAGCACACTGCCTTCTTCCATCAATAGTTTATGTCAACTACGTGCTCTAATACTAAAAAATTGCTCCAATTTCCAAGATTTACCACCTATTGGTAATCTCTGCAATTTACAATTGCTCGATTGTGATAAGACATCGTTACTTTATCTGCCGCAAGGAATGGACAAACTGACAAATCTGAGGCTATTGAATCTGCCTGTAGGTCTGTCGAAGGTGATCATTGGCCAAGGTTTTTTCCTCAGTTTTTCTAGCATAGAAATGTTAAATATGAACGGTATCTGTGTTGGATCAACTTCTTTAGATGAGATATTATCTCTACCCAATCTGACTTCTCTTTTTATTAAATTGGATAGCTCATCAATTTTCAATAGAGAACCCACCTGGATGACTGACTAGATTGAAATGATTTCATATTATAATCGGGGTCTATCCAACGCAAGGAAATATCAACAAGTCAGCAAGGACAATATGCGTTTCCGAATGTGAAATTTACAGTAACGGAGAGCTCTCAGGCATGTTGAAATTACGCCAACTAGATATATCTGATTGTCGAAATTTAACATGTCATTTTAAAGTTGGAGCTTTCTCTATACACAAGCACTCGGATGAAATTACAGTTGAAGATTGTCAACGGTTGGTAGAGTTGTTTGCGCAATGCGCCTCAACTCAGACAACACTTGTCAACTCAGAAATTCCAAGAGTTTGGAAGTTAGTGTTGAGAAAATTACCAAAATTAACAACGTTGGGGGAGCCTCGGCGTATGGGGGAACACCTGGAAGAACTTAAAGTTTATGGTTGCGGTGAAATAAGGAAGTTGCCTCGCTCTATTCAGACTCCAACGACATCAAACTAATAGAAGGATCACCAATGTGGTGGAGGCAACTCGAGTGGGATGACGACATCTTCAAGTCAAATTTAGAAAATTGCTTCAATTCAAACTAGCATTCTTATGTTCAAAAGGATTTAATAGCTTTAATGTTTTGGATCAAATGCATGCTCAAATTATTTAACAAGAAAGATGAACACATATGGTGCGTTGGATATGAAGGAAAATGTTTTAAAGAAAATGAGGAGATAGTATTTCAAAGGCATAATACATAAACATGCCCTTTAACTTTAATTTGACATCAAATCACATCTATGACCTCCAACTTTGGGTGAGCACAAGTAGACACATATGTCCTATATGACGTTGGCCAATTCTTGTCCTACATGACATCCTACATGTATTATGCCACATAGGACGTGTGTGTTTAAATAAAAGTCACTCAACTATTGATTTTTTGAGTGAAATACTAAAAATGGAGGATTTTTTGAGATTTTTCGTGAGTGTCAGCATATGGGTCATTTCGCCCTTTTGATTTGAAAAAAAATGGCTCCCCTGTCCCCCCCAAAGCAACCTGATCCATTTAATATTCCATCGGAGGACCACCCGAGAACTTTTGCTCAGAATTTTTCTCGGGGATAAGCCCACCCCCGAATCATGGGCTAACACCAACCGAAACTTGCAAACAACCCGTAATTCTTGTTGTTTCACCCGTTTGACTTGGAAAATGACTAACTCCGCCCGGCCAAAGCAACCTGATCTATTTAATAGGCCATCGGAGGATCGCACGAGAAGTTCCGATAGAATTTTTTCGAGGTCCGAGCCCAACCCCCCGAACCATGTGCTAACCCCATTGAAACTCGCAAAAAATCCGCAATTCCTGTCATTTTTTCACTTGAGTTCGAAAATGGCTCCCCCAGCCCTGCCAAATCAACCCAATCCATTTTATAGGTCGTCTGGGCACCGCTCGAGAAATTTCGCCAGAACTTTTTCTAGAGCCCGAGCACACACCCCAAACCGTGGGCGTAAATCCACCAAAACTTCGCAAAAAACCTACAATTCCAGTCGTTTCGCCCATTCGACTTGGAAAATGACTCCCCAACTCTGCCAAAGCAACCCGATTCATTTAATAGGTCGTTAGGGGACCACCCAAGAAGTTTCACCCAGAATTTTTCTCGAGGTCCAATTCCATCCACAAACCATTGGCTAACACCTAACGAAACTCGCAAAAAAAACCGCAATTCCCTTCGTTTGGCTTAGAAAACGGCTTCTCCGGCCCCGCCAAAGCAACTAATTCATTTAATAGGCCGTTGGGAGATCGCCTTAGAAGTTTCACACAGAATTATTCTCGGGGCCCAAGCCCGTCCCCGAACCATGGGCTAACACTCATCGAAACTCACAAAAAACCCGCAATTCCTGCCTTTTCGCCCGTTGGACTTGGAAAATGGCTCCCTTGACACCGCCAAAGCAACCCGTTCCATTTAATAGATGTCAGGAGATCGCCCAAGAAGTTTTGCCTAGAATCTTTTTTCGGAGCCCAAACCCACCCCTAAACCACGGGCTAACACCCACATAAACTAGCAAAGACCCACAATACCTGTCGTTTCACCCATTTAACTTGGAAAATGGCTTCCCGGCCCCACCAAAGCAACCCAATCCATATAATAAGCCGTCGGGAGACTGTCTGAGAAGTTTTGCCAATAATTTTTCCAGAGAGCCTGAGTCCCCTCCCCCCTCGAACTGTGGGCTAGCACCCACCGAAACTTGCAAACAACTCACAAATCCTGTTGTTTTGCCCATTTTTCTTGGAAAATGGCTCCTCCAGCCCCGTAATAGCTACCCGATCCATTTAATAAGCTATCGGGGGACCTGCCGAGAAGTTTTGCCCAAAAAATTTCTCGACGCCGGAGCCTACCCGCCGAACCATGGGCTAACACCACCAAAACTCGCAAAAAATCCGCAATTCTTATCTTTTCACCCATTTTACTTGAAAAATGGCTCTCTCGACACCGCCAAAGCAGCCTGTTCTATTTAATAGGTCGTCGGGTGACCACCCAAGAAGTTTCACACGAAACTTTTTCGGGGGCTGAAGCCCACCCTCGGAACCGTGGGCTAACACCCACCGAAATTAGCAAAAAAACCCACAATACCTGCCCTTTCACCCATTTCACTTGGAAAATGGTTCTTCGGCCTCGCCAATGTAGCCCAATCCATTTAATAGGCTGTTGGGGGACCACCCGAGTAGTTTTGCCTCCAACTTTCCACGTGAAAAATTTAAGATCACATGGTTAAAGGGTATCTGACATAACTTTAATTTAAGACTACAAGATTCAAAAGTATTGGTCAGAAGGAAAGACCACACTTCACAATCATGGCTCTCAAAAAGAGTATTACCGGTTACTGTGTTTCGAGAACAAAGATCTGCAAATCAAGGAGAGAAAACATTCATATTTTTTTCCTTTCAAGAGATTTTGCCTTGGAATAGTGCCTTGAGAGGGGATGCTGCCAATCCTACGGAGGACTTTTCGAGAACTGAGAAAGACATAACGGAAATCGAGTTCGTTGAGCAAGTCAAACTCGATCATGCAATTTTCTTAAACTCCGTGTCAAGTCAAAAAAGATCATTCTTTTTAAAACAGAGGGAGCATACAATAGGGAAAACTCTTGCTTCACTCATTTCTCAAGAATAAAGAAATTGCAAAAGTATCATTTATATAATATGAAACTCTCTTGCCTGGCAACATTCTTTTTCTTCTTTTCCTTCTTATACTTTTGCTTTGTCAATTAAATAGTTGGAAAAAAAGGTTGTCCAAAGTACTTATATTAAAATAATAGGAATCACTCTTCTCCTATCTGCACAAGAATGAGGAGGCTCCACAAGAACTGTTAAAAAATTATTAAAGATTTTCTTGGAATTCTGCTTTAATAAAGAAGGAAAATAAAATATAAAGTTACTGTGCAAAGTATTTATCTTGCACTTCATCACAGGTTAAATTATTCTTCTTTTTAATCTCAACCATCCGATATGCACGGTGTTTTCTACCAGGAGTTTCTCCATTTAAGGACTCGAACCCGATATCTCTAGTTAAAAATGGATGGATCAACAAATATTTTTAACTTTATAGTGGAAAAGAACGGTTAACGAAAGTTAAGTTGCTCGGACTCTCCAAAAATGTTGTTGCACCTGTGTCGGATCCTCCTAAAAAGCACTACTTATCCGACACGCACGTGATGGTATTTTTGAAGAGTCCGAGCAACACTAATCGAAAGTTTATAATAGTTCTAACAGGAAACATATTCTCCCTTCCGAGCAAGATTGAAGGGGCTCCACAACAATAATATAAAACTTATTAATGATTTTGCTTAAGTAGTGCCTTAAACAAAGAAGAAGTAGTCAGTTTAGCTTCACTTAATAATCTTTGAAGGTTTAGCATTCTGATCAGAAACACTTTTTTCTTTCTTTACTTCAACAGTTGTTCAATGGACATACTTAATAATGCTGTAGGTGGCTTTGTTGTTGAGGTGGGAAAGTTTGTATCCAAATGCATCTATCCTAAAATTGAAAATATCGTCCGTTTCTCGTCAAAAATTGAAAATCTAAGGAAGGAAATGGAGGAGCTAGCAAAGTTTAGAGACGACGTCAAAGAGAAGGTGGAAGGAGCGGATGGAGTAGGCTATAAGCCAAAACCAGATGTTGTCGAGTGGATCGAAGACGTTCACGACCTGGAGAATGAATGGGAAGCTATGCAAGAAAGAATTAACGTGGCAAAGACGCTTGCGTATAAATGTTGTCCAAAATGCAGCCTTCGCTCGGAAGTCTCCGCTCAAGCAAAGAACATCCGAGATCAATTCTGCAAGCTTAAAGAGGTCGGAGAAAACTTTGGATCCAATTTGGTGGTAGAAAATTACCGGATGAAAAAAGTTGAGCACATCCCGGGACCATCAATAGAAGGCCAGTCAACAGCAACAAGGAATCTCAACAAACTCCTACGACTATTGGAAGATGATAAGGTATTAATTGTAATTTTTGCTTTGCCTCGAATTATTGAAGTTATTTCTTTTAGGCTAATTAGTACAATTATGTTTCAAAATTTAAATGATTGGGTCATAATATTGGCGTTTGATGAGTCATACAATTACTTATTATTACTAGTCGACTATGCACGGCCCACTGTTGGTACTTAAAAACTCTATGATGTGTGTAATTTTATTATTTAATTAAAACCTTCATTTGTTTAATTGATAATTCTTAGTTAGACATATTTCTATATATTATATTTATTTTTATATTATATATTTTTATTTTTCGACTATATAGAGGAGTGAGTTGGAAGAAGACCAAAGGCAAAATTTTCATTTCATAAAATTCTAGAATGTTTGGTTTTATACTATAGTCTTAAAAGTAGGTCACAAATTTTAATGAGAAATAATCATGCAACTTTTTCTAAATTAATGTGGATCCCACATTTTTCCTTAAATGCTTTGTATATTAATTATATTTGCCGTTTTAATGAGATATTCAATTTCATGTAAATTTTATTTTTATTTTTATTTTTATGGTGTGATTTTTGAAGTTTGTTTTATTATAATAAAAATATCTAGGAAAAAAGTAGAATTATTTTTTATATGTACAATTATTTTTTGATCTTCACACATCTTAATGTAATTATAAACTATTATTTGTTAGCCCTAAAAAAGTGATTCAAATGATGAGCTTTTATTAATTTTAGGAAAAATATCCTGAAATGGTTGTGACACACCTCAACTTAAAGAGGTACCTATTACCCCTGAATTAATTAAAAGTGTAATTTTGACACTCTTAGTGCCTACGTGGCACAACACACTGAATTGTCCACGTAGGCACACATGTGTGCCTACGTATGTGCCACGTAGGCACTAAGGGTGTCAAAATTACACTTTTAATTAGTTCAGGGGGTAATAGGATCCCCTTTAAGTTGAGGTGTGTCTCTGCCGTTTTGGGTGTAGTTCAGGAAGGGTAATAGGTATTATCTCTTAATTTTATATTAAAACACTATAATTTATATGCTTAATTGACATGATAACTTATTTAAAAAAAACTACTTATTTTTAAGAAAATATTTTTCTTCCTACTAAACACATCCTAGGTCTAAAACACTTTTAATAACTGAAGTAAAATATAGGGGAAAAGACACCTTTTATCCATAACAACAAAACATATGTAGAATCTAAGAACTAACAACAAATAAACTATATTGATACACCTTGAACTCACCTAATTTAGTTCAACAAACGTAAAAATATTATTTCAACAAGTTTGTAATTTAATAATATAATCTAGCTTCAAGTTGTTGTCAACACGCAAAAATTATATTAAATTTCTGAAAAGTCATTTAAATTGTACTAAATTCTAATAGATACATGAAAATCACACATTGAAACAACAAAAACATCATGTGTGCTCTTAAAAATATGGACTCAATTTTTGTCTTGAAATGATCACCAACTATCACCCTTATAAGAGAAGCTTTATTTCAATAAGTAATATTCAACATAATACATGTCATGCCCTATTTTCGCCAAGGTCAAACAAAACATGATTTATTGGACTCTAATGAAATAAAAATTTTACAGAGTCGCCACCTAATTTTTAAAGGAAAATAAGAAAACCTATTTATTTGTCAATACGTATGATTAATGTTTTAATCTGCGAAAATCTATTGAGACTCTAGTTAAGGGTTCAAATTATCCCAAAGGGAAGGGGGTTAGGCACTCTTCAGGGTCAACAAATGTGGTACCCGACTAGACTAAACTTACCAATGAGGGAGGAGGTATAAATATTTAAAATAATGTAAAAGTGTATGTGTATTAAGTATAAAATAATTCTTTGAAAAAAATATAAATATTTAAAACCATGTAAAAGTATATGTATATTAACTATATAAATAAAATTTATTGTTCTACAAACATGTAAAAGATATGTATAAAAATATATAAATTACATGTGGAAAAAAAAAGTATTTTGTGATGCATGAAAAGAAACATGTAAAAGATATGTATAAAAATGTATAAATTACGTGTGAAAAAGAAAGTGTTTTGTGACATATGAAAAGAAATGTATTTTGATGTGAAGAAAAAGTATTTACAAGTAATATTTTTATTTGATTAAAGTTAAGGAGAAAAGTAAAGATTTATTTGAGAAGAAAAGACTACATAATATGTGAATTACTTGATTAACTTAATTTTTTTATCTAAATATTAAAGGCCTAAGTTTTGCCTAAACGCGTATTATGTAGATAAAGAATACTCTCGCCCAACACCCCAAAAGGTAAAGTTTTCACTATATTTGATATGTACAATTACAAAAAAATAATACAAATAAAAGATTCTTCTTTTGAATGTCATTTTTCGACAAACAATCTCGAAAAATCTGTACAAACACTTTACTAACAAAGTAAACAAACTAGAAACTGTGTGCATATGTACATTAAAAAAAAAAAAAAAAAAAGATTATCAAAGTGTGGGCTCGAATTAGATTTTAGATACGTCATGACTACGAAGTGGTTGCTCGATTAATCGACCATCCTAAATCATCTTGTCAAGATGTGCATCATAAAACCCTTCGTGTTGTCGTGATATTTTTAAGATTTCGCCATCGCCCAAAATATTTACATTTTATTACGTATTTGTATACGTAATATCCGTCTTTTATTTGTGGAGGCCTAAAAAGTCGACGGTAATTTTTTCATTGGCCAAGTATTTATTTTGATATAAAATAGTAATCAGTTTGTCATTTGTAATGGAGTGGCCTCAAGTATCCGACGGAGAGATAATATCATTGGCCATATATAAAATATAATTAATTTAAACAAATGAGTAAAGAAAATGAATCAAAATTATCCAGCAACGGTAAATCTGAGTTATAACAAAACAAAATGAGAGAAAAAAAGACCTCCTTAATAATGTTATGAAAGATACAAAACAAGAAAGACAATACAGTAATAATTCATAATGGCCTCACAAAAATCAAATGACAGTGAATAAAGATGAATAACGATAGCAAGCAAACAGTGGTACTAACAATAATAAAAACACATACATAAATATAAATTTCAAAAGAGAAGCCACTGGAGAACACCCGTAACAAGCAAGATCAGTCCAAATAGTCAACAAAATCAACATCAAGAAATAAAATAATAAACAATTAACAACTAAACTTGCACAAAGTATGTAAATGAAAATAGCTGAAGTGAAATTATTATAATTTTATTTTTGGCAGATCTGTGCAAGAACACAACTAACACAAAAAATGAAAACTTTGTTCAATGGAGAACACACAACAAAGTGGTGATGAAAGTGGCGTCGCTTCCACGGCTTTCGCCGGAGCGACGCCGAAGCCAGATCTGGCCGACAATGATGAGGGCAACGATGATAGGGAGAGGAACCAAAAGAGAGGGGGGCACCGTTGGTGGGTCGTGGTGTTTGAGTATGGTTCGTTGGTTTTCTCCGGCGGGGAGATGGAGGTTTTGTTGGAATTCGGCGTGAGGGGGGGAGGGGGGATGTGGTAGGCAGTAAAAGGGAAGAGGAAGGAGGGAAGAGAGAGGTCATGCTGTGGTGGTGATGGGCGGCGTTGGCGGTGCGACTGGAGCTTCGCCTGCCGGTGATAAACTCCGGCGAGGCGTGACCGGAAAAAGGGAAAAAAGAAAGAGGGTGTAGGGGGCGGCGCGTGGTTCGTTGGTGGTGGTGGCCGGAGCCTGTTCTCCGGAGCTCCGGCAATGGAAACAGTGGGTAGATGGAGAGAAAATCTGATGTGTGGGTTGTGTGGTGTGTATTTTTATAGTATATATTTTTTGTGTGTGTTTTGAAAAGAAAAATAGAATAAATAAATATATTTGTGTATTTATGAATATGTGTGGATTTGCAAAGAAAAAAATATTTACGAGTTGTGAAAAATAAATATATGTGTATTTTGTATATGTTTTTAAAAGAAAAAAATGTGGATATTTGTGTGTGGGAGGAGAAAATATGGGTGTTTATTTTTTGAGAGAAAGAAGAATAATTTCCAAAAAAATGGTCTTTCATTTTTGCTTATTTATAATAAAATTGGGTATTCTCTATTATCTAATGGATAAAGGGTGTCTCCTCTTTTTATAATATCATATCCTTTAATCTTTAGGATATTGACCAAAGGATGTTTATTCTTTTGATCAATGGATAGAATTATTGTTCAAAGGATAGTGTCATTGAGTTGTCATTATCAGATATGACAAGACATTATGTGTAATCGTTGTCGGATATAACAAGACATTATTGTGTGGTCATTATCGGAGCAATAAGACATTAAATTATTATACTATATAAAATTAATTGATCCAAATTAGCATTTGAGGACCATAAAAATGTACAAAATGCAGGTATTGATTTGTAATTATGAAAAATGTAAAGAATGTTGAAAATATTGAAAAATGTAATTTAATTTTAAAAAAATATTACAAAAATGTGATGTCATGTCGTGTACGTGTGTAGATAATTGTAAAATATTGAAAACGATAATGAATCGATAGAAATCCTAATATAAAAAGGATTACTAAAAAATTATGAAAAGTAAAAATACAACAACAAATTAATAAAAATCTTAAAATAAGGATGATTATCAATAATTTATCAACAGTTGTAAAAAAAGATGTGAAAATTATATTTTGTGTCCTTTAACGATCAGGAAGCCGGAAGACGTTAATTTTAGACACGGAGAATAAAAATTGAGTGTCAACAATACACTTTTTAAAAAAAAAAAAAAATCTAAGATTTAATCTAATTACTCCTTGTAATTGCTTCACTTTAATTCATAACCTAACTAATGTGTGTATAACTATTTATTATTTTAGAAATGAAGTAAATTAATTATTTTTCAATTTTATATTTCCTTTAGTATAATAAAAATTGAATGAAATTAGTGTGATAAAAACAAAAAGTACATATGATTTTCACTATTTAATAGAGCATAAAAATATCAAGACAAATAAATGAATCATATGAAATGCTTGAAATTTAAAGTAAACTAAGTAGGCGATTGGTCATAAATATTATTCACAATATTTCGAAATACGTTTTCACTTTATTTCAGAATATTTTATTGGGCTATAAATATTTTGAAATACTTTTTTACTATTTTTGAATTTTTGAAAAACACCTCTAAACACTTCAAAAGGTGCTCCACTATTTTTGAATTCACTTTTTGTACTTTTTAATTTACATGGATAAGAACAATTTCTTATCTCTATAACATAAATATGCTATTTACTTTTATTATACACTACATTAGGTAAAAAGATCATATTAAAAAAATATTGCTCGTAAGATTTTATAAAAAAATGTTAATATGGTGACACTTATAATTTGAATGTATCCTCTTGTATAGTTTCAAATAAAATTGAAAAATAAAAACATTAAAATTAGTTACTTAAATCAAGAACAAGTGTTTGACTTGATGTTAAAATAAGTCTTGAAGCATATTATATTTTAATTTTAATTAGGACAATTTAAGTTGTAAGCTATTATTTGATTTTATAAAAATTAAAAAAAAACTGTAAAGTGTGATCTCTATTATTTTTTTATAAATTAATTAATATCAATAAATATACTTAAAATTGTAATATTGAGTCCGTAAAACGGGCCCTTCATTATCTAGCATTTTTTAGAAGAGTGAGTTGGAGAACGATCAAAGGTATATTTGTCATTTCACATTTAGATGGTACCATCATTAGTCAATAGTCATATCAATAAAGAACTCCATTAGCCACTTTTTTTTCTAGGTTGTTTGTCTATATTTTTCTAAATAAATATAAATTATAATCTGAATTTTCTTTCACGAAATATTAGACTATTTATATTGAACTAAAATTATTTTTTATTTTATGTGGTAAATGTTGAATTTTTTCTTCGTATATTTATTTTGTTATATTTTAAACTTTCTAAGTGAAAATTCTAAGACCGTCAAAATTTTCAATACTCCAAACTTTTAATGTTTTAGTTTTTGTCCAAAAAATACTATCATGCATGAATTTGGTGGATTAAAAGTTAAAGTTGTTAACCTATTTAAAGATATTTTTTTATTCATTATCAAATAATTTTACAAAAAATATCATTAAATTAGTCTATAAATATTTTACTAAAAATGAAAAGAACTACATCCGTAATATTCATATAAGGCTTCGAATGCACATTTTTTGTATTCACTTATGAATTGTAGGTGTAATCACAATTAATGTGCATGTCAACTCAAAAAACAGATATTTAAAAGATAAATTTTTAAGAAAAGATTGAAGTACATTAAATGGTCAGTATAAAGAACTTTTACTATATTATATAAATATATTTATATAGCTTTCATAAAAATTGAGATTTATAATCTTCAAAATAAGATATATAATACTCCACGTTCATTCCTTTTTATTTGCACCATTTGGGTTGTGCTTATATTTCTAAATATTTGGTCCTTTATCTTTCAAGAATAGTTTGAACAAAATTTTCTTATTATTCTCTTGTTCAATAAATGTAATCATCATTGATTTGGAAAGAGATATAAAATTTAATTAGGGGTATATTAGTGAAATTTCTTTTAATTTTATAGGAGTAAGAGACTAAAATATGTGTCTAATCCAAAGAGAGCAAATAAAAAGGAATGAAGAGAGTGCGATATAGCAGATAAATTAACCTGCATGTAAAATAATTTTAAACTAACATTAAGTAACATATATTTTTTAAATACCTTTAATAAAAATTTTAACTCCATCAATATTATATTAATTTGATTTGTGCTCTATTTTTTTTATAGATAATTTTCAACCATCAATAAAGTATCTTTAGTATTTCATATTATTTTATTATGAAAATGAATACTTGATATATTTATATGGATAAGAACAATATCTTATCTTCCTAATATAAACACACAATATACTTTCATTTATATTGTATATTAGATAAAAATATCATATTATAAGAAAATATTGCACGTAAGAGTTTCTAAAAAATGTTAATATACTGAAACTTATAATTTTAATTTATCATCTTGTATATTTTTTAAATAAAATTAAAAAATATACATATAAAAATTAGTTACTTAATTCAAGAAAATGTGTTTAACCTGATGTTAAAATAAGCATTGAAGCATATTATATTTTAATTTTACTTAGGACAATTTAAATAAGTTGTAAGCTAGCTATTATTTGATTTTATAAAAATAAAAATTAATTTTTGTATAGTGTTATTTCTATTATCATTTTCTATCATATTTATTTAAAAATATTAATATAATTTTTTTGATAAAATAACTAAATATTGATAAATACATTTAAAACAGTAATATTGAGCCCGTAAAATGGGCCCTTCATTATATAGTACTATTATATTTATATTAATAAAATTTGTATAAGAATATTTCAAATTGTTAATATGAAACCAATAAAATTTCGAGAGTCAATTAAATATTTCATATTTTTTAAAAAATTTAAATTGTTAATTATTTTGATTAATCTATTTTTTACGTATCTTTTGAAATATATAACAAATTAATTATTTGATTTAGATATTTTAAGTTGTTAACTATTGTAATTATAATATTTTTTTAGGAAAAAAGCTCAAATATGCCATCGAATTATAAAAAATGACTCATTTATGCCAGCACGGGCCCAATATAAATTGCTATTTTTTAGTTTCAATTTATGTGACATAAATAAAATTTAGATAATCAGTAGCCAATTACATTTTAAAAATACTTTAATTTTGTAATTGTTAAGATTTATAATACTTTTTTTCTATTCAATTTAAGTGGCACTGATATAATTTGTGGAGTCAGTAAAATATTTTATATCTTTACAATTTTTTAAGTTGTTAATTATTATGATTTATATTATTTTTTAAAAATATATAATAAATTATTTTTTTAGATGCTTCACGATGTCAACTATTGTAATTTATAATTCCTTTTATGTGATTTTTAAATAATACATGTTACCCCCCCCCCCCCCTGTCCTAACTTTTGTGGCATTGATATTCAATTATATTTTTAAGTATTCTAATTTAAGTGACACTGGTATAATTTTGAAAATCAATCAAATATTTTATATCTTTTTTATTTTTTTTAAGTTGTTAACTATTATGATCTATAATACTTTTTAAGTATTTTTTTTTGAAATATATAATAGATTAATTTTTTAAGATATTTTAAGTTGTTAAATATTATAATTTATAATACATTTTATGTAAATTTTAAATAATATATGTTACTCTTCTAATCCAAAATTTTGTGGCATTGATAGTCAATTATATTTTAAAAATAATTTAAATTTAAATTATTGTAATTTATATTACTTTTTCTTTTATTTCAATTTAAGTGGCATAATGCTTAGATGACCATAACAATTAATTAAGAGTGATATAGTAAAATTACAATTGAAGCAACGAAATGGACATATTTTGAATGAATTATAATAACTAACTAGAAGTGACATAACTAAATTGTTTAAAAAATATAATTGACTATCAATGCAACAAAAATTTGGATTAGAAGACTAACATATAGTATTATTTGAAAATTATATAAAAAGTATTATAAATTACAATAGTTAACAACTTAAAATATCTGAAAAATAATTTAACTTGCTATATATTTTTTTAAAAATACGTAAAAAAATATTATAAATCACAATAATTAACTAATTTAATAATTTAAAGGTCAATCTTCCTGCATTGGCACAACTTCATTGGTCTTTTCCCTTGCCTTCATTTTTTTCATCCATTTTAATTTGTTTGGCTTATTTTTTTTAAATTTTTATTATATATTTCCAAAAATACAAAAAAAATCTTGAAATCATAGTAATTAATTACGTGGATCTCATATAAGAAGCCAAGTTAATTTAACATTAAATAGTATTAAATTTTTAATACTTAAATGACTTTATACTATTTTTTAAAATATTTAGATAACTTATAATAATTAATTAAGGGTGATATAGTAAAATAACGGTCGAACCAGCTGAAGCAGACATGTTACAAATGTCTGTTTTATTTTTTAGTAAATATTATTAATTTTTTGTAGCTCAACATTCACGCTTCTTATATATAGTAATAGTAATACAAGAAAACATCCATAATTAGTTCAACTATTTTATCACAAGTCTCCAATATCTAAATGATCATAATTTTTAATATGTGGAGACAGAGACATATGCCTTCCAATAAAAACGATGTATCTTAAAATCTCTTCTAAAAATCCTTTAGAAATTTTGGAAAGCCATGATTCAAATATAGGGTGAGGTGAAAATTTTGTGGAATTCTAGGAAGCTAAATTGTTTGAGAGCCTTGGAGTTACCGGTAAAGTTGCTGCCATGTGATCAGAAGGTCACGGGTTCAAGCCTTGGAAACAGCTTCACGCAGAAATGCAAGAAACAGCCTCACGCAGAAATGCAAGGTAAGACTGTATGATAGACCCTTGTGGTGGGGCCCTTCCCCGAACACCGCCGCGCATAGCGGTAGCTTTAGTGTACCGGCCTGCCCTTTATGCTAAATTGTGTAAATGTTAATCAATTCAATTTTAAGACAGTCGTTATGCATTTTGTTTTATAATAGAACACAATGCATATGCAAAGAAATTAAAGTTATTTGGATTTTGAATCCTTTCAGGTATGCATCATCGGTGTGTGGGGTACCGGAGGAGTTGGGAAAACTACATTGGTCAAGAATCTGAACAACGAGCTCTTAAAGAATGTGCCAAGTTCCAAACTGTCTTTTGGCGTTGTGATATGGGTTACAGTGCCCAAACCGCCAATAGACGTAAGAAAGATTCAAGCACAAATTGCCAGCAGATTAAGCCTAACGGTAGATAATGAGGCAGGTGTAGAGAGCACGGCAGGCAAAATCTAACACAATGCATATGCAAAGAAATTAAAGTTATTTGGATTTTGAATCCTTTCAGGTATGCATCATCGGTGTGTGGGGTACCGGAGGAGTTGGGAAAACTACATTGGTGAAGAATCTGAACAACGAGCTCTTAAAGAATGTTCCAAGTTCCAAACTGTCTTTTGGCGTTGTGATATGGGTTACAGTGCCCAAACCGCCAATAGACGTAAGAAAGATTCAAGAACAAATTGCCAGCAGATTAAACCTAACGGTAGATAATGAGGCAGGTGTAGAAAGCATTGCCAGCAAAATCTGTGAAAGGCTCGAGAAAGAAACGAGTTTTCTTCTCATATTGGATGACGTTTGAGATATCACATATTAAAATATCAGCTTCTGTCAAGAGAATATCTTTAGTAAGCAACAAAATTGAATGTCTACCTGATTGCTTCACGAAATGTCCAAAGACCACATCTTTACTTTTGCAAGGCAATAAACCCCTTGAGAAAATACCCCAGGAATTCTTTTTGGCATTTCCAGCTCTAAGAGTTCTGAATCTGAGTCGAACTGGTATTAGAGCATTGCCTTCTTCCATCAATAGTTTATGTCAACTACGTGCTCTAATACTACAAAGGTGCTATGGATTGACAGAGTTACCGCCTGTTGCTAATCTTCACAATTTGCAAGTGCTCGATTGTGAAAATACAGTGTTACGTTGTATGCCGCAAGGGATGGAAAATTTGACAAATCTGAGGCTATTAAATATGTTAGGTGATTTCAAATGTTATGTCAACAAAGGATTTTTCCTCAAATTGCCTAGCATTGAAATGTTAAATCTGTTGAATTGCTCTCTAGGAGCGACTTCTTTTGATGAGATATCATCTCTACAGAATCTGACTTATCTTTCTATTGAAGTGGCTAGCTCATCATGTTTCAATAGAGATTACACCTGGATGAATAGATTGAAAGGATTTCACATTAAAGTTGGGAAAAATTTAACTCCTGTACCACACAACAAGTCAAGAAGGATGATAAATGTCGGCAAGTGTGAAATTTTCAGTAACGGAGAGCTCTCACCCATGTTGCAGTTTGCTTCTGATTTGTACTTGAAAGAATGCATGGGTCTCAGGAAGTTCATTGCATACAACACTTTCAATGGATTAAAATTACTAGACATAAAGGTCTGTTCTTGTTCTTTTGGATCAGTGGAAGGAGGAAGTGGACAATTTGACCCTTTGCCAAATCTGGAATATCTCAACCTCGTTTTAGTATATAATTTAATGAGTGTTTCTGATTTAGGTCAATATTTGGGTCTAAGATTTTCTAAATTACGCCAGCTGGAAATCTCTCAATGTGATAGTTTAGCATGTCTTTTCAACGATGGTGGAGCTTGTTCTGTACCCAAGCACTTGGAAGAAATTATAATTAACGTTTGCTTTCAGCTGGTAGACTTGTTTGTGCAATGCAGCTCGAGTGATCAGGCAACGCTTGTCAACTCAGAAATTCCAAGGGTTCGGAAGTTAAAGTTGTACCACTTACCAGAACTAGGAATGTTGGGGGAGCCACAGAGTATGTGGGAACACTTGGAGGAACTCACGGTGATTGATTGTGATGGATTAAGGAAGTTGCCTCTCTCTATTCAAACCTCCAAAAACATCAAAATAATAAAAGGAAAAATAGAATGGTGGAGCCAACTGGAATGGGATGATGACAACTTCAAGTCAAATTTAGAGCGTTGTTACAAAGAAATGTAAACCCGATGACAGAAGGATCAAAGTTAACGTTGTTTCTGCTGCATCTCAGGTGATGTGCCAATTAACTATCATATTTTCAATTGTATTTGGATTAAATGCTCAAATTATTTTACAAGAAAGATGAACACATAGGGTGTGTTCAGTTTGATGGAAAATGCTTTCAAGGAAAATAGTTGTTTGCTAACTTATTTTCTTGTGTTCGGTACATAATAAAAGAACTTATTCTAAAAGCACTTAAAGAACTTGTTTTCTTAGAGAAAATGTTTTTCAAAAATTTTGACAAACCGAGCTTTTACATATGATTGAATTTCTTACATTTAGCTGAAATAAAAGGGTAGTCACAAAATGGAGGATATTTTAATTAGATATGCCTTTAATTTATTATTAGTTGGCTTAACACATTAGAAGACAAAATTAAACATGGCACACTGATGATTCTCAGCTTATAGGCCAAAGAGTATTTAACATAGTTTGTTAATACATAGTACATACATTCATGGAAAAACATATGCTTTTACAAAAATATTTTTAAACATTGTTAATAACACCAGCATAATTGGGTTATGATTTAAATGTTATCAAGTGTATTGAGCTTAACTTTTTGTTGCTTCATTCAGCGGATTGAAAAGGCAGAAGAAGGACCTTCCTGCACCGGGGCATGAAGTTTCTACCAATCAGTGCGGTTTGCTCTGATGTATTTTCCTGTCAGATGTCTTAAGTTTTTTTTCTGCCAATAAGTATTCCTTGTTTGTACTATCGTTGCTTCCTGGTTCCGATATTTGGATTGCTTGATTGGACGCCGAGTAATTTCTTGTTTCATTTGTGTTGTGTGATCATCTTGTTTATTTGTAATAAACTAGTATTGCCTCGCTGATCAAACATTTTAAATCATTCTTAAGTCGTACATTCAAAATTTTCATATGACAGTAACCTTCATATGACAAGTTGATATGAATAAGTATAATACAGTTATAAGCTAAAGGCGTTGAGAGAAGAAAAAAGAAAAACTTATTGGAAGCGGCATTGAAGGATGTTCATCTGAAAACATTTGTCAAAATCAAGCCAATTGATTGTACGCCGGAGATGCAGGGGAGGAGAAGAAGAAGAAAAAAATAAACACACATAGGGCTGTTCTGACTGTGAGAAGAAGAAATCACCCCTCCAAGATTGTGAAACGAAAAAAAAAAAAAAAAATAGAAAATTCCGTCTGGTATAGGGCTGTTCTGACTGTTCTTAGTAAAAAACACACAACTTTTTCTCGGGACTCGGATTGACGAGCCGTTGGTGGCGTTGGAAAGAAGACTCATAAAGCTTTATTTTATAGGTAATGGGTCACGTAACTCTAAATATTTTAGGAGAAATGTTTGTTTAAAGTTGATCCTTGTATGAACCTATACGAAAACTTAATCATTAAAGGACCTTTCAACTCAAATTTGTTTTAGAGATTTCTTATGCCCTTAATTCATATACAATACCCCTCCCACACTTAAAACATGACCTTTACACCTAGATACAGTACATTTTCTAGATTTAGGTCTATATACATATGAGAGAGGTCCAATTTGTTTTTTCTTTTTAGCCCGAAAGTTCAGGGTATTACAGTTGAATGGTTTAATCTTCATTTGAGCAAAGAGGGCACAAAGGATCAGCGATGATGCCCCATTTTGCCAGTTGATCACGCATGGTCAGCCTGCCATATCCTTTTTGGTAGTCCCTTGTTCATGGTCACCAACGTCTACCATGTCACTTGGTGTTCATCTTGGAGTAGCTTGTACATCTGCACTTGAACATGATATTGCCTGTATCACTTCTATGAAAACAGTACAACCAGGAAGTGACGAAACTGGCCATCTCATCTTATATGCATCATCCCAGATGCATATTAACACACAAAAATGAACTCAACAAATTGTTCTATGATCTGAACTAGTTGGGGGTTAGACACAAAAGCAAATACGGGGCGAGTTTTATGAGCTCAACTGAACCATTGTCTTTGACTCGAACTATGTATACGTAAACAAAAGAAAGAAAATTAATGCATCCATAAAATAAGATCATACACATTATCAAAAGTAAGCTCACTCACATGACTACAACATATTCCCTGCTAATTGGTATCGTATATATAGATCTTTTTCTCCGTTGTCCCCTATTTTTTGTTAGGGCTACATGACTTTCAAGGGACGGAAAGTCTTTCGAGACAAGAACATTTTACATTTGTCTTCAAAAATAGACCAAATCCAAACAGTAATAAACATTAAGATCAGTTGAGGTATACTAAAGTTTGGTAGGGACTCTCTATGTCTTTTTGGTCTTTATCTCTAATTAACTGAATAAAGCATTCTTCATTTCTAGTAATTTGAAATCATAAATAATATTTGTTGCTAGGCATGGAGTCCGGCGCATAAAAGGCATAATTTTCAACCCATTGCACCAAAAGGGCATGGATTTTGATGATTTTGAGCTCTCTTACAAGACCAATAACGTCTTCCCGCCTTTTTCTTTTGCTTTTCTGAAATTGGAACAAGAAAAAGTAAAAGTTTTAGGTCTGTTTAGAATAGGGACTTAAGACTATGCCACCCCGTAATCGTCCTTGAAGTTCTCACCTTACCAACAAGCCCTGAGCTAATCTTATTGAATGATACAACTTCTGTTACTTCAGAAGAACAGACCAAACAGATTCCTGTGTTACTTCAAAAGAACAAATATACAATCATGTTGCAAAAGGGAAGGCATATACTATACTTTATTCTCTTGTCTAAAGAATAAAATATTTTTTCTTTCCCTTCCTTTATGTTTGCTTTGTCAATTAAAGTAGTTGTACTTGTTAGCATGATGTAAATATTGTATATTAGTGTAATTACATAGATTTGATTTAGTAGTTAAAGAGAATAATAGTGACTTTAGTTAGAGCAGATTTGGTGGGATAGAATAGCGGATTTAGAGGGATTGAAAAGCTGATCCTTAGGGATAGAAAGACGGATCTTTAAGGATGTAATCATTGAATATTTTCTATTTAATGACAAGACTCTCAATATTGAGAGGCATTCAGCAGAAAATTGACATGGTATCAGAGCCTTCTCTTGGTTGTCTTGTTTCATAGAGTTCATTTATGGTTTCTTTCAAAATTTATTTTGAAAATTTTGGTTTTTGTTGATTGTTCCTCAACAATTAACACCTAGGACTTTGATCTTGGTCATTTTGGTTGCTCTTTTTGAGTTAGTGTTTCTAGTTTTCATAATTATGAGTTCATATCAGTTTGAATCATTCAGTGTTCGTTTCGCTGGAAAGAATTTTTCGTCATGGGAGTTTCAGTTTCAGTTATTTGTCACCGGAAAAGAACTATGGGGCCATATAGATGGAGCCGATCCTGCTCCTACTGATCCTACAAAGTTAGGTGAATGGAAGATTAAAGATGCTCGGGTGATGACATGGCTTTTAGGGTCAATTGACATTCTTATTGTTTCTAATCTCAGGCCTTACAAGACAACTACGGCCATGTGGGATTATTTACAAAAGGTTTACAACCAAGATAATAGTGCCCGGCGCTTTCACTTAGAGTATGAAATTGCTAATTACTCTCAAGGAGGTCTTTCTATTCAGGATTTTTATTCTGAATTTCAGAACTTATGGGCTGAATTTACAGATATTGTTTATGCCAAAATACCTTCCGAATATCTCTCTGTAATTCAGCAAGTTCATGAGCAAAGCAAGCGAGATCAATTTTTGATGAAGTTACGCTCTGAGTTTGAGAATGTTCGCTCTAACTTGATGAATCGTGACCCGTCTCCATCCCTGGATGTTTGTTTTAGGGAATTGCTTCGTGAAGAGCAGCGTTATGTCACACAAAATGCTTTCAAGAGGAAATGATGTGGTTGTTGCATTTGATGCTCAAGGTAAAGGTATGAGTAGGGATATAAATAGAACTCAATGCTACAATTACAAGGAATATGGCCATATTGCTAGAAATTGTGGCAAGAAGTTCTGTAATTATTGTAAACAACAAGGACACATTATCAAAGAGTGTCCCACACGCCTTCAGAATCGTAAGGTAAATAATTTTCATGCAGCAATAAATGGTTCCGCTCTTGAGAACTCATCTTCAGGACCTTCAGGACAAGTTCTTACTCCTGAAATGGTACAACAAATGATCGTATCATCCTTTTTAGCATTGGGATTACAAGGTATTGATGTTAAATCTAATTTTCGGATTGTTGATTCTGGTGCTTCCAATCATATGACCAACTCAACAAGCATGCTAAAAAATGTTCGTAAGTATCAAGGTTCATCACAAATACAGGTTGCTAATGGTAGTAATTTACCCATTACCAAGGTTGGGGATATTGCTCCAACTTTCAAGAATGTTTTTGTTTCACCGAAGCTCTCAACTAGTCTTATTTCAGTTGGACAATTGGTTGATGACAATTGTGATGTAAATTTTTCTCGTAATGGTTGTGTTGTGCAGGATCAGGTGTCGGGGACAATAATCGCGAAGGGGCCTAAAGTTGGAAGATTGTTTCCTATACAATTTTTCATTCCTCCTGTTATATCTTTTGCTTGTACTTCTACGGCTAATAAGACTGAGCTTTGGCATAAGCGTCTAGAACATCCAAATTCTATTGTGTTGTCTCATTTATCAAATTCTGGTTTATTAGGAAGTAAAAATCAATTTTTCCCTGCTTCATTTGATTGTTCTACTTGTAAATTAGGCAAAAGTAAAATTCTTCCTTTTCCTAATTTGGGTAGTCGTGCTACAAAATGTTTTGATGTTGTTCATAGTGATGTTTGGGGTATTTCACCAATTGTTTCTCATGCTCAGTTCAAGTACTTTGTGACATTCATAGATGATTATAGTCGATTTACATGGGTGTATTTTCTTCGTACCAAATCTGAAGTATTTTTCATGTTCAAGATATTTTTGGCTTACATTGAAACTCAATTTTCTACTTGTATCAAATTATTAAGATCTGATTCAGGTGGAGAATATATGTCAAATAAATTCAAAAATTTTTTGCTTGACAAAGGAATTGTCTCACAACGCTCTTGTCCATATACACCACAACAAAATGGGGTCGCTGAGCGTAAAAATCGTCATCTTTTAGATGTCACTCGTACTTTATTGATTGAGTCCTCTGTCCTATCTAAATATTGGGATGAAGCTTTGTCTACTGCTGTCTATTTAATTAACAGGCTGCCATCTAAAGTGTTAAATCTTGAGTCTCCATATTTTCTTATTTATCACAAAAATCCAAGCTATGATAATTTTCATACATTTGGTTGTATTTGTTTTGTGTATCTTCCTCCTTCTCAGTGTAATAAACTTTTTGTTCAGTCTACTAAATGTGTTTTTATGGGTTACAGTACTTCACCGAAAGATTTTCTCTGTTATGATCCATGTTCTAATCAATTTCATTTTTCTAGAAATGTTGTTTTCTTCGAGAATCAGTATTTTTTTCCTACTCATGTTGAATCATCTCCTGCTTCTCTTCTTCTTCCTACTTTTGAAGATTTGTCATCTTCTTCTAAAAGGTTCAAACCCGAATTTATGTACGAATGTCGAAGTACAACTTTACCCCTCCTGATATTGATCGGCCACCTGAAACTGCACCACAACTAGAATCTGAGAACTCTTCAAGGCCTGCTCCTCTTGAGCCCACTCGACGATCTACGAGAGTATCTCGTACTCCTAATTGGTATGGATTTTCATCTACTTTATCCACCATTTCTGTTCCAACTTGTTACTCATAAGCTTCTAAGCATGAATGTTGGCAGAAGGCAATGGAGGAAGAACTTTTGGCTCTCAAAGAAAATGACACATGAGATATTGTTTCATGTCCTTCAAATGTCCATCCAATTGGATGTAAATGGGTTTATTCAATTAAATTTCATTCTAATGAAACTCTTGATCGGTACAATGCTCGGTTGGTTGTTCTTGGTAACAAGCAGGAGTATGGTGTGAACTATGAAGAGACTTTTGCACCGGTAGCAAAAATGACGACGATGAGAACTATTGTTGCCATTGTTGCTTCACAAAACTGGACTCTTCATCAAATGGATGTCAAAAATGTTTTTATTCATGGTGATCTCAAAGAGGATATTTATATGAAACCTCCACCAGGTTTGTTCTCATTGCCTACATCAGATGTATGCAAGTTGAAGTGGTCTTTGTATGGATTAAAACAAGCTCCCAGAGCTTGGTTTGATAAATTTCAGTCTACTTTGCTACAATTCTCTTTTGAGCAGAGCAACTATGACTCATCTTTGTTTCTTTGGAAAACATCCACAGGTTGTGTTCTTCTTTTGGTATATGTCGATGACATTATTATTATTACTAGCCTGCCACAGCAACTTAAGGATTCTTTTCATATGAAAGATCTTGGTACTCTTACATATTTCTTAGGTTTGGAAGTTCATCGTGATTCATCCGATGTGTTTCTAAATCAACACAAATATACCCAAGATTTGATTTCTTTGGCAGGTCTTCAGGATTCCTCCTCTGTGGATACTCCATCAGAATTGAATGTAAAGTATCGCGGGGAGATAGGTGATCTTCTTCCTGATCCAACTATATTTCGGCAATTAGTTGGGAGCTTAAATTACCTTACTATTACCAGGCCTGATATCTCTTTTGCAGTTCAACAAGTTAGTCAGTTCATGCAAGCTCCCCGTCATCTTCATTTGGTGGTTGTCCGTCGCATCATTCAATACCTCCGAGGAACATCTAATCGTGGATTATTCTTTCCTAGTGGTTCGCCTATTCATCTAAATGCTTTTAGTGATTCTGATTGGGCGGAATGTTCTGACACTCGTCGTTCGGTTACTGGTTGGTGCATGTTCTTGGAGAGTCTTTGATATCTTAGAAGAGTAAGAAGCAAGACCGCGTGTCAAAATCTTCAACAGAGGCTGAATATCGAGCAATGTCTACTGCTTTCTCCGAGATTGTGTGGCTTCGTGGACTACTTGTTGAGATTGGATTTCCTCAATCTAATCCTACTCCTCTCCATGTTGACAATACAAGTGCTATTCAGATTGCTACTAATCCGGTTTATCATGAGCGGACCAAACACATTGAAGTAGACTGTCATTATATACGAGAAGCTGTAGATAAAGGTGTCATTACTCTTCCGCACGTGTCCAGTGATCTTCAAATAGCTGATGCATTTACAAAATCAATGGCACGACAACGACATCAGTTTCTCATCGGCAAATTGATGCTTCTTGATCTACCAGCATCAATTTGAGGGGTGATGTTAGCATGATGTAAATATTGTATATTAATGTAATTATATATTGTTGTATATTAGTGTAATTACATAGATTTGATTTACTAGTTAAAGAGAATAATAGTAAATTTAGTAAGAGCAGATTTGGTGGGATAGAATAGTGGATTTAGAGGGATAGAAAAGCTGATCCTTAGGGATAGGAAGACGGATCTTTAGGGATGTAATCATTGAATATTTTCTATTTAATGACAAGACTCTCAATATTGAGAGGCATTCAGCAAAAAATTGACAGTACTTGCCTTCAGTTTTACTTATTCTGCTCACCTTAGCTTCTTTTTTACTTTTTCTTTTTGCCTTCTTTCAAAGTTGTGCTATAAATAAAGAAGAAACAAACAGTTTAATCTATCATAGCATTCTAATCAGAAACAGTTGTTTTTTCTTTACCTTAAGAATTGTTCAATGGAAATGCTTTCTAATGCTGTAGGTGGCTTTGTTGTTATCTAAATGCATCTATCCTAAGATTGAAACAGAAAATATTTTCAATCTCAGGATAGATGCATTTAGATACAAATTTGTTGTAGGTGGCTTTGTTGTCGAGGTGGGAAAGTTTGTATCTAAACTTGTTAAATAGAATTATGTCATTATGTTTGTCTTCTCGACAACACAAACTGTACTATCCTATAAGATTTCAGCACTAAGAACCTTAAATGTTGAATTGATCAGATTCAAATCTTGGTTCCGTCTCTCACTTGAATTAATGTAAGTTAGCATAAAGTCGTCCGCTCTAGTCAGAGCGAAATGACAGAAACTGAGAAATTAATGTAAGATATCACTCCCTTAAGTTTATCTATCCAACTGGAAGGACATCAGATCTGAACGATGACCAGCCTCATAGAACGGAATGAGTCTTTTGCGTACGCTTCTTATTCAAATTCTTGTTGAAAAGAACCATATCAGTCTTTGACACTCATAGAACCATATCATCCAATTGGAAGGGGAGCTATGCTTCATGACTCAAATAAAGGAAAGAACCAATCACGTAGGATCAAATCTCATTCAACGTGCTGTCACATAACACGGATTTCATCAATCAAGTTTTATTTCTTTAGAACCAAATCGATCAGGACGTGTTAACTTAATCTTTTGTTGCCTATTTATCTCTCATGTGCTTTTTGCGTATATAGATTCCTATTGTAGTTCTGAAAGAAATAGAAAGCACAACAAAGTTTGAAAATCATCTCTTCTTATGATCGATGCTACAAGCTCAGTCGTCATAAGGAACTTTTCAGTGGACACTTTTGCATATCAGATAAATGGTAACAGTTTTTCATTTTCATTACTTGACTGGGGAAGCTTTATTGTTCATCTTCATCAGTCCATCGATTAGTTTCCAAATTTGAACACAGAAGAAAGAAGAAACTACTTGGTCCCCTTTTCCATGTCAGCATGCTTGAAAATCACGAGCTTCACTTTCCTGGTTTCTTAAGGAAGTGGACAGAAGATGTAGAGAGTACTTGTGGGGAAGTACAGTGTCCTGGGAAAGACTATGTTACCCCAAGAATCAGGGTGGGCTGAATATTAAAGCTAGCGGGGCTTGGAATATAGCATCTGTAGGTCAGTTAGTTTGGCAGATCTCAATGCATAAAGAGTCACTCTGGGTGAGGTGGATTCATGGACTCTATCTCAAGGATGGCGTAAGTTTTTGGGCTCACAAGGTTCCCCCCGATAGCAGTTGGTACTGGAGAAAGCTAAATGCTGTCAAAATCCAGATGATAACAGGGTATGTGCAAGGAAAATATAAGCTGACACAGGATGGGAACTATTCTATTACCAGGAGCTATTTGCAAATTATAGGGAAAAAAGAGAGAATAAGAAGTGCAGAATTAATTTGGTCATCAGTAGCTTTACCATGACATAGATTCATTACTTGGTTGGCAGTTCAAGGACGATTGTTGACTCAGGAAAGGAAAACTAGACTAAACATTCAAGTAGATAACCCTGAGTGTTGTCTCTGTGCGGCACAAGTGTCGGAGACTAGGATCCACTTGTTCGAAGAATGTTCATGGATAAAGGAAGTATGGCAAACCATAAATCAGTGGACTGGAGTGGCAGTGCAACATAAAGGATTACACAGGTTATTAGCACAATCCAAAGGAAACATTGGAAGAAGTTCAAGAAAGAGATTCTTGCAGCATTGAGTGGAGCAATAATATATCATACTTGGAGCGCTAGGAACTGGAGAAGGTATAAAGGCAAAATTGTACACACAGCAGAGGCAATTACATTGATCAGGAAGGAATTCGTGGAGAGGATTAACATGTTTAGCAATTCAAAGAAAGCACAACAGTGTAGGATGTGGATCCAACAATTAGACAATAGCATAGTTTAGTGTTCTGGTTTCTGATTGTTTGTTGAGGGCCTTGTTCCTGTTGTGGAGGATGAGGCGCTCTTCACCTGTACTTGACTGTTTTCTTGTTATGGTAATCATTTTACAGTTGTTACCAAAAAAAAAAGAAAATCTTAGGACAACATCTCTCGAGATTCGTCCACCATTGAGGATGGAATAACAAACAATCTTGGAATAACTAATTCCCAACCAAATTAGCCCACTGTGATAGCCGCTAGGTACATTTTTTGTGTGGGGTTGAATACTTGAAGTGTGTAATATATACAAGGATCAATTGAGGTAAGAAAAAGTTAAAGCCAACTTTAAGAGATTCTTTATGTCTTTGGTTTTTATGTTTAATCAGCTAAATATAGCCTTTGAAGCATTCTTTTTTATTTTTGGTTTCCCATCCGGTGTCCGGTACCCGCATTGAAGCCCAACTAATCCGTATTCGCACAGGTCAGGGCCCCATTCGGGGGGTAGAGCTCCCTACCAAGGATTTTTCATACCTAGGGCTCAAACCCGAGACCTCTGGTTAACGGAGGAGCAGCCTGACCTTTGGTGGTCTTTGAGACGTAATGTGGAAGCTATTATAGTTGCAAACCATAGAGACGATAATCTTCATGCTCTATGATACAACAACTTTTTATGTCCATCAAGTTCAGAATATGATGCAAACCAAAGAGATTCTTGTGTTACTTCAGAAAGTATTGCATTTCTTCTTCTCCATAGCTTCCTATATGTTTTCTTTGTTAATTAAAGTAGTTGCCTTAAGTTTTACTTATTCTATTTGCCTTCTTTTTTACTACTTTTTACTTTGCTCTCAAAATTCTGCTATAAATAATGAAGAAAAGATCAGTTTAATAATCATCTTTGAGAGCATCATATATAATACTATAATCAAAAACACATTTTTTTCTTCTTTACCTTAAGAATTATTCAATGGACATACTTTCTAATGCAGTAGGTGGCTTTGTTGTTGAGGTGGGGAAGTTTGTATCCAAATGCATCTATCCTAAGATTGAAAATATCGTCCGTTTCTCGACAAAAATTGAAAATCTGAGGAAGGAAATGGAGAAGCTAGCAAAGTTTAGAGACGATATCAAAGAGAAGTTGGAAGGAGCCGAGCGAGAAGGCTATAAGCCAAAACCAGATGTTGTTGAGTGGATCGAAGATGTTCAGAAGTTCAAGAATGAATGGGAAGCTATGCAAGAAAGCATTGCAGCGGCTAAGACGCTAGTGTATAAATGCTGTCCAAAATGCAGACTTCGCTCAGAAGTCTCCGCTCAAGCAAAGAACATCCGGGATCAATTCTGCAAGCTTAAAGAGGTCGGAGAAAACTTTGGATCCAATTTGGTGGTAGAAAATTACCGGGTGAAAAAAGTTGAGCACATCCCGGGACCATCAATAGAAGGCCAGTTAACAGCAACAAGGAATCTCAACAAACTCCTACGACTATTGGAAGATGATGAGGTAATGTTGGAATTAATCCAAGATTTAATGCTAAATGTTTTACGAATTGATAGCTTTTAATTTCATTTACTCCTGAGGGGAGGATCTAAAAGGCCGGGTGGGGGTTCCTGGGAACCCACTAACTTTCGTGCGTATGTAGTATTTCTATAGAGAAATCTAGTACATATATAACAATTATAAGTTGGGAACCCATAAATAAAATGTGTTGTTGGTCTAGTGGAGTAGAAGGACTTGTAAAAGGTTTATTGACCTCTTGGTTGTGGGTTCAAATCCCCTACTTACTATTTGATTTTATTTTTATCTAATATGGGGAACCCTAAATCCTGGATTCGCCTTTAACTCCTATGTAATTAGATTTTATAGTCTAAATGTTCTTCTCACAAAAGTAGATTTTTTTTTCTATTATAAATTACTTCATAAAGGGTAAAATGAGAAATAAATTAAAGGCTTAAATATGACATCGAACTATTAAAAATGGTTCATCTAGGCCATCCGTTATAAGTTTGTTTCATCTATGGTAGAGATTTTAAGAGTTTGACTCATCTATGTCACTGCTATTACAAAAGGTTCATTCGTGTCATTATTTGTAACAGTGGTTCTACAAAACCATTTTTCCACGTGCCTCTTGTCAGAGGTCCTCGTCACCAAATCCAAATCAGTCGATAGTATTATTTAAAATCAAAATTAAAATAAAATTTGATCCACACAGTTAAAATAAAAATTGAGCTCATTAGAAGTAAAAATCTGACTCGTTAAAATAAAATCAGACCTATTAATTGCGCTGAGTTTTAATTTAATATGTTCGATTTTTATTTTGGTTCAAGTAATATTGGTTGTTTTAGATTTAGTGACGTGCACTTCTAATAAGAGTTTATGTGTCAAAAATAGTTTTGCAAAACCCCCACTTTGCAAACTAATGACACGAATGAACCTTCTGTAATGATAGTGACATAGATTAGTTATTTCTAATAGTTCGATGACAAAGATGAGTCATTTCTTCTTCTCGTCCTTCTTCACTGCATAATATATACTGAGGTGATCAAAGCCTCCTAAGTTCTTGTTTCTCAAATTTTCTTAATTTTTTTATATGACTATTATTGTTGCATCTTTCACTTGTGTGTACGTAAATATTTTGTTTAAGTATTAGAATCCTTTCAGGTATTCATCATAGGTTTGTGGGGAGCAGGAGGAGTTGGGAAAACAACATTGGTGACTAATCTAAACAATGAGCTCCTAAAGACCGGTGTGTTAAGTCGTAAACTGTCTTTTGGTGTTGTGATATGGGTCACCGTGCCCAAACCGCCAATAGACATAAGAAAGGTTCAAGAACAAATTGCCAGCAGATTAAACATAAAGACAGATAGCGAGGGAAGTGGTCGAAGCTTTTCCAGCAAAATTTGTGAAAGGCTCAAGGAAGAAAAAAGTTTCCTTCTCATACTGGATGATGTTTGGGAACCTATAAATTTGGATGACGTAGGTGTGCCCCAACTAGCCGCGAGAAGCAAGGTAATTATAACTTCTCGTTTTTTGAGTGTTTGTAACCAAATGAAAACTGACGTTGAAATGAAGGTTTACACATTGGACGAGGATGAATCTTGGCAACTGTTTGCCAAAAATGTGGGAAATATTGTCAATCAGGAGCAAATCCATCCATTGGCAAAGGAAATTGCAAGAGAGTGTGATGGTTTACCTTTAGCAATCATTGTTATTGGATCATCCATGAGAGGGAAGACGAGGGTCGAGCTCTGGGAAGATGCTTTGAAATCACTTAGAATGTCGGAACCTCATAGCAAAGTTGTAGAAGATAAGGTTTACAAGGTCATCAAGTGGAGTTTTGATTCTTTAGAATCTCAGGATATTGAATTATCCTCAGAGCAAAGAAGCAAACATGTGAACAAAAAGAGAGGTGACATTCAAAGTTGTTTCTTATATTGCTCGTTATATCCGGCCGCTATTCCGATAGATGATCTCATACATTGCTGGTGGGCAGAGGGGATCCTCGGTGAACATGACACATATGAAGAAGCCTACAACAGGGGAATCACGTTGATTGAGAGTCTAAAAGATGCCTGCTTGCTAGAAGCCGGTAAGATGGAGGATGAGGATTGTGTGAAGATGCATGATGTGGTTCGTGATGTTGCAAGATGGATGGCTAGTACCTTTGGGGATGAACAAACTTCTGTTTTTCAAGCTGGAATTGGGTTGACTGAGATATCACATATTAAAATATCAGCTTCTGTCAAGAGAATATCTTTCGTAAGCAACGAAATTGAATGTCTACCTGATTGCTTCACGAAATGTCCAAAGACAACGTCTTTACTTTTGCAATACAATAGAACCCTTTGGAAAATACCCCACAAATTCTTTTTGGCATTTCCAGGTCTAAGAGTTCTGAATCTGAGTCGCACTAGTATTAGAGCACTGCCTTCTTCCATCAATAGTTTATGTCAACTACGTGCTCTAATACTACAAAGTTGCTATGAGTTGGAAGAGTTACCAACCGTTGGTAATCTTCACAATTTGCAAGTGCTCGATTGTGATCGTACAGAGTTGCGCTGTCTGCCGCAAGGATTGGACAATTTGACAAACCTGAGGCTATTAAATATGCCAGTTGATAATATGAAGAGCATCAGCCAGGGATTTTTCCTCAAATTTCCTAGCATTGAAATGTTAAATATGTCATATAGCTCTGTTGGAGAGACTTCTTTTGATGAGATATCATCTCTACACAATCTGACTCATCTTTCTATTAAAGTGGATAACTCATCATGTTTCAATAGAGATTACACCTGGATGACTAGATTGAAAGGATTTCACATTAAAGTTGGGAAAACTATAATGTATATACCATACAACAAGTCAATATGGGCGATAAATGTCCACAAGTGTGAAAATTTCAGTAACGGAGAGCTCTCAGGCATGTTGCAGTTTGCTTCAGCTTTGTTCTTGTATGAATGCATGGGTCTCAGGAAGTTGATTTCATACAACACTTTTAATGGATTAAAATTACTAAATATTTACTACTGTTCTTGTTCTTTCGGACCAGTGGAAGGAGGAAGTGGACAATTTGACCCGTTGCCAAATCTGGAACATCTCGACCTCTATTTCGTATATAATTTAAAGAGTGTTTCTGATTTTGGCCAATATTTGGGTCTAAGATTTTCTAAATTACGCCTACTGAATATCTCTGATTGTGCAAGTTTAACATGTCTTTTCAATGATGGTGGAGCGTGTTCTCTGCCCAAGCACTTGGAAGAGATTACAATTCGTTATTGTAGAGTTCTGGTAGACTTGTTTGTGCAATGCAGCTCGAGTGATCAGGCAACGCTTGTCAACTCAGAAATTCCAAGGGTTCGGAAGTTAAAGTTGTACGACTTACCAGAACTAGGAATGTTGGGGGAGCCACAGAGTATGTGGGAACACTTGGAGGAACTCACGGTGTACGAGTGTGATGGATTAAGGAAGTTGCCTCTCTCTATTCAAACCTCCGAAAACATCAAAATAATAGAAGGAAAACCCTCAAAATGGTGGAGCCAACTGGAATGGGATGATGACAACTTCAAGTCAAATTTAGAGCGTTGTTACAAAGAAATGTAAACCCGATGACAGAAGGATCAAAGTTAACGTTGTTTCTGCTGCATCTCAGGTGATGTGCCAATTAACTATCATATTTTCAATTGTATTTGGATTATTTACAAACTATCCTTTTTGCAACTTTAACATAGTTTGTTAATACATATTACAAACATTCTTCATAAGTACATTGTTATAATTAAGTCATTTACCTCCCTGGAAAAACATATGCTTTTACAAAAATATTTTTAAACATTGTTAAATACACTAGCATGATTGGGTTATCATTCAAATGTTAACAAATGTATTAAGCTTCATTTTTTTTTGGCTTCATTCAGGGGATTAAAAAGGCAAAGGAACTTCCTGCACCAGGACATAAAGTTTCGAGCTAAAAGTAATCGGTGCAGTTTGCTGTGATGTATTTTCCTATCAGACGTCTCAAGTTTTTTCTGCTGATAATCGTTCCTTGTTTGTACTATCCTTGCTTCCTGGTTCCGATATTTTGGATTGCTATGATTGTACACCGAGTAATTTCTTGTTTCATTTGTGTTGTGCGATCATCTTGTTTATTTGTAATAAACTGGTATTGCTTCGGTGCTTAAACATTCTAAAGCATTCTTACTTAAGTTGTACATTCAAAATTTAGCACATACACTTGATTTTAAAGTCAATTTCTGAAAATGTTTTTCGAGAAATGACTCATCTGCAAGTTGAAGACGGGATAAGGATTCAACCTTTCCGCAATCAAAACATAAGAAAGTTTTCATATGACAGTAACCTCCATATGACAAGTTGATATGAATAAGTCGACAAAAATACGCTAAAATTGAGTTCGGGGGTAATAGGAACCCTTGAAATTTGAGTGTGTCGTAGCAACTTAGGCCATAGTTTGGGTGGGTACTAGCTAGATGCTTATCTCATTGTTTTACAAGAAAGATGAACACATAGTCTTCTTTCTTTGATCTTTTTTATTAGTTTTCTGCTTAACTCTGTGTTGTATACTATGCTATGGTTTGTTAATATCACTTATTGTTTGTACTATTTGTGCTTTCTGATTCCGATATTTTGATTATTTGAAATCGGAGAGCGCCTATTACACATTTCTGACAATGGTTTCTCGTGTTGTAATAAGGTCCATTGTAAACAACTGAGAATTTACCCGACAAGAAACTTCGCTACCTTAGTACCATTATAGTTTCATATTTACAGCGTCCACAGCCTATAGGTTACAGCAGATGACATATACACAAGACAAAAAGGTCAGCCCGGTGCACTAAGCTCCCACTATGTGCAGGGTCGGGGAAGGGCCCGATCGCGAGGATCTATTGTACGCAGCCTCACCTTACATTTCTGCAAGGGGCTGTTTCCAAGGCTTGAACCCGTGACCTCTTGGTCACACGGCAACAACTTTACCTGTTACTTCAAGGCTCCCCTTCCAATGTATCAAATACTGATTGTGATGCTAACTGGCTTGACAATTCAAATCTGGATCATCGACTGTGTTGAAGTACAATGTGGAAAGTTTGTCATCAAATTTCGAAACCAGTTGATGGACAGACAATCCACAGTAACGCTTGCCCAGTCGAGCTAGAAAAATGTCAATTATTTTCTTGAACATGTCGTCTCCTTGGATTAACGGCTGCTCCACAAACTCAACAAGAGGCATCCACTGCATCAGAAAAAAGAAAAGGCAGCTCGTGTAAATGCAAAGTCGCATAAAGCTACAGACTCAGAGTCTAACTCAACCCTGAAAGCTAGCTCATGAGATGACGATTGTCCAAAAATATACGAGGAAACAACATCTTATTTTAGCAACCGATATGGGGTACTAATGCACTGACAATAGGACATGCAGGACCAACATTGTGAAACACAAGATTGGACTTGGATCTAACTCAACCTTGGTCTTGCCGATTATCAATTCGTGCAATATGCGTACCTTAGCAGCCTGAATTTCTAGATCGTCAACCATGATCTGTTTCGACAGAGGTCTTAACAGGCAGACGAAGAACAAATCTGACTTTTCAAAGGCCACATTGTGAGCATGCCTGAATAAGGACATCGAAAAATGTTAATTCAATCAATGGCCTCTTGTTCGTAAATTGTAAAATCAACAATAGCGTCCAAAGTTAAACAACTGCGATTTCCCTTTGACGAAGGTGTAGAGTGTGATTTCCCTTAAATAGCATGAGTTAGAGCAAGAAACTGAATTAAGCTTGAAATATCCTAAAGAGGACAGTAAAGTCTAGCAAAAAGTGGTTCTACTCAGTTTCTCGGACTCTCCAAAAATGTTGCCGCACCCGAGTCGGATCCTTCAAAAACACACTATTTTTGGAGGATCCGATATGCGTCCATCGACATTTTTGAAGAGCCCAAACAACATAGGTTCTACATTCCGTGTCTGAGCAAAGTTGCTTGGGTAGTTATTTTATCAGCATTTCATGTTCTCATAAGATTTCTAATATAGCTCTTCCTATCGATAAAATTATGGTCGTAAGGAAGAATTTTGTTACCTGAAAGCCATAACCTCCACAAATTCAGTATTAATCTGGAGAAAATAATGACAAAAGATGAAAAACAGCGTTTAGATAACGATTGCTATCGTTATGAGTTGCTAGTTCAGGAAGGAGATACATTAAGTGAAAAATTCTTACCCCGGTTTCCTCCTTCACTTCTCTCACAACTCCTGTAAAGATCTCCTCGGACTGATGTTAACGCAAGAACTAAACGTAGTAAGTATGCAGATTTCATGTTTCAATATTTTGCGTTAGAGGAACATACCTCAAGAATGAAACCGGTTGGTATTTTCCAGAGGCCTGAAAGAGCCGGTGCAAAATGTTTCTCTTGCACGACGAGCACCTAAAGCAGTAAGTTTATCAGTCTAAGAGACTACACAAAGGATTCAGAAGTTTGTGAATATTACTGCTATTAGAAGGGACTTGCAAACAGAAAAATATACACCTCATTTTTGTCGTTGATCACAAAACCTCCAACTCCGACTTGATGAGATGCATTCGAAGGAAGCATGGAGGGTTCCTCCGGAATCCAATAAGTCATCATGACGTATCCTCTTTCTGCATGATGGTATTCAAATCCCTCCTACAAAATTTAGTGTGTGATTGTTACAGAATCTCGAAAACTATATGTTATTTTTTATAAGATACCGTAGTTGATCTTTTGAGTCGGTAAAGTTCCCCATTGGTTGGGTAATGAACTGGCAGTTTATTTATATGGACTTGGGAAATCCTTTGCTCTTGAGTTTAGCTCTTCGGGTTGAGTTGTGCCATTTGTCATATCTTTACATGATATCATGCACCAGTTCTATCGTCATGATTTTCATTGAGTCGAAGGGGTTCAACATCTACTATATATACATAAAAACTATTTTTGACCATGTATGACCCCCCTAGATCAAAGGAGGCTCCGCCACTGACTACGCCTGATCCTCCACAAAACCGTGACCTCCTTATCGCTCTTCGCAAAGGTGCATGTACTTTCATATCCACATATATCACTGCTAATTTTGTTTACTTTGAATAGTGAGACGAGTAAATTATTCTCCATATCTTGAGAATTACAATCACTATTAGCCACCATTCAACATCAGAAAAAGGAAATACCTTTACTGCAATAGGAACTAGATCACATTTTTCCAGTGGTAGTTTAAGCCAAACTCCCTTCTTTCCCTGCATCGTCAAGAGCCATCGATTACCAATAGGCGTTTTATAAGTTTACTTGTAATACGCCAAACACTACTACGCCTCATTCCTAAACAAGTTGGAGCTCCGGTTATATGAATTCGTCAGGCTATAAAAAGTACTAGAAGTTCTCCGTATTTCCTACTGGCATAAGTCTGTTATAGGACTGACTTGTACAAGCATAGGACCAGAAGTAAACATACTAACATGACAAACACACAATCTTCAACTATTGGTATCGATCGCCTATATGTTACTTCGTTGGTTTTTCAAGTCAAATGCAATCGCTTTCTCTTGTTTATTAATCAACATCAAACCACAAACCAAATCATGAAATTTTTAGACTAGACGATGAAGTACCTTCGCTTTCCAATGAGAGAGCGATGCGCGAAGTGCAAAGGTAAATTTGTCAGGATCGGATGGTAGTCTTTCTGGGTTGACGAGTACTCCTTCATATTCATCGTCAGAGGCATCGAGTACCCATTTATCTCGAAAATACAAACTTGTATGGTTCGCGCCATTTATCGGATAAGAGAAAGTATCCATTAAGAAGTTCCTCTTGCTTACTGATCTTGTTGTATCATAAGAAGTGCTTGAATAAGAAGCCTTCATCATAAACCTCCCTGAAGGTAAAACAGAAATTTTACAAAATTATAACTTTATGACAGATACAAACAGCAAAAACATTTCAAACCCAAGGGCTATGTTGCTCGGACTCTTCAAAAATGTCAGTGGGTGCGAGTCGGATTCTCCAAAAGTAGTGTATTTTGGAGAATCCAATACGGGTGCGGCATCAAAAGTGAAGTGTCCGCGCAACTTAGACCAAGGGTGTCGCCTAGTGGTCAATGAAGTGGATTGAGAAACATGAGGTCTCGGGATCAAATCCTAGCGGACAGAGGCGGAGCCAGCCTAGTAATAGGGGGTGGGTTCGGCCGTTCGACGGAAAAATTATATTATTAATACATGGTTAAAATGATTTTTATGTATATATTGTAGATGTTGAACCCTCTTCAGTGAGTCAGATTTTGGACCCCTCAGCATAAATCCTGGCTCCGCCTCTGCTAGCTGAGACAAAAAAGCCACTAATTTCATCTCATAAGTCTCTAGTCTTGGTGACAGAATTAGTCGAGGTGCACGCAAGATAGCCAGGACACCATGGTCATAAAAAGAACAGCAACGGTTCTCATTTAGCAGCAGCAGTGGTGTTATCTAAAAATCACATAGATTAATAGATAATATTCTTCTTTAAGAGAAAAGGTTCAAATATGTCATCGAACTATTAGAAATGGCTCATCGTTTATATCATCAGTTATAAGTTTGGCTCATTTATGCCACCGTCTTTAAATATTTGGATCATTTATGTTACTGCCGATATAGAAAGGTTCATTCGTATCATTATTTTTGCAAAGCTAGCTTTGCAAAATCATTTTTGCCACATGACGTCTTATTAGAAGTCCACATCTCCAAACCTAAATCATACTCATTCATTGTGTCGGATTTTATTTTAATGGATCCGATTTTTAATTTTGATCTTCAGTAATATTGGTTGATTTGGATTTGGTGATGTGGACCTCTAATAAGAGGCCACATGACAAAAATAGTTTTGCAAAAACACCATTACCAATAATGGCACGGATAAACGTTTCTGCAACGACAATGACATAAATGAGCTTAACTTTTAAAAGCGATAGACATATATGACCTAAACTTATAACGGATTGCATAAACTTAAAGATCATCTAAAACAGAACAAAAGAACTGGAAATGTTAATGAAAAACACTTAGTTTGTCCAACAGTTTGCTTAACTGCAGGCAATATCTTTCGTTTAAGATCAAAAGATTCAAAAATTCTTTTTACTTTCTCGAACTCCGTGTCAAATAAAAAACAGACAAACAAATTGAAACGGAACTGAGTATCAGAAAATTACCTCTACCTCTGCAAGAATGGAACTTGGGAGCCACATTAACACCAAACATCATGAGCTTTGAATCAAGAAATGAAGTAGAAAACTTCATCAACCCTTCCATACCAACTGATTTATTACACAGAGAAGAAAATAATTCAAGATTCTGTCACAATGTGAATAACCAAAAATAATGTAATTCTTTTTTTGAGTAAAAGAAAATAATGCAAGATTCTGTCACAATGCTAAAAGCAAGAAAACTTCTTGGGTATTTTCACTACCCAATGAAGATATTAAATAGTAGTAATATAGTTTTTGGCATTTAGAAAAAAAAAAAAACTAAAATATCTATGATTAAAAAGGAGATAAATTATGTCATGTAAAATATTGGCATAAAGTTAAAGAAAGGCATGTGGTTGAAAATGAACAGCAACAAACAACAACAACAATATGCCCAGTGTGATCTCACAAAGTGAGGTTTTTGGCATTTAGAAAAAAAAAATATTTGTGATTAAAAAGGAGATAAATTATGTCATGTAAAATATTGGCATAAAGTTAAAGCAAGGCATGTAGTTGAAAATGAACAACAACAAATTAAACAAACAAGAACATGCTCAATGTAATCTCACAAAGTTGAGTCCGAAAAAGATAGAATGTACGCAGGCCGTACCACTACTTTAGAGGTGGAGCGGTTGGTTGCGATAGACCCTTAGCTCGAGAATAAACAATCCAAAGCAATATATATAGAGAACAAAATGGTTGAAAATGAACCTTGTATGAAATATTTGAAATTAGCTAAAACAAAGATATTTTATTAGTGTAGAAAATGAAATGAAAGGGAAAACAAATGAGTGTGAAGAGGAAAAAGAGACATATAGAAAGAGGGAAATATTATACATATTTAAAATGAGGAAATTGTGTGGGAAAATGAGTTGAGTATGCCTCTCAAGCCTCCGATTAATTAAAAGGGACGAGTGGATTTCACAATATTAGTTCGTCAAGTCCTTCAAACAACTGCACACAGTTATTCCAGAGAAAAATTGGCTATTAAGCCTCTTCAAGTTTTCAATTAGCAAAATGACCTACTTCTATTTTCTCATTTGTCGGATTGATAATCGATCTGTTTATATATAGGTCGGATCGATAATTGATCTGTAGGATTGATAATTGATCTGTCTATATATCTGCCGGACAAATAATAGATCTGTCGGATTGATAATCAATCTGTCGGACACATAATAGATTTGTCTCAAAAATGGGTCATCTCCCTAAATAAAAAAACTTATGGTCCACTTAATTAAAAATAGACTTAAAAGGTCTATTTAACAAAGAGTCCGGTTATTCCATAACTGCATTAGTTGTCTTGGCAACTACTCAGTTGTCGAACAACTTCTATAGTTGTCGAGACAACTTTTACAGTTGTTGAGGGAGAAAGTAAAAAAAATAAAAAGCTGAAAGAAATTTGTCATTTTTACATAATTTTTAAAACTGAAAGAACCCTTACGTAATTGAGAAAAATTGGTTACTAAGCCTCTTCAAGTTTCCAATTAGCAAAATGGCCTACTTTTATTTTCTCATCTGTCGGATTGATAATCGATCTGTCCATATATAGGTCGGATCAATAATTGATCTGTCGGATTGATAATCAATCTGTCCATATATAGGTCGGATCGATAATTGATCTGTCGGATTGATAATCGATCTGTTTATATATCGATCGGAGAGATAATAGATCTGTCTCCCTTTAAAACATCGTAGACTCTTTCCTCCTCATACCTCATATTGTGTGTCCAGTCTTCGGATACTCTATCCTCCTCACATTTCATTTTACGGAATCATATTGAATATGTTATTGGTATTGTAACTTTGTTTGATTTTTCATTAAAATGAATAAAATAACTTATCTCACTTATGGATGAAATGATTAACTATTAATCTTGTATTACTTAGTTATATTAATATTTAGGATAAAACTATTAACCTATGGATCTCTAACTTTTATCAAAATCACTCTAATTTATTGATATTATTATTAAGCATTAATATATATTTTTATAATATATTTTTCATTCTCCAATCAAACGAAAGAAAATATTTTTCATGAAAATGACTCAAGTCGTACCAAAGACATTTATTTTCTCTACTTTTCGACTTAAAAAATTATCTTTTTCCTTTAAAAAAAACATTTTTAAAAATATTTTAACCAATCGAAGATGAGAAAACTATATTCCACCATACCAAACAAATCCTAAAAAACAAAATAAAACCAAATTATCTATCTGGCCTAGGCCATTGGGTGTCTGAAGACAAAATAAAAAAGATATTTTTTTTAGGTAAAATGTATCATCATTCATTACTTTAATAACATAAAATAAAATAAAATAGACAGGTAGGTCATGCTTCCTGATATTTTGATTATCTTAATCATAATATTTACTTTATTTTGGTTTAACAATTGTTGTATGATGTTCACATTGAAATTCTCATTAATTTAAATTGTACACTGTAATATTTATCCTAGCGATAACGTTCGCAATAGAATTTTTTTCTATACACAGAGTTTGAACCCTAAATATTTGATTAACGATAAAGCAGCTTCATCACTGCACCACAATTCATATTGATGTCATGAATTATTTTAGTTGTTGAAACACTATTATCTTATCCTTTTAACAAATGGGACATACAAATAATTTTAGGTGGAACTTCACTCAACAAGAATAATATGATTTGACATAGTGATTCTCTTATTATTTAGTACCGTATTCGTTTTAAAGTCAGATTAATTTAAATTATGCGCATGAAAATTTCATTTATAAGTAAAACGCTTTCTTATCAAAGGCGAATTTATCTCACGTTCTTGAATATGAGACCTCTGTTAAAAATAAATGGATACTTATCATTTTATCAATCATTAGAGATATATAATTTGAGATTTGAAGTTAATAAATTTTTAAAATGATCTAAAATTAAGAATAAAAGGATATTTAACGTCTTATCACAACCTTTACAGTGAAATACGAAGATCAATACATAATGTATATATAATCTAATTTTTAATGTAAAGTCAGACGTAAATTCTTCTTTTTTATATGCAAAAGCACTAAATTTTTTTTTAATAATATTCAATTCAAATAGCTTAATTATCATTATAATTTAATCTATTTTTACTTAATCCATATTTGATCCCCTCTGGATAAGGTTGTATTATTAGTCTCTCTTCATTTAGATTTTTTTTTTTAGATATTTTTTTGTTTGTTTGTTTTTACATGAAAAAACAATTTATATTATTTAGGTTATAGTGAAGTCCACGTGGGAACACGTCAAGTTGGATATTTTATTAGGACAAAATATTTTTTTTTAGTGCACATATGATTCTATTCCCACCATAGTGGGAAAATCATCTAGCCCATCTTTGAGTATTATTTAAATTTTAACCAATATTAAAAAATATTTGAAATTTAATTTGATTATGCAAATTTCAGAGTATTCTTCATATGAAAAAAATATTTAAAAATGTTATGATTCGGACAGATTAAGTAAACCACAAGTAAAAGAAAATAAGAACAACACACAGATTTACGTGGAAATCCTTGCGGGAAAAATCACGGACAGATGCAGAGGAGGTTTCACTATAATGGAGAGAGAGTACAAAGTGGGAGACGTAGTCTCAGTGACGTGTATTTTCTTGAACACCCAAAACACTCCACTAAATGCACTTATATAATACGTGCATACAAATAAGTCCTAGACCCGATCCCTACACTACCACCACAGATCCCATTGAAAATCACAAACATGGGTCGCACCACGAAACTTTCAAGGCCGGATCAACAAAATTCGGGTCACAACTCTAACAAAAAATTATTTAAAATTTAAAGTAGTGGTAAGATCTGCATACATTCTAATCTCCCCAAATCTCACTTGTGAAATTTAACTAAACATATTATTGTTGTTTATCAAATATAGATTGGGGTGAAATGATTCGAGGTTCATCAAACTTACACGCACTCGATGTATACATCAAACTAATATTTTTTATCATGGTTAAGTAATTAAATTAAGTAAAATACATGGTTAAGTAACATGGGGGTTTGGGCCACAGGTGACAAAAGAGTTTTAAACTGAGGTGTAGGTGACACAAGTCTTAATTATTAGTTGGAGGTGACAATTACTTTATTATGTATTAAGAAAGTTGGGGAAGTTTTAAAATAACCCACAAGTTTTTAAATTTACACTTTGATCCCAATGTATACCTAAAATAACGGAAAACGGAGGGAAAAATGGCGTCTTTCTCTCTCTTCTCATCCATTGTTGTTTTCTCTCTCTTAACGATTTTTGTTGTTAATTATTTCTATTTCTGCTGCTTTATTCATCATCTTCTGCTTCATCTTCTTCTTGTCGACCATTTGTTGTTGTTGTTGTTGTTGTTGTTGTTGTTGGTACAGCGCTACTGGTGCGATCTGACCAATTTCTTAGGTCAAATTTTGTTTACTACATCACTTTCCACTTTGGCATTACTTCATAGGTTACTTTGGTAAGTAAAATTATGATTTTTATTCGTATTGGTCATCTGGGTACACTTCTGTTTTTCTAACAATGGATAGAACCCCGATTATGAATCCAACATAAGTGCCCACAATTTAAACATATCAATCATCTGGTGCATCAGATGAGTAATCTGTTGCATCAGACTATTTATCTGTTGCATCATCGTATTATCTGTTGCATCAGACGTATTAGCTGTTATATCAGGATGTTTATTTGTTGCACCAGACTAATTATCTGTTGCATCAGAATGTTTATCTGTTGCACCAGACTAATTATCTGTTGCAACGAATGATTAATCTGTTTGAAACAACACAAATCAACCCCTGCCACAAACCCAACAGATAAATCTTACTATTGCTACTGGATTCTAAATTATTCCTTTTTACGTCGAATCATCGAAATATTTGTTGAGAAGATAATAGACAGAATGAAAATTAAATATGGATTAAAACGTCAAAGATCAAACATAATTTATTTATTAAACAAATAAAAATACATATAATAGACTAAAAGAAAAATAATAGTCTAATTATTATTATTATTATCAACATCATCATTGCCAGCCGGCCAATCTTCAACCGGAAGTAGCAACAAGGCCCTCCTCAGCCTGCGTATCTCGCGGAGCATTCTTGATCTAACTCCTCCCAATTCCCATTGCAGATCACGAACTTGATTCTGAAGTTCATTCACGGCGTCTTGCAGAAAAGTAACGTCCCACACTGGGTCAGCCATAATCTTATCTTCTAGAGTATAATATGAAAGACGAGATGCAATAAATAAATAGAGTGTGTATTTGAATGAACGATTGAGTAATGACGGACCTATTTATAGAGGATTGAATTTGAATGAGAGGCAAAAAGGCGCGACTATTCACCTCCATACATTAATTAAATTTTTGATTAAATTAAGAAAATAAATATTGTGATATAAGTCATGACTTTTCAGATTATTATTATTAATTAGTCTTTCGAAGAATCGCTTTTATTGAGTTGTGGCAATAGATTCTATATCTGTTGCATCAGATAACACATCTGTGACAACAGATATATTATCTGTTGCATCAGATAACACATCTGTGACAACAGATATATTATCTGTTGCAACAAATATAAAATATGTTGCATCAGATAACATATCTGTTGCAACATATAATCTAACTGTTCACCTCCATTTATTAATTATATTTTTTATTAATGTGAAAAGTAATTAATTAATTAAATTAAGAAATATTGTGATAAGTCATGACTTTTCAGATTATTATTATTAATTAGTTCTTTCCAAGAACTGCTTTTATTGAGTTGTGACTCGATTAGGTTGCTTCAGATAAATCATCTGTGACAACAGATATATCATCTGTTGCAACCATAGTGAACCTGTTGCATCAGATAATTTAATTGTTGCAACATATAATCTACTTTTTTTTAAAAAAAATAACTATATCATCATATCATTAATCCAAATTTGCTTACTTTTTTATTTTATAAATTAAAAAAAATACCTTTTCAAATTTCTTAATAAAATAATAATAATTTTATTATATAATAAATAATTTAAAAAATAAAAATGGTGAAAAGTCACGATCAGTTATTAAAATTGTGATTATAAATTGTGTTTATTATTTATTTACGAAATATTTTTCATATTGAATAATCGGAAGTCTGAGTCATGTCTTTCTTTTCACCCTCTCAATAACAACAATAGCCCTTTTTTATTAATAACCGTCAGGTGCAACATATGATCAATCTGTCGTAGCAGATTAACTACTAACTGTTGACACAAATTGTTTCTCAATCCCTACCACCAACCGTCGACATGTTGAGAACAAGGAATAAACAGAATGATTATTATTAAATACTAAATAAGAATTAAAAATTTAAAGTCGACAACAAAATGAAATGAATGTTCATAAATTTTTGAATCCCTTGGGTAGATTTGATATACAAAAGGAGGAAAATAATCGCTAAAATAAAAAATATTACCTAATTATTATTACTACTATTATTATTATTGTCAATCAGACATATTTCATTCATCCGGCAGCCTTGCTCCGAAGTCAGCCAAATATCTCTCTGGAGTTCATCAATCAAACTGCCTTTGAAGTTCAAGCAAGGACTCGATATGAATATTCTTGTACGAATCTGGATCATCCATATTTGTAAAGAGGGACCTATTAATAAATTATTGTATCTCGAAAAGAAAAGAAAATTGCTTTAAAATAAATCTAACAGATGGGTAATCTGTTACAAAATATATTCTTTCTGTTAGATAACTTACAACATATTGGCAATCTTTTTGCAACAGATGTATATATCTGTTTGATTTCTTCAACAGGTTGATCACTGTCGTAACAGATGTCTCCAATTGATTGACAATATAAACAGATGTGTCATCTGTTGCAACAAGCTAGTCATCTGTTTATTCAATTTAAGCCATAGATGGTCTAGGAAGAATAAGGTGCGTGCAGATGGATCCACTATCATATGTGTGGGAGTTAAGTATGTATTACTGATAAGGTTACCGGGACAACACACATAAAGTACAATATTTTTGTGAATGCAGTTTTTAACCGATTAGGCATTGATCATTCAAACAAGATCCTGTATTGTACCGTTAAGTTTGATGGGTTCGAAATTGATAAGGCTGAGGACCTCATAAAGATGGTGCAGATACCCTGTTACGAATTACTGACGGTTGGTGCTCGTGTTTATGCGTGTCAAGTTTTGAGAAGGGATCAATATTTGTCGTCACTGCAGAGAACCAATAGCGATTGGACTTAACTTTAAGTGTGCATTGGACCCTTAATTTTTTCTATGTACGCTAACTCGGTCATATTTTTTTTATAGAGTAATGAGCTTAGAGTTACGTAACGTTTGATAGGCTTGGTATAGCCGGTTTAAATCACATGCTACGTAACTCCATGCTTACTAATTTATCAAATTGGTTGAGCAAGATGCATGGAGCAACGCTAGATAAAAGTGTGTTGTTCAACTGTTGGGACCACATCTTCAACGTGCATCAATACATTTTGACCTAAAACAAACACAGCGACCCTCCATGTATCCTTTAAAGCTTCTGAAGAGAAAGTGTTCTGAAGGGCTTCTAGAATGCCACAACTTTGAAGGTAGTGTTCCTAATCGAGCTCACAAGAGACGAAGAACTCCTTACCAACTTCAAAGACGGTAACGACCAACTTGAATACAGAATCAACAAGCTGGAGGAAAACTTGAAAATTATCGGGATTCACATACTACAACAAACATTTGATCTTCTCCAAAAAATGTTGAAAGCATGTCAAGACAAGAAAACACAATCAATTATAACCATATTGCTAAGGAAGCAATGATACTCTATTTTCCTTTCAATCTCGTTTGTGGTTCCGATCAGGTCAACGACAGTGGACCTGGTCGAAAACACAAACAAGAAGATGGGATGAAATTTAAAATTCAGAAATTGCCGCCCTCGCTTAGTTTCCTTATTTTTACTACTGTTGTTGTTTGCGTAAGTTTTCTAGACTTGTTGAACATCATTTCTACCCTCGATGCCCGTAAGGCTGCTTTGTTGGTCTTCTCCTATTTTCTAATTAGGTGATAATCCCGACCACGCAGCTCCCTAGCAAAGTGTCCATCTGCATTATTTTTCTTTCAGAGACACAACAGATGAAATTACATTACCGGATACACTTTCATATTTGCACTTGATTCAGATCTCGCATCTGTTAAGATAATTCCACCGGCCAGATTTGTTAGAAGTTACTTTCTACCCTATGTCTCTTCTTCAATTAGCTCTCAGATGATATAGTCTTCCATCAACCACCCATTTTCCTTCGAAAGCATTCTCTTACCGCATATTCTGGCATAAAATCATCACCCCGAACAAGCAACCCAACCATATAAATTTTGGCCAGGGCAATAAATATATTGGTTTTCCGTTCTTATTAGATGCAGTGCTAAGCTTCGAAGGCCCTCTAAGGGTCCAATGCACCCTAAAAGTTAGTCCAATCGCTATTGAATCTCTTTACAATTACACAAAAATTAGATCCCTTCACAATGCTTGACAAATAAACATGAGCAACAACCGACATTAAATCTTAATAGGCTATCAGAACCATATTCATGGTCCCTCAGCCTTATCAGTTCGGACCTACCAAACTTAACTGTAAAATTGCGGATATCTTGTTTGAACGATCTATGACTAATCAGTAAAAACATCATCCACAAGATCAGTGCACTCTATGGGTGTTTCCACGATAACATTATCAGTAATACATACCTCCCACATATGAAGTGGTTCCATCTACAAGCATTTTATTCCTCCGATCCCATCTTTACTGCAGCCTCTTGAGATAGTCCGTCAAAAGTTGATCAACTGTCAGTTCCTTATATCTACAAAGAAGAGGAAAAAAATTGATGTCACAAAAAGAACATTGTCCATCTTTTGCATTAGATATGGAGTCTGTTGCAACAGATGTGGAGTTTGTTGCAACAGATGTGGAGTCTGTTGCAACAGATGTGGAGTCTGATGGAATACATCAAACCAGCTTTTCTGGTGGTTTTATTTGTTCCAACAGTTTCTCCATCTGTTGCAACATCAACAACAGCATAAACATCAACAAAAAAGAAACAACATTTGTTCAAACAACATCATCAACAACAAAGAAACAATATTCTTTGTGCCAGAACCATTAACAATACCACAAGTTCCAACAACGCCAACCCCATCAACAACATCAATAACTGCATAACAATAATGAAACAAACAAAATACATACAAAAAAATGATACTGCCAACAAGGCTTTTAAACTTCTCCCAACAGATGACTTTTTTCTCATATTGTAATAAAAATTCTCAGATTATTTATTCAACACCTACAAGTTCCTTAAAAAAAATTAATAAATATGATATGGGTAAATAGTAATTAAATATAAAAACAGATGTAAATAACATGCAAAGAAGAAGACGAGAATGAAAGAGCAATAATGAACCATACCTTAATATCAAAAAGGGGATCAAAATAGAAATTTAAGTTGAGGAAAGATATGGATGGGTTTAGATCCAAAAAAATCTTTATGAGAAGAGAAGAGAAAAGAGAGAAAAAAGGTTGTGACCCTAAAGAGGAGAGAGAAAAAGATGAGAGTTGAATAAAATAAACTACAGCTGAAGGAAGAGATGAGATAATTTCTATAGATGTATTGTGTACGTAGACGTGGTGGTTTTCAATATTCATTAATTAATATTCATTAATTTCATTAATGATTTGAGGGGCACGTGGAAGACTAAGACTATTGACATTGAAAAGACAAGACAAGACTGCTCAATGAACTCACTTTTGAGATATCCAAGAAATATTTTTTACCGCCTTTTGTAGTAAGTACTACTACTTGATATTATCTACTCGGACCAGAAGCTTCTTGCTTTAAAATTAAAAGAGATAAAAAAAATTCAAACAGATATGTCATCTGTTGCAACATATATAAATATCTGTTTAGAAATCCGAACAGCTCAGTCATCTGTTACAACAGATATAAATATTTGTTTAAAAATCCCAAAAGCTCAGTCATCTGTGACAAAAGATGAAAATGTTCATTTGATAATTAATAAAATCATATATGTCATCTGTTACAATAGATATAAATATTTTTTTGAAAATTTCCAATAGCTCAGTCATCTGTCACAACAGATGCAAATATCTATTTGATAATTAAATTAGATATGTCATCTGTTGCAACATATATGTACCTATTTGAAAAATTTTAACAGCTTAGTCGTTTGTTGCAACAGATTTCATAGCAATTGATTTAGGTGGAACTAGGGATGAATGAATGAATGAGCTCGTAGGGTCAACAATAAATCCAATCGAGTCTATGTAATTGCATGGCGTTGGTATTGTGTTCATACCGACCCGAGTCGTCGATCGATCACTCTGAGTTGAAATGAGTTCTCATCAACTCAATGTTAGGATAGTGATAGTACCTAAGTTGATTTAGGTGGAACTAGGGATGAATGAGTGATCTCTCGGGGTCAACTACAAATCCAATCGATTCTTTGCAATTGCATGGCGTTAGTATTGCGTTCATCCCGACCTGAGTCGTCGATCGATCACTCTGAGTTGAAATGAGTTCTCATCAACTCAATGTTAGGATAGTGATAGTACCTAAGTTAATTTAGGCGGAACTAGGGATGAATGAATGAGCTCGTAGGGTCAACTACAAATCCAACTGAGTCTTTGCAATTGCATGGCATTGGTATTGCATTCATCCCGACCCGAGTCGTCGATCGATCAAGCTGAGTTGAAATGAGTTCTCATCACCTCAATGTTAGGATAGTGATAGTACCTAAGTTGATTTAGGTGGAACTAGGGATGAATGAATGAGCTCTCAGAGTCAACTACAAATCCAATCGAGTCTTTGCAATTGCATGGCGCTGGTATAGCGTTCATCCCGACCTGAGTCGTCAATCGATCACTCTGGGTAGAAATGAGTTCTCATCAACTCAATGTTTTAAAAACTATATCTTTTAAAAATTTTAAAATTAATTAAGATCAATTCAGACCAAATTAGCAATTTCAAAACTTGTCATTCTTTTCCAAAATTACAAATCAACCCACACAAATCATCCATTTGCGCGAAAAACTTTTTATTTTAAATCTTAAGTTCTCTCTCTTCTCTCTCTCCCTCTCGGGGTCTCCTCTCCCTCTCAAAAATACAAACAACTACTCAACATATTGCTCAACGCTTCAAAACAGGTCAATTTTCTTCCCATTTACGACTATATATAGTTATTTTTTCGACTTCATTCCCGTTTGTATCTGTTGTTTTCTCTATCTTCGCATGTAACAGAGTTTGAGAAGAGTTCTACATTTGTTCTTTATTCTAAAAAATAGGGCTTTTTAGTTAATGATAAAAAAGAAGACTTTTAGTTGTATTACCTTCGAGAATGGGTTAACAATTTTGAGTTTTGATGCTAAAAAAGTAGGAAGCACCCTAGAAAACCCTAGTTTTTCTCTCAGTATTTTGTTGACTGTCGTGGTATTGTTGGATGGTGTTTGTGGTGTTGTTGGTGGCTGTTGTTGGTGGTGTTGGTATTTGTGTTTTTTGGCGGTGGTATCGGTGGTCTTGGTGTTGGTATTGGTGGCATTTGTGGTGGTCTTGGTGGCATTGGTTGTGGTGGTGGTGGTCCATCTGTTGCAACAGGTGAATGATCTGTTGGGAGATATTAAATAGGTCTTCAAACAGATTCCCCATCTGTTCCAACTGATGGGTTATCCGTTGGAGTATTTTCTTGTAATGTGGCACAGAATAATTTATTAAAATTTCTCCACCTGTTGCAACAGGTGGAATATCTGTGGGGAGATATTAAATAGGTCTTTAAACAGATACGGGTTCCCCATCTGTTCCAACCGATGGATTGTCCGTTGGAGTATTTTTTTGGTTATGTGGTAAGTATAATTTATTGAAATTTGTCTCACCTTTTTTTAAAAAATTATGCAGACATCAAATACAATGTATTTTTTATTTTTCTTTTGTTTGTAGTTAAAAGATGTCTCCCAAAAGAAAAGAAACAGAAAGTGGAGAAAGTGGATCAACTTCCGATCACCAAACAAAAAAGGCTAGAGTACAGATAGATTCGGAGGAACTTCCAGAAAAATCTCAGTCAGGGAAAAATGAAGCCGAGGAAAGTGATAACTCCTCCTCACCAAGGAGGCGTGAAATAATATCAAAATTCCAGCATGATTCTGTCAAAACCATTAGTATTGACAAGTTTCGAGTTGCGATGCCGATGAATAATCCTAATGCAGTATTTGGTGATCTTGTACTTAAATGTCAGTTGGAGAAACCTTTTGACGAACTTAGGAGTATTATGAAGAAAGATAACATAGATGGACTTTTTAAGAAGAGATGCTTTGCATACTTTCTTAAGCTGTCTGGGCCCCGCCCTCTCAGTTTCCCAATGATCATGGTATATGGCCTTCTCAAGCGCAGGATCATGTATGCGGGGGATGATGGAGGTCTGAAGGAGAGCGAAAATAAGATGGATGAAGTCTGGATCAACTACTGTGGCATGCCGGTTTGTTTTGGATTGAAAGAGTTTGCCATTGTGATGGGCTTGAGATGCGATCGTCCAGAAGAACCTGCCATCAAGAAAACACCCCACAAAAGGTTCAACAAACGCAAGGTAAAAAAAGATGGGTTGTTGGGCATTGTTGGACCTCGCTACAAAGTGAAGGATTTGATAGCGGATCTCAAGAATAAAGACATACCAAAGCACTACAGGGAGAAATTGTGCTTAGTTTGGTTTGTCCATTCCATTTTATTGGCAAGAGACGTCAAGAAAGTCATAGAACGTGATTTGTTGGCGCTTGCTGATGATTTTGGGAGATTCAAAGATTATGCCTGGGGCTACGACAACTACTACTTAACTGTCAAATATTTATTGAAAGAGCTAAAGCCAAAGACGACCACATTATACGTCTTTCCTTGGGATTTCATGGTAAAATTGATCACTATTCTTACTCATTCATTATTTTATATTGAATATACTTGTGACTTTTTTTTGCTTGCTTCCTGTTTACAATTTTTAGGCTTGGGCATGTGAAGCCATTCCTCCCCTCCGAAAGCATTTCACGGATTACCCAGATAAGGTTTCTCATCCAAGGATCCTTAGGTGGTTGGCTGCAGTAGAGAGCAGCAAAAAAAATATTAACGAGGTTGATCTCTTTAACCCTCTGGATGATGCAGTACGTCTTATTTCAACTAAAATATTTTGCCTCAAAGAAAGATATTGAAACAGATGTTTCACCCGTTGCAAGAGATTACCCGTCAACTGCAACTGGTGCAATGGGTAATTCATATTTCACAATAGATTAACCATATGTTTCTCTGTTCTCTGAACCCTACTCAACAATTACCCATCTACTATAAATTATGCAACAGATGGGTATTGTGATGCAATATATTATCAATCTGTTTCAACATACAGATCAAATTTTGTGGTAGCTAGATCATCTATTGCATAAGTTGGTTGTGTTAACATAACCCGAGCCCCATGTAACCCAACTGACTGCAAATTATTATTATATGATTTAAATTCCTCCTTTCGTTTTTCTATAGGTTGTGCATCCTTGGATTGTGCTTACCATTGATGAGCTGGGGATGACTTCTTTTCTTACTCTGGATCTTGTTGATACAAAAGAAGACCCAACGGTGGAGTTAATAAAGAAGGAATTGGATGGAGCAACATCCATAAGAAGCACAGTTAGGCAAGGTCAGTCTAATGTTGAAGCTCTTCACGACCTAACTCAAACTGCAACAGATCTGGGTGCTTCTTCTGGGGGTGTTGCTGTTGGAGTTGTTTGTGATGGTGGCAGCCATCCTGCTTCTGCTTCTGCTGCTAGTCGTGATTATGAGCATGTTGATACTCAGTAAAAAATAAATATGTTTGAAAACACCCCTTGCATAGGTCCTCCCTCTCACCCCTACACCGGTCCCTCCCACCCTTACAATGGTCCCTCTCACCCCTCCTCACCCTCATGTTCTTATTGAAAATGCAAAGTGTGCAAGGATAGAGAGGATAAACTCCTCGACAAGCTAGAGGCTATTGCTGAAGCTGCCGAGGAGTTGAAATCCAAGAGGGGTGTCATACCATCCAATGAGGTGAGGGAGCCATGCACTCCTACAGTAGAGGTTAGGAGGAAGAGAATAAAAATTAGACAAATTCTCTCCATTTTGAAATCAACAAAAAATACAACTCCCCCCGCTCTAATAGTTGTTGAAGTTCAAGGGCCGCCGAAGAAGGTGGACATATTTGCGGCGCTTGGCAAGAAGAAGAAGAAGGAACTGGAAGAATTCATCAAGATGAAGGTTCAAAAAGAATACACCATGCATTCATTTGCCGCCAAAGACTTCTCGAATATGACAAATATGTGTGTGTGGTACGAGGACAAGGTAAGTTTACTTTTGCTAACCTACCCTTCCAATCTACTCCATGAAGAAGAATCTACGCAGCAGATGTGTAATCTGTAGCAACATCTTGGTATTCTGTTGCAACATAATACACATCTGTTGCATAAGTTGCGTTGGCTGGGTAATCTGTGAACTGATTCAGAGAACCCTCTGCATCGGATTCTTTCCACTGTGTTTTTATTCTTTACAATTACTAACCTATTTAAAAATTATCTTCTTATACCATAGTATGTTGATGAAATTCTCTGCCTCATGAGGGGCAGGCAATTAGCGTACCCAGATGCTTCTGATGCTGTTGATAGGATAATGGACCTCAACTTCTACAATAATTTCAAAGATAGGTACGCTGATCTTCGTAATCTAGCTGATTCCGGTGGCCTGGGATTTGATCAGTTAGTTTCTACGTTCCAATGGGATGAAGAAGCGATTAAATATGTTAGAGGGAAGAGGCCATATCCACACGGCAAGAGCTAGACCAAGGCAAAGAAAATCCTTGCAGTCATGAACATGGATGTCACCCATTTTCTCACTGTTGAGATACTACTATATGAGGGAAAGATTAAGGTTTATGACTGCAACTTACCTGTGTTCAGCGAAAAGACGTTTTTAACCCACATGCAGTGACTCTTGAAGTTGTTGTCCAAGTTGTTGACGCAGAGTAAGCTGATGGATCATTTGCTGGCTGAAGTCTTGGTGAAGGAATCATGGGTTTTTTAGGGTCGAAATAAGAACATTCATCTCCCAAAAAATACAACCGGTGCAGCGTGCGGCCGTACTCGCGTGCAATCTTGCTTTTTTTTATGATTGATGATGCCTTGAAAGTGTCTTTCATTCTCCTCTTAGCCGCCTTGATCTCTAGTGGAGTGTCTGGATATGAAATCCTCTTTGATGGAATGACACCCCTCTTAGATGTCATTTCATTTACAGAAGCAGTTAGTGCATTAATAGCATTAATCACTCCATCATTTTTCGCCTTGCAGTCTTGACATTTGCATGAAGAACATTCACTAGATGCGGCAAAATCTGGAGAAAAATCTGTACAACCATTATGATCATAATCATAATGGCTTGTTGTTTTAAAAACTGTAAGAGGAGCATCAGCAGCCCCACCCTCCAAAATTATTTTTCTTGTGATGGTTGTTGCTCTAAACAATTCCATTTTTATTTCATCAACGACCTTAGGGTCTGATAAAGTTTGCACAGATCGTAAAGTAAGAAAAAATGGCATCTTCAACTCTCGGTTGGTCGGAACAAGCCACGGATGGACAATCTAAAATAAATCAGTACATATATTAAGAATGATGATGAAATCATTTAATCATTAATTAAAACAAAAACTTGATTAGAATTGGACTTACTGCTCCCTTGGGGGGATTGAAAAGATCAAGAAATTTTGCATTTTTATCGGTTTTGGCCGATAACCATCTCAGAATTCTTGGACAGGAAACTTCTTCCTGGTAGTTCACTTGTTGTCTCAAATAAGGAATGGCTTAAAATGCCCAAGCCTATAACATAACGCCAATAAATCAAAAGCATTATTGAATAAAAAAAATGATGAATCATATCATGATAAAAGAAATATTTACCATGAAGGCCCATGGAAAACCATATAAGTTGACTGTTTTTGGCGTTAATGGAGTCAACAAATATTCGACAGTCATTTTGAAGCTTTCATAACCCCAAGGATAGTTGTTAAATGCCTCAAGATCCTCAGAGAGATTTATTAAACCGAGGCTTATGTTGTTGTTAGCATCTCTCGCCCAAAGAACATTATGTACAAACCAAACCAAGCACAATGATTGCCTGTGCTTCTTTGAAAGTCCTTTACCTTTCAACGCTTCAATCAGATTTTTGTTTTTGAAGCTTGGACCAATAATGGATACCAGGTCATCACGATCACTCGACTTGCCTTTTCCTTTTTTGGGTGTGCGGGGTGCTTTTTTTTGGGTTAGAGTAGGTATAACTTGAGAAGGAGAAGGAGAAGGAGGATAACATTTTAGTCAGGTAACTATGGTAAACTCCTCCCAAACAAAACAAACAGGCATGCCACAGTAATTTATCCACACCTCATCCATCTTATCTTTGTTTTCATACATAAACCTGCGCTTGAGAAGATCATATACCATTTTCATCTGGAAACGAGCATTGTTGTCCTCCGACAAATCAAGATATTTCCCAAAGCAGCTTTACTTGAAATAAGAATCCAATTTTTGTTCTCGAAGTATTTTTTTGAATGCGTCAAAAGATTTTTCAATGACTGACTTAACCACGAGATCACCCGTTAAATCTATGGCACCATCGCACTGCATTCTCACAGGGTAACGATCAATGCTGAAAGTTTTGACCAACTCTTCGACGGAAGGGCTATTAGCATTTGGATCATCTCTTTTGAAAGATTCCTCCTCCCCATGTTCATTATCTTCTGCTCCTGATTGAGATAATGCTTGTAAAACAAGCTCATAGAGTGGTGGATGTAGCTGAGCTGCTGCACTTGTTCCTTTTCTTGGACTTGATTTGATTTCTTTTATTTTGGGAGCCATGTTATCTTAAATTAACAGGAACATAACATAGATTATAATTGATTAATGCATAATAGTAATATAACAGTTCCAACAGACAACTAATCTGTTGCACCAGATATGTTATCTGTTGCACCAGATATGTTATATGTTGCACCAGATATGTTATCTGTTGCAACATCTAACCGACCTATTGCAACGGATGAGTAATACGTGGGAACCATAAAAACAACACTATCTGTTGCACCTGGTATTTTATCTGATACAACACATAACTGACCCGTTGTAACGGATGAGTAATCCGTTGGAAATAATAAAAATAGATCACTAATCTGTTGCACCAGGTATTTTATTTGTTGCAACATATAACTGACCTGTTGCAACGGATGAGTAAACCGTTGAAAAGAATAAAAATGGATCACTAATCTATTGCACTAGGTATGTTATCTGTTGCAACAGATAACCGACCTGTATGAGTAAATCGTTGGAAAGAATAAAAACATTCCTAATCTGTTGTAAAATGAAGACTAAACTGTTGGAAAGAATAAAAACAGATCACTAATCAGTTATCTGTTGGATCAATATTGTTTAGATTTCTTCCAAACAGAAGAGTCGTCTGTCGCAACAGATGAATGATTTGTTAGATTGTTCACCTATTGCATCAGATTTTTATAGTTGCATCAGATTTTTAATCTGTTGCATCAGATTTTAAAATGAAGAGTAAACCGTTGGAAAGAATAAAAACATGTCACTAATCAGTTATCTGTTGGATCAATATTGTTTAGATTTCTTCCAAACAGAAGAGTCGTCTGTCGCAACAGATAAATGATTTGTTAGATTGTTCACCTGTTGCATCAGATTTTCATAGTTGAATCTGTTGCATCAGATTTTCATCTGTTGCATCATATATTTCATCTATTACATCAGATGTTTCAACTGTTGCAATACCATTTCTACCAAGACAAACAACAAATCAACCTAGCAACACCAATATATCACACGCACACATACACACTAAGAACATCAACTGTGATAAAAAATTACCAATAAATTCGAATCAACAGTATGACAACGAGAAGAAGAAATACAGAAATGCCAGAAATTAGGGTTTTATTCAGTCCACATTTCAATACCAGAAGAGTAGTTGGCTCAAGTTCCTCTGTTTCTTCATATTTTTTTACCTGTGAAAAAAGAAATGGGATGATGAAGAACTCGAAGTTGTTGTCGCTGGAGAAGTATTCACGTCGATTGACGGTTGAAAGTCGAAAAGAAACTTGCCTGACTATTTGTCGTCGAAGGTTGAAGGGAGAAATTTTGCAGAACTGTTGGTTGGGAGAAGCTGGAGAGAGAGAGTGGTTGATTAGGATTGAAGAGGGGTGTGGATTGGGTTGATTTGTATTTTTGAAAAGATTAGAATGTTTTAAAAATATTAATCAAGTCCACAATTAACTTAATCAAGTTTCCTAATGATGTTTGACCCTATCTGTTGGTCAATGTCACCAATCCTTCATTCAAGACTTAAAAGACACCTTTCCTTCAATTTTCTCAAGTAACATGAACTCTAAATGTAAATAAATGGCATTCATGTATTGGCTTGGTGTATACACCGACTGCGTATAAGTTTTAACCTGATTATTGTGTTGATCCTAGATTATAACAACAACGACAATATATCCAGTGCATTCTCGCAAGTAGGGTCTAAGATGGGTAGGTAGTGTGTATGCAGAACTTACTCCTCCGTGGAAGGTGTGCTGATGCTATCAGCTTGATACAACTAAGTTGTGCGGACTATTTATTTTTGATACCGCATCTGCATCGGATTCTTCAAAAATATACTTTTTATGGACAATACAACTCACATTCGTTTATATTTTTGAAGAGTACGAGCAACATTGTACTCACATACACACTTTTAAGCAGCAAATGAGGAAAATGAAAAAGCATCATGGTCTTGTCAGTACAAGAGCACAAATTCCAGAAAAATGTATATCTTATTCTTTCTCATTCCATTTTCTAAGTTTGTATGCTTATTTGGCTTTACATTTTTTTTGTTATTCTTGTCTCAGAGCAGTGGCGGATTCAGGAATTTTCTTCAGGAGGTTCGAAAAATAAAAATATAAATATGTGAATAAATCAATAAAATATAATTTCAAGAAACGTAATAGTATATAGGAAAAAGAAAAAAAGGGTTTTAAGTTTGTTTGTTGATTTTATACTTTAACTTATTAAAAAGTTTTTTTTTATATATATAGCAGGTGAGGTATGCATCTATTTTTTAATAGCTAATGGTTGTAGGCGTCTTTTTTTTTATAGTTGTATAGAACTAAAATAGCAGTTGTACAAAACAGTTTATTTATCAGTTTATTTATAAAAAAAATGCAGCCTGGTGGGGATCGAACCCGCGATAAGGACTGTGGTAGCGCCCTAAGAAACGGAGAAAGTATCACTAAGCTATCCAACAACCTTGTGTTAAGTGGTTCAAAATTAATATATGTACATAAATATAGATTTTCTACTTTATATATACGTCGTAATTTTTTGCCGAGGGGGTTCGGGTGAACCCCCTCGCTACCACGTCGGTCCGCCCCTGTCTCAGAGAGAGTGTTTTCATATCATTTCATTTATCCCTTTGTTGTAGTTACTATCTTGTTACTATCTGTTGTTACTGTCTGTTCTGGACTCCTTTGGACTATTTTCCCTTGAGCTAAGGTTTTATCAAAAACAGTCTCTCTACCTCTAAGGTAGGTGTTGTGAAATCAAACAGGAATGGACAATACAGTAAACAAAAGAAAAACAAGATGAACACACAGATTTACGTAAAAATTCTTGACGGGGAAAACCACGGGCAGAGGAGTACAAGGAGGAGCCAAAAAATTCTCAATAACATACGAGAACCGTCATTTAACCAACCCTCTAAATCGTACTTATATAATATGTGCATATAAGGAAACTCTAAGCCCAAAAACATACAGGTCCATACCCCTAAAAAATCTCAAACATGGGTTGCACCGCGATCTTTACAGGGTCGGATCAACAAAATTCGAGTCACAAACTCTAACAGTAGGGATAAGGTCCGTACACTCTACGCTCCCCTGACTCCAACCTTGTGGGATTATACTGGATATGTTGTTGTTCATTCATTTAGCCCTTTTGATACTTTAATGTAGTTATCCAGCTATTTTTTTAACTTAGTTTTTTGTTTCCAAGAGATTAAATATGAGCTGTAACTTGTTTAATCAACTAATCCTTCACTAAAAATTATGTCTTTATAGCTTGTTTTACAACATTTTCACCAGCTTAGTCGAAGATTATACAGGAAGAGGTAAGCGCATATGCTCTGTTTCTCTTGCTTAGGTTCAGTACTATGTTGCTCGGATTCTTCAAAAATGTTAGTGGGTGAGTGTCGGATTCTCCAACAGTAGTGTATTTTTGGAGAATTCGACACAGATGCATGCGACATTGAAAGTGAAAGAGTCCATGCAACTTAGGATATGTACAGCAAGAAGGGGTTAATATTCATGTGGATCGAATTAATTCATTATTTCGTGTTTCTCGGGCATGTAATATTTTTCTAAATTATGTACACATGCTTTTAGGATAATATATTTTGCTTACGTACAGAACACAGAAAATAAGTAAGAAATCCACTTACTTTTCTTGAAAACATTTTCCTTCATACCAAACACTCCCCTAATGATTTCTTCTAAACTTAGCATAACAACAACATACCCACTGAGATCCCACAAGTGAGGTCTGGTGAGGGTTGATATACGTAGATATTACACCTACCTTTGTGGAATAGATAGGCTATTTTTAATAGACCCTCGTCTCGATTTTAAAAACAGTTTGCCAAAAAACACCGTGGATTTTGTTAACCTGAATTAATATGCTTTCTCTTGAGTAGAGTGTCTATCGGAAACAACCTCTATAACTCCCAATGTAGGGGTAAGTCTGCATATACTGTACCCTCCCAGACCCCACTTATGGGACTACACGATATTGTTGTCTGTTTCAAATTTTCATTTCACTTTGATTTACTTACAGATTGATCTTATGATGTCTGGCAATCAACCAGTCCAAGCAATTGTTGTTTCGGGTACACAAAATCTGTATGTTAGTTCACTAAACTTCAACACAAGTTCAAGTTTTTTTTTTCAAGAACACTTTTGAAGTTTTCCAACACCTTCAACACAAGATCAAAATGACCTTTCAAAGAAGTGTGTTAATCTGTATTTTTTTAGAAAAATAGATGAAGCAGAATAAGCCAAGTCCTCCGAATTCACTCACGGAGTGTCCTTAAGGAAATAATTCCTCTCAAGTACCCGAGGTTGTGGAATTTTCCTCCCGAGAGAAAATGGCTTAACAACCCGACAGTAGCGGTACCTTAAACGATGGGATTCTCTTCGAACTCACCCAACGGGAGATGATCACACAGAGTAGTTTAGGCAATGGTTCATCGAAAAGATATATCATTTCTGAATAGTCATATCTGACTATTCGAAACATTGTGTCTTTTCACACCTTTTCTCGAAAAGATGTGTCTTGTGTCCCCTTCGAAAAGGTGGCAATGGTTCATCGAAAAGATGTATGTATCTTTTCTGAATAGTCAAGCAAAACCATTTTGCATTTGCATCTCATCAAGAGATCATTTGCTGAAGCCGAGCGAGCGAGCGACGACAGCAGCGCAAGGCACCTCTTAGTTCTTGCCTCACTTACTAATTGGAGATGTGTTTTTCAATATAAACACATGAAAGTTTCTTTCTCCAACCAATGTGGGAGAATTTAGTAGACTTTCTTCATTTTGAGCACACTTTTTATTTTAGTGTGGACTCACTTTTCCTCCACTATTTTCCCTCCATTTTCCATTCACACATTCATGTAACATCGACAACTTAGTTCATCAACTGTTGTTCTCTGTATACTAGATGCTATCCTTGTTTGTGATTCGTCGGTGATAGATAGATAGATCTCCACCTTAGCGACAGAAAATAGGATTGATCAAATTCTATTGAGTCTGCTTCATAGTGATCATTTATCAACGAATGATGACTCTCGCTAGGCTCTCCACCTTAATGCAAAGAAAATAGGATTGATCAAATTTGAATTCTGTTACTATTTGTTGTTTCTTGTACTTTGAGTGTATTGTTTGGTTGTAGTTTCCGTTCTTTTACCATCTGTTGTCTTTGTTATTATCTGTTGTTTCTTGTACTTCCTTTACTTTTTTTTCGGAACTTCTTGGGACTGTTTTTTCTTGAGCAGACTGTCGAGGGTCTATTGGTAACAACCTCTCTACCTCTAAGGTAGGGGTACGATTTGCGTACATCTACCTTTCCTAAATCCCACGTCATGCGATTACACTGTATTGAATATCCACTAAATTGTGTATATTTTATTTTTGACACAATGCATAGACACTTTATCTTGATTTTCTTCACAGGCAGTTGAACACCCAGTATCTCGTGGACACCCGATGCTGACATGGCACAATGTTACTTTGCCATGTCATTGGCGGGTGCAACTCACGCATTAGACCTTCCGAACGAGTGTGTTTACGAGGCCAACTTAAACCAAGATAAGATGTTTAGATGGTCACAATAAAAGTTAGAGAAGTTGAACGAAGGCCAAATTAAAGTGTCTATCTATGTATTTTGCCTTTATTTTTCACTTATTTTCTTCCATCTCCTATCAAGTTTTGTATTATTTGTTAACCTGCGATCTTACCTTACTTGTTTTTTATCTGCTTTACTTGAGCCGGGGGTCTATTGGAAACTGTCTTTCTATCTTCACAAGGTAGCGGTCAGGCTCCAAACACACGGCCCTTCCCAGATCCACTTGTACGTCAGATTCCACACTATAGATGTTGGTGGTGGTGGTGGTGGTGGTGGTGGTGGTCAAAAACACATCTGAATTATCACTTTTCCGACCATTTCGCATTCAACTATTAGTTGTTCTCTTTTTCTACATGAATTATCACCATCTATGTATTATCAAAACACATCTCGAAATTGATAAGGCCAACTATCTGTTATTCCTTTTTGAGATAATACATAAATATGACACCAAATTATAACTTTGACCTTAAACTTTGACAGTGCACAAATAATACCTTTAACTATTCGAAACTGCACAAATATGACCTCCGATCCTACGTGGCAAAACACGTGTTCAAAACGCAAAACTGGGCGCGTCCAGCTTAAAATCTAAGGGCATAATAAATAAATATGACCCTAAACTTGACACCAAATTATAACTTTGACCTTAAACTTTGACAGTGCACAAATAAGACCTTTAACTATTCAAAACTGCGTAAATATGACCTTTAAATGACTTTTCACTATTATTTTTTCATTATTTTTGGATCAAAGATTAAAATGCCATCTAATTTCTTTTGCCATTGCGGAAAAAGAGCAATATTGAAGATTTATTAATTAGGTGGGTCAGCCTCACACGAAAAAATCGCGCGGGTATGTATATATATTATAAAGCAGAGGGTGAATTTAAGTTATATAATATATCTAAATATAATTTATTTAAATATTAAATTAAAGATGAAACTACACTAATAATAAAAAAATTATAGTTTTAATAAAACGTTATTAAATTAACATTATTAAGGATAGTAGTAGTAGTATATTAAATTAACGTTATCAAATTAACATTATTAAAATGTTATTAAAACGTTATTAAATTAACGCAGGGGCGGACCTACATGGTTGCCATGGGCTTCACCCGAACCCCCTCGGTAAAAAAATTATGTTGTCTATATAAGGTAGAAAATCTATATTTATGTACGTATATTAATGTTGAGCCACATGAAACAAGGTGTTGAGCCACATGAAACAAGGCACTTAGATAGCCCAATGGTGTTATTTGCTCTTCTTGGGCGCTTCTTTCAGCCTACTGTGTGGGTTCGATCCCTAAATAAATAAAATAATAATAATAATCATAAAAACAACGCCGTTTTAACACAAAAAATAAAACTTTGACAGTGCACAAATATGACCTTTAACTATTCAAAACTGCACAAATATGACCTCCCTCCAAGTCAGCCCTTTTAACGACGTGGCACCGTGTGATTGGATTACCTTTCTACATAGGCGCGATTGAAACTCACGCATGGGGGTTGCAAAATCGGAGGTCATATTTGTTCAGGTTTTGAATAGTTAAAGGTCCTATTTATGCACTATCAAAATTTAAGGTCAAAGTTATAATTTGATGACAAGTTTATGGTCATATTTATATATTATCTCTTCTTTTTTCCTACATGTACTATTAACTAGGTGTGTTTTCATACAAACCCACTTATCAATTCTTTTCTTTTTATGCTTGAACTATCACCAAATTAATTATCATCTATGTATTAAAATATACCTCGAAGCAGATAGGTCAACTATCAGTTATTCTTTTCTACTACATGTACTATCAGTTGATATCTTGAACTTTAATTTATTTCTAGATAAATGATATAATATAGTCTATAATTAGTTAGTTGAACCGAGTAAAGACTGAGAATTTTGAGAATAATTCTCAGTTTCCTTTTTTTCCATATATCATATATGTCATGCTTTGATAATCAATTACGAAAAAATAATGATGTAATATATGGTACATTTTTATTAAAAAAGAACTTGGACAAATTAGTGGGCGTTTTGGTCATGATAAAATATGTGAAATTTGAAAAGAATATTATTTTGAAAAAAAAATAAAAAATGAAAATAGTATTTCGACATGAATATTGTTAGTGATTTGAAGTAAAAATTAATATGAAGACAGATATTTGGAGTTTTTTGAATTTCAAAAGTCAAGTTGAATTCCTGAAAATCGTAATAATTCTATGTCCAAATATGATTTTAAAATACAATTTGAGACATAATATTTATGGTCAAACGAGTTCTTAATTAATTTATTGATTGTAGAGTTTATATTTAATAAAATTCTTTGTACTTGATTCATTTTGAATTTTTTACTATCATTCAGCAACATCCAAGAAGTCTTCCTAAGTTTTGTTTACTCATATTTTTCTCCCAACAAACCTTTGCTTATTTGAGGTTCGAGTAATCTAAATTCATGTCGAAAAGTTTTATATTTTATATAACTAAAGTTCATGTGCGATTTTTCTTGACTTTAACCATCTATATTTGAAGTTCATTCACATATGACTGAAGTCAAACAATATTATTGAATTTTAGTCATATATAATTAAAATTCAGAGAAAGATAGATTGCAATCCAATCAGTTTTATCTAAACTTCAGGTATAAATGCATGAATTTCACTTGCATTTAACTTTGAAGTTTGGTTGTGTGAGCCATGTGGAAATTTTTTTGAAAAGACAGTTACAAATTAAATAAGAGTTTAATCTATATTTTGAAAAAAAAAAGAAAGGGAAAAGTCTTTTTATATTTATAGATAACTCAACTTTAAATTTAACATTACGTGATTTTAGATCTGCATAAATATTATAGTATGTTTGAGACCATAATTTCCACTCGAAATTGTGTTATCGAAGTCAAGGCATGAATGGTCGTTAGTGAGCGTACAGTAGTATATTATATCACCAGTTTTGCGTTAGTTCTCTTCTCGTTTAATATTCTCTCTACACGTAAGAGCGAATATCTATATGAATTCCATTTGATTTTTCTAAAAAAATAGTCAAATTTTATACCTATTCAAAATTTCAAACATCATGAAAGCTCAAAAAAAACACTTTATTATAAAATAATAAGAAAATTTTGAATTTCCAAATTCTAAAATGAAGACTACTTTATTATAAGTCTTTGATGAGATAACACAAACAATAATATCTATAAATCTAGCTAACATAAGTCTTAATTTTGAGTCTTACATAGGGATTATTCATGTACTATAGTCTATATTTTTATTTTTATTTTCAAAGTTTCTTGATTGACAAGAAAATATTTTGTCTTTTCTTCTTGCTAGGATTTAGGAAACATGTGGGACACAAAATTACATCTAGTAAGATCATGTCCACAACCATAAAATGGGAGAAATTGTGGTCAAAATTTTATTATGGCGGTGTGAAAAAAGAAATACAAAATCAATCAGTCATAGTGCAATAGATAAAATTTCTTTGTTCTTAATCAGAAGTTTACGCAAATTCAGACGAGCGAATTCAGACGAGGTCTTGAGATCACCCTAGACATGTAAAGATCTTATCAAGAAGTGCTAATCCACTTAACTCACACAACAACAACAATATACCTGGTGTATTCCCATAAAGTGGGGTCTGAGAAGGGTAAAGTGTTTGCAGTCCATAATCCATGTCATTATCTCAGATAAAGTATCGAAGTTGTTTTCGATACATCCCCGACTCAAGACAATTGAGTGAAAACTATATATAAAAAAAAAAAAAGGATAATGATGAATATTTAATTTTGACTTTGACTTTGACTATTTAAGCCAACTGCCATTCTATATGGCAAACATTATTGCTATTATCAATATTACTCCTAGTATTAGTTGTACTAGGAAAATGTAGTACAATAATATAAAATGCTGTTTAAATTTTCTTTGTAATTCCATGTGAGATGTGACACACAAGTCTTGAATTAACCACTATATGTCAATAATATATATTAAAAATACTTTAGTTTATGGGATAAATAAGAAAAATTTATGAAAATCAATATTTTATTTATTTTCAACTCAATGTTCGATATCTATATCAACGCCTGACTAATCAAGAAAGTCCTTCTATGAGGGTAAAACGCTTTCTGTCAAAGATAACTTCGCACTCAAAGTTTAAATCTGATATCTTTGATTAAGAATGAAGAAGTATTTATCACTCTACCACAGCCCGAGTAATGTATGGACTAAGATAGATTGTATAATTAATTAATTAAGTCAGTGGAATTGGAATCAACTTCAAAAACCTTATCTAAAAGAACCATGGATGTAACACATAGCTAGTTGGAATTCTAATTAACTAAACTTGTCATGTTGCCACGATCCACTGAGATTTAGCTCTTTATCGCTTTGATTCGAAAATTTTTTTATCTAACCTTGTTTTGTTCTTTTTAGAGAAAGCGAAATCAAGTCTTATTTAATTAAAATTACTTAAATTGAGCTAATCCAACTATATTCATAGCTAGTCAACATGGTTGATTTTTGGCTATTGTACATGTAAATACTACTTTAAAAAAGTTTTAAAAAGTCAAAGTCGACCGACATTTGAAGATCATTAACCATAAATTTGGAGTCTGAATAAAAATTATTTTTTTATCTTTAATTAAAAGTCTCGCATTTTCAATGTGAATTCGTATCAGTTTTGTCTAAACAAAGATGTACTGAACACCAAATAAAAAATCATGAAAGAAAAACCCTACACAATTAGGTCTAGGACTATATTGGGTTGGTGAAATTTGAAGAATCTAAAGGTAGATAATGTGACTTATTATTATTATTATTATTATTTATTTTATATTTTTAGTCAATACTTATTGGATAGAGTTACTTAAAAAGGTTGTTGCGGTGATAAATAAGATTTTATTTTTAACTAAAGGTCTCGAATTTTAATCCTGGACGTAGAATCGACTACATTTGATAGGGAGCACTTTACCCCAAAGCTTCCCAATGCGAGTCTAAGTTAATCTAGCTTAAAAGCAGATACCAAACACCGAACAAAAAAAATAGAATTAGTTGCAGCTTGCTTAATGTTTTTCGGTTGATTGGATATATATATATATATATATATATATAAACACATATTTTTAAATTTGTCTAAAATGCGATCATATCAACACTAAATGGAGTTGGATGCGAGTAATACTTGAATGGGTAACTCCGACGAAGTCCTCGTATTGCCTTCTTCTTGTCTCTCTGCACATAACGAAAGCTCTAATACAGTGAACTGTTTTTTTTATTTTTTATTTCTAAATTTTGTACTTGCCATGTGGTTCATGGCATGTTAAAAATAAACAATGAACATGTATTTCACAAGATCAATTTCTTCCATACTATATTTTCAACAATCAAGTAAATTAATTAATTACCATAATTTAGGGAACATATAAAATTTAAATTATTAATAGTATACAAGTCTCACATGTATTGAAGTTGGTGGTCTATTTTCATTTTGATTGTTTTAATTTCTTCTGATCTTAGACTAAAAATAATGTTGAATTCTTGGTATTTTATTATTATTATTGACTAAGTTACAATTTATGCAGCGATATTTAACTTGATACAGAGTTAAAAAGGAAAAAAAAAAAACTTTTAAAACTAGTAACTTCAAACATGTCACTTTAAAAAAGTCATAGTTATTTGTGCGACTAAAAATTATTTTATTAAGAATATAATAAAATAGATTGAAATTAGCTTATTTTAAATTAAAATATTATGATATGTTCACCAACACAAGCATTGAGTTATCCTACTCATCAAATATTAGACAGATAAAAAAAATTTACTTAATATCTTTTGCTTTCACTAAATTTTAAATTCTCCTTCATTTTATTAATCTATATAACTTACAAATTTACGATAATTTAATAACTTTTGCATATATCAAATGTATTTGTCTATTTATAGAAAATTAGAAATTAGTAAACTTATACTGGAAGCATATGACTGGAATTAGTTTTTTTTTTTTTTTTTTTTTTCAAAATTCAATTCAACGTTTTACTATATCAATGGCTTCTATCTATGACCAATAATCCTAAAATTCTATTTTCTCCTAAGTTATTGTTTTTGACATTGCAAAAAGTTGTTATTTTGTGGCAACATGGCATTTGTCAACTTAAAATGTTAGGATAATATATAACAAATGAGCTGAAAAATAATATATGATAATTCAACTTTAGATTTTCCCGTTTTACTAGTCAAAGGCGGATCCAGGATCCAAACTCACCGGGTGCCAAGTAAACTTATCGATTAAATTAATCGGATTATTCATATTTTCGGTCTATAGGACAATTAACAAATCAATCAATAATAAAAGAATAGTAATAAAATGACCAAACTTAAACTTTTAATAATATTACTAATATCCATAATTCATTGCAATTGCCCACGACGAATTTTCATATTCTGAAAACGATCAACGATAAGCCTTTTGCCGACGACGATAGAGAATCGACCGGGCAGCAAGCAGCAATAGGCAACAAACTTGATGATGCAGAATGGAATTTGAGAAGAAACTAAGCTACAAACTAAGCCAAGCTAAAGCTATTCTAGATAGAGCTAAAAGATGATTTTCATTGATAATCTCCAAATGAGTACATACAGGATATTTATAGTGTAAAAGAGAACCCTAGGCAAATAGAAATGACAATATTATCCTAATAACCTATCTTAGGGTCCGAAAGAAATAGGAATAGTAAATTGAGACTAAACTGTAAATGATGAAAATTATGTAAATGTGCTGCTTCTAAGTTCTCATGGTCTGATCTGCAACACTTGAAGAGTTGAAGTACAGAAAGAGTGGATGTTTTGATATTTGGAAATAGGATTTACTTATTTTGATGAGCGAGATAAGAAATTAGATTATACCTTCTCTGACCATTAAATAAATAAATAAAAAGTCAATAAATAATATTAAGTATTAACTTAAGTCAACTAGAGTCTACTACTGCTTAGTACGCCTGTTTCTCTGTTTTTATCAATAAAAACAATATTTTAAACATTTAAAAATTTTAATTGCTTCAAGGGATTGAACTTGCAATCTTGGGGCAACAATACAGGAGCCTTGCCACTTGTACTACTACTTACTACGCATATTTCTATGTTTTTATCAATAAAAACAATGTTTTAACATTTAAAAATTCAATTGCTTCAATTTGGGATCGAACCTGCAACCTAGGGGCGACAAAAGTGGTGTTTTGCCACTTGCACTAGATAGTGCTTTGGTTTAATTAGTGGCAGATTTAATATTTGACTACATCAGTATATATATATAGCTATATAGAGAGAGTTTCCGTCGAAGTTTGCGGGTGGCGTGCCACCCCCACGGCAATGAATAGATCCGCCCCTATTACTAGTAATGTTGTTACGTGATTTTAGATCTGCATAAACGTTATAATATGTTTGAAACCATAATTTTCTCCCAAAATTGTGTTATCGAAGCTGAGGCATGAATGGTCGTTAGTGAGCATACAGTAGTATATTATATCACCAGTCTTGTGTTAGTTTTCTTCTCGCTCAATATTCTCTCTACACGTAAGAGCGGATATCTATACGAGCTTCATTTAATTTGATTTTTCTAAAAAATTCTGTCAAATTTTATACCTATTCAAACACCATGGAATTAGCTCAAACGAACACTTTATTATTAAATAATATTAAAATTTTAAATTTCCAAATTCTAAAATGAAGACTACTTTAGTATAAGTTTTTGGTGAGATAACACAAACAATATCTATAATTATTTTTAGCCTTACATATGTAGGTATTATTCATGAACTATGGTCTTTTTTTTTCTATTTCAAAGTTTCTTACTTGTCAACAGCATATATTAAAAAATCTTTAGTTTATGGGATAAATAAGAAAAATCTATGAAACTAATATTTTATTTATTTGAGTAAAGCATTTAGTACATCCTCGAACTAAGACCAAATTTGCTACGACATACTCAGACTTCACGGAGGTCCTATTACTCCCATGAACTAAATTTTAGCGCATTTTTGTCATCCTTTTTAGCGGACATGGAACCTTCGACATAGAGTCCATTTTTATGTAATAAAGGTGTCATGTCAGTACAAAAGGGTGACAAAAATATACTAAAATTGAGTTAGGGGTAATAGAATCCCTGTGAAGTTGGAGTGTGTCGTAGCAAATTTGATCATGAGGGCGGGGGTTACTGGATGCTTATCTCTGTTTATTTCTAATTTGGTGTTTGATATTTATATCGGCACCTGATTAATTCGAAAAGTCCTTCTACGAGGGTAAAACGCTCTCTATCAAAGACAACTTCGCGTTCAAGATTTAAACTTGAGATCTTTAATTATGAATGAAGAAGTACTTACCGCTCTACCACAATCTCGCTAATGGATGAACTAAGATAGATTGTATAATTAATTAATTAATTAAGTCAATGGAATTGGAATTTACTTCAATAAGTACAATCTACATCAAAGACTTCAAAAACCTTATCTATATCAACCATGGATATATGTAACACATAGCTAGTTGAAATTCTAATCAGCTAAACTTGTCATGCTGTCACGATCCATTGAGATTCAGTTTTTTGTAGATCCGATTCGGAAAATTTTTTTAGCTAAACTTGTTTTTTTTTAGAGAAAGTGAAATCAAGTCTTATTTAATTAAAAGTTACTTAAATTCAGCTAATCCTACTAGATTCATAGCTAGTCAACATGGTTACCAACATGGGTTGTGGACTTGTGGGTAGTGGTGGGACTACTCCATCCTTAATCAGAGGTCTCGGGTTCGAGCCTTCAGTGTGGAGAAAATCCAGTCGGGAGCGTCACCCCCAGAATGGCCCTGCAGTACGAGATCCGAATTAGTTGAGGTTCCAATGCAGGTACTGGACACCAGGTGGGAAACCAAAAAAAAAAGTCTAACATGGTTGATCTTTGGCTACTGTACATGTAATACTACTTTAAAAAAGTCAAAGTCGACCGGCATTGTACTGGTTGGTCATTAATCAGAAATTTCGAGTCTGAGTAAGAATCATTTTTTCATTCTTAATTAGAAGTCTCATATTCAAATCCAGAGAATGAAGACTTTGACAAGAGTGTTTTACCTATTCCTTCCAAATTCTCAACGTGAATTCGTATTAGTTTTGTTTAAACTTAAATATACTGAACACCAAATGAAAAATCATCAAAGAAAAAACCTACACAATTAGGTCTAGGACTATATTGGGTTGGTGAAATTTGAAGAATCTAAAGGCAGATAATGTAACTTATAACTATTATTTATTTTATATGAAAAGGTTGTGGAGGCAATAAATAATCTTTCATTTTTAACTAAAGCTCTCGAATTTTTGTCCTCGACATAAAATCGACCACATTTAATAGGGAACACTTTACCCCAAAAAAAAAAATTCTAATTAAAAAAAAAAAATTGGTTGTTTGGATATATTCTATAAATAAACACATATTTTTCAAATTTGTCTAAGATGCGATCATATCAGCACTAAAAAATGACATCTCGGGAAGTCCTTGTGTTGCCTTTCTCCTTTCTCCGCACATAGCAAAAGCTCTAATACACTGAATTGCTTTTTCTATTTTTTATTTAAATTTTGTACTTGCCATGTGGTTCATGGCATGTTAAAAAAAAATGAACATGTATTTCACAAGATCAATTTCTTCCATACTAATACTAATTACCATAATTTAGGGAACATATAAAATTTAAATTATTAATAGTACACAAGTCTCACATGAATTGAGGTTGGTGATCGATTTTCATTTTGATTTCTTTAATTTCTTCTAATCTTAGGCTAAAATGTTAAATTCTTGGTATTGTACTATATAGTATTGTTGATTATGTTACTATTTATGTAGCGATATTTAACTTTATACAGAATTTAAAGAAAAGGAAAAAAACTTTTAAAATTTGTAACTTCAGACATGTCACTAATAAAATTCACAGTTATTTGTGCGATTAAAAATTATTTTATTAAAAATAAAATAAATTAGAATTAGCTTATTTTAAATAAAAATATTATGATATTTTCTTGAGATATTTTCATCAACACAAGTATTTAGTTATCCTACTCACCAAATATTAGACAGATGAGAAAAAAATTACTTAATATTTCAGTAAATTTCAAATTCCCCTTCATTTTATTAATCTATATAACTTACAGATTTACGATAATTCAATAACTTTTGCATATATCAAATATATATTTCAATGTATAGAAATTAGTAAACTTATACTGGAAGCATATGACTGGAATTAATTTTTTTTTTCTTTTTTCAAAATTCAATTCAACGTTTTACTATATTCAAATGCTTCTATCTATGACCAATATAATCCTAAAATTCTATTTTCCCCTAAGTTATTGCTTTTGACATTGCAAAAAGTTGATATTTTGTGACAACATGGCATTTGTCAACTTAAAAATTAAAATTATTTAATTCATTAAAATTATACGAGTTTTAAAGGCACTCTTAGGAATATCCGCATCCGTGATCCTCAACTGATCAATGGTACGTAGTTCGGTCTCAAATCAATCTTCGAGACGACCATTGATGCGCCCTGAAGCTGACCAAACAAGTCATCGATATGCGGTATCTTATATTTATTCTTCATAGTCGCCTTGTTCAGCTTTGTCTATAATTATTATTTTTTTGAATTTTCTAGATGATGAAAACATTTTTTGATTAAATATTAGAATTATATTTTATAAAACATTTGAAGATAAACTTTTCAAATTTTTACTTTCTGTAGATAGTTGGATGATAATATGTAAGAAAAAAACTAATTGCTCAAAAATATCTTTAATTTGAATTCTTTTTTTTTCAATATTGAATTCACAATTCTTTTTCTTTGGATTATACAATTCAAATAAAAGTTGGTTACTTCTGGAAAGAGTCAATTTCAAAATTTTATTCTAACATAAGAAAAATTAAATAAAAGACCACTAAATTTGCAAATTTAAGACTTTATTAGTAGTGTTATTTTTCTAACTAAAACTTATTTGTTCATTTTTTGAGATTATTATGAAAAGTTAACATTACAATAAGACTATAAGAGTGACAACTTGACTAATAAGGATCGTGGTGGAACGATAAATATTCTTTTATACTTAATCAAAAGTTTACCAGAGAGCCCTTTGCTCCTCTATGTAAAACATTCCAATATGAATCTCGATTCAATCGACTCTATTGCGCGTATTTAACACCACTGAAAAAATAAAAAGAAAAACAAATTGATATATTTGATGCATGTATTACTTTCTTCATTTCAATTTATCTTGCGCTCTTCTATTTTGAATCGTTAGGAGTATATATATATATAGTATTTAATATTGAGCCTAATTGATTGGTCGTATCATACGCTTCACTTGAGCCGAGACTTAGTGAAAACAACCTCCCAACGTTCACAAGATAAAGGTGAGATAACACAAACAATAATATCTATAACTCTAGCAAACACAAGTCTTAATTTTTAGTCTTACATAGGTATCCTTTATGTACTATGGTCTTTTTTTTCTTTTTCAAAGTTTCTTAATTGACAAGAAAATATTTTGTCTTTTTTGTTTTTGCTAGGATTTAGGAAACATGTGGGACACACAATTACATCTAGCTAGATCATGTCCACAACCAAAAAAGGAAAAAAAAAAAAAGGAGAAATTGTGGTCAAAATTTTATTATGATGGTGTGAAAAAAGAAATACAAAATCAACCAAAGTCATTGTGAAATAGATGAAATTCCTTCGTTCTTAATAAGAGGTTTTACGTGAATTCGGGCGAGGTCTTATTAAGAATGCTAATCCCTTAAGTGGATTTTATGCAGAGTACTAGATTCGAATTAATCGGGTACCTTAATGTGGGTATCAAACACCGAGCGAGTGAAAATGTTATAAATCAAACGGGAGAGTGTAACCCAAAAAACTAGTCTGATAGGTGAGAGAACTCATCAGCATTTCTCTATTTTTTTCGATGTGGGACAATTGGTATATAACAATTGCCTCCACTTGAGAACCAACAATTGATCCCAGTTGATCACGACTGACGCCTCTCTTAGGTCGAGGCCACCACTCCAAGTTGTGGCTCCACGAGTGGATCGATCCTTGTTGGTCATGGTTGACACCCCTCTCGGGCCCAGGCCATCACTTTGAGTCACGACTCCACACGCAGGACTTTCAATGAAAGCATCATTGTCATAAATCAAACTGCAAAGTCTGATACATTAGCATTTCTCTATTTTTCCAACCAGGAATAATTGGTATATAACAGAAAACCTTAAAATAGATAAAGGAAAAAAGAAAACACTTTTGTTTGGATAATGAATAAGTATTTAATTTTGACTTGACTATTTTAGCCAATTGCCATTCTGTATAGAAAACATTGTTGCTATCAATATTATTCCTAATATTAGTTGTACTTAGGAAAAAGAATATAGTGTAGTACAATAATATAAAAGGCTGCTTAATTTTCTTTGTAATTCCATGTGAGATGTGACACACAAGTCTTGAATTAACCACCATATGTCAACAATATATATTAAAATTTCTTTAGTTTATGGGATAAATAAGAAAAATCTCCTGAACTATACATGACCAACTTGTAATATATTGGTGTGAAAAAAGAATTAAAGCATCTAGTATCTCCTGAACTATGATCAAATTTGGTACAATACATTTCAACTTCATGGGGTTCTGTTACCCCGAACTAAATTTTAACGTATTTTTGTCATTCTTTTTAGCTGACGTGGCACCTTTTGTTAACCTTTTTAACTGATGTGATACCTTTGATTTGGGCCTCATTTTATGTAATAAAGGTGTCACGCCAACATAAAACGGTGACAAAAATACGCTAAAATTGAGTTGAGGGGATTGTACGACTCCTGTGAAGTTTGAGTGTGTTGTAGCAACTTTGGTCATAGTTCAAAGGGGTATCGGATCCGCTTATCTCAAAAAGAAATACAAAATGAACCAGAGTCGTAGTGAAATAGATGAAATTCCTTCGTTCTTAATGAGAAGTTTTAATTTACGCGAATTCGGACGAGGATCGTGAGATCGCCTCTTAGACATGTAAAGATCTTATTAAGAAGTGTTAATCTCTTAGATGGATTTTACTCAGAGTGAATTCGAATTAGTCGGGTACCTCAACATAGGTACCAAACACCGCATGAAAACTTACACAACAATACCAACATATCCAGTGTATTTTCATAAAGTGAGATCTGGGGAGGATAAAGTGCACGCAATTCATATCACTATCTCAGATAAAGTATAGAAGTTGTTTTCGATAGACCCCCGGTTCAGGATCGAGTGAAAACTTAAGAAAAAAAAAAACACTACTTTTGTTAGGATAATAATGAATATTTAATTTTGACTTAATTTTGACTTGACTATTTTAGCCAATTGCCATTCTGTATGTCAAACATTGTTGCTATCAATATTGCTCCTAGTACTAGTTGTACTAGGAAAAAGAATATAGTACGATAATATAAAATGCTGTTTAAATTTCTTTGTAATTCCATGTGAAATGTGACACACAAGTCTTGAATTAACCACCCTATGTCAACAACATATATTAAAACTTCTTCAGTTTATGGTATAAATAAGAAAAATCTATTAAATCAATATTTATTTATTTGAGTAAAGTATTTAGTACATCCTCGAACTATGATCAAATTTACTACTACACGCTCTAACTTTACGGAAATCCTACTATTCCCTCCCCAAACTAAATTTTAGCGTATTTTTGTCAACCTTTTTAGCTGACGTGGAACCTTTGACGTGGGGCATATTTTTATGCAATAAAGGTGTCAAGTCAGCACAAAAGGGTGAAAAAAATCACTAAAATTGAGTTAGGGGATAATAGGACTCTTGTGAAGTTAAAGTGTGTGTGCGCGTTGGAGGGGGGTGGGGGGTTACTAGATGCTTATCTCTATATATTTCTAACTCGGTGTTCGATATTTATATCGGCACCTGATTAATTCGAAAAGTCCTTCTATGAGGGTTAAGCGTTCTCTACCAAAGGCAACTTCGCGTTCAAGACTTAAACCTGAAATCTTTGATTATGAATCGAGAAGTATTTACCACACTACCACAACCTCGATAATATATGAACTAAGATAGATTGTATAATTAATTAATTACTTAAGTCAATGGAATTGGAATTTACTTCAATAACTACAATCTACATCAAAAACTTCAAAAACCCTATCTATAAGAACCATGGATGTAACACATAGCTAGTAATAGCTAGTTGGAATTCTAATTAGCTAAACTTGTCATGCTGTCACGATCCACTAAGATTCAGCCCTTTTACGTTTCGATTCGAAAAAAAATTTAGCTAAAGTTTGTTTTGTTCGTTTTAGAGAAAGTGAAATCAAGTCTTATTTAATTAAAAGTTACTTAAATTCAGCTAATCCAACTAGATTCATAGCTAGTCAACATGGTTGATTTTTGGCTATTGTACATGTAAATACTACTTTAAAAAAGTTTTAAAAAGTCAAAGTTGATCGACATTTGAAGATCATTAACCATAAGTTTCGAGTCTAAATAAAAATTATCTTTTTATCTTTAATTAAAAGTCTTGCATTTTTAATGTGAATTCGTATCAATTTTGTCTAAACAAAGATGTACTGAACACCAAATAAAAAATCATGAAAGAAAAACCCTACACAATTAGGTCTAGGACTATATTGGGTTGGTGAAATTTGAAGAATCTAAAGGTAGATATTAATGTGACTTATTATTATTATTTATTTTATATGTTTAGTCAATACTTATTGGATAGAGTTACTTAAAAAGGTTGTTGCGACGTTAAATAAGCTTTTATTTTTAACTAAAGGTTTCGAATTTTAGTCCTGGACGTAGAATTGACCACATTTGATAGGGAGCACTTTACCCAAAGCTTCCCAATACGAGTCTAAGTTAATCTAGCTTAAAAGCAGATACCAAACACCGAACAAAAAAATAGAATTAATTGCATCTTGCTTAATGTTTTTCGGTTGATTGGATATATATATATATATATATATAAACACATATTTTTAAATTTGTCTAAGATGCAATCATATCAGCACTAAATGGAGTTGGATGCGAGTAATACTTGAATGGGTAACTCCGACGAAGTCCCCGTGTTGCCTTCCTCTTTTCTCCGCACATAACGAGTGAACCGTTTTTTTTATTTTTTATTTCTAAATTTTGTACTTGCCATGTGGTTCATGGCATGCTAAAAATAAACAATGAACCTGTATTTCACAAGATCAATTTCTTCCATACTATACTAATTACCATAATTTAGGGAACATATAAAATTTAAATTATTAATAGTATACAAGTCTCACATGTATTGAAGTTGGTGGTCTATTTTCATTTTGATTGTTTTAATTTCTTCTAATCTTAGGCTAAATATAATGTTGAATTCTTGGTATTTTATTATTATTATTGATTAAGTTACAATTTATGCAGCGATATTTAACTTGATACAGAGTTAAAAAGGAAAAAAAAGCTCTTAAAACTAGTAACTTCAAACATGTCACTTTAAAAAAGTCATAGTTATTTGTGCAACTAAAAATTATTTTATTAAGAATATAATAAAATAGATTGAAATTAACTTATTTTAAATTAAAATATTATGATATTTTCATCAACACAAGCATTGAGTTATCCTACTCATCAAATATTAGACAGATGAGAAAAATTTACTTAATATCTTTTGCTTTCACTAAATTTTAAATTCTCCTTCATTTTATTTATCTATATAACTTACAAATTTACGATAATTTAATAACTTTTGCATGTATCAAATGTATTTGTCTATTTATAGAAAATTAGAAATTAGTAAACTTATACTGGAAGCATATGACTGGAATTAGTTTTTTTTTTTTTTTTTTCAAATTTCAATTCAACGTTTTACTATATCAATGGCTTCTATCTATGACCAATAATCCTAAAATTCTATTTTCTCCTAAGTTATTGTTTTTGACATTGCAAAAAGTTGATATTTTGTGGCAACATGGCATTTGTCAACTTAAAATGTTAGGATAATATATAACAAATGAGCTGAAAAATAATATATGATAATTCAACTTTAGATTTTCCATTTTACTAGTAATGCTGTTACGTGATTTTAGATCTGCATAAACGTTATAATATGTTTGAAACCATAATTTTCTCCCTAAATTGTGTTATCGAAGCTGAGGCATGAATGGTCGTTAGTGAGCATACGGTAGTATATTATATCACCAGTCTTGTGTTAGTTTTCTTCTCGCTCAATATTCTCTCTACACGTAAGAGCGGATATCTATACGAGCTTCATTTAATTTGATTTTTCTAAAAAATTCTGTCAAATTTTATACCTATTCAAACACCATGAAATTAGCTCAAACGAACACTTAATTATTAAATAATATTAAAATTTTGAATTTCCAAATTCTAAAATGAAGACTACTTTAGTATAAGTTTTTGGTGAGATAACACAAACAATATCTATAATTATTTTTAGTCTTACATATGTAGGTATTACTCATGTACTATGGTCTCTCTTTTTTTCTATTTCAAAGTTTCTTACTTGACAAGAAAAATATTTTTTCTTTTCTTCTTGCTAGGATTTAGGAAACATGTGGGACACAACATTACATCTAGCTAGATCATGTCCACAACCCAAAAAAAAAAAAAAAAAAAGGAGAGAATTAATTGTGGTCAAAATTGTATTATGGTGGTGCGAAAAAAGAAATACAAAATCAAGCAGAGTCGTAGTGAAATAGATGAAATTTCTTTGTTCTTAATTAGAGGTCTTACGTGAATTCAGACGAGGTCTTATTAAGAAGTGCTAATCCCTTAAGTGGATTTTATGCGGAGTATTAGATTCGAATTAGTCGGGTACCTTAATGTGGGTACCAAACACCGAACGAGTGAAAATATTATAAATCAAACGGGAGAGTCCAATTCAAAAGACTAGTCTGATAAGTGGGACAATCCATTAGCATTTTTCTATTTTTTAAATATGGGACAATTGGTATACAACAATTGTCTGTGCTTGAGAACCACCGGCCTCGTTGGTCACGGCTGATCTCAGTTGGTCACGACTGGCACCTCTCTTAGGTCCAAGCCACCACTCCAAGTTGCGGCTCCACGCGTGGATCGATCCTCGTTGGTCACAGATGGCACCCCTCTTAGGTCCACACCACCACTTCGAGCCATGACCCCATGCATGAGAGGACTCTCAATGAAAGCACCAATGGTATAAACCAAACGGTAGAGCCCAACACAAAAAAATTAGTTTGATACATTAGCATTTCTCTGTTTTTTCAATGTGGAATAATTGGTATATAACATAAAACCTTAAAATAGAAAAAGGAAAAAAAGAAAATACTTTTGTTAGGAGAATGAATATTTAATTTTGACTTGACTATTTTATCCAACTCCCATTCTATATGGCAAGCATTGTTGCTATCAATATTAATCCTAGCATTAGTTGTAGGAAAGAGAATATAATATAGTACAGTAATATCAAAGGCTGTTTAAATTTCTTTGTAATTCCATGTGAGATGTGACACACAAATCTTGAATTAATATTAACCACCATATGTCAACAACATATATTAAAAAATCTTTAGTTTATGGGATAAATAGAAAAATCTATGAAACTAATATTTTATTTATTTGAGTAAACCATTTAGTACATCTTCGAACTATGACCAAATTTGCTACGACATACTCAGACTTCAAGGAGGTTCTATTACCCCCATGAACTAAATTTTAGCGTATTTTTATTAACCTTTTTAGCTAACGTAGAACCTTGACATAGAGTCTATTTTTATGTAATAAAGGTGTCATGTCAACATAAAAGGATGACAAAATACACTAAATTTGAGTTCGGGGGTAATAGGATTCCGGTGAAGTTGGAGTGTGTCGTAGTAAATTTGACCATAATTTGAGGGGTATTAGATGCTTATCTCTATTTATTTCTAACTCGGTGTTCGGTGCTTGATTAATTCAGGAAGTCCTTCTATGTGGGTAAAACTCTCTCTACCAAACACAACTTCTCCATCAAGTCTTATTTAATTAAAAGTTACTTAAATTCAGCTAATCCAACTAGATTCATAGCTAGTCAACATGGTTGATCTTTGGCTATTGTACATGTAATACTACTTTAAAAAAAAGTCAAAGTGGACCGACAGTGTACTGGTCGGTCATTAACCAGAAATTTTGAGTCTGAGTAAGAATCATTTTTTCATCCTTAATTAGAAGTCTCGCATTTCCAGTGTGAATTCGTATTAATTTTGTCTAAACAGAGATGTACTGAACTCCAAATGAAAAATCATTAAAAAAAAAACTACACAATTAGGTCTAGGACTATATTGGGTTGGTGAAATTTGAAGAATCTAAAAGTAGATAAATGTCACTTATTATTATTATTATTATTTATTTTATATTTTTAGTTGATACTTGTTGAATAGAGTTACTTGAAAAAGTTGTGGTGGTGATAAATAGGCTTTTATTCTTAATTAAAGATTTCGAATTTGAGCCCTGGACATAGAATCGACCACATTTGACAGGGAGCACTTTACCCCAAAGCTTCCCAATGCAAGTCTAAGTTAATCGAGCTTAAAAGTAAACACAAACAACGAACAAATAAATAGAATTAGTTGCAATTTTCTTAAATTTTTTGGTTGCTTTACAAAAATGTTCTTTGGATATATTGTATAAATAAACACACAATTCTAAATCCGGCTAAGATGCGATCATATCAGCACTAAAGAATGACATTCCACTGGAACTCCGAACTCCGAAGTAAAAGTATGTTTGGAGTCAGACAAGAGTAATACTTGAATGGGTGACTCCCGAGAAGTCCCCATATTGTCTTTTTTTTTCTCCACGCATAGCGAAAGCTTTTATATACTGAATAACCTTTTTTTATTTTTTATTTCTAAATTTTGTACTTGCCATGTGTTTCATGGCATGTTAAAAAAACAATGAACATGTATTTCACAAGATCAATTTCTTCCATACTATATTTTCAACAATCAAGTAAATTAATTAATTACCATAATTTAGGGAACATATAAAATTTAAATTATTAATAGTATACAAGTCTCACATGTATTGAAGTTGGTGGTCTATTTTCATTTTGATTGTTTTAATTTCTTCTAATCTTAGGCTAAAAATAATGTTGAATTCTTGGTATTTTATTATTATTATTGACTAAATTATAATTTATGCTGCGATATAAATATTTGACTGTATACAGAGTTTAAAGAAGGAAAAAAACTTTTAAAATTTGTAACTTCAGACATGTCGATAAAAAAATTCATAGTTATTTGTGCGACTAAAAATTATTTTATTAGTAATAAAATAGATTGAAATTAGCTTATTTTAAATAAAAATATTATGATATTTTCTTGAGATATTTTCATCAACACAAGTATTGAGTTATCCTACTCACCAAATATTAGACAGATGAGAAAAAAATACTTAATATCTTTTACTTTCACTAAATTTCAAATTCCCCTTCATTTTATTAATCTATATAACTGTCAGATTTACGATAATTCAATAACTTTTGCATATATCAAATATATTTTTCAATGTATAGAAATTTGTAAACTTATACTGGAAGCATATGACTGGAATTATTTTTTTTTTCCTTTTTTCAAAATTCAATTCAACGTTTTACTATATCAAATGCTTCTATCTATGACCAATATAATCCTAAAATTCTATTTTCCCCTAAGTTATTGTTTTTGACATTGCAAAAAGTTGATATTTTGTGACAACATGGCATTTGTCAACTTAAAAATTAAAATGATTTAATTCATTAAAATTATACGAGTTTTAAAGGCACTCTTAGGAATATCCGCATCCGTGATCCTCAATTGATCGATGGTACATAGTTCAGTCTCAAATCAATCTTCAAAACGATCATTGATGCACCCTGAAGCTGACCAAACAAGTCATCAATATGCGATATCAGATATTTATTCTTCACAGTCGCCTTATTCAGCTTTGTCTTTAAAAAAAAATTCATAATTTTTAGATGATGAAAATATTATTTGATTAAATGTTAGAATTGTTTTTTTTATAAAATATTTGAAGATAAACTTTTCAAATTTTTACTTTTTGTAGATAGTTGGATGATAATATGTAAGAAAAAACTAATAGCCCAAAAATATCTTTAATTTGAGTTCATCTTTTACAATATTGAATTCATAATTCTTTTTCTTTGGATTATACAATTCAAATAAAAGTTGGTTACTTTTGGAAAGAGTCAATTTCAAACTTTTATTCTAAGATAAGAAAAATTAATTATAAGACCACTAATTTTGTAAATTTTAGACTTTATTAGTAGTAGTATTTTTCTTACTAAAACTTATTTATTCATTTTCGCGATTATTATATGAAAAATCAACATTACAATAAGAGTGACAACTTGACTAATAAGGATCGTGGTGGAACGATAAATATTTTTTCATACTTAATCAAAAGTTTACTAGAGAGCCCTTTGCTCCTTTATGTAAAACTTTCCAATATGAATCACGATTTAATCGACTCTAATGCACGTACCCATTACCATCGAAAAAACAAAAAGAAAAATAAATTAATTGATATATTTGATGTGTTACTTCCTTCATTCCAATTTATCTCGCACTCTTTTATTTTGAATTATTAGGAATATATATTATTATATATTAAGCCTAATTGATTGCTCGTATCATACGCTTCACTTGAGTCGAGGCTTATTGGAAACAACCTTTCAACGTTCACAAGATCGATAACGGTGAGGTGTGTGTACTGTTATCACCCTTTTAAGTCCAGCTTGTGAGATTATACTGAGTATATTAATTAATACCATCAACGTATTTACACAATTATATTGACATGTTAAATTTCAAAATCGTTGAATATCGTCATATATCAAATTTCACTTACAAAATTACACTGAATATAATTTTTTTGGAATTCCAGGAAAATTCACGACCTCTGCGTACAACCTCTGTCCTTTGGGTGAGCACTTTGTGGTAACCTGTTCACTGGGCAATAGCTCGCAAACCACATAGGAGATCGATGTCAACTGCACGAGGCAAGTCCCATGCGTCGAGCTAATGACTGAGCGACTAACCGGGGTTGAATTCAATCACGGGTCTTCCACATAGAAAACTCACCCCTTAACCACTCAACTTGCCCTAGCGAACTATACTGAATATATTATTAGTATTTAATATGGTCATATAAAATAAAATTTAGGAATGATCGTTATATATCAAATCTCACTTACAAAATTACACTAAATATAGTTTTTTTGAAAGCTCGGGAAAACCCACAACCTCTGCTACAGTCTCTGTCTTTTTGGTGAGCACTTTGTTGTAACCTGCTCACTATGCAATAGCTCCCATTCTGGAGATGTAAACCGCACTAGGCAAACCTCATGCGACGAGCTAATGATTGAGCGACTGACGAAGATTGAATTCAATCCCTGACCTCGCACATAGAAAACTCACCCCCGACCACTTAACATGCCCTTGTGGACTACACTGAATATATTATTAGTATTTAAAATGATCATATAAAATAAAATCTAGGAATGATCGTCATATATCAAATCTCACTTATAAAATTACACTGACTATTTTTTAGAAAATCCAACCTTGTTACGCGCCTCTACCTTTAAGGTGAGCATTTTATGGTAATCTGCTCACTGTAGAATAACTAGCAAACCACACAAGAGATCGATGTAAACCGCACGAGGCAAGCCCCATGCAACGAGCTGATAATTCAGCGACTAACGGAGATTGGATTCAATCCCTGATTTCCGACATAGAAAACTCACTTCCTAATCACTCAACGTGCCCTTGCGGACTACACTGAATATATTATTAGTATTTAATATGGTCATATAAAATAAAATCTTGGAATAATCTTCATATATCAAACCTCGCTTATAAAATTACACTGAATATATTTTTTTGAAAACTCGGGAAAACCCACAACCTCTGCTACAATCTCTGTCTTTTGGGTGAGCACTTTGTTGTAACCTGCTCACTATGCAATAGCTTGTAAACCACTCAAGAGATGTAAACTACACTAGACAAACGCCATACGACGAACTAACGATTCAGCGACTGACGGGGTTTGGATTCTATCTCTGATTTCACACGTAGAAAACTCACCCCCTATCCACTCACCGTGCCCTTGCAGACTATACTGAATATATTATTAGTATTTAATATGGTCATATAAAATAAAATCTAGGAATAATAAGTCATCTTAAATAGTAGTTGCAAACAACCATGCCGACTAAGTTAGTTGACAATATAAAATAAGATTTTCAACCTTAATATATTTGTCAACCACACGGTGGGAAGTTGAAGGCATAAAACATGATGTAAGATTTTATTTTAAAAAAAAAAAAAAAAAAACTTAACACATAACCAATCATTTAAATTTATCAGAATATTTTATTTAGACATGTCTTATTTACATAATGTAAGAATTTTAAAAATATTTAAAAACTTAATACATAATCAGTCACTTAAATTTGTCAGAATATTTTATTTAAACATCTTTTATTTCAATTAAACACCTTGAATCCTTATAAAGTGTTCAGATTAGATATTTTTAATTCTAAATTTGTTTTTTTATGTGTGTGTTCTCATTCGTCTATAGATAATTAAGTAAATTAACCACATAAATATGTCTTTTTTTTTAGTTATACGCATTCACCTCAATAAATCATAAAATCTCAGATATTTTCTACTTGAAATTAATGAGTATAATTAAAATAAATGACATATTTTATGTGATTAATTTAATCATTTAATAAATAGATGAAAATAGGTATATTTTATTTTTTTTGAATCAAAAGTGTGTAATGAGACACATTATAATTTATAAGCAGTTGAGGTATTTAATTGAAACAAAATTTAATTCAAAGATCAAAATGAAATATTCTGTCAAATTTAACATACTGATTATATATTAATTAAATCATAAAAAATTTATAAAGTATATAGATATGAATATTTGAAGAGGTATTTGCGGTGTTCGTTGTCAACCATAAGGGGCACATTTGACCATTTTATTTTGAAATCTAAAAAGATCACTTTAAATTATAGTATAATTTTATAGCAAAAAATATTCAAAGTTATTTAATTTTAAAGTTTTATACCAATATAATTTAATCAATTATAATACTTAGCATATACTTTTCTTTTGTGTATATACAAAATAGAAATAGTAAAATCTTTCATACGCGTCAAGCAAATATTTGTAATTTTCAATGCGAGAATATGAAGTTTCTTCTCCTACTGATTCAAATAATATAGAAGTAAAGACTTATCTGCACGCAATAGTTATATCAATATAATAAAAGCGTGACATGTGTTTGCACAAGACTTTTCAACACTTAATCCTCGATAATTAGCCTGTATTATATTTTCATCTCGTGAAATTACTTAATCATAATAAATTATCATGATTTTGATATACGATGCAAACAAGTATTTTTCTTTTTTTTCTATCCGATATTAGATATCCGCATTGAAGTCTCGATTAATCTGAAGTGTGCACTACATGGTCCATCCTGAGAGTGATGCTCCCATCAAAATTTTCTTCATATTCAAAGTTCGAACTTCAAATATCTGATTAAGAATAAAGCAATTCCAAAACTGCATCACAACCTATGTCATAACTTATGTTGGTGCAAATAAATATTTTATGTAACTTATTTAGTCTTTTATGATGTACCAAAAAAACTATATAATAAAAAATATATAATAGAAAAACAACAATTGGAATGATGGGGTGTTCAATGGGACCAAGTAAAAGCAAGACTTTCCTTGATATGAATTCAAGTCCTATTAATCAAAAGTCAATTAATAAACTTTTTTCACATAAATACCCTCATGCTTTTCCATAATTCCCACTAATTTTAGTATATGGTACACTTGTAAATAATAATAATAATAATAATACTAATAATAATAATAATAATAATAATAATACAAAAGTAATAATTTGAAAGTGCGATTGAGTTGGTATAGAAAAGATATCTCATAAGGAAGATGAGAAATTGAATCTCAATTGATCCTTTCTCAGTCGATAAGTTTGATACACTTGTAAATAATAATAATAACAATAATAATAATAATAATTTATAATAATAATACTACAAAAGTAATTATCCGAAAGTGTGGTTGAGTTGGTGTAGCGAAGGTATCTCGTGAGGAAGATCAAAAATTGAATCTCAGCTGATCCTTTCTCGGTCGATTAAGTTTGATACAGTAAGTGCAGTATCCCAAAAACGGGATGGTAGGGGACGTTCGTCACTTGGTTTCTCTATCAATCGAGCTAATGTTGGGTAAGAATTTTCATTAGGAGAGTTTCAACTATGAAGAAGTAAACACATGAAAAAGGACAAAAAAGATTCAACATCTACTATATATATATAAAATATAATTTTAACTTTATATAAATAGTGTAATTTTCTATCGAAGATGGTTTAGCTCGTCGCATAAGGTTCTATCTAGCTTCGCCTCTGAGTCAAGCTCATCGCATACGACTTGCCTAATACGAGTGAGTTTACTCGGTGCAACCCAAAGAACAACGACTACAAATTTCCAACGAATAATGTAATGTACATTTTAGTCATTTCACTCAAATAGTTCTTCTATATAAAACCTTAACTAAACCCCTTAATTCAACTTACTTCAATTTGTATACCGACTTACTTCAACATTAAATAATTTTAACCATATATAAATAGAGTTATTTTATGCCGAAGAGGATTTAGCCCGTCACATAAGGCTTTACCTGGTTCCCCTCTGAGTCAAGCTCGATTATCGCATACAACTTGCCTAATACGAGCGAGTTTACTCAGTGCAATCCGAAGAATAACGACTACAAATTTCCAACAAAAATGTACTAATGTACATTTTTGTCATTTCACTTAAATATTTCTTCTATATAAACCTTAATCCAACTTACTTCAAATTTGTATACCAAGTTATTCTTAGCTGACTTTTTCCCTTTCCCTCCCTCTCTCCCTCTAAAAAAAACTCTCATTTTCTCTCTCTAAAAAAAAACATGATGATCGGAGCAACACTTCCGGCAACCAATCTCCATTTTTTCCAGTCAAGAAGATCCAGTTTTCGATGCAACGGGTCCCGGTTAAACCCATCACCAGCATCAATATCAACAAAATCATCAGTAAATACAAGAAAACACATTTCGAATCTCGAAAAGCTATTGCAGAAACAGTCTGGACGTCCAGAGCTACTCGATGATCCGCGGGAAGTTGAGAAAACTACCCGTGAATCGAGTAGTAGTAAGTCGTTTTCTAAGTCAAACGGGCGAAACAACAGGAATTGCTGGCCGGAGGGATTAAATTTGTCCAGAATTTGGCATGCACGCCAAGTGACTGATGAAATGTCTCCAAGACATTTGAATAAACTAAAGAAACTTTTATCATCAAACAACGTAGAGTATTCGCCACGAAACAATCTTGGTTGTAATAAATGGAGAGAATATCATGGTAGTAACGATTGGATAGGTTTGATTGAGCCATTGGATGAGAATTTACGACGAGAATTGGTTCGATATGGTGAGTTTATACAAGAAGCTTATCATAGTTTTCATTCAAATCCTGTAACGAATGAAGAAGAAGAGGGTACGAGGAAAGTAGTACTTAATAATGATAAGTCATATAAGGTGACGAAGAATTTGTATGCAACTTCGTCTATTGGATTGCCAAAATGGGTGGATGATGTTGCACCTGATCTTGGATGGATGACACAGAGGTCGAGTTGGGCTGGATATGTCGCGGTTTGTGATGATTTGAGTGAGATTCAACGTATGGGAAGGAGGGATATTGTCATCGCTCTTAGGGGCACTGCGACTTGTTTGGAATGGGGGGAGAATTTCCGCGACTTGTTGGTTCAAATCCCATCAGAGACAACAGATGTCGAGCCTGAGCCTGAGCCTGGGTCTGAGTCAGAGCCAGATGAAGGACAAGCTAAAGTGGAATGTGGATTCTTGAGCTTGTTTCGAACATCCGGTGTTAATGTACCTAGTTTAGCTGAATCCGTAGTTAATGAAGTGCAAAGACTAATCGAGCAATACAAAGGCGAGTCTCTGAGCATTACTGTGACAGGGCACAGTCTGGGTGCGGCCTTGGCCTTACTAGTTGCGGATGAAGTGAGTACATGTGCACCGGATGTGCCACCGGTGGCTGTGTTCTCCTTTGGAGGTCCACGAGTAGGCAATAGAAGTTTTGCAGATCGATTAAACTCAAAAAATGTTAAAGTACTACGTATAGTGAACAATCAAGATGTAATAACCAGAGTTCCGGGGATGTTTGTGAGCGAAGAACTAGACAAAAGGCTAAGAGAGTCAGGATTTGTAAACAGAGTGCTAAATGTGCTCGACAAAAGTATGCCATGGGCATACACACATGTCGGCACAGAGCTCAGAGTCGACACAAGAATGTCACCGGTCCTGAAACCTGATGCTGACGTCGCTTGTTGTCATGATTTAGAAGCATATTTACATTTGGTGGATGGATATTTGGCATCAAATTGCCCTTTTAGAGCAAATGCAAAGAGAAGTCTAGCAAAGTTACTAAATGAACAAAGGTCTAATATCAAAAAGCTTTATACTTGTAAGCCAAAAGAATTGAACATTATTAATCTTGAAAGAGAACATAGTTTCTCTACACCTAGTTGTTTGCCTAGTCCATCTTCTTGATACTTATTAATTACCAAGAGGATGTATACTTCTTGTAAAAAAAATAAAAAAATTAATGAGAAGTATATGTTTTCTATGTAACTTCAAGCAATTCATTGAATGACTTAACAAGTAATTCTAACTTTTGGTAAATTTTAACCGGCATGGGTTGTGGTGTAGTGGTGGGACTACTCCATCCTTAACCAGAGGTATCGAGTTCGAGCCCTGGGTATGGAGAAAATTCTATTGGGAGCATCACCCCTAGAATAGGCCCTGCAGCGTGCGATCTCCGGATTAGTCAGGGTACCGGACATGACATCAGGTGGAAAAAAAAATTTGTTAAATTTTAACTAAAATTCTGTCGCTTATGTGAGCTTGTTCACATTGTTGGTTTCAAACTTGAATAAAGGAGGATGGTTGTCGAGGCTCAGTCGGAAAAAAACTCACTAGTTATCCCATAAAGTTATGATAGGGGTAATATCGAGTACAACTTTCCCTCCCCTGACCTCACGATTCACGTGTAAGATAACACTGAGTTTGTTGTTGTTGTGTATATTTTCATTAATTTATAGTAATTATTTAGTGAATATATATATATATATATACCAAAAATATTAGGTTCTAACAATATAGTGTGAAATGTCACTTTTCTACTTCTACTAGAAAGTCATTTTCTTTCATTTTAAAAGAATTTATTTTTCTAAATTAAATATTTTTTTTTAAAAAATTGAGTTTTGACTAACCAAACATAAAAATTTTAAAAAAATGTTTTCCACCCTTCAAAAGCACTAATCCAATATGAACAAATAAAAATTCTGTAACAATTTGCTTTTGTAACTTTTTCCTTTGACAAGGAAAAACAAAATAATAACAATAGTCAAATGATGTTGAAAAAAAAAAATCATTTGGTAGTTAGAACACAAAACACAAGAATATACAAGAAAATAGTTGACTTTATCTACCTCAATACAACACAATTTGATTAATTTTGTGACATTGTCAAAAATTTAATTTGAAGTATGTTTTCGTGAATAAACAATTCTTGTATAAAAAACAACGGATGGGACTGGTCCTACCATAACCAAAAGTCTCGGGTTCGAGCCCTGGGTATGGAAAAATTCTTGGTAGGGAGCGCTTCTCCCGAATGGGCTCTATGCGGCGCGAATCTAGATTAGTCGGGCTCCAAAGCGGGTATCGAATACTGGATGAAAACCCCAAAAAAAAATTCTTGCCAAAATTAATTACTCCAATACGGATATCGGACACTGAATAAAAAATTTTTGTCTAAGTTAATTGTTTATTGACCTTCTTGAAAAATACATATAGTGATTATCTTTGTTCAGAACGTATATCATGTAACTTTATCCTTCAAAATTTAGATAGATAAAAACAATTCATCATCCTATAAAAGAGAATCATTATACATGATTCATTCTATATATATATATTTCTAAGCCAGCGACATAAATAATAATTCATTCGTCTCAATTTCTGTGACACTCTTTATCTGAGGATGAAACTTTAAAAAGAAAGAAAAACTTTACAAAGTTTATGATTTAATGAAACACTTTGCAAGAGGTCGGGGGTTTGATCCCCGCCGCCTCTGGCGAATGGAGCAAACTCTGTGGCCAGTTTCCTATCGCTTAGTGTGTTGACGGAGGAACGAAGGATTAGTCTCACGGCTGCCGACTGTGGAGATACCTTGGGAAACAAAAAAAAAAAAGAAACACTTTGCACCTATCGAGGAAAAACATGAGTTTAAGGATTCTTTCCCGAACGAGGAAATGATTGTCACATAAGATGGTTATGTCGTCCTGTCTTTTACATGAAAATCTGTCTCAGGGTTGGTTTATGAACGAGGAAATAATTGTCATATAAGATGGTTTTGTCGTCCTGCCTTTTATATGGAAATCTATCTTAGAATTGCTTTCTGAACGAGAAAATAATTTTCACATAAGATGATTTTGCCGTCCTGTCTTTTACATGAAAATCTGGCTCAGGATTGGTTTCTGAATGAGGAAATAATTGTCATATAAGATGGTTTTGTCGTCCTGTCTTTTATATGGAAATCTGTCTTAGAATTGCTTTCTGAACGAGAAAATAATTTTCACATAAGATGATTTTGCCGTCCTGTCTTTTACATGAAAATCTGGCTCAGGATTGGTTTCTGAATGAGGAAATAATTGTCATATAAGATGGTTTTGTCGTCCTGTCTTTTATATGGAAATCTGTCTTAGAATTGCTTTCTGAACGAGAAAATAATTTTCACATAAGATGATTTTGCCGTCCTGTCTTTTACATGAAAATCTGGCTCAGGATTGGTTTCTGAATGAGGAAATAATTGTCATATAAGATGGTTTTGTCGTCCTGTCTTTTATATGGAAATCTGTCTTAGAATTGCTTTCTGAACGAGAAAATAATTTTCACATAAGATGATTTTGCCGTCCTGTCTTTTACATGAAAATCTGGCTCAGGATTGGTTTCTGAATGAGGAAATAATTGTCAACATAAGATGGTTTTGTCGTCCTGTCTTTTATATGGAAATCTGTCTTAGAATTGCTTTCTGAACGAGAAAATAATTTTCACATAAGATGATTTTGCCGTCCTGTCTTTTACATGAAAATCTGGCTCAGGATTGGTTTCTGAATGAGGAAATAATTGTCATATAAGATGATTTTGTCGTCCTGTCTTTTACATAGAAATCTGTCTCAACAATCAACTACGTTTGTCCGCCAATCGCAAGTAATTAAATATCGACCTCAAAAATAAATATTTGTGTTCTTAGCCCCTAAGGAGCCATTTGACCATGATTATTAGTATTATTTTTTAAATATTTTTTTGGATTTGAATTCTAAAAATATATTTGATCATAAAATTTTAGAATCTAGAACTTTTTCAACAACAACAATAACATACCTAATATAATTTCACAAAAGTATTTCTGAAGAAGATACAATGTATGCAAACTATACCGTCACTCTAGAGGTGGAGAATTTTTTTTCCAATAAACCCTCGGCTCAAGGAAAAAAAGAAGAAGAAGATAAACATACACTTTAACTTTCATATTTAATTATATATCTCGACAGATTCAAAGTCGAAAAAATGTATCAGAAGCTAATTGTGTATATTTATAAAGGAAAAATATATCATTGTCGAATGTGTTATATATCTTGACAGATCCAAAAATCCGGAAAAAATATATTGGGAGTTAATTATGTGTCTTTACAAAGAAAAAAATGTATCTCAATGGACGTAATGGGAGCTAATTATGTATCTCGATAGATTTAAAATTAATTTTTTAAGTAATTATTTAAAATATTAAAATTTTCTGTAACTAAATTTCAAACTGTCGGGATTTATTTTGATTGAACCAAAATAACAACAAATCAGAAAGGCCCAATAAACTACGGAAACAAACAGTTGTAGCCCATACCCAAAAAAAACAATCACTGATACACTGAAGTTATCCCCTACCCACCCACCCCCACCCTCACCCCCCACCATCACTAGGGTTTTTTAACCTTCACTTCACTCCCCTCAAGTTATCAGCCGCTTTGGCTAGGTTTTTTGACAAACCCCACAACTCCAAAAATTCAATCTTCAGATGGATTTTCATCATCTATAAGAAATTTTCTTGATTCTTGAACAATCATCTGTTATATCTCTCTCTCTTATATATATAGTGTAAAATCCAAAAAAAGAGTGAATAAATATGGCTACTTTGAACCCATTTGAGCTATTGGAAGATGATGCTGAGGACCCAAGTTTGGTTATTGCTGCTCAGCAGTTGAAGAAAGTGGATGCTACTGCTGCTCCAGTTGTATCCAAGAAAGGTCCAGCTACTAAGGCTCCTGTTGCTGCAGCAGCTGCTAGGTTGCCTTCCAAACCCCTTCCTCCTATACAAGCTGGTAAATGAATGATAATATTTCATTTCTTGATTAGTTTTGAGCTTTTTTTGTTGGCTATGGATTTTTTCAGGCTGGGTAGAGTTAGGCCGAAGAAATACTGGAGGGAGGTGATTAGACATGACATGGAACAGTTACAGCTTACTGAGTACATGGTGGAACAGTTACAGCTTACTGTGTACATGATCCTAGATAGGAAGGTATGGGGGACACAAATTAGGTTAGAGAGCTAGTGTGTGTGGGGGTGAGTTGTAGCCGGTAGACAGGAGTGCTTTGATGTAGCCATACTAGTAGATAAATGATAATATTTCATTTCTTGATTAGTTTTGAGCTTTTTTGTTGGCTATGGATGATTTCAGGCGGGGTAGAGGTAGGCCGAATAAATGCTGGAGGGAGGTGACATGACATGGAGCAGTTAGAGCTTAATGTGGATGTGACCCTAGATAGGAAGGTATGGAGGACACGAATTAGGTTAGAGAGCTAGTGTGTGTGTGGGTGAGTTGTAGCCCGTCGGCAGGAGTGCTTTGGTGTAGCCATACTAGTAGATAAATGATAATATTCCATTTCTTGATTAGTTTTGAGCTTTTTTGTTGGCTATGGATACGGGAGGGAGGTGATTAGACATGACATGGAGCAGTTAGAACTTACTAAGGACATGACCCTAGATAAGAAGGTGTGAAGGACGCGAATTAGGTTAGAGAGCTAGTGTGTGTGGGTGAGTTGTAGCCAGTAGGCAAGAGTGCTTTGGTGTAGCCATACTAGTAGATAAATGGTAATATTCCAGTTCTTGATTAGTTTTGTGCTTTTTTGTTGGCTATGAATGGTTTTAGGTGGGGTAGACGTAAGCCGAAGAAATACTGGAGGGAGGTGATTGGACATGATATGGAGCAGTTAGAACTTACTGAGGACATGACTAGGGGTGTCAAATGGGCGGGTTGGGCTGAAGTTGGGCGGGTCAAGATGGGCTGAACAAATAAATGGGCTAATGCCCAACCTTGCCCAAATGCATTTGGGTCAAGATGCGCTGGGCAAGATGGGCTAAACTATGGGTCATGGGTTATAACCCAACCCGCCCAAATGCTAGTTTAACCAAATTAAAGACCCCAACATAATGATCTGCAACCTGCAATTTAAATCGTTACAGCTTAAAAATTACAGCAACAATGTTTCATAAGTGTCCAAATATTATTACTTCAGAAGTGATCTTTATCAAAAAACTATTATTACTTCATAAGTGTTAAAGTAAGGCACTTGACAAAAGATTACAATGTCCATAGTTTTATGTTCTGTCCATAGTTTAGAAGACAAAAGATTACAATGCCCATCAGTGATGATAACATCGATTCTGCTAAAACAATAAATAATTTAGTTAGTTGTTATGATAATTTACGGCATGAAATAACTGGACTTTATTTGAGCAATGATAAAATGAATTGAGTTGCTATAGTATTAATTTTCTAACTTATGTTGTAAATAAAAATATGACATTATACATCACATACACCTACTTATCATGGAATTTGTCTGTTGTGATAATTTTTCGAACCAGAGGTCTACAGAAATATCAGAAAGTTACAAACTTTTATATATAAGCAATTTTCTAGTTATGCAATATAGGATTTCAAAGGACTAGTGAAACAAGGTTGAAACTGAGTGGTAATTCTTCCAAGAAAGTAGTACCCAACTCAAGGAAAACAGGAAGTAACAAGATCAGTAACTGTTAGTGCATTATCAAATACAGTCCATGATCTTCAGAGGCAAAGATTCTCATTTAATTGACTGCTTTCAGTTATGACTATCTCCTATAAATTGCCCAGAACTCGTAGCAGCAGTAGCTCCTACAACTTGGGAAGGTACCAAATGATGCTCCTTTCTCTCTAACTCGAAAGTTTTGTGGTAAATTTCTCCATATCTATTGCAATATCCTCTTTATCGGAATCACCTGAAGCAAAAAAAATAAAAATTATCAAACAACTATAAAGTTCATAAGAAAAATGAGATAAGGATATTGATATGTTGTACCTTGATGCCCATAAATCCAATCTCGAGAACATAATTTACCCTCGGCATTTTCTGGTAAAATGGAACTTTGGTATTTGCCAATGATTCTCCCACCAACACTAAAAGCTGATTCGGATGCAACTGTACTGATAGGTATACTCAACAAATCATGAGCCATTAATGAGAGTTCGGGATATTTGATTCTATTATCCTTCCAAAATGTAAGAACGTCTAAATTTTCATTTCCTTTCCGAACTAATACTGGCTCTTCCAAATACAAATGTAGTTGAGTCTTCTCTGAACCACAAACAGATGAACTATCAAACATATCAAATTTTTCCATTTCATCGACTACCTCATCATCACATCCATGACTATTACTTCCAATCACTTCAACATCAAATTTTGTCATGTATTCTTTGAGCAACCTATGCAAATTTTTTTCAACAACCTGTACCTTTTCATTGCAAGTCAAAGGATCAAGTTTTGTAAAGCAAAACTTCAACAACTTGAACTTATATCGAGGATCAAGAACAATGGCCATCGAAGCAATTGGACTATAGTCATCCTGCCAATATTTTGCGAACTTACTTTCCGTTTCAATAGCCATTTCCTTAATATCCGAATCTTCATTATCTCTTTCTTCCCGTATCAACATATGAATTTTCCAAATTTTATGAAAATACAAATTAGCAGTAGGATAATGACTCCCCGAAAACAATGTAGTGATTTCATAAAAAGGCTTTAAAAACTTAGCAATTGTTTCAACTTTGACCCAATCTTCATTTGAGGGACAACATTGAAAATCTTTGTCAAGTATCTTGAAGTTTGAAAATGCCCGACGATTGAGAAAAGCACTATCAAGCATCAAATATGTAGAGTTCCATCTAGTAGACACATCTTGATGTAGTTTTCCATTCAACTTTAAACCAAGATTCGTAACACACTATACAAATTTTATAATCCTTGACTCAGAACCTCTAATATACTTTATGCTTTCTCTAACGTTAAAAATAGCACTCTCAATTGTTTTCAAGCCCTCTTTGACAACCAAATTCAGAATATGATTTGCACACCTGATATGAACAAAGTTTCCATCACAAAGCAGAGAATCCATCAACTTGAAATGTTCAATCAAGCGACCCACAACACCATCATTATAACGTGCATTATCCAAAGTTATTGAAAATATTTTCTTTTCAATTCCTCATTCCTTCAATAGATGAATTAACTTTGGACCCAAAACAAGCACCACTATGAGGAGGAGGCATATGACGAAAAATGAGAACTTTCTTTTGTAAAACCCAATTCAAATCAACATAGTGTGCAGTAAGACAAAGATATCCATCTGTTAAGATTGATGACCATAAATCAAATGTCAAACTGATTCTATTTGGAATAGCTTGAAGCTCATTCTTGACTATCTCCTTTTGGTTATCATATATTCTAAGCACATCAATCTTTGTGGTATTTCTTGAGATGGTTTTGACGGAAGGATTCAAGAAAGTATGTACTTTTCTAACACCTTCAAATTCTACATAGCTAAATGGAAGGTTATGTCTAACTATAGCCTTCGCGATAACTTCACGAAATTCTGTATGATCAATAAACATACCTTTATCTTTTTTTGTAAATGACGTTTTAAGCCAAAAATACTTTCTTGCACTTCTTACATTCCGCCCGAAGTCTATTATCAGGATCATAATTCAATGGCAGTTCATCGTAGAAGTCCCAACATTTAGAAGTGGTCCTATGTCGTTTTGATGAACTTGCAATAATTATTTCATTGGACTGAACTTCATCGGGCTCTATCAACATCTTCACCTATTGTAGTAGAATATTTTAAAAAGTTAATCTTTAATATTGAATCGACAAAAGAGGGGGAAGCAACAAAAATGTAAACAAATAGCTCCTAATCATATTTAGAGTACGAAATTAATATTCACGACAAAAGATACTCATTTAGGCAATTGAGCAAACACCTTATAGGCAACAAGTTTGCCTAATAATTTCAAAACTATTAGGATTTGAAATTCAAAATCTCAAGTTACAGCAAAATCTCAAATTAATCTTTAACAAAAAATCAAAATATGAGTAAACTTACAGTTCTCTTGTTGAAGAATTGGGCACTTGCACTTCACAGAAAAACAAAAGTTAAAGTGGCGTTCACGGAATATGAATAATAACCAGCTAATTTAATTTGAAATGGGTCAATTTGGGTTAGAATTATGGGTCTATTTGGGCTATTAAAAATAAATAAGATAATTTGGGTTTGCTCAAATCTAGCCCAACTTAATAATGGGTCATGCCCAACCCATTATAAGTTGGGCGGGTCATTTGGGCTAGACATGACCCTAGATAGGAATGGTATGGAGGACGTGAATTAGGTTAGAGAGCTAGTGTGTGTGGGTGAGTCGTAGCTAGTAGACAAGAGTGCTTTGGTTGAGCCATATTAGTAGATAAATGATAATATTCCATTTCTTGATTAGTTTTGAGCTTTTTTGTTGGCTATGGATGGTTTCAGGCAGGGTGTAGGTAGGCCGAAGAAATACTGGAGGGAGGTGATTAGACATAACCCTAGATAGGAAGGTATGGAGGACGTGAATTAGGTTAGAGAGCTAGTGCGTGTGGGTGAGAAGTGCTTTGGTGTAGCCATGCTAGTAGTCGTACAATGATTGAATATGACCCTAGGTAGGAAGGTATGGAGGACGCGAATTAGGTTAGAGGGCTAGTGCGTGTGGGTGAGTCGTAGCCCATAGATAGGAGTGCTTTGGTGTAGCCTTACTAGTAGCTTCGTAGGGCTTTGCACGTAGTTTGGACTTTTTAGTTATGAGGGTTTGAGTGAGGCGTGTGCTTTCGATTAGATAGTATGTAGTACTACTCTGTGGGTGTCTTATTTATCTTGTTTCATGTTTTACTACGACTTTGTTTATTGTCTTGTTTGCCCTAAGCTGGGTTTCTATGGGAAACATCATCTCTACTTCTTTGAAGGTAGTGGTGTGGACTGCGTACACTCTACCCTCCCTAGACCCCACTATGTGGGAATACACTGGGTATGTTGTTGTATTTGAGATTTTCTGTTCATTGGATTTGTGTATATTCAGTTAGAGTACTTGTTTTTGTATTTAGTGGTATCGGAGTAGGGGTTGATTAGGCATGACATGAAGCAGTTGCAGCTTATGGAGCGCTGAAAATTTGATGGAATGGTGTGGAGGATGCGTATTAGGGTAGAGGCTTAGTGGATAGGAGTGTGTCCTTACTAGTAAGGAGGAGTGCTTTGTGGGTAGTTGTGTCTGTAATCATAGTGTTATGCATGTGGCTTGTAGTTTCTTGTTTGTGGTGTTGGTGATTTTGGATAGATAGTTTATTGTATTAATCTATTGGTGTCTTGTTCTTGTATCATTTTGTTGTGTGTTTTTATGTTTTTTATTTGTTATATTGGTGTTTGTCCTGAGCCGGGGGTCTATTGGAAACAACCTCTACTTCATCTGAGGTAGTGGTAGTGGTATGGACTGCGTACACTTTACCCTCTCCAGAGACCCCGCTTGGTGGAGGGGTTGCAGTAATGTAAGGTGAGGCTGCGTACAATAGACCCTTGTGGTACGACCCTTCCCTGAACCCCACGCATTGTGGGACATTTAGTGCACCAGGCGGCCCTTGTAGTAAATGATTTTTTAATCATTTTTAAGTGTCTGGACTTCATTGTATATCTGTTGATGTTTTTTTCGTGTTTTGGTGTTCATTTACTGTGTAAATCTGGCAAGGATGGACCTGAAAGATTCATATACCGTACCCAAGTAGTTTGGGTTGAGATGTGGGTAGTCCTTACCTTTGTTGGTGTTGTTGTTGATTTAATGAATATGGCTTTTATAACAAGTGTTTCGATTTCTAGCCTCTTTGACCAAGCTTATTTTTTCCTAAAACTGTTTATTTTTTCTCAAAAGTGCTTATTTTTAAAAATTAAGGTGTTTGGCTAAGCTTTTGGGAGAAAATAAGTGTTTTGGAGGGAGTAGCAGAATTAGTTTTTCATAAGCTAGAAAAAGTAGCTTCTCCCCAAAAGCACTTTCGTAAAAATCACTTTTGAAAAAATACACTTAAAATCACTCTTCAAAGCCAACTCTTCGAAGCCTGGCCAGACACTAATTGTTACTCAAAAGTGCTTTTTGAAATTTATTGGTCAAATACGAACTGCTTCTCATCAAAAGTACCTTCTTGAAAAGCACTTTTGGAAAAAGCGCTTCTCAAATAAGCTGATTTTATAAGCTTGGCCAAATAGGCTATTAGTATTCGATATGCTTGGCCAAACAGGCTATTAGTGTTGGATTTGGATACTATCTTATTGGTAAGGAAAAGGAGCAAGTGCATAAAAAATTGAATTGGTTGCCTAAATGAGAATACATGCTATTTGCAAGGTGATGCTTGGTTGTGTCTTCTCTGTTGTTGTCTATTCTCTTGCTGCATGAACCATTTATCGAGGAAAGGTTGCTTTTCTTCCCAATGTGACACTATTAGGCTATAGAAATATGTGGAATTAATTTGAGTTCCATGCTTAACCTCTTATGCTATAAAAATCACCTAATCAAATGTCTTAACCGAGGATTAGTTGGAGTCTGAATCAAATTTTTACGCTACATAAATCTGTGGAATTAGTGGTGGGTTTTTCAACGTTTAAGCAATTATTTCTTCAGTTAGTAAATATGACTCTGAACGAGTGGATGGGAAGATTGTTTCCTCTGTGATTGTGATATTAAAGTACGGTTATCATATGGGGATTTGATTGGCCGGAAATTTTGTGACAAGTGGTATGTAAATCATTTATAGAAACTGTCATTCTTGTGTTTCCTTTGTATCTCCTCCGCGTCTTGTGTGTCGTATTAGCGTTGGTGTTCAGTAGTGGCCGTATTTCTATAATAGGCAGGTAAATGCTTTGGAATTTGCTGCTCTTTAGTTTTCCTTCATTCTGGTCCAGTATTCACCTGTTGTGAATTAACTTCTATGTCACCTCATTCCTGTGTTGTACTACAGATGATTTCGTAAAAGTATAGTTTTTCCCGTTGCTTATCTGTGTATTAATTTTTGAGCAGTGAGGGAAGCCAGGAGTGAAGGCCAGCGAGGAGGAGGCCGCAGAGGTCCACGTGGGGGTGCCCGTGGTCGAGGGCGTGGACGCGGGTTTAACCAAGAATTTGCTGATGAGGAGAACGCTTTTGGAAGCAATAATGGATTCTCTGGGCGGTCCAGCGCTCCAGAAGATGGAGAATCAGGAAAGGTCTTGGAAGGGAGAGGTGGTTACGGTGGATCTCGTGGGGGGTTCCGTGGAGGTCGTCGTGGTGGTTTCAATAATGGGGATGCTGCAGAAGGAGATGGGGAACGCCCAAGGAGAATGTTTGATCGACGAAGTGGAACCGGTCGTGGGTAAGTGATTCTGCTATTGAGTTGTTCAATAGCTCGACGTTGCGCTTATTGTGGTTGCCTAGGTCTCTTGTGCATATGATGTGTATCTTATTGATCTGTTCTATTGCGTAGGAATGAGTTTGTTAAACGAGAGGGCTCTGGTCGTGGGAATTGGGGAACCCCTGAAGATGATATCGCACAGTGAGACTGTCATCTCAATTTTCGTTTCTTTATTTCCCTTAGCTTTACGTATTAATTTTTTCGGGTAGTTTGATGATGGTTTTCTAATCCAAATTCAGGGAGACTGAAGAGCCTGTTAATGGTGGTGAGAAGATTGTTGAGGCCGAGAAACAAGCTGGACAGGAAGATGCCGGAGACGCCAATCCGGATTCTGCTGCTGCTGTGCCAGAAGAGAAGGAACCCGAGGAGAAGGTAACCGTCATTTTCTGGCGAAGATCGTTATTTGTTTTGCTTGCTTACATGTCCTTATTCTACTGTTACAAATTAATATCCGTGTCACGGCACTATCATCCTCTTTGGGGGGAGGGGGGATGAGACGTAGATTCGTAGTTGAATTCCTGGGTTGTCTTCTTGTCGATTAAATCAGTTTGGACAAGTAATATTAGCTCAGTTGTCCAAATTCTAGTTCAATCGAACTTTTTTCGAAACGAGTAATATATTTTAAATTTTGTCGATAAGATTCTTCAATATTATCGCAGTTTTTTCTGTGATAGTATTGTATCCGTACTATAGACACCAGGAATTAACAGCCATGCACTGCTTGTATTCACATGTAGAAGTAAGTTGGAATGGACATCCTATTAAAGCTTTGTATTTGCAGTTTGCTACATGCATTTAAGGTAACCGAGGAATTTGGAATTTCATAACAATCATCAATTTCTTACAAATGATTCTAGGCATCCGTTGGTGGATACCTTGCTACAATTACCCCCTCCAACTTTGCCTAGTGCAAAATGTGCCTTTGGGGGGTTGGGGGGGGCTATGTTGCTCGGACTCTTCAAAAATGTCGGCGGGTGCGTGTCGGATTCGCCAAAAGTAGTTTATTTTTGGAGAATCAGACACGGGTGCGGCATCAAAAGTGAAAAGTCCGCGCAACTTGGGTGGTCGGTCCGTCAGTGTAGAATGGCAGTGAAAGCCAACTCGTACAAGTAGGATGCATCGACTATAAAGTGGCTGTTTACTGCTCTTCCATTTGTGAACATTATTATCTTTGTTGGCTTTATGCCTGCTTTCTTGACTAAAATATAGTAACCACTTGCTGCGCTGGTCAGTTTCATTCTAAGTTGCTCGGACTCTCCAAAAATGTTGCCGTACCCGTGTCAGATCCTTCAAAAGTACACTATTTTTGGAGGATCGGACACACACCCGTAGATATTTTTGAAGAGTCCGAGCAACTTAGGTTTCACTTACTACTCCCGGTTTCTTTTTAAGATGACATTATGATGTTATAAATGTTACCTGCTGCAGATGTTTCTTTGAAATAACTACGAACTTAAACTAACGTTTCTGGTAGACTAGGTACCTAATTACAAAGTTGTTGCTAGTGTTATTTGCATGATTCCACCTGTTTTTATTTTTATTTTACGTATCTATGATCATCAACCGGGAACTCTTTATTATTATTCATTTCTGCTTGTGTTGTAGGAGATGACCCTCGAGGAGTATGAGAAGGTAATGGAAGAGAAGAGGAAGACTTTACTGTCTCAAAAGCAAGAGGAAAGAAAGGTCAATTTGGATAGAGAACTCGAATCCATGCAACTTCTCTCAAACAAGAAGAATGATGACGAGATCTTCATCAAATTAGTGAGTTATTTAGTGCTTGCCGCTATGATATTTCGATTGTGTTGTGTATGCCGGTGTATTCGTCATGGCTGAAATTTTATGCCTGGGCAGGGTGCTGAGAAAGATAAGAAGAGAGAGACGATGGAAAAAGCCAAAAAGGTATGTTAGCTTCTTTTTAAGTCTATATTGGTATTATAGCGTCATTTCTTTATGTGTTTCTTGGGAATCCCTTCCATCTAAGTTGCTCGGACTCTCCAAAAATGTTGCCGCATCCATCTCGGATCCTTCAAAAATACGCTATTTTTGGAGGATCCGACACGCACCCGTAAACATTTTTGAAGAGTCCGAGTAACTTAGCCTTCCATTTCATAAACTCTTTATTTGTCAATAGTTACGTATGTAGCATGGTCTTTGCTTAAGGGAACTCATCCTGCCGCGCCACAAGTGCAAGCCCCTCCCAACGGGGAAAATTTGTGTTTCATTTTGGAAATTCAGAATTCTGGAAAATAAATTCCATGTAAATGCCTATTGAAATACTATGTTGCTCGGACTCTTCAAAAATGTCTATGGGTGTGTATCGGATCCTTCAAAAATAGTGTATTTTTGAAGGATCCGACACGGGTGCGACAACGTTTTTGGAGAGTCCAAGCAGCTTAGTCCAGGCACACTTAGTTAGTAGCTGCTGAGTAAACCTTACTCTTCCCGTGATTGTTTTTTCTTTTTGGATGAAAAATGGAACAGGGAAGTAGTAGCTTGTGTGCAGTTGGTGTAGGTGCCATTATAATTTTCCTCGGTACAGTTTAGGGGTCGTTTGGTAGAATGTATTAGAGAATCTAATACATGTATTAGTTATTCGCCTATTCAGTATCATAGGGTGTATAACTATCACATAGCAAACCGTGGAATTAGCATTAAATTATTAATACATGGATAAGCACGTCTATAGACAAGACTGTCGTTAATACACTAAACCAAACAGTGGATAGGAAATAGTCCGAGCATAACTAATCCTAACATATCTAATCCCAGTCTATTTAGTGCTACTGTGTAACCCTTAGTGTCCAACGTTATGCTGCCGTCAGTATTATAATTTTTCCAAATATTGTGTAAACATTCATACGGTGTCGGTCCATTGCATACTGTTTTTTCTTTCTTCACCTGAAGAGGGTGAGAGTTTACTACACTGAAAGTAGGATCCCGTGTAGTATAATATTCCGAAGATGAGACGTTGAGCGCTAAGTTGCTCGAACTCTCCAAAAAAGTTGTTGCACCCGTGTCGGATCCTTCAAAAATACACTACTTTTGGAGGATCCGATATGCACCAGTCGACATTTTTGAAGAGTCCGAGCAACATAGGTTGAGCGTGCAATAGATTTAATTGCCGTTTCAATTATGAGTCTTGATAAGTAACTTTCTTGCAGACTCAAACCATAAATGAGTTTCTGAAGCCTGCTGAGGGAGAATACTATCGCCCTGGTGGCCGTGGTAGGGGCAGGGGCCGTGGTAGAGGTAATGGCGGTGGATATAGTGGAAACAACAACGTTGCAGCGCCATCCATTGAAGATGTCGGCCAATTCCCCTCCTTGGCCGCCAAGTAAGAGAACAAGTCGTGCAACTCCTGCCTTTTGAGCCGTCTTCCTTTTTCCGTCATTTATGATATTTGGTCTTTGACGATAACAGAATGTTTCCCGGAACCTGTCGGGAACCCGTGGGCATTCCTGTGTTAGATTTTGTTTCGACAACTTTATAAATTGTTATTTAGAGTGTAAATTTAGATGTTCTTCTGGAGTTGTATGCCCTGGGTTTTTGTTGAACTTGTTTTTAACATTTATGAAAACCCTTTCCTTTCTAGGCTCCGATTTTTTTTTTTTCTTTTTTTTTTGCAATTGCGACGTCTGCCCTCCTCAGACCCCACTTGGTGGGAATATACTGGGTATGTTGTTGTTGTTGCGATGTCTAACTTGTATTTTACTAGTCATTATGAGAATCCCAAAACGTTGAAATGAGATCGATCCAACTAAGTGTAAAATTGATAATGAGGCACACAAGGGTGTGGCCTCGTGGTTATGTGAATTCGGGTGCGATTGAATGTAGATCCAACTTTTGATTCAATTGTCGGATTTGGGCGACGGGGGATTCAGAGAGACCGCCACCACTTCTCTCTTCTCGAGAATCATATACTCTATCAGTGTATGAATAGCTATCTCTCGAGCACAAGGTACAATCATAAAATTATTTTTCAACATTTTATCACATATCTATCTTCATAGACATGGAAGAAGGATTATACCATTTTTAGAGATGAGCATTTAGTACCCCTCGAATTATGGCTAAAGTTGTTACGACACACTTCAACTTCACAGGGGTTTTGTGTTGATGCCACCTTAATTACATAAAACGGGTTCCACGTCAGCTAAAAAGGATGACAACAATACGCTAAAATTTTGTTCAGGGTGGTTATAGGACCTTGTGAAGTTGGAGTGTGTCGTAACAAATTTGGCCATAGTTCAGGAGGATACTAGATGTTTTACTCGTCTTTTTACTTGCTAGACTATAGTAAAAAGAACAGTATGCTGCACAAAGCATTCCGCATTAGCAGGCATTCTGCATTAGCAGGGTTATTGGGAAATGCGAGTGTGACGCAGACTATAGTTCAAAATACGCCTCGCGTGTTAGTAGGATTCGAAAAATCCCAAGAGGTATGACGTAGACATGTACATTTTTCTATACAACAAAATACAATGCAATTTTAACCCTAATTGAAGTATAATTAAACATATTTATATGCATCTATTGGGGACCAATTTAAGTGTATGATTTTGTAGAAATATGTCAATGTCTAGATTCACATGGTGGCTTATGCTATGGGATCCATTCATAATGAGAATTAAAAAAAAGAAACATAAAAAATTCGAGTAGTTGAAGGTGAAGCAATTATTTTGATGTAACATAAAGAATATCGAAAATTCGGCAGTTACTTCTGATGTAATATAAAGAACTAAAATTCGAGTAGTTGAAGATGAAGCAATTACTTTTGATGTAATATAAAGAATAAAAATTTGAGTAGTTGAAGGGGAAGCAATTATTTTTGATGTAATATGAAGAACATCGAAAATTCGACGATCTTTTGATGTAACATAAAGAACAAAAATTCGAGTAGTTGAAGGGGAAGCAATTATTTTTTATGTAACATAAAGAACATCGAAAATTCGGCGATTACTTTACTTTTGATGTAACAATAAAGAACAAATATTCAAGTAGTTGAAGGTGAAACAATTATTTTTGATGTTAACATAAAGAACATCAAAAATTCGGCGATTACTTTTGATATAACATAAAGAACAAAAATTCGAGTAGTTAAAGGGAAGCAATTATTTTTGGTGTAACATAAAGAATATCAAAAATTCGGCGATTACTTTTGATGTAACATAAAGAACAAATATTCGACTAGTTGAAGGGGAGACAATTATTTCTGATGTAACATAAAGGACATCGAAAATTCGGCAATTACTTTTGATGTAACATAAAGAACAAAAATTTAAGTAGTTGAAGATGTAACAATTAGTTTTGATGTAACATAAAGAACAAAAATTCAAGTAGTTGAAGGTGAAGCAGTTACTTTTGATGTACCATAAAAGAACAAAAAATCGTGTAGTTAAAGGTGAAACAATTATTTTTTATGTAACATAAAGAATATTGAAAACTCGAGTAGCTGAAGGTGAAGCAATTACTTTCGATGTAATATAAAAAACACTGAAAATTCGAGTAACTGAAGGTGAAACAATTATTTTTTATGTAACATAAAGAACATCGAAAATTCGAGCAGGTGAAGGTGAAGTAATTATTTTTGAACATCAAAAATTCGAGTAGTTGAAGGTGAAGCAATAACTTTTGATGTAACATAAAGAAAATCAACGATTGGAGTGGAAGAGTCGGAATAAAAAAGGAAATTTATCTCTTCTTTTCTCATTCAAAACCGTGCATGAGACTTTCATCTCACACGACTCTTAATGTTTAAAAAAGAAAAAGAAAAAACTCATTAACTTTTTTGTTATTAGCCTTTTCGCGTATGTATAATACCGAATCCATTAAATTTTTAAAAGGAGTAGTAATTACTTTTCGAGAAATCCAAAGGCACGATACAAGCAACTCAAATTTTAAATCGAAGGTCCATTGGTGACAACATGTCTACCATCACAAGATAAGGATAAGATTGTGTACACATTATTCTTTCCAGACTTCACTCATAGAATTACACTGAATATGTTGTTGTATAATAATATTAAAGCTCACACTATCAGGGGCGGAGCTACAGTACCTACGGGGGTTTGAGTGAACCCAGTAGCTTTTACGTAGACCTTATATTTATACTACTAAATTCTGAATATATGCATATTTTTATATATTGCGAACTCACTATCAAACATTGTTGCATGGCCCAGTGGTTGCTGGGTGAGTTTTAAGGCATCTTTGGCCCACAAACGTGGGTCGAACCACAACAACAACATATGTTTTTTTTTTCTTGATTTTTTATGCTTTTTTACTTAATTCAGAACCCACAGACTTCAAATCTTGGATCCGCCTCTGCAGTCGCTATGCACAGGGTCCGAAGAAAGGTCAGAGTACAAGGGTCTATTATACGCTCTGCATTTGTACAAGAGGTTGTTTTCATAGTTTGAACCGATGACTTCCTGAGGACCACATGCCCTAATTGAGACCCGGAGGGAAGCTGAATCTACTGTAAGGTAGAGTAACTATACTTGCCTTTTTCTTAGAGTGGATTGCGAAAGAGTACTAGGGCTTCTGGAAACCTTTTGAAGTCCACAAACCAAGTCAAAGAAAGAAGCAGCTCTCTCAAAAGGCCAGGACCGAAGAAGCTCAATTTCACAGGTTAAGAGTTTAGTTCTGACTAATACTGTCAACCTCTTGATGACATGACAACAACTTTACCAGTTACGTTAAAACTTCCCTCCGAACTATAATAGGAGTATTAAAATGAACTAATATTAATCGGACAAAATAAGCAAACCACAAGCAAAAGAAAAAACAAGAGCACACAGATTTACGTGAAAACTCTTGCGAGAAAAACTACGGGCAGAGGCAAAGAAATTCACTATAATGAAGAGGAGTACAATGTGGAGATGATATTCTCAATTTCGTGTATATAAGAACTATCCGAAACAGCTCACTAAACGCACTTATATAATACGTGCATACAAATAAGTCTTAGGCCCAAAAACATATAGGTCGACCCGATCTCTACGCTATCACCACAGACCTCATGAAAAATTACAAACATGAGTCGCACTGCGAACTTTTCAGGACCGGATCAACAAAATTCGGGTCACAACTCTACCATGAACAAATAATGCTGAAAAGATTTACTTCTCATCAAACCACCTAAGATTAATTTTACATGCCAAGTTGACAACATCAATTTCACAAATTTGTTGTGTTACTCAAGTATAGTAGCAACCATAAATTTATTGACAAGTTGTCATGTACAGTTGGGGTTACAAATAGTAATAATGTTTTTTTTTTTTTTGGTCCAGACCACTGTAATAATATTTTATTTGACCAAACCAAACCAAATTTTATCATCTCCTAAGTTTATAATATTTATAGTTTTGACAAAATTGCAAAGCTCAATTTACTTTAAATATATGTGAATTCAAGATTTAAAGTTTATAAATTTAGTAATTTATTACATGTATATACTTGTGTATAAAGTTGAACTTCATATATATGTAGGACGCATGTATCTGATTATTCAACTTTATATTAGTTTATGTGTCTGTTTGTGTATATCCAAAATTGAAAAGTATACACTTTTTAATTTTTTTTTTTTTTTATTTCTCAAGGTATCCAAAAAAACTCTGTGGTTAGTTCCCTACCGCTTAGTGCACCGACAGTAGGAACGGAGGATTAGTCTCACGGTTGTCGGCTGTGGGGATACCTTGGGAAACAAAAAAAATAAAATTGAAAAATGTAGATGCCAGCTGGGGCTAAGTTAAATGACATATTTATGTATTATGTCTTTAAAATATTTTGTTTTATAGAAAAGCAAGAAGCGTGTATTACTATCCCGTCACCCCCTCTCTCCTTCAAATTCACCCTTATTGTCGCAATAAACACATTTGTAGACATCTAAAATTTATCGGACTCTTCAAGAAGAATCCAAATTCTATTAGAGTTCTACAAGACTACTTTACCCTAAATCTCGCCTATTTAAAGGGTAACATATTCCCCGAAACAGGCATCTTGAATATCCCATAAACTCATGGGTATTCGTAAAAAGATCAACCATCTCCAAAAAAATTCCTATAAATTCATGGGATATTTATAAAGGATCAAAACCCTCTCTTCTTGATAATCAAGTACATTTTCATGGAGATCAAATCCAAATGTTCCTACATTCGAGAAATACGTCACTAACGGCCCTCGAATTACGTAGAAAATTGAGAGAAGAATCAAGGGAGGAACAGATTTGTAACCACATCGTTTATCAATAAAATTGTTGTTTCTTCATATTTTTATTTGTAGTTGAAGTTTATTTTTCATGAATTAAATTATGTTGAAAACAACGTGTTAATCAGTGGCGGAGTCAGGATTTTCATTAAGGGGGTTCAAAAGTTTACATATAAACTAACGAAGGGGGTTCAACATCTACTATACATACGTAAAAAATAATTTTAACTATATATAAATAGTATAATTTTCCGCAGGGGGTCAGATGAACCCCCTCGCCTAAGTGTAGCTCCGCCCCTAGTGTTAATTAAGTGAGACACTTAAAAGAGAGGTAAATAATACTCCTTTTATCTCAATTTATGTAACACCATTTGACTTGACACAAAATTTAAGAAAGAAAGAAATTTTTTTGCGATGTGTGGTCTAAAACAATTTTTAAAAATTTGCGTGACTATAAATTATTATATTATATCATTAAGGATAAAAAAAGAAATTTTAAAATTAAATTCTTTTCTAATTATAAATAAATGATATTTTTTGGGATGAACTAAAAAATAAAATATGTCACATAAATTATTTCAAAGACATTAGTTTATACATACATTTCAATAATTAATGCCATAAAATGTCTTAAATGTGTGGAAAGCTAAATTTTGGTTGACAGGTTTATCCATAAATATGTACAGCTGGGTGACTCTATTGAGTATAGTATAATGTTTTATTTGACCAAAAAAGTATTAGTACTTTTATCCAATAATATTTATTTATTATTTCTGTCCAATAATATATATTTATTATTAACTTGATAAATATATTAAGAAACAATAAATAATAAAAATAATTTTACTATATCATCCTATAAATATAGTAATAAATTTGAAGCTTTGAAAAATGCATTGAGTAACGAGTAATATTTAATAACAGCGGTAAAATAGATAAATTATTCATTAATTTTTCAAACTGAACACATATTATTGAGAATTTATTTTTAGTGACATCGATAAATATTATTAGACAAAGGGAGTATTATTATAACGAGAAAATTTTGAAGTTTATAAGTTTTGGTGATTCGTTTGTCAAAAAATTCACAACTTATTTGTGTTACTGACGTTACAGTTTATTATATATACATATTTAGTGTATATATATATATATATATATATATATATACAAAATTTGGATTAAACATACTAAATTCTATCAAACTCGTATCACATACCTTCACATTTAGAATATCTTATGAGAACTAATTATTTTTTCATTAACACATTTCGATTTGTTAAAATTCAGCTCAACTCGTCCGTTTTGAACCGTCTAAATTCTTACCCATCCCGCTCATTTGACGTCCATAAAGACGAATAATATGCATTAGAGGGAATACATAATACTCTAACATAGAATCAATCATTTTCTCATTAACACATTTCGATTTGTTAAAATTCAGATCAACTCGTTCATTTTGAATCGTCAAAAATTTATCCATTCCGCTCATTTGACGCCCATAAAGACGAAGAATATGCATTAGAGGGAATATATAGTAGTCTAATATCTTATGAGAACCAATCATTTTCCCATCAATATATTTTAACTCGTCTGTCTGTTTTGAACGGTCTAAACTTTATCTATCCCGTTCATTAGACGCATATAAAGACGAATAATATGCATCAGAGAGAATATATAATACTCTAATATCTTATGAGAACCAATCATTTTTCCATCAACACATTTCGATCTGTTAATAATTCAGCTCAACTTGTCCGTTTTGAACCGTCTAAACTTTATCGATCCCGGAATACATAATACTCTAATGTCTTACGAGAACCAATCATTTTTCCTTTGACATGTTTCGATTTATTAAAATTCAATTTGAATCGTCTAAACTTTACCCATCCCGTTCATTTGATGCTGAGAATATATAATAATATCTTATGAGAACCAATCATATGTATTTCCCCATAACAATAACTCCATTTAGACAAAGACATTTTTGGTAGTTCACACATAATTAGTTTTGTGTGTCTTATTTATTTATTTATTTATTTATTTATTTATTTATTTATTTATTTATTTATTTATTTGAATCTACCTGTTCCAATATGATGAAACAATTAATGCTGTCAACTATATCTTGATGAGTATTTATTATTTGCAGCTAAGTTCAATATTCACCTGTTTCCAACTATCAACTTTAATTATTACTCCCTCCGTTTCAAAAATTATTGTCATATTTCACTTCTCGAAAATCAATTTAAGTAATTTTAAAAGAAAAATTAAATTAAATTGAATTAATTAAATATTTTAATTCTATAACTACACAAGAAATATCATAAGTTATGATTTTTCTCATATCAGTATGATAAAAAAAATATACTCCATCCATTTTATTTTATTTAGCTCATGTTGATTGTCTTGACACTCTCCTTAAGAAAATATTTATTAGAAAATTATTTTATTAAATTGATCTTATTAATCATGCTTTGAAAAACTAAAATTGACTACTCCCTCCGTCCCATTTTACCCGTCCCAAATTTCCTAATCTGGTGTCCCATTTTACTTGTCCTTTTTTACTTATCAAGACAAGATAATTTTTTTTTTTCACATTTTACCCTTTGCAATAATTACTTTTTCTTTAAATATAAACATCATTTAATAGGGGTACTATATAAACTAGCCATGTTATTTATTATTTTTCTTAATAGCTGTGGCATCCCAATTTGGGACGAGTAAAATGGGGACGGAGGGAGTACTAAATATTTTGGGCAAAAGACATAAATCCCGACAGTTTGAAGCTTAACTACAGAGAATTCTGACATTTTGTATAATTATTAAAAATTCCTATTTTGGGTCTGTTGAGATACATAATTAGCTCTCGATGCATCTAACCAAGATACATTTTTTTCTTTGTAAAGATACATAATTATCTCCAGATATATTTTTTTTTATTTTGTGTTTGTTGAGAATTATAATATATTCAATGAAGATACATTTTTTCTTTGTACAGATACATAATTAGTTGAGATTTTTATAATTACTTTGTAAGAGTAGAGTTTGTGTAACTATGGTAAGTTAAAGGTGTATGTTTCTGTTGTTTTTCCTACTCTATATAATACTTTAATGATAGAAAAAGTATTGAAAATATCGAAAAATGTGATAAACTTTCTTGATCTCATAAATTGGATAAATAAATCGAAACAATTATTTTAGGGGATCAAATAAAATGAAACGAAAGGAGTATATTAAAATACTGACTAAAGTTCATAATATTTGATCCTTAAAAAGAAACTGTGACAAATAAAAAAGAACAAAGAAAATAATTTAAGAAGAAAACGCTCCCTAACCGATATTCTTTTTGTATTAAAATCTTGAATTAATTAATGATGAAGAATTATATTCATTCCACTTTAATATTTGTTGGTCCCAATTTTTGCAAAATATTATAGGAGGATTTATTGTTGGACCCTCTTAAAAGTTTAATGAAATATAAAATAAAATAATTTTATATTTTATTTCAAAATTGTTATTTTTATCTCACAAATTAAATAAACCTCAAGAGTAAAAGTTAGTGTAAAGTTGGAATTCATTTTTCTAAAACTAAATAAATAAATAAATAAATAAAAAATCAAAACATATAGGATAATCTTCGATTGATATACTATAAGTAGATCAAATTTACCTCTATTATTAAAATAGGTTAATATTTGTCCATTGTTATATTATTCGAATTGAGAAATTTTTAATATTATCTAAACGTTCAAAATATCCTTTTCACTAACAATCACCTAAGTAGAAATGAATCTTGAACTTGACGTTTATGTCATATAAACATATATTAATTGAATTTCTCAATAAATATATATAGTTAGATCAAAGTTATTAAATTTTATCGAATATGTTCTTCACATACTAGCTCCGCCTTGTCGTGTAACGTGGAAATAAAAATGACTCTGATAGTTTAATTTTGCGCGTATAATTCAAATTTTGAAATAATCATGCATGATGTAATATAAAGATCTAAGAATAGACCAAGATGGGTTGTGGTGCAATACTGGAATTGTTCTACCCTTAACTCAATATCTTGAATTTGAGCCTTAGGTATATATAAGAAAAATCCTGTTGGGAGCGTCATTTCCAAAATGGGTCCTACAGTGCGCGATCTGAATTAGTCAAAGCTTCAAGACAAATATCAAACATATATATAGATAGATATGTGCGATCTGAATTTGTCAAAACTCCAAGACGGATATCAAACACCGGATGAGAAACTAAAAAAATCAAAGAATATATATATATATATATATATATATATATATCAAAATCATTTTCCCTCCCCAACTTTGTCTTAAAAATGAAACTCCCCCCTCAACTTTGAACAATAATCATACTCCCCCTTTATCCTAATTGACTTTTTAAAATTTCTATTTTACCCTTTATCATCAATTTTTTATTCTTTTTTTTAACTTCTTTAAAATCATCATATTTTTATTTTAAAAAAAAAAAATCATATAACAATTTTTTCATAAAAACATAAACATTATTCATATAACAAAATTTTCATAAAAACATAAACATTATCTTCTAGAAAAAAAAAAAGTAAGAAAAATATAAGCTAATGATGATCTTTATGAAGTAAATTAGCATAATAAGAAAATTAGTTTTATTAATAATAATCAAAACTATAATATTTATTTTAACAAGTGAAAATAATAAGTACTACTAATTTTATAAATATATTTCAATGTAGAAAATACAAACAATAAATGAAAGAGATAAGCCTCTAGTACCACCCTGAACTATGGTCAAAGTTGTTACGACACACTCCAACTTTACAGGGGTCCTATTATCCCCTGAACTCAAATTTAGCGTATTTTTATTATTTTTTATGCTAATGTGGCACCTTTATTACATAAAATGGAGTTTATATCAAAGGTGTCATTCCATCTAAAACGATTGACAAAAGGTATCACGTTAGCTAAAAAGATTGACAAAAATATGCTAAAATTTAGTTTAAGAGGTAATAGGACCCCCGTGAAGTTGACGTGTGTCGTAGCAAATTTGGTCATAGTTCGGGGATACTAGATGTTTTTCTCGAATTAAAATAAGGTCAAATTTTAAAGATTATATTTAAATTATAAAATATGTAATACTCTATTAATGGCAATCACAACTTATTTACTGATATAGACAATAGATAATATCGTTTCTTATCACTTGATCCTCATGCTAAAAATAAATGTTTTAGTTTATCTGCTCAATTTGTGAAATCAAGAGAATTGTATTATGTTTTTTTTTGTACCCTTTAGTGTTAAATAACTATATAAAGTAACAGTATAGACAAATTTAAAGCTTCAAATTATCATTAATAAGGTTAATTTAGCAAAATGTACCTCTAAGTAAAATTTTCTTAAGGATTGTGTTATATCAACAAAAAGTTAAGTAATACGAAACGAATTTAGTAAGAGAGTGATAAAACACGAAAATATACGCACATGCATGTACATACATATGTATATATACACACTTAAGGGTGGGTTGTTTGGAAACAAGTTATTCCGGGATTAGTTATTACAAAATAAGTTGTACTAACATGTATGTGTGATAACTTATCTCATCACTGTGGTATAAATAGTGCGACAAATAATTTTGAGACTACCTAATACACCTAATTAAATGCAGGATAAATAATCATGAACTTTGTTTCTGAATTATTATAATTATACCTCACACCAAACGACTCTTTAATACATATAATACTAAAATAACGATCTTAAAAAATAACATTGAATTTTGTGATAAATTTATAAAACGTATTAATTTGCGTATAAAGTTAATAAACTTAAATAAAATGCTACAAATATCCATGTTAAAAAAATATTCATTACATATAATATAAAAAGATATTACATAAATATAGAATTAAAATTATAAGGACAAAATGGACAATGCATGGGATAAAGAGAGAAGTATAATTCTTGTTCAATATCGAGGGAGAATTTGATTTTTTAATCAAAGTTGGGGGGTGAAAATAATTTTCACCCCATGTATATATATAAAATGAAAATTATGCTAGTTGTACCAAACAAACATTGCATTAAACGTTACAAGGGCTCAATTATGTAGAGCCAACTTCCAATAGCTAAGGATTTAGAGAAGAAAACTAATGTTTCCTAGTTATTTACCACTAACATACACCTTAATTTACTAATTTTATACAAATTTCCACTCTTACAAAGTAATTATAATTTTTTTAACTAATTATGTATCTTTATTGGATGTACTGAGAGCTACTTATGTATCTCGACAGGCCCAAAAATGAAAAAAAAATATTAAAAGCTAATTGTGTATCTTTACAAAGAAATAAATGTATCTCCGTTAGATGTATCCGGAGCTAATTATGTATCTCGACAGACCCAAAATTGAGATTTTCAGTAATTATGAAAAATGTCAAAATTTTCTGTAATTAATCTCTTAACTGTCGGGATTTATGTTGTTTGCCCTATAGTTTAATATTAATTTTATTAATGATTCTATCATTTTCTTGATTATGATTCTTTTAGTATTTTATATATGAAGTTCTTTGATAAGGAATTTTGCGAGAAACATTTCAAGTTAAATAAAGAACAACCAATTTAACTTAATTAGTACATATGAAGTTGAATAAGTAATTAACTCAGCAAATAAAAAGATAACAAAAAAGAAAAAAAATTATAAATTTGGATGATATAAATTCTTTCTATAAAGCCTTTTTCTCGTGGTATTTTATTTCGGAAAATGAATTATTAATTATTAGGGAAAATACTCGCAAATATACCTAAATTTTGATCAAATTTGTTGTAACACGCCTAAACTTGGGGGGAGGGGGGGTCCCTATAACTCCCTTAGAACTTTCCGGGAGTCCGATAATCCACCTATACTATTTATTAGTGTGTTTTATTGACATTTATTTGCACTAACTTCTTTTTTTAAAAAAAAATTTAGCATTTTTTTTTTTTATTAACTTATAAATGTCACTAAAATACGTTAATAAATAGTTCGAGGGGAGGGGGGTGGGTTTCATAAGACCCCAGCAAAGTTCGGGTGTGCTACAACAAATTTCACTTTTAAGTTTGAGTATATATTGAGCATTTTTCCCTAATTATTATGTCTCATTATATTGACATTTTTAATTCATTTTCTCTTTAAGTGGAATTTTATAAAAAGTAATTAATTGAAAAGGAAAGAAGCAAAAGAAAAAATAGAAGAAGAAATCAATGAAAAAGTAATAAAAGTGATTATCAAATTTTTTAAGGATCATTCAAGTAGCACAATGTCTATTGCTTTCTTGAACTAATGTACATGGGACATGATGTTAATTACATGTAATTTTCACATCACTTTACTTCCATTTGATATACTAAATTTTGACATAGAAATTTAATAAAGAGTTGATGAGTTGTTCAAACTAAAATACTAAAATTGAATGACAAAAAGTATAGAAAAAATTATTTGTTTTAAATCTTAATCAACAAAACATTATGGTATTGGATTGACATTGATTCACGTAAATATAGTGTAGAGTTTACGTAGAGCGTACCACTACCTCGTAAAGTTAAAGAGACTGTTTCAGAAAGACCCTCGGCTCGAATATCACAATTGAGGTCTGGGGAGGGTAGAGTGTACATGGAGCGTACCACTACTTCGTGGAGTCAAAGAGTGCTTCAAGAAGACCCTCGGGTCAAATATCACAATTGAGGTCTGGAGAAGGTAGAGTGTACGTGGAGCGTACCACTACCTCGTGGAGTTAAAGAGACTGTTTCTGAAAGACCCTCCACTCGAATATCACAATTGAGGTCTGGGGAAGGTAGAGTGTACGCGGAGTATACCACTACATCGTGGAGTTAAAGAGATTGTTTCAAAAAAAAAACCTCGGCTCAAATATCACAATTGAGGTCTGGGAGGGTATAGTGTACATGAAGCATACCACTACCTCGTAGAGTTAAAGAGACTGTTTCAAAAAAACCTCGGCTCGAATATCACATTGAGGTTTGGGGAAGTAGAGTGTACATGAAGCGTACCACTACCTCGTGGAGTTACATAGACTATTTCAGAAAGACCATCGGCTCAAATATCACAATTGAGGTCAGGGACGGATAGAGTGTACGTAGACCTTACCACTACCTCGTAGAGTTAAAGAGACTATTTCAGAAAGACCCTTGGCTCAAATATCACAATTGAGGTTTGCGAAGGATAGAATGTACGTATACCTTACCACTACCTCGTAGAGTTAAAGAGACTGTTTCAGAAAGACCTTCTGCTCGAATATCACAATTGAGGTCTAGAGAGGGTAGAGTGTACGTAGAGCGTACCACTACCTCGTAGAGTTAAAGAGACAGTTTCAGAAAGATCTTCGGCTCGAATATCACTATTGAGGTCTGGGGAGGGTAAAGTGTACGTGGAGCGTACCACTACTTTGTGGAGTTAAAGAGATTGTTTCAATAAAAAAACTCGATTCGAAAATCACAATTGAGGTCTGTTTCAAAAAAAAAAACTCGATTCGAAAATCACAATTGAGTTCTGGGGAGGGTATAGTGTACATGAAGCATACCACTACCTCGTAGTGTTAAAGAGACTGTTTCAAAAAAACCTCGGCTCGAATATCACATTGAGGTTTGGGGAAGTAGAGTGTACGTGGAACGTACCACTACCTCGTGGAGTTACATAGACTATTTCAGAAAGACCCTCGGCTCGAATATCACAATTGAGGTTTGGGGAGGTTAGAGTGTACGTAGACCTTACCACTACCTAGTAGAGTTAAAAAGACTATTTCAAAAAGACCCTCGGCTCAAATATCACAATTGAGGTTAGGGACGGATAGAGTGTACATAGACCTTACCACTACCTCGTAGAGTTAAAGAGACTATTTCAGAAAGACCCTTGGCTCAAATATCACAATTGAGGTTTGCGAAGGATAGAGTGTACGTATACCTTACCACTACCTCATAGAGTTAAAGAGACTGTTTCAAAAAGACCCTCGTCTGGAATATCACAATTGAGGTCTAGATAAGGTAGAGTGTACGTAGAGCGTACCACTACCTCATAGAGTTAAAGATACTGTTTCAGAAAGACCTTCGGGTCGAATATCACAATTGAGGTCTGAGGAGGGTAGAGTGTACGTGGAGCGTACCACTACTTCGTGGAGTTAAAGAGATTGTTTAAAAAAAAACCTCTATTCGAATATCACAATTGAGGTCTGGGAAGGGTACAGTGTACATGGAGCATACCACTACCTCGTAGAGTTAAAGAGATTGTTTCAAAAAAACCTCAGCTCGAATATCACATTGAGGTTTGGGGAAGCAGAGTGTACGTGGAGCGTACCACTACCTCGTGGAGTTACATAGACTATTTCAGAAAGACCCTCGGACCGAATATCACAATTGAGGTTTGGGGAGGTTAGAGTGTACGTAACCTTACCATTACCTCGTAGAGTTAAAAAGACTATTTCAAAAAGACCCTCGACTCAAATATCACAATGTAACACCCCGCATTTTGGGCTAGAATAAAAAATATGACTCTGATGCGTTGATAATCCCAAAGCCTTAAATCCTATACCAATTTGGCATGTTAATCAATTTTGTAGTATGTGAATCCGTTTGAGCATGAATTTAGACCATAGAAGTACTTCAACTCAAGGACGAGTTAAAACCATTTCGATCGATTAAGTTTTAGTGGACGTTGTAATTTGTGTCAAATTCTATTGACCATAACTCATTGTATATGATGAACTGGGCAGCCTACTATATACCAAATTGTAGATAATTGAATAATCTTTCCAACGATACCAAATTCGCCTAAAACGGACACCCGGTGAAGAAGTTATGGCCTTTCAAAGTTAAATGTGTCGCCTATGCACATATAGGCGATGCATAGGGCGGCGCCTATGCAAATATAGGCGATGCATAGGGCGGCGCCTATGTAAATTTAGGAAATTCAAAGGGCGGCGCATAGTTATGGTTTCAGGTGACGAAAACACTCCGTTTTGAGTTACTTTAAGTGCAAGTTAGTCCTTACAAAACCCAAAATCGTCCTTACCCATTCCTAAACGGATTTGGGCCTATTAACAACATTGAAGCCTCCTATAAAATCCCAAAATCTAATCCTTCAAGAACTTAAGAGAAGGAGCAACTAGGGTTTGAGAAAATAAGCTTGAAGGACCGATCATTCCGAAACTTCTTCGTGAAACAAATTACAGATTTGGAATCGTCTCGACGTAGGCTTCGATAGACACCAAAAATTCGTGGAGAATAAGGTACGCGGGATTTTCCTAAAATCTCATGGGCATAGAAATCATGTTTTAAGGATTGGGTTTTCGAATTCATGTACATACTCATGTTTCAGAAGCTTTAATGATATTGTTTTGGCCTTTTGGTTTTCCCCCAAAGTGATTTGAAAGTTATATGTATATATATATATATATGCGTTTGTCCTGAAATATGAATTTAGAGCATGATTTTCATGAAACCTCTCTCTTAATGTAAATTTTTCCATGTTTCACGTAATTTACAATGTTTTGAACACGAAAGAGAGGGTTGTGAATGTTGAATATGCATGTAATGAAAGAATGCATGGTTTTGCCAAAAATGCACATGACCACCATATGTTTGATGAAAGTTTTGCATGGATTTGACTTGAGTTTCGGAACATGACATCTTTAATGCAAATTACATGTTTTGGTGGTCTAAACTATGTTTTGAATGAAAACTCTTGCTTAATACATTATGGCTCAGAAATAGGACTTGCAAGTCTTGGTATGACGATACCAACTCAGACAAATGTCATAACAGACACAGACTAGTTCAGAAATCAGATTTTTATCAGACTTTCATGATTTAGAAATTTCAGAATGATACATGTTCAGAAAAGGCTAAAATAGGGCATAAAGAGAGCTTAGGTGGTTCCTTGAAGAAGGCGGGAGTTCAGACAACTCATTGCCTAAAACCGTGGTTTGCCGACCCGGGTATACTATTATGCGCTGACTTAAATGTCCTATGGCGTATCAGACTCAGACACTCCAACCCTTGCGGCACAGTTGGGTTGGGGGCTTCCCCGCCGAGTCAATGGCGGATTCCATACAGCCCGTAGAATATTCAGACTTGTATGGGAATACCACCTAACTCAGAAGTAAAACACAGATCATGATTTGAAATGAACAGACAGGTTGCATGTTTTCAGAAAGTGCCCATGTGTTTTTCAGAAATAGTTTTATACATGATGTCTTGATGAAAAATTGCTTTCCCTTAATATATATATATATATATGTATGTTCCATTATACTACTTTTGGATTGCTTCGCGTGCCAGTACTTTTGTGCTGACCCCCCCTCCTTCCAGGTTCTGAGGCACAGTCTAGGAGTCCAGCTACTCAGTAGACATTCTCGGGTTTGCAGACTTGATCTCACAGTGGTGAGCCTTCTATTATTCGGAAGGCCTAATTATGTCAGACATTATCTTATTTATTATGTTTTTAGTTTACTGGGGGCCTTGTCCCAGTTTCTTTTCAGACAGATGTTTATGTTCTTAGTAGAGATTTCGCAGACTGATGTCAGATAGTATTATTCAGAAATATTGCAGGACTTGACCATGTTTTCCGTACTCAGTTTCAATTCCGCATTTTTATTATGATTATGAATGTTGTGCATGATAACCAGATAGAGAATGGGTGTTCCGGGCCTTCATGGTTCGGGATGCTCGTCACGGCTAGGGCCTAGGCTCGGGTCCTGACAAACTTGGTATCAGAGCACGGTTCATGGTCCCAGGGTGTCTGCAAAATCGCGTCGAGTAGAGTTCTGTTTATGGGTGTGTAGCGCGCCACACTTATAAGCAGGAGGCTACTAGGTGTTTAGGAATGTCTCATTTTCTTCACGTTCTAGTTCGTGCAATAGAGTCAGAATGTTCCTCTTTCATACTCTAATTCGTGCTATGGTGTCGCCCATACGAAAGTAAAAAGTCATCCCACATTCTTTCCTTACTCTAATGTCCTCAGATATGTCTCATTATTAAGGTGATTCAAGTACAGAAGTTTAGAATCTAAATGGTACGGTACTTTCTGATTGAACCATATAAGAGTTAAAATTTGTGCAAGGACTAAGAATCCGTTAGTGCTTCAATGTGTATTGATTCCGATGTAAACATTGATCCTGATGGAATCGTGCTTTTCAGCTTGAGGTATTAATTGCGTTTAGTCCCCTTCAAATTTATGTTACAAATGTCTTGCTTAAGGGGGGATGATGTGTAGTAGAATGTTGGAACTGTATTTCCACCCAAATAGTAGTATGAGTCAAAGTTTTGTTTTCATGACCTATTGGTAATGAAATTAGACCAAGAAGTTGGTGATGTAAAGTCACAAAGTTAGAAGTGAGAGTGAGGGTAATTTACCCCTTATGGTGATAGACTAATGTGGTAGCTAGCAGCATGTGTGGATTGTATGGTAGTCTGTGAGGGAAGCGTTTAACTCAGATTTTTATTCTTACGAAGTAAGATGTGTATCCTTAGATTATGGAATGTTGTGTGACAAGCTTCTATCTCTTGAAAATATTTTATCATCGTGTTGGTGAAACTAAAAAGTCTAGTGAAGCCGTGTGGGGCTCTTTCGATTCATTAACAATTTGTCACTCAACGTGTGGTTCTTGTGTTGGTTGAATATATGTATAGACTCATGGTTGTTGTGGATTTTGAAGGTAGTGTAAATGTACGCTTGGGCAAGTAATTGGGATGTGAGAAAGAAGTATAAGTAGGTACGATTGTACGGGGTTATAATATAAGGATAAGGTCGACCATGTCTATTATGAGGCTTTAACCCCCTTGACCCTCTTTTCATTGGTAGTTGTAAACTAGTGCTACCTGTGAGAAGGTATGTAGTAGATTTTTGAGATATTTGGGTAGAATATCCCAATGTGATGGATTAGTATATTTATATTATGTTGCATTCTCCATTGGTGGTAAATGATTGATACTAAACTATAGGCTTGAATTAAAATGGTGTGGTGGTAAATAGTGGCACGAGTTTGATGATGCATGTTTTATGGGATTAAATTAGTAGGCTTGATGTGCTGAAATAGTACATGCTGATGGATTATGATAAGGAAAACCATTAGGTCATGATTGATTATTGTGGATATGAAGTTCTAGTGCACTAGTGTCTCGTGATGTTTATTTCATAGTTTCCAAGTGAAAATTTCGTGTAAGGTTGGGTTGTAAATCATGCATAGCACTATATTAAGTTTGAACAGTTGATGGCCATGAAGGTGAAAGTGAAGGTTTCTTGACTAATGATACTAGTTATTGGGAAGTGATCTATAGGCTTGAAACAGTCTATCCGAGTGCCTAAGTTTATTTGATTTCATAATGAAGTATGACGGTGTATGTATGATGTAGAAGTATGCCCAGGGTGGTTTAAAACGACGGTATTTATTCTAATGCTACTACATGTTGTGTGTGACTAGTGGTACCATTGAGTTGATGTGTGGCGAGTGCCTTGAAAGTTGTGCTAATAGAAATAAGAGTAGAGGTACTAGAGGGTGTGCGCTTCAACTTTGGGGATGCTCATGAAGATTCGAAGTTAGTAAGTGTTCGAGTAATAGATGATGACTATTGGGGTTACAGAATGATAGAGTTTGTCTCAGAAGGCGGTATTTGTAGTAGGTTTTATCCACTTCCAGATGTAGTCATTAGGGTCAATTTATATTGATTACGTGTATTGTCGTTTTTCATACCCTAGAGTGCAGTTAAGTTTAAAGTCTAATACGGTATCTCCCACAACTTAAGATGATGGTTTGAAGCTAAGGGGGAGATGATAGAATGAATAACCAAGTCAGGTTCTCAGATTCTAGTAGTGATGTCATGACGACAGAGAACGTCAGAAAGTGAGAGTGAGACTCAACCCATTCCTATCTTAGTATTTTTCAGTGATCCCAATGCCTACTCAAGCTTTACGTTTTAGTTCCGTGATCATAGTTCGTGATTCCTGTATATGATAGAGAGTCACGTACTCTTCCAGTTCCAAGATAATGAGTTCTACTTCATTCAAGTAGTCGGAATTACATTCCTTATGTTAGGAACTCTAGTTGAGGTCATGCAACTCATGACGCATGTACTCACTCTTTATAGTGTGTTCAGTCCCATATAAAAATCTTCTCATGCTTCAGGGTCTTATGTTTTAACCTTTTAGTGACCTCCCTATGCAATGATAGTGGTGATGATGTAAATGTTCTTGTTGATGGAAGATCATAGTACGTTTGTTTAGATAAGGCCATAAGTATGAAGTGAGATTTTGGGCCAATCTTTGATACAAGTGATGTTTAGTGGAAAAGTTTGTGTGTGTATGTTTTTAGGATAACGCGTGGGAGTTATATTGATAATAATTTAGAAACTATGTGAAGTATGTATTTATGGGTGTTTGCCTTGAAGTTAACATGCGGTTATAAATTAGGCTTGAATGACGTTTTGGGATTGTAGTGGAAGGTCGCAATATGCATTAGCGACTTTATATTAAGAGTTCAGAGTAGTCATTGAAGTGGTAAGACATGTTATGCTTAGGATGCGATCTTTAAAAGAGATATAGAAGGTGGCGTCATATGGTTTAGAATAATAGCGTAGTGTAGCATGTTGTATTTTTGTGACTTAGAGTTAGGCTTGATCGTGGTGTAAGGATGAAGCTATTTTAGACATTAGTAGAAAAAAATTTGTCAATGCTCATATGAGAATTTTAAGCTGAATTGAATGAATATGATATTTATAGGGAATAGTATAGTTACGGGATACTCGAGAAGTGTGCTAAGCTTGAAAGTAAGAAGTCGCATTGACTAAGGCCTGAAAATTCTACCCTAGTTTATGAGATATATGCCTATGTTCCATACTATAGAACAGTGTCAATGTTGGGATCCTATAGTCGGATGTCTAGTGTGACTCATGCCCAAATATTTTGCTATCTAATGCTACCAGGACTTCGTAAGGAAGAGTGTTGATAAGATACTCCAGATTGAGTATAAGCCTCTAGTGTAGTTCAGTCTATGTGGCCAGCAAATCAGTTTAGCCGTCAGATTCGCATGACTTGTTTTCTCGTCTTTTCATTCAATCATGCTACCCAAAATCTCCGATATGTTACTATTCCAAGATAAAGTATACTAGTATTTGCGAGTATAAGTTAATCCATGCATCATGTGCTCGTTTTAGATTCCAGATGTTCAGATATGATTAAATTTGTAGGTGCCTAGTGCATTGCCTCAGTTTTCTGAGCATCTTCGTGAATTGAGCATTCATAGAGGGACATAGGGTCCCAAGGGGTAGATACCCCATTCAGTTGCATGCATAGATTTTTATTACAAGATCCACACCAGTTATCATTGTGTATTCGGTCATACGTTCACACGTCAGTTCAGTCAGATATGCATTAGAAATGCATGTCCCATAGAAAAAGCTCAGCTTATCTGTGTATTCAGTTCTGCGTTCATGAGAACAACTCAATAACAAATCCCTACATTAGGTATGCATGTTCATTATGAGAACTCAGCTTATGAGTAGCTCCAGTCGTGTATTCCATGCATCAGATATGCATGTCCGATATAAGAATTCAGAATATCAGTAGTTCCATCCATATGGCCATGTTTTAGTGTATTCTTTATTAGAAAACATGTCGTGCCTGCGTTATTCCATACCTTTAAGGCTTCAACAAGTTCCTGCCCATCATTCGAGGACGAATGATCCCAAGGGGGAGATAATGTAACACCCCGCATTTCGGGATAGAATAAAAAATATGACTCTGATGCGTTGATAATCCCAAAGCCTTAAATCCTATACCAATTTGGCATGTTAATCAATTTTGTAGTATGTGAATCCGTTTGAGCATGAATTTAGACCATAGAAGTCCTTCAACTCAAGGACGAGTTAAAACCATTTCGATCGATTAAGTTTTAGTGGACGTTGTAATTTGTGTCAAATTCTATTGACCATAACTAATTGTATATGATGAACTGGGTAGCCTACTATATACCAAATTGTAGATAATTGAATAAGCTTTCCAACGATACCAAATTCGCCTAAAACGGACACCCGGTGAAGAAGTTATGGCCTTTCAAAGTTGAATGTGTCGCCTATGCACATATAGGCGATGCATAGGGCGACGCCTATGCAAATATAGGCGATGCATAGGGCGGCGCCTATGTAAATTTAGGCAATGCAAAGGGCGGCGCATAGTTATGGTTTCAGGTGACGAAAACACTCCGTTTTGAGTTACTTTAAGAGCAAGTTAGTCCTTACAAAACCCAAAATCGTCCTTACCCACTCCTAAACGGATTTGGGCCTATTAACAACATTGAAGCCTCCTATAAAATCCCAAAATCTAATCCTTCAAGAACTTAAGAGAAGGAGAAACTAGGATTTGAGAAAATAAGCTTGAAGGACCGATCATTCCGAAACTTCTTCGTGAAACAAATTACAGATTTGGAATCGTCTCGACGTAGACTTCGATAGACACCAAAAATTCGTGGAGAATAAGGTACGCGGGATTTTCCTAAAATCTCATGGGCATAGAAATCATGTTTTAAGGATTGGGTTTTCGAATTCATGTACATACTCATGTTTCAGAAGCTTTAATGATATTGTTTTGGCCTTTTGGCTTTCTCCCAAAGTGATTTGAAAGTTATATGTATATATATATATGCGTTTGTCCTGAAATATGAATTTAGAGCATGATTTTCATGAAACCTCTCTCTTAATGTAAATTTTTCCATGTTTCACGTAATTTATAATGTTTTGAACACGAAAGAGAGGGTTGTGAATGTTGAATATGCATGTAATGAAAGAATGCATGGTTCTGCCAAAAATGCACATGACCACCATATGTTTGATGAAAGTTTTGCATGGATTTGACTTGAATTTCGGAACATGACATCTTTAATGCAAATTACATGTTTTGGTGGTCTAAACTATGTTTTGAATGAAAGCTCTTGCTTAATACATTATGGCTCAGAAATAGGACTTGCAAGTCTTGGTATGACGATACCAACTCAGACAAATGTCATAACAGACACAGACTAGTTCAGAAATCAGATTTTTATCAGACTTTCATGATTTAGAAATTTCAGAATGATACATGTTCAGAAAAGGCTAAAATAGGGCATAAAGAGAGCTTAGGTGGTTCCCTGAAGAAGGCAGGAGTTCAGACAACTCATTGCCTAAAACCGTGGTTTGCCGACCCGGGTATACTATTATGCGCTGACTTAAATGTCCTGTGGCGTATCAGACTCAGACACTCCAACCCTTGCGGCACACTTGGGTTGGGGGTTTCCCCGCCGAGTCAATGGCGGATTCCATACAGCCCGTGGAATATTCAGACTTGTAGGGGAATACCACCTAACTCAGAAGTAAAACACAGATCATGATTTGAAATGAACAGACAGGTTGCATGTTTTCAGAAAGTGCCCATGTGTTTTTAAGAAACAGTTTTATACATGATGTCTTGATGAAAAATTGTTTTCCCTTAATATATATATATATATATATATATATATATATATATATATATATATATATATATATGTATGTTCCATTATACTACTTTTGGATTGCTTCGCGTGCCAGTACTTTTGTGCTGACCCCCCCCTCCTTCCAGGTTCTGAGGCACAGTCTAGGGGTCCAGCTACTCAGTAGACATTCTCGGGTTTGCAGACTTGATCTCACAGTGGTGAGCCTTCTATTATTCGGAAGGCCTAATTATGTCAGACATTATCTTATTTATTATGTTTTTAGTTTACTGGGGGCCTTGTCCCAGTTTCTTTTCAGACAGATGTTTATGTTCTTAGTAGAGATTTCGCAGACTGATGTCAGATAGTATTATTCAGAAATATTGCAGGACTTGACCATGTTTTCCGTACTCAGTTTCAATTCCGCATTTTTATTATGATTATGAATGTTATGCATGATAACCAGATAGAGAATGGGTGTTCCGGGCCTTCATGGTTCGGGATGCTCGCCACGGCTAGGGCCTAGGCTCGGGTCGTGACACACAATTGAGGTCAGGGACGGATAGAGTTTACATAGACCTTACCACTACCTCGTAGAGTTAAAGAGACTATTTCAGAAAGACCCTCGGCTCAAATATCACAATTGAGGTTTGCGAAGGATAGAGTGTACGTATACCTTACCACTACCTCGTAGAGTTAAAGAGGTTGTTTCAGAAAGACCCTCGGCTCGAATATCACAATTGAGGTCTAGAGAGGGTAGAGTGTACGTAGAGCGTACCACTACCTCGTAGAGTTAAAAATATTGTTTCAGAAAGACCCTCAACTCGAGTATAGCAATTGCAAGTGCAAAATGCCAATTTGTTCATGTTTTGTATGTTGAATTTGTTGAAAGATTTCAGTATGTGTAAAGCAAGTTGGAAACTTGTAGTTGTACAAAATGAATAGTCTTAAAAACAAATTGTTTCATCTTTGATTTTTTTTATATGTCTTAATCTTAAGTTGAGTAATTATTTAGACATTCATTGACATCTTAAAATAACATATACTAAACAATAATGTGAAAATAAAAATAAAAGTCAATAGGCTATAGACCACAATTATATAATACTATATAGATTATATATTTAAAAGATTTTTATATTTAAAAGGTAAAAATTTGTATAATAAAAGACCATAAGTCTTACGTTAACAATAAAATAATCACTCGAGGACTTTGTAAAACTTTGTAATTGAGTTTTGTTATTGAAGGATACATATTTTGTATTTGGAGAAATAGTTGGGAAAAAGCATCGTTTCCACCTAAACTATACCCGAAAAGTCGAAGCCACACCTAAATTATACTAGTGATCTATTACACACCTAAACTATAAAAAAGTGAAACTATTTACACCATGTCAGGCTACCACCACTTGCATGTTGTGTAGTGTTTTACATGCGCTGCCACGTCAGCACCACGTCAGTAAAAAGTATCACTTTTTTATAGTTAAGGTGTGTAATAAGTCACTTATATAGTTTAGGTGTGGATTCGACTTTTCGACTATAGTTTGAGGTGGAAACGATGCTTTTTCCCTTAATATTTTTAGCCGTTTACTTTTGTTATTTAATAGGCTGGACGCGCCTAAAATAAGTGTAACACACGCGCCTTAGAATGGGGGTCGCGGGGAGGTAATAATATCACTTTTATATAGTTAAGGTGTGTAATAGGTCACTTATATAATTTAGGTGTGACTTAGATTTTTTTTGTATAGTATGAGATGAAAATTATACCTTTTCCCGAAATAGTTCATTAAAAATACTAAAAGAAATAATAATAAGTATATTATATATTTGTAAATCCTTCAAACTTTTTTTTTTACAAGTTAATCTGATCATCTGTCTTGATGAATCTTTCATATTAAAATTGTATTTTGATGATCTTTCTCTGATGAATCTTATACTGTATCAGCAAACTTTATGAGAATGTTCAAGCACTCCATCTCTGACGATTAATCAACAATTTGAATTATTTTTCTTATATATTTTTGATAAATCAACGTATATTTATAGATGTATAAGGATCTGTTTGGAAAATATTTACTTACTTCAAAGGAACATATCTTAGATCAGAATCATGGAGAGTACTTCTTAATTATTTCTACAAACACAAAGCTAGGAGTTAACTTGTGGTTGGTCCGCCAAACCAATCAAATCCGCTCAATAGTCTGTCGGGGGGACTCCGGGCGATTTTCGCCCAAATTCAACACCGGGCCCTGGACCCACCTACAGAATTATGGACTAACACGCATCGAAAGTCGCAAAAAATAGTTTGTTCAGGCCGTTTCGTCCATTTGACTTGCAAAATGACCCCAATGGCCTCGCCGAACCAACCAGATTTGCTCAACAGCCCGTTGGGGGAACTCGGGCGATTTTCACCCAAATTTGGCACTGGGCTCCGAGCCCACCCATCAAAAGTCGTTAAAAATGGCTCGTTCGTACCGTTTCGCCCGTTTGAGTTATAAAATGGCCCCAACGATCCCGCCGGACCAACCAAATCCGCTCAACAACACATCGGGAGGACTCCGAGCGATATTCACCGAGAAATTAAAGTATCAAAAAAGGACACACAAAGGTGTGACTTAGTATCCAATAAAGTGGGTTGAGAACCTTAGGTATCACATTCAAATTCCAATAGAGACAAAGAAAATGCTAGGTGATTCTTCCTATCTGTCCCAGTCTTGATGGAGAAAAATACCTGATATCTATTATTGGTAAAAGGTAAAAAATATCCATAAATTTAATTGAAATACACAAAATCTAACTCAAGCACCACGAATATCTAAAAGAGGAAGAGGAAAAGAAACTTTTTTTTTTTTTTCTTTTCCAACACAACTTAAATGTTGTTAGGTGTGCTACTAATTAATATTTTTGTTGACATAAATCTTATGCAGAGATTTAATTTTATTTATGACATAAAAGCGACAGATCACCAACATTATTATTTATTATCATCCACTTTTTTTCCATTTTATTTGTATTTTCATTTTCTATTTAATTTTAAAAAAAATCTAGAAATGTCCATTTATAAATTAATAATATTAGGTATGAATTTATGCTCCAAAGTTATTGAACAATTATGATAACCGTCAAAGTTTGAGGCGTGTTAAAGATACTAATAATTTATCAAACAAAATAAATTGCTAATGCGAGGTTCAAATCTTTTTTATTTACTGAATTCTGAATAAATTATTTATATATATAAAATAATTTTATTTTATGTAAATAAAGAAGTTGAATAAATCTATTAAATTTTATCGAAAGTAACTATATGGTGACTCTGCTCGATATAAAATTGTAACAATTGTATTTCTATATTGGGGTAAAAATTAAAATTAATATTTGTAGGCTCAAAAGTTAGGTATATGAGATGTTAGAATAGTTGGCTTGTCCAAATAAAACGAAATAAGAAATTAAATAGTCAATGGAAGATAAGACAAAAATATTAATAATCTCTTATTTCAATTTATTTATTGTACTTCTCATTTTAGACAATTTTAAAAAGATTTTTTTTCAGAAACTTTTTAATTTCAATCTTTCATGTGACATATTTAAGACCACGTAATTAACAAATATTTTGTTACATTTCATATATCTTTATTGCAAGATTATAAAATTAAAAAATCTTCTTTATTTCTCAAACTTCGTTTAAACCAGACAAAAAATTAAAACATATAGAGTATTAGATAAAAACAAGATATTTTCTTGCAAAAAATTGTCTTAGTTAATCATAGTAAAATCAAAATTAATGATAAAGTCAGCGAAGTTTACATGATATTCTACCTTCGCTTAGTCGCGATCCAGAGTAAAATTGAACCTCGCGTATATTTTATCATAAATAAATAAAGTAAAAATTTTCATAATTAACGAGGAACACCTTTTTTTTTTTACTATTCATATGTTCGATAAAAGTATATTATTTTGTCTTGTCACCATAAATAAGAGATAAGCATTCAATACTTTCTCAACTATGGCTAAAGTTGCTACGACACATTTCAATTTCACAGAAGTCCTATTATCTTCTGAACCCAATTTTCAGCATATTTTTGTCACTCTTTTTGTGCCGACGTGACACCTTTATTACTTAAAATGAGACTCACGTCAGCTAAAAAGATTGTCAAAAATAGGCTAAATTTTATTTCAGGGAGGTAATAGGACCCCCGTAAAGTTGGAGCGTATCGTAACAAATTTGATCATAGTTCAGAAAGGTACTAAATGCTAATAAAGAAAAAAAAATCAAGACTAATCATTTACTAGTTATTTTTTTCTATTTGTAAACTCAATTTTTAGCGTATTTTTGTCGCTCTTTTGTGCTGACGTAACACCTTTATTACATAAAATGAGACCCACATCAAAGGTTTTATGTCAGCTAAAAAGGTTGACAAAAGGTGTCACGTCAGCTAAAAAGAGTGTCAAAAATACGCTAAAGTTTAGTTCAGGGAGGTAATAGAACCCTCGTGAAGTTAGAGCGCGTCGTAGCAAATTTGATCATAGTTCAGAAAGGTACTAAATGCTTTACTCCATAAATAGAGAAAAAAATCAAGACTAATCATTTACTAGTTATTTTTTTCTATTTGTAAACTCAATTTTTAGCGTATTTTTGTCGCTCTTTTGTGTTGACGTGACACCTTTATTACATAAAATGAGACCCACATCAAAGGTTTCATGTCAGCTAAAAAGGTTGACAAAAGGTGTCACGTCAGCTAAAAAGGATGTCAAAAATACGCTAAAGTTTAGTTCAGGGAGGTAATAGAACCCTCGTGAAGTTGGAGCGCGTCGTAGCAAATTTGATCATAATTCAGAGGGTACTAAATGTTTTACTCCATAAATAGAGAAAAAAATCAAGACTAATCATTTACTAGTTATTTTTTTCTATTTGTAAATTCAATTTTTAGCGTATTTTTGTCTCCCTTTTGTGCTGACGTGATACTTTTATTACATAAAATGAGACCCACGTCAAAGATTCCATGTCAACTAAAAAGGTTAACAAAAATACGCTAAAGTTTAGTTTAAAGAGGTAATAAAACCCCGTAAAGTTGGAGCGCGTCGTAACAAATCTGGTCATAGTTCAAAGGAGTACGAGATGCTATACTCCATAAATAAAGAAAAAAAAAATTAAGACTAATCATTTACTAGTTATTTTTTTCTATTTGTGGGGTGGGGGTGGTCCAATTTTCCCTATATAAACCCTAATAATAATACACAAACTATCTTCAAATATTTTTTTTTTAAAAAAAAACATTATGGCAACTTGCAATGGAAATGGAGCAGCAAAATTTTCCTCAAAATTACAAGTTGAAGCAATTCAAACAGTAATACCAATGAAGATAACTGATCCACGTTTATCGAGGCGAGTCGTTTTACCTGATACGTTTCAGTCAGGCGATTTACAAAGGCGATTCCATATGGTTCTGTATTATAACAAAGCGTCAGAGACAGATTCAGGATGGATAGTTGCTGGTTGGTTTAAAGAGTCATTAGGAAGTGCAATAGTTGAAAATCCAATATTTGCTGGAAGATTAAGAAAATTAGAGGAGGAGGATAATATTAATAATAATGGAAAATTTGAATTAGTTTCAAATGATTCTGGTGTTAGAATGATGGAAGCTAATTATCCAATGAATATGGATGATTTTATTGATTATAAGAAGAATGAAAATGTTGAAAATGAACTTGTTTATTGGGAAGATATTCATGAAATTAGTCCTCAATTTTCTCCACTTTTCTATGTCCAGGTATGTCCAAGAACAAACCTTTTTTTTTTTTTTTTAAATTTATTATTCGATGTTCGGTATCTGCATTAGAGTCTGAGTAATCAGAATTCGCATTGGGTAGGGTTCATTCGGGGGTAGCAGGTCCTACAGAGGATTTTTTTATATCCAGGGCTCGAACTCGAGACTCTAGTTAAGGAAGGAGCAGTCACATCCACTGCACCACATCTTTTGGTTGTATCCAAGGACAAACTTAGTAGTATAATAATAGAGTTTAAGTTTTATTTACCGTCAGCATTCAAAATATTTTATATTATTCGATAAATTTGACAGATTACCCAATTTTCTATATAAAAATTGAAAAAGAAAAAGTTGGGCTACCTGCAATAGCAAATCTGTTTATCTAATAGTGTAAAATATTTTGTACATGACAATGTACAATAGGGGCGGAGCTAGCTAATAGTGAGGGTTCATCCGAACCCCCTTCGACGAAAAATTATACACTATTTATACAAATTTAGAATTATTTTTCATAGATATAGATATATCAGACGTTGAACACCTTCGACTAATTTTTTTGTTCATATTTCTTTTATTTTGAATCTCCTTAGTTAAGATGTTGGCTCCGCCATTAATTCACAAAACTTAAATTCATAATAATATTGATTCTTGTTTATGTAACTCAAATTTAAATGACCGCTAACAAGGGTGGATAAAATTCATGTATCTTTAATTAAAGGTTTTGGTTTCGAATTTTTGATATAAAAAGAGTTTCAGTAGAAAATGTTTTTTCTTTTAAATGGAATTTTACATGCCACGAATCCAAATTAGTCAAAATTACAATACGCATAAAATACAATAGTTGGAAAACAAAAATTAAAAAATAAAAATTACTATACTAACTATATAGGTTTATCTGAGAGAAATTCATGTTTAAAGATAAAATTTATTACTCCATCTGTTTTAATATGTTAGGTATAGTTTGAATTGACTTATGGATTTTTAGAAGAAAATAAAGTCTTTTGAAATCTAAGAATTTAAATATATCATGACATTAGTGTGACCATAATACATTCGAAATTTATGGCTTGAAAAATACTATGACATTATTTGTGGTTATAAAAACTTTTTGTGTGATGTTATGTTATGACATTATTTGTGGCTTGAATTATGTTATGACTTTTTGTGTGGTTATAAAAACTTTTTAGAAATAAAAAGAGTAACCTATTTATTTTCAAATTTAGAGGCATGTTATTTTTTATAGAGTGAATTAAAAAAATGAGTCACAAAAATTAAAACAAATGAAGTATTTATTTTGCAAAACGTAGCACTTTTGAAGAGCTGAATAATTTAGAATAAAATTTACTCGTTCCTAGTGTTTACACTAAATCAAAAAGATAAAAAAAAGATATACTTGTTGTTTTCTTCAACCATTTTGAGTATGATACACAATAGATTGATATATTATTTGTTGAATCTTCTTTACTTTTTTATATTTTTAATATTTTTAACTGAAATTTCTGATTCGATCACTGAATCTTGATGACTAACTTATATTAGATATACTTGTTGTTTCTCCAACCATTTTGAGTCTGAAACACACTAAATTGATATATTATATGTTGAATCTTCTTTACGTTTTTATATTTTAAAATTTCTAACTGAAAGTCCAACCACTGAATCTTGATAAGTGACTAGATTGATATATTATATGTTGAATCTTCTTTACTTTTTTTTAGATTTTAACATTTCTAACTGAAATTTCCGGTTCGATCACTGAATCTTGATGATTAACTAGATTGATATATTATATGTTGAATCTTGATGAGCAAAAAAGTCTGAAATATATTTAAACTTTGGCGAAATTTATTGTAACACGCCTCAATTTTATGGGGGTCCTATGACCCCCTAGACGATTTATTATCGTATTACTGTAATATATATTTGTACAGCTGAATCACTTCAGATCCTTACGCTTTCAGTGCGCGTATATTCAGGTAGTAGTCCAGCTCGACAAATATATAACACAGAAATACGGTAATAAATAGTCGAGAGCGGTCATAGGAACCCTGCAAAGTTGAAGCGTGTTACAATAAATTTTGCCTAAATTCAGATATATTTTAAACCTTTTGCATTGATTCTTCTTGCCTTTTTTAATATTTTAATATTTTTAAATGAAAAATCCTGATTCGACCACTGAATCATGATGACAAATTTATTTTTCAGGTGACAAATTTCAAGTGTGGAGGATACTCAATTGGGATAAGTTGTAGCCTATTTCTAGCTGACCCTTTTGCCATGACAAGTTTTTTAAAATCTTGGTCCAATATTCACAACAATCTTGTTTCACAAATTGATGCACCAAAAATACCATCATTTTATACACCAAATTTCACAAAAATTGGCTCTTCACAAAACCTATCAATTACTAGCCCCAAAACAAAAAAACAAATCACCAAAACTTTTATTTTCAAAAACCCCAAAATGAAATTAAACAACAATGAATCCCTCAAGAATCTTGCATCAAAATGTATTGGAGAAATTGAGGGAAAAATTGGTAAAAAAATTTCATCAAATTTTACTTTTTTGGTGAAGGAGAATTTTGAAAATATTAAGATGGAAAATTGTTCAAGAGGGGAGATAATTAAGAAGGAAAATGGATTATTATCTATAGTATTAGCAAATTGGGATGATTTGGGAGCTAATAAAGTGAGATTTATTGAAGGAAATAAAGCTATTCATATTTCTTATTGGATTATTAATGGAGAAAATAATCAAGATCTTGTGATGATTAGTCCAACTCATGATGAAGATAATCATGAATTAAGCATTATAATTACAATCTCTAATTAAATTCTTGAGATTAAAGTTATAAGGACAAAGTTGTAATCATTTTTCCAACCCCACCAAGAAAAAAAGAAAAAAAATCTTGGGGTCCGATCCTTTTCTGAATTACGCGTGATCGTGAAATGTTTTGTGCATCGAGCTGCTCCGCATTTTATTTTGGATTTGTGGTGGAATTGGTTCTCTTTTAACTTGTTGTTTAAGGGAATTGTTGTACTATTTTTATTTATTTTATATATATTGTATTCTTGGAAATGAAAATTAGCTTTTGTTTATTTTTGGATTCTTAAGCTTTTGTTAAATTGTATCTTAATTTATGCAATAATGTACTATATAGCAATATAATGTTATATAAACAAAGAAGCTATCATAATGCAATTTTTTACATATAAGGAGAGTTTGATCCTTAAGAAATTATATATAATTAATGTGAGAAAGTGAGTACTTTATTTAAAAATATATGATATTTTTGTATAATTTTTGGCTTTGTATATGGACAAAATCGATACAAATAATATAGGAATCTCAAAAAGAGTTTGATCCTGATTCGAAGAAAAATGTTGATGGAGGTGAACAAGAAGTAAAAGTGATTATTCATTCTAATTCTTATTAGATTATAGTCTTCATTTGCTAATTTTCTATTATGTAAAATTTAGTAAAATTATAGCTAATAATGATGGTGACTGACGATGACAATTGACTATATATATATAAATAATGTTTAGTAGTAATAATAATCAATTATTGACAGCGGTGATGATTGTGGCCATTATTAGTGATGATAACAATAGTGACTATGACGGAGAATGATGATTGTGAATGCTACGTGTAGATGATGGAAGTTGATAATAATGGACGTGGACGATGACGAACAGACTATGAACACATGTAATTAACCATTAAGGAGTCGTTTAATTGGGAAAAATTATTTTGAAATTAATTATCCATCCTTAAGATGAGATAAAAATAACACTATAATTTCGGAATAACTAATATCGCTCAGAGTGAGTTATCTCAATCAAACATGGAATAAATTCATCGTAAAGTTAATCTCGAAATTAGCAGGGGCAAACCTAGGTTGAAAATTGTAATGCTCCGACACCCGTTAAACCCGACCAGAAACAAAGAAGATATAAATAATATATGAATCTCAAAAAGAGTTTGATCCAGACTCGAAGAAGAATGTTGATGGAGGTAAACAAGAAGTAAAAGTGATTGTTAATTCTAATTCGTAATTGATTCTAGTCTTTATTTGCTAATTTTCTAATACATAAAGTTTAATAAAATTATAGTTAATAATGATGGTGATTGATGATGATAATTGGTGATATATAGTGGTGATTATTATTAGTGATTGATGGTGATAATTATAAGTGACTACTAACAGTAATAATAATTAATTTTTGACGACAGTGATGATTGTGGCCCTTACGTATAATGATGATTATAAATTATGGCTAGTAATTATGACAATAGTAACTATGACGGAGAATGATGATTGTGAATGCTACGTGATAGATGATGGCAATTGATAATAGTGGACGTGGACGAATAGACTATGAACATATGTAATTAATCATTAAGGAGTCGTTTAATTGAGAAAAAGTTATTTCGAGATTAGTTATCCACCCTCAAGATGGGATAAAAATAACTTTATAATTTCGAAATAACTAATCGCAGAGTGAGTTATCCCAATCAAACATGAAATAAATTCATCGTAAAGTTAATATTCTAGAAATTAGCAGAGACGGACCTAGGTTAAAAATTGTAATGCTCCGACACCCATTAAATTCGGTCCAGAAAGGTACAATTATATAAAAAATGTATAAAAAATTATATAAGATGGAAAAAGACACTTGTGAAACCAAGAAGATAGTTGAGTGCTCCGATTTTCATGCGGAACCTTATGACTTTGGGTGTTAATATATGTGTTTGAACCTTTCGAGCACCCACGACTCCTAAATCCTGAGTCCGTCATTGAAAATTAGTTATCTCTTATCCTTCGTACCAAATGATCCCTAAGGATCGTTTGGTGTGAAGTATAAAGGATAAATAGTCCCGAGATAAGATGAAGGACTATTTCATCCATGTTTGATAAGATGAAGGACTATTTCATCCTTATTTGATGTGAGGTATTAGTTAGTATCGAGATTATTTATCCCACCATTTATACCATAGTGATGGGATAAGTTAGGACATATATATGGTGGAATAACTAATTTCGAGATTAATTATCCCGGGATAGTTCTTTCTCAACCAAACGACCTTATTGGGAAAGAGTTATCCCAAAATTATTCGAAATTAGTTATCCCACCATGTATATGGGATAACTTCTCCCATTACTGTGGTGTAAATGGTGGAATAAGTAATTTCGATACTAACTAATATCTCCAATCAAACACGAAATAAAATAATTTTTCATTTTATCTCAAAATTATTTATCTCTTGTACTTCACACCACCACCAATATACCCAGTATAATCCCATAAGGTAGGGTCTGGGAGGGTAAGTGTACGCAGTCCATAGACCACGACCTCAGATGAAGTAGAGAGACTGTTTAGAATAAACCCCCGGTTCAAAACAGATAACAATATAACCAACCAACAAACAGAAAACGGAAAAAGCACACAATGAAAATGAGATAACATACCGCTAGATAATAATGAAAATAAGACACCCACAAGGTAATACTATAAACTATCTATTCAAAATCGAAAACACCATCGAAACAAGCAACTACATGCGTAGATACAAATAAAAACACTCCTACCCACTAACCCACTATACAAATCCTCATCCTCTATACCTTTATATCGAGGATCATGTCCTCACGCTAAGGGGTCGTTTGGTGTGAGTTATAAGAGAAGTAATTCCGGGATAAAATGAGGGATTATTTTATCCCATATTTGGTTGGTGGTATTAGGTTATACCGAGATAACTTATCTCACCATTTACACCATAGTGATGATGAAATAAGTTATCCCATACACATGATGGGATAAGTTATCCCGAGTAATCCTGGGATAACTAATCCCAAAATTAATTATTTCGGGTAACTATTTCCCAACCAAACGACACCTAAATATACTAGTATCATTTGATGGTGTTAAAATCCAGTTGTATTGACAGATCAGCTATCCCCACTCCCACTAAACTTCCCCTTTTGACTCGGGACTTTCTCTTTCTCTCTCCTCCACGTGTCACCTCTATATATATATTCTCCCACATCCCTATATTTTTCATTTTTCCCTCTCTCTATCCCCCAAATTTTCAGGTAATGCATTTTTTCTTCATTCAAATTTCTACCTAAAATTGACTCGAATTGTGCGAAAAGTGGCTCGAACATTACAGTGATTTGTTTGTAATTTTTTTTGTAGAAAATGATATGATTAGCTATGAAAAAAATCGATTTTTTTTCTCATTTTATGCTAGGAATTTTGAATTTTTGAGGTAATGCATTTTTTTCATTAAATTTGACTCGAGTTGCGCGAAAACTGGTTCGAACATCGCGATGATTTATTTGTAGTAATTGATATGATTAACTATGAAAAAATTCGATTTTTTTGTCATTTTCTGCTCGGAATTTTGAAATTTTGAGTTAAGACAATTTTTTTTGTGTGTGGTTGATATATGTTTTGTTCGTTTTGAGAGGCATTGTTGTGATTTGTTTGTAGTAATTGATACGATTAACTATGAAAATTTTCGATTTTTTTCTCATTTTTTGCTCGGAATTTTGAATTTTTGAGGTAAAGCATTTTTTTTTTTGGCGATTGATATATGTTTTGTTCGTTTTGAGATGCATTTTTGAGTCGAGGTGCACGAAAGTTGGACAAGACACCACGGTTATATAAAAGAAAGATGCATTGTTGTGATTTATTTGTAGATTTTTTGTAGTAATTGAATTGATTTACTGCGGAAAATTTCAATTTTTTTCTCACTTTCTGCTTGGAATTTTGAATATTGAGGTAATGCATTTTTTTTCACTTTCTGAATTTCATTCAAACTTCTCTGTAAGTTTTGATTTTCAGTTTTTTTCCTCCGATCAGCAGTTCTCGTTCAATTAAGGTCGTATTTTCCTCTTTAATTATCATCACTATTATTATTATTATTTTGGCGATTGATTTGAGATGCATTGTTGTGAGTAATATAGGTGCTCGGGTTTGTGATTTGATTATAGATATTTCATAGTAATTGATTTGATTCACTATGGAAAATTTTGATTTTTTTTTTCTCTTTTTATGTTTTCTTTGTAGCGATTGATATGTTTTTTGTTTGTTCTAGATGCATTGTTGTGATTAGTGAAGGTGTTAGGATTTGTGATTTGGTTATATATTTTTAGTATTAATTGATTTAGTTGAGTGATTGATCAGGTTTCTGTTTCTCAACGGAAAATTTCAAATTTTTTTCCATGTTAGATTTCTTAGATGGTCTCTCAACTATTAGTTAGTATCTGAAAGACAGTTTCCTTGTTGAGAAAAAGTGACTTTATGAGATAAAAATAACTATTGATTGAGTGATCATGAAAGGTAAAAGGGGATAAAGGAACCGTGTGTTGATTGTCCTGTAAATATAAGTTGTCTTCCTCCATATGTAGAATGGAAATAAATAAATCAATTAAATTACGGGATGCTTCATGAAGTGCTTGTTAAACTTTGCATTTGTCCATGTTTCGATAAAAAGCATCTCTTGTTTTTCATTTCCAATCCCATATGAGAAATCAACACATTTTTCTCTCTCTTTCTGCTTGGAATATTGAATTGAGGTGATGCATTTTCAACTGCGAAGTTTCACTAGAAAGTTGCGCGTGTTTGATTTGTATTCCTCCTTACACCGTTCTCTGATCGTCTGATTTCTTTTCTCTTTATTTGTTTGTGTTTTTTGTTCGTGTCGCGATTGATATATGTTTTGTTCGTTTTGAGATGTGTTGTTTTGATTAGCATATGAGATAGAATTTGTGATTGATTCGATCTAATTTGATGTGATTAATCAGGTTTTGGTTTCATTACGGAAATTTCAAATTTTTTTCTCAGCTCGGAATAGCTAAGTGAGTTTTGAGGTAATGCATTGTTTCCCTTATGACATTCCATGATCGTCAGTTTTTTTGTTTACTTAAGGTCCACTTTTGTCTTGTTTTGTGTGTTTTGTTTGATTGATATATGTTTGCTCGTTTTTGAGATGCATTGTTCTGATTAACCTTGGTGCTACAGTTTGTGATTTGGTTATAGGTTTTTCGTTGTGATTGATTTGATTTGAGTGATTGGTCAGGTTTCGGTTTTCACCATGAGTGCTGGTGCTACCAACCAGTTGATATCTGTTAGTCCTCCGGAGCTCAAATTCCAATGTAACCTCTCTCTCTCTCTCTCTCTCTCTCTCACTCTTTCATTGTCCATTTGTCGTTAAGATGATTTGAATGTACAAGAATTTCTATTTACAGATCTTATTGTGTGGGTTTGCGATTTAAGATGTGTAATTAGACGAAACGAACTAGAAAAGGTCGAAAAGATTTTGCTTTCGGTTGTTGTTTCTCAACATTGACCAGAAAATGAGTTTTTTGGACAACTTATGAGAAAATCTTTTCAAACATAGTTTTCACCAATTTATGTGTTGTAGTTTGATTGGGAACGGAGTTTAAAACCACTCTCAAACTGATAAAAGATTTTTTTTTCTTTTTTTTTTTTTGCAAAATCTTCTTGTAGAAGCTTAGAAACTACGTTTTTGCAAAAGTTTGTATGATTTCAGTAACTTTCGTTTGATCGGAAGTGACTGTCTATTGCTAGAGAAGTTGGATAACAGGCATTGTGAAACAATCTCATTGTACAAAATCAAGGACATTTTTGAGAAGTGGATCTGGTGAAGGAACTGTTCAAAGTCATATTCTTTATCCTGTTTATTCAATGTGACAATGTTACTGTTTGGAGAGTCAAGCAATTTGTCTTCGCCTTCAATTTATCAAATACTTTTGAATATTTTTACTTGTCATACACAGTCATGTTTGATTTTGGTTTTGGCATTTCCGGTCTCAGTTGAGTTGGACAAACAAAGCTACTGTGATCTTAAAGTCACAAACAGCACAGATAAATGTGTTGCTTTTAAGGTGCGCTTCACCTTGATTGAAAGAAATTTCATTAGTCTTTCATTTCTTCTTTAAGGACTATCATAACTCATTTCCATGTGTTCACTCCAGCTATACTGCTTGTTTTTATTTGATAGGTGAAAACTACTTCTCCAAAGAAGTACTTTGTCCGACCAAACACTGGTATTATACAGCCCTGGGATTCAGCTTTCATTCGAGGTACCAGTCTTGAGCTTGAAGTTCTTTGCAAGTCGCTTAAATTTTTCTACATTACAAATAGTGTTATTCGTTGTATCAGAATATGTATGCAAGACACTGTCGGTCTAAAATTTCTTACAGAAACTGAATCAAGGCATACCACAAGCCTGAAAGTTAATTGGGATTATCGCAGTAGATAATATATAGCTAGAGTCTACAGATGTGCACAAATGTTGGGTGGTGGCTTAGGTTGATTTCTTAAGTTGTTAAGTGTCTCTCACTTAGGTAGACTGTAAACATTTATCTTTCAGGATTGTGACGAAGAGATACTTCAATGGCTTAAAGTGTCACACTGAACAAATTTCATTTTATAATGGATTGATTTTCACACAAATGTTACCATTATGGGGGATCACTTTACTAATTAATCAATAAAAAGGGAAGGAAATCAAGAATTATTTCACATACATTTTGTGCAATTGGGTAACATTATATGATATCTCTTCACTTAGACAAGATCAGTGAAGTTGATCAATAGGGGATGTCAACTAGACAGACCTTCTTTCACTATCTATATCCTTTTATCGTGTTGTTTCTTACATTAAATTGCTTCTGCAATCATCTATTATCGTATTCCTGATATCTTTATCTTTTCAACTGGGCAGATTGTCATTTTATATTAATCTTAAGTTTTTGATGTGTATCCAGTCACCCTTCAAGCTCAAAAGGAATACCCACCGGATATGCTATGCAAGGACAAATTCCTCCTACAGAGCACAATTGTGAATAGTGATAATGAGGAACTTCCTCCAGATACTGTAAGAATATTATGTTGAAGAGAATCTGGCGTATTATACTTACAGAGAGAACAATCTTCTTCCGACTTTGTGATAATAGTTTAATTATTTTTTGGTAAATTGTCTATACTTCTATTAATTTATCTTGATGTATTCAGTTTAACAAGGAAAGTGGAAGAACTGTAGAAGAGTGCAAGCTTAGGGTTGTTTACTTGTCTTCTGTTTCATCTCCTGGACCTTATGAAGATGTATTTAGACAAAGTTCTGACTTCTCCTCGGTAAGTTATAATGAACTTTAGCTCGCATTTTTTGTCTACCACTTCAAGTGCTTATTTGAACCTCATGTTTTTCACGAGGGATTGATATTTCCTCCCCAGATGTCATAATGCTGAATTTCTTGAGAGATGATGGCTTAGCTGTGTTACTCGGACTCTCCTAAAATGTTGCCACACCCGTGTCGGATTCTTCAAATATACACTATTTTTGAAGTATCCGACACACACCCATTGATATTTTTGAAGAGTCCGAGCAACATAGATGGCTAGTGGCCAAGATTTATAAGCATGCAGCTAATATTCTCTTAGTTTCGGAAAACTTGGCTTATTTTGTGTTCATTGATAAACTTTCATATTTACCTTCCTACTTTTCTCACCCTATATTTGGAAAGCCAGAGACTGCTTGCTTTTGATATGATATGTGCTCTCAATTTACGCCTTGGTTATCTGTAATGGCATAGTGTTCAAAGTTCCTCACTTATAGTCGGTGAATGAATATTCTGTTAGGCTTGAGAAAATATCTAGATTGTGACGGTATGGAAACTTTTACGTGCATTTCTAGTCTGCATGCACGTGTCCGCGTCTTTTAAACCTTTCTAGTCAAAATTGCATATTCTAGTATGGTACAAGAGGATAATTTTTAAAGGCCATATGTGTGAGTTTGGGAAAAGTTCGGCAACGATTTAGTCCAACTATGTACATGAAGATAGATGATAGACTAGTAGGTAACAGCCAACTTTAATGCTAAAATATTCCCTTTGATGGTATAGAATCAAGCGTTGCAGCGTATCAAAGATGAAAGAGATGCTGCTGTCCGACAAACACAACAGCTTATACAGGACTTGGTTAGTTCATTTAATTATGTTTTCCCTTTAATGTGTATAGTTGCAACTTAATTCAATGTGGCCGTACGCTAGTCTAAATCAGTAAATAGTAGAACATAAGCTGGCTCACTCTGCAGTGATTAACTAGCTGGTGTAATCCTAATTACTACATGGTAAGTTGTTAGTAATACATCCAAAGCCTTATATATTTGACTCAGTATTATTCATTTAATCAACCTTAGTTTATAGGATATGGATACCGAGCCGGGGGTCTATCGGAAACAGCCTCTCTGCTTCTTCCGAGGTAGTGGTATGGACTGCGTACATTCTACCCTCCCCAGACCCCACTATGTGGGAATATACTGGGTTTCTTGTTGTTGTAGTTTATAGGATATGGTAGTTAATGGGAGAAAAAAATCTGGAAGTTGCGGTTATAGCAGGGAAAGCATGAAAAGTCTGGTGAACAGTGGCAGATCTACACTATGGTCAGGGGGTTCATCCGAACCCCCTTCGGCGAAAAATTATGTTATATATACATGGTTAAAAATATTTTTTATGTATATATTAGATGTCGAACCCCCTTCGATTAGTTTTTATATTCACTTATAAACCCCCTTAGCGAAAATTCTGGCTCTGTCACTGCTGGTGAATAGAACTTTATATATATAACAGTAAACAAGCATCTTCCATTTTGATATTTCTCGTATAACGGGTAGCCAGAATGATGTTGACTTGATTTAATTGATAAAATACGTGTTTCGATTTTGAACTCATATCATCTTCAACACGTTGTCGGATGTGGTGCAAAATAGGAAAGCCTTGCTGTATTTTGGACGGATGAGCGTAAAGAAGCTAGTCTAGGAGAGTCTGGTTCGGGTAGGTAATTGGAACATAAAGCTCTTTGAGAATAAAATGATGAATCAATGAACAATGAGGATTCATAAAGTCGAATAGAGAATGAGCTATTACGTGCAAACAATGGAAATTCAATAATAAGAGTCTGATCTTCTCGCACGATTGTTAGAGCTCACTTCACACCAATAAAATCGTAAGCTTTCTTCTCCGCCTCAGCTTGAGAGGCTTATCCGTTCTATAAGAGAACAGTTCAACTGGTTAGGCGGGTCTGGCGCATTATTCACTGCGCTTTATTTAAAGCAGTTTGCGTCATCCGGGGTGATAAAAAAGAACCATAACCCTCCCCTCAAACTGTACGTGCAAGTTTCCCCGCAAAAAGCTCTCCACACCTACTCTTAAAAAGAACACTATTTTTCTTTAGTTAGGTAGTTCTCTCAACCTCGAATTCCCACGTGTACCAGCTCAGCTAGATCAAAGACTGCCACGGGTTCCATCAATAACTGCGGGCTTTCAGTATTTATGGAAAAACACTCGTGAGCACAAGATGCCCTATCCTCAAAGGGAGCTGCTGACTTAAACTCACCTAGGTTGAGGCGTAGTCGTTCTTGTTGTATCGACTTCTACGCATTAATCTTTGAGCCCACCTTTCACATATTTTCTGCTTCTCTAACTTGTAGGAAATGATGAAGAGACGAAGAAATCGGAATGATCCAGGCTTCTCTCTAAGGTTTGCAATTGTTGTAGGAGTCATTGGTCTAATGGTTGGCTTTCTGCTGAAATTGTTGTCTTCACCTTCAGTAGAATAGCTTGCATTACGCTACGCCGTTTACATCACACCACCCCTTGGGGGTGCCGCCCCCGCTCCCCGCTAATATGGGATGCTTTGTGCACCAGACTACGTTTTGCTTTTTTAACCTTCACTAGAATAGCTCAAGTTTCTTCATTCTCAGATATAACTGTATAATTTTCTAGCTTTTATGAAGCTTCTGAGGAGAAGAGCTTTGCTTAGCTCTATTAATGTTGTGTAAATTAATTTATAATTTATATACCATCTCTTTGCTGGAGATAGAGATGTCTTATTACAAGATTTCAGACTAATGTTACTGCAATTTTTCGTTATAACGGTGTTATTTGAGTCAGCTTGCACGCAATTCGACTTGTTCATTAGATATATCTTACCTCTACTAAAAGTATATCGCGTAAATAAGTCTATCGCCAAAAATTCTATCTTCATCGACTTTAGACATTTGAAAAGAAATCACACGTCATCTTGTTTTTGTTGGGTTTCAAAACTGTAAACTTCACATTTCACAATTAGTTGCTACAAGAGAGAGCTGCTCGGATGGTAAGCACCCTTCACCTTCAATCTTAAGATTGTATGTTCGAGTCACCAAGAGATATCGAGTCCTTCACATCGTTCTACGATCCCCAATTATTGTCATCTCGGAATTGATGGAGTTATCATACATCGAAAAACTTCCGCCACATCTCTCCCATCGTTCAAACTCGCTAGAACCTATTGTATTACGAGTATCATAGATTTTCATGTATTAGTTATATAAACTTTAATACCATACAGATTGTACACAAAGCTAATGCATGCATAATTTTTTTTCCAACGCACTCTATCAAACGACCCTTAAATCAACTATAGACTTCTTAAATAACTAATTATTCTAAAAACTTTAGAGAAATAATTAAATTTAAAAAAGGGATGTAAATGTTAAAAAAAAAAAGTAATTGCAAAATAAGTAACTACTCTTGTACCATGCAGCTTCAAGGAAGCAACAGGGACCCCAAAAATTTGCACGTAATATATAAACAAAAAAGGTATCAAAAAATAATAAATTATATGTAAAATTCCATCATAATTATAGTACTCACTCGGTCGCAATGTATGTGGCACAAGTTTGAATTTCGAGAATGAAACAGTTTAATTTTGATGTTGAATTCGAACATGAAATTTTAAATTTTTTGAAATAAAATTTATCTATTTGGGAACTATGTAAAAAGTATTGTAAGCGACAACGATTGATAATTCAAGATATTTTAAAAAATATGAAAAAAATTACGGTGAAAAAAATACTTGTTTGAACTGCAAAATCAACAAGGTGCTGCATAAATTGGAACTAAAGAGTAGTATAGTCAAAACTCAAACCTCTCTATAGTGTCAGTGTTTGTCCGAAAATTTCGTAGTTGCTATAGTGACAGCGTTGTCCGAAAATTTCATAGCTACTATAGAGAGTACGTAGAACACTCAAACCTCTCTATAGTGGCAGCATTTGTCCGAAAATTTTATAGTTGCTATAGTCGCAGCATTGTCCGAAAATTTCGTAGTTGCTATAGTGACAGCGTTGTCCGAAAATTTCATAGCGACTATAGAGAGTACGTAGAACAGTCAAACCTCTCTATAGTGGCAGCATTTGTCCGAAAATTTTATAGTTGCTATAGTGGCAGCGTTGTCCGAAAATTTCATAGCTGCTATAGATAGTAGTACAATCAAACCTCTCATAATGGCAGCGTTTGTCCGAAAATTTTATAGTTGCTAGTGGCAGCATTGTCCGAAAATTTCATAGCTGCTATAGCGAGTAGTACAGTCAAACTTCTTTATAGTGACAACGTCTGTCGGAAAATTTCATAGTTACGTTGCTATAATGGTAGCGTTTTTCCGACAATTTCATACAGAGAGTAGTACAATCAAACCTCTCTATAGTGGCAACATTTGTCCGAAAAATTTATAATAGCAGCGTTTGTTCGAAAATTTTATAGTTGATATAGTGGCATCATTGTCCGAAAATTTCATAGCTGCTATAGAGAGTAGTACAGCCAAACCTCTCTATAGTGACAGCAGACAGTTTATCATAGTTATTTGTACTGTTTCCAACAATCATTCGTTTTGTTTCACATGAGAATAGTTAAAAGATGTTTCATTTTGTCTCAATACTACAACTTATATGTTTGTCAAAGGATTTTTTATGCCAATTCAAGACATTTGGCTTAATTCGGCAAAATGCAAGGTAAGGCTGCGTACAACAGGCTTTTGTGGTCGTCTGGCCCTTCCCTCGACCCTGCATATAGCGGGAGCTTTAGTGCCCCAGACCGCCCTTCTGGTGTTGGATTGGACCATAGGGTCTTAATATGGCTTCAGAATATTATGCTGAACATCATTTTATCTTGATCAGCCGGGGGTCTATCGGAAATAACCTTTCTACTTCATCTGAGGTAGTGGTATGGACTGCGTACACTTTACCCTCTCCAGACCCTCACTTTGTGGGAATACACTGGGTATGCTGTTGTTGCTGTATCATTTTATCTTGATCGTAGGTTTACCTTTCATTATGCTGTGCTTTGAGCTTACCTTCGCATTGTTTGGAACATTGGTGGTCTCTTTACAACGCTTGGACGATGAGTGGGAAGTATAGCATGGATGAATGATGATATCGACTCCTCTGTATGAAGTACCGCGGTACTCTTTATATCTTTTCCTCATCGCTCATTCGTTCCTGGCATGTCCTTCTGTCGCGTAATGTTCTAGTTTATCTCTTTAACTGATCTTAACTTGATATATTTGTCAATTGTGATGAGCAGCAAAAGAGGATGACACTGTTGGTTTGTTTAGTTCTTCATCATTTTGTCTATTTAGGTAGTTCAACAACAACAAATCGGTTTTATCCCACAAGTGGGGTCTGGGGAGGGTAGAATATACACAGACCTTACCCCTACGTATGAGAAGGTAGGATATGGCCTCTAAACGTTGAATGACTATATTGAACCTTGTTGAAATGACCTCTATTTTGTGAGAATTCCATAACAAGAAACGTACATATGAGGACGGTTACGCCATCCTCCCATATCGTACTGAAGACACACCGCCATTTCTATCTGTTCTTCCGTAGTTTCTATATCGATTCTGGGTAGCTTTAGTATTCGTGCTTGTGTATCTAGTTGCGTCGAGAATTACTATTTCTTGAGACTGAATAGATTAACACTTTGGAATACTCTTGATTGTCAAAGTGCTTCTGATGCTTACATTTTCTTGCATTGCAACATCGCGATAGGTGCTTTTATTGGATGCGCGCTGTGGCGTTTGGTTGCTTAGCTTCTCAACTGCTGCCATGATGGCAAGGCGTAGGGGAGTACTTGTCTCTCCATACTCTTGTTGAACCATCAACAAGTATGTTGTCCATATAGTTTGTACCGCGTCAGGCTCAGGCTGTGAGGCAGCGCTGTATTGTGCTGCACACTGGTGTTGTTATGGCCGTACTAGATGGTTCTGTCGTGGGCGCGTAACATTGTATACGTACATGTTTACTATACATGGCGCGCGTATCTGTTTAGTACTTCTCGTTCCTCTCTCTCTCTGTGCTGCGAACGCGTTTGCTTTGTTAGTTTTCCAGTGACAGTAGCATAAGTGATTTGGCTGGGTATATGAGACCAACAACAACATACCCAGTGTATTCCCACAAAGTGGGGTCGGGGGAGGGTAAAGTGTACGTAGTCCATACCACTACCTCAGATGAAGTAACGAGGCTGCTTCCGATAGACACCCGGCTCAGGACAGATAACAAATATGACCAATCCATCATATTTCTTTTCTAACATTTCACTTTTCATATTGATGCCATAACATACAAGGTAGGGGGTAAGGGCCTACGTACGCTCTACTCTTCCCGGATGCAGCCACCTCGTGAGATTATACTAGGTATGTTGTTGTTGACGCCATGCACGACAGTTCGCGTTGTTGCAACGTATGTCCTTTAACCTGTTTTCGTTTTCCATATACGATATTCGGATCGAGTATATGTTATATGCGCTCGCTCAAACATGACTGGCAAATGAACTCGATTAAATTCAAATACACACATTGCGTAACTCATTTCTAGAGGTGGTGCTCCCGATAGAACTTTTCCATTCCTAGAGGCTCGAAACTTGTAACATTGCTAAAATTTCGAATCTAATCGAAAAATCAAACCAAATCGAATAATTTTTATACCCTTTAATATCTCACTCCCTTTTTTTTCTAAACTTTTATAATTTTTTGGGCTCTTATTTCATTTAGTACAAAGTTCAAAAAAATGAATAAATCTAACAAAAATCTAATATACAACATTATTGGAAAAAGGAATAGATATCTTATCCCATCCTATACTCTATTTGTAGATAAAAAAAAAAAAAAAAAGATTTAAATGGCTATGGAGGATAAATTGATAATATCTTTATGAAATATATAAAAAAAGATAGAAGAGTGGGGAGTTCTATTACATCACCTTCCACCACTTTTTTTCCCTTAATATATATTTTTCCGTTTCATTTTATATGACACTATTTTCTTATTAATAATTTCTAAAAAAATATTTTTTAATATTTAAAAAATAAGTTAACTTTAAACTTCTTATTATATCTTTTAATAATATATTTTTATGAGTACAGACTTAGTCTCACGGAAACCTCATGTAACATGACGAGAGAAGATTGCTCGAATCGTAAGCATCTTTCTTGCACATCCAATCTTGAGGCTGCAATTTCGAATCATCAATCGCGTAAAAACGGTGAATCTTACGTTTTTACGCGAATCACCATAAAAATGAGGGTCAAAATGAGGGTAAAAACAAACTCATGTCACGTTTAAGACTGTAAATTTTACGAATCATTTTTCCTTTATGAAATTTTATTGTCAGTCAAATAATTAAAATAGATAAAATATTACCTTGATTATCAATAATTTTATTAAAATCTTGTACTTTGTGTTAATAAAAGGCATTAGCATAATGTTTTTTTGGTCTCATGTAAGACCAAAAAAATAAATGTCTCATCAATTTGTGATCTTGATTAGTCCCCACCACAACCTAATTAAGAAATTAAAGTACTTTGTTTAGCCTAATCACCTACATTTTCCTCTTTCTGCTACTTTAATTTTCTTGCTTAAAATAAGAAAATAATTATGAACTAGAAGTTTAAAGATTTATTTATTTATGTATACTTAAAAGATAATTACAAGTAAATTTCTATGAGAAACAAATGAAAAATAATTAGACTATGTTGATTGTGTACGTCAGTATATATATAATTTAAATGTTTTAATAAACCCCATTTAATTTCTTTTGTGGCAATATTTTTTTTGTCTTTCGGATAAATCGGAGCATATAAGGTTCATTTATTTGCATTTAATGAAGATTTGAGTAATAATTATTTAGATCGTAGTCATTAAGTGTGTAAGACTTTAGATTTGAATCTTAGTCATTTTGTATATTTTTTAAAATTTTATAATCACTTAATGGATATAATAGATCTGAATGATTAACGCTTATAATAAAGATTAAGTGAAAAAAGTCTAATGTTATAAAGATGTTATATATTCACCAACATGGATTGTGGTGCAGTGGATGAGACTGCTCCACCCTTAATCAGAGGTCGAGGGTTCGACCCTGGGTACAGAGAAAACTCTGTTGGGAGCGCTACCACCTTAATGAGCCCTGCAACGCGCGATCCGAATTAGTTGGGGCTCCAATGCAGGCACCGAACACCGGATGAAAAAAAAAAAAAAAAAAGATGCTATATATTCAAGAATTGCTACAAAAATATAACATTTCACCACTATTACATCCACTTTCGCTGCTAATTACCACCAACACCACCACTATCATTACCCTCGTCATCGACGTTGCTTTCTGTTATTATTGACTATCACCATCCAGCATCCGTCACTGGTCACTCTACAACTATCATCCTCAGCCACAATAAGTACGACAATACCGTCACCAATCACAAGAGTCAAAATATCGCTACCACTGGCTAGCATATACAATCATCATTACCAACCATCATACATAGTAGCGACTAATCACAAACATCAACCATCGCAATATACGAACCACCTATATGTCAGCATCATTCTATCTCTATCTTTTATCACAATTATCTATCAATACTATCAACTACCATCATCAACCGCTATCGTCAGCTATCATTGTTTAGGGGGTAGTAGGTCGCCCGCAAGTTAAAGTATATTTTTACAAATCTCGGACAAGTTCAGTGGTGACTTTATGTCTTTTCTCTATTCAAGAATTGCTACAAAGATAATATTTCACCACTATTACATCCACTTTCGCTGCCAACCACCACCTCTCCCGCTGCCTCCATCCACCACTACCATCATCCTTGTCATCGGCGTTGCTTTCTATTATTCCGACTATTACTATCCACCACCCATCACTAGTCACTCTACAACCATCACCTACAATAATACCGCTACCAATCAGAAGAGTCAAATATCACTATTACTAGCCAACATATACAATCATCGTTACCAACCATCACGTACAGTAGCCACTAATCATAAACATCACAATATACGAACCACCTTTACGTCAGCATCGATCTTTAGTTATCTCTATCATCTACCACAATTATCAACCGATACTATCAAATACCACCATCAACCACTAGTGTCAGCTATCACTGCCACCAATTACGATTCACAATTACCGCTATTATCAACCACTACCTCTAGTCAACACCAACAACCATCATTATTAGCTCATCATAGCTACCAACTACCATATAACTTTTTTTAAAAAAAAAATATTTAAAAAATATTTTGCTGATATAGTATTTTGTTTGAATTTAAATTTATTAATATTAAAATTAGAATAAGTTTCATACATGCAAATGGAAAAAATAAATCGTCTTAGATTATTTAATAGTCAGATATTAATATAACATCATAATACCTACACCACGTATTTAAATTCAAACATCTTAATCTAATACATATCTTAATATTCAAATATATATATATCAAATTTGAATATCATAAATTAATAAAAACAATAGGTTTATTAAAGATGAAAAAGAAAGAGATGTTAAAGAAGAGGTAAATAGATGAAAATTATTTTCTTTTAATTTTGAAAGTTATTCTTCTTAATTTCCTTTAGCCTTTGTGATTAAGCAACCGTGTTTTACTAGAAATATTAATGGGGTACCTTTTTTTGACTTTAGTGTATGTATCTTCTTTACATACACATCATGAGAATTAAATGGCTCTTCATGACTTTAATTAACAAAAATATCCATTTGATTTTAGAATTTTTATTTAAGAAAATATTTATAAAGTCTTTATATCAGTACCGTTGTGGGACATTTTCTGATTGCAGGTGACGTGCCCTTAGTGTATATTTTGTATGTTTTATTTACTATTTTGCTTGGTCGGCCTATGATATCTACTGAGTACAAGTGGACCGTACTCATGCCTACTGCGCCCTTTCGGTGCAAGTCTTGATTGATTCGGGCGATTGTTGGAGCTTTCAAGGGAGCGGTTGGACATTCATGCGTCCGAAGTTCACCTCTATCTTTCTACAGTAGTTGTGTCTTTATTAGTATTTGGAGACAAATATTATTCCTTTGTGGTTATTTTTCCGAAGTATTTGACTATTGAAATTAATAGTTCTTACACTATTGACATCTGGTTTTGGGCATGATTAGTATTTTGGATAAGTTTTTTCCGCATTATTATGATTACTTATATGGTTCGACTTAAAAGCCTTATCTTAGAATATTTCTATCTTTTCCTCTTTTCGTATCAGTTTGAGTGATAAGCTTACTTGTCAAGGTGCGCCGCAACAAGTGACATCATGACCCTCGTTTTTGGGTCGTGACATACTACTCACAACCATCACCATCAACCAACGACGACACCTACAGTCGGAATCCACAACCGCAATTTTAATATTTAGATTCAGACATCTTAATTTTAATATAATATTAAAATTTAAAGGTTTCAATATTAGTAAAAGAAAATGAGGTTGGGTGCTCAATTTTGAAAAAAATAAAATGAATGAGACAAACTAGTGTAGCATATCTATCAATGTTTAAATGAAAGTGAGACTTTAACAAAATTACTTATATATAAGAGGGAGTTTGGGTGCTGAAGCAGGCAACAGTTCAACATGCCTTCAGCTGTGGTTTCAGCTGCTTTAACCGTGTTTTTTTTATATCACCTCTAATTAATTATTATAAGCTATTTACATATTAATAAATTAATAATATTTAATAAAAAAATTAAAATAGATATTTATGACATGACTGTTTCAACTATACTTCAATTGTAATTTTATTAAATTATTCATATTTAATTATTATAAATTATTTAAGTAATAAAAAATTAATAATATTTAATAAAAAAAGGTAAAATAGACATAAAATGATAAATTAATTTTTGATGTTTTAAATTAACATGACGTCTTATATAGAGCCACAAAAAAAAATTCACAAGTATTTTTTATAATAATTTTACTATGTCACTTCTACTTAGTAGAATAGAAAAAAATATCATAAATCACAATAATTAAGAATTTAAACTATTTAAAATATATAATTGATTATCAATGTGACAAAAGTTTGAACAACTTAAAATATCGTTATGCAAATTTCATCAATCTAAATATAATATTATATGTCAAACTTAGAATTTATCAACCAAACAAATAAAGCTTTTAATTAAATGATAGAATTATACATAACATAAAAATTTTAAACATCAACATTGGGCCGTGCGTAACACGGCGTAAGCCGACTAGTAGAAATGATAAAAGAGAAAACCAATAATGCCACCCATATGACTTCATTCATTGGATTATATTTTAGTTAAAATGAATCTTGGATCATATAATATAATAATATTAATTTTTTCTTGGAAATAACACACAAAGTTTAAAAGTTAAAACTAATTTAGGATTATAGTTATAAAGTTTCAAGTAAATCTACTTGATCTTTTTTTTTTTAAATATATCTGTTTTAAATTAATTATTCATTTATATTACCATGTATTTTCTTGGAAATAACACACAATTACGTATGTTTAAAAGTTAAAACAAAAATTGGTATTTAACTTCTTGTTTTAATTTTCTTTGTATTTTTTTTATTTATTTGAAGTGGGGTGTCCTTAATCAATTGATGACTAGATTTATTTAAATCCCATATGATGTGTTTTAAGTGAAAATGACCAATACCATGACATGTAGGTGAATTTGGTGCCACGTGGCACTATATTAAAAATAATAAATTTAGGAATCGTTTGGTTATTGGAGTAGAATAAACTAAAATAGCTTATAAAATTAGTTAATTCTACTATTTTAATACAAAATGATTCTCATGATTACTCATACTATGTTTCAACCAAACAAACAACCCCTTTAAGGCATTAAGCATACAATTTAATAATTAAAAAAAAAATCTTTCTTTTTTTCCCATTACAAGATAAAATATTTTTTTTGTAAAATAATTTTAATTTTAGAATTATGATTCTCTTCAATTTAAATTTATCTTCAAAAATATTGTAACAATCAAGCTTAAATAATTGAAGAATGACAAATAGATTGGACATATGGAGTATCTCCCCATTTAAATTATCCATTTATATTACCATGTATTTTGTACTTTACACAAATACTTTGTGATTGTTGTAAATGCATTTTCTTAATTTCATATTTAATACTCTCATGTATATTAATTAATGCTTACATTATGAGCGTGGAATATGTGATATAATAATAAAGAAATGAATTTTGAACGTAATACAACCTAATATATACATAATATGTTTTGACCTACCTACACTTATAATTTCCAGCGAAAAAATATTAATATATACATCTTAAATAAAGGTAATTTTATCATTGATCGAACACTAAATGCAAAAAGTATTTTTGAAGGAAGAAACCACTTAGGATAAAAACAAAATTAATCAACATCATGTCATCATAATGTCTAGAAATTGGAAGTGAATCTACTCTTTAAATTAATTAATTCTAATAGTTTTGATTTAATGTAAATTTAAGAAAAGTATTCAAGACAAATATAAGCCATACTCAAATTAAGATCATGGAAAGAGGAAAGGGTAAAATTGGAAAGAATGCACATGTTAGATTTGAAAGAAAAAAAAGTCTAAAGTCAACAAGAATATTTAATCACTAAAATTAAAATAGTAATCTTTCAAACTCATGAAGTCCATATATTTTTTTTAAAAAATAGTTTTCTATATGCATTCTTAACTAATTAGGACTTGGAATATTTCAAAGACATTTAACAAAGAAGAAACTAGAAATTATTATTCATTTTTAAAATTTCAAAATTCCACTTTTCAAAATTAGAGTTAAAATAATAATTAGAGTCAATTTGTTGAACAAAAAAATATTGAAAAAAAACTCTCTAAAATATCATTTCAACTTTTGATACCAAAACTTATAACCAAACTTTGCGATGTGAATCTGAATTAGCTTATACGTCAGATCCTATTACGCGTCAATCGAGACAGTTAAATGGATTTTACACGACCTGAATTCAACCTAGTAAAGCAAGTGAATATCAAATAGTACATAAAAATGATACAATAAAAAAGAGAAAGAAAAGAAAATTATGTGCATTAAGTAGTTTCTTTTTTACTCTATGTTTGATATCTGTATTAAAACCGATTAAATCTGAATTGCTCCGAGAAATCTCACATTAGGGGGGAGAACATTCTCTTACAAAAACGACTGCGTATCTAGAAGGACTTAAGCCTGAGATCTCTGTTAATGAACCATACACGACCTGAATCGCGCCTAGTAAGGCAAGTGATATCAAATACATAACGGCGACAAAATAAAAAAGAGAAGAAATTGTGTACATTAAGTAAATTTTTTTCGATTTTCACCCGGTGTTCGACTCCCGCATTAAAACTCGATTAAATTTGAATTCGCATAAAAAAGTCTGACATTAGTGGGCAAATCGCTTCTCAACGAAGACGACTCTGTACTCAGGATGACTTGAATCCGAGACCTCTGCTCAACAACATTAAGTAATTATATACTCCTATATTATATATTTTCCTTTGGATACACAACGCCATCATACCCAGTAAAATCTCACTAACGAGATCTAAGCAATGCCTCGTGAGTTAAACTAAAGAAAAAAGCAAAGAAAGCTAAGACATTAAGTTTGACTTTACCTTTCTTAATAAAAACGACTTCGTATCCAAACCTCTGGTGAAGGACATTAAGTAATTTTATATATTCCTATATTATATATATTCCTTTTGAGTTACACCAATAAAAAAACAAAGAAAGCTAAAATATTAAGTTCGACTTTACCCTTCTTAACAAAGATAACTTCGTACTCAGACTCCTGGTCAAGGACGTCAAGTAGTTTTATATAATCCTATATTATATATATTCCTTTTGAGTTACACCAATAAAAAAAGCAAAAAAAAAAAAGCTAAAATATTAAATTAGATTTTACCTTTCTTAATAAAGACGACTTCATACTCAAACCTCTCATAAAGATATTATGTAGTTTTATATATATTCCTTTTGAGTTACACCAATAAAAAAAGCAAAGAAAGCTAAAACATTAAATTCGATTTTATCTTTCTTAATAAAGACGATTTCGTACTCAGACCCCCGATCAAGGACATTAAATAATTTTGTATATTCTTATATTATATATATTTCTTTTGAGTTACACCAAAAAAAAAAAAAAGCTAAACTATTAAGGAGTCGTTTGGTTGGAAAACAAGTTATTTCGGGATTAGCTATTCCGAAATTAGTTATCCACTTTCAAGGAGAGATAAGAAAAACACTATAATCTCGGGATAATTAATGCCGAAATGAGTTAACCCATGCATTTTATCTCAACCAAACATGAGATAAACTTTTTTTCTAAATTAATATCAGAATTCATAATCTTTATCCCTCCTATCAAACGACCCATAAGTATGATTTTATCTTTCTTAAAAGACAACTTCGTACTCAGATTCCTGATCAAGCACATTAAATAATTTTATATACTTCTATATTATATATTTTATTTTTGAGTTACACCAAAAAAAAAAAAAAAAGCAAAGAAAGTTGAAACATTTACTTCAAATACAAATTTTATACAATAGGAACAAAGAAGTCATACAAGAAACAACTCCATCCTTTCCTTTATTTTTCCAACCATTTATTAGATTCCTCCAATAACTCTTTCATTTTGCTCACTATAAAAAAGTTAAATTTTTTTAAAAATTGTAAAAAAATTATTTGCAGCTGAAAAAAATGTAGAAAAAACCCATTTCAATCTCTTGATAAATTTGTTCAAATTAATATATATATATTTTTTTGCTGTTTTTAGTGGAGTTTTGTGGGACTTTAATATATAAACTCCTTTGTGTTTTCTTGAGTTTTTACCTTTTAGTGTTTTCTGCAGAAGTTTGTTTTGGGTTTTTTTGCAGAAAAAAAAAATATATTCAAGAAACTATATAATTGTTGCTATTAAAAGAGTGAAGAAAATAATTAAAAACTTGTAAAGATTATATTTTTCTACTATATTTTTTTACCTTTTTAAATTTAATTGTTGTTTGTATTTTTTTTTTTAAGAAAAAAAAAAAAAAGATTGGATAGATGGGAAAGGAAGGACCTTGCTATCATTGTGGTGTTACAAGTGAGTTCTTGATTTTTCAATGTATTTTTTTGTTTTTTTTGTGTTTTGTAAATGTTTTTTTTTTTTTTTTTGGCTTAGATGAGTTGTTGAATAATGAAAGGATTAGTAGTACATTGAATAAATAAAGATTGATATGTAGTGTAATTTATTCAGTTCATTTGGTTTTTGAGTTTTGTTTTGTTTGTACATATTGGAATTTGAGTTAGAATTCAGTTATGGAACTTGTTTACTTTTGATTTGTAGTCAACCATTGACTCTCTTGTAGTGGAGGGGGAGCGTTGAAGTAACTGGTAAAGTTGCTGTCATGTGATCAGGAGGTCACGGTTTCAAGCCGTGTAAACAGTCCCTTGCAGAAATGTAAGGTGAGGCTGCGTACAATAGACCTTGTAGTAACTGGTAAAGTTGTTGCCATGTGATCAGGAGTTCATAGTTTCAAGCCGTGGAAACAGTCCCTTGCAGAAATGCAAGGCGCTGCAAGGCGAGGCTGTGTACAATAGACCCTAGTGGTAATGGGTAAAGTTGCTGCCATGCGATTAGGAGGTCACGATTTCAAGCCGTGGAAACAGTCCCTTGCAAAAATGTAAGGTGAGGCTACGTACAATAAACCCTTGTGGTAACTGGTAAAGTTGCTGCCACGTGATCAGGAGTTCACAGTTTCAAGTCGTGGAATAAATCCCTTGCAGAAATGCAAGGTGAGGCTGTGTATGATAAACCCTTGTGGTTCGGCTATTCCTCGGACCCCTTGCATAGCGGGAGCTTTATTGCACCGGATTGCGCTTTTTTTTATTGACCTTCTTGTAGTGAAGGGGAGCGTTGAAGTAACTGGTAAAGTTGTTTTCGTGTGATCAGGAGGTCACGGTTTCAAGTTGTGGAAACAGTCCATTGCAGAAATGTGAGGTGAGGCTGTATACAGTAGACCCTTGTGGTTCGGTCCTTCCCTGGACCCCTACATAGTGGGAGCATTAGTGCACCGGGTTGCGCTTTTTTTATTGACTGTCTTGTAGTTTATTTGCGTGCAGAAATCTTGCTAAAACATCTAGTAGTTCGATTTGTCATTTTGATTGTGTTGAGTTCTTGATTTTCCTTTGTAAAACTATGTGATAAGGATCCTTCATTTGCGTTGATGTCAAATGGATTTGCTCGAATGCGTTAGACAAAATGTACTCAAACTTAGCAAAAAGTTGTGCGTACCAATGCCGGATGCTTATACACTTCCGTATCGGATACCTCTTAGTAGTTCATGTAATATATCTTCCTAATGTAGAAATGTACTTCATGCGCTTATAGTTTAAGTTGCTATTGGTGCAAGGTGAAATCCCACTCAATGTGGTGTTGATATGGTTCTTTAGGGAGCAAAGGCTGTACAAATTTGACAATTTGATAAATCTATATTCATCTGTCTTAGCCTTTGTGAACAGAGTTACCTAGTACCTGATGCCAGTGGGAAGTGATAGGTATCCCATGGAATTAGTTGAGATGCATGATAGTTGGTCCGGACACCACGGTTATAAAAAAAATCATGTTGCGTGATCTTCTAATATGAAAAGTTACTACATGGGACGAATGTTGCTTGATTTCCCGTTCATGGTTCCGTTACAATCATATTATCACACAACTTGTGTATGATAGCACTTCCTTTATCTATGATTCACTAAGCAAAGCCACGATGTTTTATCTTGTATTTTTTGTATCCCATGAAACGAGATGCTTGATTCCAGGTCCTGCTTAGCTGGTCTCGACATTGTGATGGTTGGCTCATTTTGCCAAATTCTTAGGTTGCCTTTGAATTGGAAACTCTCTCCGATGATGATATTACTTAAAAGTCATCTTTTGGATATTGGAAATGTTTTCTTCCTTGATATTGACTTGTGTGGCAATTGTTTATGCCCACAAAGGTGATAAACTGGTTTGGACTGTAAACTGGCCGTGAGTTCAAGTAGGTTTCCTTGGTTTGCGGCTCTTCCCCCGACCCTGCGTGAACGTGTGATGCTTTGTGCATCAGGCTACCCTTTTATTGTTCTGAGGAGTATAAATCGTTAAGCTTGGCTTTTTTAAGTCATCCAATGCTTGACGTCCGATGGAAAATTCAACAGAGTTCGTTGCTCCTTTATTTATTCTACTCTTAAGCTGAGTTGTTGACTTTCTTTTGTTCGTCTAACTACTTCCTCGTCTTTCTTTTGACAATGATTAATGAGTTACTTTCGTTATCTGTGTATTCTATGAAAGAGTCTCTTGTTGATCTTTCGTTTACATTAGCTGCCAGTATTCTTTTACCTTCTGCAATTGAAAACTTGAGAAAGAAAGGTTGTCTATCATTTCGTTGATTTGAATACACAAGTGACCTTCATTGGCCAATTTTACTCGTTTCCATGTTTCCTGCAAGATATCTACTCTCTTTTACGTTGCTCGTTGCTCACTTGAGATGTCAGCCTGCTAGTTAGTTTTTTCTTTTTTATTTCGTAGGTGCCATACTGGTACTTGCGGATTTTACTCTGGTAGTTTCTTGTTATTCGATCTCTGATGCTATTTTCGTTTTCGTGTACTTTGATTATCGTATTATTTTGTAGTAGTAGTTACTGTCCGTCTGTAAGAATGCTCTGGCATGCTTTCGTTAGTGTTTTGTCATGGCTTCTTCATTCCCGTTGCTTTGATATGCTTTTACTTGAGCCAAGGTTCTATCGGAAACACCCTCTCTATCTCCCAAGGTAGGGGGTAGGGGTAAGGTCTGTGTGCTCTCTACACTCCCTAGACTCCTTGTGGGATTCTAAGTTGCGCGGACTCTTCACTTTCGATGCCGCACCGTGTCGGATTCTCCAAACGTACACTAGTTTTGACGAATCCGACACGCACCCGTTGACATTATTGAAGAGTCCGAGCAACATAGGTCAGGTGGGATTATACTGGGTATGTTGTTGTTCCATTGTTTCCAGATTTTCATTATTTTAGATATGGTTCATTCTTCCCAAGATCATTTACTTTGAATACAGTCTTAACCATCAAAATCGTGCTGCAGATACTCCACTTTGGCGTAATGGACCTCCAGAAAAGCCCATACTGTGCAACGCATGTGGATCTCGGTGGAGAACAAAAGGGACTTTGGCAAACTATACTCCTCTGCATGCAAGGGCAGAACCTTGCGACTCCGAGGATCACAGGGTTTCTAGGTTCAAAAACGTTTCTATCAAGAACAAAGAGGCAAAGGTTCTGAAACGAAAGCAAAGTCATGACAATGCTGACGTTGGAACTCCTCCCGATTATAATCTAGGTTTCCGTAAGGTTTTAGATGAAGATATTAGCAATAGGTCAAGTTCTGGCTCTGCCATCTCAAACTCCGAGAGCTGTGCCCAGTTTGGTAGTGCTGAAGCAAGTGATTTGACAGGTAAACAAAAGCCAAAAACTGCAAAAATGATCTAAATACTCTGTTTCAATTTGTTTTGTATTACTCTCCTTGTGGTGGGGCCCTTCCCCGGACCCTGCACATAGCGGGAGCTTTACTTTACTCTCCTTTTTTGGCAAATCTTGTGCTTGGTAGACTAGTTTGTTCTTAGCATTTTCTTGTGTTTTATGTTTCTGTTTGGAGATTTTGTGCTTTTCGTCGCTTTTGATTTCACTAGTTGCATGAAATATTTACCCGTTATTTTTGGTTTTCAGGCCCAGCGCAATCCAATATATGGGATACAACGGTGCCTTCAAGGAAGAGAACCTGTTTCAATCGTCCGAAGCCATCTTCAGTTGAAAAGCTCACCAAAGATCTATATACCATCTTACATGAACAACAAAGTTCGTACTTATCTGCATCCTCCGAAGAGGAGTTGCTTTTTGAGAGTGACAAGCCTATGGTTTCTGTCGAGATAGGACACGGAAGTGTTCTAATTCGGCATCCTAGTTCAATAGGTAGAGAAGAAGAATCAGAAGCCAGCTCTCTTTCTGTTGACAACAAGCACCGTTCTGTCAGTGACGCTTATTCACGATTGACTACCCCTCTTGTAAATATTAGTATGGGTGTCAATTCACCAAATATGAGTACCGAGAGAACCAAGAAACCTACTGGTCCGGTAATGGAACAAGACCAGATTAAAAGGTGTGCTTGATTGTGTTCAGATAGAATACAACGTGTTAAATGTGTCGTGTCTGCTAAAGTATCTTTCCGATTATTTTTTTTCAAAATTGCAGAAACAAGGATCACGTTGAAAAACTACAAATTCTTGGACATCATAATTCACCCCTTCGTTATATAGACCTGAAGGTATTTTATCATCTCTTGTATTTCGTATGAAGAAATTTTGTGTTGCTTTCAATTTACAACCGCAGCATGTCTCAACAATTCCAACTTGTCCATGCGTCTGGAATATGACCCCGTAACAACAGCAACATACCCAATGTAATCCTACAAGTGGGGTCTAGTGAGGGTCGGATGCACGCAGACCTTACCCCTACTTTTATGGGGTAGAGAGGCTGTTTTCGATGGACCGTCGTCTCAAAAGGACGGAATACGACGCCGTATCCACAATATTTCCCTATGTTCTAGACCTTTTAGTTGAGTGTTGTTATAGACTTAAAATGATCTTCATCTTTCGATTAGCAACTTTTGACCTGTGTGATTTGCTTCCTTTTCGACAATACATGTCTTCAGCCATTTCCAAAATCGATTTTCACTAAGTTGTTCAGTTTTAGATGTTACTGGTATGAATCAAAAGTCGATAAGTTTATGTGAACACTTGGAGCAGGATGTACTTAATTATGAAGAATTCACGAGTCATTTGTCAAGCGATGAACAACAGCAACTACTGAAGTATTTACCACCCGTTGATTCTTTTGCGCCTCCAGATAGGTTTGTCCATCTTCTCTATATTTCACTTAGTCATATTTTGTCTTTATAAACTCTAACAATAAAGTTTGATATCGGTACCAGCTTATTGTTTTCGTGTTCTTTCTCTTTCTGCAGTCTTAGAACCGTGTTCGAGAGTTCTCAATTTGAAGAGAACCTCTCTTCTTTCCAGAAACTTCTTGCAGAAGGTGTTTTCGATAACTCATTGCCGGGAGTGAATTTAGAAGACTGTAGAACCTTAAAGAGATTTATATTGTGCTATTTAGCAAAGTCGAAGTGGGTGCAACAATATAATTTACTCAAGGTTTGGTTACTAACGATTTGCTGCATAGATAATGGACACGTGACACACCATCCTTTACGTTACATCTGCTAAACGTAAAGTGCAACTTACTTGAAGTTAATTCTCTTCGTTGGTAGGACACAAAATGTAAGAACAATAGCAGCGGTTCTGAAGTTACCGGAGAGCCAAGTGTTATTGCCACATGTCATTCAGTGAATGTGAAGAAACCACGAGAAGGGCAACATCTGAAGTATTCAGGTCGGTTGTGTTCCTCTTTTACTTTCCCGCTATGAAATTCGACAATTACTTTGCATGGTAAAGAAAGCACACGAGAAGTTAGATAGGAACTTCGATTTGTTTTGAGCATTCACTACTAAGTTCTTTAACTTGTTCCATGTGGTGACATATCGTAAGATTTTGAAATTGGTCCTTGTGATGCGATGACATATTGTCGTCACAAATGAGAACCACGTAGCTTGACTTATGCCTTATTAACGTTTTTGTGTAAATTCGTTTAAAATGAGAGACGTTAGAAGTAAGGGATTGGTATAACAAAAATCTACCTATATCGCTGTCTTCTATTATTTCTTTTGTACAAGCCCCCTTCGTACCAGCAAATATTCCTTAGCGGCGGATAGGCAAGTATTCACGAAAATCATGGCTCATTTGAATAGGTAAGCTGTAAGCATAAGCATCGTAACTTGTTTTGTAGGGAGATCAGTATCCTTCGACTTTCGACTGACATTAAATCTCACCCCTCTTCCCTGAAAATGTGATGATGGATAGGACATTGTAGTTTCTTGTAGCTAAGGTGCTCGGACTCTCCAAAAATGTCATTGGGTACGTGTTGAATCCTTCAAAAATGCACTACTTTTGAAGGATCCGACACATACCCAATGACATTTTTGAAGAGTCCGAGCAACAGTCATTGTTCAAAGTCGTGTGAATATACAAGAATCTTCCTCCCTCACCCGAAACCTCGAAAAAGAAAAAGAAAACAAAAGAACCCTTTGCTCCATTTCTATGTGCAATGTGTTCTTTGATACGTCTGACATGATTTACGAGCTATTTTTCTTCAGGTGCAAAGGCGGCAATGAAGAGCCCGAAGAGGGTGGTGATGAAAAGCATCTATGAGCAGAAGGAACTAGCAGCCAGCGATGGCTCGTGCTTCAGTCCAAGAAGCTCATTCACCTTAGCTTCCGAGAACAACTCCCTCATGCTGGATCCTTTCCATTCCGCAAACCTAAATTCCGATCAGGACTTGCTGCTCAACGTGCCGTCCAACAGCTGCTTCCCTCAGGCAGAACTACTCGTACCGACATCAAGTTTTACTACTCAAGCAAGTACCAGTAGTAGCTCAATGTACCCTCCACATTTCGTCCGTCCCTAACAATACCATCCTACCAGTAGTGTTGCATATCCCATGCAAACATTATATATGGTATTTGTCGAAGGGGTTCGGATGGTTGTCTTTTACCTTATCGCGGTTTTACCTATATTGAAACCGGAATTTTTTGGATTTAGCATATATATGGATATGGTTGTTTTTACCCCCTCCATTTGTATAGGTTTGATGAACACTGTATAATATAAGCTGAAAATGTCAGAGGTGGTAATGAATGGTTAGAAATGTTGTGTGCAGTAAAGCTTTTGGCTTAATTTTGGACACTTCTTTGTGTCTCATCTTTTACGGAATCGATCTTCTTTGACCGTACAAGAATATGTGGAGGTCAGCCTATGGTTAGGAACGTGACACATCAATCCTTTGTACCGAAGTAAGGTTGAATGCGGACGATAGTTTGGTTCTATTGATGGAGGATTTAGTCCTCTTAATTTTAGGGATGCCAATGGGGCGGGGCGGGTTGATCAAGTGTTTCAACACGTCTTTCACCGGCCCTACCTGGGATAAGGTTACACCTAACCTCACCTTGCATAAGGTCAAACTCGCCCTGTCTTGTCCTGCTTTATTGTCATTCCTACCTTCGGAACAACCAGAACAGTGATGCCAATGGGGCGGGTCGGGTGGAGTCTTAGTTAACGAAGAAGTGTTTCAACATGTCTTGCACCGGCCCTACCCGGGATAAGGTTACACCGAACCTCACCTTGCATAAGGTCAAACTTGCCCTGTCTTGTCCCGCTTTATGGTCATTCCTACCTTCGGAACAACCAGAACAGGGATGCCAATGGGGCGGGTCGGGTTGAGTGTTAATCAACGAAGAAGTGTTTCAACACGTCTTGCACCGGCCCTACTCGGGATAAGGTTACACCGAACCTCACCTTGCATAAGGTCAAACTTGCCCTGTCTTGTCTCGCTTTATTGTCATTCCTACCTTCGGAACAGGAACAATGGGCCTAAGCAAAGGAGATGATCGATTGTAAAGAAGAAAGGGATTACCAAATGAATCGTCCTGGGATATCAGACTCGACCCTATTTTTCGTATCATGCATTCTCATATCATTCGAACATGCATTACCAAATGAATCGTCCTGGGATATCAGACTCGACCCTATTTTTCGTATCATGCATTCTCATATCATTCGAACATGCATTACCATCCGTGTTGCAACTGATTAGACATCCTACGTTAAGTTAAGCAAGCTCGGGTTTGCCCCTTTGTAGTTATCCTTATTATTAAGTGATGGTTTCAAAATACACTTGAAGTATGTCGATTTTTTGAGCTTCGCATCGAAATTATCATGTGTTCACTTTTTCTACCTAGACTATCACCAGCTATTCATCGAAAGTCAAAACACACATCAACTATCAATTGTTCCTTTATCCCGAACGCTGGTGTTATGATATGTAGGAAAATGAAGCAACTTATAATTTAGGTGTGTGTGGATAAATATTTGGTGATACTTCAGATAGAAATACGCGCATCTGACACTTCAGATGTGAAACTCGAAAAACTAAAATACTTTGTGTTTTTGACACTTCACTTTTATTCTCTTTTGTAACCTTACAAGCATGTCTTGCATAGATAAAACAAGGGTAAATAACATAAATCCACTAGTTTGCTTCTTAATTACCTTCTCTCTCGTTTTTTCAATCAATTTTTTCTCTCCCGAATTTTAGTTGTTCATATACATAACTGAACGTTAATATATGTATCTTATGTATCATGACTAACTTCCTTAATGATATTTAAAGAAATAAATCAGGTATAATAATTATTCAAGATTGCACCTTATTAATGTGTAATTAATGAATCCCTTAAAATCAGTAACAATTTTAAATTTTGAAACACCAAATCAAGGTAGTCTCAAACAACATTAGATTTTGTATTTTCGATCAAAATTTTGCTATTTTCTCAAGCTCTGTTTCTTCAAAAAAATTTCTCAAGAAGATGAATATTCCAATACTGTCGAGGCATTCCGTTGTATTCATTCCCTATAACAATATACATTACAAATCAATATTAGTTTAATATGCAACAAAACTTAAACACAATTTTTCAATACTAATAAATACAAATGAGCAATGGCTAACATTCTTTTATATACATAAGCGTGCTATGTATATATATACATTACAAATCAATATTAGTTTAAGACAAAATGACCTTCTGGACCCTTGTACTATGTCGGTTTTGTAAGTTGGACACTTCTACTTACATGATTGTTATCTGGACCCCTGAACCCATTAAAAAGCTATATTTTGCATCCTTTGACCGAGCCTACGTGGCATTGAAATTGCTGAGTAAGACGAAGAGCGTGAAGGCACTCGTCTAAGGTGCGAGTGGGAATCAATTTTTAGTCAATTTTCTATTAAAATAATTAAAATAAAATTAAAAAGGCCACTCAACTTTTTTCCAATTTTTTAAATTTAAAAATATTTTTAAAAATTTAAAAAAAAATTAGAAAAAAAAAAATTAAAAATCCCCCCCTTCCCCAGCCCCCTCCCCCGTCCAGCCATCCCCCATCCCACCCCCTCCCCCATCGACCCCAACCCCCTCTTCCCCACCCCTCACTCCACCCCACCCTACCCCCTGTCCACCACCACCATTAACGCCCTTCACCCCCACCATTCTCATACACCAAAACACAATCACACAACATATTCACTCAGCACACACCCACACAAAACATCTATTTTATTTATGGATTAGCAACTACACAACAACAATTCTCCACCCGTCATTATCAATATACGATACACTCACCATCTTCCTTTGTTCCGCACTCATACACACAGACGCACACTTTACTGTAAAAGACACATACACACACGGAGAGAGAGATTAAGGGAGAAATTGAGAGTAAGAAAACAATGAAGGAAAGGGCAAGAACGGGAGAGATCGAGAAAAAAAGCGGAGAGAGTGTGATCAAATTCCGACGAGGTGCGAAGATAATCCATTAAAATCGGTGACCAAGCTTTTCACAGGAATCGACCATATCCACTGAAAAACAACTCAGAACTTGCCATCGTAGAAAAAATCGTCACCAGCGGTCGAAATCACCCATGAAATACCATCACCGGTGAGCTACGAGTAAGCCTCCAACATAATCCATTTCATTTGAGTTGTCCAGTTGGTTTGAGAATTTGTCCCATTTTCATTTTGGTTATCAAATGACTGTTCGTTTGGTCGTTTCCTCAGCTCTCACGCCCCTTCAGCTTCGTTTTCTCTCTCTCTCTCTTGTTGTTTAGCTCTCTCTCTTGCTCAATCTCTCTCAAATCTCTGTGTGTGCGTGATATCAGTGAAGAGTGTGTGGTGTGTGTGAGTTGAGTGTGTGTGTTTTTCTCGATAGCTGGGTGTGTTTGTATTGTTTTCTCTATATCAGGAAGCCATGAATCTCTATGTGTGTATGCATTTTTATTGTGTGGGTGTAAAATCTGTGGAAGATGATTGTTGGAATCTCATTGTGAGTGTGTGTGATGGTGTGTATTGAGAGTGACCATGGAAAAAGTTCGTTTGTAAGAAGAAGAAGAAGAAATGAAGAAAGAAAAACAACAAAAAGAAAGAAATGGAGAAAGATGAACAACAAATGAAAAGAGAGAGGAAGAAGAGGAGGGGGGGGGGGTTCTTTTTATTTATTTATTTTAATATGTAATATTTTTTATATATAAAAATGACGTGGAAGATGACGTGGCACACGTGACAGCTGATGTGACAGCTAACGTGGGAGAGTGTGTTACATTCACCCAAAAAATATTTAAAATATTGCTTTTTAGTCGATTCAAGGGTTCAGATAACAAACATGTAAGTAGAAGTGTCCAACTTACAAAACCGACATAGTACAGGGGTCCAGAAGGTCATTTTGCCTTAGTTTAATGATGCAACAAAACTTAAACAAAATTTTTCAATACTAATAAATATAGATGAGCAATGGCTAACATTCTTTTATATACATAAGCGTGCTATGTATATATGTTGAAATAACACAGTTCAACAGGTCTAACATCGTCTTATACATAAACTATATATGATATGGATATGTTATGTCAATACAGATAAAACCCTCGACATGTACCTAAACTTGACACAATTTTTTACTTTGAGACTTAAAGTAGACGGCGTTCATTTTAGCACCTCAACTAGCATTTTGGTGTGTTATTTTGGTACATTTTTGACAATCAGTAAAAATATGTGATGTGTGTGCACTACATGCGCTATGACGTATGAAGTGGTCAATAATAATAGGGTATTTGACATTTTTTATTATAATAATTTTTAAATAATTGATTTAAATTAAAAAATTAGTTTAATTTAACTTAAATTAAATTGATGATGCCCTCACCCCACCCCCACCACCCCAAATCATCTTATGCACCCCCCTCACCCCCACCCCCACCCCAATCGTCTTCTCAAATCTCTCAACCCCCAAATTACCTGTTGAACCCCCCGCCCCCAACACCTGCTGCAATAGCCCTCCCTCCTTCTCCCCCGAATATGTCTTCTCCAACATTGAATTTTGCACAATTTTATTTCTCCCCTAATGCAAAATTAAGATAAGATGATAGATGATTTTTAGTGCAGAGAAGGAACTAATTTTACTCTCATTAATTAATTTTAAAATAAGAAATCTGGTAATAAAGATGATGCAAGGAATCTAGGAACAATTGGAGTTTTTGGTGCACAAAAATGGATTATTTAATTAAAGCGAAGACAATCATTTTTGGAAAAATTCAATTGGAGTTTTTGGTGAATAAGATGCAAGAGATGTCCAATGACGAAGAAAATGAAGAATAAAAAATGAAAGCTGAAAAAATTTTCACAAAATGAAAACGATGACATATAAAGTTGTGAAGAGTCCTTGAATCAACTCTAAAAGTATAATGGACTTTTCATTTTGATTATCCCTTTTAACAATGACACTAAAAGATTACTTGCCACTTGCCAGAAATGTTATGAAAATGATGGATTTGTTGCTTAGAGATTTTGTATGACTATTGGTTGATGTTCATTTTCAAAAATAGAAGCCGACCAATTATGGGTATTAAAAAAAGTATCTATTCTAACTTGAAGGGAGAAAATGGTGGAAAGCCATGGGAGAAAGAGTCAGGAAGCAGGAGAAAGAAAAATGAATAAAATTACGAAAATACCCTTCAAGCGCGTTCAAAATGCGTGTTGCACACGTGCAACGATGACTCAGTAAAAAGTGCCAAAATGACACACTTGGATACTAGTTGGGGTGCCAAAAATGAACACCGTCTACTTTAGGTGCCAAAGTAAAATATCATGCCAAGTTTAGGTGTCTGTCGATGGTTCCGCCTCAATTATGTTTATGTATTCCATATGCATAACTATGTTATGTAGATGGGTTAAAAATAAAAGAGTAAATACATAATTATCCCACTGATGTTGACCGAGATTTTCAAAAAGACACCTAAACTTTAACTTCGACCTATTACTCCACGATTCTTTTTTATTTCGTTGCAAACACATCATTTTTCGCTGAATCTCAGTCACAACAAGGAGAGTGAAATACACGCGCCAATCAGGTGCTTCCACGTGTCAAATACGTTTAATTTATATTTTTTTAATAAAATTTTACTTTTTATTTAATTTAACACCCCACCTCACCCCACCCCACCCCACCCCCTCTTTCCCCACCCTACCCCATCCAACAACTCCCCCCGCAGCCCTCCTCCACTCCCTACCTCCATTCAGCACCCCCACCCCCCGTCCAACACCCCCACCCCATCAGCATCTCCCCCAAGCATCCTAAACCCCTCACTTCGTCACCATTCTCTCTCTCCGTTCATTTTTTTTTTCAAATCAATTCAAAAAATAGTTTTATGATTGAATTGAGAGTTTTATGATTGAATTGAGAGTTTTATGATTGAATTGAGTTTTAAAGATAGTTAAATGATATGATTTAACTGAAAAATTGAGCTTTAATGATATGATTTAAAAAAAAAAAAAAGCTTTAATGGATGAGCTTTAATGGTGACATTATGTTGAAGAGCTTTAATAGTGTTGAAGAAGAAATGGTAGGTTGTTAAATGATATGATTTAGTTGTTAAATGGAGCTTTAATGAATGATTTAAAAAAAAAAAAACCTTCAATGGAAGCTTTAATGGTGAATTGAGTTGAAGAAGAAAGAGTGGGTGGGTTGGGGGGAGGGGGCGGAGAGGGAGTAGGGATAATTTTAAAAAATAAATAAATATTTTTTTTTTTTTAAAAAGAATATAAATTATATATTAAATTATTTTACATGTGGTAACTTTTAATTGGTCAAAAAGTCAAATTCAAGTCCTTTCACGTGCTTGTGGCGCGTGTATACACGCAGAGGGTCAAAATGGTGTGTTTACAACGAAATAAAGAAGAATCGTGGAGGTAATAGGTCGAAGTTAAAGTTTAGGTGTCTTTTTGTAAATCTCGGACGAGATCAGGGGGGTAATTATGTATTTACTCAAAATAAAACAACTCAGCAGTTTGTATGGCATACATATATGATTTTGAAATATACCAGCCCAACAACATCTATGTCAAACATATACATAACTATTATGTATATTGTGTGACATAAAAGTTCTCAGGAATATCAAATGTCATATATATACATACCTTTGTTATGTATTAGATTATAATGCCTTCACTATTTTTGCTCTTTGATTAACTCTTTATCCATCAAAACAAAGTTGAGTTTACTCATTATAAGAACACAAGGGAAAAGTCTAGTTGAATCCGAAAAAATAATCCGGGAGGATTCGTTATGGTTAACATAATCGTAAAGGTTTTAGTCTTCATTATTTGAAAGGAAGTTGTTCAAGGGATTTTGCAGATAGGAAGGAGGGGTTAGTCGATGAAAGAGGAGGAGGAGGAGGGCGGATTTGGAGGCGGCCAATTAAGAATTGGAGAAGGAGATTGTTTCTTGATTTTAGGCTTTCTTTGAGGAGCATTAAGAAGGGGAGCCTTGGAATAACTGGTAAAGTTGTTTCCATGTGACCAGGAGGTCACGAGTTCAAACCTTGGAAATAATCTCTGACAGAAATGCAAGGTAAAACTGCGTACAATACACCCTTGTGGTGGAACCCTTTCCCAAACACCACGCATAGCGGTACCTTTAGGGGTCGTTTGGTAGAGTGCATTAGAAAACTAATGCATGCATTAGTTTATAATGTGTATTATTAGTACATTGTTTGGTTCATTTTTTACCTTATGCTCTATTGTGTATTTTGGAGTGCATTACTAATGCCACCCCTTTCCTATGTATTAGTAATACAAATGAATTCAATGCATGTATTAGCTTGATTAATGACGTAACTACCCCTCCAATCCTTTTAAAATATTTTTCAGTTCCTTCTCTGTCTTTACCGATGCAACAACACAGGTATTTGAGATGGCAAAATTCAACTCAGAAGCGATCTTATCTGTGTGCTTGGTGAAGAGTTCAACTACTCATACTATTGCCTTGATCCTATTTTCAAATTTAAACACAAACTTGATATCTGGGAGCATCTAGGAACGGTTTTTTAAAAAAAAAACAAAAAAAAAAGGTTGTAACCCAAAAGCTGGCTTTAATCCATGGAAAACATTACGATGGCAATTTTCCTCGAGAAACTTAAAGCAATGCTAATAGACAACAATTATTTACATCCATTTTGGGGGAAAAAGAAAGAGAAGTTTTCAATAAGAAGTGTACAAGGTTAAAGAATATAAAGGGTATTTTTGTAAATAAATACTCCCTCCGTCTCAAATTATGTGTCATCATTTCCTTTTTAATCCGTCCCAAAATAAGTGTCGCCTTTCCTTATTTGACAACTTTTTAAAGGCACAATTACCCTTTTACCCTTATTGGTCTCACTTAATTAAAAAAAAAAAAGATATTGACACATTTTTTGATTAAGGATAATTTGGTAAACTTTACCAAGTCTTCCCTTATTTCTTAAACTTTGTGCCCGGTCAAATGGCGACACATAAGATGGGACGGAGGGAGTATTTTTTAATAGAAATTATATAAGATATATTTTTTTTTAATACATTAAACCAAACAGTGTATAACAAATAATTCCAGCATAACTAATGCAAGCATAACTAATATCAGCATTACTAATGCAATCATTATTAATACACCATATTCAGCATTATTCTTATACACTCTACCAAACGATCCCTTAGTGCACCGAACTGCCCTTTTTTTAGGAGCATTAAACATAAGAAAAGAATAGATGAGATATGTATATAAAGTTTGAAGAAAAAAGTGTCCAAAAAGAATTTTTGTAATTACTTTTGATAGTTGAAATTTTATGTAATAATAAAAAATTTGATTGTAGTTTTAAGTAATTTTTCCATAAAATAACGCGGGAATTCGAAAGTGTTGTTTAGTAATTAGTAGGCCACACACATATGCATGCCCTCAAACTTGTCCAAAATTTCATTTAGATATTTAAACTTAGTCATGTCTAAATTAAACACAATACTATTCATAACTTTGTCTCAATTAGACACAACAAGCTGACTTGATATTTCATAAATAACACATATAATTAATTTTATGACGTGAAAAATAATATTCCACTTACTGTTCACTATCCCCCACCCCACCCCACCCCACCCCACCTTCTAATGGAATCAAAATAAAATAGTTACACATCCAACTAACTCTTTAAATTCAAAAATCCCCAACTTTCTTCCAAAGTTCAAATCTTAGTAACAAAATGTTAGACTACGTGCCATTATCTTATTTTCGCCAAACTGTTGCCTATCGATGGAACGGGTTACCTGACGTGTTTCAAGGAAGCAGTAAAATAGAAAGTAAAGAACACAATAATTTTTATGTGGAAAACACCCGGCTCAAAAGGTGTAATAAACCACAACCTGTACCTCTACAGGATTTAACTCCAACTTCACTAAATAACTCTGAGCCTCAACAATGACTGATTACAAAACTCTTGTAACCAACAAATAGGAATTATAAACTCTAATTCCTTTAACTCAACGACTAGGAATTATAAACTCTAATTCCTAACTACACATACACCTCCCAAGGTATACGTTACCAAAGTCTCTGAGTTTTTCCCAACTCGAAGACTAGCTCTAGTTCAGTTTATAACACACTGAAACTAATATTACATCAATAGTTCAAACACAATGAACAACTCTAAAAATCAATGCTAAAACTCTTAGCTGGATTCTATACTTAAGACCAGGTTCTTCAATGTGTTTCTTCAGTGATTGAGTAGCACTTCGTGAAGTCAATCTGTTGATTGTGCTTTTCTGTTTTTTAAATACGTAGTTTATTCTGACTGATGCATCTTCTATTTAAGCACAACTCTTCAAATAGTCGTTCTTTATTTCAAACTCCCCTTCAATCATGACTCTCATTGCATAGAGTTCTACTTCAAGTGACTCTTTCTTCAATTCCAACTCTTGTCTCCTTAGTGTTATAGTCAAACTCCAACTCTTCAAAGAGCCCTTCAAATTGTACGTTTTGCATAGACTTCTTCAATTTTCAGAATCTTTCTCCTTCTACACATAGGACTCTTAAGTATATGCTCAAAAGTGAACCTCATTCTTCAACTTCTTTTTCAACTCAAATTGTTTTCCCTTATCATCAAGTGTTTGAATCAAATTCAACTTGTTCTATTCCCACGTGATCAGTAAGTTGAAGTTTTCAGTTGCACTGAATTAACCTATTTTGATTTTTAATTATTTATACCATAGACTGCACTCTTGAAATTGTCGAATCAGTGGAATACGTATATCAACTTGTTTCATTCATATTGTCATTCATCAAAACTTCAAGGTTCCAACACAAAAGACTACGCATAATACATAAATATGACCCTAAACTTGACATCAAATTATAACATTGACCTTAAACTTTGACAGTGTACAAGTAGGCTCTTTAACTATACAAAACCTAAATAAATAAACACACTAATTTTGCAACTTACACGTGTGTACCGCACTTACGCCTACATGGATTAGTAATCCACTCACATGCTGCCACCTAATAAAAAAGATATATTATAACTATGACCTTTAACTTTATCAGTGTACAAATAGGAATTTTAACTATACAAAAGCTAAAAAAAAAAAAACCCTTCAATTCTAACTCCGACGCGCGTGATTTTAAGTGTATACACACATTTTGCCACGTAAGATTGAAGTGTTTATTTGTTCAGATTTTGTATAATTAAAGGGTCTATTTGTGCACTGTCAAAATTTAAGATCAATGTTATAATTTGGTGTGATTATGCTAAAGACTATAACAACTTAGTTTTCAAAAAAAATAAGAAAAGAACCTAATTATTTTATATGTTGTTTTTCTCATCATTTCAAAGCGTATCCTTGTCTTAAAATCCTTAAAAACTCATTCTTTACGTACACAAAATCTTCAAAAAAAATAATTTAATATGACTTTGTTATTTTTTTGTTTTTTTGGTTTCTCATTCGGTGTTCGGTGTCCGCATTAGAGTCCTGACTAATTCAGATCGTGCGTTGCAGGGTCCATTAAAGTAGCAGCGCTACCAATAGAGTTTTCTCTATAAGCAGGGTCGAACCCTCGACCTTTGGTTATTTTTCAATTTTTGATGTCATCCAGTGCTTTGAGAGACGGTGTAAAAGGCATGATTAAGAAGTGTGTTAAGTGAGTTGTCTTTGAACTTTAAATAGGGAAGCAGACGAACGGTTAAAAGATCGAGAATAAGCTAGTGTAAAACTAGTAAGAATAATGTTCATTGCTCTTTCTCTTTTTTTGGCAAAATGTTGGCAGCGGGAACGGGAAGATCCAACGTAAATCAGTGGACGAGCCTATGCAAACTGGTTTAAAAGCAGTAGATAGCTTGGTTCCTATAGGTCATGGTCAACGACAGGGGTGGACCTACATTCTATTTTGGGGTGCTCTGGGACCCACTAAATTTGACGCGGATCGGAATAGATATAATTACATAGCAAAATATATGAAAATATGTATGAAATATATAAAAGCAACTACTATAACAAAAAGTTGATTTGATGCATTGACATTTGGGTTGATCTTAAGATGTTTCATTGGAAGGAGGTCCTGAGTTCGAACCTCATTGCCCACTGTCAACGAGAACTTATTACGTACAACAACAACCAGGATCTAGGAGGATAGTATGTATGCAGACCTTATCCCTACCTTTGTGGGGTAGAGAGCCTGTTTCTGTTAGACCGTCGATTCACCATGGACTAGAATGTATTCGCAGATATTCTTAATCTTGCACCGTGGCTGGTTTGGATTGAACTCGAGTGAGAGCGATCTTAGTTATGATATTACTGAAATGAAGATAGAAGCAGGTATTGGATGTAACTAAAACCAGAAATATCATTTTTGCACTATTTGTAACTAAGTGAAGGGGAGCATTGAAGTATAACTGGTAAAGTTGCTGCCATGTGATCAGAAGATCACGAGTTCAAGCCTTGGAAACAACTTCTGACACAAATGCAAGGTAAGACTGCATACAATACACCCTTATGGTGGGGTCCTTCCTCGAACCCTGCGCATAGCGGGAGCTTTTAGTGTCTTTTTTTTTTACTTGGTTTAAGATTTAAGTTGGTTGTGCCTAATGATAGTAGACATTATCAATGTCTTCTTTTCGTCCATTTTTTGGAATTTATCACGTTTTAACAATTGTAAGGTTGCGTACAATAAATCCTTATGGTCAGTCCTTTCCCGGACCCTGCACATAACGGGAACTTAAGTGCACCGGCTGCCCTAACCATTGATCCCTGTGCTTTTCGATACTTCAATTATTCCTTGGTGGGCTTGGATGAAGAGGTTCCATCTTCCTGAAGCAGAAAAACTAAATGGTTTGCTCATATCCCTTTTCCTTTTTCTTGATAAGTAATTTGAGTTTCATTAATTGCACCGAGCTGCAGGGGCGGAGCCACCTTTTGCTCAGGGCCTTCGACAGAAAATTATACCATTTATACATGTTTAAAATTATTTTTTATATATATATAGTTGATGTTGAGTTCTTTTCGACTAATTCGTATGTTTACTTCTGCTCCTTAGAAAAAATCCTGGCTCCGCCACTGTCGAGCTGATTACGAACATGTACAGAAAAAGGACTTTTCGCCCCCTCGAATACACAGGGGATCCAAAAAGTTGATGAATTTACATCCAAAAGGAACTGGATGTTACCTAACATTTTCAAGATCCTACTTTTTAAAACATACACTGTCGAAGACTTGTTTTCGAAACGTCTTCTATTTCTTTCGTACCACGAGGACCAAAAAAATACATAATCGGACACTATTTTTCAACCGTTTCTTCGTTTTCAGACATCGGTAGGGTGGAGTGCTTTGTTTGTATATGTGCCTGTAGTTTCTTGTTCGTAGTGTTCTGATGATGTTCTTGATCTCGCATAGATAGTTTGTAGTATTATGTGTCTTGTTTCTTTTATTATCTAGTGGTGTGTTATTTCATTTTGTTGGTTACTTTTATGTTCTTTATTTGTTATACTGTTATTTGTCCTGAACCGGGAGTCTATCGAAAACAACCTCTCTACTTCATCTGAGGTACTGTATGGACTGCGCACACTTTACTCTCCCCAGACCCCACTTTGTAGGAATACACTGGATATGTTGTTTTGGCTGGTGTCCTTTTGATCCGCAAGAACGAAGATTTAGAAACTATCAAAAAGTTGTCGGAAGAGACTATTAGGGTTTTTGCCCTGATTTTCTTACTATATTTAAGTTTTATTTTTTCTTAGAAGGAAAATAAAAGTTACCAGTGGTATCAAAACCCACGGTTCAATAAATCGATGGTTCCATTGTTGAACAAAGTTGCAATCAATTTGATGATAATGAAGATATATATCTAAAAGCTACGTGTGGAGATAATTGTCAATCATATTTTCAACAATCCTGCTATTACATATTTGAAAATAAAGCCCACTTTTAACCCTGCAAAAGGACTCCAATATTTTTAATCCGAAAAGAGCTAATATATTTTTAACCCCAAAAGCTCCATTTTTAAACATGCCAAACAATAGTGATATATGAAGAATATATATGAAGAACGGAGATTATGCACAAGAAGAAGGAGGATCAAGAGTATTTTGAAGAAAATCAAGCTAAAAGGGGGAGATTTGTTAGGATTTTTACCTTGATTTTCTTATTATATTTAAGTTTTATTTTTTCTTAGAAGGAAAATAAAAGTTACTATAATTACTTTTATTTTTTCTGAAAGAAAAAATATAATTTTTTTTCATATCTGGCTAACCTCTTTCTTGGAAGAAAGGTTTTGGATATCTATAAATAGAAGACCCCCTTCTCATACCATAACACAATAACATCCACAATGTAATCGTTTAAAGAGTTTCGTTTAGGGGGAGATTTTCTCTCTTATTAGTTTTATGTTTTTAAATATTAGATTTTATATGTAGGTTAATTGGCTAAATAATATAATAATATTAAGCTTTTTAATATTGTTTTATGTGTCTTCAGAATTGTCACCACAATGGTTTGCAACTAATAGCTTTCGCATGACACCCTCTCGATTTCGAACCCAACAGAGACTATTTTCTATGACAAGCAATGGCAAGCGTCGTGGAAAAAGGAGACCTCAAGCAGTTCGAAGGAGTCTTGAGATCTTTCTTCGTATAACATTAGTTTTCATATACGAAAGAATATTATCCGGTAGTTCTTATATGTTAGTCGAAGGAGAATATGTTAATCGTATTCTCCATTTAGTTGTAGTTGCCATGTAACTTGTTAGATGAACTTGGAAACAGCCTCTGACAGAAATGCAAGGTAAGGTAAGACTGCATACAATACACCCTTGTGATGGGGCCCTTCTCCGGACCCTACGCATAACTGGGAGTTTTTCATATACGAAAGAATATAATCCGGTAGTTCTTCTATGTTAGTCGAAGGATAATATGTTAATCGTATTCTCCATTTAGTTGTAGTTGCCATGTAACTTGTTAGATGGACTTGGAAACAGTCTCTGGCAGAAATGCAAGGTAAGACTGCGTACAATACACCCTTGTGGTGGAGTCCTTTTCCGGATCCGGCGTATAGCGAAAGCTTTAGTGCACCGAACTGCCCTTTTTAACTTTCAAAAATTCTGTAGCAACCCCTTGTTACTGGTTTTTGTTTGATCAATGGGTTGATAATAAACAATGGTTGTAACACTTTGATCAATGAGCATTAGTCTACCTGTTAATGATGCTTTGGCATGACAGAATCAAAGTAAAAAAGTGGTTGATTCAATCTAAGTTGCTAGTACTCTCTAAAAGATATTGTCAATTGCGTGTCGAATCTTTCAAAAGTTGTACATTTATGAAGGATCAGACACTAGTACGGTAATATTATCGGAGGGTTCGAGCAACATATCCTACTTGTAGTTGTTGAGTTCCTATTATTATGGGTTACTATAACGGATCGTTTGGTAGGCGGGATAAAGGATAACTAATTTTAAAATTAATTTAAAGACGAGCTTATTTCATATTTGGTTGGGATAAAATACATGGGGGAACTCATCCAGAAATTAGTTATCCCGGAATTTTAGTGTTATTTTTATCCTTTCTTGAGGGTGGATAACTAATCCTAAGATTAATAATAACTTCGGGATAAAATATAGGATTCATTTATCTTGAGTTTGGTTGTAGGTATTAGTTAGTTTCAGAATTATTTATCCCACCATTTATACTTTATTGATGGGATATGTTATCCCATATGCATGGTGGGTTAACTAATTTCGATATAGCTAATCCCTGAATAATTAATTCCGAGATAACTTGTTCCCAACTAAATGACCCCTAAGTTCTCTATACTTATTTTTGAATTTTGAATAGCCATTTTTAAATTTAAATTCAAAATCATTAATTAAACATAAGAAAATTATATTTATTGTACTAATTTAACTTAAACTCAAAGAAAAAAACAATTCAAATGCATTAAATCTCTTACTATATATAGAGATCAAAAAATGATTAGACCATAAAAGTATATTGTACTATTCAATTTTATTCTGCATTTTTATAAAAAAAATAAAATTGTACGATTTAAACTCATAACCTTCTGATTACTACGTGATGCTAATTTTATCAATTAGGTCGAAGCTCCCCTATCTCTTACTATAAAAAATAAAAAGATTTTATTTATTTCACCACTTAAAAGTAGCATGGTAGTGATAAAAGTGTAGTGATGGAGTAGGTGCTACCCTCAAATGAATCTCTACTCAATGTGAATTTAAATTAGTCAGACTTCAATATTAATATCGAACATCGAATGGAATTTTTTTTTTAAAAAAGAGCAGGTGTGGGCACCATAATGATACAGATGTGGGGCAATTTTAGTCAATGAAGCCACCCATATTACTGGCCGCTCCCTACATCTGTCCACCGTACTGTGAATGTGTGATAATAGGACATTGCACTAAGCAATCTAGTCATGGGCTTGTTTTTATCACAAAAATAACAATTGCTACCTAGATGGTGAGACTATTTTATTCTTAATTAGAGATCTCAGATTTAAATTTATTTTTATAAAAAATATTGTTTTTTAAAATGAATTTAATAATGCACGATCTGAATTAATTGAGTTAGTTTAATTCTTGATTAGAGATTTCAGATTCAGATCCTTTTATGAAAAGAATCATTTTTCAGAATAAGTTTAGCAATGCGCAATCTAATTAGTTGAGTTAGCTTCATCCTTGATTAGAGATTTTAGATTCAAATTCTTCTATATAAAACATCATTTTTCAATTTGAACTTAGCAAAACACTATCTGAATTAATCAAAACTCATGTGCAAATATCATATACCTAACAAGAAAACAAAAAATATCCAACCCCTAGTGGGTAGTGGGTGGTGGATTGGTGGAGTAGATGTAGGAGTAGCTAATGCACATCCTTTTGTGCACGTTAGCATCATGAGGACACACACTTTCTCTCTCCCTTCATACTTTGGTGTGTCATCACTCATCATAATCCCACCCACCTATTGCCAAAATTCAATGTTTACCTCCCATCACCCCTCACTCAATACACACCTCTTACCTCTCAACATCATCATTCAACAACCTCAACCTCCACCACTTACCACCTCATCACATTTGCTATTTTGCACCTCTACCCCATCCCCCCTAACCCCACCATCCCACCACCCTCATCATGTCTCAACATCATCATCATACAAGTACAACAACCTCAACCACCCCACCACCTTTGCTATCTTGCTCCTCTCTAACACTAGTCATTCCCCCTCACCCACCATCACTCCATCTCATTGTTTGTCTCAACATCAATCATGCAACAACCTCTACCACCCCACCACCTTTGTTATTGTGTCATCTAATTTTAGGAGATTCATTCAATCATCAAGTTGCTTGCTTGGCACCTAGCCATGTCAAGAACCATCACCACCCTAGTTCTTTTTTATCTCACTCATCCATCAAGCAGACCACCCACCACCCTACCACCTTTGCTATCTTGCACCACTCTAGCACTACCCCACACCCACAATCACCACCCCCTATTTTCCTATTCCTTTTATACTCTCATCCATCATCAGCAGCATACAACCCACCCACCACCCTACCATCTTTGCTATCTTGCACCAATATAGCACTACCCCACACCCACCATCACCACGCCTATTTTCCTATTCCTTTTATATCTCTCATCCATCATCATCATACAACCCACACCCATCTCCCACCACCCTACCACCTTTGCTATCTTGCACCACTATAGCACTACCCCACACCCACCATCACCACCCTACCACCTACCACTACCCCACGCACCATCACCACCTTATTTTCCTATTTACACCTTTTATCTCACTCATCCATCATCATACACCCACCCCACCCACCTCCCACCACCCCACCACCTTTGCTATCTTACACCACACTACCACTACCCACATTTCCTCTTCCTCCTTTTATATCTAATCCTCCCAAACCAAAACTCCACCTTAAACTTTTTCTAAAACACAAATCCCTCCCATTAAACGATGTCGTCTAACGTCGAATCCACCATCGCCGTACCCGAAAATCCCTCACCGGAAGAAAAATCACCACCACCACAACCACCGTCAGCAGCGGCGGCGCCGCCACCAGTCCGGCGATTTCCACCACCGTGTTGGACACAAGAAGAAACACTAGCTCTAATCGACGCTTACCGTGATCGGTGGTACGCCCTCCGCCGTGGCTACCTCCGCACCGCCGATTGGGACGCGGTGGCAGCCACCGTAACCAGCCGTTGCCCTGACGCATCTCCGGCAAAAACCTCAGCTCAGTGCCGCCACAAAATGGAGAAACTCCGTCAACGTTACCGTGCCGAAAAGCAACGATCCCTCTCCTGCCCTACTGGTAGGTATTTCTCCTCCTGGTTCTTCTTCGATAACATGGATGCAATGGAGAATGGTACAACTGTTGCAGCAATTAGATCAAATATTCAGCAACAACAACAACAGAATTCAGAGAAAAAAGAATTTATGTCTATAATTGATCATAATTTACTGAAACTGAAGATCAATACGAAGAATGCTACGGAGGATTTGCCTCCGAATTTCATGTTTAATCATGCTTTAGCTGGAAGAAACTCGGAAACAATTGATTTCCCCACCACCAGGGTTCCACTGACTGGTTATTGTGGATATAAAGGGGAGGAAAATATGCATAATATGCATAATGTTGAGTATGCAAGTGGTTTTAGGATGAAAAATGGGATTTCAATGAAATTGAAGCGAAATGGATATGATCAAGGGGGAATTAAAGGTGGGAATTTTGCGATGAATAATAATACTTCGAGTTTTTGTGATGAAGGAAGTGAATATAATGGAAGTAATAATAATAATGGTAGTGATGGTTACCATATTAGGAATATGGCGGGTGTTTCGAGTTCAAGAAGGAGTTATAATAGTGGGAATGTTGAACAACAACAACATAATGTTGATTCGAGGTTTGGTTCTGGTGTGTCGAAGTTCGGGAAGAAGGGGGGAGGTAGTAGTGTAGGGGTGAAGAGGGGGAGGGATCCGGTGGAAGAGATGGTTTTATCGATTAAGATGTTAGGCGAAGGGTTTATTAAAATGGAGAAAATGAAGATGGAAATGGCGAAGGAAGTGGAGAAGATGAGAATGGAGATGGAGATGAAACGTAATGAGATGATACTCGAATCACAGAAGCAGATTGTGGAAGCATTCGTGAAGGTCTTGAGTGAGGTTCACAAGAACAACAAGAATGTGAAGACTGTTTCACCTGAATCATAGCTCCACGGGCATTGGAATGACAACAATAACGCCCCAATCTCAAACAAGTTGGAGTACGCTCGTTCTGTGCTTTAAAATTTGCTGTCTATTTCTGACTTCGTGTGATCATCATAGTTGATCAAAGTTGTAGCCTTTTAGGTCTGTTTGCATTTTCCATGCAATCTGTAACATATAGTATTGTGTACAGCTACTAGTTTTAGTAAGTAGTAGTTGTTATTTATATAGTAATGTGTTGTACGACTATAAGAAGTGAGGGATTTATCTTGAGCTGATTCATAAAGAAATGTTGCAACTCTTTTGCCTTCATCAATTGGTATGCTGTGTTACCTTTTTTGGTATTTGCTTTCAATGCTTATGTGGCCCCTTAAACTTGAAGTGAGATTCATTGTTTCTGGAGGGCATTGGAACGACGACGACAATGCCTCAATCCCAAACAAGTCGGATTACATTGGTTTTGCAGGTTCTTGATTTACATTTGCCGTCTATTTCTGACTTGTGTGATCATCATAGTTGATCAAAGTTTTAGCCTTTTTAGGTATGTTTGCATTTCCAGGCAATCTTTAACGTATAGTAATATGTACAGCTACTAGTTTTAATAAGTAGTAATTGTTATTTATATAGTATTGTGTAGTAGTAGGAATATAAGAAGTGAGGAAAATCCTGATCTGATTCTTAAAGAAATGTTGCAACTTTGCTGCCTTCATCAATTGGTTTATGCTCTACTTTTGTTGGTGTTTACTTTGAATACATACGCAGCCCCTTAAACTTGTCTGGATTTTTTGTTAAGTCATCTGAACCAAGGCTTTGTGGTACTTGAAGTGAGATACATCAGGTGAACGATGGATTGTTTATGTTGACTTCCATTGTTTCTGGAGGGCATTGGAACAATAACAACAATGCCTCAATTGCAAATAAGTCGGATTACGTTGGTTTGTAGGTTCTTGCTTCCTATGGTTTGTGCTGTACATTTACTGTCGATTTCTGACTTGTGTGATCATTAATTCATCATAGTTGATCAAAGTTTTAAGTCTTTTAGGACTATTATTTGCATTTTCCAGGCAATCTGTAACATATAGTAATGCGTACAGCTACTGGTTTTAGTGATGGTAGTTGTTATTTTTATAGTATTGTGTTGTAGTATGACTATAAGAAGAAAGGGATTTATCATGAGCAGATTCTTAAAGGAATGTTACAACTCTTCTGCTTTCATCAGTTGGTTGATTGCTTTTCTTTTATTGCTATTTGCTTTGAATGCATATGCGGCCCCTTGAACTTGCCCGGATTTTTTTATTTAGTCATCTAAACTAAGGTGTGGAACTTGAAGTGAGATTCATTAGGTGAATGATGGAGAATTTACGTTGAATTCCGTTGTTTCTGGAAGGCATTGGAACAACAATGACAGTACCTCAATCCCAAATAAATTGGATTACGTTGGTTTTGCAGGCTCTTGATTCCTGTGGTCAGTGCTTTACATTTGCCCGTCTATGTCTGACTTGTGTGATCATCATAGTTGATGAAAGTTCTAGCCTTTTAGGTCTGGTCGCATTTCCAAGTAATCCGTAACATATAGTAATATGTACAGCTTCTAGTTTTAGTAATAGTAGTTATTTATAGAAGTATTGTGTTGTAGTAGTGTTATGAGAAGTGATTAGGGATTTATCCTGATCTGATTCTTAATGAAATGCTACAACTTTTCTGCCTTCATCAATTGGTTGACTGCTTTACTTTAGTTGGTATTACTTAGGCTACACACGCGGCCCCTTAAACTTGTCCAGATTTTTTATTTAGTCATCCGAACTAAGGCTTTGTGGAACTTGAAGTGATGGAGGGTTCATGTTGATTTCTAATGTTTCTGGAGGACATTGGAACAACAATGACAATGCCTTAATCCCAAACAAGTCGGATTACGTTGGTTTTGTAGATTCTTATTCCTATTAATCTGTGCTTTCAGTTGCTGCCTATTTATAACTTTGTGTGATCAAAGTTTTAGGCTTTTAGTATATTTTCCAGGCAACCTGGATCTCGATGGTGCCGCCTAAACGGTAGGTAGACGGCAGATGTGTGACGTTTGGAGATGTGTAAGGCCTTACCAGTCGGTCCTCGATAGCCACAGGGGAATTCGGTATAGCAGCTCAGGTTAATTTGTGTTGCACATTCCTGCTGGACTAGACTCATGTTAGCTGTATGTTATGTTCCCCAGTGAATCATGGCCTTACCACTCGGTCATCGATGGCCACAGGGGAATTCGGTATAGCTTCGGTATAGCAGCTCAGGTTCATTCGTGTTGCACATTCCTGCTGGACTAGACTCATGTTAGCTGTATAATATGTTCCCCTGTGAATCATGGCCTTACCACTCGGTCCTCGATGGCCACAGGGGGATTCAGTATAGCAGCTCAGGTTCATTCGTGTTGCACATTCCTGCTGGACTAGACTCATGTTAGCTGTATGATGTGTTCCCCTGTGAATCATGGGCCTTACCACTCGGTCCTCGATGGCCACGGGGGATTCGGTATAGCAGCTCAGGTTCATTCGTGTTTCGCATTCCTGCTGGACTCGACTCATGTTAGGTGTACAAAGTATGGTTCTGAAAGTATGATTTTGAAGGGATTTATCTTGATCTGATTCTTAAAGAAATGTGACAACTCTATATGCTTTCTGTATGTATTTGGCTTTGATGAAATTACTATTTGTGAAAAGCTTTCATAAAGAAAACAAGTGCAGTTTATTACTATTTGGCCAAAAAATAATGTTACAGTACTTTCTATTTTTACAAGCGCTTTGATTTTTAACTCTCTTGTTATCATTAATGTCATAGAATTATAGTCACATGAATATCAAACTAATGTAATTTATCATGGTTAAGTGATTTAATAAAATAAAATACATGTTCATTAAATATATATATAAAAAAAAAAAAAAGGGCAGCCCCACTACAAGGGTGTATCGTATGCAACCTTACCTTGCATTTCCGTGACCTCCTGGTCACATGACAATAACTTTATCAGTTACTCCAAGGCTCCCCTTCATGTTCATTAAATATGGTTTAAGTAAAATAAATTCTACATTCAAACGCATGGCATGCATGCATTGATTTGGTGTAAACACTGAATTAAGTTTTTTCCCTTTTTTGCTTGGGTGGTTGCTTCATGAGTCCGGAATCTACAACGATGACAACATAATCAGTGTAGTGTATTCTCACCTGGGGGGTAAGGATGGTAAAATGTACGCAGTCTATACCACTATTTCTAAAGAAGTAGCGAGGCTGTTTTCGACGTGAAAAAACAAAATTGGTGCGTTCAATGTCTTTCGTTCATTGATCAGGTCTTACTGGTAGTTAAGATTCATGAAAGACATATAGTATGCTAATTTAACAAGTTATTATATGATTGTATTCGATATTTTGACCCTCTTAATGGTCGTTAAGATCCATGGAGACATATAATATTAGCTTTATTATTTATTATTTATTAAGACGTATGACAAATCAATAATGGACAAATAAAAATGGATGGAGAAGTATAAAATAAAATTTTGAAATTATCTATATTTTTACCGATATAAAATTCCCTTACCAAATTCCAAAGTAAAGAAAAACTCCCATTTAAATATAAGATCTATTTGATGCTCCTTCCGTTCACTTTTACTTGTTACTGTTTTGCTTCTCGAAGTCAATCTATATAAATTTTGATTAATATTTTAAAATATATTTTTTTCATCATATTGATATGTGAAAGATTGCAACTTATAACATTTTTTGACCATCTAAATTTTAAATATTAAATTAAATATTTTAAAATTATATATGAAAGACTTTTAAAGTTCAAATATATTCTGAATGCATCTAACATCACCAGCGGATCCGTGGCGCAATGGTAGCGCGTCTGACTCCAGATCAGAAGGTTGCGTGTTCGATTCACGTCGGGTTCAATTCCCCGATCCAATCGGATCCTCTTTTTTTTTTTAAACGATTTAAATTTTGAAATCCAATATCCTATCCAATTTAATTATTGGAGTTAAAACATCCTTCATTTAGAGTTATTCAACAAAATTCTCATGTGAAATAATTTTAATAATGGATTTTTTCGGGTTTTCTTATCCGGTGAAGGGGCAATTTTAATGACGTAATGCATAAAGTGGAGAGTGAAATTAATGTGAAGTTCATTCAATACATAAGTCATCTCTAAGAGAGTTGGTTTCAATTATTTTTGGTCTACAACTTAAGGAAATAGGTAGATTGGCGATGATGTTGGATTAATGGATTTTTCCGATTTTCCTATTCAGTGACGGGGCAATTTTAATGACGTAATGCATGAAATGGAGAGCGAAATTAAAGTGAAGTTTGATAGGAAGTCATCGCTAAGAAAGTTGATTTCAAGTATTTTTGGTCTATAATTCAAGGAAATGGGTAGATTGACGATGATGTCGGATATCATATGGAGTGTGGGTGAAATTAATGAAGACTTGCGTTCGGGGTATTGGTAATGGATTTTTTCGATTTTCTTATCTGGTGACGTGGCAATTTTAATGGCATAATGCATGAAGTGGAGGGAGAAAGCGAAACTCAATACGTAAGTCATCTCTAAGAGAGTTGATTTCAACTATTTTTGGTCTACAACTTAAGGATATAGGGAGATTGCCGATGATGTTAGACGTTATATGTAGCGGGTGGGTGAAACTAATTGAGATTCGCGTCCGAAGTAATGTGTGATTAGACTGTGTCGCGAAAAACTTACAGATAAGCTCTACAGAGTGGTGATTAGATTTACTTTGTTCTATAATAAGTTGATTGTTGGCTAGTCAAAAACGTAAACATTCAAAAGATTAAGGTAGTAGAAATAAGAACGCTCAGAATCTTACTCTTTATTTTTACTATTACATTTTTCTTTATTTATCGTACTATTTTTTTTATCATTATTTCCTTTTAATTTTGCTATGATTCACTTCTTTTTGAGTCGACGATCAATCAATCATAAATAACTCTCTCTCTCTACTTACAAAGCTAAGAATTTGTACTCATTATCCCTCGTTGATTTTATTTGTGAGATTTCACTGAAAATATTATTTTTTAATTGCGCGTGTTGCCATCACTATGTTATAAATTTATATAATAATTTTCACAAAAATTCCTATTGAAGTTTAAAAAGGAAATTTCCACTAGGCCCCAAGTACATTGTCCTATTTCATTATCCAAAAAAAAAAAAAAAACACATTGTCCCATTTCACATGATGTTTATCCAAAGGCCTGTCAATAAGTTTTATCCATTTGTCACATTTTCATTTGTTAACTGCCGCACATTATAATTATCAATAGTAGATTTATATTTTTCCATGTTACATACTTTCTCCGTCCCAAATTATCCGTCCCAAATTTTCTAATTTAATTTCTCATTTTACCTATTTTTTTCATTAATCAAGAAGAGATAATTTTTTTTCCATGTTTTACCCTTTGCATTGATTACTTTTTCTTTAAATTAAAATATAAACATCATTTAATAGGAGTATTATGGTAAACTGACCATATTATTAATTATTTTTCTTAATCAGTATGTCATCTCAATTTGAAACGGATAATTTGGGACGGAGGGAGTACAACACATTCATTTAATTAGTTACTTAAAGAGAGAATTTATGGTATGTTATTGTTGTTGTTGATCAATCGATGACAATTTATGATTTGATTAATTTGAATTTATATGAAAAAAAAAATTGTAACTATTGATGGGTGTTAGCCCCCGGTTTGAGGGTGGGCTTAGGACTCGGGCTCGATTTTGGGTGAAAATCTATTGGCATTCCCTCAACGGGCTGTAGGGTGGATTTGGGTGGTCTGACAGAGAAATTCAGGCCATTTTACAAGTCAAACGAGGGAAACAACATGAACGACCCATTTTTTACGACTTCCGATAGGTGGTAGCCCACGGTTCGGGGTAGGCCTAGGTCTCCATGCTAGATCTGGGCGAAAATCCACTGACAGCCCCACGACGGGCCGTGAAGTGGATTTGGGTGGTCCGACGGGGCTGTTGGGGATTTTGTAATGTATTTTTTTTTTAAGTTCTTCATTTATTGTCGGATATATGTTTTGGGTCTCATTTAACTCGAATTTACATTGAAAATTTTCATTTTGAGAGATGAATAAACTTCCCATTAAAGACGATTTTATATATTCTCAAGGCTCACTCAATACCTTTGATTTGGATCGGTACAAAAAATATTTATCACTTCACTACAAACTTTATTGTCAATATATTATCTATAAATAACTTGATAAAGGGCAAGCAAGTGCATAAAACATCTGCATTAATAGGATTCGAGAAAATGCCGCACCTCAAAAGATGTGATGCAGATAATCTATCATAATGCAAACATTAGTGATTGTTTGACCAGCTCGAATCCGTGATCACACAAAGACAATAATAGATATGTCTTTTTTATGAATAACTACTTAAATTCCATATTACAAATATATTTATTACACACTTGAAAAACTGAGCTTGGGAGAAGAAATACACTTAGGGGACGTTTGGTAGAGTGTATTAGAAAACTAATGCATGCATTAGTTTAATGTGTATTACTAATACCTTGTTTGATATACTTTTGTATCCTATGTATAACTAATGCTTGCATTAGTTATACACTCTATTGTGTATTAAGGTGTGTATTACTAATACCTCAAAATCTATGGTATTAGCAATGCAATGGATCCAATACATGCATTAACATGATTAAAGACATTATTATCCCTAAAAAAAAAATCACACTCTTTCTAACATATATATGGAGGATATTTTTGTAAAAAAAAATAAAAAATTTTTAAGAAATTATTTAATTCATATTATTTTTAATACATCAAACCAAACACTGCATAAGAAAAACACAAACATAACTAATGCAAGCATAGCTAACACAAACATTACTAATACAAGCATTACTAACACACCATATTTTGCATTATTCTTATACATTTTACCAAACGAATCCTTAGCAGCAAACAATAATTAAGCTGATTATATTCCTTATGGTGGTGTGGTGATACCTGCAAAATTCATAGTAAAACAAAAATATTAAACTATTTCTTAGAAATATTTAATATTTTACTGTACAATTACAATACTTAATATTAGTACTCCCTCCGATGCATATTAGTTGTTCGCTTTTCCTTTTATATGTCTTTTAAAAAGAAATAAATAAGAACGATAGTTTTCTAATCTACTTCTTAAGAAACTCTTTTAAAACATCATAAGCTTGTTTACACTTTTAAAAAAGAATTAACTATAAAGGCAAAATGAGAAATATTTATTAATTCTATCTCGATTTTGTAAATTGATATATTTTTATTACCAACTAATATGAAATGGAAGAAATGTTAATTTATATTCGTGAACGTATATTTATAATCCCGAGTCCATCTATGATATATGATAAACATGAGAAACAAAGAGAGATTTAACAAACACTAGGTGATTTCTTTCTATCTATTCTAATCTTGGCGGACAGAATTACTTGATACCTGTTGTTGGTGGGAGGTGACAGGTATCCCTTGAAATTAACTAAGGCACGGGGCAAGCTGTAGGTCCGGTAACCAAGGTTATAACAAGGCATAATACATAAACATTACTTTTAACTTGGTCTCAAATCGCATCTATGACTTCCAAGTTTGAATGTGCACAAGTAAATACTTAAATTTATATAAAGTTGAATAAATTGACACATACGTCTTATGTGGCATAATACACTTAAAACGCCACTTAAGACACGAATTGACCATGTAGGATGCCACATAGGATGCATGTGCCTACTTATTCAACTTTATATAATTTTAAGTATCAACTTGTGTACACCTAATGTTGGAGGGCGTAGATGAAAGTTGGCACGCACACCATGGTTATAAAAAATAAGAGAAGAGAGATTTAACAAACACTAGGTGATTTCTTTTCATCTTTCTAGTCTTGACGGACAGAGTTAGGTGGTATCTATTGCTGGTGGAAGGTGACAGATATCCCGTGAAATTAGTCGAGGGTCGGGTAAGCTGGCCTGAACACCACGATTATAAAAAAAGAGAGAGATTTGACAAACACTAAGTGATTTTTTTCCACCTGTTCTAGTCTTGACAGACAGAGTTACCTGGTACATGTTGCTGGTGGAAGGTGACAGATACCCCTTGAAATTAGTCGAGGTGCGGGCAAACTGGTCCGAACACCACAGCTATTAAAAAAAAAGATTCAACAAACACTAGGTGATTTCTTCTCATTTATTCTATCATTGATGAACAAGTTACCTGCCATCTCTTGCTGATAGAAGGTAGCAGGTACTAGTTGAAGTGTAGATAAGCTGACTCGAACATCATGGTTACAAAAACAAAGAGATATTTAACAAACACTAGGTGACTTTTTTTTCATCTTTTTAGCTTTGGCGGATCGAGTTACCTGATACCTATTGCTAGTGGGAAGTGACAAGTATTCTTTGAAATTATTCGAGGTGCGGACAAGTTGGTCCAAACACCACAGTTAAGAATAAAGAGATATTTAACAAATATTAGGTGATTTTTTTTTTGTATGTTCTAGCCTTGATGGACTGAGTTACCTGATAAATATTGCTGATGAGAGACGACAGATATTCCTTGAAATTAATTGAGATGTGAATAAACCGATCCGGACACCACGACTATAAAAGAGAGAGAGGGGTTTAACTTACTTCCACACTTGTAATTTCGAGGGACTCTACGCCCACAACCTTCAACAACACGAATGGCATATTTAATGTCAATAAGTGCAGCCAATTTTGGAGTAATAACACTACAAACACACTCAATATGTGTCAATCTTATTCTTTCACAACACTTTGGTGAAGGAACTTTGCCATACAAAATAGACTTACAAGCATTTACACCAATTCTTCTCTCTTCTTTACAAGCTGTTTCACTCATTTTAGCACTTGCCAATTTCACTTCAAAGCTTTACTCTTTTTCAACAATTAATCTCTATTTTATATAATAAGTGTCAAGTCTTATAAATCAATTTTAGTGTCATATTTTATATTTTATACTTAATGTAGCAAATCTCAGTCATATGATTAAAGATCTAAATTTCAAAATGCATTGAATTTTATTATTTATATAAGTAAGTTATACATAATTATTTTGTGAAATAATTTGGCTCCGTGAAAAATACTATCAAGTAGTTAATATATTTTGTGTATTCAAGTTTTATAATTCATAATTGAAATTGTTATCAAATCTAATTATCGTACATAATCAAAATATTTTAATATTAGGCCCGTGCTGACACGAATCATGCTCCTTTATTGATAGTATAAATTTTTTTTTACACCATCATCATATAAAAAATAATCCAACTATAAAAGGGGTAGGTGTTAGGCCTCTATAGTTATGTGGAAAGTGAAAAAGGGAAAACCATGGTCTATGTTGATGGCTTTGCATAGTACATCACACGGAGATTGCAATTAATAAAGCCAAAATTGCATTGTATTAAGCCGACATAAACATTCCTTACCTTCATTTTTCCTCCTCTTTTATTTATCAACTTGTTCTTTGAAGTTAAATTAAATTAATATTTTAAATTTAAATTTTAAGTGTTTTGAAAATTATATATATATATAAAACTATAAGTAACCATCTGTCATATTAATTTAAGTTATTTGACTTTGAGAACATGATAAAATATACTTCTATAAATGTTTTTATCAAACTTTGCTTTTGTATATGTTCCTTCCATTGAAACGTAGGAGTCGTTAGTTAGAGTGTAAAAAAATAATTTTGAATAGAATGTATTAATAATGTTTGCATTAGTAATGCTTGTATTAGTAATATTGGTATTATTTATGCTAACATTGTTTTTATACACTGTTTGATGTGCTGTATTAGAACTTGTTTTTTCAATCTTGATATATTTAAATAATTTTGTTTAAAAAAAAGAATTGCATATACATTCTAAGATTCATTCGGGATCTAGCACAGGTTCAATATATATTATTTTTTTATCTCAATTTATGTGACATAAATAGAATTTAGATAATCAATCATATTTTTAATATGTATTTTAGATAATTTAATCTGTTAACTATTATAATTTATAATATTTTTTAATCTAATTTTTAAATAATATATATTATTTTTTTTCAAACTTTTATCGCATTGATAGTCAATTATATTTTAAAAATAATTTAAATTTTTAATTATTGTGATTTATAATACTTTTATTCTATTCCAATTTAAGTTAGTATTATTACATAGTTTTTTTTTAAATATATAACAGATTAATTTATTTTTAGGTATTTTAGTTGTAAAATATTGTAATTTATAAATTTTTATGTAATTTTTGAATAATATATGCTACTCTCCTTGTTCAAAGTTTTGTGTCGTTGATAACCAATTATATTTTTAAATAATTTAAATTTTTAATTATTATGATTTATAATATTTTTCTACTCCAATTTAAGTGGTACAATACTTAGAAAGAAATGAGAATAGATAATCATCTATGGGCCCACCATATTCAATAGGAGTAGCATCCATGGCAGAGTGGTAATTTATTGGAATGACATGAGTAGTAATTTATTGAAAAAGGGTGGACTTTCTTTAAAATTGTTGCTACAATCCAACAAATAAAGCACAAACACATAGTACATATTTAACCAAGGTTACCCTGGAAGATGGTTTAATGTCTATTATACCCTTAAACATTTTATTCAATGCCTAGAAGCTAACATGTCGAAACTCACATTTCTAATATATAGAAGAGAAAATACATCTTTTAACCCCTGAACTTGTCCTCCAAACTCACTTTAACACTTAAACTTAACTTTCGTTTTTTTACCCCCTTAACAACTTTCAAGTGAATTAAATTCACCCCTTACGTCAAAATCCCACTCTCACAACGGAGAGTGCACTAAACACGCACCACGTCATTGCCAAATCACTGCCACATCATTGCCATGTCATTGCTATGTAATAAATTGGAATTAAAAAAAAAAATCCCAAACACTTACTTTTTATATATTCTTTTAAAAAAATAATATATATATATATATATATATATATATTATTATTTATATATATACATATATATAAAATATACTCTTATATATATTTTTAAATTTTAAAAGAGTATATTTTTTTTATATATATATTTTTTTATAAAAATATATATTTTATATAAATAAAATAGACCCCACCCATTTCTTTCTTCTTCTTCACAGCCCCCACCCCCTCCCCACCCCACCCCACCCCAATTCCTTCTTTTTTTTCTTCAATACAACAGCCCCCCGTCCCCCCTTCCTCCTCCTTCTTCTTCACATAAAAACACCCATTTTTTTTCACCATTGTTGCAAGCTTTTCAATGAATTTTTTTTCTTCATCAAATGTAAAATTAACTTAAATTAACTTGAGCAAATTCAACAATGGATTAAATACAAGTACATGATCACAAAATACATCAATACACAAAATCTCAAATCTAAATTCTTTCACATTAATCAAAACCTAAAATTTCAAAACTCTCAAATTTTCAATCTTTTACTCAAAATGTCTACAGAAATGGTATAAACAGTCCCAAATTCAGAAATGGTATAGATGGTATTCGCAGGACATGAAATTCTTGGCCAAGAACCAAACTTGTTCATCAATCTTGAAGCCTTCTTGATTGTCGAAAAATAAAATTTTGGATCAATTATTTGATAGGAACCTGAAATTGGGAGACAACATCAAAGTTAAAATGAAAACGAAATCTCGAGTAGGAACATCAAAAGATGCTTTTGAATAACGAGTCATTACTTATTTCCTGTCACTGCATATAAAGAGCATTTGAAATTACCTTTAGAGAAGTTGAGAGTAAAAATGGGCTGATCAGATCCAAGGTAATTTATATGAAAGACAAGCTCATTACGCAAATCATCCTTGCTCCGCCATATCACCCAACTGACACCAACATATACAAGGCCATACTTGTGGCCACTGACATTTATACTTTTCACTAAAGGCAGGCGAAAATTTCATTCAAGATCTGGCCACAAGAAAGGAGCAATAAATCCTCCACTGGCAGCATCGACATGGATCGGTGTATCCTACCCAATTTCCTTGTTCTTTTTTGTAAGGAGCTCGTTTAGGAGCTTCACATCCTCAAATTCCCCCGTCAGAGTGGAACCAAGAATAGCGGCAACACATATTGTATTCTCATCCACCATCTCCACTGCTTTGGCAGGGTCCATTACATAGTACCCTTCTTTTAGTTTCACCTTCTTTGATTCAACTTCAAAGTACCTTGCAAATTTTTCCCAACAGACCTGTACCACATAATTCAGAGAGAAAATGTTCAGCAGAATTGAAAACAATAAAGAGGACCTTTAGTGATCAGACAATAAAGAGGACCAAACAATAAAGAAAATAATAATAATAACAATAAAGTGGATCCTTTTTTAAAAAATTAAAAATTTCATTCACTTTTTTTTTTACCTCGTCAGTTATAAGGGTGAATTTAATTCATTTGAAAGCTGTTAAGGGGTGTAAATAAACGAAAGTTAAGTTTAAGTGCTAAAATGAGTTGGGAGGACAAGTTCGGACGCGGGAGGGGGGGGAGGGAAGATGTCTTTTCTCTATATAGAAAAGTCACATAATTGCTCTTTTTTTTTTTGTTTACCCACTCGGTATTTGGTATCCGTATTAGAGCCCAACTAATCCGGATCGCGCACTACAATTATTCTGGGATGGCTCAAAAATACTTTTCACACTCTAGTTTCCACAACTATAGAGGGCTAACACCTACCATTTTTATAGTTGGATTATTTTTTATACGCTGATGGTGTAAAAGAATTTCTATATTATCACGTCATATAATTACTCAAAAGTACTTTTCACACTCTATTTTCTACAAAGTTTAAATTTTATGAACTATCAATGTATAAAATATTTTACACTATCCGCTAAACATGATCTGCTATTGCAAGTTACCCAATTCTTCTTTACAAGATCTTTCACTCATTTTAGCACTTGCAAATTTCACTTCAAAGCTATTGATCACCAAAGTTAAGACCACTAGCATAGCCATTAACATAGACCATGACTTTCCCATTTTCACTTTCCACACTCTTTTCTCCACAACTATAGTGGCCTAACATCGACCCCTTTTATAGTTAAATTACTTTTTATACAATCAAAAATGTGGTGCAACGGATAAAGCTGTTCCTCTCTTAACCAAAGGTTTTGGGTCCGAGCCCTGAATATGAAAAAATCCTTGGTAGGGAGCACTTCCCCCTAAATGTGGCCCTACGCGGCGCGAATCCGAATTAGTCGGATTCCAATGCGGGTACCAAACATCGATTGAGAAACCAAAAATAAATAAATTATTTTTTATACTTTATACTATCAAGTCACATAATTGCTAAAAAATATTTTCCACAACTATAGAGGTCTAACACCAATCCCTTTTATAATTGGATTATTTTTTATACGTTGCTGGTGTAAACGAATTTTTATACTCAGAATCCTACCCTTCATTTTTACTATTACGTGTTGCTTTATTTATCTAATTATTTTGCTGTCGTTATTTCCTCTTAATTTTGCTTTGATACACTTTTTTGAGTCGAGGATCAATCAATCGCAAACAACTATCTCTCTACCCACAAAGTCAAGAATTTATACTTACTATTCTCGACAGATTTCACAAGTGAGATTTCAGTGAAAATATTATTCTTTAATTGCATGTGTTGCCATCACTATGTTATATAATAATGAGTTAATACATAAAAATGATACTAAACTTGACATCAAATTATAATTTTGTCCTTAAACTTTGACAGTGCACAAATATGACCTTTAACTATTCAAAACTGCACAAATATGACCTCTAATCTTACGTGGTAAAACGCGTGTTCAACACGCAAAATTGGGCGCGTCCAGCTTAAAATCGAAGGCATAATACATAAATATAACCTTAAACTTTGACAGTGCACAAATAAGACCTTTAACTATTCAAAACTGCACAAATATGACCTTTAAATGACTTTTCACTAATTTTTTTTATTATTTTTGGCTTAAAGATGAAAATAACATCTAATTTCTTTTGTCATTGCGGAAAAAGAGCAGTATTGAAGATTTATTAATTAGGTGGGTCAGTCTCATACGAAAAAATCGCGTGGGTATGTATATATATATTATAAAGTAGAGGGCGAATTTAAGTTATATAATATATCTAAATATAATTTATTTAAATATTAAATTAAAGATGAAACTATACTAATAATAAAAAAATTATAGTTTTAATAAAACGTTATTAAATTAACGTTATTAAGGATAGTAGTAGTAGTATATTAAATTAATGTTATTACAATGTTATTAAATTAACGTTATTACAACATTATTAATTTAATGCAGAGACGGACCTACGTGGTTGCCATGGGGTTCACCCAACCCCCTCGGTAAAAAAATTACGTTATATATAAGGTAGAAAATTTATATTTATGTACGTATATTAATGTTGAATCACATGAAACAAGGCACTTAGATAGCCCAGTGGTGTTATTTGCTCTTCTTGGGCGCTTCCTTCAGCCTACTGCGCGAGTTCGATTTTTTAATTAAAAAAAAAGTTAGGTGTTGCAGCTATAGAAACAAAAATAAAAAATAACAATAATAATAATAATAATAATAATAATAAAAAAAACGACGCTTTTTTAACACAAAAAATAAAACTTTGACAGCACACAAATACGACCTTTAACTATTCAAAACTGCACAAATATGACCTCCTTCCAAGTCAGCCCTTTTAACGATGTGGCACCGTGTGATGGGATTATCTTTCCACGTAGGCGCGAGTGAAACTCACGCATGGGGTTGCAAAATCGGAGGTCATATTTGTTCAGGTTTTAAATAGTTAAAAGTTCTATTTATGCACTATCAAAGTTTAAGGTCAAAATTATAATTTGATATCAAATTTAGAGTCATTTTTATGTATTAACTCTATAATAATTTTCACAAAAAATTCCTATTGAAGTTCAAAATAAAAAATTTCCACTAGGCCCCAAAAACATTATCCTATTTCACATGATGTGATCTAAGGGCCTGTCATATAATATTCCAATTATTTGACTTCCAATATTGACTTCCTAGTCAAATGTAAAATCAAGAAGTTTTATCCATTTGTGACATTTTCATTTTTGTTAATTGCACATTATGATTATCAGTAGTAGATTTATTTTTTCATGTTAAATACAACACATTCATTTAATTAGTTCCTTAAAGAGAGAATATATGGTATGTTATTGTTATTGTTCATGGATCGATCTCAATTTGGGGTTCGATTAATTTGAATTTATATCAAAAAAATTTTTGTGATTATTGATGGGTATTAGCCCCCGGTTCGGGGGTAGGCTCGGAATTCGGGCTCGATTTTGGGTGAAAATCTACCGATGTCTCGCCAACGGGTTTTGGAGTGGATTTGGGTGGTCCGACGAGGCCGTTCGAGTCATTTTGCAAGTCAAACGAGAGAAACAGCGTGAAAGATCCATTTTTTGCGACTTCCGATAGGTGTTAGCCCACGGTTCAAGGGTAGGCCTAGGTCTCTGTGCCGAATCTGGGCGAAAATCCACCGGGCCCCTCGACGGTCTGTGAAGTGGATCTGGGTGGTTCGGCGGGGTTGCTGGGGCTTTTGTAATGTATTTTTTTTGTAAGTTCTTCATTCGGTGTTAGATATACATTTTGAATTTCAATAAACTTGAAATTACGTTGAACAATTTCACTTTGAGGGATGAATGATCTTTCCATTAAAGACAATTCTATATATTCTCAAGGCTCACCCAATACCTTTAACTTGAAACGAAAAATACTTATCACTTCAATACAAACTTTAATATTAATATATTATCTATAAATAACTTGATAAAGGGCAATCAAGTGCATAAAACATCTGCATTAGTAGAATTCTACGAAAGGCCACACCTCAAAGGATGTGATACAGACAATTTATAGTATTAATGCAAACATTAGCGATTATTTAAATAGCTCGAATCCGTAGTCACACAAAGACAATAATAGATATGTCTTTTTATGAATAACTACTTAAATTCCATATTACAAATATATTTATTACATACTTGAAAAACTGATCTTGGGAGAAGAAATGCACTTAGCAGCAAGCAATAATTAAGCTGATTATATTCCTTATGGAGGTGTAGTAATACCTGCAAAATTTATAGTAAAACAAACATATTAAAGTATTTATTAGAAATATTTAATATTTTATTCTACAATTACAACACTTAATATTAGTACTCCCTTCATTTCATATTAGTTGTTGGCTTTTCCTTTTATATGTCTCTTATTAAGAAATAAATAAAAATGGTAGTTTTACTAATCTATTCCTTAAGATATTCTTTTAAAACTTTATAAACTTGTTTATACTTTTAAAACGAAGTAATTATAAAAGTAAAATGAGAAATATTTATTAATTATATCTCGATTTTGTAAATTGATAACTAATTTGAGATAATTATTTTTATTAATGTGAACAAGTAATATGAAATGAAAAAAAATACTATTTTATGTTCGTGTATATATTTAGTAAGCATTTGGCCATAAAAATTAAATTTTTTTGAAGTTGGAGTTGAAGTTGGAATTGTGTTTGACCATGTATTTTTGAAAGCTGTGTTTTTACTTTTGAAAAGTCTTTTTTAAATTTAATTTTATACCCCAAACTTTTTAAAATTATCAAAATTGCCCAACTAATTTATCTACTGATTATACTCATGAATGAAAAGAATTTCACATCAATGACGGAAGGGGTCCTGAGCTTAAAAATGAAAATATACCTACAAATAATGAAAATATACCAGTCTTTTTGCTTAAAAATCTTTATTTGTTGTTCAAAAATGTCTTTTACCGAAAAGAAATGTCTTTCAAAAATATGTCCGGACTTGATTTGTTGTTCATAAAAAATGTCTTTCTTTCTGGATTTGCTCCAAAACTCATCTAAACCATTTAAGGGCCTTTTATGTAATATTAAAAAAATTAAGGTTATATGTAATAAAAAAAGCTTGAAATTGGAGTTGAAAAAAAGTGAAAACAACACAAAGTTGTTTTCACTTTTTTCCAAAAAAAATTTGAAATGTTTTTGAAATATCTATGGCCAAACACCATGATTCCATAAAGTGAAATTTTTTTTCGAAAAAAAGTAAAAAATATCTATGGCCAAATGGCCTCTTAAAATCCTGAGTCCATCTATGATATATGAGAAACACGAGAAACAAAGAGAGATTCAACAAACACAAAATGAATTCTTTTCATCTGTTCTATTCTTATCGGACAGAGTTATATGGTATCTATTGCTGGTAGGAGATGACAGATATCCCGTGAAATTAGTCGAGGTGCTGGGCAAGCTGACCCAGACACCACAACTATAAAAAGGCATAATACATAAACATTATCTTTAACTTGACCTCAGATCACATTTATGACCTCTAAGTTGGATGTGCACAAATAAACACTTAAATTTGTATAAAGTTGAACACATATACACACGTCCTATGTGACATAATAAACTTACGACGCCACACAGGACACAGATTGAACATGTAAGATGCCGCATAAGACGTATGTGCCTACTTATTCAACTTTCTTTACATAAGTTTAAGTGTCAATTTATGTACACCTAAAGTTGGAGGACGTAGATAAAAGCTGACCCGAATATAACGGTTATATAAAAAAAGAAGAGATTTAATTAACATTAGGCGATTTCTTTTCATCTGTTTCAGCCTTTAAGGACAGAGTTAATTACCTAATATCTATTGCTGGTGGGCAGAGGTGAAACCAGAATTTCAATTAAGTAAGTTCAATATTTGAAGAAAATCTAACTGAAGGAAGTTCAACACACATCATAGTTACATAAAAATAATTTTAAATCATATATAAATGATATATTTCACTGGCAAAGGGGTTTAGATGAACCCCACCAAAGGGCTGGCTCCGGCCCGATTGGTGCGAGGTAGAGAGATATTTCTTAAAATCAGTCGAGATGCGGATAAATTGACCCAAACACCACCATTATAAAAAAGAAGAAGAGAGATTTAACTTACTTCCACACTTGTAATTTCTTGGGACTCTACGCCCACAACCTTCAACAATGCGCACGGCGGTTTTGATGTCAATAAGTGCAGCCAATTTTGGAGTAATAACACTACAAACACACTCAATATGTGTCAATCTTATTCTTTCACAACACTTTGGTGAAGGAACTTTGCCATACAAAACTGGCTTACAAGCATTTACCCCAATTCTTCTCTCTTCTTTACAAGCACTTTCACTCATTTTAGCACTTGCAAATTTCACTTCAAAAATATTGATCACCAAAGTTAGGACCACTAGCATAGCCATCAACATAGACCATGACTTTCCCATTTTCACTTTCTCTACTCTATTCTCCACAACTATAGAGGTATTACACCTACCCCTTTTTATAGTTGGATTATTTTTTATACACTGATGGTGTAAAAAAATAAAAATAAAAATTTATACTATCAAGTCACATAATTGCTAAAAAAGATTTTCCACACTTTTTTTTTTATAACTTCACGCACCTCGACTAAATTCACGGAATATCTGTCACCTCCCACCAACAATAAGTACCAGGTAATTCTATTCACCAAGGCTAGAACAGATGAGAAGAAAACACCTAGTGTTTGTCTCTGCTGAAAATTGAACCTGAGACCTTATCGTATTCGTGTTCATCCCAACTTTATTAAACCACTATACCACACCCTTGGTGCAATTTTTCACACTCTATTCTCCACAACTATAGAGGCCTAACACCTACCCCTTTTATAGTTGGATTTATTTTTATAAGTTGACGGTGTAAAAGAATTTTTATACTATCAAATCACATAATTTCTAAAAAATACTTTTCACACTCTATTCTCCACAACTATTAGAGGCCTAACACCTACCCCCTTCTATATTTGGATTATTTTTTATATGTTGATGGTGTAAAAAAAGTTTTATACTATCAAGTTGCTCAAAAAAAAATTCCACACTCTATTTTCCACAATTATAATGGCCTAACACCTACCCCTTTTATAGTTGGATTATTTTTCATATGATGATGGTGTAAAGGAATTTTTATACTATCAAGTTACATAATTGCTCAAGAATATCTGGAAGTTACAGACAGAGGCGAAACTAAAATTTCAACGAAAGGTGTTCAATATTTGAAGAAAAAATTATTGAAGGGGATTTAACACCTAATATATATGCATAAAAAATAATTTTAATCATAGATAAATAGTATATTATGATCAGTTACGTAAAAGGTTTTTTTTTTTAGTTAAATTCTTATAGATTTAACGTATTTAGGATGTGACTTCGTAGTTAATGAGATAAGTTGAGATCTCAGATTTAAATCCCAACAAAAGCCAATAATACTATTTACTTCGTTCACTTTTACTTATCTAACTAGGGCTTTGCATGTCCTATAAAAATTAATATAAATAGTTTTCAATAATATATTGTCATATTGATTGATGTTTATACTTAGGTTTTGATTCTTTGCCATAAAGGATAAAATATGTAAATTAATATTTTTCTCTTGATATTTTAAAAATAAAAGAAATATTTTTATAGTACGCAGTAGGTGAATTTTTTTTTTTTTATTAAAAGAGTGGAAACAATAACTAAAGTCTTTCCCTCTTGTTATTTTTGTTTAGAAAGGACAATAGCTTGTCCCTTCAAAGTTGGCTGACCACCACTATGAGCCGCGTGCCAAACACATTAGACGCGTATATCACGGAGCCAAGAAGTTTATTAAGGGGATAAAAATATAAATATAAATTAGTCGAAGGAAATTCAACATATACAATATATACCTAAAAAATAATTTTAATTATGTATAAATAGTATAATTTTTTGTCGAAAAAGGTTCGGATGAACCCCCTGAATATATGCTAAATCCGCCACTGAATACCACAATAACATATTCAGTGAAATTCTTGTATACAACAATAATATATTCGGTAAAATTCTACAAATGAGGATTAGGGAGGATAGAATATATGCAACCTTATCACTACCTTGAAAAAATAGAGAAGTTGTTTTCGAATGACCTTCAGCACAATCGAGTGCAACAAATTCAGCTACTAACACATACACGACAATAATATATTCGGTGAAATTCTATAAGTGAGGATTAGAGAGGATAGAATATATGTGACTTTATCACTATCTCGAAAAAATAGAGAGGTTATTTTCAAAAGACCTTCAGTTCACGTGCAACAAATTCAACTACTAACACACATACGACTAATAACATATTCGGTGAAATTTTACATGTGAGAGATAGGGAAGATAGAATATACGAAATCTTACCACTACATTAAAAGAATAGAAAAGTTATTTTCAAAAAACCTTTAGCTCAAGTGTAGCAAGTCCAGCTACTAGGACACAAGTACACAACATGTTTTTATCTTGCTTAAAAAAAAGTTTTTATAAGTTTTTTTAATTTTTGATGAAGAGATCAAATCAGCCAATCAAAGAACAATAAATTTAGTATAATCTCATAGGTGGGGTGTATAAATTAAGGATAATGTTTATGCAAACCTCATCCATATCGAAGATGGGAGGAAGAAGTTTCTGATAGATCCTCAAATAAAGAGATACTGTACAATATTCTCTTGTTTAAAAAAGAATGACATCTTTTTCTTTTTAGTTCGTTTCAAAAGAATGATCCCTTTTTTTAAACAATACTTTAATTTCAACATTCTACGACCTACGTAATATGTTTAAGACCACATTTGATATAATTTTAAAATTTAGGACCACAAAATTTAAAAATTGTCTTTATTTTTTAAAATTTCGTGTTAAATTAAATTAAATAGTTCTTTTTAAAACGGTGGAAGTATAAGAAAAACAATAGTCATAGCAAGAGCGTAGTACTTTTGTTTCACTAAGAATATAAGGGATTGTAAAGTAAACGAGGAATAATTTTTTAAATTTTCAATTTCAATTCAAAATCATTTTTAAGTCTTTTATATTATATTTTTTGTATTACCAAAATGTAATGCGATATAAGTAATAAGCAATTTCATATAAAGATTAAACTTTGTGCACTTCAAACCAAACGATCCTTTAGAGAGTTGCATTCTCAATCTAGTTAACAATGTTATTTTCAAAGACAACGCCAACGCCAACAACAATAACTATATATGCCTTAATTTCACACAAGTTGAAATCAGCTATATGATATCAGTATCATATACGAGCCATAAGAATTATTGCACTTGTGTGAGCTTCTCGTATACATACTGACACTCCTCCGGAAGTCTCAAATCGAAGGACAACAACAATAACAAATACATATCAATTCCACGCAATATTTGAGTCGACAATATGAATTGTCACTCTCTACAGTAAAAATGCATGTTTTCTTTATTAGAATTTATTTTAAAAAAATCAACAAAAGATAAGGAAATTACTCAATAAAATATTAGTACTTGAAAAAATTTAAATTGCATTTTTTTCTATTTATTTGGGTGGTCAAATGGGCGGAATGGTGCGAATGGAGCTTTTTCAGGTCAAATCGGTGTGCTATAGCCCATGATCCTGGGGTGGTCTCAGGGTTCGGGCATACTATGGGCCAAAATCGATTGGGGCCTGCCAGGGAGGCTGGGGAGCTGCCTAGTGTGGTCCGTTGGGGTGGACGGGGCCATTTGAGTGGTCGAATGGGTGAAACGACGCGAACTAGGCATTTTAAGGCCAAATTGGTGTGCTATAGCCCACGGTTTCGGGGGTGGGCCAGGGGTCCCGACGTACTGTGTGCGAAAAATCGACTGGAACGTGCCAGAGAGGCTGGGGAGTGGCCTAGTATGGTCTGTTTGGGTGGGCGGGGCCATTTGGGTGGTCAAACGGGCGAAACAACGCGAATGAGGCATTTTCGAGCCAAATTGGTGTGGTATAACCCATGATTTCGAGGATGAGCTCAGGATTCGGGCATGCTATGTGCCGAAAATCGATCGGAGTATGCCAGGGAAGCTGAGAAGCGGCCTAGTGTGGCCCGTTGGGGTGGGTAGGGCCATTTGTGTGGTCAAACGAGAGAAACGACGTGAACGGGGCATTTTTAGGCCAAATCGGTGTGCTATAGCCTACGGTTCTGGGGGTGGGACTGGGATACAGGCGTGATGTGGGCCAAAAATTGATCGAGGTATGCCACGGAGACTGGGGATTTGCCTAGTGTTGTTTGTTGGGGTGGGCTGGGCCATTTGGGTGGTTAAATGGGCAAAACAACGTAAACTGGGTATTTTCAGGACAAATCAGTGTGCGATTCCAGGGTTCGGGTGTGCTGTTGGCCGAAAATAGATCGGGACATGCCAAAGAGGCTGGGGACCGGCCTAACGTGGTCCATTGGGATGGGCGAGACCATTTGGGTAGTCAAACAGGTGAAACAGTGCGAACGAGGCATTTTTGAGGCAAATTGGTGTGCTATAGCCGACGATTTTGGGGGTGGGCCTGGGGTCTGGGCGTTTCGTGGCCAAAAAATCGATTGGGGCATGCCAGGGAGGCTGGGAGCGGCCTAGTGTGGTCCGTTGGGGTGGACGGAGCTATTTGGGCGATCAAAGAAGTGAAACGGTACAAACGGGGCATCTTCAGGCCAAATCTGTGTGTTATAGCCCACGTTCCGGGGTGGACCAGGGGTCCGGGCATACTGTGGGTCAAAAATCGATCGGGTCATACTAGGGAGGCTGGAGAACGGCCTAGTGTGGTCCATTGGGGTGGGAGAGTCCATTTGAATAGTCAAACGAGTGAAACAGCATGAACGAGGTATTTTCAGGCCAAATTGATGCTCTATAGCCAACGATTCCAGGGGTGGGATCGGGGTCCGGGCGTTCTGTGGCCCAAAAATCAATCAGGGCATGCTAAGGAGGATGAAGAGCAGCCTACTGTGGTCCGTTGCGGTGGGCGGGGCATTGGGTGGTCAAATGGGAGAAACAGTGTAAACGGGGCATTTTCTAGCCAAATCGATGTGCTATAGCCTACGATTTTGAGGGTGGGCCCCGGGTCCTCGTGTGCTGGAGGCCAAAAATCGATCGGGGCATGCCAGGAAAGTTGGGAAGCATCCTAGTATTGTCCATTGGGGTAGGCGGGGCCATTTGGGTGGTCAATAGGGTGAAACGACAATGGGGCATTTTCAGACCAAATCGATGTTCTATAGCCCAAGGTTTTGAGGGTGAACCCAGGGTCCGGGCTTGTTGTGGGTTAAAAATTAATTGAAGCATGCCAGAGAGGTTAGGGAATGACCTAATGTGGTTTTTTGGGGTGAGCGGGGTCATTTGGGTGGTCAAACAGGTGAAACAACATGAACGGGTTATTTTCGGGCTAAATTGGTGTGCTATAATCTACGATTCCAGGGGTGGGCCCGAGTATGCTGTGGGTTAAAAATTGATCGGGGCATGCCAGAATGGCTGGGGAGCGACCTAGTGTGGCCCGATGCGGTAGGCTGGGCCATTGTGGTGGTCAAACGACTCGAACGGGGTATTTTTGGGCTAAATTGGTGTGCTATAGTCTATAATTTCGGGGGTGGGCACGGGTTTTGGGCGTGCTGTGGGCTAAAAATTGATAGAGTCATGCTAGGGAGGCTTCAGAGTGGCCAAGTATGGTCTGTTGGGGTGGGCGGGGCTATTTGGGTGTCAAACAGGTGAAACAGCGCGAATAGGATATTTTCGGGCCATATCAGTGTGCTATAGTCCATAGTTTCGGGGGTGAACACGGGGTTCGGGTGTGCTGTGGGCCAAAAATTTATAGGGCATGTCAGGGAGGCTGAGAAGCGGCCTAGTGAAGTCCATTAGGGTAGGCGGGGCCATTTTGGTGGTCAAACGGGCAAAACGGCGCGAACGAGACATTTTTAAGCTAAATCGGTGTGCTATAGCCCACGGTTCAAGGGGTGGGCTCGGGGTCCGGATGTGTTGTGGCTTGAAAATCAATCGGGGCGTGACAGGGAGGATGAGAAACGGCCTAGTGTGGTCTGTTACGGCGAGCGAGGCTATTTGGGTAGTCAAACAGTGGAAATAGTGAGAATGAGGCATTTTTGATTCGAGTCCATGTGCTATAGTCCACGGTTCTTGGGGTGGGCCCCGAGTTCAGGCGTGCTGTGGGCTGAAAATCGATCGGGGCATGCCAAGAAGGTTGAGGAGAGGCCTAGTGTGGTCCGTTGGGGTAGACGGGTCTATTTAGTTGGTCAAACAGGCAAAACGGTGCAAACAGTGTATTTTTATCCAAATCAATGTTCTATAGACCACGATTCTAGGGGTGAGCTTGGTGTTCGGGTGTGCTGTGGGTCCAAAATTGACCGGGGCGTGCCATGGAGATTGAGGATCGTCACAGTATGGTCAGTTTCAATATTCGTAGCCATTTGAGTATACAAACGGGCAAAACGACATGAAAGAGGCATTTTTAGGCTAAATCGGTGTCCTATAGACCACGGTTCCAGGGTTGGGCCCGGGGTCTGGGCGTGCTATGTGCCGAAAATCGACCAAAGCATGACAGAGAGGTTGGGGATCATTCCAGTATGGTCCGTTTCAATATTTGTGGCCATTTGGATGGACAAACGGACAAAACGATACGAACGAGGCATTTTTGGGCCAAATCGGTGTGCTATAGATCACGGTTCTGGGGCTGAACCCGGGGTCCAAGCGTGCTGGACCAAAAATCAACCGAGACTTACTAGGGAGGGTGGGGATCATACCAGTGCGGTTCATTTCAATATTCATGGTCATTTGGGTGGACAAACGAGCGAAATGGCGTGAATTGAGAGTTTCAGGCCAAATCGGTATGCTATAACCCATGGTTCAAAGGTTGGGCTCGGGGTCCGGGCATGCTGTGGGCTAAAAATTGATCGGGTGTATCAAGGAGGTTGGAGATCAACCCTGTGTGGCTCATTTCAATATTCATGGCAAATTGGGTAGACAAACGGGCGAAACGGTGCGAACGGGGCATTTTTAGGCCAAATCGGTGTGCTATAGCCCATGGTTCGGGGGTGGCCCCGGGGTCCGGGTGTGCTGTGGGCCAAAAATTAATCGGGGCGTGCAGGGATGTTAGGGATCATCCCAGTGTTGTCCGTTTCAATATTCGTGGCCATTTGGGTGGTTAAACAGGCAAAACAGCGTGAGCGGGGCTTTTTGGGGCCAAATCAGTATGTTGTAGCCCACGGTCCCGGGGGTAGGCTCGGCGTCCTTACGTGATGTGGGCTGAAAATCGATCAGGGCATGCCAAGGAGGTTGGGATCATCCCAGTATAGTCCGTTTCTATATTCGTGGCTATTTGGGTGGACAAACGGGCGAAACGACGCAAATGGGGCATTATCGGGCCAAATTGTTGTGCTATAGCCCATGCTTCTGGGGTAGGCCCGGGGTTCGGATATGATTTGGGCCAAAAATTAATCGAGGCATGCTAGGGAGGTTGGGAATTATCCCAATGTTGTTCGTTTCAATATTCATGGCCATTTGGGTGGACAAATGGGCGAAACGGCGTGAACGGGGCATTTTCGAGCCAAATCAGTGTGCTATGGCATATGGTTCTAGGGGTGGGCCCGGAGTCCAGGCATGTTGTGGGACGAGAATCGATTGGGGTGTGCCAGGGAGGTTGGGGATCATTCCAGTATGGTCTGTTTTAATATCCGTGGCCATTTGGGTGGAGCGAAATGGCACAAACAGGGTTTATTCGAACAAAATTGGTGTGCTATAGCCCACGGTGCTGGGGGTGGGCCTGGGTCCGGGTGTGTTGTGGGTCGAAAATTGACCGAGGTGTGCCAAGGAGGTTGGGGATCTTCGCAGTATGGTCCGTTTTAATATTTGAGGCCATTTGGGTGGACAAACGGGCAAAACGATGCGAACGGGGAATTTTTGGGCCAAATCGATGTGCTATAGCCCACGGTTCCGGTGGTGGGCCCAGGGTTCTGGCGTGTTGTAGGTCAAAAATCGATCGGAGCTTGTCAGGGGGGTGGAGAATCATCCAGTATGGTCCGTTTTAATATTTGTGGCCATTTGGGTGGATAAACAGGCGAAACGACATGAACAGGGCTTTTTCAGGCCATATCGGTGTGCTATAACCCACAGTTCTAGGGGTGGGCCCAAGGTCCGGGTGTGTTGTGGGAAAAAAATTGATCGGGCATGCCAGTGAGGTTGGGGATCGTCTCAGTGTGTTCCGTTTCAATATTCGTGGCCATTTGGGTGGACAAACGGGAAAACAGTGCAAATGGAGCATTTTTGGGCCAAATTAGTGTGCTATAGCCCACGGTCCCTGGGGTGGGTCTGGGGTCCGAGCGTACTGTTGTATGAAAATTGATCGGGGCATGCCAGGGTGATTGAGGATCAACCTATTACAGTTCGTTTCAATAATCATGGCCATTTGGGTGGACAAACGGGCAAAACGATGCAAACGGAGCATTTTCGGGCCAAATCAGTGTGCTATAGCACACAGTTCTGGGGGTGGGCATACTGCGGGCCAAAAATCAACTGAGGCGTGCCAGGAAGGTTGGGGATCATCCTTGTGTGGTCCGTTTAAATATTCGTGGCTATTTGGGTAGACAAACAGGCAAAACAGCGCGAACGGGGTATTTTCGTGCCAAATCAATGTGCTATAGCCCACAGTTTCGGGGGTGGTCTCGGGGTTCGGGCGTGCTGTGGGCCAAAAATTGATCGGAGCGTGCCAGGGAGGTTGGGGATCATCCCAGTGTAATTAATTTCAATATTTTTGTCTATTTGGGTGGACAAACGGGCGAAACAACGTGAACAAGTCTTTTTAGGCCAAATCGGTTTGCTATAACCCACGATTCCGGGGGTGGACCTGTGGTCCGGGCGTGCTATGGGTTAAAAATCGATCGGGACATGCTAGGGAGGTTGGAGATTGTCTTAGTATGGTTTGTTTCAATATTCGTTGCCATTTGGGTGGACAAACGGTCAAAACAACGCGAATGGGGCATTTTCGGGCCAAATCGGTGTGCTATAAGCCCACGGTCTCGGGGATGAGCCCGGAGTCCGGGCGTGCTGGTGGCCGAAAATCAATCGAGGCATGCCAGATAGGTTGTAAATCATCCCAGTGTGGTCCGTTTCAATATTCGTGTCCATTTGGGTGGACAAACCTGCGAAATGACATGAACGAGGCATTTTCGGGCCAAATCAGTGTGCTATATCCCGCGGTTCCATGGGTAGGCCCGTGGTCCAGGCGTACTGTAGTCCAAAAATCAATCGAAGTTTGCCAGGGAGATTGGGGATCGTCCTAATGTGGTTCGTTTCAATATTCATTGCAATTTGGGTGGACAAAAGGGCAAAATGGTGCGAACAGGGCATTTTTGGGCCAAATTAGTGTGCTATAGCACATAAATCTGGGGTTAGGCCCGAGGTCCGAGTGCATTGTGGGCCGAAAATTGACCGAGGCGTGCCAGGGAGGTTGGGGATCGTCCCAATGTAGTTTGTTTCAATATTCGTGGCCATTTGGGTGGACAAACGGGCGAAACGACACGAACGGGATATTTTCGGACCAAATCGGTGTGCTATAGCCCACGATTCTGGGGGTTCGGGCGTGATGACAATTCCCAAGCACACATGCAAGTGTACATAGTCTTATCAAGTAATAAAGTATCTTCAAGAAAGCCCAAGTATCGATCTCTGAGGGACTTGCGTTCGCCGCCCTTCTAATTCTAGTTTAACGATTGAGAAAAAGTAAACAATATAGTTTTAGAATTGTAAACTAAAAAAAATCTAAACTAATGCGTAAAGTAATGACTTATGACAATCAATGGATAGGAGCCCAGGGTTAAGGCTTATGAACAATCATACTATATTATTGAACTTCATTCGTTAAATTGCTTATCGTGGTTGTTGATTCGTAGGGTTAATTACATGATCATGGTTTTCCAACCTCTAATCCTTTACCTAAGTTGAACCTTACAACTACATCATTGAGCGGGGATGTAATAATCCACTTAAGCTCTTTACAAATATCATCCTACGTGTGAATCAAGTAAGGTATCTAAGTACATCCCTGTCCTAGATACTAATTTGAATACCATTTTTAATAAGGAAACAAAAACCATACTCTGCTTATTCCCATGTTCTATCCCCTATTCCCTCTCTCGAGTTCAGAAGGTTGACAATGGATGTATTCTAAGGGTAGCTAAGCCTTAAAATAGTTAAAATAAGAATAAACAAAGAACCAATATTGATAAGAAAATCAACAAACTTAATTCAAAAAGAAAGTAATCATGATCATAACCTTAACCCCGAATAGGAGTTTTAGCCTTTAATGGACATAGTCATCATTCAATCCCTTGGATTGACGATACAAACCATGAAAGAAACTAAAATTTAGATAATAAAACCCTAAAAAAAAGTTGTGGTAGCCTTCTTTATCCTTTAAGACGTCAAAAAGTATGTAAAAACGTGATACAACAATGTATTTATAGCATAAGGGTAAGCCAAATTTGTCTAGGAATCGAATTGGAGTGAAACGCCCAGGGGTGAAATAAAGCATGCGTCGCACACTGTATTCCATAGGAATGGAGCATGCGACACATGCATATAAAATGTACATACTATTTTGGGTCCCTTCTAAGTCTTTTGGGGTGAATCACGTGAAAATAATCCTTCACACGCGCCCTGGACATTCTAGGTGTCCAAATTGCATCAATTTTGGTATTGTGCATTCCTTGAGCCATTTCAAGCCTTTTTGAGTTGTTTCTACTTGATTTGAAGCTTGTATATCTTTCATCTATATCATCATAATCCAATTGTAGATAATGTTGCTGGTGGTTTGTTTATTGATCTTACATTCCCAGAAGCCTCATAAATGCTAGAGAGAATAACCAAACTGAGTTGGGCATAGCATACCAGAGACTCTGTGGTAGCAAGCCCTATTTTTCTGTGGGTATGACTGCAGAACAACGCAGAAGAGACGAGGAGCGTGACCAATACACGGCTCACCTAAAAATGTAGATGGACTTACCAACCAAGCATTTACTATCAGGTAAAACTGAGAAAGTGAAGGCTGTGGGATCGCAGGGAAAATTGGACTTTGACTCAGAAGAAGAGGCGAACTATGTAAATAATCAGGGGTTTCTGAGGCAATATCCAAGGAAATCAAGGTCGGTCTTACTATGACAAGGCTGGATATAATAATCAGGAGAGAGGAAATTGGAGGATCAATAATGATAAGAGCGGGCTATATGTCCCTCCTGGAAATCGTGAAGCTGCTACAACAAGTTCTGAAAAGATGTCCATAAAGGACATGATGGATAAATTATTAAAGGGAGTAGAGGTTACCAACTCAGGTGTGACTACCATGAAGACCGATCTGTCCTCTATTAGTCAGCTAGTAAACTCGCACTTCACTGTGATCAAACAGCTAGAACAGTAAATGAACCAACTCTCTACAACGCTGAACCAGAGGAAGAGTGGAACATTACCTAGTAACACAGTTTAGAATCTGCAGAATGATGGCTCATGTATGGCGATTACCACTAGAAGTGGTAAATATTACCTGGCCCTTCTGTGGGCAAAAATGTAGTTGATGATGAACCAAAAGAAGGTGGTCTAGTGGAGGCTGAGAAGCTGGACAACCCTGCTGACGCTTCAAAAATGGGAAAAGAGAAAGAGAAAGAGGTGGTCGTTACCACTATTCCAAACCATCACCTCCCTTTCCTCAATGATTGAAGAAAAAAACTGATGATGCAAAATCCAGCAAGTTCATGGCAATGCTAAAGCAATTGATAGTGAATGTGCCATTGGTTGAGGCATTGGAGCAAATGCCAGGATATGCTAAGTTTATGAAGGATATGTTGACAATGAAAAGGGCAGTAAGTTATGAGCTGGTGGACAATCTCCACCATTGCAGTGTCGTTTCTACACGATCCTTAGTGAAGAAGAAGTCTGACCCTAGAGCATTCACTATTCTATGCACAATCGGGCCTCTCGATATTGCTAAGGCCCTATGTGATCTGGGGGCGAGCATAAATCTGATGCCACTAACTATGTATAGAAAGTTGGGTTTAGGAGATCTGACCCTGATTAACATGCGGCTAGTGATTAAGGATAGGTCTGTAAAGCGGCCAATAGGAATACTACATGATGTATTGGGAAAGGTGGTCGACTTTATACTTTCTGCTGATTTTGTAGTCCTTGACTGTGATGTGGACTTTAAAGTACCCATTATTTTATGTAGACCATTCCTCGCGACTGGGAGAGTGATTGTAGACATGGAGCTGAATGAGCTGAAGTTCAGGCTCAATGACAAAGAAGTAAGATTCGCAATGCACTCACCCTTGACACAGCAAAAGAAAATGAGTGTTTTCTCAATCGTAGATGTATTCGATGAAGATGATAAAGAGGTATCAGTAGGTTGTCTTGACGAAGTCTGAGTAGTCAAGATAACCGAGTCGTGTCGCGACACTAAATCAGGCGCTAGTGGGAGGAAACCCAAAATTTTTATGTTTTCAAGCAAAGTGTTTTTATTTTTATAGTTAGGTTGTAGTACAAAGAAAGTGAAACTGATGTAGTCAGCTCAAGAAAGTTGAGACATGTTCTGTTAAGGCTAACGACGTTTGTGATGGGCTATCACACCTGTGATAAGCCATCAGAGATGTCGTCAGAGAATTCAAAATGAGGCAATATACTTCCTTGAGCTGATGACATCATCGATGATTTATCAGACATCTGATAAGCTGTCAGGTGAAATTTGGGCACAGAATTAAAAAGATCCAACCCGGTCTAGTCAACCTTTTTACCTTCCTGCGTACTCCTTTTTCTCTCCTTTAAGTTTTATTTCCTTCCATAGTTAGTTTATTACCTTTCTTTTTCAAAAATATTTCCAAGTAAAATAAGAAAAATATCCTTTCTTGTGAGAGTGGGTTTGAATTCAAAAAAATCAAGAACCCTCTTTCATCTACGAACTCTTCTTCACTCGAGTAACCAAGTGAAAGTCGTTCATCAGGTATGCTCAAAACTTAACTCTTCTATTCTTTTGGTAAGTGATACAACTAATGTAAATCTTAGTTTCAAATGGATTGAGGCAAGCATAACTTGCCATTGTATGAAAAACGGCAACTAGGGTTTATAGTACTACATTGTGCGAAAGAACCTAGGGCTTAGCTCAAGAACACAACTCCATGTGATTCTAAAAAGAAAATGGTTTGATAATCAAGATTAAAACTGAGCTGGAGGTTGTATTCTGAGCAGACGACGTGTTTGATAAGCTATCACGAATGTGACGGCTTATCAGACTATGTCATCACAAGTTGGGAAAAATAAGCCTGTTTAATTTAGGGCTGATGACATGCCTGATAAGCTATCATGAATGTGATGGCTTATCAGACTATGTCATCACAAAATTGGGAAAAGTAAGCATGTTCTGTCTAAGGCTGACGACACACTTGATAAGCTATCACGAATGTAACGGTTTATCAGACTATGTCATCACAAAATTGGGAAAAGTAAGCCTGTTTTGTCTAAGGCTGACGACACACTTGACAAGCTATCACATTTATGACGACTTATCAGAACTTGTCCTCACAACCTGGATCTAATACAATTGTAAGACTCTTTTAAGGGACGTGGAATTCTAATGACTGAACTTCTTGAATTGTATGATCATGAGAGCAAAATGAGTGCTTTCTTTTGCTATAGGTCTTATAATGGCACCCAAGGGAAAGAGCCCCAAACCTACAAAGAAAGTAAAAAGGGGAGTGTACCTCGGAGACTCTTCGATGATGGATCTGATTATGAGGAGGAGAAGCCACAGCTCAGGAAGCAAACGAAAAAGAAAAGCCTGAAAGAACCTTCGCCACCTCCACCAGTTGAGGTGGAGGAGAGTGAAAAAAGTGATACTGAATCAACAACACCGCCTGACAGTACGACTTCTGAGCAGCCTGAGTCTGAGCATTCTAAGTCTAGGGAGCCTGAGTTAGAGCATGATGATTTTAAGCAACCTGGATCTGAGGGACCATCATCTAAGTCCCTTTCTGTTGAGCAACAGGATGATGAAGAATCTTCGATTCGGGGAACTCTGGTTAAGTGCAAGAACCCCGGGGTTCGAGATAGTACTAGGTGGCAAATTCCCAAGGCATAGAAAATCTTCTATGATGGGCTTCTCAGAACTATAACAAGAACCGTTAAAAGATAACAAGAACCGTGAAAAGGCCAATCTTTGAAGAAAAGAAGATCATCACTACTGGGTTGAGCAAATACCCTGAAGTGGAGCAGAAATTCTGAGACTATGACTTGGGATGGACCGCGAAAGAAGAAAGCTCATTTTACCCTACACTAGTTCGGGAGTGTATTGCAAACTATCAGGCTCGACTGGATAACATGTGCAAAGAAGGAGAGAAATCAGTGGATCAACCTTTGTTGGATAAAGTTCCAGTACGGGGTGTGATGGTGGATCTATCAGAAACAACAATCAACAGATTTCTTCATGGCCCCAAATTCACTCCTCAGGCCACTTCACCTACATTTTATGCTCGGCTGAAGCATCGTGTAAATCAATGGTCTTTGTTAGCCACCTTCATAGCTGAAGGGAAACCTGAATGGCTGACCAACCCAAATAAAAAGATTTTCAAGGCCTCCATAACTCAAGAGGCAAAGTTCTGGTGGGGTGTAGTGCGCACCCATTTAATGCCTACTAAGGGAGATAACATCATTGGAGAAGATAGAGCAATACTAGTCACAAGTCTTATGGCTAAACTCAGTTTGAAATTCGGAGAGATCATTGCTGAGGAGATGAAAATTTGGGTCTCAAGGCCCAACACGGTATATCCTTTCCCTTGTCTAATTATGAGGTTATGTCAGGCCGCTAATGTACCTAAAGTTGTAGGGATAGACAATGAATTGCTTGCCAAGAATACCCACAACCCCATCCGATATGATGAAAATCAGTCGAGGCTGACACTTGACACTGGAGCAGGGGTTGAAATAGATCTGCCAGTTACAGGTACCATCTCAACACCTAATGTAGCGGTGCAGGATTCTGAAGCTGCAACACTGACATCCTCAGTAATAGAAAATTCAGTGCCTAGAAATGAAACAAATCCTTCAGCTGCCGTGTCTACCACAAAATTTGCCTTCAACCCGATGAAATTCAGGAGAGTGGTAAAACAAACCAAGTAGTGCGAGGCTCTGCTGCAACTTTTTGCCAAAAAATTTGCCTCTGCGGTAGACAAGAGGATTAAGGTCGCACTAGAGCCCTTCTGAGCCTTGCCCGGTCGGATTAATGAGTTAAAAAACTATTTCAATACACGGTTAAGATAAATATCGGGCTCAGACCTTACACAATTTAGAGCAGCCCTGGACAAGGTAAAGGCGAATATTAGGATATTACAACAGCACCAATTGATGGTGTCGATAGATCCAACTATTGATGAGTCTGAGGGTGAAATCCCATTGTTTGATCTCACAGGGGAACTAATGAAAAAAAAATACGAAGGGTGAGAAAAAAGGTAAAGGTAAGAGAGAAAGGCTTGATAGAGATGAAGAAATAAAAGTAGAGAAAAGGGCGAGAAAGAAGGCTCAAAAAGAGGATATGAGGAAGGCGATGATCAAGTCACTAGCTGACAATGAAAAATGGGAGGAGGCCCTTCGAGCGAGAGCTGTAAATGCCTCAAATAGTAGGCCTCCAACAACTGCTAGGCCAGATGTGTTAGAACATGGGGAGACTCTCGATGGAGATAAGGCAGCTGAGGATACAGCAGCAGGGTCAGGGACCCATGATCCCCGTGCTTGATCTACTCCAGGTATACCCTAACCCTTAGTTCAGTTTTTCTTTGATGTTATGTTGAGGGTGTAGGGTAAGTTGTTGTTGTAACATTTTGTAGTTGACTAGGATAAATACAAGTACCTGAGGCAGTTAACATGGTTTTGTTATTTTGTGAACACCTCTCAAATGGTCTAATTCTTTAATTGTATGATTTGCATCTAATTGTGACCACTGTGCATCTTTGTATGGTATTAGTTCTAGTGACTTGATAACCATTGCTAAATAATTGCATTAACTGTATGAGTAGTAACTTGTGATATACTTGTGTGCCATGTGCGTGTGAGATTTTACTTAGTTCCCTTTATATGTTGAATCCAGAACTTGCCCAGTTAGTCTTACCTAGGTTGGAGGATAGGGGTTAGGAAAGGATCATAGGTTGTTTTGATGTTAGCCCACTTTAGCCTAAATGACCTTCTCTGTATGCATAATATCCCTTGATCTCTATTTTGAGCCTGAATAGCCGATTTCTTTTTATGATACCTATCACCGTCCTATTTTTGTATCATAATAAACCTGTTTTGGCCCTGGTCCTCCTTGGATACTATGCACCTTGACTTAGGCAAATGGCCTAAGTTGAGGGTGGCTATCATAGGGGTGCATGATGTAAAATGAGTATGAAGAAAGGTAGAATAAAAGAAAAGAATAAAAAGTTGGGTGCGGTGGAAAAGAACAAGAAAAGATAAGTTGTGAAAAAAAAGCAGTGATTGTAGAAAAGACCGCACCCATCCTGAATATGTGTAATCAAGAAAAGAGAAGAATAAAAAAAGGCTAATGAGTGAAACCCCAAAAGCTAGTGTAGTGTCAAGGAGGCTTAGTCACTTTAAATACCATCGAGTATCATACCATCCCCTAGCCTACATTACAAGCCCCAAACCGGGACGATCCTAAACCCCCTAGCACGATAGGGAAGTTGGGGATCGTCCCTGTGCAGTCTGTTTATTTATTTGAGGCCATTTGGGTGGTAAAACGGGCAAAACAGCATGAACGGGGCATTTTCAAGCCAAATTGGTGTGCTATAGCCCACGGTTTTGGGGGTGGGCCCGGGGTCCGACGGTGCCGTGGGCCAAAAATTGATCGGGACGTGCCAGGGGGGTTGAGGATAGTCCTGGTGTGGTCCATTTATTTATTCGAGGCCATTTGGGTGGTCAAACGAGCAAAACGACACAAACGGGGCATTTTCAGGCGAAATTGGCGTGCTATAGCCCACGATTTTGGGGGTGAGCCCGGGGTTTTGGGGTGCTGTAGGCCGAAAATAGACCGGGGTGTGCTATGGGGTAAGGATCGTCCTAGTGTGGTCCGTTTATTTATTTGAGGCTATTTGGGTGGTCAAACGGGCGAAACGACGCAAACGACACATTTTCGGGCCAAAACAGTGTGTTATAGCCCACGGTTTTGGGGTTGGACCCGGGTTCCGGGGGTGTTGTGGGACCATGACACCCCCTAACCTTGGGCCCACCCCCAAAATCGTGGGCTATAGCACACCAATTTGGCTAAAAAATGCTCGGTTCATGTTGTTTTGCCCGTTTGACCACCATGGCCTTGAATAAATAAACGGACCACACTTGGATGATCCCTAACCTCCCTGGTATGCCCTGGTCGATTTTTGTCCCACAGCACACCCGGACCCCAGGCCCACCCCCTGAACCATCGTCTATAGGAAAAATGCCTCGTTCGCGCCGTTTCGCCCGTTTGACCTCCCAAATGGACACGAATATTGAAATGGACCACACTGGGATGATCCTCAACTTCCTTGACATTCCCCGGTTGATTTTTGGCCCACAACACACCTGGACGTCGGACTCACCCTAGAAAAATTGTGGGATACAACACATTGATTTGGACCGAAAATGCCCCTTTTTTGCCATTTTGCCCATTTGTCCACCTAAATGGCCATGAATATTAAAACGGACCACACTGGATGATCCCCAACCTCCGTGGAATGCCCTAGTCGATTAAATGGCCACGAATATTAAAACGGACCACACTGGATGATCCTTAACCTCCGTGGAATACCCTAGTTGATTTTCGGCCCACAACATGCCCGAACCCCAGGCCCACCCCTGGAATCGTGGGCTATTATAGCACACTGATTTGGCCCAAAAATGCCCCGTTCACACAGTTTCACCTATTTGCCCACCCAAGTGGCCACGAATATTGAAAAGGACCACACTGGGATGATTCTTAACTTCCCTGGCATGCCCCGATCAATCTGCGGCTGATAGCACGCCCGGACCCCAGAATAGTGGGATATAGCACATCAATTTGGCCCAAATATGCCCAATTCATGCCATTCTACCCGTTTGTCCACCCAAATATCCACGAATATTAAAACAGACCAAAATTAGATGATCCCCAACCTCCCTAGCATGCCCCGATCAATTTTTAGCCCACAGCATGCCCGAACCCCCGGCCCACCCTAGAACCATGGGATATAGCAAACTAATTTGGTCCAAAAATGCCTCGTTCGCGTCGTTTCGCCCGTTTGTCCACCCAAATGAATGCAAATATTAAAACGGACCACATATAGACGATAACAAAAATCCCTAGCATGCCATGGTTAATTTTTAGCCCATAATACGCTCGGACCCCGAGCCCACCCCTGAAACCGTGGGCTATAGCACACCGATTTGGCCCAAAAATGCCCCGTTAGTGCCATTTCGCCCATTTATCTATCCAAAGGGCCACGAATATTGAAACGGACCACACTGGGAATACCCTACATCCCTGGCATGCCCAGGTCAGTTTTTGGCCAACAGTAAGCCCCGACCCCGGGCCCACCACCAAAACTGTGGGCTATAGTACACTGATTTGGGTTGAAAATGCCCTATTCGCGCCGTTTTGCCCGTTTGTCCACTGAAATGGCCATGAATATTGAAACGGACCATACTAGGATGATCCCCAACCTCCCTGGTATGCCTTGAATAATTGTTGGCCCACAACACGCATGAACCCTAGGCCCACCCCCAAAATCATAGGCTATTGCACACCAATTCAGCCTCAAAATACCCCATTCACACCGTTTCGCTGTTTGTCCACCCAAATGGCCACAAATATTAAAACAGACCATACTGGGATGATCCCCAACATCTCTGTCATGCCTCGGTTAATTTTCAGCCCACAGAACGCCAGATGCCCGGGACTACCCCAGAATTGTGGGATATAACCACCGATTTAGCCGCAAAATATACCATTCGTACTATTTCACCCGTTTGTCCACCCAAATGGATATGTATATTAAAACGAACCACACTGGGATGATCCCCAACCTCCCTAGTATGACCTGGTCGATTTTTGGCCCACAGTACGACTGGACTCCGAGCCCGTCCCCAGTCCACCCAACTGGCCACGAATATTGAAATGAACCATAATAGGATAAACCCAAACCTCCTTGGCACGTCACAATTGATTTTCGTCCAACATCACACCCCGACCCTAGGCTCATCCCCGGAACTGTAGGCTATAACTCACAAATTTAGCCCGAAAATGCCCCGTTTTAACTGTTTCGCTCGTTTGTCCACCCAAATAGCCACGAATATTAAAATGGACCACAGTGAGATGATCCTCAATCTCCCTATCATGACTCATACAAATTTTGACCCACCGCATGCCCAGAACCTGGGCCCACCCTCAGAACCGTGAGCTATAGCACACCGATTTATCCTGAAAATGTCCCATTCGCGCATTTTCACTCGTTTGTCCACCCAAATGGACATGAATATTGAAAAGAACCACATTGGAATGATCCCCAACCTCCATGGCATGCCCCAATTGATTTTTGGCCCACAGCACACCCGTACCCCAGGCCCACCCCCAAAATCGTGGGCTATAGCACACCGGTTTGGCATGAAAATACCCCGTTCATGCTGTTTCACCCATTTGTCTACCCAAATGGCCACGAATATTGAAATAAACCACACTGGGATGATCCCCAACCTCCCTGGCACGCCTCGATTGATTTTCTGCCCACAGCACACCTGGACCTCGGGCCCACCCCCAAAACAACAGCCTATAGTATATCGACTTGGCCCGAAATAGACCTATTCATGTCGTTTCGCCCGTTTGTCCACCCAAATGTCCATGAATATTAAAATGGACCACACTGGGATGATCCCCAAACTCCTTGACATGCCTATTAATTTTTAGCCTACTGCACGCCCGGACCCCGAGCTCACCCCCGGGACCGTGGGCTATAGCACACCGATTTGGCCCAAAAATGCCTTGTTTGTGTTGTTTTGCCTATTTGTTCACCCTAATGGCCATGAATATTAAAACATACCACTTTGGGATGATCCCTAACCTCCCTGGCATGCCCCGATCGATTTTCGGCTCATAGCACGCCCAAACCCCAGACTCACCCTCAGAACCGTGGGCTATAGCACATCAATTTAGCCTGAAAATGCCCCGTTTGCGTTGTTTCGCCCGTTTGTCCACCCAAATGGCCACAAATATTAAAATAGACCACACTGGGATGATTCTCAACCTTCCTGTCATGCCTCGGTCAATTTTTAGCCCACAACATACCCGAATCCCTGAACCACCACTAGAACCGTGGGCTATAGCATATCGATTGGGCCCGAAAATACCCCGTTCGCACCGTTTTGCTCGTTTGTCTACTCAAATGGACACGAATATAGAAACGATCCACATTGTGAATATACCTAACCTCCCTGTCACTCCTCGATCGATTTTTCGCCTATAGCACGCCCGAACCCGGGGCCCACCCCAGAACCGTGGGCTATAACATACCAATTTGGCTAAAAAATTCCCCATTCACGCTTTTTTACCCTTTTGTCCGCCCAAATGGCCACGAATATTAAAACGTACCACACTGGGATGATCCCCAACCTCCCTGACATGCCTCAGTCGATTCTTGTCCCACAGCATGCCCGGACCCCAGGCCCACCTCCAGAATCGTATGCTATAGCACATCAATTTGGCCCAAAAAGGCCCCGTTCGAGCTATTTCGCCCGTTTGTCCACCCAAATAGCCACAAATATTGAAATGGACTATACTTGGATGATCCCCAACCTCCCTGGCATGCCCCAATTAATTTTTGGCCCACAACACGTGATATTGGGTGAATTTATACATTTTGGCGTTGCTATTCTATTCTTTTTAGCCTTGTTTTGAGAATGATTCATATGCTTAATGTGGTAATAATGATATAAATGTGAATCAAAGTGTCCATGTATGTGTTTAAAATGTTTAATAGTGTTTCCACATAAGTTTTGATACAAATTGATCATTTTAGAAGTCAACCAAGAAAACTAGTGTGGCTAGCTTGAGCTAGGTGTTTGTCTAGTTTATTGTATTGGGTTCTAACCTGTTTAATGAGTTCCTAAGATTGTTATTTTGTATTTATATGTGAAAGAACTTGTTGATAATGTTCAAGGGTCAATTGGATCAAGACAAGAGTCAAAACAATAAGTTAGAAATCAAAGTGAATGAAGCCTATGCTTAGCTCTTGTTTCTAGTTCTCCGTCTTAGATGTTGTGTTGTTTTGAGTAACCTCCCTGGAACACCTCGTTCTACTTTTGGCTCGCGGAACCCCCAGACCCGGTTCCACCTCCAAAACCATGGTCTATAGCACACCGATTATACCTGAAAATGCCCCATTCGTGCCGTTTTGCCCATTTGAGAACACAAATAGCCTCGAATAAATAAACGGATCACACTGGGACGATCCCAATCTCCCTGGCATGCCCCGGTTGATTTTATACCCACGACAACCTCTATACCCAGGCCCACCCTAAAACTGTGGGCTATAGCACACCAATATAGACCGAAAATGCCTCGCTTGCACCGATTTGCAAGTTTGACGACCCAAATAGCCTCGAATAAAAAAATGGACCACACTGGGACAATCCTCAACTACCCTAGTATGCCTCGGTCAATATTTGACCGACGATAACCCTGAACACCAAGCCCACCCCCGAAACCATGCACAATAGCACATTGATTTGGCCCAAAAATACCTTGTACGCACTGTTTCACCCGTTTGACCACCCAAATAGCCTCGAATAAATAAACGTACCACACAGGGATGATCCCCAACTTCCCTGGCACTCCTCAGTTGATTTTCGGCCCATGAAACCTCCATACCCCCGGCCCACTCTCGAAACCATGGGCTATAGCACACTGATTTGGCCTGTTGGCCCGAAAATGCCCCGTTCACGCTGTTTTACCCGTTTGACCACTCAAATGGCCTCAATTAAATAAATGGAGCACACTAGGATGATCCCTAACCTCCTTGGAAAGCTCTGATATATTTTAGGACTACGACACCCTCGGACCCCGGGCCTACTCCCAAAACCATGGGCAATAGCACACAGATTTGGCCCAAAAATGCCTCGTTCACACTATTTCTCCCGTTTGACCACCCAAATTGCCTTGAATAAATAAACGGACCATACTGGGATGATCCCCAACCTTCCTGGAATCCCCCGATTGATTTTTGGACCACGACACCTTAGAAACCCGAGCGCAACCCCTAAATTGTGGACTATAGCATACTGATTAAGCCTAAAAACTCCCCGCTCGCGCTGTTTTGACTATTTGACCTCCCAAATAGCCTCGAATAAATAAACAAACCACACTGGTATGATCCCCAACCTCCCTAGCATGCCCCGGACAATTTTTGGCCCTCGGTACCCTCAAACCCCGGGCTCACCCCCAAAACCAAAAATGCCCAGTTCGTCTTTTCGCCCGTTTGATCACCCAAATGGCCTCGAATAAATAAACATACCATACTGGGATGATCCCAAACTCCCTGGCATTCCCCGATCAATTTTTGGCCCATGACATCCCCGGACCCTGGGATTACCCCTAAAACCGTGGGCTATAGCACACCAATTTTACTCAAAAATGCCCCGTTCGTGTCATTTTGATCATTTGACCACCCAAATGACCTTAAATAAATAAAATCACCACACTGGGATGATCTGCAACCTCCCTGGCATGCCTCGGTCGATTTTTTGCCTATGGCACTGATGTGTGAGCAGATGCTAACACATTTGAGGCTTTTAACTCTAAATAATTGTGAAGTCTTAAGCAACTTTTGGTTGTTTATTATTATTTTCTTGTGATATTTTAGTTTTAGCAAGGATGGGAGGAAAACATAGGAAAAATGAACAAAATAAGTAAAATCTGGTACAAGTGAGCTGATATGAGTCTAACAACATTTTTTGCCCGTTTAAACACCCAAATGGCCTCGAATAAATAAACGAACCACATTAGGATGATCTTCAACCTCCCTGGCAAGCCCCGATCAATTTTTATCTTGCGGTACCCCCGAAACCCGGTCCCACCCCCAAAACCGTAGGCTATAGGACATTGATTTGGCCCTAAAATGCCTCGTTCGCGCTGTTTCGCCCGTTTGACCACCCAAATGGCCTTGAATAAATAAACAGAAAACACTGGGATGATCCCTAACATACTTGGCACGCCCTGGTCGATTTTTTACACAGGGTAACCCAGGTCTACCCCCAAAACTGTGGGCTATAGCACACTGATTTTGCTTTAAAAGGACCCATTCGCATGGTTTCACTCGTTTGACAACCCAAATGGCCTCAAATAAATAAATCAACCACACTGGGACAATCTCCAACCTCTGTGGCATGCCCCGATTGATTTTTTGCCCACGAAACCCCCGGACCTTAGGCTCTCCCCCAAAACCGTGGGCTATTACACACCGACTTGGCATGAAAATGCCCAGTTCGATCTATTTTGCCCATTTGACCAGCCAAATGGCCTCGAAGAAATAAACGTACCATACTGGGATGATCCCCAACCTCCCTGGCATGCGCCGATTGATGTTTTCCCCATGGAACCTCCGTACCCCAGGCCCTCCTCCAAAACCGTGGGCTATTACGCACCGATTCGGCTCAAAAATACCCCATTCATGCCGTTTTGCTCGTTTGACCACCCAAATGTCCTCGAATTTATAAACGGACCATACTAGGACGATCCTCAATGTCCCTGGCATGGCTCAATTAATTTTTAGCCCACGCCCCCGAATCTTGGACCCACCCCCAAAACCGTGGGCTCTAGTATACTGATTTGGCCTGAAAATGCTTCATTCGTACTGTTTTGCCCGTTTGCCATTTCGCCCGTTTGACAACACAATTGGCCTCGAATAAATAAACGAACCGCACCAGAATGATCCCTTATATCCCTGGCATGTCTCGGTCGATTTTCAGCCCACAGCACTCCCGGACCCCGAGCCCACCCCCAAAACCGTGGGTTATTTAGCACACTAATTTGGCCCGAAAATGCCCCATTCGTGCCATTTCACTCGTTTGACCACCCAAATGGCCTTGAATAAATAATTAGACAACACTGGGATGATCCCCAACCTCCCTGGCACGCCCCAGTAGATTTTTGGCCCATAGCACCCCAAAACCCTGAGCCCACCCCCAAAATCGTGGGCTATAGCACACCAATTTGGTTCGAAAATGCCCCATTTGCATTATTTATCCCGTTTGACCACCAAAATGGCCTCGAATAAATAAACGGACCACACTTGGACGACCCCCAACCTTCTTGGCATGCCCTGGTCAATTTTTAACCCAGGGTACCCCAAACCCTGACCCTACCCCCAAAACTGTGGGATATAGCACACCAATTTGGCCTGAAAATGACCCATTCGCACCGTTTCGCCCGTTTGACTACCCAAATAGCCTTAAATAAATAAAAGGACCACACTGGGATGATCCCCAACATCCATGGCATGCCCCTGTGAATTTTCGGCCCACGGTACCATTGAAACTTGGGCCCACTACTAAAACCATGGGCTATAGCACATCAATTTGACCCGAAAATGCCCCGTTCGCACTATTTTGCTCGTTTGACAACCCAAATGGCCTCGCATAAATAAACGGACCACACTGGGACGATCCTTAACCTCCCTGGCATGCCCCGGTCAATTTTTGACCCACGACACCTCTAGACCCCGGGCCCACCCCCAAAATCGTGGGCTATAGCACTCTGATTTGGCTCGAAAATCCCCCGTTCGCTTCGTTTATTCAGTTTGACCACCCAAATGGACTCAAATAAATAAGCGAAACATACTGGGATGATCCCCAATCTTCCTGGCATGCCCCGGTTGATGTTTGGCCCACGACACCCCCAGACCCCAGGCCGACCCCCAAAACCGTGGGTTGTAGCACACTGATTAGGTCCAAAAATGTTCTGTTCGTGCCGTTTCGCCTGTTCGACTACCCAAATAGCCTCGAATAAATATACTTACCACACTGGGATGATCCACAACTTTCCTGGCATGCCCTGGTTTATTTTCAGCCCACGACACCCCCGCACCCCTGGCCCACCCCTGAAACCATGGGCTCTAGGACATTGATTTTGCCCAAAATTGCCCTGTTCGCGCCGTTTTGCCCGTTTGACCACCCAAATGGCCTCTAATAAATAAACGGACCACACTGGGATGATCCCCAACCTCCCTGGCATGCCTATTTGTCCACACAAGGATGGGAGGAAAACATAGGAAAAATGAACAAAATAAGTAAAATCTGGTACAAGTGAGCTGATATGAGTCGAACGATATTTCTTGCAAGCCATCAGAGATGTGGTAAGCCTCTATAAAAAGGCGTCAGGAAGAACAGTGAAGAAGAGTTGCTGGATGAAGGTGACGACATTCTCAATATATCGTCACAAGTCTGGTAAGCTGTCAGAAGATGTCGTCAAGTGGGACAAAACATGGTGAAATAACCTGTTGGTATTTTGTATGATGTGCTGGTCAAGGTCTCCAATTTTATATTCCTTGCAAAATTCGTTATTCTGGACTGTAAGGTGGACTTCGATGTGCCCATAATCCTGGGTCGACCTTTTCTCACAATCGAAAGTGTATTGATCGATTTGAGAGCGAATGAGCTCTTATTCAGGGTGAACGATGAAGAGGTACAGTTTAATGTAGGCAAACCAATGAAAAAACATGAGGAAATGAGTGTGATCTCAGTAGTTGATGTGTACTTTGAGGACGAACAGGATGTGCTCAAAACTGAATAGCTTATTATCGAGCCCTTAGCAGCGGTTGTGATGAACTATGAAAGCGAAGGCATTGAGGAGTATAAAGAGACAACTTGTGCCGTGACCGGCCTGGTCTTGTATTCTTATGCTCCTAAAAAGCTCGACCTTGATCTGGCTAATCGACCAACACCACCAGCCAAGCCATCCATTGAAGAACCTCCGGCGTTGGAATTGAAGGAGCTACCTGGTCACTTACGATATGTATTTCTTGGAAAAGGGAACATGCTACCTGTTATTATTGTAGCTTATTTAGAAGAATGGCAGGTAACTGCACTTATTTCAGTACTTCATAAGAACAAGAGAGCAATCGGATGGACCATCGCAGACATAATTGGCATTCCTCCTGGCATCTGTATGAACAAAATCCAACTAGAAGATGACTGTACTCCTACCATTGAGCATCAACGTCGTCTTAACCCACCAATGTAAAAAGTGGTTAAAAAGGAGATTTTTAGGTGGTTGGATGCAGGAGTAGTTTACCCTATTTTTAACAGCAAGTGGGTGAGCCCAGTTTAATGTGTGCCCAAAAAAGGTGGTATGACAGTGGTTGATAATGAGAAGAATTAGTTGATTCCACTCAGGATAGTGACCGGGTGGAGAGTCTGCATGGACTACCGTAAGTTGAACTCTTGGGCGTAGAAGGACCATTTCCCAATGCCTTTCATGGACCCGATACTTGATCGATTGGCTGGTAGGGGGTGGTATTGCTTCCTGGATGGTTATTCTGGGTATAACCAAATCTGCATTGCTCTGGAAGATGAATAGAATATGATGTTCACATGCCCATATGACACATTTGCATTTAAGAGGATGCTATTTGGGCTATGCAATGCACCCGCCACTTTTGAACGGTGCATGATGTTTATATTCTCTGACATAGTAGAAAACACCATAGAGGTATTCATGGATGATTTCTCAGTGGTAGGTGATTCATTGGAAATGTGTTTGGAGAATCTGAATGTGGCCTTGCAAAGATGTGTTGAATTTAATCTAGTGCTTAACTAGGAAAAATGCCATTTTATAGTAAAATAGGGTATTGTGCTGGGCCACAAAATTTCTAAAAAAGGGATTGAAGATGATCGAGCAAAGGTTAAAGTTATCGAGAAATTACCCCCCATTTCAATAACGGGAGTGCGTAGTTTTCTTGGTCATGCAAGATTTTATTGGAGATTCATAAAAGACTTCTCAAAAGTTGCAAGTCCACTTTGCAAGTTGTTGGAGAAAGAAGTTAAATTTTTCTTCAATGATAAGTGCTTGAAGGCATTTGAATGCCTTAAAAAGAAGCTGGTGGAGGCCCCCATTGTTATTGCACCCGACTGGGCCAAACCGTTTGAAATAATATATGATGCAAGTGATGTTGCGCTAGGAGCTGTATTGGGACAAAATAGGGATAAATTGTTTCACCCGATATATTATGCCAGCAAAGCACTGAATGGAGCACAAAAGAATTACACAGTAACCGAACAAGAATTGCTAGTCGTGGTGTATGCTTTCGAGAAATTCAGGTCTTATCTGCTTGGAACTAAAGTGGTAGTCCATACAGACCATGCTGCCTTATGGTACTTGATGGCCAAGAATGATGCTAAACCAAGGCTTCCTAGATGGGTGCTGCTACTACAAGAGTTTGATTTCAAAATCAAAGATAGAATGGTTGTGAAAACCAGGTTGCAGATCATCTATCTAGAATGGAAGGTGGACAGGAAGTTAGTGATGAAACCATGATAAATGATGTGTTTCCAGATGAGAAGATCCTGGCAACTGCTGTGGAAACATTGCCTTGGTACGCTGATTATGCAAATTACGTTGTGAGTGAGCTCTTCCCAGAACACCTTTCATTCCACCAAAGGAAGAAGTTTTTGCATGATGTAACACATTATTTCTGGGGTGAGCCTTATCTTTTCAGGCGATGTACAGATAATATCATAAGGATATACGTGCCTGAAGTAGATATATGATGTATACTGGAGGCATGTCACGCTTCCCTAGTTGGGGGTCACCATGCAGGTGACCGAATAGCCAGGAAGGTGTTGCAGAGGGGCTATTATTGTCCAACATTATTTAAAGATGCCCATAAGTTTGTGCAGGAATGTGATCAGTGTCAAAGACAGGGATCGATATCTAAACGACACGAAATGCCCTTGACTAAGATTCTTGAAGTGGAGTTATTTGATGTATGGGGTATTGCCTTCATGGGTGTGTTTGTAAGTTCTTACGGGATGAAGTACATTCTGGTTGCTTTTGATTATGTTTCCAAATGGGTGGAAGCTGTCGCTTTGGCTGACAATGAGGGAAAAAGAGTTATTGCATTTCTTAAGAAGAACATCTTCTCTCGCTTCGGAGTACCACGTACTATCATAAGCGATGGAGGATCTCACTTTTGCAATAAACTATTGTGAGCAGCTCTGGTGAAGTATGGTGTAAAACACCACAGAGTGGCTACTCCATATCACGCGCAAACCAGTGGGTAAGTGGAGGTGTCGAATCGTGAAGTAAAGGCCATCCTATCCAAGATAGTGAATGCTAGCCAAAAAGACTGGTCACGAAAACTTGATGATGCCTTGTGGGCATACCGAACTGCTTTTAAGACACCTATTGGAATGTCACCATTTCAACTGGTCTATGGAAACGCGTTCCATTTGCCAATAGAGCTGGAGCACAAGGCCTTATGGGCACTCAAGAAGTTGAATCTAAACTGGAAGGAGGCAGTAGAAAAGAGATTAGGGAAACTGAATGAGATGGACGAATTCCTTCTTAGGGCATACGAGCGAGCAAATTTGTTTAAAGAAAAAATGAAAAAGTACCATGACTAGAAGATAGAGAAACGAGAGTTCAAAAGAGGGGACTTGGTACTTCTGTTTAATTCCAGACTTAAATTATTTCCAGGAAAGCTGAAATCTAAGTGGTCAGGCCCTTTTAAGGTAAGCCAAGTCCACTCCTCTAGAGTAGTAGATCTTGAAAACGAAGATGGCAGTACCTTCAAGGTAAATGGGCAACGGGTAAAGCTTTACATTGGACCAGAAGAATCAGCAAAAAGCGTCACCATTATTTCTCTTGATGAAGTCTGAGGTAATCGAGCCACCTGCGTCGTGCCGTGACGTTAAATCAAGAGCTGCATGGGAGGTAACCCATGAGTCCTGAGAATAACCCACTCCAGGTATAACCTAACCTTTAGTTTTATTTTGTTTTGATTTTAAGTTGAGGGTGTGGGGGTGTATTGTCGTTGCACCAACTGTGTTAGTAACTAGGGGAAGTACTTATACTTTATGCAGTCTGCATGTTTGATGAATTTTTTAGCACCTCTCCATTGGTTTTATTGCATGACTGTGTGAACTACATTAAATTGTGACCATGTGTGAATCTTGTTGTGGCATTAGTCCTAGTAACTTTACAATCGCTGCCAAATATTTGCATGAGCTGGATGAGTAGTAGCTGGTAATATGCTTATGTGCCAAGTGTGTGTGAGGCTTTACTGTGTTCCCTTTGTATTTCCTAATCTAGAACTTGCCCGGTTCATCTTACCGTAGTTGAAAGATAGAAGTTAGGAAAGGATCATAGACCGTTTTTGAATTTCATTCACTTTTAGCCTAAATGACCTTCCCTGTAATACATTATACCCCTTGGTCCCCGTTTGCACCTAAATTGACCATTTTCTTTCTATGAAACCCATCACCTTCCCTTTTTAAATCATAATGAACCTGTTTTAGCCCTGGTCCTCCTTGAACACTGTGCACCTTGACTTAGGCAAACAGCCTAAGTTGAGGATGGCTATTATAGGGGTGCGTGAGATAAAATGGGTATGGAGAAGGGTAAAATAAAAAGAAAAGGAAAAAAAAGTTCTAAAAAAGAAATTGATAGTTGGGTGTTGGTGAAAAAGAACAATAAAATGAAAATTGTTTGAATAAAAAGAAAGACCACACCCTGTTTTGCGATCAAGAGAAAAGAAAAAAAGGAAAATAAGGTTAATAAGTAGACCCCACAAGAGAAGGTAGTGCCAAGGAGGTTAGTCACTCTAAATGCTGTTTAATACCATACCAGCCCCTATAATACGTTACAAGCCTATAAAAGTCCTATAGTGATCCTAGCTTACCTGTCTAGACACCTCAGTAATGACGATAAGGGCAAGCATATGGTATTTGGCATACACTGGTTGGACTTCATTCTGAGTGCGAGAGCCTTTGTGATTATCCCCATGATTATACCTTGATTGCTGATACTGAGAAAAAAGGGAAATTTCTTTGCTGGGAGGGCACAATAGGTATACTACCAGTTGTTGACTTGTTTTGGTGAATGTGATGTAGATTCATGTAGGAGTGTTGTTGCCGAATGGATGCCATACCTTTATTACTATGAGTTGCATGGTTATTTTCAAAAATTTGGCACAGCTGATTTTTAAGTTGATTGACCTTGGAGAGGATGCATGTATTTTTTAGCAAAGTTGAGTGACTCGCTGCTGATTGTATTTTGTATTCTCTTAGTTGTGTTTTGGTTGCTTGAGGACAAACAATTGTTTTAAGTTAAGGGTGTTGATGTGTGAGCAGATGTTAACATATTTGAGGCTTTTAACTCTAAATAATTG